>JAUPFV010000002.1:46258981-47578732 GCA_036936605.1 Limnanthes douglasii subsp. nivea
AGTTTGTAATTTTCTCATCTTAATATCAGATCAAATTCTGTTTTCTTCTTTATCGATTTACTGAATATTTTTCCATACTTGCAATGACATGTTATATGCGGCGTGAACTGAAACTATTATTTTATCTAATTACAACTTAAATATTTTAAGTTGTATGTGTGAAGTTCAAAAATAACGTGTGAAGTTCAAAAATAACTTTTAATCTTGAGGTTTTGTGTTCTATATGAGATGTGAAATTATTGAATCTAAAGAAATGAAACTTTAAGTTTAGGGAACTATATATCAGGTGGTATTTTTATAAAATGCGAAATTCATATTAAATGTAATATGAAATGTGAAATTATGGTTAAATTTGTTTTTTTTGTTTGAGTATGAAACAAAAAATCAAAGTTAAATGAAGATGCGAAATGCAAAGCCAGAGTTAAATTAGATTTTTTTCTTTGTCTAGATCCAAAATCAGAAACCAAAATTAAACAAAAATCTGACATGCAAAATGCGAAACTATTGTTAAATGTGACATGATAAACGAGGGTCAAATAGAAACGTGAAATGCGAAATGTGAAACCATAATTATATTTTTTTAAGTGGAAAATGAGAAACGAGGTTAAACAAAAAACGCGAAATGCGAAGTCAGGGTTAAACAAATATGACAAATGTAAAATTATGATTAAATTTTCTTTTTTAACATAGTTGTGAAATGATAAACAGGGTTAAATAGAAATGTCAAATGCGAAATGCAAAATCATAATTAAATTTGATTTTTCCTAACTGCAAAACGACAAACCAAATTAAACAAAAAACACGAGATACGAAACCATGGTTAATCGAACATGTAAAATACGAAACTATGATTAAACTTGAATTTTTTTGTAGCCTAAGTGTGAAATGAGAAACCAGGTTAAACGAAAATGTGAAATGAGATACCAAAGTTAAAAAAATGTGAAATATGAAATCATGGTCAAATTTGATTTTTTTTCCCTAAATGCGACGAAATGAAAAACGAGGACAAAATGAAAATGTGAAATATGAAATGCAAAACCATTGTTAAATTTGATTTTTTTCCTAGGTGCGAAATGATTAACGAGGATCAAATGGAAATGTTAAATATGAAATGCAAAACGAAAGTTAAATTTGTTTTTTTCCCTAAGTGCGAACGGAGAAACGAGAATCAACTGAAAATGTGAAATATGACATGCGAAACCAGAGTTAAATTTGATTTTTCCCAAATGCAAAATGAAAAATTAGGTTAAAAAGAAATACGAAATGTGAAACCATAACTAATCCGACAACTTTTATTTTTTTTACCAAAAATATTTTCTACAAAAATATTAAAAATAAAATATAAAAAAGTATAACAACAACGTGACACATGGCACACTGCCGTTAGTTCCTTAATAGATGAACCTGAATTCATCTTTTGAACCGAGATGCATCTCAACCATGCCACATCAGAACAAATATGCTATGGTGTGGGTAATACTACACACTCAACAGAGAATATGCTCTATTGTATAAAGTCTTAAGAGTAAAACAATACTTATTATGAAGTTGATCAACAATATTTCAAAAGCTCAAAAACATTTATTCGTATTTGGTAGAGTAGGCGAACGTATTCATGAATAATGATCTAAAACAATCAGGTAACAAATAAGAATCAGAAACCCTAGCCGTTTATTGGCGGCTACTTCTCTAGAACGGCTAGGGTTTTGTATTATTTAGAAAGTGTATATTACATAGAGTCTAAATCTATTATTTATAGATAAACAATATGGGCTAATGGGCTTAGGCCTTATATCTCTAACACCCTCTCTCAAACTCGCAATGCTTATTCTTGCATTGTGAGTTTGTTACACAAAATAAAAAAACAAAACTGAAACATCAACGAATCAAAACAAAACATCAAAATCAAAATCGAAACGTTAAAAACCAAAAATCAAACTCAAATCTTCAAGCTCCAATCTTCAAACTCCAATCGTCAAGCTCCAATCTCCAAACTCCAAAACTCAAAACTAAACGTAATCCAAACACCGAACGAATCTAAACGAAGTCAAGCAAAGCCAAACAAAGCCAAAACAAAACCAAACAAGTCCAAATGAAGCCAAACGAAGCCGAACCAAGCCAGAACAAAGCCAAACAAATCCAAACGAATCCAAAACAAAGCCAAACAAGTCAAAACGAAGTCAAAACGAAGCCAAACTAATCCAAACGAAACCAAACGAATCCAAACAAAGACAAACAAAGCCAAACAAATCCAAAACAAAGCTAAACAAATCCAAAACAAAGCTAAACTAATCTAAACGAATCCAAAGCAATGCAAACCAAGCCAAACGGATCCAAACAACTTCAAACGAAGCTAAGCGAAATCTATAAACGAAGAACGACATCTAAACACCAAAAGGAAATCCAGATGAAATCTCAATGCCAAATACCCAAACAAATCCAAATACCAAACTAATATCCAAAAAACCAAACTAAATTCAATTTCCAATTTCTAATTGCCAATTTTAAATTTCCAAAATCAAAATCAAAATCAATTTGAATTCACGGTTTTACCAACAAGACTGCTGCACTGTTCCAGTTGTGATTTCTCCCGAACCGTAGCACCGAATCATAATCCGACCGGTTATATTGAAGGGTTGGATGTCCCGACCATGGTCTTCAAAATTCAGTAAAAACGGACATCGTTTGCATTTTTATCTGACCGTTTTATTGGAGCTGCACACAGCAGATCCGAAAACCGAAAACTATATCTATTCTGACGAAAGACAGATCAAAATTTCCAACACAAATCCAATCAAAAAACAAGATAATTGTTTTTTGGAAATCACACAAAGGCAGATCCAAAACAATATCAAAGTCCAACAATAATATAACTCTCTATCGGATTTTAACATGCTCTGTCAAGATCAATACCAATACATAATCCAAAATTTGTCGAACAGATCCCAGATTTCCAAATAAATCCAATTCTAAACCGAAATCCAATACTATTACGAAATTGAATACCTGGTAGATCTACAAAACAGGGGGATCGCGACGGTTCCCCGATCAGTGATGATGGTATAACGGAAACGATGTTTGAACTATAATTGAATTGGCTTTGAAATAAGGATGCATTTTTCGAGTGGCTATAACCAAAGCCAAAGCTAAATATATAAATTCAAATATATTTTTCTGAAGAAGCAAACTTTTAATCACATAGTATACCAGCCATGGATAACCTTATACTTCTCTTACTAAAACGACACTTTACAGAGTAATCCGAAACCGCAATATACATAAATAACTTCTCACCCAAAAGTGTCTTAGACAAAAATTCCATATAGGATAAATGTTCTTTAATTTTTGTAAATGCAATGTCACACTCTGGTGTCCAAGAAAACTTATTGGCCCTCAAAACCTGAAAAAATGGGACACATTTATCTAAATATTGAGAAATAAAATTGTTTAAAGATGTCAACCTTCCCGTTAAAATTTGCACTTTTTTTATTGACGGAGGAAAAATCATGGTTATCAAAGCTTTCAACTTCTCTTGATCAGCTTATATTCCTTTTTCACATTGTATGTACCCCAATAATTTTCCTGATTGAACCCTAAAGGTACACTGTTCTGGGTTTAACTTGAAACAGATAGCTCTTAGATTCGAAAATGTTTCCTCCAAATCTTGAAAGTGATCCTCTTCCGTGGTAATTTTTACCAACATATCATCTATGTATACCTCCACTCCCAATTTGAGTGGACAAATATTTATTCACTAATCTTTGATATGTGGCTCCAGCATTCTTAAGACCAAAAGGCATAACCCGATCACAATGTAATCCTCTATCATCAATAAACATAGTGCTCTCTTAATCACTTGGATTCATTTAGATTTGATTATACCCAGCAAAAACATCCATAAACAAAATAATTTTAATACTTGACGTTGAATCAACAAGTTGGTCTATTCGTGGGGACTAGGAAATGGGTCATTCCGGACACGCACGATTTAGATCGATAAAATCGAGACACATCCTTTATTTTCTATTCTTTTTCTTCACAAGCACATGATTTGCAGTCCATACTGGATATTACTCCTATCGAATATGAACCACTTTAGACAACCGATCCACCTCTGCCAGTATTGGATATGATTTTTCCACAAAAAATCCTTCGTTTTTAATAATAGGCATGACTTTTGGGTTAACTGCTAGGCTATGACAAATCATATCGGATAGAACCCCTACATCATCCTCAGTACTCCAAGAAAAACATTTAAATCTTTTAAAAATTATCTAATTATTCAGTACCGCATTGATAATGATAATAATGTTCATACTCTTAAACGTTTCCCATTAGAAAAGAACATACACCTTTATATTATCATTGGTAACTGATGAACTAGGGGTCTCCCTCAGATCATCCACTCATTCTACATCTGAGACAGTCCTATTTGACTGTTATTCTTTCATTTTCTCAACACTGCCAACTTGCTTAGTATGCAAAGCCGTTGTATAAGACTCTCGAGCCACTTGTTGACTACTTCTAACTACACCTACACAATTTCCAATTACATATTTCAAACACTAATGAACCGTATGTACTTTTTTACAGCTAATATCTCCCCAAGATGGCGTTGTAGCTCGTCGAACTATCAACCACCATAAACAACACTCGCACCTTTTTTTCGAACAGACCACATCCCAACAAAATTTCACCTTTGAATTCTTCAATAACCTACACTCTCACCCCAGTAAAACCAGCTATTGTACACTATGATAGAAGAATTACTGGGGGATTGCACATTTTTTCATACGTTGTCAGAAATAATACATTGGCAGAGCTGCCAATGTCAATGAGTATTCTCCGAATTTTGTTGCTTGCTATTTCTGATATGATTCCCACTGCATATTCATCAGAACTAGCTACACCCCTCAGATCATCTTCATCCTCATCAAATAAAATGGATATGACTCTTTCCAAAGAGATGAGTTGAGACCCCACATTCTAATTGAGTATTTAAACTCACCACACGTCTCGTTTGAGAATTGTTAATATTCCCCGCCATAGTGTCTCCTCCAAAAGTAGCCAAAGATTCAAAATAATCATATAAAATTTTCATCGTTCCTCGTAACGCCGACTCATTAACCACTAACAGTATCCTCCGATCTTGATTATGATGGAGGAATACAACATACACATCAAACCCATCCATAAACCCCTTATCAGCATTGTATAATATTACTTCGTAGACACGTTAACAATCTGTCGTACCTGCGGATTCGGGCCCAGAACCGGCTGAACCCCACCCTACCTTTTAACAAAAGTAGTAAACTTATCATTTTCAATCAGAACCTAGATCTCTTTACGTAGAGCTATGCAATCTGTTGTATCATGTCCAATGTCATTGTGGTATTTATAAAATTTATTACTCCATTCCTCATTGGGTTTAATTATAGGTTTAGACTTTCAAAACTGGACATGGTTCTTAGCTCGTTTGAAAATCATTGATACATTCTCTATTAATTTTTCATAATAATTTGGTCTCACCCATTGATTTGAACTAGCTTTAGGTTGCTGGTAATTGACAACCAACACCTGAGATGGTCCAGATCGAGGAGGTAAACTTGTCGGTGCCTTGGGTTGAAGAGATCCCTGATAGTTTGAAGTGCTACCCTGATAACCTTGATTGATGTGAGCCCTTTTTTGATTTGAATGCCTTTGCATGAGACTAGTTTTGATCCAAACTCTTTTGGATTATTCAGCCTTAATTTCTCATCCACTTGAGCCATCACATCTCAAAAAGTGAGTTCCCTTCTCGTGGTGAGTATATGTTGTTTCGTTCACCAAATATTTGGGGAGAAACCATTGTCTGAAAGCAGTATATGCCATATATTCATTGTAGTCATCCAACTCAATTTTGGTTAACACAAACCATTTAGTATAATCCTTCAAATTTTCCTGAAATGCCTACTTGCATCGGATTATAGTGTCCAATTCACCTAAATCTTTTTTACTTCCCGCGAATTATCTTCATAATGCAGTATAAAACATCCCAAAATTAGCTATTGATCCCCTCAAAATCTTATTATACCATTTTAAGGTTGTGCCTTTAAAAGTACGTGAAAAGGCTCTACACAATAACTTGTCATCATCATCATCAAAATTCATCATGTAATTCTTATTTGCTCAATATGGTCATTGGGATCATGCGTCTTATCAAAGTTTTCAGCTTTAGCAATATCAAAATGCTTCAGAAGTGCAATTGACCTTATATCAGTTGATAAAGAGGAAGTCCTCCAATCCACCCATGCCTATATTGGCTACCTTCTATATCATTGCCCACAAGCGTATACATTTCTTGTTCCGAGGGATTGGTAAATTGATTAGTGATATTATACTCAAAGGTTGGATTTTCAACCACAAATCTAGATTCATTTTTCTTTTTAGACTTGTGTTCGCTTCGATATCCCTGACGTCGGCTATCACGCCTCTTCGAATAATGTCTATTTTTCTTATTCTTATAAGAATCAACTCATCCAAGGGCCTGAGAATGTCCTTCAGAATCACACCAAAGGGATTCACTAAATTCTGAGGGAATATACCGATGTTTATATTTTTTTTCTCATTTATAGAAGAATAATATCATTGGTCTAATTTGAACTATACTTCTCAACAACTGTCCCTTTCTCGAAGAACTTCATGAGTCTCATCGGAACAATCACTTGTACGTTTTCTTTCATTCACCCTTTGCACTTTGGATTTAACCCTCCCTAGTCTAACTGACTGCTTCCTCTGTACAAGTTGGTCATCCAACTTAGTTATATGTTCTAGCAATTGATTCCCCAGATCACCTAAATTCAAATGATTATGTTTATCATCTATTTGCGGATCAACATGGGCTTATTTTCGAGCAATACCTAACTGTACCACCTCGCATTCAACAAACACAGTTGGATCGATTTGCACTTCAAGATCTATTATTTTATCTTGAAACAAACATTTGTTTTTCAAATATAGATATGAAATTTTGGTACAAAGCGTACCTCCGATTGTGGTTGCCACTGATCACTTTAGATATTTTCTTGGGTTATAAACGAGTCTAGAAAGACCTCTAAACTGAATAAAGAGTTTCTAGAAAGAGAAAGTAGCTAGTGTAGTTTTTAGAGAGAAAAAATTACAAAGTGTTAAGTCTAAAAGTCAAAGATTCTATCTCATTTTCGAAAAAAATACACTTATTAATAGATAAATTATTACAAATTACAGATTCATCCCATTTTAAGTAAACACACTTATCACTTATTGCACTTCTAACCTTTTATGATTATATTTTATACAAAATTCACTGTACACATTATATATTTATTATTTTATCCATATAAAATAATTATTTTTATTTAATAATTACTTTATTTTTATCAGATTTGTACTTTATACTTTGTAAGATAGTAAATAGTATAATAATTTATCTTAAACAAAAGTTTATAATTATTTTTATTAAAATATTGAATAAAAAATAAACAACCATTTAAAATAAGAGTAAGAAACAAAATTTGTGTTTTACTAAAAATCAAATATAAATATATTAAATACAAATAGTGCCTAAAACCTTTGTCAACTCACCGGTGTTTGATACCTATTACATTTGTGCCACTAAAGTTCTTTCGTCTCCAAAACGAGTAACTATTCTTTAAAAATATTGTATTTTGAGTCACTGGCGTGTACCAATTAACATGGCGATGACATGTGTCATCTAAACCTAATACTCATTGTTCCAAATACGGTCACTCATTAGTACCTACCAAAAGTGCTTTTATTTTATTCTTTTTACCTTTTATCTTTTATTTTTACTTTTTTATTTTTAGTTTTTATTTTACCTTATTTACCTTTAATTTAAATAAACCGAGCTCATATTTTTTTTTTACTCATTTAATATAATTTAACTAGACCCATCAATATTTTGACCAATTTAATATTAGTTTACCAGACCCATCTATATTTTTACCTCTCAACGTCTTTGATGGATTATCTTCTTCATCTTTATGTTTAACCATTCAGGCCCATGAATAATTTCCTCTTCTTTCAACTCCTTCTCTATGGTTTATTTTAGAGAGAAGTACCAGTAAATACCCACTCAACTACCTAATTACCTACTAGTACCCGAAATTAGGATAGTGTCACTTGGTACCTCTACCTAAAATTTGGATAAAAATACCCTCCGACTATATATACCCGCTAGTACCTTCACCAGTACTAACGTGAGAGTTGTTTGAAAAACATACCTGTGAGTTGTTTGAAAAACATACCTGAGAATTGTTTGAAAAAATACCTGAGAGTTGTTTGTGACTCTATAATCTGGCAGTTGTTTACAACTCTCTCTATTTTCTGAGAGTTGTGTGGAACTCTGTTATCTGAGAGTTGTTTGCAACTCTCTCGATTTCCTGAGAGTTCTTTGCAACTCTCTTTATTTCCTGAGAGTTGTTTGCAACTCTATAATCTGGAAGTTGTCTACAACTCTCTCTATTTACTGAGAGTTGTTTTCAAAGAACTCGCATGTCACTTGTGAAATTTTATTTAAAAAAATAAAAATATCATCAATGGATCTAGTTTTGTTCATCTTAAAAAACAAAAAACAATGGTACTTTTATATATTTTTTTCTAATCTCCGGTTTGAAAGATATGGATCTTTTAAGAAATAAAATAAAAAGAGAAAGTAAGAAAAACAAATTTTGGTTACGTGGTTGTTGATGAAGGGTGAGGTTGGTTATGATATTAAAATAATGTTAGGTATTAAGTGGAATTTTAATAGTTACAATGGATATTAAAAGATAATAAAACGAAACTTGGGTACCATATAATAGTTGAGTGGATTTTTTTAAGTGCAATTTCCCTTTTTTATTTATTTATATAAATACTAATTTCCTAAAAAAAAATCAAGGAAACACAAACTTGTAAAACACCAATACTTTTGAGCATTTCACTACCAGAATATCTTCTCTTCCTCTTCGCCTCCTAGTCACCAACTTCAAAACCTAAAGTTAGAAACGAATCAGACAAATAGTTATCAAAATATGAGTGTTTTTAATGATTCAGAAGTGAAAAGTAAGATGTTTTTCAATTCCGGATACAATAATATTAATAGTTTTATGCTTCAGAGTTACCGTGGTGTTGAGAATGTAAGCAAGTATATGCAGAGAAGCTTTTAGTGGAAAATTTATTGAAGGAAAACCTAAACTTTTGTTCAATAATCATTTTGATTCATCTTTGGGTTTTGAAATTTTGGTCTTTCTAACCTTTATTTCTTGGATGGACGAGTAAGTCAGAGAGGTAATATATAGATAGACCCGGTAAACTAAGATTAAAGGGGTCACAAATATCGATGAATCCGGTTAAATTATATTAAATGAGTAAAAAATATATGGGTCCGATTTAGATAAATAAAAAATAAAAATATAAAAGATAAATAAAATAAAATAAAAAATGAAACTAAAAAGATAAAAATAAAAGATAAAAAATTAAAATTAAGTTACTTTGAGCAGGTATGAGTGACCAAAAATATAATATTTTTTAAAAACAGTGTTTAGTTTTTTGGGACAAGGACGAAAAATTGACACGAGTACAACATCTGTCAAACATACGAATGTAGACAAAGTTGGTTGTTCATGACTTGATACAACTATAAAGGAAAAACATGGACACAAATACAATTCTCCTATAAATGTCAGAATCGCGTATCTCAAGTCCCCACCCAAAAAAAAATGTCACAGTCAAGCTCAAGCTCAAGTTCAAGAAAAGGTTGCATGAGAGGCAAAGGCGGACCAGAAAACGCACTTTGTCCATACAAAGGTGTCCGTCAACGAACCTGGGGTAAATGGGTAGCTGAAATCCGCGAACCTAAGGGAGGCCCTAGGATTTGGCTCGGCACTTTCAAAACCTCCCTCGAAGCTGCCATGGCTTACGATGATGCGGCTCGGAGACTGTACGGGTCCAAAGCTAAACTCAACTTGCCTGATTTAGTTAGCAACAATAACCAAACCCAAACTCAAACCCAAGCCACAGGCTCGTTGTCGAGTAATGTTGCGAATTGCGGATTTACCCCTAAAGAAGTGAAAATAGAGGAGGGTAGTGATGGTATTTGGCAGAGTTTGCCGGTTTCCGATGAGTCTATATGGACTGAAGCTGCTATGTCGTTAGGGTTGCCGATTATGGAAGATGTTGTCGCTGAAAATTTGATGGAGATGTAACCTAGCTATGAATTTTATATATTATTAAACTAAATAAATGTATTTCATCAAACATTACTTTATTCTACATTTCATAAGTAATGAATATTTCATTTTGTGTATATTGTAAAATTGTGTCCACGTCCGAGCAGATAAAAGAGAGATGGATGTCACGTGCGCTATTATTACTAGGTTGGTATCGGTTTGTATTTATTTCCGTCGAGATTTAATACATATTACGTTCTCACCAGAAACTAGGGATGAAAAAGTCGGGCTATCCGATCTAAATCGATTTCGATAAATAATGATATCCTGTTTTCGGATATTTAACTGTGTATGAAGTTTCAATTAGATTTTGAAGTCTAAATATCTTATACGAGCTTACTCCGAATTTGATTAATCGGGCAATAACGGATAGATACGAAGAATATATTGTTTATAAAATTTTAGAAAATGTTATGATGTTTTATTCTATTTTTATTCTTTTCATTTCATATATTTTTATAAATTTTTATTACCTCTTGTTATAAGGAAATCTTGTTATAAGGAAATGACACAAAAATTATATACTCATAAACTGTATCATCATTCAGTACCCAAATTATCTTTCGTACTTAATACTAATATCATCTAAATAATTTTCGTTCGACATCTAATTTTTTTTATAATATTTCAAATACTCATACTTCATCACTATTTGGCAACTCATTTTAATTTTTGATCCAAAGTTTTTTTTTTTTAAATGTTTATATTTTTCAAGCCGGAATTCGGAAAAAAACAAATCCAAAAATACCATCAGCTTTGTTTTTCTAAGACGAACAAAACTAGATCAATTGATGATATTTTTTGATTTTTTTTTTAAAAAAGTTTGCAAGTAACATGAGAATTCAACCATGAGAGTTTTGTACATTTTTAACCGTCCGAGTTTATTGCATATTAAACATGCTACTTCTTCAGTAAAATCCAACCATGCAAGTTCTTGTATATTACCCAGTTCGATTTTAAGTCTATTAGCTCTGTTAGATCCTTATGTTTCCAACCAAGCGAGTTCTGTACATTTTTAACCGTGCAAGTTTATTTAATATTAAACATACTACTTCTTCAATATGATCCACCAATGTGAGTTCTTGTATATTGAACCATTTGATTTTAAGTCTTCTAGTTGTGCTAGATCTTTATGTTTTCAACCATGAGAGTTCTTACATTTTTAACCGTGTCGCTTTATTAAATATTAAACATGCTACTTCTTCAATATAATCCAATTATGCGAGTTCTTGTATATTAAATCACTCTATTTTAAGTCTATTAGCAATGTTGGATCCTTATGTTTCTAACCATGAAAGTTCTGTGTATTTTTAACCTTGCGAGAAATGCTACTTCTACAATATAATCCAACCATGCGAGTTCTTGTATATTAAACCATTCGGTTTTAAGTCTATTAGATGTGCTAGATCCATATGGTTCAAACCATAAGAGTTTTATACATTTTTAACCGTGCGATTTTATGAAAATTAAACATGCGACTTCTTCGATATAATCCAACTATGCGAGTTCTTGTATTTTAAACCATCATATCTAGTTAAAAGGCATCGATAAGATCATAAACTTGTTATATTTGATGAGTCCGAATACTGCTTCTTCTCCGGACAGGGACAGATCGGACCAAGGCCACCAGACCGGACAGGGCACTTCGAACAATTAGCCCATTTTACTGTTCGAACTATGACAAAAGTACTAAAGAACCTAAACACTTCTTGACTAAGCTACTTGCTCCCCTACTAAGAGCTCATGGGTCTTTAAACATGACCCGGGTCCATTAAACCTGACCCGAAAACCCATAAAGCTCAGATATAAGGGTATAAATACCCAACCACCTGCATTAAATATGGGTAATGAAAATTAAATACAACCAGACTGCTTAATTCTCCCTCTACTCTCTACTCTAAATATTAAACACCCATAAACTTCCACAAAACTCTGAACAGATTACAAATTTACCCTCAGATGATAATTAACCACACCAAATTGGCGACCACAGTGGGAGCACGAAGGTGCCTGAATCGAGCATGCGAAACCAACAAGAAAAGTCAGTCCGAATGAATCCGGACGCCCCGGAAGTGCCACCAGCTTTGCTCGAAGTGGTGGGTGAAAATGATGAATACACCATCGAGGAGCGCGATAAGCTAAAAGGCGAGATAGAAGCTTTGAGGGCAGAAAAGGCTAAGATGAGCATGAAAGAAAAATCGAAAGCATCAGTTACTCATCACACCGATAACCCTAGAGAGCATGAGCCTTCAAAGACTCATGTGAGTACCAAAAAGACTCATGCTAGCTCAAAAAAGTCTCACCGGTCTAAGCCAGTGGAGAGTTCTGACTCAGGCTCAAAGTCTTCTGATAGCTCTTCGGATGATGAGGGACTTGAAGAATCCTTATCCTCTAGCAGCGATGAGGGTCGAACTAAAAAGAAGCAAAAACAGATAAAAAAATACTCAAGGAAAAGGGATAGACATGGAAAGATGAAGAAGAATATTGGCAAAGGGTCATCTCACAGCTGGAGGCATGTGGACCGGATGCTGATGGATCCTTTCGCTTTCCACGATGAACCAGGTATCTTCGCAACTCCCAATGAAGATACTGTGTTCAGTCGTGGCAGAAATTGGAGGCAATCCCCATTGTCTTCCAAAATTCTGTCCGGAAACCTTCCTAAGAGGTTTGATAGCACCAAAATGGAAAAGTACGATGGCAGTACTGATCCGGACAATCATTTGGAGCACTTTAAAAACTTTATGATGAACTTTGATGATGATGACAAGCTACTTTGTAGAGCATTCTCCCAATCGTTTACGGGGAGTTCTCTAAAATGGTATAACAGCCTACCACAAGGCTGTATCAAGAATTTTGATACTTTCTGGGTGGCCTTTCGAAGGCAGTTCGTTGGGAGTAAAGAATTAAAGGGCAATGAAGACACAATAATCCATTGTGCCCAGGAACCAAACGAATCATTGAAAGAATACATAAGTCGTTTTGTGAACACTAAGAATGGGTTGGCTGATTGCTTCGAGCAAGTAGCAATAACGTCCTTGAGACAGGGCTTAAACCCTGGGAATTTGGCTGATTCGGTGACCAGAAAGAAGGCTATGACTTGGGGAGGGTTGCTGAATCAGGTTGGAAAACAGATTAACGTTGATGAAACAAAGAAAACTAGGGTGCACAGGCAGGTGAGGTCTACCCCGGTGGCACCAAACCCCAATCAGAATCAGTCTGGGAACAAGGCAAAGGAGACCGGACAGGGGCATGGCAGGGCTAAAGCTCAATCTCAGCCAGCTGCACCTGCTCAGAGTCAACAATCCAGGAATAAGAGAGGGCCTTGGGTTCAACCGGAATGGTTTGCAGAATTAAAAGAAAGTGTGGCCACTATTTATGATAAAACAAAGGAAGAGGTGCACTATAGAAGACCGACCACACTGCAATCTCCTAGAGAATATCGCAATAACTCTTTCTGCCAATAGCACAATGATATTGGCCATACCACCGATGATTGTATAGCTTTGAAACAAGAAGTTCAGAACTTTATTGAAATGGGAAAGCTGGGGGCTTACGTCAAAAGAAGAGGAGGTAACAGGCCTGACAATACTCACCGGGTTGGCCCAAGTAATGCTGCTCCGGAGGGAGCCATGGTTATAATCGAGAGGTTTGATGTGGAATCTGAATACTTGGATCCTGACCCAACTCGAAATAGAGTGGGTGCAATCGAGGAATGTTCTAGGACAGTCTCCGGGCTCATTAAGTTTTTTGAGTCACTTACAATTTTCGGAGGGGATACTATGACAGCTCCTACTACTTCTTCGAGGAAGAGGCACGTTCATACTTTGGCTACCCAGCTAGAAAGAGGCATGAATTCCTATCAATCGCAAATTCCTTTCCCCTTCATTGTTTTTGATGAAGATGATTTAAGAGATATAGCTAGCCCTCATGAAGATGCTGTTGTCATAGGAGCATCTATTGGAGGCAATGACATAAGACGAATTTTGGTGGATACTGGAAGCTCAGCCAATATCCTTTTCTTAACCACTTACAAGAGAATGAAAAATCCAGCCGTAATTCAGAATTCGGACAGATCCATTGTGGGCTTTACTGGCAGCTCAACATATGTGATCGGGGAGTTCGAAGAAGAAGTTTTGTTGGGCAAGGGCCCTTTCAAGAAGATGGTCATTATACTTTTTATTGTGGTAGATTGTCCCACTTGCTATAATGCTATTTTAGGGAGGTATTGGCTCTCTAGGATGCATGCAGTGGCTTCAACAGTCCACCAATGTTTGAAATATGCTGTTCAGGGACATGTGGGAGTTGTCCGGAGCAGTCAAAAGGTTGCAAGAGAATGTTATGCTACAGCCCTGGCTCCCCGGACATTGGGGGCAGTTCGTATCAACAAGCAATAGCAATTTGAGGGGCTTTCTGGGGTGAGGGTGAAATTGGTGACCCCAAAGAGACCCCTGGAGTGTTAATACCGGTCGAAGAGGTAGAGACACATTGTTTAGAAGAAGGAAAAAACGTCAAGATAGGGTCTAAAATGCCATCCGATCTGAAAAGTGAGATGTTAAAGTTTTTGAAAAACCATCAGCATGTTTTTGCTTGGTGCAATGCTGATGTTACTGGGGTTCCAGCAGATATGATATCACACCACTTATCTGTCCGGAAAGACATAGCGTCAGTGGTTCAAAAGAGAAGGGCTTTTTCCAAAGAAAAGGCTGATGTTATTGTACAAGAGGTTGACAGACTCACAAAGATGGGGCATATCAAGGAGTCTAAACATCCTTTGTGGACTGCCAATCCGGTCCTGGTGAAAAATAAAAATGGCAAGTGGCATATGTGCATTGACTTCACAGATCTTAATAGGGCTTGCCCAAAAGATTTGTATCCAGTTCTCCGAATCGACCAGCTAGTAGACTCCACCTCTGGGAACAAGCTGCTATCCTTTATGGATGCTTTCTCCGGATACAATCAGATCCAAGTAGATCCGAAGGATCAAGAGCATACCACATTTGTCACTGACAGGGGTCTTCATTGCTACAAGGTAATGCCATTTGGGTTGAAAAATGCTAGGGCTACTTATCAGAGATTAGTAAAAAAATCCTTTGCTGATCAGATTGGAAGGAATATGGAAGTATACATCGATGACATGATGGTGAAGAGTGTGGATGAGCAATTGCACTTGGCTGACCTCCAAGAAACTTTTTCCAACTTGGTAAAAGTGAATTTAAAGTTAAATCCAGAAAAATGTGTGTTCGGAGTGCAATCCGGGAAGTTCCTAGGCTATATTATAAGTGAGCATGGGATACAGCCCGATCCGGACCAGCTTAATGCTCTATTCCAAATGGAGCCTCCTCGAAATATTAAAGAAGTACAACGTCTAACGGGGAGGTTAGCTGCTTTAAACAGATTTATCTCAAGGTCTTCGGACAGGTGCGCCCCGTTTTTTCAAACCTTGAAGGGTGCGAAGGGATTCGATTGGACCTCACAATGTGATGAGGCTTTCAATGAGATCAAGAAGCACCTGTCCTCCCCCAAAACCTTGTTTAAACCAGTTGATGGGAAGACACTCTTCATATATTTGGCAGTTTCAAGTTGTGCCATCAGTGCTGTGTTGGTGAGAGAAGTGGATAATTACCCCCATCCAGTGTACTACATCAGCAAAAGTTTGATAGTTGCAGAAAGGTGTTATTTGAAACTCGAAAAGTTAGTGTTAGCCCTGGTAATAGCTGCAAGAAAAATGAGGCCTTATTTCCAGGCTCATCCTATCATCGTCCGAACTTCTTTTCCCTTGAAGAATGTCCTCCAAAAGACAGAAATTTCAAGTAGGATGACTAAGTGGTCGGTAGAATTGGGGGATTTCAACATAGATTTTGCTCATCGAACAGCAGTCAAGGCCTAAGTTGTGGCTGATTTTTTGGTTCAATTTCACTCCGATAGAGATTCGGAACAGGCTACTGAGATGAAAGACAAAAAGGTGTGGGTCGTCCCGACGGATGGTGGATCTAGCACTATGGGATGTGGTGCAGGGGTGTGTTTGACTTCTCCATATGGTGACAAAATGTACTAGGCTATATGTTTTGCTTTCAAGGCTTCCAATAATGAGTTCGAGTACGAAGCAGCTATAGCTGGTTTAAAGTAGCCTATATTTGTGGGGCTAAGAGGGTCAAACTACTGAGTGACTCCCAGCTTCTTATCCACCATGCCCAAGGTCAATCTGAGGCTAAAAAGGAGCAGCTTGTGAAGTATTTACTCCTTCTTAAAAATGAAGCACTCAAGTTTAAAAGCATTATTTATGAGCATATACCCCAGACAGAAAATGAGTTGGCAGATTCATTGGCAACCATAGCGTACACAGAGTCCTATCCATGAATCCATGTGCTGGAGATCCCCTTCATTCAACTTAATATGGGTAAAGAAGAATAAATTTTTGAAGTACAGGTGAAACAACCTCAGGATTGGAGATTTCCTCTCCTGCAATACCTCTCCGACGACATCGTGCCTCCGGATAAATCACTTGCAAGAAAACTGAAACACAAGGCTCGTGGTTTTATCATACTGAGAGACATTCTGTATAAAAAGTCTTACAGTAAATCTCTTATGCGCTGTTTGGGGGATGATGAGTCTCAAGTAGTCCTCTCCGAATTGCATGATGGTGAGGGATCAACTCATTGTAGATTCAGGGCTTTAACAAGGAGAGTTTTACTGGCCGGCTACTATTGGTCATCTATCATGCAGGATGCTAAAGAGCTGGTAAGAAGGTGTGACCCATGCCAAAGATACAACAATGAAATTCATGTCCCAGCCATTCCTTTAGAGTCAATTTCTAAGCCTATACCTTTTGCTCGATGGGGGTTGGATTTAGTGGGGCCTCTCCCTATGGCATCCGGAGGGCGCAGAACTATAATTGTTGTTATAGATTACTTTTCGAAGTGGATTGAAGCAGCCCCTCTAGCAGGAACAACGTCAAAAGCTGTCATAAAATTCATTCTATCCAACATCTGTTGCAGATTTGGTGTCCCATAAAAGATAACAACAGACAATGGGCCACAGTTTGACAATAGGGAAATGAAGAGTTTCTGTACCTCAAGGGGTATACAACATTGTTTCTCTTCACCTTTCCACCCACAAGCGAATGGTCAGGTTGAAGTGGCTAACATAACTATTCTGTCCGGTTTAAAGAAGAATTTGGAAGGGGCTGCTGGGAAGTGGCCAAACTATTTACAAGTAGTTTTGTGGGCCTACCGGACAACATCTGGGGCTGCAACACATGAGTCACCCTTTGCTTTGGTCTACGGGATGGATGCAGTAGCTCCCATAGAAGCAAATCTCCTATAATTTCGTGTTCACAACTTCTCTGAATGCGCTAACGAAGTGGCAATCAGAGGTGAGCTCGATCTAGTAGAAGAAAGACGAGTTAAAGCTCACCTTAGAGTCGCACACTATCAGGGTTTGATGAGAAGCAGATTTGCTTCTAGAGTAAAAAGAAGAGATTTCCAGCCGGGGGACAAGGTATTGAGAAAAGTCTTCTTACACACTAAAGAGAAGTTGCTCGGCAAATTGGCCCCGACTTGGGAAGGACCTTATATGGTTTTTAAAAAGCTTAAACCTGGAACATATTGGTTAGAAGACAAGGATGGAAGAGTTCTGACCCACCCTTAGAATATCGAACATCTCCGGATGTACTTGGAATAACATTTGTGTAAATATTTACTTGTTTAAACATCCATGTAAATATTTGGGGGATACTCTTTCCTACCCTGATGTCGCGGGGAGGTTTTTATGAGGTGTCCGGGTTTTAAATAAAATTTGTTGCCTTCTTAAAATTTTTCCGAAGTGTTCTTATTTTGTCTTTTGTCACACCATCCGGATTGAAATAAAAGAGTGATGACCAATTAAACATTCGTCATCGGAGAATTTAAACACTCTCACTATGAAATAACTAAGGGCTATTTAAACACTAGCCATCAAAATCGGAACAGACTATGAAAGAATGTGAGAATTTTGCAAAACAAGGATATTCATTAAAATAACTTAAGTGCATTGGCCTTCCAAGGACTTTCAAATTGTCAAAACAGAGTAAAAGATCTATCCGGTCAGATTCCGGACACACTTACAAAAAGAGTGCCTTGGCCTTCCAAGGACTTTAGTTTAGATAACATGAAAAGTAAAAAGTAATTCATAATTTAAGGCCGAGCCTTTGAAGATGGCTCAGCTTCATCTACCTTTTTCTTCCCCTTGGGATCATCTTTCTCTTTGTTTGGGCTCTCCCTGGTGTTTTCTTCGTCATCAGATGAGGATGCACTGGAGAAGTCAAACCTGTCGCCTTCGGCCATTGTATGATATGGGAGGTCTTCAACCTCTATGTGAAGCCATAAATCCCCTAGGTTACTCTTCGGAAACTTCTCATGGAAGAGCAGGACCATGTCTGATCTCACCTTGGCATACATATGCTCTTGAGTGTCGATCACGTTGTTGGCGTAAGCATCGATCTTGGCTTGAATTTTGACCTCCTGCTCCCTTAGCAAATCAGCTTTCTCCTCGGCAGCTTTGGACACTGTATTCTCAAGTGCAATCTTGTCACTGGTCTAGTTGGTGATAATTTGGTCCTTGGCCTTCGTCTCCCCTTTTGAAGAGGCAAGATCTTTCTCCAATTCGGACAGCTTCTCCCGGAGCTCTGTGATAGTAATCTCTAGTGTGGTGACTTTTGTGGTACTCACCTCTTGGTTTTTCTTCAGCTTTTCGTTTCCCCCCTTTAGAATGGCAGCGTTTGAAGTGGCAGTAAGAAGGTCATTGGACAGCCTCTCTTTGTCAGACTTGAGGTCTTTGATAATGTCTGCCTGATTTCGAACTTGCTTCTCCAACGCAAGCACTGGCTGAACATTGCTTAATAAAGAGTGAGCTATAACATCCCTTTCACTTGAAACCGTAAAGGTCTTACCATTAAGAGTGACTGTGTTTGAAGTGCTCGGAGGGAGATAAGGCCCAACAAAATCTCTCTGGGGAGATTGATAAAGTACTCACCAAGCCCACCAAGACCAGTGATGTCTACCCCTTCAATGCTAAGACCTCCCTCTTCGACCTCATCGGTTTGGAAGTCACCAGGTATCTCTTCTGCTTGTGTTGGGTCAGTGGGGTCAGCTTGGGGGAGAGGCTCCGGAGCTCGGAGAGAAAGTTCGTCACCCTTAGAGGTCTTTTTATTCTTGGCCTCCCTGTCTTTGCCTTCAGCTCCCCGTTTACGGTCTCTTTTGGAAGCCCTTGGAGGAATTGGAGAGTGAACATCTTGCCTAACACTCTCCTGCTCCACCGCTTCCAAGAGAGCAGCATCAATTTGACTGGGGGCTGGCCCCTCCGGATGCGTTGGAACATCCTCCTCCACCTCAGCAGGGTTAGCTCCACCCACCACTTTCTTGCCCTTCTTTTTGCCTTTCATCTTACTCGGGGCCTTGGCCCGGCCTGGCAAGTAAAGTGTCCCATCCGGTTCATGCGTCCTTTTGAGCACGACATCCGGAGGAGGCTGGGTGGTGAGCTCTTCCCAATATAAGTCTCTCTGACCTGTGGTGTTCCACATATGAGACCTTGCCAAGTTGCCCCCAGTGAAAGCAGCATGGAATCGGTTCCCCCACTTCTCAGCAGTCCAAGCGTTGATCTTGGTGCAAGTGGTCTGCCCGGTTTTCAAGTGGTCACTGAAGTCCTTGGGCAGTTCTGCTAAGGCAAAGATACGACCAATTAGTTTAAACAAACTTGATTTAAAAAAAGAGAGAGACAAGAATGTAAAGTAGGAGACTTACGGTCACTCCTCCATCTGCTTGTGAGAAGACTTGGGTTGACTCCAGACTTGATTTTCTTCCCATTTTCCCAAGCACCACTTACAAACAGGAATTGAGTCCTCCAATTCCTCTCCGACTCCAGCAAGTCATCAACAGCTTTGAAGTTTTCCCCCATATTGAAGTGGTAGAAGGGGATGTGGTGGTTTCTGCAGAGATTGGCCACAGCAGCAAACTCCTCCATTGGTAGAGGAATCCTGGAGAGCCTAGAAGCCATGATGCAGGTCATAAGGGTGTACCAAGCATTGGGGCTCAACTGGCTCGGACAGAGCTTTATCAGATGAAAGTATCTGACAATTTCTGGGTCCAAGGGGAATCTGAGCCCCCAGTTAAATAGCTCTGTGAAGATGACTATTTCGCTCAATTTGCAGTCCATGGGAGTTTCTGGGTTTATAGGGATCCTTATCTTCACGTTCTCCGGAATTCCCTACTTCGTACGCATCCGGCCCAGTTCAGCTGTGTGGATGAATGCGTAGTTGATCTTTTGCAGGGCGAGGAGGTACTTGACATTGACCTTGTGAAAACAAGGCCCCACCCTTCCTTCAAGACTCTCCGGCAGATCCGGATGCCTCAAGCACCACTACTCATTGCCTTTATCTTTTTTGGCAGCAGCAGTACTACTGGTCTGTCCGGAAGGCTCAGACTCGAATGAAGCCTCTTCGATAGAGTCCTCCATTACTTTCTCTATGATTGATGAGGGGTTTTCAGTAGCAGTGGCAATAGGAAGGTTTAGATTTGGCTCAGCCTGGTCTCCAGACTGCTGAGCTTCAGTATTTTCGTGGTTTCTGGCCTCCGGTTGGGGCTCTGATGCAGATGTTTCTCTTTGAAGGCTTGAGCCACTACCCTCCGGACCGGACAGCCTGTCCTTGGGAGCTCTGATGGGCACTTCTGACCCAGTGCTGCTGTCCTTGGCACCCGATTTTGAAGGAGTGCTCTTAGAAGCTTGACCCTTGACCAGCCGGCCTTTTCTTCGGTCAACTAATTTTTGAGGGGAGGTTTCAGCGTCTGACCCCATAGCTAAGAAGGGGGAGGGTTTTTTAAAGCTGGTAATAGTTACACCTGGCTCAACAACAAGTTCCGATTTCTTGAACCGAAGAACCTGAGATAATAGGTGAGAGATTTGTTTGAAATAACCTTTTCGGTTTAATGCCTTTTGAAGAAGAAGAACCCTGGTCTGATTCTGTGGCTGAGATCACTGGTTTGTCGATGGGCGAAGCGGGTAAGCCTGCTGCAATGCGCCTTTCCCTTTCGACCTTTTGCGCCTTTTCTAGTTCAGAGAGGTTGAGCCACCCACCTTTGATCAAAGCGTTCCTCGCTGTGAACATAAACGATCTGGGAAAAGATTTGTTTTGGAGAGAAAAAGCTTTAAGGATATGCAGAGTAAAAACGAGAGTGATGGTGAAACAGTAGAAAGTGTTTCAATTATAGTAAATCTGAAAAAGGAGTTTGATTCCTCGGAGAATTCGAAAAGATTGGTAATGATTAAAAGACGGCGCTGATGTCACCCTCTTTAATAAAGATGCTGCTTTTCGAAGAAGGTGGGTTTGAAATTCAAGGTGAAAAAACGGCTGAAACAGGCAACCAGAAGGTGACACGTGTCCCATAAACTCTGGAGAAAAACTGTTTGGATTCACAAAGTTTTATCAGTCCGGATAAAACCATAACACAAGTCGAAAGACCTGTCCGGAAAAATCTACCCCTGACATCGGACTGTTTTTCAGGTTTTTGACAAAGGCATTTGAACAAACACCTAAAAAAGGGGCTCCTGATGAGTCCGCATACTGCTTTCTCTCCGGACAGAGACATATCGGACCAGGCCACTAGACCGGACAGGCCACTTCGAACAATTTGCCCATTTTACTGTTCGAACTATGACAAAATTACTAAAGAACCTAAACACTTCTTGACTAAGATACTTTCTCTCCTGCTAAGAGCTCATGGGTCTTTAAACATGACCCGGGTCCATTAAACCTGACCCGAAAACCCATAAAGCCCAGATATAAGGGTATAAATACCCAACCACCTGCATTAAATATGGGTAATGAAAATTAAATACAACCAGGCTGCTTAATTCTCCCTCTAATCTCTACTCTAAATATTAAACACCCATAAACTTCCACAAAACTCTGAAAAGATTACAAATTTACCTTCAGACGATAATTAACCACACCAATATTAATTAAAAGAGATTATAAATTGTCTTAAATTAACAAAAAAAGATGCCATAATAATCTTCATAAACTGTAGAAGCATGCTTTCAGAGACATATTTCTTGCAAAAACATGAATTGACACGAGTTGATTAAAGAGAAAATAAACATACTACTTATTTGAAACGTCAACCATGTTATTTATTTGAAAACTAACAACGCTATTTGTTTGAGAAATCAACCATGCGAGTTTTTAAAAAATTAACAATGTATTAATTTTAAAAATAAAGCATGATACTTCTTTCAAAAATCAACCATGCGATTTCTTTGAAAAATTAAACATGCGAGTTCGTTGAAAAATTAAATATGCGGGTTTAGAAGAAGACCGAATGCACAAACACAACCATGTGATTCCATTAAACTAACACAGAACACCCTAGCACAATGCAAATATGCAAGTTCTTCGTACAATAGCTAAAAAATATGCGAGTTTAGTGTACTTTCAGAGGATGTAGATGCGAGTTCATTGTTAGTTTTGAAAATTAAATCACAAACGACTAAACCCAGAAACAAGATAATACAGTAACACCAATATGAGTTTAACTAAAAACGTAGTTGTAATGAACCATCGAAATACATTCTAAATACAATAGAAACTTACAAATACAACAGTTAGGTGATGGTGAAGGAATGAAATACAGTAAAAAAGTTTTTCCAGGTCATTTTAGTACTTTAGGGTTTTATCGACGTGTGAACCGCAAATGAATTGCCAAACATATATTCTTTGATGCTGAAAAACGGTCGACGACGTCTTTATTGCTTCGTCGGACTGTGAAATTGTTGTTTGAGGTAGCCAACGAGGTTCGTTTACCGGTTTCTGAATATTACTGAGTATTTTGGGTTTAATATTTGAATGAGTTTACTGTGTTTGAAGGGGTGTGGTAATGAAATGTTTTGGTTCAAAAAGGGAGAAAAAAAGGTTTTGCAACATAAAATATTTTATTTATACTAGTGAGGGTCTTTGTATCCATTTTTGGATCCAGGTAGCTATAGATAGTATGCTATTTTGGGGCATTATATGGTAATGAGATCGTTGAGTGAGTATTTATGGGTATTTTTCTCATTGTTATAATGGACAAATTGAATTTATTCTCTAATATTCAATTGGATTTCAAATTGAATATAAATCGAAATATTTTTTGGTAAACAATCTTACATTCACGGTGATATTAATAATTTTGTTGAAAAACTTAATGATCTCAAGAAACTATTAAAAAAATAAAAACAATTCAACCGTATTAATTTTATATAGTCAAAATATTGTTCTATTTTACCTATGATGGTAGTATAAATAACCTATTAATCATTATGTTAAAAACAATTACGATTCTCGCAAACTCCCGACCTAAAATATTCATTGATAATTTAATGGGCTACTGGAATCACCCATCTTGAACAAAACATCAATAAAAATACAATACACAATACCATGAGAAGACCCAACGTTTTTTTTATCATTTCCCAAATATGCAACACATTGTCGAAAATACGAGCACGGCATAGACTTTTAATAAAACTATTATAAGTTACTATATTTGGTTTTATTTTTATTTTAAATTTTTTATCATAAAGTTTAGAAGCTTTACCAATGTGATATTTAGTATTGTAATTATATAAATGGTTCGAGACTTCAACCATTCGTGATAATATATTCTTGGTGATATTTCATACAATATCCATGTAATATACAATATCCATGTAATATAGCATTGTAACTATATGAATCTGGTTCGAGACTTCAACCATTCGCGATAATATATTATTGACTTCAGAAATTCGAGCAAATTTACTGTACGAGAAATTCGAGCATTGTAACTATATGAAGGTACTCATTTTCAAACCTAGCTTTATAACCTCTTAAATCCTAGTAGCACTGTCCATTTTACCAACTCTACAATAGCCATCTAATAATAAAATGTAAGGATATATTCATCTAAACCATATTTTATTTTCATCTTTTATTCTTCAAACCATATTTCTCTAGCTCGAATCCGAATCGGTTTTGGCTTTTCAAAGTAAACCACAAACCGAGTAAGAACCGATTTGGCTCACGGTGTTGATCTAGTTTTGGCGACCCTTTAACAACAATAGTTGTAATTTATAAGTTTGCATTTTAGGTTTCAGTCTTATTATCTTTTATCTTCTTTCATTTTTAGAAGAGGTAAGACGAACTTATAAAATATGTTTTTATCGAATATAAAACAAATAAAACATTGTTTTTTTTGACACAGTTGAAGAGATATTCATTCATTTTTAGTTTTATGTTCATTGATCTTCTAGCGTTATTCAATTTATCTTCCATTCTATTATAAATAAGTAAGATTTTGTTTCAAACTTTATATATATATATATATATATATTATATGTATGTAAATAATATATGTATCTTTGGTAAGATCCATGTATCTTTTCTAAATTTATGTAATTATAAATATTTATGAAATTATGAACTTGACTTGTTAACAAATCTCTAGACTGTTATGATAACTATAAACTTATTACCAAATTTTAGAGTTTTCAGATAATTATTAAAAAGCTTTATCTTTTAAAACTTTATTTAATTATAAAATTTTATGTTGGTTTTGTCTTAGAAATTTTAGATTAGGCATGATCTTTTAGACGATGCATGATCTTTTAGATGAGGTATGGTATTTTAGATGAGACAGCGCCTTCTAGACGAGGCATACTCTTTTAGATGAGGCATAATCTTTTAGATGAGGCAAGATCTTCAGGACAAGGGTATTTCAGACGAGGGTCTTTTAGACGAGGCAAGATCTTCTAGACAAGGGTCTTCTAGCCAATGATCTTTTAGATGAGAGTCTTAAAGATGAAGGTCCTAAAGGGAGGTACCTGATCAGTTGTGAAAGAATTAGTTGCACCAAAGTTAACTAATTCTGTTAATAAGTAACTGATTCTGTTATTAGATAAAAAACAATTAGCTTTATAAATACTCTCTTATAACTTGAAAAAATAATATGGTTCAGAAATTAAGTAGTGGCAATCAGAAACAGAGTTTTGAAAGAGAAAAGGATTAAGGGAAAAATCACACTCTTGTAACTCATTGGAGAGAATCTCTTGTAAAATATTTTATGGAGATAGTGAATTGGAGAGCTGCTCTTTCCCCCAGATTTAAGTCGATTTGACTGAACTAGGTAAACAAGAAATTATTGTTTTTTTTTTCGCATATTTAATTTTTGTTCTTGATATTATTGATGTATCCTATTATTCTTGGTTTCATATTTCGATTTTTCTCCATACAACAAGGTACTGGTGTGACCGAATCTCACAATAATTAGTGACCAACATAAGGGAAATGATTAATCGAACTAAACAACATAGGGTAAAGGGGGATATTGAGAAGTTCAGTATGAGAAACCACTTCAGGGTATGAAAGGTGAAGATGAGAGAAATTATAATCTAACAGAAATGTGTTGAGGCGTTAAATGGAGAAACACATATGCCATTGCACTTTCAGTTAGGGAGAATAACAAGATGAATGATAAACCAATTAGTGCCATTATCTTGTGCTTCTAGAGATAAGTTACCGAGAGAAATAGATAGAGAAATATCTGTTGTGTCTATGTGGTCTAAACACGTAAGCAGTTTGTGAAACAACAACTTAATTTCTATTGTATAGTGGAGACCAAATCGATAATAAAGCAGTTAACAGATTTTAACAATATCATCAATGATTTGATGAACATTATTGTGAACTTGGAAGATGAAGACAAAACCCTAAACCTGATATGCTTTACCCCGGTCATATTAGAATTTCAAATATACAATGCTATATGGTAAAGAAGGCATTATCCTCTTCGATGAAGTTCAATCAGCTCTGAAAACTACGAAATTGACAAAGTTTAAAGATTTAAAGTTTGAGAATGAGGATGGATAATGTTTGAATATCTCAAGGGGAATAAGCAATAACAAATGAAAATAAAAAGGGAAAATACACAGGTCCAAGTCTAAGTCAAAGGTTAGTGGCGACATCTCAAAGTTGAAATATTATCATTGTCACAGTCCTGATCATTTCAAGGACTGTCCTTAGAGAGAAAGTAGTGGTAGTTCATCTGCTCAGATTGCTATAAGTGAAGATGAAGGCTATGAGAGTGCATAAGCACTAACAAATAAAACATAACATGAGAAAAGCTGGGTCATGACTCAGGATGCTCGTATCACATCTGTCCAAGAAAATAATACTTTGAGATATTGGAATTAGAATAAGGCGGAATTGTACATCTTGGTAAAAATATAGCATGCAAAGTTCAAGCTATAGATTATATCAGACTCAAAATGTTTGATGATCATGATTTATTTTTGAAGGATGTGAGTTATATTCCCAAACTTAAGAGAAATTTAATTTATAGTAGCATGTTTAATGATCTAGGATATTACATTAGAGTTGAGCGTGGGATAATGCAAAATTCTCAGGGTGTATTAGTAATAGACGAAAGATCTAAAAATAAATAATTTATATATTTTAGAAGGTTCCAATGTTATTTTTTACTGCATTAGTAACTAGTGCAGAAACTACATGCATAACTAAAATATGGTATTTGAGGTTAGGTCATGTCAGTGAAAGATGTTTAACTGAATTAGCTAAACAAGGTTTGCTAAGAAAAAGAAATTTGAATAAACTAGATTTTTGCGATAACTGCACACTAGGCAAACAACACAATCTGAAGTTTGGACAGGGAGTGCACAACCTAGTAGGCCATTTGAGTATGTCCACTCGTACTTTTGGGGTCCAGAGTTGTTTCCACCCATGAGGAGAATTCATATTTCTTTAGCATAATTGATGATTATTACACTAGAGTTGAGTGTGGGATAATGAGAATTTCTGAGGGTGCATTAGTAATAGCCGAAAGATATAAAATAAATAATTTATATATTTTAGAAGGTTCCAATGTTATTTATAAGGCATTAGGATATTACACTAGAGTTGAGCGTGGATAATGATAATTTCTCAGGGTGCATTAATAATAGCAGAAAGATCTAAAAATAAATAATTTATATATTTTAAAAGGTTCCAATTTTATTTCTAATGCATTAGTAACTAGTGTGAAAACTACATGCATAACTAAAATATGGTATTTGAGGTTCCGCCATGTCATTGAAAGATGTTTAACTGAATTAGCTAAACAAGGTTTGCTAGGAAAATTAAATTTGAATAAACTAGATTTTTGCGATAACTGCACACTAGGCAAACAACACAATGTGAAGTTTGGGGTGGCAGTGCACAAGTCTAGTAGGCCATTTAAGTATGTTCACTCGTAATTTTGGGGTCCATATTTGTTTCTACTCGTGAGGGGAATTCATATTTATTTAGCATAATTGATGATTATTCTAGATGGGTATGGCTCAATGTCATTAAGAATAAAAGTGACACTTTCAAAAATGATAACGAATGACATACTCTTGTAGAAAATCAAATAGGAACTAAACTAAAAGTTTTGAGAACTGCCAATGGCCTGGAGTTTGTATCAGAGCAATTTAATGAATTTTTCGTGAACAAAGGTATATAAAGGTATAAAACCGTTGCATACACACCAAAGCAAAATTAACTTGTAGAAAGAATGAACATGTCGTTGTTAAAACAGGTAAGGTGTGTCTTGTTAGAAGCTGGATCACCCAAAAGTTTCTAGGGAGAAGCTGTTAGTATTGCATCATACTTGATCAACAAATACCCATCAACAAGGATAAATTCAAAGACAAATATGGAGGTTTAGAGTGATCAGGCGGTATACTATTCCAATTTGAAAGTTTTTGGAGCTTTGGCGTTTGCCTATATCAAGCAAAATAATCTTGATGATAGAGATGTGAATTTTATTTTCATTGGTTATCCTGATAGTGTGAAGAGTTATAAGTTCTGGAAGATGGAATCTAGAAAATCAAAGTTTATAGTTGATGAGGGCACGAAATATTTGGGTCGCTTTGGATCAATATAATCAATGATGTGATAATATATTTGTAATAATGTATAACAATAATGATAGATTGAGAATTAATAAGGACCTACGTTGTAAATAATAATAGTATGGGTAAAATAAGTGTATAAAAGGGTAATAATAGAATCAAGTGGATCAATTGTGTGAAAGAGGGCCCACTACCGCCACTATATAAGAAAAAATCCCATTTTTGCGAGTGGGAGAACATTTAATATAATATTTACTCTTACCATTTTCTCTCTCTACAATCCAGTGTTTTTCTCTCTTGTTTACCCTCACGACTTTGTCTGGTAGCGAAATTAGGTTCCAAATATTTCTAGAACTATCAATTGAAAGTAAGAATATTACTTTTGATGAGACCTGAATAGGGATGAAGTACATATACGTGGATTGAAGACCAAAACTATAGTTAGAGAAAATTCAATTTAAGGAGGATTCTTCCACTGATGAAAGAAACAAAGAGGATTAAAATAAAAAAAACCTGAAGAAAATAGAAGCCAAATGATAATTACTCTAGGATATCAGCTAGCACGAGATATGCGAGAAGAGTTATTATTCCTTCTAAGAGATATGGTTATGTTGGCCTTCTTTGTTATACTTTGAATAAAGTTGAAAACGTGCAATATTCAGAACCAATAACTTCAGGGAGGCATTCAAAATCAATGACATGAAAGACTGGGTGACGGAAATAAAAGATGAAATGATTTGGTTGGAGAATAACCAGGCATGGAAGCTTGTGGCATTACCTAAGAACAAACGGGTAGCTGGTAGCAAGTGGGTGTTCAAAAATAAATAAGGTATACCAGGGTCAAAGCACCATGGCATAAAGCGAGAGTTGTAGTAAAGAACTTTACTCCAGTGGAAGTGATCGATTACAACGAGATCTTTTCATCGGTGGTGAAACATTGTTCTATAAAGATTTTTTTGGAAATTGTAATGTATGATCTTGAGTTGGAACAAATGTATCCGAAGACTGCATTCTTACATTGCGAGTTAGATGAAACAATCTACAAGCAACAACCTTAAGGTTTATAGAAGACAATTCAAAAATATGATTTATATATAAATCTTTGTATGGGCTGAAATCGAGTCCAATGCAGTGGTATCGTCGCTTTAATGATTTATTATTAAAGACTGGTTTTGTGAGAAGCAACTATGACAGTTGTGTGTACGTGATGAAGAAAGGTGAGAAAGTAATTTTCTATCTCATTTTTTTTAATGTAGATGACATTCTTATAGCAAGTTCTGACAAATAAGAGATTCAGAGGCTCAAGATGAATATAAATGGTGAATGCCAGATGAAGGATCTGGGTAATGCAATGAGGATACTTGGAATTGATATCTTGAGAGACTGGGGTAAATGTGAGTCGTTTTTATCTCAACATGGTTACTTGAAGAAAGTGATGGAATATTTTAGAATGAAAGATTCTAAGGTAGTAAATACTCTATTAGGCCACCATTCAAAGTTAATTAGTTAAATAGGACCCTCAATCCGTGGATGAGAAAAATTATGGAGAGTACTCCTATGCAAGTGAGATTGTAAGTATCATGTATGGTATGGTTTGTAGTAGAGTAGATTTATCCTATGTAACTAGTGTGGTAAGTCTCTTTATAGAAAACCCGAACCAAGTTCACTAGAAAGATTTAAAATGGGTCTTGAGACATATGAATAAGTCCTTTAATGATGCTCTGAAGTACACTAGAACGGATCCACGAACGAATGCTTTGGAGGGTTACGTGGATGTGAACTATGCAGTTAATATAGACACTAGAAAATCTTTATCCGGGTTTGTGTTTACATTGTTCTAAACAACACTTACTTGGAAGACTAATCAACAAACAGTTGTAGCCTTGTCGACAACTCAAGCAGAATACATAACACTTGTTAAAAGGGTCAAGGAATCCGTATGGTTTAAGGGTATTATTGGAGAAATATAGATTAGTCACGAATGTCTGAAGATACATTGTGTTAACCAGAGTGACATTCATTTGAAGAATCATTAGGTCTATGATAAAAGAACAGAGCATATTGCCGTTCAGTTGCATTTTGTTAGGGTCATGTTTGAGACAAAATAAATCATGACGGAGAAAATAGCATCAGAAGAAAATCTAGCACACATGTTCACCAAATCATTACCTAGAATGAAGTTCAAGCATCGTATTTAAAGAGTGTTTTAATAATTGTGTGGTGTTTTGTGTTTAGTGTGTAGGGTAGAGAGACAATTAAGTTGTCTGCTCGTATTAAATTCTGATCACCCTCATTAATAAGAGTCGTTGAGGTATTTATACCTTAATTACTGACCCATGGGCTAACTGGGTTGGGTCATAAAACCGGGTCGAATGTAAAGACCCATTAGTCTTAAGTTGATTAGCAAACAGCTTAGTCAAAAGTTAATACATTTGTCTTGTTCGGATATTTAGTGGTGTGATATGGTCCGAATTGCCCCTGTTCGGATAAGTGAATTTTCATAGCTATGTTGACCGAAATATCCGAACTCATCAGTAGCCCTTTTTAGGACTTGTAAAAGATCTTTGGAAGGGCTAAAAATTTACAAAGCTAGCACCAATCCTGCCCGACCTACTTATGTTGTTCGAACTAAAAAATTTATTTTCACAAATGGCCCTGTTCGTATTGTATCAGAACTAATTTCCCCTCCCAGAATTTTAAGAGTTTTTCTTGAATCGTTGGACACGTGTCAATATCTAGTTCGACGTCCCAGCCATTTTTTCTCCTAGATTGTCGCACCCACTAGGTCTAAAAAGTTACCTAGATTTCAATTTTTCACACGTTGCGCAACCTTTAATCATTGCGAAAAACTCTATTCATCGTCTCTTTGGTAACTTCTGTTTTTACTATTATATATAAATCTTTCCACTATTTCATTTTCTTCCACACTCTAATCTTTCTAGAGAGAAAACTCAGTTCATATTCAAATTGTTCTTCAGACATGTATGTTCACAACCAGAAACGCCTTAGTTAAAGAAGGTTGGCTTAATTTGTCTGAATTAGAGAGAGCAAAGAAAGTAGCGAGAGATAACCTTATTGATGCCGGTCTTCCCGTTTCTCCAAACAAGAAAGGTAACCAGTCAAACCAGAACGCTAATCAAGGGTCATCTTCTTAAAAAATCCATAGAACCAGGTTGCTTCCATTCACAACAAACCTTTCACCTCTCCCATCTGGTTCTTCAGTGCAAGAGTCTCAACACCCTATTCCCAAAGAAAAAGTTGTCTCAAGTGTTAGAAAACCCTCACTGTTTATCGCGATGGGCTTAGACACAGAAAAATCACCAGAGAAGATAACTGCTTGCCGGATTACTCGTGAAACAAAAACCAAGTCCACACCAACATCTTTAAAACCCTTAGACTCGGAGGTAAAAAAGGCTGTTTCACAAGCCAAATCCTATGGACAGCACCCTTAACCAGATATCAGGCCCTCAGAAGCAATAACCGCCCAAACCTCTAAACAACCAACTGTACAATCACCAATGACGGGGCTAGAGCAACTTCCCTAAAAAAACAACCGAACCAAGCATGTTAGTGTCAAGTATTTATTGGCTTTACAGAACATCAATTACGTCTATACCCACACAGCTGAGTTGGGTCGGATCCGAACCAAATGGGGGATCCCGGAGTCTGTAAAAGTGAGGATTCCAATTACTCTGAAGACCCCCATGGACTGAAAGTTGAACAAGATGGTGGTCTATATCGAAGTGTTGAACTGGGGACTTCGGTTCCCCTTAGACCCAGAGATTGTCAGATACTTTCATCTGATCAAACTATGTCCCAGCCAGCCTAGCCCCAATGCTTGGTATACTCTCCTAGCCTGTATTGTGCCGTCCAGGCTATCAAAAATCTCACTCCTCATGGAGCAGTTTGCTGTTGTAGCAAGCCTGTGCAAGCACCAACTCCTCTTCTATCATTACAATATGGGGAATGATTTCAAAGTCGTGGATGGCCTGCTGGAACCCGAAAAGCCTTGGAGGACAGTTCCTCTTTATCAGTGGGACTTGGGAGAATGATAGAAAAATAAAGGCTAATACGAACCGTAGTCTCCTGACCAGTAGATGGAAAAGCACTGGTAAATTCTTCTCTTTTATCCTGTTCATTTCTTAAGTTGCAATTATTCTTATTTTGACTAACTAATATCCCTCCTTAGTTTTACCGAAGGAGTTCGTGGGCCACTTGGAAGAAGGGCAGAAAACTTGTGCGAAGCTTAATGCGTGGGAACAGAAGCTAAAGATGCCAAGCTGTACCTGCCTTCCAGGGCCAAAGCCCCAAGCAAAATGAAGAACAAGAAAAGGAAGGCTACAACAGACTTAGCTCAAACAGTTGCAGAGGGGACTGGTTTGAAGAACCAAGATGGAATTGATGTGGCCTTGCTAAAAGTAGTGAAGGTTGAGACTTTGAAGAAAGTCGGAGGGTCAAAGAACCCACCAAGGCCTCCTAAAAAAGATAAGAAACGCAAAGCCAGCAGCGATGAGAAAGCTGCCAAGAAAATAAAGGTTACTCTGGGGGCAGACATAATCCTTCGCTCGACAAAAATTGAACCCCCAGTTCCTGCTGACCCTACTTTGTAAGAGGAAATCCCAACAGACCTTCAGTCCGGACAGATTGATCTGGAGAGGAAACGACGAAGTGGACCTTTCAGACTTCCAAGACATCGGTCTGTATTTTAATGATCTTGATAAAGATGATTTTGCAGGTCCTTATCGTACCTTCTGCTCCTCCAACATCGTAACCTAGAATGGGAAATCCTTCTCCATATCCGGGGAACAAGATACTTTGAGCCATGCTCTCCTCGGTTACATCCGGCCACTACTTGATCTGGAGAGGCAGGTTAAAAATCAAACCGGTATTATCAACTCTCTTACTACTGACAAGAAAACCTTGTCAGATAGTCTTTTGAGTGCTCAGCAGAGCATAGGGGCATTGAAGAAGGAAAAGGAAAATTTGGCAACCAAGTTGACCGCATCGGAAGCAGCCAATACCGATCTCCAAACCAAGTATTACAGCCTGAGACTTCTTTCTCAAAAGACCTCACAGTTTTGAAAGAGCAGTAGAAAACTAAAATGGTGATATCCATACTTTATCCGATGAGAAGACCAAGCTAGAGAGCACTTTTTTAGAGAAGGTTAGGGAGAAGGAGGCCTTGGAACGTCAGCAAAAACAAGTTATCGCGGCAGGCATAGAGAAATACGCCAATGAGATAATGGACTCTTTAGAGAAAAGAGATGATAGGATCAAATTCGACATGGTGTTGCTGTTCCGTGAGACTTTCCCCAAGAGAACCCTTGGTCCCTTATGGAAGTATGTTGAGTACGAGGACATCCCATTCCATACCTTAGCAGATTGCGACAAACATAACTATTCTAGTTGAGCTGACTCCACTGATGATGAAGAATGAACATGTGGGAGTTCAAGTGCCGAAATCAAGAGTCCCCAGAAGGATTCTGGTAAAGAGAAGTCCGAAGGGAATAAGCCCTAAGGTTTTATTGTATAAGTTTTTCTTTTGAAAAACTAAAGTCCTTGGATGGCCAAGACATTTTTGTACTACTTGTCGGTTTGAGTCCGATCAGATTTAATTTATCCAATTCCCCTTTTGTTTAATACTTTGTTTTAAATCTTTCATGGCTAATGTTTAAGTAGCCCCTAGAATTTCAGAAGTATTGAATTGAGAGTATTTAATATCTACAATCACATATGTTTAATGGTTATGACCAATCACCAAGCATATCCGATCTACTCAAGAAGACTTGAGAGCCGGGGTGTTGAATAAGTAATTTATACTTGAATTGAATTGAAATAAAATCACACCAAACTTTTGAAGAAGGCATCGAGTATTATTGAAAACAGACGGACACCTCATTAAAACCTCCCCGCACCACCAGGGTAGGAAAGAGTATGCCCCATAATATTTACATTGATTATTTAATAAGTAAATATTTACATAATTTTTTTTAGTCTAAATATAACCTGAGATGCTCAACATTCCATGGATGCTTTAAAGTTCTCCCTTCTTTGTCTTGAAGTCTATATGTCCCCGGTTCGATCTTTTCACAGATCATATAAGGGCCTTCCTAGTTCGGAGCCAATTTACCGAACTGTTTCTCCTTAGTATGTAAGAAGACTTTTCTTAAAACTTTATCTCCTGTTTGAAAATATCTTCTTTTGACATTGGAAGCAAATCAGCTCCTCATTAAGCCTTGGTAGTGTGCTATTATCATATGTGCTTTAACCCTTTTTCCTCTATTAAGTCCAATTGATTCCTAACTGCTACATTATTAGCCTGTTCGGAATAGTTTTGGACCCTGTGTGATGGTAAAGTAGCCTCTATGAGAGTAATTTTATCCATCTCATACACCAAAGTGAAGTGAGATTCTTGTGTGGCAGCCCGAAGAGTAGTTCGGTAGGCCCACAATACCTCTTGTAAATAGCTTGGCCATTTTCCCACAGCTCCTTCCAAGTTCTTTTTTAATCCGAACAAGATGGTTATATTTGAAACCTCAACTTGGCCATTTTCTTGTGGGTGGAAAGGAGAGGAGAAACAATGTTGAATACCTCTAGAAGTACAGAAGGCTTCCATGTCTTTGTTATCAAACTTTGGCCTATTGTCTGTAGTAATCTTCTGAGCAACTCCAAACCTACAACATATATTGGATAAGATGAACTTGGTAACAGCTTTTGATGTGGTTCCATCTAAAGGAGCTGCCTCTATCCATTTAGAGAAATAGTCAATGACGACTATAATAGTTTTGCATCCCCCGGATGCCATAAGAAGGGGTCCAACTAAATCCATCCCCCATCTAGCAAAATGTATTAGCTCGGAAATAGAATCCATATGTACTGCTGGCACATGAATTTCATTCTCATACCTTTGACATGGATCACATTTCTTAACCATTTCTTTTGCATCTGGCATTATGGTTGGCCAATAGTATCCATCTAACAAGACTCTTCGGGTCAGTGCTCCGTATCCACAATGTGGTGAGCCTTCCCTATCGTGTAGTTCAGATAAGACAACTCGGGACTCCTCAAATCCCAAACAGCATAGGAGAGGCCTGCTGAAAGATTCTTTTATAGAGAACTTCTCTTATTATCAAAAAACCGCGAGCCTTGTATTTAATCTTTTTTGCCATAGCTTTATCCAAAGGAAATGTCTCATCGGAAATGTATTGAAGAAGTGTGTATCTCCAGTCCTTAGGCTGGATCACAAGTATACTCATATTTTCTTCATCATCTTTCTTTTGATCCAACTGTATGGATGGATATTCTTGTACGATAATCCAAGGGTAGGATTCAGAATAGGCTATAGTTGCTAGAGAGTCTGCCAATATATTTTCCGATCTAGGAATATGCTCATAGAAAATACTTTTGAAATTTGCTGCCACTTCTTTCCAAATGAGCAAGTACTTAAACAGCTGTTCCTTATTGACCTCAGACTGTCCTTGGGCATGGCGGATGAGCAATTAAGAGTCACTCATTAGCTGGACTCTCTTAGCTCCACAGAGGAGAGCTAACTTAAGATCGGTTATAGTTGCCTCATATTCAGTTTCATTGTTAGAGGCCTTAAATCCAAAGAATATAGCTTGATACATTTTATCACCATATGGAGAGGTTAAGCAAATTCCAACTCCACAACCCATAGTACTTGATCCACCATCAGTCTGGACCACCCATTCTTTCTTGAAATTATCTTCTGAATATTGTCAAGAAGATCTGTCAGTATGAAATTCTACCAAGAAGTCAGCCACTGATTGAGCTTTAATTGCTATTCGAGGGGCGAAGTCAATGTCGTAGTCACTCAATTCTACTGACCACTTGGTCATTCTGCTTGACACATCTTCCTTTTGAAGAATTTTTCATCAGGAAAGACATTCAGACAATAATAGAATGAGCTTGAAAATACGGCCTCATCTTTCTTGGTACAATTACTAAAGCCAACCGAAACTTTTCCAACCTCAAATATCTTCTTTCAGCATCCAGTAAACTCTTACTGATGTAGTACACCGGACGAGGGTAATTGTCCACTTCCCTCACTAGGACAACACTTATAGCACATTCTGATACAGCCAAGTATACATAAAGATTTTCTCGTCGAACATGTTTAAAAAGAGTCTTGGTGAAGATAAGAGTTTTTTATTTAAATAAAGGCTTGGTCACACTGTGGGGACCAATTCAAGTCTTTAGCATTTTTAATATTTAGAAAAAAGGAGCGCACTTGTCCGACGACCTTGAAATAAATATGTTTAAAGCAGCCAACCTTCCGGTGAGCCTTTGAACTTATTTAAAATTTCGAGGAGGATCCATTTCCAATAAGGCATTAAGCTGACCCGGATCAGGATGGATACCTTTCTCGCTTATAATGCAGTATTTCCCAAATTGGACCCCAAACACACATTTCTTTGGATTTAATTTCAAATTCACACTATATAAGCTAGAAAACGTTTCTTGGAGATCGGTTATGTGTAAATCTTCCTCCAAGATTTTAACCATCATGTCATCTATGTACACTTCCATGTTTCTTCCGATCTGATTAGCAAATGTTTTGTTCACTAGCCACTGATAAGTAGCCCCATCATTTTTTTCAATCCGAAGGGCATCACCTTGTAACAGTGGAGACCTTTATTTGTGATGAAAGTGGTGTGATCTTGATCCTTCGGATCTACTTCTATCTGATTATATCCTGAAAAAACATCCATAAAGGACAACAACTTATTTCCAAATGTAGAATCCGGATAGAGATCCTTAAGGAAAGCCCTATTGAGGTCAGTGAAATAAATACACATGCGTCATTTGCCGTTCTTTTTCTTGACTAACACCGGATTGGCAGTCCATAGAGAATACTGAGACTCTTTAATATGTCCCATGCTAGTCAATCGATCAACCTCTTGAACAATCACGTCTGCTTTTCTCTTGGAAAAATTCTTCTTTTTTGTACAACAGGCGCAACATCACTTGGGATAGAAAACTTATGTGAAATACCCTCTGCTGGTACTCTGGTTACATCACTATGGCACCATGCAAACACATTTTGATTATCCATAAAAAAAGACAACAATCTTTTCTTTAATTCTGGTGCCAACTGGGAACCAATCTTGACATTCTTGCCCTCTATGAGGGAATGAGTTTCAACTTCCTCAACAGGTAGTATGATACTGGGAGCCTCTCTGGGATCATCAATCTCACCCTCATTAGTAGAAGACTCTAGTAACTACTAATCTTTATTAATCTGAATTGCCCCCAATGTCTTAGGAGCAAGAGCTATTGCATAACACTCCCTGGATATCTTCTGACTACTTCGGACAACGCCTACTTGTCCCTGAACCGCATACTTTAAACGCTGATGGACTGTAGAGGCCACATCATGCATTCTAGAAAGCCAAGACCTCCTAAAAATTGCATTGTACGATGTGGGGGCAATCTACCACTACAAATAGTACTCTTACCATCTTTTTAAAGGCCACTTTCCCAACAACACTTCTTCTTCAAACTCCCTAATTACATCCGCATAACTCCCTGTGAAGCCCACAATGGTTCTGTTCGAACCCTGAATAACGGCTGGGTTCCTCATTTGCTTATAAGAGCTTGAAAGTAGGATGTTTGTTGAACTGCATGTATCAATCAGAATCCGACGTATGTCATTTCCTCTTATAGAAGCTCCTATAACCACCACATTCTCATGAAGCCCCGCAATATTCCTCAGATTATATTCATCAAAGAATATGAATGGGGTTTAGCATTGATGGGAGGACATTCCACCTTCCAGTTGGGTAGCTAAATTATGAACATGTCTCTTTCTTGATAAAGTGGTAGGTGCAGTCACAGTATCTCCTCCAAAATGGTGAATGATTTGAAGAAGCTAATCAGTCTGGAAACTATCTTAGTTTTCTCTACTATCACCCACACCCTATTTCGAGTAGGATTTGGATCTAGATACTCAGAATCCACATTAAATCTTTCAAGGATCACTATCGCACCTTCTTGAGAAGATGTTCCAAGATTATTCGAAGGACCCGTTGGGGGAGCATTATTTTGTGCATTGTGTGGTCTGTTTCCACTTCGCCTTTTAACATACGCCCCAACTTGCCCTATTTCATTTAGATTTTGGACCTCTTGCTTCAATGCTATGCAGTCCTAAGTATTATGGCCTATATCATTATGATATTGGCAAAAACAAGTGTTCCGGTTCTCCCTGGAGGACTGCAATGCCGCCGGCTTTCGAAAGTGTACTTCATCATTGGTTTTATCATATATTGTAGCTACATTTTCTCTTAATTCAGCAAACCATTCGGGCTGAACCCAAGGACCCCTCTTACTTCTGGTTTTCTAGCTCTGGGTCTGGTTGGATTGACTTTACTTGGACTGGTTAGACCCTTATCCGGTTTCCTTTGCCTTGTAACCGGATTGGTTAGTGGCTGAAGAAGTTATCGTGGTGGACCTCACGTGTTGGTGTACCCTGGTTTTCTTTGTCTCTTCCACATTAATCTGCTTTCCCACTTGGTTTAGTAAACCACCCTAGGTCATAGCCTTCTTCTGAGTCACAGAGTCGGCTAAATTCCCTGGATTTAACCCTTGTCTAAGAGAAGCAATTGTTGCCTGCTCAAAGCAATCTGCTAACCCATTCTTTGTATTCGCAAAGCAACTTATGTAATATTTCAAAGATTCGTTTGGTTCCTGTGCACAGTGGATAATGGTATCCCCATTACCATTCAATTCTTTACTCCTAATAAATTGCCTTCGGAAGGCAACCCAAAATGTATCAAAGTTTTTAATGCACCCCTGAGGCAAACTATTATACCATTTAAGAGCATTCCTCGTAAAAGTTTGGGAAAAATAGTGTTAAGTGAAAACTAGAAGCTGGTTTGGTTTATTGTGGGCTGGGGGTAGACTGGTAAAATGTTTAGAGAGTGTTTTAATAATTGTGTGGTGTTTTGTGTTTAGTGTGTAGGGTAGAGAGACATTTAAGTTGTATGATCGTATTAAATTCTGATCACCCTCATTAATGAGAATGTTTGGGGTATTTATACTTTAATTACTGACCCATGGGCTTACTGGGTCGGGTCATGAAACCAGGTCGAATTTAAAGACCCATTAGTTTTAAGTTAATTAGCAAACAGCTTAGTCAAAAGTTAATACATTTGTCCTGTTCGGATATTTAGTGGTGTGATATGGTCCGAATTGCCTCTATTCGGATAAGTGAATTTGCATAGTTATGGTGATCGAAATCTCCGAACTCATTAGAAGTAACTCCTCAACTGAGGTACTACTCAAGGAGTATCTGGTTAAAAAATGGATCAACCCATGACATATATAGACAATAACTACTTAAATTCTTTAAAACAGAGTTGTGACCAAAACTTATGTGCTAATATGTTAACTAAAATCCAAAGGCGAGTTTGGTCGAAGACATTCTAGTTTTTTCCTAGTAGGATGAAGACTAAATGTGATGGTGCTCGGATGGATCTTTATCATCTTTGGTATTGTCTTAAGGATATAGACTTAACCAAATGCATGGTGCCGATATCTTGATCCGAAGCTATCTACTGTTTAAACTGTACCAAACGATTCTTTATGCAGTATTTTTAGCACCATTGAAATAAAATCATATGAATTTATTTCATGATAAAACTAGCCAAGAAATTTAATTTATAAAAATCTTAACGCACAATTTAAACACCATTTCTTGTCGTGGTAGCAACTAAAACACATCTTAACATGAATAAGTTAGAAATCAAAACTGAAAACATAATAGTTTTTATATTTTCATTTATCCCCATGGGATTAAACTGAATATGGTACAACGGTTAGATGGGCAGCACCAAAAGGAATTTAAATAAATAAAAACTATAGGAATTGTACCAAATAATTCCTTATACAGTCGTAAAAATTTAATACAGTTGAAACAAAATCATATGTCCTTGATCAAGAAGGTTTTCGTCATACCTTTGGTGATGATAAGTGGACATTGTCCAAATGTTCAACGATAGTTGCTCGAGGTGACACGTTTGGATATATGTTATGATGAGCTAAATGCAATTGAGGAACATAATTTTCCTAGCTTGTGGCATTGCAGACTAGGATTCATGATGACACGAAGCTGAAAACTTTGGTATGTAAATCACTCATTCGTATTAATAAAGATATTATTATTGATCATTTTGACCATTGTTTGGAAAAAATACAATATAGAGTTAACCTTTGGTATGAGGTACCGTGCAACCACCGAACCAAAAACACCAAAAAAATAAAATTAAAAAAATTATATATATTGTAGATGTTCGCCACGATTACAACAGAAGTAATCATGTCAAATCTCATTTCACCGTGACAAACTATAAATTCGTTTAAAACAACTATTTTTGGAGTAAGTTCATCGTAACAATAAAAAATAGGAGTAGTTCCGAATAAATGATGTCTTCAGCTATAATATTAAGACCATCCCATTTTCCATTTATGTTTTACATCCAGTTGAGGACCAGCTCCATATAGAGATCAGATACAAAATATGAAACATATAAGTATGTTGATTGAAAAACCAAAATTTGCACTATAATGTACGTATGGTTCTAACTTCGATAACTCCTAAAGTGCTTTGGTTCTTTAAACACATACCGAACTTAGATTTCAAAATCAAACCACGACCAGGCCATACCAATTTTTCATGTTTGGAACATAATATTGTTTTGTATACATGTCTATATATAATAGAGTATATAATCTTGTTCTTCAAATATAGGTTCTCCATTTAATATACATCAAATTGGATCTCATGGCGGTAATTCCGAACCTCCCGCAGTGGTGCATCCAAACCCTTCAAAGCTGTAAGTTTTCCAGTCCCTCGGTTGTAAGTGTACTAATGGTTGTGTCCTTCAGATGCCTAAGAAAAAATTCCACACCAATCTCCTGAGAGGGTATTCCAAGCTCTTCAGGCTGCACATCAATTATGACTAGAATTGGATTTGGAACATAACCAGTGAAAAATTTGTGAACATCCAAGTCGTTTTCTCGCAGTTTAGGAACTGTATTGTACCACCCCACAACATGTTTGGGTATAATTCTCTTAAACATGTGAAACACTGACTCGTGATAATTGTGATCAAGAAACCAACTGTTTGGATCCATGTCATTCTCTTCAAATGGAATTTTAGTTACAATTCAAAATTTCAAAATAGTATTAGTATGCAACAACACAATATTTTCAAACCAAGATGTTAAAATGATCAAAACAAACTAAATCGATTCCCCAACACTAATAAACCAAAAATGAAACAATGTCGACCAATCCATTTAAATTTTTGAAATGACATAAACACTCTGCACAGCTACTGAGACCTAATATAAACATGCACCATAAACTTAAAAAATTGTGAAAACAATGGCCAAGATTTCATTTCCAAAACCAAGTAGTTTAATAGAGACTTTAATTTTTATACCAGCATCAACATAAACATCATAAGAATGAGAGGTCGAACCTAGCAGTAGTTGATACATTCAATGAATCTCGTGTTGAGATAGAAAGTCCTTTAGGGTTATCTCGCCATTAGTTTAGAGAAATCTTTCCTAATTTTCTCTATAACTCAATTTGAATACTATGTACCATCTGCAAATTCAAAGAAAAAACAAATTTCCCTCTCTAGTTTGAACAAAACCAAAATCTTATTAATATTCATCGATCCTTATCCAAAAACCTAGTTGTATCACTAGTTTCTCACACATAACAATGTCTAAAATAGAACCTCGCAGATCATCTTAGATTTACTTCAAAACCCTAAATCAATTTTCTTTTCACTAAAACCCACAATTACTACTTCTAATGACTAATCGAACAATATGATAAACGTAAACAGACTCAAAAACAGATAAATCAAGACCTAACAAACATCGATAGACGTGCATAGCTATTAGTGACATAGACGATGCCTTTAAAGGTAGGACAGAGCAAAACCCCAGCAACGCATTTATGAGTAAATTTAGAGACTCGATTATAGTGGTCGAAAATGCTGAGAAGAATCAATTGATGCACAATCCATCACACTAATATTTGATGCCTCTTTATCACATCCATTGTGAATTATGAGTGAAGAGAAAATCCAACTCTAGGTCTAAAAAATCAATTGAGTCCATACTATCGTTATGTTTGATTTTTTATCTTCTCTGTTCGTACTAATTTTCGAAACGTATTGATTACATGAAAGTGGAGTTAATATCGTATTAAAGTTATTTTTGGGTTTCCAAAAATAATTGGTATTTAAAAAAATTAATGTAGTTTAAAATCGGATTTAAAAAATAATAATAATAGTAGATTTACCTATACCAACGTTCATTCTATATACCTGTTACCATTCTTTTTCCGAACAGATGATCCTAATTAAGTTAAACTCTACTGAAAAATCTAATTTATTCTGTCGAATCCTGGTTTAAAAAGAAAAATTCTTATTCCACATGATTAACCATCAAATTTAAAAATAAAAATAATATAACTGTAAATTTAGTAATACCAATTATCATAAAATTTTATGTTCCAAGCAAAAGACAAATCAAGAAAGTAATATAACTTTGGTTAGATAATGTCGATTTCTGATAACCAAAAAAATCAAGTTGATTTCAAAAATGCGTCATAACTGTTTGAAGTGTACCGAGCAGTTTAAAATTAGCACAGTCGAAACAAAATCACATGAATCTATTTTAGGTTAGCACTGGTACAAAAGATTTCAATTCTATTACCATTTAGCAGGTGCAACTGTTAGAAGGTTCTGCACCAAAAGGAATTTAAACAGATAGAAACTATAGCACCTCAAGCAACAACCAAAAACATAGATAGGCCAAAGACTTACAAGTGAAGAGCCAATTCAATTAATTTGTTAGCAAATGATGTTTTTCAGTGCTCCTGAAAACACACCTCCTTTCTAGTGAGCAGAAAGAATAATACCTTGGAAACACACCCAAAGTCTCCTTTGAGATTTATTGTTCTTCGAACCAGCAGATATGTAAATCACTGGAAATATAGATCTAGACATAATAATGCATGCAGCATAACAAAACGATGCATTAAAGTTTTACATATCTTCCGGCAACATAATGAATGAATCAATTGAAGATCAAAGATCATAAAACAAATATCATTTCACCAACCAAAAGGTAGGAAAACTTATTCCTCAATCCTCACAATATCGCGAACCAAATTGTTTTGGGATCACGCTTATAGAGTATAACAAATACCAAAGTATCTAGAAAAAAAAGCAGCATCCAGAGAAAAATAAATCAATAGTTCCACAACAACAGAAGAAATTACATAAAAACGAAACATCATACCAAGGGTTCGAACATGTTAAACTAGGTCCCTTCTCAAGCAAAGCCTAGCTTTATTCTCCATCCATAACTCTTATTTCATTCCCTTCTTCTCTTCTGTTTGTTTTCAACCTCACAAAAGTCCTGAAGGGAGATCAAACTTTCTGTGTAAACGGCCGTCTTGAACGAGTTTCCGTAATGGAATATCTCAATGTTGTTTGTGGGGCCCTTTATAGCAGCCAATCCTTTACGATACCGTACTATGATTCCATGCCGTCTAGAAAAAGATAACAGGGGAGATCCCCATATAGTAGCAATACACGGGTGACAATCGTAAGGAGCAGTCACATACACTTTGTCGGAAGTTGAACCCCTCACTAACCATGAACTAGTACCAAGAGAGGCAGCAACAACAGGAACGGTGGCAGAAATGCAGAGCGAGTTACGTAGAACTCCTAGAGAAGGGAAACGGTGATGCTTGGATTCTGGAACCGGGGTTTTCTGAAAAGTTTCGTTATTCAAGTTCAACGAGACCAGCCAAAGCCCATTTTCACTAGATTCGTCCCCCATTGTCCCGTCGATCCAGTAGAGGGCTCCATTCCAGTAAATGGCTTCGCGGCCGAATTTATGAGCACCCAGAATAGACCAATTTATTTGTTTGGTATCTTTAATATGCCTCCACGCTCGGTTTCTCACCGAGAATAAATTAAGCACGGGTTGACAAATATTTTCATTCTCACAAGCGATAGTCACAGCAAAAATCTTATAATCATCTGTTTTGCGATCATACCCAAAACCATATCTAGTGACGCACGAATTGTCCTTGTACCTTAAAAGAGGTAGTCTTATAGACTGGGTCGTACAAGGGTTCCAGATAACTATGGTCTTGCAGCTACCGGTAGAAATGCAAACCAACCCATTGCAAGATCCTAAAATCATAAAATCCTTACTGATTTTGAAAGGGATTTGTATCCCATGAGCATCCGATAGATCTCTAGACTCTTCGCAATCGAAGGAGCTAAACCCACTACGAGTAGATAGAAAGAGTTTCTGCTTACCATCCAATACCGATCGCTTGAGGTGCAACTTGGCGAAGAGGGTGGTTGAAACCAATGATGACCAGTACTTTGATGCAGCCCTAAATCTCAGCACAGGTTTGGGCGGCAATCTTAGTAAAATCTCCACGATCAGATCATTTGGGTAACTCTCCTTGTAGTTCATGTCTGTCTGAGTCTCGACACTACTTAGTCGGGACATTTGAATAGATGGAAACTGTTATCGTTACCCAATTAGGTCTTTTATACAATCTTTATCCTAATGTCATATATCATATTAAATTTGGGCCAGGCTCATAACTTTCCCACGAAAATGTTAACCATCCCCCCTCCAAATTAATGGTTTTAATTCTTAACCGAAATTACGTTTACATAAAATAGTTTTAATATTAATACGGTAATGATTTGTTTTTTATTTAGTTCAAACATTAGTTTGATTTGGTTGGTCTAGTTTGAAAATAAATCAAATCAATTTAGTAGAAATATTGGTAGGTCTTTTGGAATACTACGAAAAATTCCATATAATTAAAACATTTGAATTAATGTTAAAATTGATAATACGAAGTATATTTTAGAAAGTTATATTTATTTGTAATGGTTTACCCTTAAAATTTTATATATATATATATGATCCAATTATATAAATATTTTGATCGTACTAATATTCAGCAATATTATTCGATGATTTGTAGAAAGTAATTGTGAAATGTGGTTGATTGGAAAAGAAGTTTTTATTATCGTAGACGGTGAGACAAATAAAAAAACTAAATTTAAAAGTTTTCGTGCGAAGGTTTGCTATGATTTGTACAAAATTAGTCACGGTAAACCGCCAAAATCAATTCCAAAAGGCTATCGGTACAAAATTAGTCACGATAAGAATGTCAAAATCAGTTCCAAAAAGCTTTTGCTATGATCCGTACGGAATTAGTCACGGTAAAAGTGTCAAAAACAGTTTCAAAAGCTTTTATTGTGATCTACACAATCCAGATCGCAACAAAAGGACATTATATTAATTTTTACCACGTGCCTTTTTTATCGCAATCAATTCGGTCTTGCGTAAGTTATTACTCCAATAATTGATATAACGTGTTGCGACCTGAACATGGTTGGTCGCGGTAAACGCCTTAAATACCAAAAGATGTACTTTTTTGAAGAATCGTTTTTTTTCCAAAAAAGTGATTCTTGAAAGTTGTGATCTTACTTATAGATTTCTGAAAAGATTATAACATTTTGAGATTTTAATCATTTCTATAAATATGTAATTAATTCAAGAACAAAAACCCAACATTAACAAAATCTATGTTACATGAAATATATCTTTTGATATTCAAACACTCTCATCTTGATTCAGATTTTCTTATTGCTTGTCATATGAATCAAACGACTTGTTATATCCTAAAAGAACTTCCTGAAAAAGATATAAGTAATAGAAAAGATCAAAAGAATTCTTTTTGGAAAGCGCATTCATACGTGTCTCAAGCTTCCATTCTTCTCGACAACCTTTCTAACGAATCTCTCACGAATTTATCCTAATGAAAGTTTGTAAGTTAGTATTTCTAATCTCTATTTTCTAGTCAATAAAAAAGAATTATCGTTCAATGAAGTGGAAACAAGTCATGCCATGAATAATATATCGATTTCAAATAGATCCATATCAGCATGGAGTAAACCGTGCAAAAAGGAATTAGAAGATGATATCCTAGATTTTTTGGAATTTATATTTAGAGAAAGCTAAGGAGAAACATAGTTACACTTAAATCTCGTATGACTAAATATATAGTTCATGAATTTTTAGTTGGAAATTTTATTATCTCCAAATTATTGACTGTAGAAAAATAGTTAAAATACTCATTTTTAAAAATACGGAGGAATGTTCTAAGAAAGATTCTATAAGTATTAACAAAAGACATTTCCAGTTTAGTGAAATTGTGTGCTATAGATTTGGCTATATTTCAAGAAATTACGATCTTTGAAAAAAAAGTGAAATGGAAAACAATATAGAAAAAATGTTGTTGCAATGGTGACGCGAGTCAACATCGCGGAAGACTAATCTTCTAATTGGTGGTATGGTACATGTGCGTCATTTCATGTTGCTCATGATAAAGATATATTCAAATGATTTGAAATGAGTAGTGATGCATGTAATCTGCAAGTGGGTAACACCAACAGATCAAAAGTAGAAGGACATGAAAATTTCGAGTCAATATTTATATATGAGAAAATGATAATTCTACCAATGTTTTATATGTTCTTGGAATGAAAAATAATTGGTGTCGGGTGATCGTTTGATCCAAGACAGAATCCTTGTTTGGAAATTATACTAAAGTAATAGAATTATGAAACTATGTAGCACCAAAATTCTATGGGTAGAATAAAGAATTATGTTTATGCTTGCTATAGTAATGAATATTTATTATGGCATAGTGGACTTGCTCATATAGGACATATCACAATTAATATAATTGTTAAAACCAGACTTATAAACTGTGATATAGGTTTGTATGAAAAATACGAATTGTATGTAGAATCAAAGATGATAAAAAAACCTTACAAACCTGTTGAAAGATGTACAAAATTGTTAGAGTTAATGCACACAACATATATGAGTTAAATGATATTTTGACGTATGGAGGTAAAATATACTTTATAAATTTTATTGATGACTACTCTAGATTTACTTATATCTATTTTCTTAAACATAAGTATGAGGTATTTAATATGCTTAAGATCTTCAAAGGAGAAGTAGAAAATCAATTAGACACTAAGATTAAAATATTTCATAGTGATCGAGGTGGATAGTATTTTTTTAAGAAAATTTTCTAGTTTTTATGAAGAGCGTGAAATAATTCATCAATATTTAGTGCCTTACACATCGCGGTAAAATAGATTGGTTGAGCGTAAAAATAGATTTTTAATCGAGATTACTAATATTATGCTAGTTAATTCAAAATTGCATATTATTTGATGGGGTAAAGCTCTTTTAACGGCATGTCATATTTGTAATTGTAATCCTCTTAAGTGTGATATAGTTTCGTATGAAAAATATAAATTGTATGTAGAATAAAAAATGATTAAAAATTCTTACAAACATATTGAAATATGTACAAAAATGTTAGAGTTAATGTTCACCAACTTATATGAGTTAAATGGTATCTTGACGCATGGGGGTAAAATATAATTTATAAATTTAACTGGTGATTATTCTAGATTTACTTATGTCTATTTTCTTATACATAAGTATGAGGTCCTTTAATATGCTTAAGATCTTTAAAGGGGAAGTAGAAAATCAATTCGACACTAAGATTAAAATCTTGCATAGTGATAAAGGTGGAGAATATTTCTTTGGGAGAATTTTCTAGTTTTTGTGAAGAGCATGAGATAGACTCTCAAATGATTTTAGTTAAAAGTTCAATTTGGTTTGGTTGGCCTATTTAACTAAATTAAATTTATTTAGTGGAAATATAGGTAGGAATAATAGAAAATATTATATATAATTGAAATATTTGAAAACCGATAACACGAGGTGTATTTAGAAATTTATATTTATTTATTATGGTTTATGATAAAATTTTATATAGAGGATACAATTATATAAATATTTTGATTGTACTAATATTCATTCATATTATTCGGTGATTTGTTGAAAATATTTTTTAAATGTGGTTGATTGGAAAATAAGTTTTTATCATCGAAGGCGGTGAGAGAAATAAAAAAATAAAATTTAGAAGTCTTCGTACGAAGGTTTGTTATGATCAATACAAAATTAGTTACGGTAAAAATACCAAAATCAGTTCCAAAAGGCTTTTGCCATGTGTACAAAATTAGTTACGATAGAAATGTCAAAATCAGTTCCAACAAGATTTGGCTATGATCAGTACGAAATAAGTCATGTTAAAAGTGCCAAAATCAGTTCCAAAAAACTTTTATTATGATCAACACAAGGTAGATCGCAACAAAAGACAAGACAAATACATTATATTATATTTTACCACAACGTGCTTTTTTTTATCACAATCAATTCAGTCTTCTCTAAGTTATTAGTCAAATAATTGATATAACGTGTCGCGAGCCGAACATGGTTGATCGCGGTAAACGCCTTAAAAAGATGTATTTTCTTGATGAATCGTTTTTATCCAAAAAGTTACTTCTTGAAAGTTGTGATCTTACTTATAGATTTCTGAAAATATTATAACCTTTTGAGATACTTAATCATTTCTATAAATATGTAACTAATTCAAGAACAAAAACACAACATTAACAAAATCTATGTTACATGAAATATATCTTTTGATATTCAAACACTCTCATCTTGATTCAGATTTTCTTGTTGCTTGTCATATGAATCAAACGGCTTGTTATATCCTAAAAAAATTCCTGAAAAAGATATAAGTAATAGAAAAGATCAAAAGAATTCTTCTTGGAAAAAGCATTCATACGTGTCTCAAGCTTCCATTCTTCCCGACAACCTTTCTAACAAATCTCTAACAAATTTATCCTAATGAAAATCTATAAGTAACTATTTCCAATCTCTATTTTCTAACCAATAAAAAAGAATTACCACTCAATGAAGTGGAAACAAGTCATGCCATGAATAAAATATCGATTTCGAGTGGATCCATGTTAGCATGGAGCAAACCGTGCAAGAAAGAATTAGAAGATGATATCCTAGATTTTGGAATTTATATTTGGAGAAAGCTAAGGAGAAACATAGGTACACCTAAATCTCGTATGACTAAATATATAGTTCATGGAACCCCTACTACATCCTAAGTATTCCAAGCAAAAACACTCTAGTTTTTTGACAAGTAATCTATCAAACGCTTCCTCATCTATGATGGTAACAAGTTCTTATCCTTAAAATTTTCCCACTGAGAAACACATACACTTCTATATTTTCATTTGTCCCTCGGATCATCTACCCTTTTGAAATCTAAGACAAACCCCTCTAACTACTACTTTCTCATCCCTTCAACACCCCGATCCATTTGGTGTGCAAAGTTGCTGCATAACATTTTTGGGTTACTTTTTAACTACTTCGAACCGTCCCCACCTGATCTCCAACCACATATTTCAAACACAGGTGGACCGTGGAAGCTATGTCGTGCATTTTTGACAACCAAAGATTGGATTGTATGTTATATGGCTGTCTATTACCACAAATAACACACTCACTTTCTTCTTAAATGACCATATTCACAATAGGAATTCTTCCTCAAATTCCATAATAAAAGTATTTGTCTCACCAGTAATCTCAATTATCGTTCTCTCCAAATTATTGAATGTAGAAACATATTTAAAATACTCATTTTTGCAAATGCGGAGGAATGTTCTAAGAAATGTTCTATGAGTATTAATATAAGACATTTCCACTTTAGTGAAACTGTGTGTTATAGATATTGCTATATTACAATAAATTATGATCTTTGAAGAAAAACATCAAATGGAAAAAAAATGTAGAAAAAATGTTGTTGCAATGGTGACGCGAGTCAACATTGCAGAAGACTAATATTAGGATTGGTGGTATGGTACATGTGCATCAGTTCATGTTGCTCATGATAAAGATATATTCAAATTATTTGAAATGAGTAGTGATGCATGTGATGTGCAAATGGATAACACAATTAGATCAAAAGTAGAAGGACATAGAAATGTCGAGTTTGGTTTGGTTTATTTTGGGCTCTGTAAAGTATTTTACAAAGTATTTTGAGTATCGAGTGTTTGGTCTAAAGTAGTGAGAGATTTGAGTAGCTTGGTTGTATTAAATGTTTATTACCCTCATTAATAAAAGTAGTTAGGGTATTTATACCCTAAATTAAGGACCCATGGGCTTACGGGTCAAGTTATGGAACATAGTCAAGTTTAAGGACACGTTAGTCTTTTAAGCTGATTAGCACCTAGCTTAGTCAAAAGGTGTTTAGGTGTTTCTTTACTTTTTTCCTGTCCGGATAGTTCAGTGGTACGTTTATGTCTGAATTGCCCTTATCCAGATAGTTCAGTGAGTTGTGACTGGATAATCCAAACTCATCAGTAGCCCATTTGTTAGGCCTTATCAAATATCTTTGGTAAGACTAAAAAACCTACTTAGCCAGTAGTGACTTTGTCCGATCTGCTTGTGTACTTCGTACTGGGAGGTTTATTCTTATTGTTAACTCTGTTCGAAGTCTGTCCAAACTGACTTCTTTTTCCAGAATCCTAAGAGTTTTCTTCTTGGATCGTGGGACACGTGTCACAATCTGGTTCGAGCTACCAACCGTTTTTCTTCCTAGATTGGCGCACCTACTAAGTCTAGAAAGTTACATAGGCATTTAACCCTTCACAGGTTTACGCCGTCTTTAATCATTGGCAAACCTCTTCAACTCCTCCTAGGTAACAGTTCTTTTTTCTACTGTTATATAAATTTTTTTTCACTATTCCATTGTCTTCATCACTCAAAATTTTTCTAGAGAGAGATTTTCACACTTATATTCAAACTCGTTTTTGAATATTTTTATGTTCACAGCCATAAATGCACTTGTTAAAGGCGGCTGGTTAAACTTATCAGAGTTAGAAAAGGCGAGAAAAGTTGAAAGGGAGAATCGCATTGCTGGCGGTCTCTCAGTTTCTCCAAGTGAGAAGTCTGGTGAACCAACCCAAGAAGCTGACCAAGGATCATCCTCTTCCAGAAATCCTAAGCCCAGACAGTTATTCAGATCAAACCTCTCTCCTCTTCCTTCAGGCTCTTCTGTTCAGGAGTCTCATCCTCTTGTTGCCAAAGAAAAAGCGGTTTCGAGTGTCAGAAAACCTTCCCAATTTTTAGCTATGGGTTCAGATGCTGAGAAATCCACGGAAAAGTTAACCCCATGCCAGACGACTCATCTAACTAAAGCTCAAACTTCTACTTCACTGCCAAAGCCCTCCGGATCAGAGGTATCTAAAGCAGCCTCAAAAGATAAGCCCTCCTGATCGGAGGCATCTAAAACAGCCTCAAAGGCTAAATATTCCGGATACCAACCTCAACCGGACAGCATGCCTTTAGAAACAATAGGCGCTCATTCATCAGAACAGCCTTCAGTGCCAGAAGCTGATCCTCCACTATCCAAGGCAACTGATAAACCTTCCACAGTGATGGAAGAAGTAATGGAAGACAGTATCGAAGAGGATCCCTTCGAAACTGAAGCATCAAGTCAAACGGGGATGCGACCTCTAATAGGAAGGGTAAAGGAAAAGTCAAGGTCTGTTTGATTCATCCAGATCTTTCGGCGTGCCTCGAAGGCAAGGTAGGCCTTTGCTTCAAAAATGTCACTATTAAATATCTGATAGCTCTTCAAAACATCGACTATGCCTACACCCACACTACTGAGTTGGGCCGGATCCGGACAAAATGGGGGATCCCAAAGTCAGTGAAGGTAAGGATACCTGTCACTCTAGAGACTCTGATGGACTGTAAACTCAATGAGGTAGTCATCTTTACTGAGGTGCTAAACTGGGGACTGCGGTTCCCAATAAACCGAGAAATTGTCAGATATTTCGACTTGGTTAAGCTCTTCCCAAGCCAGCTAAGTCCAAACTCATGGTATTCTCTCCTTGCTTGCATAATGGAATCAAGGTTGTCCAAAATCCCTCTCCCAATAGTGCAATTTGCCATTGTGTCAAGTCTATGCAAGAATCACCACATTCCCTTCTACCATCATAATATGGGAACGATTTCAAGGTGGTAGACGACTTACTAGAGTCTGAGAAGAACTGGAGGACACAGTTCCTGTTTATCATTTGGTAATGGGAGAATGGTAGAAAGATCAAAGCCAACACCAATCCCAGTATGTTAACTAGCAGATGGAAGAGTATTGGTAAATTTTTTATCTTTGTTTTTCATGTTCTTCTTTTTAACTCATAAGTATTCCTCTCCTAATTTATTTTTCACTTCTTTTTCAGTGCTGCCGAAGGAGTTCACTGGACACCTGGAGAAAGGGCAAACAACTTGTGCCAAACTTAATGCATGGGCTGCAAATCGTTGGGTAAATGCCTTCCACAATTGCTTCACCTTAGGAAATCTTGTGAGGTCCCATCTGTGGAACACCACATGTCGGAGGGACCTCACATGGGAAGAGATAACTACGTCGCCTCCTCATGGTGTGATTCTCAAGCGAATAGAGGCCAAATATGGTAAATTGGCATTACCTTCCAGGGCTAAAGCTCCTAGCAAGATGAAAGGGAAGAAGAAGAAAGCTGCAGCAGAGCCGGTCCAAGCTGCCACAGAGGGGACTGGTTCGGGGAACCAAGGGGGGATAGACGCTGCCTTGCTCAAAGTAATAGAGGCTGAGACTGTTAGGGAGGCAGGAGAATCATAAAACCCGCCAAATCCTCCCAAAAAGGACCGAAAAAGAAGAGCAAACAGTGACGAAAAGGCTGCCAAAAAGAAGAATAAGGTCACCTTAGGCAAAGAAATAATTCTTCGTCCTTCAGGGCTTCTACCCCCACCAGCCCCTGTTGATCCCACTCTACAAGAGAAGATTCCAACAGGGTTGCACTCCGGAGAGGGCACTGGGGGAGGAATTGAAGGAGTGGACATTAGTGCCATTCAAGACATTGATTTATACTTCAATGATTCTGAGAAGGATGATTTTGGAGGTCCCTTGCGCCCTTCGATCTTTGCTAACATGGTGACCTATAATGGTAAGTCTTTCTCCGTGTCCGGAGATCAAGATATTATGGCCCATTCCCTTCTTAGTCACATCCAGCCAGTGCTTGACCTGGAGAGACAAGTGAAGAGTCAGACCACACTCATCAATACCCTCACTACTGACAAAGAGTCTATGTCAACCAATCTTCGCAATGCCAATCAGAGCATATAAGAACTAAAGAAAGAGATAGAAGCACTGAGGAAAGACAAGGAAGATCTATCAACCAAGCTGGCCACTTTGGAGACTGCAGGTACCAAGCTTCAAACTAAGTGCTCTGGTTTGGAAAAGGATCTCACAACATTAAGGGAGGACATGAAGACCAAAGATGGTGTCATTCAAACCTTGTCAGGTGAGAAGACTTCCTTAGAAGGTACTGTATCTAAAGTGACCAAGGAGAAAGAGGACTTGGTGAAGCAGCAGGAACAAACTATTCAGATTAGCATTGATAAATATACCAACGAGGTGATAGACTCCTTAAAGACAAGATATGCTGAGGTTAAGTCTAACATGGTGCTTCTCTTCCATGAACTTTTCCGAAGAGGACTCTTGGTCCCTTTTGGAAATTTGTAGACTATGACGACATCTCATTTCACACTATGGTTGCTGGTGACAAGTACAATTATACCAGTGGAGTAGATTCAACCACTGATGAAGAGGAAGGAACTGGTGAGAGTTCGAGTGCCGAACTCAAAAGTCCCAAGAAATGAGGTGACAAAGGAAAAGCCAAATGGAACAAGCCCTAAGGTTTAAACGTCTTTTTGTTTTCTTACTTTTGTGAACGATTAAAATCCTTGGATGGCCAAGGTATATTTTGTAATATTATTCGCTTAGAGTCTGAATAGGTCTTTGAAGTACTTAAAGTCCTTGGATGGCCAAGGAATATTTTGTTCTTCCTATTCGGTTAAAGTCCGAATAGGTTTATTTATCAAATCTTTCTTTGTTTAACACTTTCTTTTCCTTTAATTTTAATGGCTAATGTTTAAGTAGCCCAATTATTTCAGAAGTATTATAGTGAGAGTGTTTAATATCTCTGATGATATGTGTTTAATGGTCATCACTCAACTAGGTTTATCCGATCTACCAAAGATCCAAAGTGTTGAACCAGTGATTTATACTTGAATTGAATTGTAGCAAAACCACACCAGATATGTTAAGAAGGGATCACATTTTATTGAATGAAAAAAAACCGGACACCTTATTAAAACCTCCCTGCGCCACCAGGGTAGGAAAGAGTAGGCCCCCTAATATTTACATTGATATCTAACAAGTAACTATTTACACAACTTTTAATCTAGATATAGTCTGAGATGTTCAATATTCCATGGGTTCTTCAAAACCCTTCATTCTTTGTCCTGAAGCCTATATGTCCCATGCTTAAGTTTTTCGGATACCTCATAAAGGACTTCCTAGTTCAGAGCCAGCTTACCGAACTGCTTCTCCTTGGTGTGTAGGAAAACGTTTCTCAAAACTTTATCTCCCAGTTGAAAATGTCTTCTCTTGACCTAGGTAGCAAACCTTCTCCTCATCAAACCTTGGTAGTAGGCTGTTCTCAAGTGAGCTTTAACCCTTCTTTCTTCTATTAAGCCCAACTGATTCCTAATTGCTATCTCATTAGCTTGTTCGGAATAGTTATGGACCTTGTATGATGGTAGGATAGCTTCAATGAGGGGTAATGGCATCCATCCCATATACTAAAGCCAAAGGATATTCTTGTGTAGCATCCCGAGCAGTAGTTCGGTATGACCACAACACTTCTTGCAGATAGCTTGGCCACTTCCCTGTTGCCCCCTCTAGGTTCTTTTTTAATCCTGACAGAATAGTCATGTTGGCAACTTCAACCTGTTCGTTTACTTGTGGATGGAAAGGAGAATAAAAGCAGTGCTGAATGCCTCTAGAGGCACAAAAACTCTACATATCCTTGTTATCAAACTAGGGCCCATTATCTGTGGTTATCTTCTGAGGAATCCCAAATCTGCAACATATATTGGATAAGATGAATTTTATGACAACTTTTGAAGTGGTTCCTGCCAAATGAGTTGCCTCTATCCTTTTGAGAAGTAATCAATAGCAACTATAATAGTCCTGCACCCTCGGGACGCCATTGACAGAGGCCAACCTAAATCTAATCCCCAACGAGGAAAAGGTACTGGCGCAGAAATTGACTACATAGGTACTGTTGGCACATGGATTTCATTACCATACCTTTGATATGAAACACACTTCTTCACCATTTCTTTAGCATCTTCCATTATGGATGGCCAATAGTACCGAGCCAACAATACTCTCCAGGTTAGTGCCCTATAGCCACAATGAGCTGACCCTTCACCATCGTCTAGTTCAGATAGCACCTCTTGAGATTTTTCAACCCCCAAACAACGTAAGAAAGGTCTACTAAAAGACTTTTTATATAGCACTTACCTTATGATAAAAAATACACGAGCCATGTGTTTAATGTTTCTTGCTATAGCTTTATCCGAAGGAAAAACCCCATCAGAAATGTATTAAAGAAGGGGAAATCTCGAATCTCTAGGTTGGACTACTTATATACTCAAGCTTTCTTCCTCTTCTTTGTTCTGGCTTGACTGTATGGATGGGCATTTTTGTACCCAAATCCAAGGGTAGGACTCAGAATATTCTATGGTTACCAAGGAATCTGCTAGCGTATTTTCAGATCTAGGAATATGCTCATAACAAACACTTTTGAAGTTGGCTGCCACCTCTTTAAGGATGAGTAAGTATTTGATCAGCTGTTCTTTCTTGGCCTCAGATTGACCTTGAACATGGTGGATAAGAAGCTGGGAGTCACTCATCAACTTAACTCTTTTAGCCCCACATAGGAAAGCTAATTTAAGACCAACTATAGTTGCTCCATATTCAGACTCATTGTTAGAGGCCCTGAACCCAAAACATATAGCCTGGTACATTTTATCACCATACGGAGAGGTTAGTAAAATTCCAGTTCCACAATCCATTGTGCTTGATCAACCATCAGTCCGGACTACCCATTCTTTTTTGGTTTTCCCTTCTAAAACTTGTTTAGAACTCTTATCCGAATGGATTTCTACTAGGAAATTAGCAACAGATTGAGCCTTGATAGTTGTTCGTGGGGAAAATCAATGTCATAATCACCCAACTATACTGACCACTTGGTCATCCTGCTTGATATGTCTGCTTTCTGAAGAACATTCTTCAATGGAAAAGACGTTCACACAATAATGGAATGAGACTGAAAATACGGCATCATTTTTCTTGCAGCAATCACTAAGGCTAGTGTTAGCTTTTCATGCTTCAGGTACCTCTTCTCAGCATCTATTAGGCTTTTGTTGATGTAGTACATCGGACGAGGGTAATTTTCCACCTCTCTTACCAATACTGCACTTATAGCGCATTCTAACACAACCAAGTATACATATAATGTTTCTCCTTGTATGGGCTTGAAAAGAGTCTTTGGTGAGGACAAGTGTTTCTTTATTTCACCAAAAGCTTGGTTGCATTGTCGAGACCAATTAAAGTCTTTAGCACTCTTCAAGGTTTGGAAAAATGGAGCACACTTATATGAAGATCTTGAAATAAAACGATATAAGGCAGCCAACCTTCGAGTAAGCCTCTAGACTTCTTTAATATTCCGAGGAGGATCCATTTCTAATAAGGCATTCAACTGATCCAGATCGGGCTATATCCCGTTCTCACTTATTACATACCCCAAATTTTTTCCGGACCGAGCCCCAAAGACACATTTTTCTGAAATTCACCCTTGTCAAATTGGCAAAAGTTTCTTGAAAGTCAGCTATATGTAAATCCTCTTCCAAGCTCTTAACCATCATGTCATCGATGTACACCTCCATATTCTTACCAATCTGACTAGCAAATGTTTTGTTTACTAAGCTCTAATAAGTATCCCCAACATTATTTAACCCCAAAAGCATCACCTTGTAGCAATGGAGACCCCTGTCTGTAACAAACGTAGTATGATCTTAGTCATTCAGATCCACCTGAATCTGATTGTACCCAGAGAAGGCATCCATGAAGGACAACAACTTGTTGCCAGACGTTGAGTCCACCAAGTGATCTATCCGGGGGACCAGATAAAGATCTTTTGGGCAAGCTCTGTTGAGGTCAGTAAAATCAATACACATACGCCATTTCCCGTTCTTTTTCATGACCACCACTGGATTGGCAGTCTATAAAGGATACTGGGACTCCTTTATGTGCCCCATCTTGGTAAGCCGGTCAACTTCTTGGACTATTACATCAGCTTTCTCCTTAGAGAAGGCCCTTTTTTTCTGCACGACAGGGGAAACATCGCTCTGAATCAACAACTTGTGAGAGATAACGCTTGCAGGCACTCCGGTTATATCACCATTGCACCAAGTAAAAACATGTTGATTGTCTGGCAAAAAGGACAACAATTTCTTTTTTAACTCTGGCGTCATCTTAAGGCCAACCTTAACACTTCTACCCTCTGTGAAAGGGTGGGTTTCAACTTCTTCCACCGGTATTATAATACTAGGGGCCTCTCCGGGGTCATCAATCTCACCTTCCTCCTCCGAAGGCCCCAGTAACTGCTAATATTCATTGATTCGAACTGCTCCCAAAGTTTTAGGAGCAAGTACAGTTTCATAACACTCCCTTGCTATCTTCGGACAACACCCACCTGTCCTTGAACTACATACTTCAAACACTGATGGACTGTTGAGGCTACAACATGCATTCTGGAGAGCCAGGATCTCCCAAAGATTGCATTGTAACATGTGGGGCAGTCTACCACATAATAACACTCTGGCCAGCTTTTTAAAAGCCCTTTGCCCAACAACACCTCTTCCTCAAATTCCCCGATTACATTCGCAGAGCTCCCTGTGAAGCCCACAATGGTTCTGTTTGACCCTTGAATAACGGCTGGATTTTTCATTTGCTTGTTAGAGCTTAAAAAAAGGATGTTTGCCAAACTGCCTATGTCTATCATAATTCGTCTGAATCATTGCCCCCAATAGATGCTCCTATCACCACAGCATTCTCATGAGGCCCAACGATATTTCTTAAATCATCCTTATCAAAGACTATAAATGGAAAAAGGGTTTGGGACTGATAATAAGTCATGCCTCCTTCCAACTGGGTAACTAGAGAGTGAACATGCCTCTTCCTTGATGAAGGAGTGGGCGTTGTCATGGTATCCCTTCTGAATATAGTGAATGACTCAAAGAAACTAATGAGTCCGGACACCGTCTTAGTTCTGTTATGACCCCTATTTTATTATGGGTTGGATCAGGATCCAGGTACACCGAATCAACATCAAATCTTTCAAGAATCATCATTGCCCCCTCCGGAGTAGATGTCCCCGTATTGTTTGTAGGCCCAGTTCGAGGAGCATTATCAAACCTGTTTCCACCTCTTCTTTTAACATAAGCCCTAAACTTACCTCTTTCAATGAGATTCTGTACTTCCTGCTTTAGAGCAATTCAGTCCTGGGTGTTATGGCCAATATCATTGTGATATTGGCAAAAACAAGTATTTCGACTGTCTCTGGGAGACTGCAGTGCTGCTGGTTTCCGAAAATGGACCTCATCATTGGTCTTATCATAAATTGTGGCTACATTATCTTTTAATTCTGCAAACCACTCTGGTTGAACCCAAGGACCTCTTTTACTCCTCGACTGTTGACTTTGAGATTGATTTTGGTTGGATTGAGCCTGTTTAGCCCTGTTGGACCCTTGTCCGGTCTCCTTAGCCTTATACCCGGACTGGTTTTGGTTTTGAGCTGATGGGGAGGACCTCACCTGACATTCCACCCTGGTTTTCTTGGTTTCATCCATGTTAATCTGCTTTCCCACCTGATTTAACAGGCCACCCTAAGTCACGGTCTTCTTCCTCGTCACCGAATCAGCCAGATTCCCATGGTTCAACCCTTGCCTCAAAGAAGCAATTGCCACATGTTCGAAGCAATCTGCTAACCCGTTCTTGGTATTTACAAACCGACTTATGTATTCATTTAAGGACTCATTTGGCTCTTGGGCACAATGGATGATAGTATCTCCATTTCCCTTCACCACCTTACTTCCCACAAATTGCCTTCGGAAGGCAACTCAGAAGGTATCAAAGTTTCTGATACACCCCTGGGGTAAACTGTTGTACCACTTAAGAGCACTTCCCGTAAAAGATTGGGAGAAGGCTCAACACCGAAGTTTGTCATCATCATTAAAGTTCATCATGAAGTTCTTAAACTGCTCCAGATGATTTTCTGGATCTTTACTCCCATCATACTTCTCTATTTTGGAACTGTCAAACCTTTTGGGTAGGTTTCCGGACAGTATCTTGGCAGACAATGGTGATTGTCTCCAATTCCTATTACGACTGAAGAATGTGTATTCATTAGGTGTTGCAAAGATACCTGGTTCAGTTTGAAAAGCAAAAAGATCGATCAGAAACTGATCCACATGCATGTGACTGTGGCTGTGAGATGACCCTTTGCCCAGATACCTTTTAAGTCTCACATGCCTATCTCTGTTTCTTGAATATTTTTTAACTAGTTTTTGTTTCTTCATGGACCTTTCTTCATCATTGATCGATGACAAAGACTCCTAGAGCTCAGCCTCGTTCGAAGAGCTGCTGGAGGATTCAGAATCTAAACTTTCAACCGGCTTGGACCGGTGAGTCTTCTTAGAATGACATGGGTCTTTTTTGAACTCAAATGAGTCTTTGCTGATGGATCATTCTCCCTAGGATTGTCAGTATGATAGATGGCTGACGCCCTTGACTTCTTCTTTATACCCAATCTACTTATTTTATGGCCCTCAACGCTTCTATTTCTGCTCTTAATTTGTCTCGCTCTTCGATGGTGCATTCTTTGTTTTCCCCAACTACCTCCACCACAGATGGTGGATTTGCTTGCTCGTTTGGATCCATCCAGATAGGTCCTTTCTACTGGTTTTGAATGCAAGATTCAGGCACCGTCGCCTCCCACTGTGGTCGCCAATTTGGTTTGGTTTATTTTAGGCTGGGGGTAATTTGGTTTGGTTATATTGAGTATAAATGAAAGTAGTTGGGGTATTTATACCCTAAATTAAGGGCCGATGGGCTTACAGGTCAAGTTATAGAACCAGGTCAAGTTTAAGGACCCATTTGTCTTTTAAGCTGATTAACACCTAGCTTAGTCAAAAGGTATTTAGGTGTTTCTTGTCATGTCCAGATAGTTCAATGGTACGTTTATGTCCAAATTGCCCTTGTCTGGATAGTTCAGTGAGCTGTAACTGGATAATCCGAACTCATCAAAGTTAATATTTATAAATGAGAAAATGATAATTCCACCAATGTTTTATATGTTCTAAAAATGAAAAACAATCGGTTTCGGGTGATCTTTTAACCAATGTGGGAATTTGTTTTATGTACGAATCTAGTAAACTCTTTCTACCCAAAGACGGAATCCTTGTTTAGAGATAATAATAAAGTAATAGAATGATGTAACTATGTACCACCAAAATTAAATGGGTAGATATGTTTATGCTTGTTCTAGTAATGAGTATTTATTACGGCATAGTAGACTTGCTCATATAAGACATAACACGACTAATATAATTGTTAAAACCAGACTTGTAAAGTGTGATATAGGTTCGTATTATAAATATGAATTGTGTGTAGAATCAAAGATGATTAAAAAACCTTACAAACCTGTTGGAAGATGTACAACATTGTTAAAGTTAATGCACACCAACATATATGAGTTAAAAGGTATCTTGACTCATGGGGGTAGAAGATACTTGATAAATTTGATTGATGACTACGCTAGATTTACTTATGTTTATTTTCTTAGAAATAAGATTGAGGTATTTAGTATGCTTAAGATCTTCAAAGGAGAAGTAGAAAATCAATTAAACACTAAGATTAAAGTCTTTCATAGTGATCGAGGTGGAGAGTATTTCTTTACGAGAATTTTCTAGTTTTTATGAATAACATGAGATAATTCATCAATATTTGGTGCCTTACACACCGCAGTAACATAGATTGTATTAGAGCAAAAATAGAACTTCAATCGAGATTACCAATAATATGCTAGTTAATTCAAAATTGAATATTATTTTATGGGGTGAGGCTATTTTAACTGCATGTCATATTTTTAATTTTTTTCCTCTTAAGAAGATCGGAGTGTTTCCATATGAGTTATGGAAATGAAGAAAACCAAATATAGATTACTTTGAACTGTGGGGTGTTTAGTTTTTTGTAAAAACACGGATTTAAGAAGGGTAAAATTAAGTTTTAAACCTATAGGGTGTGTGTTTATTGGTTGTGTCGCCAATAATAAAGCTTATATAGGCTATTAGATTTGAAATCTAATGTGGTATTTGAATCAAAGAAGTAGAGTTCTTTAAATCCAAATTATATGATGATAACTTGATATAAACAACTGTAGAAAATGAGGAAATTATTGGTTACCCCAATGGGATCTTAGATGCAAGATTAGATTAGACCATGCCACCATTTAAACCCTTAACCCTTTAAGAACCATTGTTCTTTTAAGAAGTTTATGATTATGCTATTTAAATCTAAATGAATATATATGTTCATCTTGTTACTACTATTGGATGATATCACTATCATTTAATATAATGCTCCCAATTTTATCTTAGGTATTTCAATCTCTATAGGGAATCACTTAATTTTCAATTCAAGGCTTACAGATGAAGTTGTTAATCAAGGTGTTGCTTAAGATGCTGGTATAGATGTTGCTTAAGATGATGTACATAATTTTGGTATGGTTGCTGATTAAACTCCTTCTCAAGTTGGTGACTACACATATGCTTATTGCTATCTGCAAATCAAAAGGATATTCTCCCATTACAAGATTGTAAACTTCTTCCTTAAGATTTTGTTCTTAATCATGAAGTAGTTGTAATTAGGGAAATAATTATATGTAGTATGAAAATAGTACTTTAAACAATTGTGTATACGATATATTTCATACTCAATAAAGTATTCTACTTTTTGGGAAAAAAAGAAGATAAAAAAGAGATGGATGTCACGTGGCTCTAGAATTACTAAGTTGGTACCGATTTGTATTTATTTCAGCCGAAGTTTAATACATGTTGCATTCTCACTGAAAAATAAGGACGAGAAAGTCTCGGTTATCCGATCAAAATCAATCCAATAAATAATGATATCACATTTTTTAAAAGTAGAATCGGTTATACATAATATACTGTCATCGAATTCGAATGATATTTTGAATTTCAAACTTTTTACACGAGTATTTAGTCTGAATTTGATTCATCGGATAATATATGATAGATAATCATAGTTTAATAATATTTAAACTATAATATATTATTTATAAAACTTTAAAAGAGTTGTTATTGTTTTTCAAGTTTTTGTTTTCTTTTTATTTTATATATTTTTAATGAAACAATTTGTTACACAGTCTTTTAACCGAATAAATCGATGTCTATTATATATCTGTAATATTCAATTAGATCTTGATTTTAATATTGGTGTGGATTATTTTCAACTGAGGGTAATTTTGTCTAGAGTTTATGATGTTTCAAGGGTATTTAATGCTTAAGTAGTTTGTAGTGAGAGATTTGAGCTGTCTGGTTGTATTAAATGTTCATTACCTCATTAATGAAAGTGGTTGAGTATTTATACCCTTAATTATGGGCCACATGCGCTTTCGGGTCACACTTATGAATTCATGTCGAGTTCAATGACCCATTAGTTTTTAAGCAGGTAGGTAATTAGCTTAGTCATGATGTGATTTAGTTTTTAATACATTAGTCTTGTTCGGATGGTACAGTGGGTGGTTTTTGTCCGAATTTCCCATGTCCGGTTCCCACAGTGAGTGGTGAGAAAATCTCGACTCATCAAATATGAATATAAAAGTGTTTTAGTAAACAATTTTACGTTGACGGTGACAAATAATAATCTCGTGAAAATTCTTCTAATGATCTCAAATACCAAACAACTTAAAAATAAAAATAACTCACTTGTATTAATTTTTCTATAGTCAAAATAGTGTTCATATTTTACAGCACCCACAAAATAAAAGAGTTAGAAATGAAGTTTTTCATTTTCAAACCTAGCTTTTGAATCTCGTCTCGAATCTTAATAGCACAATCCACTTTACCGAGTCTACAATAGACATTTAACAACACATCCTAAGGATATTAGTCTAAACCAAATTGTTCAAACCAAATTGTACTGGTTTGGCTCTGAACGATCTCGTTTTCAAAAGTAAACCACGAACCGAGTAAGAACCGGTTTGGTTCACGGTTTAACAGTGCGGTTTTGATCCGATTTTCGGATCTAGTGACCCTTTAACAACTATATGTGTGACTAAAAAAATTGTATATTAGGTTCCTATCCTATTATTTTTTTTATCTTTTTACCTTTGGAAAATATAAAATAAACTTTAAAAGTATGTTTTTTGGTCAGATATAAAGCAAATTGAACATTGTTTTTCTTTGAGACCTAGTTGAAGCAATACTCAACCATTCAGAATGTAGATTTACCGATCTTTTATTCAACATTCTTCCATTCATTGATATCTAAATGTGTAAGATTCTGTTTAAAACTATATATATAATGTATGTATTTTTATAAATCAATAATAAACATGTATTTTACAAATTCATGTAATTATAAAGATTTATGAAATTATGAACTTGTCTTGTAAGCAAATTTCTAGATTGTTATGATATCTTTAAATGAGGCCGGCTTTTCTAAACGAGATATGATCTTTTAGACGAGGCATAATCTTCTAGACGGGATATAACCTTTTATATTAGGCACATTCTTTTAGACAATGCAGAGTCTTTTAGATGAGTTATAATATTTTAGATGAGATATTGTATTCTAGACGTGGGAATTCTGGACAAAGGCCTTTTATGAATATTTCTCTGAACTTGGAAGACAAGGAAATATATATTCACTTACTCTGTGTTTTACCCTGGTAATATGGGAATTTCAAAGATATAATGCTTTATAACAAAAAAGGCACCATCAACCTGGATGAAGTTCTATCAGCCTGAGAATCTAATAATATATAAAATTTAAAGATTTAATGTTTAAGAACGATGGTGAAGAAGGTTTAAATAAATCAAGGGGAAGAAGCGAGAAAAAATAATGTTCGAGTCAAAATCAAATGTTGTGACATCTCAAAGTTGAAATGTTATCATTGTCACACTTCTGGTCATTTCAAGAAGGATTGTCCTCAGAGAGGAGGCAATGGTAGTTCATCTGCTCAGATTGTGTTAAGTGAAGATGAAGGTTATGAGAATAAATAAGCACTAACAAGATTTGGGAAAATAAGAAGAGTTGGGTCATGAACTCAGGATGCTCATATCACATTTGTCCAAGAATAAAATATTTTGAGACATTGGAATCTAAATAAAGCGGAGTTGTACTTCTTGGTAACAATAAAGCTTGCAAAATTTAAGGTATGGGTTATATCAGACTCAAAATGTTTGATGATCGTGATTTCATTTTGAATGATGTGAGGCATATTCCCAAGCTTAAGGGAATTTTTTTTCCATTAGCATGTTTGGTCATCTAGGATATTACACTAGAGTTAAACGTAAGATAATGAGAATTGCATTAGTAATAGCCAAAGGGTCTAAAATAAATAGTTTATATATTTGAGAAGGTTCCAATGTTATTTGTAATATATTAGTAATTAGTGTATACTGCAGACATAACTAAACTATGGAATTTGTGGTTGGGTCATGTCACTGAAAAATGCTTAATTGAATTAGCTAAAGAAGGTTTGTTAGGAAAAGTAAATTTACACAAACTAGAATTTTGCGCTTACTCCACACTAAGCAACACAGTATTAATTTCAGGATGGGAGTACACAAGTCTAGTAGGCCATTTGAGTATGTTCACTCAGACCTTTGGGGTCTAGAGTTTTTTCTAATCATGGGGGGAATTCATACTTTATTATCATAATTGATGATCATTCTAGATGGGTACAAGTGCGGTGTATGTTGTTGGGAGTTAGATTATCCCAATGTTTATGGGGATAAACTGTTAGTACTGCATCATACTTGATAAACAGATGTCCATCAACAAGGATAAATCCAAAGACACATATAGAGGTTTGGAGCGGCCAACCGACAGACTATTCTAACTTAAAATTCTTTGGAGCTTTAGTATTTTACCATATCAAGCAAGACAAGTTTAATGCTAAATCGTTGAAGTGTGTTTTCACTGGTTATCCTGATGGTGTGAAGGGTTATACGTTGTGGAAGATATAATCTGGAAAACCAAAGTTTATAATAATCAAGGATGTTACTTTTGATAAGACCCAAATGAGGATGAAGTAAAAGTACATGGATAGATGACCATAGATGGGGGTAGAGAGAATCCAGTTTGAGCGTGAGCATTCCAGTAATGAGAAGGAAGTAGATGGTCAAAACAAGTACTTAAAGAAAGTAGAAGTCAAATAATAGCTATTGTGGGCTATCAGCTACCACGTGATATGGGGAGAATAATTATTACCCCACCTAAGATATATGGTTATTTTGACCTTATTGGTTAGGCTTTGAATGAGAATAAAGAGGTGCAACACTCGGAACCAAAGAAATTAAGAGATGCGTTCAAAATAAATGATATGAAAGAGTGGTTGAAGGAAATGAAAGAGTAAATTCTTTGATTGATGAAGAATCAATCTTGGAATCTTGTGTCATTACCTAAGAAAAAAAAGGGTAATTCGTTGGGTGTTCAAAAGGAAATAAGGTATACCATGGGTTGAAATATCAAGGTATAATGCGATACTTGTAGTAAATAATTTTACTCAGGTGAAAATGATCGATTACAACGAGATCTTTTCACCGGGGGTGAAATATTTTGTTATATAATGATTCTTTTGGAAATTGTAAATATGTATGATCTTAAGTTTTACCATATGGATGTGAAGATCTCATTCTTACATTAGGATTTAGATGAAACAATCTACATAAAACAACCTGAAGGTTTTGTGGTATTCAATTCAAAAATATGTTTGTTAAAAAAATATTTGTATGCGCTAAAGTAGAGTTTAAGTCAGTGGTATTGTTGGTTTGATGATTATTTATTAAAGACTGGTTTTATGAAAAACAACTATGATAGTTTTAGGACATTTTTGAGTGACAAATTTAGTGGATTCTCCACAATAAGATCATCTCGGTAGTTCATGTCTGTTTCAACACTATTTTTGTCATGATATTCGAATAGATGAAATTTTTTATCGTTACCCAATTAGGTTTTTTTAAAATCTTTTATCATATCATATATCATATATTTGGGCCATTCCCAAAAATAAATGTTTAAACAACCCCCACCAAATTTATGGTTTTAATTGTTTACCGAAATTATATTTACATAAAATATATTTTAATTACTAATAAATATTATCTAAAATTATATGTTAACGAGAATTGTCTAGTTTTTAATACTCAATATTTTCATAATTAATGAATATTTTATTTTGTTATAACTATATTATATTGAAAAATAGTGTACACAATTCGAGCATATAAAAAATATGAATAAATAATTTAATGTAATTGTTATATGTACTAAATGTTTTAGGATCAACAAAATTTTCATATGGGACAATTTGAGAGAGATATCCAACAATTCAATGGAGTGGATTATCATGGGTAATTTTAATTGTATAACAAACTGACTGAACAATTGTCTTATTTAACATCGTGTTTACGAAGTCTTGATGATTTCAACAACATAATTTTAGGTTGCTCTCTTGAAGATGTTGGATTCATTGGATCTCCTTTTACTTGGAAGAATAATAAGAATTGGTTTAGACTGGATATAGTGACCATTAATTCCCAAATGAGAAACTATTTTGATTCAATTCAAGTAAAACATTTATAAAAAAACATGTTCTAACCATGCACCATTATTAGTAACATTAACCAACAATAATTTGAAACCAGAACCCTCATTCAAGTTCCTAAACATGTGAAACCAACACCTTGATTTCTACAAAAACAATTGAGGAATCATGGAATATCCTTCCTCGCCCATTTTTACATGTCCCTTACCACAAATTAAAAAAAAACTAAATTAAAACTGAAGTCTTGGAATCATGAAGTCTTTGGCAACATTTTCAATATTGTTGCCAAAGCTGATGAAGAATTCAGTTACTATAAAAATGTATTTCAAGTTTCTCAGAACATTGAAGATAATATAAAGTTGTCAAATCTAAAGTTAATCACCTTCTTATCGTGCCAATAGAATAAGGTTATTGGGTACATAAGAGCTATATCCATTGGTTAAAACAAGGTAATAAAAACACAACTCTCTTTCATAATTTTGTAAAGAAAAGACAAAGAAAAAATAGAATAAATGGTATCAAACATGAGAATAATTGGATATAAGATCATAATAGGATGAATGATTTGGCATTAATATTAGTAGATACATGATAATTCAACACACAGTAAGATGTTAGCATTGGTCTACACTCAAAATTATTAACATTATAATAATTCTACCTATAATAATAAGCTGGACTATATGATATGACCAAAATAAGAGGAAATATGATGATTTTAATTTTACCACTGAGAACATATATAATAAGATTAACCATATTATTTCATGTTTTAATAATACTATATCTTTTAAAAAGACAGTATGGACTGATGATATCGATATAACTAATAAAATAAATATTTTCTTTCATTTTGAAAAATACTAGCAGACTGCAAGCTATTAAATGTAATGCTCCTCATGAAAATAGGATAAAGTTAAATTGTGATGGATCTTGTTTCATGAATGGATAATCTAGTAGTGCTGGATTATTTAAACATATAAATGAGAATATGATTTGTGTAGGATTTATGGTAAATTAAACCCTTTGATTGCTGAAACCTTAGCATTATTAGATGGTTTAATTATATGTAATCATAAAAACTTTAAGAATATTAATATTAAATATGTTTCAAAATTCCTTATTGATATCTTGTCTACGGGTACTATCCTCTCGTCTTTACATCATATTATTAATCATTGTAGAAATTTTATTTATCCTACAATGACAATTAAACACATCTCCAGAGTTCAAAATCAGGTAGTTGATTGGCTGCAACGGTAGACTCTTACATGCAAGATGAGATTAGACCATGACACCATGTAATCCCTCAACCCTCTAAGAGGCATTGTTCTTTTAGAAAATTTAGGGTTATGCTATTTTAATCCAAATGAATAAATATGTTCATCTTGTTGCTACTAGTGGATTATATCACTTTGCTTTAATATTATGCTCTCAATTTTACTTCAGGCCTCTCAATCTCTATAAGGAATTCACAAATGACACTAAATTTTCAATTCAAGTCTTACAGATGATGTTGTTAAGCACGGTGCTTCTTAAGATACTTATATAGCTGCTGCTTAAAATGATGTACAAAATAATGGTATGGTTGCTGATTAAATTCTTGTTCAAGTTGGTGACTACACATATGCTTATTGTTCAAGTTGGTGACTATACATATGCTTATTTTTATCTGCAAATAAAAGAGATATTATCTCATTACAAGATTGGAAACTTCTTCCTTAAGCATATTTTCTTGATCAAGAAGTAATTTTAATTAGAGAAATAATTACATGTAATATGGAAATAGTACTTTAAGCAATTGTGCAAACAATCTATTTCGTATTGAATGAAGTATTTTACTTCTGGGAAAAAAAACATAATAAAGAAATGGATGTCATGTGGATCTATAATTACTAAGTTGGTGTTGATTTGTATATATTTCAACCGAAGTTTAATACATATTGCGTTCTCACTGAAAAAGATGGATGGGAAAGTCTCGTTTATCTGATCCAAATCTGGTAGCGAAGCGGAAATAGAAGAAACAAACAACGATAAAATCCTAACCCTAGGTTAGAGAAATAAGGAGACTCAGAATAATAATTCTCAAAATTCAATTAATCAAAGTCTGACGGTAAAATAGGGTATAAGATGCTTTATATATGAGACATCCAAAACCCTAATAATATATTCTAAAAATACAATAAAGATATTAAAAATAAAAATCAAATATAATCTGAATGCAATCAGATTTGATTCACTAATTAAAATATTAATTTTAAAATAAAATAAAATAAAATATGAGAAATAGTAAAATATGTTGGGCTCGTCAAGACATTCGATTTGAGTACCAATTTCTCCTAGTTTGGATACCCGAGCGAGAAACCAGTCTGTCTACAGTCTTCGCTACATCAAAATCAATCCAATAAATGATGTTATCTCATTTTTTAAAAGTAGAATCAGTTATACGTAATATATTGTCCCTCAAATTCGAATGACATTTTGAATTTCAAACTTTTTACACGAGTATCTAGTCCAAATTTGATTCATCAGATAATATATGATAGATACTCATAGTTTAATAGTATTTAAACTATAATATATTATTTATAAAACTTTAAAAGAGTTGCTAACGTTTTTTCAAGTTTTTTTTCTTTTTCTTTTATATATTTTTCATAAAACAATTTTGCATGTAGTCTTCTAACCGAATAAATCGATGTTTGTTATATATCTGTAATTTTCAATTAGATCTTGATTTTAATATGAATGTAAAAGTGTGTTGGTAAACATTTTTTAGTTGACGGTGACAGATAATGATCTCGTGAAAAGTATTTAAATAATCTCAAATACCAAACAACTCAATTGTATTAATTTTTCTATAGTAAAAATATTGTTCATCTTATATAATGGATTGTTATGTTATTTATATTTAACAAATGGTATAATGTGATATAATAACCCATTAATCATTCTATTAAAAATATGTTTTTCGCAAACTCTCGACTAAAATATTCATCCATGTTTTATTGGCGCATCGCAGTATCTGATCTTTAACAAAAGAAATAATAAAAATACAACATCCAACCTCGTCAGGAGATATAATTTGTTTTTATCATTTTCCAAATATGCAACACATTTTCGAAAGCACGAGCATGACATAAGCTTTAATAATAATATTTTAAGTTACCACATTTAGTTCGATTCAGTCTTAAAAAAAATTATCATAAAGTTAAGTTTCGCCAAGTTATAATTCCTTACAATATTCATGTAATATAGTATTGTGATTATATGGATCCGATTTCAAATTACACTCTATTATTCGTGATAATGTACTCTTGTTATTTGACTTTATCTTTCTAGATTCTATTTCTCACTACATTCTTTTACTTCTCTCAATCTTACATAGTGAAACCAGATAAATACTTATCAAAAGGAAGAAATGAAAATGTTATTGCACCTTTCAGTTTGAGAGAAAATCAAGATGAACGATAAGCCAATCAGTATCATTATCTTGTGCCTCCGTAGAAAAGGTATTGAGAGAAGTATCTAGATAAATGTATGTTGTGTCTATGTGGTCTAAACTTGACTCATTATGTATGACCAATTCATTAGCACATAAGCAGTATCTGATACACCAATTGTATATCTATTGTATGGTGGATACCTAGTGAATATTGGAGCAGTTAACAAGAGTTTAACAAGATTATCGATGATTTTATGAACATTGTTGTGAACTTGGAAGACAATGACAAATATTTTGAATTTTTTTGAAGAATTACATGTTATTATAGAAAATCAAATAATAACTAAACTGATTATTTTGAGAACTGACAATGGCCTGGAGTTTGTTTCAAAGAAGTCTAATGAGCTTTGCAAGAACGCAAGTATAAAGAGGTATAAAAGTGTTCATACACACCGGGGCAAAATGATCTCGTAGAAAAAAAATTGAATATGGCCTTGTTGGATTGGGTGAGGTGTATGTTGTTGGGAGCTATATTATCCAAACGTTTATGGGGATAAGGTGTTAGTATTGCATCATAGTTGATCAACAAATGTCCATCAACAAGGATAAATCCAAAGACACATATGGAGGTCAGGGGAGGATCCATGATTAGAATTTAGGGTGTGCCAAAAATATCATTGAACTAAAAAATGTCCGAGTAATATATAGTCAAAATACATGAATATACTATTACAACTAAAAATGAAAATCTATTTCTAGTCTAAATGTAATTGAATTCTTCTCTTACTCATGCCTTGAAAGCGCTTGATAATATTTCAATCATCGATTGCCACAAGTGTCATTAAGCTATCATTAAGCCATGGATTGGACATTCGATTTCTCAACTCATTCTTCACATATTTCATACTAGAAAATACTCGCTCAACACTTGCGGTGGCCACCGGTAATGACAAAGCTAGCTTTAAAAGATTGTACACTAATCAAACGTTTTGTACTTTTTTGTACGCACAAGAGTCCTACATAGATCCGAGATACTCTTCAAATCGGAAAAATTATCGTCCATCTTCACACACTCAATATAAGTCTCAAGTTGGCTAGACAACTCTTTATCACTAACATCCACAAAGTCATTTGGGTATAATCTTGCCAACCTCACAAGTGAGTTAGTGTCAGAACCTTGAAATGAAGAAAAAGGATTCAAACATGCCACACAATTCAACAACTCAACATTTTCGGGTGTAAATCGATCATTCAACTCTTGCATTACACAATCTATGATATGTAAAAAACAAGCATTCCTGAAATTGATTTCAAAACCTGAAATTCTCTTTATAAATCAAAGGATTCCACTAATTCTCAAATGGATTTCTTAACATACTTTGTAGGAAATACTAAAAGCACATTAACATACCCGATTCTCAAATTAATTTCTTAACATAGTAGAAAATACTAAAAGCACATTGACATACCTAAAATCAAAGGATTCCACTACTTCAGTGCTGCGTTTTTTATGTTTGTAAGAGAAAATATGTGATTTTGATTGAGGAGGAGATGATAGAGGAGACTGCTGCATTTGAGGAGAGAGAAAGAGATAAGCGGATTCCACTACTTTAGTGCTGTGTCTTTTATGTTTGTAAAAGAAAATATGTGATTTTGATTGAGGAGGAGAGGGTAGAGGAGGCTGTTGCGTTTGAGGAGAGAGACAAAAGAGGGCTGCTGCGTATTTTGTATTTGTGTAGATTTAGGGTTTAGTTGAGGGAAATAAGGAAGGAAAAGAAATAAAGAAAAAAAATTAAGAAAGAAAGGAAGGAAGAAAAATAAAAAAATAAAAGATTTTTTATATTTGTGTAGATTTAGGGTTTAGTTGGGGGGCAAAATTAGAAAGGAAAAAAAAGAACAATTTAGGGTGGTCCAAGGTTTGTACTCTTAACCTCAAGGTTAAGAACTGAACACTCTTACCATTACACTAAACTTATTTTTAAAATTTAGGGTGGTCCATGGCATACATGGCCACCCCTTAGATCCGCCCATGATGGAGGTTTAGAGTGGTCGGTCGATAGACTATTTCAACTTGAAAGTCTTTGCAACTTTAGCATTTTCCCATATCAAGAAATATAAATTTAATGCTAAAGATTTGAAGTGTGTTTTCATTGGTTATCTTGAAGGTGTGAAGGTTACACGTTGTGGAAGATGGAATCTAGAAAACCAAAGTTTATAATAATTAGTGATGTTACTTTTGATGAGTCCCAGATGAGGATGAAGTAAAATATGGAAAAAAAACGAGAAACAGGGGTATAGAAAATTCGCCTTAAGGGGGATTATTCTACTAATGAGAGGGAAGAAAAGGGTCAAAATAAAAAACCTAAAGAAATTAGAAGTCAGATAATAACTTCTATGGGCTATCAACTAGCACGAGATAGGGTGAGAAGAGTTATTACTCCACCTAAGAGATATGGTGATGTTCACCTTATTTGTTAGGCTTTGAATACGACTGGAGATGTGCAAGACTCAGAAACAAATAAATTAATGGAGGCATTCAAATGTAATAATATGAAATAACTGGCTTAAGGAAATAAAAGAGGAAATTCTTTCATTGAAGAAGAACTAGGCTTGGAAGCTTGTGTCATTATCTAAGAAAAAAAAGGTTAGTTGGTAGCAAGTGGGCGTTCAAAAGGAAAGAAGATATACAAGGCCGAAGCACCAAGGTATAAAGCAATACTTGTAACAAATGATTTACTCATGTGAAAGTGATCGATTACAACAAGATCTTTTCACTGGTAGTGAAATATTGTTCTATTAGGATTATCTTTACAATTGTACATATTTATAATCTTGAGTTGGAACACATGAATGTGAAGAAAGCATTCTTATATGATAGTTAGATGAAACAATCTACATGGAATAACTTGAAGGTTTTGTGGAATACAATTCAAAAGTATGTTTGTTAAAGAAATCTTTGTATGCGTTGAAGTAAAGTCCAAGACAGTGGTATCGTTGATTTGATGATTCTTTATTGAGGACTAGTTTTGCGAGAAATAACTATAACACTTGTGGTGTGGATAAAAGTAGCCTGAGGGTAGGCTGGTAATTTCAAGTGGAGTTTTAAGGCGGTGTAAGGGTATTTTACGGTGGTGTGAGGGTGTTTAAGGGTGTTTCAAAGTGTTTTTAATGTGGAGAGAGAATTAAGCAGCTTGGCAGCAGTTAATGTTTCTTACCCATAGTTAATGCTGGTGGTTGGGTATTTATAGTATGAAATTTGGGCCCTTATGGGCTTTCGGGTCAAGTTTAATGGACCCGGGTCATGTTTAAAGACCCATGAGTTCTAAGCAGGAGGACAGGTAGCTTAGTCAAGAAGTGTTTAGGTTTTTTAGTACTTTTTTCATAGTTCGAACAGCCTTAGGCTCATACTGGTTCGAAGTGATCTGTCCGGTCCAAAAGTTCTGTCCGGATTTCGGAGAAAATTACACTGATTTGCCCTTCCGGGGAGTATTCTGAATTCGGACTCATCAGGAGCCCCTTTTTTAGATGTTTGAACAAGTGTTCTTGTCAAAGAACTGAAAAACAGTCCGATTATAGGAAGTGGTTTTTCAATCCGGAGAGAGTTGTGGATAAACCCGGACAGACCGAACGTTACGAATTCTAAACGGTTCTTGCCAGAGTTAATGGGACACGTGTCATTCTCTGATTGGTCACTTTAGCCGTTTTTTCACCTTGAACTTCGCACCACTTTCTCGAACAAGTTACCTCTTTTAAATGCCATTAATGACATCAGCGCCGCCTTCTAATCATTGCCCAACTTTTCGGATTCTCCTAGGAATCAACTTCTTTTTTCACTTTTACTATAAATTCTAATTCACTTTTCACTATCTCATTATCTCTTTCAAATTTCACTCTGCCATTTTTACTCAGAGCTTTATCTCTCTAGAATCTTCAAAATTTCCTTGGCTGTTTATGTTTACAGCAAGAACAGCACTGATCAAGGGTGGCTGGCTTAACCTCTCAGAATTGGAGAAAGCTCAAAGAGTTGAGAAGGAAAAAAGACTTGCAGCAGGGCTTCCAGCGTCGCCTGTTGAGAAACCAGCCCCTTCAATCGAAGAATCTGACAGAGGTTCATCTTCTTCTAAAGGTACAAAACCTAAAAAACTCTTTCAATCAACGCTTTCCCCCATAGTATCCGGCTCCTCAGTTCAAGAGTCGGTCCCTGTTGTTGAACTGGGAGTCACTGCCACAAGTGTTAGGAAAAAATCCTCTTTCATTGCTATGGGGTCTGATTCTGACCACTCCCCGGCAAATTAATCATGAAAAGGCCAAGTAGGTTGGTTAAAGGAATTTCTTCTAAAAACACACCCTCGAAATCGGGGGCAAAAAATAGTGAATCAGGGTCTGGGGCAACTATAAGGGCTCCCCGGGAGAGGCCGTCAGGACTAGAAGCCAGCAGCCCACTACCCCCCAAGGAATCTTCTACCTCAGAAACTCAAATTGAGGTGAGAAGTCGAGTAAATACGGACAGCCAACAATCCGGAGGATCAGCTCTGCCAAGCCTCAATCCTCCCCGGACTATTTCTACTGAAGCTCCCCCAACGATTATGGAGGAGAGGATGGAGGACTCCACTGAGGAGGTTAGATTTGAGTCCGAGTCCTCCGGACAGGCTGAAACTGCTATCGTTGTTGCCAAGAAGGGCAAAGAGGACTTGTATCTGAGGCGTCCGGACCTGCCGGAGAGCCTTGAAGGGAGAGTGGGGCCATGCTTTCATAAAGTGGAGTTCAAGTATCTTTTGGATTTGTTGAAACCCAAGTACGCGTTCATCCATACTTCAGATCTGGGTAGATTGCGCACAAAGTGGGGAATCCCTGAGAACGTAAAGATAAGGATTCCCATCGATCCAGAGACCCCGATGGATTGCAAAAGGAATGAGATAGTCTTCTTCACGGAGCTATTCAACTGGGGACTCAGGTTCTCACTGGACCCAGAGATAGTGCGCTATTTTCATTTGGTCAAACTCTGCCCATCACAGTTAAGCCCCAATGGCTGGTTCACCTTGATGTCATGTATTATGGCGTCTAGGTTATCTGGAATCCCTCTTCCTATGGAAGAGTTTGCAGCTGTGGCCAGCTTGTGTAAACATCATCAGTTCCCCTTCTATCATTTCAACATGGGGAATGACCTTAAAGCTGTTGACGATCTCCTGGAGTCGGAGAGTAAATGGAGGAGCCAATTCTTGTTCGTCAGTGGCTCATGGGAAAATGGCAAGAAAATCAAGGCCAAGGAGAATCCTAGCCTTCTTCGAAGTAGATGGAGGAGTGATCGTAAGTTTTTACTTTAAGCTTCTGTTCGAATCTCTCTTTTCTTTAAGTTTATACTAATTAGTTTCTTTTCGTTTTAACAGAGCTGCCAAAGGAGTTCGGGGACTACCTAAAGGCCGGACAGACTACCTGTGGCAAAATTAACGCTTGGGCTGCAGAGAACTGGGAGAACCGGTTCCATAAAGCCTTCACTGCTGGGAACTTAGCAAGGTCTCACCTGTGGAACACCACAGGTCGAAGAGACCTAACTTGGGAGGAGTTCTCCACCCAACCTGATGAAGACATCGTGCTGAGAAGGTCTCACGAACTGGATGGGACTCTCTTCCTTCCTGCCCGGGCCAAAGCCCCAAGTAAAATGAAGGGCAAGAAGAAGAAAGGCAAGAGGGTAGCAGGTGACGATGAGAAGGAGGCCCCAACAGACACAGAAGGACTGGCACATGCTCAGATTGATGCAGCCCTTCTACAGGTGGTGGAACAGGAGAGCGAGAAGCAGGAAGTGAACCTCCCTAAGCCTACAAGGGCCTCTAAGAGGAGTCGCAAGCAAACAAGTGAGAGCGCTGACAGGGAGGCCAAGAAGAAGAAGTCTTCCCAAGGAGATGGAGTTGCTCTTCGGGACCCGGAGCCCTCTTTCCCTACTGATCCAACATTGGCTGAAGAGATCCCAAGGGACTTGCAAGGAGAGATTCAAAGGGAGTTTACTACAGATGAAGTTGAGAGGGGAGAGCTCAACTTAGATGAAATGGACATCACCGGTCTGGGTGGACTTGGTGAATATTTTCTTGGGCTGCCCAGAGACGAGTTTGCAGGGCCCTATGTCCCTCCAAGCAGCTCTAACACAGTTAATTTCAACGGTAAGACTTTTATGGTTTCCAGTGAGAGGGATGTTATAGCCCATTCTATCCTTAGCAACGTGCAACCAATACTTACTTTGGAAAGGCAAGTCCGAAGTCAGGCGGACACCATCAAAGACCTCAAGTCGGAGAAGGAAAAACTGTCCGAAGACCTCTGGACTGCTGCCAATAAGGTTGATTTGCTCAAGGAAGCAAATGATCAGCTAAAGAAGAATCAAGATGAAAGTAACACAAAAGCTGCTTCCTTAGAAGAGACCGTAAAAGATCTCCGGGCTAAGCTGTCCAGACTGGAGAAGGACCTGACAGACTCAAGAGGAGAAACTGCAGCAAAGGAGAAGCTTGTCACCAATCTGACCACTGACAAACTTGCTTTAGAGAATGCAGTGACTCAGGCTGTTGAAGAGAAAGCTGCTTTGGTGAGGGATCAAAAGGCCATGATCAAGGCCAAGATCAAAGCCTATGCCAGGGAGATGATCCAAAGCGAGGAGCTAATGATTCAAAAGGTAAAGTCTAATATGGTCCTCCTGTTTCATGAGAAATTCCCAAAGAGGAGACTAGGGGAATTATGGCGTTATGTAGATGATGATGATCTCCCATACTGGACCATGGTTGATGAGGGGTACTCCGGTGAGTCTTCGTCCGGTGAAGAAGAGGAAACCGGAGAGAGCCCAGGTGAGGAAGAGATTGACCCCAAGGGTAAAAAGATAGTCGAAGAGAAGAGCGACATCAAGGGCAAGAAAGCGAATGAGGGTGAGCCATCTTCAAGGGCTCAACCTTAACCTATAATTTGTTTTGTTTATTTTTTGTTCGAACTAAAGTCCTTGGAAGGCCAAGGCACTTTTTTGTGATGTTGTCCGTATAATTCGGACAGATTTTTGTACCGTGCCCAAACTTGTTTAAAAAGTCCTTGGAAGGCCAAGGCAGTTTTAAATTGTTGAATGAATATCTTATTTTTCTCAACCATCCTCTTCTTTCATCATTTGTTTAAATAGTTGGAGTTTAAGTAGTTTTATTGTATTGTGAGAGCATGAGCGAGAAGCAGGAAGTGAACCTCCCTAAGCCTACAAGGGCCTCTAAGAGGACTCGCAAGCAAACAAGTGAGAGCGCTGACAGGGAGGCCAAGAAGAAGAAGTCTTCCCAAGGAGATGAAGTTGCTCTCCGGGACCCGGAGCCCTCTTTCCCTACTGACCCAACATTGGCTGAAGAGATCCCAAGGGACTTGCAAGGAGAGATTCAAAGGGAGTTTACTACAGATGAAGTTGAGAGGGGAGAGCTCAACTTAGATGAAATGGACATCAGCGGTCTGGGTGGACTTGGTGAATATTTTCTTGGGCTGCCCAGAGACGAGTTTGCAGGGCCCTATGTCCCTCCAAGCAGCTCTAACACAGTTAATTTCAACGGTAAGACTTTTATGGTTTCTAGTGAGAGGGATGTTATAGCCCATTCTATCCTTAGCAACGTGCAACCAATACTTACTTTGGAAAGGCAAGTCCGAAGTCAGGCGGACACCATCAAAGACCTCAAGTCGGAGAAGGAAAAACTGTCCGAAGACCTCCGGACTGCTGCCAATAAGGTTGATTTGCTCAAGGAGGCAAATGATCAGCTAAAGAAGAATCAAGATGAAAGCAACACAAAAGCTGCTTCCTTAGAAGAGACCGTAAAAGATCTCCGGGCTAAGCTGTCCGGACTGGAGAAGGACCTGACAGCCTCAAGAGGAGAAACTGCAGCAAAGGAGAAGCTTGTCACCAATCTGACCACTGACAAACTTGCTTTAGAGAATGCAGTGACTCAGGCTGTTGAAGAGAAAGCTGCTTTGGTGAGGGATCAAGAGGCCATGATCAAGGCCAAGATCAACGCCTATGCCAGGGAGATGATCCAAAGCGAGGAGCTAATGATTCAAAAGGTAAAGTCTAATATGGTCCTCCTGTTTCATGAGAAATTCCCGAAGAGGAGACTAGGGGAATTATGGCGTTATGTAGATGATGATGATCTCCCATACTGGACCATGGTTGATGAGGGGTACTCCGGTGAGTCTTCGTCCGGTGAAGAAGAGGAAACCGGAGAGAGCCCAGGTGAGGAAGAGATTGACCCCAAGGGTAAAAAGATAGTCGAAGAGAAGAGCGACATCAAGGGCAAGAAAGCGAATGAGGGTGAGCCATCTTCAAAGGCTCAACCTTAACCTATAATTTGTTTTGTTTAATTTTTGTTCGAACTAAAGTCCTTGGAAGGCCAAGGCACTTTTTTGTGATGTTGTCCGTATAATTCGGACAGATTTTTGTACCGTGCCCAAACTTGTTTAAAAAGTCCTTGGAAGGCCAAGGCAGTTTTAAATTGTTGAATGGATATCTTATTTTGCTCAACCATCCTCTTCTTTCATCATTTGTTTAAATAGCTGGAGTTTAAGTAGTTTTATTGTATTGTGAGAGCATTAAGACTCTCCGGCTAGAATTTAAATAGCCCTTAGATCTTTTAACCCGAGTAGTATGATAAGAGACAAAATTTTGAAAATACTTAGAGAATTTTGAAGAAGGCATCAAGTTTTATTGAAAGCTCTCCGTGCCACCGAAGAGGGGAAGGTATGCCCCCAAATATTTACACAAGTTTTATTCCAAGTACATTCGTAGGTGTTCAATATTCCAAGGGTGAGTTAAAACCCTGCCATCTTTGTCTTCCAACCAATATGTCCCAGGCTTGATTCTTTCAACCACAGTATATGGACCCTCCCAAGTTGGGGCCAACTTTCTGAAGAGCTTTTCCTTAGTATGCAAGAAAACTTTCCTTAATACTTTATCTCCTGGTTGAAAATCTCTTCTTTTAACTTTAGAAGCAAACCTGCTTCTCATCAAGCCCTGATAGTGTGCCATTCTAAGATGAGCTTTTACCCGTCTTTCTTCGATCAAATCAAGCTGATTTCTAATTGTCATCTCATTAGCCTGTCCGGAGAAGTTATGAACACGAAAGGAGGGGAGTGTCTTCTCTATGGGAGCTACTGCATCCATTCCATAGACCAAGGCAAAAGGGGATTCTTGTGTTGCAGCCCCAGGTGTTGTTCGGTAGGCCCACAAGACTTCTTGTAGATAACTAGGCCACTTCCCAGCAGCCCCTTCTAAATTTTTCTTTAAACCGGACAGTATCGTTCTATTAGCCACTTCAACTTGCCCATTGGTTTGAGGGTGGAAAGGTGAAGAAAAGCAGTGCTGAATACCTCTTGAGGCACAGAAGCTCTCCATCTCTCTATTATCAAACTGTGGCCCATTGTCTGTTGTTATTTTCTGGGGACACCAAATCTGCAACATATGTTGGACAGAATGAATTTTATGACAGCTTTCGAGGTTGTCCCTGCCAAGGGAGCTGCTTCTACCCACTTTGAGAAGTAGTCAATGGCCACAATTATAGTTTTACGTCCTCCGGACGCCACAGGGAGAGGCCCAACTAAGTCTAATCCCCATCGAGCAAAAGGGATGGGCTCAGAAATTGACTCCAAGGGAATGGCTGGTACATGAATTTCATTGCTGTACCTCTGGCATGGGTCACACCTTCGTACCAGCTCCTTAGCATCTTTCATAATTGATGGCCAATAGTATCCGGAGAGTAGCACCCTTCTTGTTAAAGCTCTAAATCCACAATGGGTTGATCCCTCACCATCATGTAATTCGGAGAGAACTATTTGTGACTCATGATCCCCTAAACAACGTAGGAGAGGTTTGCTATAGGATTTTTTGTATAATACTTCTCTTAACATAAGGAAACCACGAGCCCTGTGCTTCAATGTTCTGGCTTGTGATTTACTCATGGGCACGATACCATCGGACAGATATTGCACAAGAGGAGACCTCCAATCTTGAGGCTGATTTACTTGTATTTCAAAGACTTCCTCTTTTTCACCTTTATCGAGTTGAATAGAAGGGCTTTCGAGCACATGGATCCATGGGCAGGACTCCGTATATGCTATCGTTGCCAGTGAGTCTGCTAGCTCATTCTCTGCCCGGGGGATGTGCTCATAGACAACAGCTTTAAATTTCAACGCCTCATTTTTCAGGAGGAGTAAATACTTGACCAATTGTTCCTTTCTAGCTTCTGATAGGCCCAAGGCATGGTGAACTAGCAACTGGGAATCACTTAGTAGCTTGACCCTTTTAGCTACACAAATGTAGGCCAATTTCAACCCAGCTATAGCTGCTTCGTATTCAGACTCATTATTGGATGCCCTGAAAGCAAAACAAATAGCTTGGAACATGTTGTCCCCGTATGGGGAAGTGAGACATATTCCTGCCCCAGATCCCATGGTACTGGATCCTCCGTCTGTTCGGACAATCCACACTTTCTTGTCTTTTGAATCAGTAGGTTGTTCGGAATCCCTATCAGAATGGAACTCAACCAGAAAGTCAGCCACAGCTTGAGCTTTTACTGCTGTTCGGGGAGCAAAGTCTATGTCGAAGTCCCCCAACTCTACTGACCACTTTGTCATTCTGCTTGAAATGTCTGCTTTTTGAAGAACATTCTTTAAAGGGAAGGATGTTCGGACAATGATAGGATGAGCCTGGAAGTAGGGCCTCATTTTTCTTGCAGCTATTACCAAGGCTAATGCCAGTTTTTCGAGTTTCAAGTAACGCCTTTCAGCATCAATCAAGCTTTTGCTGATGTAGTACACTGGGTGAGGACGCCCATCAACCTCCCTCACTAGCACAGCACTGATGGCACAACTTGAAACAGCCAGATATACAAAGAGAGTCTCCCCATCAACTGATTTGAACAAAGTCTTGGGAGAGGAAAGATGTTTCTTGATTTCATTAAATGCTTCATTACACTGTGGTGTCCATTCAAACCCCTTTGCACCCTTCAAGGTTTGAAAGAATGGAGCACATCTGTCCGAAGACCTGGAGATGAATCTGTTCAAGGAAGCCAATCTCCCCGTTAATCGCTGCACTTCTTTAATGTTTCGAGGAGGCTCCATTTGGAACAAAGCATTGAGTTGGTCCGGGTCGGGCTGTATTCCATGCTCACTTATGATATATCCTAAGAACTTCCCGGACTGTACTCCGAGCACACACTTTTCAGGGTTTAGTTTTAAATTCACTTTGGCCAGGTTGGCAAAAGTCTCTTAGAGGTCGGACAAGTGCAACTTCTCATCCACGCTTTTCACCATCATATCGTCAATGTAAACCTCCATATTTCTTCCAATTTGATCAGCAAATGCCTTGTTGACTAACCTTTGATAAGTAGCCCCAGCATTTTTCAAGCCAAAGGGCATCACCTTGTAGCAATGTAGACCCCTACCAGTGACAAATGTAGTATGCTCTTGATCTTTTGGATATACTTGGATCTGATTGTACCTGGAGAAGGCATCCATGAAGGAGAGTAGTTTGTTCCCAGAAGTAGAGTCTACTAACTGATCTATCCGGGGGACCGGATACAAGTCTTTTGGGCAAGCTCGATTAAGGTCTGTGAAGTCAATGCACATACGCCATTTGCCATTCTTCTTTTTCACCAAGACAGGATTGGCAGTCCACAAGGGGTATTGAGATTCTTTAATATGCCCCATCGTTGTGAGCCTATCAACCTCTTGTACAATGACATCAGCCTTTTCTTTTGAGAAAGCTCTCCTCTTTTGTACCACTGGTGCCACATATCTCCGGACAGATAGGTGATGGGAAATCACCTCTGATGGAACTACAGTAACATCAGCGTTGCACCAAGCAAAAACATGCTGATGGTCTTTCAAAAATTTCAACATTCCTTCTTTCAGCATTGGTGGCATTTTGGACCCTATCTTGACGCTTTTTCCTTCTTCCAAGCAGTGTGTTTCAACCTCCTCAATTGGAATCAACACTCCATGGGTCTCTCAGGGATCATCAATTTCACCCTCACCCCCAGAAAGGCCCTCAAACTGCTATTGGTCATTTATACGGACTGCCCCCAGCGTTCGTGGAGCCAAGGCAGTGGCATAACATTCTCTTGCAATCTTTTGACTGCTCCGGACAACCCCAACCTGTCCCTGAACAACATACTTTAGACACTGATGGACTGTCGAAGCCACTGCATGCATCCTAGAGAGCCAAGATCTCCCTAGAATAGCATTATAACAGGTGGGACAATCCACCACAATGAAGAGTATTCTAACCATTTTCTTGAAAGGGCCCCTGCCCAACAACACTTCTTCTTCAAACTCCCCGATCACATCGGCTGAGCTGCCCATGAAGCCCACGATTGACCTGTCCGACTTTTGAATCACAGCTGGATTTTTCATTTTCTTGTAAGTGTTTAGAAAAAGGATATTGGCAGAGCTTCCAGTATCCACCGAAATTCGCCTTATCTCTTTGCCCCCTATAGATGCTCCTATGACAACAGCATCCTCATGAGGGCCTGCAATATCTCTCAAATCATCCTCATCGAAGACTATGAATGGGAAAGAGTTTGGAGATTGATAGGATGTCATGCCTCCTTCTAGTTGGGAGGCCAAATTATGAACATGTCTTTTTCTTGAAGAAGTAGTAGGAGCTGTCATAGTGTCCCCTCCGAAAATTGTCAGTGACTCGAAGAATTTAATGAGCCCGGAGACCGATCTAGAACGCTCCTCTATAGTACCCACTCTGTTTCTTGTTGGATCAGGATCCAAGTATTCAGATTCCACATCAAACCTTTCAACTATTACCATAGCCCCTTCCGGGGCAGCATTAACCGGACCAGCCCGTTGGGTGTTGTCAGGCCTGTTGCCTCCTTTTCTTTTAACGTACGCACCCAACTTCCCCCTTTCAATCAAATTTTGTACCTCTTGTTTCAACGCTATGCAATCATCAGTGGTATGGCCAATATCATTGTGGTATTGGAAAAATGAGTTATTACGATGCTCTCTGGGAGACTGCAAGGTTGCCGGTCTCCGGTAGTGTACTTCATCTTTTGTTTTATCAAAAATGGTGGCCACGCTTTCTTTAAGTTCTGCGAACCACTTTGGTTGGACCCATGACCCTCTTTTGTTTCTGGATTGCTGACTTTGAGCAGGAGCAGCTGGCTGGGACTGAGCTTTTCCCCTACCATGCCCCTGTCCGGTTTCTCTCGCTCTATTCCCGGACTGGTTTTGATTTGGAGTTGGTGCCACCGGGGTGGATCTCACCTGTCTGTGCACCCTGGTCTTTTTTGTTTCATCAACATTTATTTGCTTGCCAACTTGGTTTAGCAATCCTCCCCAGGTCATGGCTTTCTTCCTGGTCACCGAATCGGCCAGGTTGCCTGGGTTCAAACCTTGTCTCAGGGACGCTATTGCTACTTGTTCAAAGCAATCAGCCAACCCATTTTTTGTGTTTACAAAACGACTTATGTACTCCTTTAACGACTCATTCGGTTCCTGGGTACAATGGATTATGGTATTTCCATTGCCCTTCAGCTCCTTACTCCCCACAAACTGCCTTCGAAAGGCCACCCAAAAAGTATCAAAGTCTTTAATACAACCCTAAGGCAGGCTGTTGTACCATTTCAGAGCACTCTCCGTAAAAGACTGGGAGAATTCCCTACAGAGTAGTTTATCATCGTCATCAAAGTTCATCATGAAGTTCTTGAATTGCTCCAGATGATTGTCCGGATCAGTACTACCATCATACTTCTCCATCTTGGTGCTGTCAAACCTCTTGGGGAGGTTCCCGGACAGGATTTTAGAAGACAGTGGAGACTGCCTCCAATTCCTTCCACGACTGAACACGGTATCCTCATTAGGAGTTGCAAAGATACCTGGTTCATCGTGGAAAGCAAAAGAATCCATCAACATCCGGTCTACATGCCTCCGGTTGTGAGATGACCCTTTTCCAATATGCCTTTTCATTCTTCCATGGTGATCTCTTTTTCTGGAATACTTCTTAACTTGCTTTTGTTTCTTTTTGGTTCGTCCCTCATCACTGCTAGAGGACAAAGATTTTTCATTTCCCTCACTGTCCGAAGAGCTGTCCGAAGACTCTGAACTCGAGTCAGAACTCTCCACAGGCTTGGACCGGTGAGACTTTTTAGAGCTGGCATGCGTCTTCTTAGTGCTCACATGAGTTTTGGAAACCTCATGCTCTCTTGGGTTATCGGTGTGATGAGCAGCTGATGCTTTGGATTTCTCTTTCACGCCCATCTTGGCCTTTTCAGCCCTCAGAGCTTCTATCTCAAGTTTTAACCTGTCGCGCTCTTGGACAGTATACTCATCGTTCTCTTCCACCACTTCGAGCAAAGCTGGTGGAAGCTCTGGATTATCCGGATTCATTCGGACAGAATTTCTTTACTTGGTTTCGAATACTTGATTCAGGCACCGTCGCCTCCCACTGTGGTCGCCAATTTGATGTGGATAAAAGTAGCTTGAGGGTAGGCTGGTAATTTCAAGTGGAGTTTTAAGGCGGTGTAAGGGTGTTTTACGGTGGTGTGAGGGTGTTTAAGGGTGTTTCAAAGTGTTTTTAATGTGGAGAGAGAATTAAGCAGCTTGGCAGCAGTTAATTTTTCTTATCCATAGTTAATGCTGGTGGTTGGGTATTTATAGTATGAAATTTGGGCCCTTATGGGCTTTCGGGTCAAGTTTAATGGACCCGGGTCATGTTTAAAGACCCATGAGTTCTAAGCAGGAGGACAGGTAGCTTAGTCAAGAAGTGTTTAGGTTTTTTAGTACTTTTGTCATAGTTCGAACAGCCTTAGGCTCATACTGGTTCGAAGTGATCTGTCCGGTCCAAAAGTTCTGTCCGGATTTCGGAGAGAATTACACTGATTTTCCCTTCCGGGGAGTATTCTGAATTCGGACTCATCAACTTGTATGTATATGATGAAGATGGATGTGAAATTCATTCTTTGTCTCCTCCTTTATGTAAATGAAATTCTTATAGTAAGTTCAAATAAAAAAGAGATTCAGAATCTTAAGATGAATTTAAATGGGTGAGTTGGAGATAAATGGCTTGGTAATAAAATGAGGGTACTTGGAATGGATATCATGAGAGGCCAGAGTAAAGGTAATTTGTTCTTATCTCAACAAAGCTACTTGAAGAAAATAATAAACGTCTTAGAATGAAATATTATAAAGTAGTAAATACTCAACTAAGCCATCATTTAAAGTTATTAGTTAAACAGTGCCCGCAATTTGTGGATGAGAAAAAAAAGATGGAGAGTACTCATATGCAATTGAGGTTGGAAGTATCATGTATGGTATGGTTTGTAGTAGACCAGTTTTATCATATGAAATTAGTGTGGTAAGTCGGTTTATGGAAAACCCAAGCCAAGTTTAATGCCTAGCTTTGAAATAGGTCCTGAGATATATGAATGGATCGTTGGATATTGGTCTGAAGTACACTAGAACAGATCCACGAATGAGTGTTCTGGAGGGTTATGTGGATACAGACTAGGAAGCTAATATAAACACTTCAAAATCATTATCTAGTTTTGTGTTTGCATTGTTCAGAATAGTAGTTACTTGAAAGGTCAATCAACAGACGGATGCAGCCTTGTTGGCAACTCAAGCAGAATACAGAACCCTTGTTAAAAGGGTTAATAAATTCATATGGTTTAAGGGTATGATTGGAGAAATATAGATTAGTCAATGATGTATGAAGATACATTGGGACACCCAGAGCGCCATCTATTTGGCGAATCATCAGTCTATCATAGAAGGACAAAGCATATTGATGTTCGGTTGCATTTGGTAGGGACATGATCGAGAAAAAAGAAATTATGGTGGAGAAAATAGAATCAAAAGAAAATCTAGCACACATGTTCACTGAATCATTACATAGAACGAAGTTTATGCATTGCTTGGGCTTGATTAACTTCGTTGAAAATTAGATGAAGGTTGGAGATAGTAGCAAGGCGGTTGGTGAGAAGACATCACCATATATTTAAAGACAATATGTAGAACTGATGGTTTTCCCTTGAAAATTTTAGATGAGGCGGGGTTTTCTAGACTAGACTAGGTCTTTTAGATGAGGAAGAGTCTTCTAGACGAGGCATGGTCTTTTAGATGAGGCGGGATCTTCTAGACGATGCATAGTCTTTTAGATGAGGCAAAGTCTGTTTTTAGAGGTAAAGTCTTCTAGATGAGGGTATTGTGGACGAGGCAAGGTCTTCTAGATGAGGGTCTTCTAAAATAGGGTCTTCTAGACGAGGACCTTATAGCCAAAGTTCTTTCAGAGGAAGGTCCCGAAGATGAGGCTCCCAAGGTGAGGTACCTAATCATTGTGAAAGAATTATTTACAACAGAATTAACCAATTCTAGTAAGAAGTAACTAATTATGTTATTAGATCAAGAAAGCTAGCATTATAAATAATCTTTTATACCTTGAAAAAAAATATTGTTCAAAAACTAAGTAGTTGTAATCAAAAACAAATTTTTGAAAGAGAAAGAAAAGAAGTGGATGGAGTAAGGATAAAGACTTATTTTTGTAACTCATTTGAGAGAATCTCTTGTGGAACATTTTGTGGGGATAGTTAAGTTAAGTTGAGATCTGCTCTCTCCTCTATATGCAAGTCGATTTGACTTACTAGGTAAACTAGTAAATTATGTTGTTTTCTTTTTTGGAGATTTAATTTTTGTTTATTATTGTTATTGTATCTTATTATTTTTGGTTGATTTTTTCAATTTTGCTCCATACATCAAGGTATGGGCGTAAGTTAACTGAATCTCGCAACAATTTATGAATTTACAAAATTTAAGTAAAATATATGATTTATTACCAAATCTTTGGATTTGTGTTTCTTTTTTTTTTCGGAGGGAACCCGCAGCCGCTACTCAGAGTGCAATGAGTGCGCACAGGGTAAACCCTCAGTCTGACGCGATAGCCTGCAAACCAACGCCAGAAGGTAAACCACACAAGGTGACAGGCTCAACCGAGAAAGCGTATGTCGAGGGACTCGAACTTATGACCTTTTGGTTATAAGAATGTCATACTCAACCAACTCGGCTACCCTCTTGGGGGCAAAAAGAAATAGATTTGTGTTCCTGTTTGTATAAGACACGTGTGGATATATGTGCTCATGAGCTGAATGCAATCGAAGAAAATAACTTTCCTAGCTTGTGGCATTGAAGACACAAAGATGAAAACTTTGCTAGATAAATCACTCATTCCCATTAATAAAACTATTATTATTGATCTTTGCCCATTGTTCGGAAAAATACAATATAGAGTTAACCTAGGTATGAGGTACCATGCACCCATCACACCAAAAACACTAAAACAATTCTATGTATAGTATGTGTTCGCCGGGATTACAACAAAAATAATCATGTCAAATATTATTTCACCGTGAGGGATAATAAATTCGTCCATACAAACTAATTTTGAAATGAGTTTGTTGTTATAATTAATAGCTTATCGCAACTATTGAAGTTTTTGGTTGCGACAAACTCTTTTAATTTTAAAGACAGAAACTTTCAAAATCAATTTTTAATTTTATTTTTTCAAGCAAAATAACAATAAAAGAAGAGTCATATAAAAAATATTTTGAAGGATAATTTGACATAGTTTACTCTAACCTGACCAAATCCGTTTTTTTTTAATTACTGTCCAACCAATTTTAAAATCGAGTTAAAAAAAGAAATAGATTTAGTTATACCAACGATATTTTCATATACCCGTTACCCTTTTTTTCGAAGGAACATTCATAGTTATGTTAAAAGCTACTAAAATTTAATCGTACCAAACAGTTCTTTTATACGCTCGTTAAAAATTAACACAGACGAAGCAAAATCACGGAATATATTTCAGGTTAAAAATTAACACAGACGAAGCAAAATCACGGAATATATTTCAGGTTAACACTGGTCAAGAAAGTTTCATTTCTATTACCATTTAGCAGGTGCAGCTGTTAGAAGGGCTGCACCAAAGGAAATTTAAACAGATAGAGAAACTATAGCGGCTCAAGCAAGACCTCCTTTCTAGTGAGCAGAAAGAATAATACCTTGGAAACACACCCAAAGTCTCCTTTGAGATTTATTGTTCTTCGAACCAGCAGATATGTAAATCACTGGAAATATAGATCTAGACATAATAATGCATGCAGCATAACAAAACGATGCATTAAAGTTTTACATATCTTCCGGCAACATAATGAATGAATCAATTGAAGATCAAAGATCATAAAACAAATATCATTTCACCAACCAAAAGGTAGGAAAACTTATTCCTCAATCCTCACAATATCGCGAACCAAATTGTTTTGGGATCACGCTTATAGAGTATAACAAATACCAAAGTATCTAGAAAAAAAAGCAGCATCCAGAGAAAAATAAATCAATAGTTCCACAACAACAGAAGAAATTACATAAAAACGAAACATCATACCAAGGGTTCGAACATGTTAAACTAGGTCCCTTCTCAAGCAAAGCCTAGCTTTATTCTCCATCCATAACTCTTATTTCATTCCCTTCTTCTCTTCTGTTTGTTTTCAACCTCACAAAAGTCCTGAAGGGAGATCAAACTTTCTGTGTAAACGGCCGTCTTGAACGAGTTTCCGTAATGGAATATCTCAATGTTGTTTGTGGGGCCCTTTATAGCAGCCAATCCTTTACGATACCGTACTATGATTCCATGCCGTCTAGAAAAAGATAACAGGGGAGATCCCCATATAGTAGCAATACACGGGTGACAATCGTAAGGAGCAGTCACATACACTTTGTCGGAAGTTGAACCCCTCACTAACCATGAACTAGTACCAAGAGAGGCAGCAACAACAGGAACGGTGGCAGAAATGCAGAGCGAGTTACGTAGAACTCCTAGAGAAGGGAAACGGTGATGCTTGGATTCTGGAACCGGGGTTTTCTGAAAAGTTTCGTTATTCAAGTTCAACGAGACCAGCCAAAGCCCATTTTCACTAGATTCGTCCCCCATTGTCCCGTCGATCCAGTAGAGGGCTCCATTCCAGTAAATGGCTTCGCGGCCGAATTTATGAGCACCCAGAATAGACCAATTTATTTGTTTGGTATCTTTAATATGCCTCCACGCTCGGTTTCTCACCGAGAATAAATTAAGCACGGGTTGACAAATATTTTCATTCTCACAAGCGATAGTCACAGCAAAAATCTTATAATCATCTGTTTTGCGATCATACCCAAAACCATATCTAGTGACGCACGAATTGTCCTTGTACCTTAAAAGAGGTAGTCTTATAGACTGGGTCGTACAAGGGTTCCAGATAACTATGGTCTTGCAGCTACCGGTAGAAATGCAAACCAACCCATTGCAAGATCCTAAAATCATAAAATCCTTACTGATTTTGAAAGGGATTTGTATCCCATGAGCATCCGATAGATCTCTAGACTCTTCGCAATCGAAGGAGCTAAACCCACTACGAGTAGATAGAAAGAGTTTCTGCTTACCATCCAATACCGATCGCTTGAGGTGCAACTTGGCGAAGAGGGTGGTTGAAACCAATGATGACCAGTACTTTGATGCAGCCCTAAATCTCAGCACAGGTTTGGGCGGCAATCTTAGTAAAATCTCCACGATCAGATCATTTGGGTAACTCTCCTTGTAGTTCATGTCTGTCTGAGTCTCGACACTACTTAGTCGGGACATTTGAATAGATGGAAACTGTTATCGTTACCCAATTAGGTCTTTTATACAATCTTTATCCTAATGTCATATATCATATTAAATTTGGGCCAGGCTCATAACTTTCCCACGAAAATGTTAACCATCCCCCCTCCAAATTAATGGTTTTAATTCTTAACCGAAATTACGTTTACATAAAATAGTTTTAATATTAATACGGTAATGATTTGTTTTTTATTTAGTTCAAACATTAGTTTGATTTGGTTGGTCTAGTTTGAAAATAAATCAAATCAATTTAGTAGAAATATTGGTAGGTCTTTTGGAATACTACGAAAAATTCCATATAATTAAAACATTTGAATTAATGTTAAAATTGATAATACGAAGTATATTTTAGAAAGTTATATTTATTTGTAATGGTTTACCCTTAAAATTTTATATATATATATATGATCCAATTATATAAATATTTTGATCGTACTAATATTCAGCAATATTATTCGATGATTTGTAGAAAGTAATTGTGAAATGTGGTTGATTGGAAAAGAAGTTTTTATTATCGTAGACGGTGAGACAAATAAAAAAACTAAATTTAAAAGTTTTCGTGCGAAGGTTTGCTATGATTTGTACAAAATTAGTCACGGTAAACCGCCAAAATCAATTCCAAAAGGCTATCGGTACAAAATTAGTCACGATAAGAATGTCAAAATCAGTTCCAAAAAGCTTTTGCTATGATCCGTACGGAATTAGTCACGGTAAAAGTGTCAAAAACAGTTTCAAAAGCTTTTATTGTGATCTACACAATCCAGATCGCAACAAAAGGACATTATATTAATTTTTACCACGTGCCTTTTTTATCGCAATCAATTCGGTCTTGCGTAAGTTATTACTCCAATAATTGATATAACGTGTTGCGACCTGAACATGGTTGGTCGCGGTAAACGCCTTAAATACCAAAAGATGTACTTTTTTGAAGAATCGTTTTTTTTCCAAAAAAGTGATTCTTGAAAGTTGTGATCTTACTTATAGATTTCTGAAAAGATTATAACATTTTGAGATTTTAATCATTTCTATAAATATGTAATTAATTCAAGAACAAAAACCCAACATTAACAAAATCTATGTTACATGAAATATATCTTTTGATATTCAAACACTCTCATCTTGATTCAGATTTTCTTATTGCTTGTCATATGAATCAAACGACTTGTTATATCCTAAAAGAACTTCCTGAAAAAGATATAAGTAATAGAAAAGATCAAAAGAATTCTTTTTGGAAAGCGCATTCATACGTGTCTCAAGCTTCCATTCTTCTCGACAACCTTTCTAACGAATCTCTCACGAATTTATCCTAATGAAAGTTTGTAAGTTAGTATTTCTAATCTCTATTTTCTAGTCAATAAAAAAGAATTATCGTTCAATGAAGTGGAAACAAGTCATGCCATGAATAATATATCGATTTCAAATAGATCCATATCAGCATGGAGTAAACCGTGCAAAAAGGAATTAGAAGATGATATCCTAGATTTTTTGGAATTTATATTTAGAGAAAGCTAAGGAGAAACATAGTTACACTTAAATCTCGTATGACTAAATATATAGTTCATGAATTTTTAGTTGGAAATTTTATTATCTCCAAATTATTGACTGTAGAAAAATAGTTAAAATACTCATTTTTAAAAATACGGAGGAATGTTCTAAGAAAGATTCTATAAGTATTAACAAAAGACATTTCCAGTTTAGTGAAATTGTGTGCTATATATTTGGCTATATTTCAAGAAATTACGATCTTTGAAAAAAAAGTGAAATGGAAAACAATATAGAAAAAATGTTGTTGCAATGGTGACGCGAGTCAACATCGCGGAAGACTAATCTTCTAATTGGTGGTATGGTACATGTGCGTCATTTCATGTTGCTCATGATAAAGATATATTCAAATGATTTGAAATGAGTAGTGATGCATGTAATCTGCAAGTGGGTAACACCAACAGATCAAAAGTAGAAGGACATGAAAATTTCGAGTCAATATTTATATATGAGAAAATGATAATTCTACCAATGTTTTATATGTTCTAGGAATGAAAAATAATTGGTGGTGTCGGGTGATCGTTTGATCCAAGACAGAATCCTTGTTTGGAAATTATACTAAAGTAATAGAATTATGAAACTATGTAGCACCAAAATTCTATGGGTAGAATAAAGAATTATGTTTATGCTTGTTATAGTAATGAATATTTATTATGGCATAGTGGACTTGCTCATATTGGACATAGCACAATTAATATAATTGTTAAAACCAGACTTATAAAGTGTGATATAGGTTTGTATGAAAAATACGAATTGTATGTAGAATCCAAGATGATAAAAAACCTTACAAACCTGTTGAAAGATGTACAAAATTGTTAGAGTTAATGCACACAACATATATGAGTTAAATGATATTTTGACGTATGGAGGTAAAATATACTTTATAAATTTTATTGATGACTACTCTAGATTTACTTATATCTATTTTCTTAAACATAAGTATGAGGTATTTAATATGCTTAAGATCTTCAAAGGAGAAGTAGAAAATCAATTAGACACTAAGATTAAAATATTTCATAGTGATCGAGGTGGATAGTATTTATTTAACAAAATTTTCTAGTTTTTATGAAGAGCGTGAAATAATTCATCAATATTTAGTGCCTTACACACCGCGGTAAAATAGATTGGTTGAGCGTAAAAATAGATTTTTAATCGAGATTACCAATATTAAGCTAGTTAATTCAAAATTGCATATTATTTTATGGGGTAAAGCTCTTTTAACGGCATGTCATATTTGTAATTGTAATCCTCTTAAGTGTGATATAGTTTCGTATGAAAAATATAAATTGTATGTAGAATAAAAAATGATTAAAAATTCTTACAAACATGTTGAAATATGTACAAAAATGTTAGAGTTAATGTTCACCAACTTATATGAGTTAAATGGTATCTTGACGCATGGGGGTAAAATATAATTTATAAATTTAACTGGTGATCATTCTAGATTTACTTATGTCTATTTTCTTATACATAAGTATTAGGTCCTTTAATATGCTTAAGATCTTTAAAGGGGAAGTAGAAAATCAATTCGACACTAAGATTAAAATCTTGCATAGTGATAAAGGTGGAGAATATTTCTTTGGGAGAATTTTCTAGTTTTTGTGAAGAGCATGAGATAGACTCTCAAATGATTTTAGTTAAAAGTTCAATTTGGTTTGGTTGGCCTATTTAACTAAATTAAATTTATTTAGTGGAAATATAGGTAGGAATAATAGAAAATATTATATATAATTGAAATATTTGAAAACCGATAACACGAGGTGTATTTAGAAATTTATATTTATTTATTATGGTTTATGATAAAATTTTATATAGAGGATACAATTATATAAATATTTTGATTGTACTAATATTCATTCATATTATTCGGTGATTTGTTGAAAATATATTTTAAATGTGGTTGATTGGAAAATAAGTTTTTATCATCGAAGGCGGTGAGAGAAATAAAAAAATAAAATTTAGAAGTCTTCGTACGAAGGTTTGTTATGATCAGTACAAAATTAGTTACGGTAAAAATACCAAAATCAGTTCCAAAAGGCTTTTGCCATGTGTACAAAATTAGTTACGATAGAAATGTCAAAATCAGTTCCAACAAGATTTGGCTATGATCAGTACGAAATAAGTCATGTTAAAAGTGCCAAAATCAGTTCTAAAAAACTTTTATTATGATCAACACAAGGTAGATCGCAACAAAAGACAAGACAAATACATTATATTATATTTTACCACAACGTGCTTTTTTTTTATCGCAATCAATTCAGTCTTCTCTAAGTTATTAGTCAAATAATTGATATAACGTGTCGCGAGCCGAACATGGTTGATCGCGGTAAACGCCTTAAAAAGATGTATTTTCTTGATGAATCGTTTTTATCCAAAAAGTTACTTCTTGAAAGTTGTGATCTTACTTATAGATTTCTGAAAATATTATAACCTTTTGAGATACTTAATCCTTTCTATAAATATGTAACTAATTCAAGAACAAAAACACAACATTAACAAAATCTATGTTACATGAAATATATCTTTTGATATTCAAACACTCTCATCTTGATTCAGATTTTCTTGTTGCTTGTCATATGAATCAAACGGCTTGTTATATCCTAAAAAAAAATTCTGAAAAAGATATAAGTAATAGAAAAGATCAAAAGAATTCTTCTTGGAAAAAGCATTCATACGTGTCTCAAGCTTCCATTCTTCCCGACAACCTTTCTAACAAATCTCTAACAAATTTATCCTAATGAAAATCTATAAGTTACTATTTCCAATCTCTATTTTCTAACCAATAAAAAAGAATTACCGCTCAATGAAGTGGAAACAAGTCATGCCATGAATAAAATATCGATTTCGAGTGGATCCATGTTAGCATGGAGCAAACCGTGCAAGAAAGAATTAGAAGATGATATCCTAGATTTTGGAATTTATATTTGGAGAAAGCTAAGGAGAAACATAGGTACACCTAAATCTCGTATGACTAAATCTATAGTTCATGGAACCCCTACTACATCCTAAGTATTCCAAGCAAAAACACTCTAGTTTTTTGACAAGTAATCTATCAAACGCTTCCTCATCTATGATGGTAACAAGTTCTTATCCTTAAAACTTTCCCACTGAGAAACACATACACTTCTATATTTTCATTTGTCCCTCGGATCATCTACCCTTTTGAAATCTAAGACAAACCCCTCTAACTACTACTTTCTCATCGCTTCAACACCCGGATCCATTTGGTGTGCAAAGTTGCTGCATAACATTTTTGGGTTACTTTTTAACTACTTCGAACCGTCCCCACCTGATCTCCAACCACATATTTCAAACACAGGTGGACCGTGGAAGCTATGTCGTGCATTTTTGACAACCAAAGATTGGATTGTATGTTATAGGGTTGTCTATTACCACAAATAACACACTCACTTTCTTCTTAAATGACCATATTCACAATAGGAATTCTTCCTCAAATTCCATAATAAAATTATTTGTCTCACCAGTAATCTCAATTATCGTTCTCTCCAAATTATTGAATGTAGAAACATATTTAAAATACTCATTTTTGCAAATGCGGAGGAATGTTCTAAGAAATGTTCTATGAGTATTAATATAAGACATTTCCACTTTAGTGAAACTGTGTGTTATAGATATTGCTATATTACAATAAATTACGATCTTTGAAGAAAAACGTCAAATGGAAAAAAAATGTAGAAAAAATGTTGTTGCAATGGTGACGCGAGTCAACATTGCAGAAGACTAATATTAGGATTGGTGGTATGGTACATGTGCATCAGTTCATGTTGCTCATGATAAAGATATATTCAAATTATTTGAAATGAGTAGTGATGCATGTGATGTGCAAATGGATAACACAATTAGATCAAAAGTAGAAGGACATAGAAATGTCGAGTTTGGTTTGGTTTATTTTGGGCTCTGTAAGTATTTTACAAAGTATTTTGAGTATCGAGTGTTTGGTCTAAAGTAGTGAGAGATTTGAGTAGCTTGGTTGTATTAAATGTTTATTACCCTCATTAATAAAAGTAGTTAGGGTATTTATACCCTAAATTAAGGACCCATGGGCTTACGGGTCAAGTTATGGAACATAGTCAAGTTTAATGACACGTTAGTCTTTTAAGCTGATTAGCACCTAGCTTAGTCAAAAGGTGTTTAGGTGTTTCTTTACTTTTGTCCTGTCCGGATAGTTCAGTGGTACGTTTATGTCTGAATTGCCCTTATCCAGATAGTTCAGTGATTTGTGACTGGATAATCCAAACTCATCAGTAGCCCATTTGTTAGGCCTTATCAAATATCTTTGGTAAGACTAAAAAACCTACTTAGCCAGTAGTGACTTTGTCCGATCTGCTTGTGTACTTCGTACTGGGAGGTTTATTCTTATTGTTAACTCTGTTCGAAGTCTGTCCAAACTGACTTCTTTTTCCAGAATCCTAAGAGTTTTCTTCTTGGATCGTGGGACACGTGTCACAATCTAGTTCGACCTACCAACCGTTTTTCTTCCTAGATTGGCGCACCTACTAAGTCTAGAAAGTTACATAGGCATTTAACCCTTCACAGGTTTACGCCGTCTTTAATCATTGGCAAACCTCTTCAACTCCTTCTAGGTAACAGTTATTTTTTTCTACTGTTATATAAATTTTTTTTCACTATTCCATTGTCTTCATCACTCAAAATTTTTCTAGAGAGAGATTTTCACACTTATATTCAAACTCGTTTTTTAATATTTTTATGTTCACAGCCATAAATGCACTTGTTAAAGACGGCTGGTTAAACTTATCAGAGCTAGAAAAGGCGAGAAAAGTTGAAAGGGAGAATCACATTGCTGGCGGTCTCTCAGTTTCTCCAAGTGGGAAGTCTGGTGAACCAACCCAAGAAGCTGACCAAGGATCATCCTCTTCCATAAATCCTAAGCCCAGACATTTATTCAGATCAAACCTCTCTCCTCTTCCTTCAGGCTCTTCTGTTCAGGAGTCTCATCCTCTTGTTGCCAAAGAAAAAGCGGTTTCGAGTGTCAGAAAACCTTCCCAATTTTTAGCTATGGGTTCAGATGCTGAGAAATCCACGGAAAAGTTAACCCCATGCCGGACGATTCATCTAACTAAAGCTCAAACTTCTACTTCACTACCAAAGCCCTCCGGATCAGAGGTATCTAAAGCAGCCTCAAAATATAAGCCCTCCAGATCGGAGGCATCTAAAGCAGCCCCAAAGGCTAGGTATTCCGAATACCAACCTCAACCGGACAGCAGGCCTTTAGAAACAACATGCGCTCATTCATCAGAACAACCTTCAGTGCCAGAAGCTGATCCTCCACTATCCAAGGCAACTGATAAACCTTTCACAGTGATGGAAGAAGTAATGGAAGACAGTATCGAAGAGGATCCCTTCGAAACTGAAGCATCAGGTCAAACCAGGGATGCGGCCTCTAATAGGAAGGGTAAAGGCAAAGTCAAGGTCTGTTTGATTCATCCAGATCTTCCGGCGTGCCTAGAAGGCAAGGTAGGCCTTTGCTTCAAAAATATCACTATTAAATATCTGATAGCTCTTCAAAACATCAACTATGCCTACACCCACACTGCTGAGTTGGGCCGGATCCGGACGAAATGGGGGATCCCAGAGTCAGTGAAGGTAAGGATACCTGTCACTCCAGAGACTCTGATGGACTGTAAACTCAATGAGGTAGTCATCTTTACTGAGGTGCTAAACTGGGGACTGCGGTTCCCAATAAACCGAGAAATTGTCAGATATTTCCACTTGGTTAAGCTCTTCCCAAGCCAGCTAAGTCCAAACTCATGGTATTCTCTCCTTGCTTGCATAATGGAATCAAGGTTGTCCAAAATCCTTCTCCCAATAGTGCAATTTGCCATTGTGTCAAGTCTATGCAAGAATCACCACATTCCCTTCTACCATCATAATATGGGAACGGTTTCAAGGTGGTAGACGACTTACTAGAGTCTGAAAAGAACTGGAGGACACAGTTCCTGTTTATCATTTGGTAATGGGAGAATGGTAGAAAGATCAAGGCCAACACCAATCCCAGTATGTTAACTAGCAGATGGAAGAATATTGGTAAATTTTTTATCTTTGTTTTTCATGTTCTTCTTTTTAACTCATAAGTATTCCTCTCCTAATTTATTTTTCACTTCTTTTTCAGTGCTGCCGAAGGAGTTCACTGGACACCTGGAGAAAGGGCAAACAACGTGTGCCAAACTTAATGCATGGGCTGCAAATGGTTGGGTAAATACCTTCCACAATTGCTTCACCTTAGGAAATCTTGTGAGGTCCCATCTGTGGAACACCACATGTCGGAGGGACCTCACCTGGGAAGAGATAACTACGTCGCCTCCTCATGGTGTGATTCTCAAGCGAATAGAGGCCAAAGATGGTAAATTTTCATTACCTTCCAGGGCTAAAGCTCCTAGCAAGATGAAAGGGAAGAAGAAGAAAGCTGCAGCAGAGCCGGTCCAAGCTGCCACAGAGGGGACTGGTTCGGGGAACCAAGGGGGGATCGACGCTGCCTTGCTCAAAGTAATAGAGGCTGAGACTGTTAGGGAGGCAGGAGAATCATAAAACCCGCCAAATCCTCCCAAAAAGGACCGAAAAAGAAGAGCAAACAGTGACGAAAAGGCTGCCAAAAAGAAGAATAAGGTCACCTTAGGCAAAGAAATAATTCTTCGTCCTTCAGGGCTTCTACCCTACAAGACGAAAGGGCTTCTTGATCCCACTCTACAAGAGACGATTCCAACAGGGTTGCACTCCGGAGAGGGCACTGGGGGAGGAATTGAAGGAGTGGACATTAGTGCCATTCAAGACATTGATTTATACTTCAATGATTCTGAGAAGGATGATTTTGCAGGTCCCTTGCGCCCTTCGATCTTTGCTAACATGGTGACCTATAATGGTAAGTCTTTCTCCGTGTCCGGAGATCAAGATATTATGGCCCATTCCCTTCTTAGTCACATCCAGCCAGTGCTTGACCTGGAGAGACAAGTGAAGAGTCAGACCACACTCATCAATACCCTCACTACTGACAAAGAGTCTATGTCAACCAATCTTCGCAATGCCAATCAGAGCATATAAGAACTAAAGAAAGAGATAGAAGCACTGAGGAAAGACAAGGAAGATCTATCAACCAAGCTGGCCACTTTGGAGACTGCAGGTACCAAGCTTCAAACTAAGTGCTCTGGTTTGGAAAAGGATCTCACAACATTAAGGGAGGACATGAAGACCAAAGATGGTGTCATTCAAACCTTGTCAGGTGAGAAGACTTCCTTAGAAGGTACTGTGTCTAAAGTGACCAAGGAGAAAGAGGACTTGGTGAAGCAGCAGGAACAAACTATTCAGATTAGCATTGATAAATATACCAACGAGGTGATAGACTCCTTAGAGACAAGATATGCTGAGGTTAAGTCTGACATGGTGCTTCTCTTCCATGAAACTTTTCCGAAGAGGACTCTTGGTCCCTTTTGGAAATTTGTTGACTATGACTACATCTCATTTCACACTATGGTTGCTGGTGACAAGTACAATTATACCAGTGGAGTAGATTCCACCACTGATGAAGAGGAAGGAACTGGTGAGAGTTCGAGTGTCGAACTCAAAAGTCCCAAGAAATGAGGTGACAAAGGAAAAGCCAAAGGGAACAAGCCCTAAGGTTTAAACGTCTTTTTGTTTTCTTACTTTTGTGAACGATTAAAATCCTTGGATGGCCAAGGTATATTTTGTAATATTATTCGCTTAGAGTCTGAATAGGTCTTTGAAGTACTTAAAGTCCTTGGATGGCCAAGGAATATTTTGTTCTTCCTATTCGGTTAAAGTCCGAATAGGTTTATTTATCAAATCTTTCTTTGTTTAACACTTTCTTTTCCTTTAATTTTAATGGCTAATGTTTAAGTAGCCCAATTATTTCAGAAGTATTATAGTGAGAGTGTTTAATATCTCTGATGATATGTGTTTAATGGACATCACTCAACTAGGTTTATCCGATCTACCAAAGATCCAAAGTGTTGAACCAGTGATTTATACTTGAATTGAATTGTAGCAAAACCACACCAGATATTTTAAGAAGGGATCACATTTTATTGAATGAAAAAAAACCGGACACCTTATTAAAACCTCCCTGCGCCACCAGGGTAGGAAAGAGTATGCCCCCTAATATTTACATGGATATCTAACAAGTAACTATTTACACAACTTTTAATCTAGATATAATCTGAGATGTTCAATATTCCATGGGTTCTTCAAAACCCTTCCTTTTTTGTCCTGAAGCCTATATGTCCCAGGCTTAAGTTTTTCGGATACCTCATAAAGGACTTCCTAGTTCAGAGCCAGCTTACCGAACTGCTTCTCCTTGGTGTGTAGGAAAACTTTTCTCAAAACTTTATCTCCCAGTTGAAAATGTCTTCTCTTGACCTAGGTAGCAAACCTTCTCCTCATCAAACCTTGGTAGTAGGCTGTTCTCAAGTGAGCTTTAACCCTTCTTTCTTCTATTAAGCCCAACTGATTCCTAATTGCTATCTCATTAGCTTGTTCGGAATAGTTATGGACCTTGTATGATGGTAGGATAGCTTCAATGAGGGGTAATGGCATCCATCCCATATACTAAAGCCAAAGGATATTCTTGTGTAGCATCCCGAGTAGTAGTTCGGTATGACCACAACACTTCTTGCAGATAGCTTGGCCACTTCCCTGTTGCCCCCTCTAGGTTCTTTTTTAATCCTGACAGAATAGTCATGTTGGCAACTTCAACCTGTTCGTTTGCTTGTGGATGGAAAGGAGAGAAAAAGCAGTGCTGAATGCCTCTAGAGGCACAAAAACTCTACATATCCTTGTTATCAAACTAGGGCCCATTATCTGTGGTTATCTTCTGAGGAATCCCAAATCTGCAACATATATTGGATAAGATGAATTTTATGACAACTTTTGAAGTGGTTCCTGCCAAATGAGTTGCCTCTATCCTTTTGAGAAGTAATCAATAGCAACTATAATAGTCCTGCACCCTCGGGACGCCATTGACAGAGGCCAACCTAGATCTAATCCCCAACGAGCAAAAGGTACTGGCGCATAAATTGACTACATAGGTACTGTTGGCACATGGATTTCATTACCATACCTTTGATATGAAACACACTTCTTCACCATTTCTTTAGCATCTTCCATTATGGATGGCCAATAGTACCGAGCCAACAATACTCTCCAGGTTAGTGCCCTATAGCCACAATGATCTGACCCTTCACCATCGTCTAGTTCAGATAGCACCTCTTGAGATTTTTCAACCCCCAAACAACGTAAGAAAGGTCTACTAAAAGACTTTTTATAGAGCACTTCCCTTATGATAAAAAATACACGAGCCATGTGTTTAATGTTTCTTGGTATAGCTTTATCCGAAGGAAAAACCCCATCAGAAATGTATTAAAGAAGGGGAAATCTCGAATCTCTAGGTTGGACTACTTATATACTCAAGCTTTCTTCCTCTTCCTTGTTCTGGCTTGACTGTATGGATGGGAATTTTTGTACCCAAATCCAAGGGTAGGACTCAGAATATTCTATGGTTACCAAGGAATCTGCTAGCGTATTTTCAGATCTAGGAATATGCTCATAACAAACACTTTTGAAGTTGGCTGCCACCTCTTTAAGGATGAGTAAGTATTTGATCAGCTGTTCTTTCTTGGCCTCAGATTGAACTTGAACATGGTGGATAAGAAGCTGGGAGTCACTCATCAACTTAACTCTTTTAGCCCCACATAGGAAAGCTAATTTAAGACCAACTATAGTTGCTCCATATTCAGACTCATTGTTAGAGGCCCTGAACCCAAAACATATAGCCTGGTACATTTTATCACCATACGGAGAGGTTAGGAAAATTCCAGTTCCACAATCCATTGTGCTTGATCAACCATCAGTCCGGACTACCCATTCGTTTTTGGTTTTCCCTTCTAAAACTTGTTTAGAACTCTTATCCGAATGGATTTCTACTAGGAAATCAGCAACAGATTGAGCCTTGATAGTTGTTCATGGGGAAAATCAATGTCATAATCACCCAACTCTACTGACCACTTGGTCATCCTGCTTGATATGTCTGCTTTCTGAAGAACATTCTTCAATGGAAAAGACGTTCACACAATAATGGAATGAGACTGAAAATACGGCATCATTTTTTTTGCAGCAATCACTAAGGCTAGTGTTAGCTTTTCAAGCTTCAGGTACCTCTTCTCAGCATCTATTAGGCTTTTGTTGATGTAGTACATCGGACGAGGGTAATTGTCCACCTCTCTTACCAATACTGCACTTATAGCGCATTCTAACACAACCAAGTATACATATAGTGTTTCTCCTTGTATGGGCTTGAAAAGAGTCTTTGGTGAGGACAAGTGTTTCTTTATTTCATCAAAAGCTTGGTTGCATTGTCGAGACCAATTAAAGTCTTTAGCACTCTTCAAGGTTTGGAAAAATGGAGCACACTTATATGAAGATCTTGAAATAAAATGATATAAGGCAGCCAACCTTCCAGTAAGCCTCTAGACTTCTTTAATATTCCGAGGAGGATCCATTTCTAATAAGGCATTCAACTGATCCAGATCGGGCTATATCCCGTTCTCACTTATTACATACCCCAAATATTTTCTGGACCGAGCCCCAAAGACACATTTTTCTGAAATTCACCCTTGTCAAATTGGCAAAAGTTTCTTGAAAGTCAGCTATATGTAAATCCTCTTCCAAGCTCTTAACCATCATGTCATCGATGTACACCTCCATATTCTTACCAATCTGACTAGCAAATGTTTTGTTTACTAAGCTCTAATAAGTATCCCCAACATTATTTAACCCCTAAGGCATCACCTTGTAGCAATGGAGACCCCTGTCTGTAACAAACGTAGTATGATCTTAGTCATTCAGATCCACCTGAATCTGATTGTACCCAGAGAAGGCATCCATGAAGGACAACAACTTGTTGCCAGACGTTGAGTCCACCAAGTGATCTATCCGGGGGACCAGATAAAGATATTTTGGGCAAGCTCTGTTGAGGTCAGTAAAATCAATACACATACGCCATTTCCCGTTCTTTTTCATGACCACCACTGGATTGGCAGTCCATAAAGGATGCTGAGACTCCTTTATGTGCCCCATCTTGGTAAGCCGGTCAACTTCTTGGACTATTACATCAGATTTCTCCTTAGAGAAGGCCCTTTTTTTCTGCACGACAGGGGAAACATCGCTCTGAATCAACAACTTGTGAGAGATAACGCTTGCAGGCATTCCGGTTATATCACCATTGCACCAAGTGAAAAACATGTTGATTGTCTGGCAAAAAGGACAACAATTTATTTTTTAACTCTGGCGTCATCTTAAGGCCAACCTTAACACTTCTACCCTCTGTGAAAGGGTGGGTTTCAACTTCTTCCACCGGTATTATAATACTAGGGGCCTCTCCGGGGTCATCAATCTCACCTTCCTCCTCCGAAGGCCCCAGTAACTGCTAATATTCATTTATTCGAACTGCTCCCAAAGTTTTAGGAGCAAGTACAGTTGCATAACACTCCCTTGCTATCTTCGGACAACACCCACCTGTCCTTGAACTACATACTTCAAACACTGATGGACTGTTGAGGCTACAACATGCATTCTGGAGAGCCAGGATCTCCCAAAGATTGCATTGTAACATGTGGGGCAGTCTACCACAATGAATAACACTCTGGCCAGCTTTTTAAAAGCCCTTTGCCCAACAACACCTCTTCCTCAAATTCCCCGATTACATTCGCAGAGCTCCCTGTGAAGCCCACAATGGTTCTGTTTGACTGTTGAATAACGGTTGGATTTTTCATCTGCTTGTTAGAGCTTAAAAAAAGGATGTTTGCCAAACTGCCTACGTCTATCATAATTCGTCTGAATCATTGCCCCCAATAGATGCTCCTATCACCACAGCATTCTCATGAGGCCCAACGATATTTCTTAAATCATCCTTATCAAAGACTATAAATGGAAAAAGGGTTTGGGACTGATAAGAAGTCATGCCTCCTTCCAACTGGGTAACTAGAGAGTGAACATGCCTCTTCCTTGATGAAGGAGTGGGCGTTGTCATGGTATCCCCTCTGAATATAGTGAATGACTCAAAGAAACTAATGAGTCCGGACACCGTCTTAGTTCTGTTATGACCCCTATTTTATTATGGGTTGGAACAGGATCCAGGTACACCGAATCAACATCAAATCTTTCAAGAATCATCATTGCCCCCTCCGGAGCAGATGTTCCCGTATTGTTTGTAGGCCCAGTTCGAGGAGCATTATCAAACCTGTTTCCACCTCTTCTTTTAACATAAGCCCTAAACTTACCTCTTTCAATGAGATTCTGTACTTCCTGCTTTAGAGCAATTCAGTCATGGGTGTTATGGCCAATATCATTGTGATATTGGCAAAAACAAGTATTTCGACTGTCTCTGGGAGACTGCAGTGCTGCTGGTTTCCGGAAATGGACCTCATCATTGGTCTTGTCATAAATTGTGGCTACATTATCTTTTAATTCTGCAAACCACTCTGGTTGAACCCAAGGACCTCTTTTACTCCTCGACTGTTGACTTTGAGATTGATTTTGGTTGGATTGAGCCTGTTTAGCCCTGTTGGACCCTTGTCCGGTCTCCTTAGCCTTATACCCGGACTGGTTTTGGTTTTGAGCTGATGGGGAGGACCTCACCTGACATTCCACCCTGGTTTTCTTGGTTTCATCCATGTTAATCTGCTTTCCCACCTGATTTAACAGGCCACCCTAAGTCATAGTCTTCTTCCTGGTCACCGAATCAGCCAGATTCCCATGGTTCAACCCTTGCCTCAAAGAAGCAATTGCCACATGTTCGAAGCAATCTGCTAACCCGTTCTTGGTATTTACAAACCGACTTATGTAGTCATTTAAGGACTCATTTGGCTCTTGGGCACAATGGATGATAGTATCTCCATTTCCCTTCACCACCTTACTTCCCACAAATTGCCTTCGGAAGGCAACTCAGAAGGTATCAAAGTTTCTGATACACCCCTGGGGTAAACTGTTGTACCACTTAAGGGCACTTCCCGTAAAAGATTGGGAGAAGGCTCAACACCGAAGTTTGTCATCATCATTAAAGTTCATCATGAAGTTCTTAAACTGCTCCAGATGATTTTCTAGATCTTTACTCCCATCATACTTCTCTATTTTGGAACTGTCAAACCTTTTGGGTAGGTTTCCGGACAGTATCTTGGCAGACAATGGTGATTGTCTCCAATTCCTATTACGACTGAAGAATGTGTATTCATTAGGTGTTGTAAAGATACCTGGTTCAGTTTGAAAAGCAAAAAGATTGATCAGAAACTGATCCACATGCATGTGACTGTGGCTGTGAGATGACCCTTTGCCCAGATACCTTTTAAGTCTCACATGCCTATCTCTGTTTCTTGAATATTTTTTAACTAGTTTTTGTTTCTTCATGGACCTTTCTTCATCATTGATCGATGACAAAGACTCCTAGAGCTCAGCCTCGTTCGAAGAGCTGCTGGAGGATTCAGAATCTGAACTTTCAACAGGCTTGGACCGGTGAGTCTTCTTAGAATGACATGGGTCTTCTTTGAACTCAAATGAGTCTTTGCTGATGGATCATTCTCCCTAGGATTGTCAGCATGATAGATGGCTGACGCCCTTGACTTCTTCTTTATAGCCAATCTACTTATTTTATGGCCCACAACGCTTCTATTTCTGCTCTTAATTTGTCTCGCTCTTCGATGGTGTATTCTTTGTTTTCCCCAACTACCTCCACCACAGATGGTGGATTTGCTTGCTCGTTTGGATCCATCCAGATAGGTCCTTTATACTGGTTTTGAATGCAAGATTCAGGCACCGGCGTCTCCCACTGTGGTCGCCAATTTGGTTTGGTTTATTTTAGGCTGGGGGTAATTTGGTTTGGTTATATTGAGTATAAATGAAAGTAGTTGGGGTATTTATACCCTAAATTAAAGGCCGATGGGCTTACAGGTCAAGTTATAGAACCAGGTCAAGTTTAAGGACCCATTAGTCTTTTAAGCTGATTAACACCTAGCTTAGTCAAAAGGTATTTAGGTGTTTCTTTACTTTTGTCATGTCCGGATAGTTCAATGGTACGTTTATGTCCGAATTTCCCTTGTCTGGATAGTTCAGTGAGCTGTAACTGGATAATCCGAACTCATCAGAGTTAATATTTATAAATGAGAAAATGATAATTCCACCAATGTTTTATATGTTCTAAAAATGAAAAACAATCGGTTTCGGGTGATCTTTTAACCAATGTGGGAATTTGTTTTATGTACGAATCTAGTAAACTCTTTCTAACCAAAGACGGAATCCTTGTTTGGAAATAATAATAAAGTAATAGAATGATGTAACTATGTACCACCAAAATTAAATGGGTAGATATGTTTGTGCTTGTTCTAGTAATGAGTATTTATTATGGCATAGTAGACTTGCTCATATAAGACATAACACGACTAATATAATTGTTAAAACCAGACTTGTAAAGTGTGATATAGGTTCGTATTAAAAATATGAATTGTGTGTAGAATCAAAGATGATTAAAAAACCTTACAAACCTGTTGGAAGATGTACAACATTGTTAAAGTTAATGCACACCAACATATATGAGTTAAAAGGTATCTTGACTCATGGGGGTAGAAGATACTTGATAAATTTGATTGATGACTACGCTAGATTTACTTATGTTTATTTTCTTAGAAATAAGATTGAGGTATTTAATATGCTTAAGATCTTCAAACGAGAAGTAGAAAATCAATCAAACACTAAGATTAAAGTCTTTCATAGTGATCGAGGTGGAGAGTATTTCTTTACGAGAATTTTCTAGTTTTTATGAATAACATGAGATAATTCATCAATATTTGGTGCCTTACACACCGCAGTAACATAGATTGGATTAGAGCAAAAATAGAACTTCAATCGAGATTACCAATAATATGCTAGTTAATTCAAAATTGAATATTATTTTATGGGGTGAGGCTATTTTAACTGCATGTCATATTTTTAATTTTTTTCCTCTTAAGAAGATCGGAGTGTTTCCATATGAGTTATGGAAATGAAGAAAACCAAATATAGACTACTTTGAACTGTGGGGTGTTTAGCTTTTTGTAAAAACACGGATTTAAGAAGGGTAAAATTAAGTTTTAAACCTATAGGGTGTGTGTTTATTGGTTGTGTCGCCAATAATAAAGCTTATATAGGCTATTAGATTTGAAATCTAATGTGGTATTTGAATAAAAGAAGTAGAGTTCTTTAAATCCAAATTATATGATGATAACTTGATATAAACAACTGTAGAAAATGAGGAAATTATTGGTTACCCCAATGGGATCTTAGATGCAACATTAGATTAGACCATGCCACCATTTAAACCCTTAACCCTTTAAGAACCATTGTTCTTTTAAGAAGTTTATGATTATGCTATTTAAATCTAAATGAATATATATGTTCATCTTGTTACTACTATTGGATGATATCACTATCCTTTAATATAATGCTCCCAATTGTATCTTAGGTATTTCAATCTCTATAAGGAATCACTTAATTTTCAATTCAAGGCTTACAGATGAAGTTGTTAATCAAGGTGTTGCTTAAGATGCTGGTATAGATGTTGCTTAAGATGATGTACATAATTTTGGTATGGTTGCTGATTAAACTCCTTCTCAAGTTGGTGACTACACATATGCTTATTGCTATCTGCAAATCAAAAGGATATTCTCCCATTACAAGATTGTAAACTTCTTCCTTAAGCTTTTGTTCTTAATCATGAAGTAGTTGTAATTAGGGAAATAATTATATGTAGTATGAAAATAGTACTTTAAACAATTGTGTATACGATATATTTCATACTCAATAAAGTATTTTACTTTTTGGGAAAAAAAGAAGATAAAAAAGAGATGGATGTCACGTGGCTCTAGAATTACTAAGTTGGTACCGATTTGTATTTATTTCAGCCGAAGTTTAATACATGTTGCATTCTCACTGAAAAATAAGGACGAGAAAGTCTCGGTTATCCGATCAAAATCAATCCAATAAATAATGATATCACATTTTTTAAAAGTAGAATCGGTTATACATAATATACTGTCATCGAATTCGAATGATATTTTGAATTTCAAACTTTTTACACGAGTATTTAGTCCGAATTTGATTCATCGGATAATATATGATAGATAATCATAGTTTAATAATATTTAAACTATAATATATTATTTATAAAACTTTAAAAGAGTTGTTATTGTTTTTCAAGTTTTTGTTTTCTTTTTATTTTATATATTTTTAATGAAACAATTTGTTACACAGTCTTTTAACCGAATAAATCAATGTCTATTATATATCTGTAATATTCAATTAGATCTTGATTTTAATATTGGTGTGGATTATTTTCAACTGAGGGTAATTTTGTCTAGAGTTTTATGATGTTTCAAGGGTATTTAATGCTTAAGTAGTTTGTAGTGAGAGATTTGAGCTGTCTGGTTGTATTAAATGTTCATTACCTCATTAATGAAAGTGGTTGAGTATTTATACCCTTAATTATGGGCCACATGCGCTTTCGGGTCACACTTATGAATTCATGTCGAGTTCAATGACCCATTAGTTTTTAAGCAGGTAGGTAATTAGCTTAGTCATGATGTGATTTAGTTTTTAATACATTAGTCTTGTTCGGATGGTACAGTGGGTGGTTTTTGTCCGAATTTCCCATGTCCGGTTCCCACAGTGAGTGGTGAGAAAATCTCAACTCATCAAATATGAATATAAAAGTGTTTTAGTAAACAATTTTACGTTGACGGTGACAAATAATAATCTCGTGAAAATTCTTCTAATCATCTCAAATACCAAACAACTTAAAAATAAAAATAACTCACTTGTATTAATTTTTCTATAATCAAAATAGTGTTCATATTTTACAGCACCCACAAAATAAAAGAGTTAGAAATGAAGTTTTTCATTTTCAAACCTAGCTTTTGAATCTCGTCTCGAATCTTAATAGCACAATCCACTTTACCGAGTCTACAATAGACATTTAACAACACATCCTAAGGATATTAGTCTAAACCAAATTGTTCAAACCAAATTGTACTGGTTTGGATCTGAACGATCTCGTTTTCAAAAGTAAACCATGAACCGAGTAAGAACCGGTTTGGTTCACGGTTTAACAGTGCGGTTTTGATCCGATTTTCGGATCTAGTGACCCTTTAACAACTATATGTGTGACTAAAAAAATTGTATATTAGGTTCCTATCCTATTATTTTTTTATCTTTTTACCTTTGGAAAATATAAAATAAACTTTAAAAGTTTGTTTTTTGGTCAGATATAAAGCAAATTGAACATTGTTTTTCTTTGAGACCTAGTTGAAGCAATACTCATTCATTCAGAATGTAGATTCACCGATCTTTTATTCAACATTCTTCCATTCATTGATATCTAAATGTGTAAGATTCTGTTTAAAACTATATATATAATGTATGTATTTTTTATAAATCAATAATAAACATGTATTTTACAAATTCATGTAATTATAAAGATTTATGAAATTATGAACTTGTCTTGTAAGCAAATTTCTAGATTGTTATGATATCTTTAAATGAGGCCGGCTTTTCTAAACGAGATATGATCTTTTAGACGAGGCATAATCTTCTAGACGGGATATAACCTTTTATATTAGGCACATTCTTTTAGACAATGCAGAGTCTTTTAGATGAGTTATAATATTTTAGATGAGATATTGTATTCTAGACGTGGGAATTCTGGACAAAGGCCTTTTATGAATATTTCTCTGAACTTGGAAGACAAGGAAATATATATTCACTTACTCTGTGTTTTACCCTGGTAATATGGGAATTTCAAAGATATAATGCTTTATGACAAAAAAGGCACCATCAACTTGGATGAAGTTCTATCAGCCTGAGAATCTAATAATATATAAAATTTAAACATTTAATGTTTAAGAACGATGGTGAAGAAGGTTTAAATAAATCAAGGGGAAGAAGCGAGAAAAAATAATGTTCGAGTCAAAATCAAATGTTGTGACATCTCAAAGTTGAAATGTTATCATTGTCACACTTCTGGTCATTTCAAGAAGGATTGTCCTCAGAGAGGAGGCAATGGTAGTTCATCTGCTCAGATTGTGTTAAGTGAAGATGAAGGTTATGAGAATAAATAAGCACTAACAAGATTTGGGAAAATAAGAAGAGTTGGGTCATGAACTCAGGATGCTCATATCACATTTGTCCAAGAATAAAATATTTTGAGACATTGGAATCTAAATAAAGCGGAGTTGTACTTCTTGGTAACAATAAAGCTTGCAAAATTTAAGGTATGGGTTATATCAGACTCAAAATGTTTGATGATCGTGATTTCATTTTGAATGATGTGAGGCATATTCCCAAGCTTAAGGGAATTTTTTTTCCATTAGCATGTTTGGTCATCTAGGATATTACACTAGAGTTAAACGTAAGATAATGAGAATTGCATTAGTAATAGCCAAAGGGTCTAAAATAAATAGTTTATATATTTGAGAAGGTTCCAATGTTATTTGTAATATATTAGTAATTAGTGTATACTGCAGACATAACTAAACTATGGAATTTGTGGTTGGGTCATGTCACTGAAAAATGCTTAATTGAATTAGCTAAAGAAGGTTTGTTAGGAAAAGTAAATTTACACAAACTAGAATTTTGCGCTTACTCCACACTAAGCAACACAATATTAATTTCAGGATGGGAGTACACAAGTCTAGTAGGCCATTTGAGTATGTTCACTCAGACCTTTGGGGTATAGAGTTTTTTCTAATCATGGGGGGAATTCATACTTTATTATCATAATTGATGATCATTCTAGATGGGTACAAGTGCGGTGTATGTTGTTGGGAGTTAGATTATCCCAATGTTTATGGGGATAAACTGTTAGTACTGCATCATACTTGATAAACAGATGTCCATCAACAAGGATAAATCCAAAGACACATATAGAGGTTTGGAGCGGCCAACCGACAGACTATTCTAACTTAAAATTCTTTGGAGCTTTAGTATTTTCCCATATCAAGCAAGACAAGTTTAATGCTAAATCGTTGAAGTGTGTTTTCACTGGTTATCCTGATGGTGTGAAGGGTTATACGTTGTGGAAGATATAATCTGGAAAACCAAAGTTTATAATAATCAAGGATGTTACTTTTGATAAGACCCAAATGAGGATGAAGTAAAAGTACATGGATAGATGACCATAGATGGGGGTAGAGAGAATCCAGTTTGAGCGTGAGCATTCCAGTAATGAGAAGGAAGTAGATGGTCAAAACAAGTACTTAAAGAAAGTAGAAGTCAAATAATAGCTATTGTGGGCTATCAGCTACCACGTGATATGGGGAGAATAATTATTACCCCACCTAAGATATATGGTTATTTTGACCTTATTTGTTAGGCTTTGAATGAGAATAAAGAGGTGCAACACTCGGAACCAAAGAAATTAAGAGATGCGTTCAAAATAAATGATATGAAAGAGTGGTTGAAGGAAATGAAAGAGTAAATTCTTTGATTGATGAAGAATCAATCTTGGAATCTTGTGTCATTACCTAAGAAAAAAAAGGGTAATTCGTTGGGTGTTCAAAAGGAAATAAGGTATACCATGGGTTGAAATATCAAGGTATAATGCGATACTTGTAGTAAATAATTTTACTCAGGTGAAAATGATCGATTACAACGAGATCTTTTCACCGGGGGTGAAATATTTTGTTATATAATGATTCTTTTGGAAATTGTAAATATGTATGATCTTAAGTTTTACCATATGGATGTGAAGATCTCATTCTTACATTGATATTTAGATGAAACAATCTACATAAAACAACCTGAAGGTTTTGTGGTATACAATTCAAAAATATGTTTGTTAAAAAAATATTTGTATGCGCTAAAGTAGAGTTTAAGTCAGTGGTATTGTTGGTTTGATGATTATTTATTAAAGACTGGTTTTATGAAAAACAACTATGATAGTTTTAGGACATTTTTGAGTGACAAATTTAGTGGATTCTCCACAATAAGATCATCTCGGTAGTTCATGTCTGTTTCAACACTATTTTTGTCATGATATTCGAATAGATGAAATTTTTTATCGTTACCCAATTAGGTTTTTTTAAAATCTTTTATCATATCATATATCATATATTTGGGCCATTCCCAAAAATAAATGTTTAAACCACCCCCACCAAATTTATGGTTTTAATTGTTTACCGAAATTATATTTACATAAAATATATTTTAATTACTAATAAATATTATCTAAAATTATATGTTAACGAGAATTGTCTAGTTTTTAATACTCAATATTTTCATAATTAATGAATATTTTATTTTGTTATAACTATATTATATTGAAAAATAGTGTACACAATTCGAGCATATAAAAAATATGAATAAATAATTTAATGTAATTGTTATATGTACTAAATGTTTTAGGATCAACAAAATTTTCATATGGGACAATTTGAGAGAGATATCCAACAATTCAATGGAGTGGATTATCATGGGTAATTTTAATTGTATAACAAACTCACTGAACAATTGTCTTATTTAACATCGTGTTTACGAAGTCTTGATGATTTCAACAACATAATTTTAGGTTGCTCTCTTGAAGATGTTGGATTCATTGGATCTCCTTTTACTTGGAACAATAATAAGAATTGGTTTAGACTGGATATAGTGACCATTAATTCCCAAATGAGAAACTATTTTGATTCAATTCAAGTAAAACATTTATAAAAAAACAACATGTTCTAACCATGCACCATTATTAGTAACATTAACCAACAATAATTTGAAACCAAAACCCTCATTCAAGTTCCTAAACATGTGAAACCAACACCTTGATTTCTACAAAAACAATTGAGGAATCATGGAATATCCTTCCTCGCCCATTTTTACATGTCCCTTACCACAAATTAAAAAAAAACTAAATTAAAACTGAAGTCTTGGAATCATGAAGTCTTTGGCAACATTTTCAATGTTGTTGCCAAAGCTGATGAAGAATTCAGTTACTATAAAAATGTATTTCAAGTTTCTCAGAACATTGAAGATAATATAAAGTTGTCAAATCTAAAGTTAATCACCTTCTTATCGTGCCAATTGAATTAGGTTATTGGGTACATAAGAGCTATATCCATTGGTTAAAACAAGGTAATAAAAACACAACTCTCTTTCATAATTTTGTAAAGAAAAGACAAAGAAAAAATAGAATAAATGGTATCAAACATGAGAATAATTGGATATAAGATCACAATAGGATGAATGATTTGGCATTAATATTAGTAGATACATGATAATTCAACACACAGTAAGATGTTGGCATTGGTCTACACTCAAAATTATTAACATCATAATAATTCTACCTATAATAATAAGCTGGACTATATGATATGACCAAAATAAGAGGAAATATGATGATTTTAATTTTACCACTGAGAACATATATAATAAGATTAACCATATTATTTCATGTTTTAATAATACTATATCTTTTAAAAAGACAGTATGGACTGATGATATCGATATAACTAATAAATTAAATATTTTCTTTCATTTTGAAAAATACTAACAGATTGCAAGCTATTAAATGTAATGCTCCTCATGAAAATAAGATAAAGTTAAATTGTGATGGATCTTGTTTCATGAATGGATAATCTAGTAGTGCTGGATTATTTAAACATATAAATGAGAACATGATTTGTGTAGGATTTATGGTAAATTAAACCCTTTGATTGCTGAAACCTTAGCATTATTAGATGGTTTAATTATATGTAATCATAAAAACTTTAAGAATATTAATATTAAATATGTTTCGAAATTCCTTATTGATATCTTGTCTACGGGTACTATCCTCTCGTCTTTACATCATATTATTAATCATTGTAGAAATTTTATTTATCCTACAATGACAATTAAACACATCTCCAGAGTTCAAAATCAGGTAGTTGATTGGCTGCAACGGTAGACTCTTACATGCAAGATGAGATTAGACCATGACACCATGTAATCCCTCAACCCTCTAAGAGGCATTGTTCTTTTAGAAAATTTAGGGTTATGCTATTTTAATCCAAATGAATAAATATGTTCATCTTGTTGCTACTAGTGGATTATATCACTTTGCTTTAATATTATGCTCTCAATTTTACTTCAGGCCTCTCAATCTCTATAAGGAATTCACAAATGACACTAAATTTTCAATTCAAGTCTTACAGATGATGTTGTTAAGCACGGTGCTTCTTAAGATACTTATATAGCTGCTGCTTAAAATGATGTACAAAATAATGGTATGGTTGCTGATTAAATTCTTGTTCAAGTTGGTGACTACACATATGCTTATTGTTCAAGTTGGTGACTACACATATGCTTATTTTTATCTGCAAATAAAAGAGATATTATCTCATTACAAGATTGGAAACTTCTTCCTTAAGCATATTTTCTTGATCAAGAAGTAATTTTAATTAGAGAAATAATTACATGTAATATGGAAATAGTACTTTAAGCAATTGTGCAAACAATCTATTTCGTATTGAATGAAGTATTTTACTTCTGGGAAAAAAAACATAATAAAGAAATGGATGCCATGTGGATCTATAATTACTAAGTTGGTGTTGATTTGTATATATTTCAACCGAAGTTTAATACATATTGCGTTCTCACTGAAAAAGATGGATGGGAAAGTCTCGTTTATCTGATCCAAATCTGGTAGCGAAGCGGAAATAGAAGAAACAGACAACGATAAAATCCTAACCCTAGGTTAGAGAAATAAAGAGACTCAGAATAATAATTCTCAAAATTCAATTAATCAAAGTTTGACGGTAAAATAGGGTATAAGATGCTTTATATATGAGACATCCAAAACCCTAATAATATATTCTAAAAATACAATAAAGATATTAAAAATAAAAATCAAATATAATCTGAATGCAATTAGATTTGATTCACTAATTAAAATATTAATTTTAAAATAAAATAAAATAAAATATCAGAAATAGTAAAATATGATTTTTGGACCCTAAACAGTAGAATTTAAAGTCCGAATTTCGTGACATAGTCACGCTTTTGACAGTTGTTGGGCTCGTCGAGACATTCGATTTGAGTACCAATTTCTCCTAGTTTGGATACCCGAGCGAGAAACCAGTCTGTCTGCAGTCTTCGCTACATCAAAATCAATCCAATAAATGACGTTATCTCATTTTTTAAAAGTAGAATCAGTTATATGTAATATATTGTCCCTCAAATTCGAATGACATTTTATATTTCAAACTTTTTACACGAGTATCTAGTCCAAATTTGATTCATCGGATAATATATGATAGATACTCATAGAATAATAGTATTTAAACTATAATATATTATTTATAAAACTTTAAAAGAGTTGCTAACGTTTTTTCAAGTTTTTTTTTTCTTTTTCTTTTATATATTTTTCATAAAACAATTTTGTATGTAGTCTTCTAACCGAATAAATCGATGTTTGTTATATATCTGTAATATTCAATTAGATCTTGATTTTAATATGAATGTAAAAGTGTGTTGGTAAACATTTTTTAGTTGACGGTGACAGATAATGATCTCGTGAAAAGTATTTAAATAATCTCAAATACCAAACAACTCAATTGTATTAATTTTTCTATAGTAAAAATATTGTTCATCTTATATAATGGATTGTTATGTTATTTATATTTAACAAATGGTATAATGTGATATAATAACCCATTAATCATTCTATTAAAAATATGTTTTTCGCAAACTCTCGACTAAAATATTCATCCATGTTTTATTGGCGCATCGCAGTATCTGATCTTTAACAAAAGAAATAATAAAAATACAACATCCAACCTCGTCAGGAGATATAATTTGTTTTTATCATTTTCCAAATATGCAACACATTTTCGAAAGCACGAGCATGACATAAGCTTTAATAATAATATTTTAAGTTACCACATTTAGTTCGATTCAGTCTTAAAAAAAATTATCATAAAGTTAAGTTTCGCCAAGTTATAATTCCTTACAATATTCATGTAATATAGTATTGTGATTATATGGATCCGATTTCAAATTACACTCTATTATTCGTGATAATGTACTCTTGTTATTTGACTTTATCTTTCTAGATTCTATTTCTCACTACATTCTTTTACTTCTCTCAATCTTACATAGTGAAACCAGATAAATACTTATCAAAATGAAGAAATGAAAATGTTATTGCACCTTTCAGTTTGAGAGAAAATCGAGATGAACGATAAGCCAATCAGTATCATTATCTTGTGCCTCCGTAGAAAAGGTATTGAGAGAAGTATCTAGATAAATGTATGTTGTGTCTATGTGGTCTAAACTTGACTCATTATATATGACCAATTCATTAGCACATAAGCAGTATCTGATACACCAATTGTATATCTATTGTATGGTGGATACCAAGTGAATATTGGAGCAGTTAACAAGAGTTTAACAAGATTATCGATGATTTTATGAACATTGTTGTGAACTTGGAAGACAATGACAAATATTTTGAATTTTTTTGAAGAATTACATGTTATTATAGAAAATCAAATAATAACTAAACTGATTATTTTGAGAACTGACAATGGCCTGGAGTTTGTTTCAAAGAAGTCTAATGAGCTTTGCAAGAACGCAAGTATAAAGAGGTATAAAAGTGTTCATACACACCGGGGCAAAATGATCTCGTAGAAAAAAAATTGAATATGGCCTTGTTGGATTGGGTGAGGTGTATGTTGTTGAGAGCTATATTATCCAAACGTTTATGGGGATAAGGTGTTAGTATTGCATCATAGTTGATCAACAAATGTCCATCAACAAGGATAAATCCAAAGACACATATGGAGGTCAGGGGAGGATCCATGATTAGAATTTAGGGTGTGCCAAAAATAACATTGAACTAAAAAATGTCCGAGTAATATATAGTCAAAATACATGAATATACTATTACAACTAAAAATGAAAATCTATTTCTAGTCTAAATGTAATTGAATTCTTCTCTTACTCATGCCTTGAAAGCGCTTGATAATATTTCGATCATCGATTGCCACAAGTGTCATTAAGCTATCATTAAGCCATGGATTGGACATTCGATTTCTCAACTCATTCTTCACATATTTCATACTAGAAAATACTCGCTCAACACTTGCGGTGGCCACCGATAATGACAAAGCTAGCTTTAAAAGATTGTACACTAATCAAACGTTTTGTACTTTTTTGTACGCACAAGAGTCCTACATAGATCCGAGATACTCTTCAAATCGGAAAAATTATCGTCCATCTTCACACACTCAATATAAGTCTCAAGTTGGCTAGACAACTCTTTATCACTAACATCCACAAAGTCATTTGGGTATAATCTTGCCAACCTCACAAGTGAGTTAGTGTCAAAACCTTGAAATGAAGAAAAAGGATTCAAACATGCCACACAATTCAACAACTCAACATTTTCGGGTGTAAATCGATCATTCAACTCTTGCATTACACAATCTATGATATGTAAAAAATAAGCATTCCTGAAATTGATTTCAAAACCTGAAATTCTCTTTATAAATCAAAGGATTCCACTAATTCTCAAATGGATTTCTTAACATACTTTGTAGGAAATACTAAAAGCACATTAACATATCCGATTCTCAAATTAATTTCTTAACATAGTAGAAAATACTAAAAGCACATTGACATACCTAAAATCAAAGGATTCCACTGCTTCAGTGCTGCGTTTTTTATGTTTGTAAGAGAAAATATGTGATTTTGATTGAGGAGGAGATGGTAGAGGAGACTGCTGCATTTGAGGAGAGAGAAAGAGATAAGCGGATTCCACTGCTTTAGTGCTGTGTCTTTTATGTTTGTAAAAGAAAATATGTGATTTTGATTGAGGAGGAGAGGGTAGAGGAGGCTGTTGCGTTTGAGGAGAGAGACAAAAGAGGGCTGCTGCGTATTTTGTATTTGTGTAGATTTAGGGTTTAGTTGGGGGAAATAAGGAAGGAAAAGAAATAAAGAAAAAAAATTAAGAAAGAAAGGAAGGAAGAAAAATAAAAAAATAAAAGATTTTTTATATTTGTGTAGATTTAGGGTTTAGTTGGGGGAAAATTAGAAAGGAAAAAAAAGAACAATTTAGGATGGTCCAAGGTTTGTACTCTTAACCTCAAGGTTAAGAACTGAACACTCTTACCATTACACTAAACTTATTTTTAAAATTTAGGGTGGTCCATGGCATACATGGCCACCCCTTAGATCCGCCCATGATGGAGGTTTAGAGTGGTCGGTCGATAGACTATTTCAACTTGAAAGTCTTTGCAACTTTAGCATTTTCCCATATCAAGAAATATAAGTTTAATGCTAAAGATTTGAAGTATGTTTTCATTTTTTATCTTGAAGGTGTGAAGGTTACACGTTGTGGAAGATGGAATCTGGAAAACCAAAGTTTATAATAATCAGGGATGTTACTTTTGATGAGTCCCAGATGAGGATGAAGTAAAATATGGAAAGAAAACGAGAAACAGGGGTATAGAAAATTCGGCTTAAGGGGGATTATTCTACTAATGAGAGGGAAGAAAAGGGTCAAAATAAAAAACCTAAAGAAATTAGAAGTCAGATAATAACTTCTATGGGCTATCAACTAGCACGAGATAGGGTGAGAAGAGTTATTACTCCACCTAAGAGATATGGTGATGTTCACCTTATTTGTTAGGCTTTGAATACGACTGGAGATGTGCAAGACTCAGAAACAAATAAATTAATGGAGGCATTCAAATGTAATAATATGAAATAACTGGCTTAAGGAAATAAAAGAGGAAATTCTTTCATTGAAGAAGAACTAGGCTTGGAAGCTTGTGTCATTATCTAAGAAAAAAAGGTTAGTTGGTAGCAAGTGGGCGTTCAAAAGGAAAGAAGATATACAAGGCCGAAGCACCAAGGTATAAAGCAATACTTGTAACAAATGATTTACTCATGTGAAAGTGATCGATTACAACAAGATCTTTTCACTGGTAGTGAAATATTGTTCTATAAGGATTATTTTTACAATTGTACATATTTATAATCTTGAGTTGGAACACATGAATGTGAAGAAAGCATTCTTATATGATAGTTAGATGAAACAATCTACATGGAATAACTTGAAGGTTTTGTGGAATACAATTCAAAAGTATGTTTGTTAAAGAAATCTTTGTATGCGTTGAAGTAAAGTCCAAGACAGTGGTATCGTTGATTTGATGATTCTTTATTGAGGACTAGTTTTGTGAGAAATAACTATAACACTTGTATGTATATGATGAAGATGGATGTGAAATTCATTCTCTGTCTCCTCCTTTATGTAAATGAAATTCTTATAGTAAGTTCAAATAAAAAAGAGATTCAGAATCTCAAGATGAATTTAAATGGGTGAGTTGGAGATAAATGGCTTGGTAATAAAATGAGGGTACTTGGAATGGATATCATGAGAGGCCAGAGTAAAGGTAATTTGTTCTTATCTCAACAAAGCTACTTGAAGAAAATAATAAACGTCTTAGAATGAAATATTATAAAGTAGTAAATACTCAACTAAGCCATCATTTAAAGTTATTAGTTAAACAGTGCCCGCAATTTGTGGATGAGAAAAAAAAGATGGAGAGTACTCATATGCAATTGAGGTTGGAAGTATCATGTATGGTATGGTTTGTAGTAGACCAGTTTTATCATATGAAATTAGTGTGGTAAGTCGGTTTATGGAAAACCCAAGCCAAGTTTAATGCCTAGCTTTGAAATAGGTCCTGAGATATATGAATGGATCGTTGGATATTGGTCTGAAGTACACTAGAACAGATCCACGAATGAGTGTTCTGGAGGGTTATGTGGATACAGACTAGGAAGCTAATATAAACACTTCAAAATCATTATCTAGTTTTGTGTTTGCATTGTTCAGAATAGTAGTTACTTGAAAGGTCAATCAACAGACGGATGCAGCCTTGTCGGCAACTCAAGCAGAATACAGAACCCTTGTTAAAAGGGTTAATAAATTCATATGGTTTAAGGGTATGATTGGAGAAATATAGATTAGTCAATGATGTATGAAGATACATTGGGACACCCAGAGCGCCATCTATTTGGCGAATCATCAGTCTATCATAGAAGGACAAAGCATATTGATGTTCGGTTGCATTTGGTAGGGACATGATCGAGAAAAAAGAAATTATGGTGGAGAAAATAGAATCAAAAGAAAATCTAGCACACATGTTCACTGAATCATTACATAGAACGAAGTTTATGCATTGCTTGGGCTTGATTAACTTCGTTGAAAATTAGATGAAGGTTGGAGATAGTAGCAAGGCGGTTGGTGAGAAGACATCACCATATATTTAAAGACAATATGTAGAACTGATGGTTTTCCCTTGAAAATTTTAGATGAGGCGGGGTTTTCTAGACTATACTAGGTCTTTTAGATGAGGAAGAGTCTTCTAGACGAGGCATGGTCTTTTAGATGAGGCGGGATCTTCTAGACGATGCATGGTCTTTTAGATGAGGCAAAGTCTGTTTTTAGAGGTAAAGTCTTCTAGATGAGGGTATTGTGGACGAGGCAAGGTCTTCTAGATGAGGGTCTTCTAAAATAGGGTCTTCTAGACGAGGACCTTATAGCCAAAGTTCTTTCAGAGGAAGGTCCCGAAGATGAGGCTCCCAAGGTGAGGTACCTAATCATTGTGAAAGAATTATTTACAACAGAATTAACCAATTCTAGTAAGAAGTAACTAATTATGTTATTAGATCAAGAAAGCTAGCATTATAAATAATCTTTTATACCTTGAAAAAAAATATTGTTCAAAAACTAAGTAGTTGTAATCAAAAACAAATTTTTGAAAGAGAAAGAAAAGAAGTGGATGGAGTAAGGATAAAGACTTATTTTTGTAACTCATTTGAGAGAATCTCTTGTGGAACATTTTGTGGGGATAGTTAAGTTAAGTTGAGATCTGCTCTCTCCTCTATATGCAAGTCGATTTGACTTACTAGGTAAACTAGTAAATTATGTTGTTTTCTTTTTTGGAGATTTAATTTTTGTTTATTATTGTTATTGTATCTTATTATTTTTGGTTGATTTTTTCAATTTTGCTCCATACATCAAGGTATGGGCGTAAGTTAACTGAATCTCGCAACAATTTATGAATTTACAAAATTTAAGTAAAATATATGATTTATTACCAAATCTTTGGATTTGTGTTTCTTTTTTTTTCGGAGGGAACCCGCAGCCGCTACTCAGAGTGCAATGAGTGCGCACAGGGTAAACCCTCAGTCTGACGCGATAGCCTGCAAACCAACGCCAGAAGGTAAACCACACAAGGTGACAGGCTCAGCCGAGAAAGCGTATGTCGAGGGACTCGAACTTATGACCTTTTGGTTATAAGAATGTCATACTCAACCAACTCGGCTACCCTCTTGGGGGCAAAAAGAAATAGATTTGTGTTTCTGTTTGTATAAGACACGTGTGGATATATGTGCTCATGAGCTGAATGCAATTGAAGAAAATAACTTTCCTAGCTTGTGGCATTGAAGACACAAAGATGAAAACTTTGCTAGATAAATCACTCATTCCCATTAATAAAACTATTATTATTGATCTTTGCCCATTGTTCGGAAAAATACAATATAGAGTTAACCTAGGTATGAGGTACCATGCACCCATCACACCAAAAACACTAAAACAATTCTATGTATAGTATGTGTTCGCCGGGATTACAACAAAAATAATCATGTCAAATATTATTTCACCGTGAGGGATAATAAATTCGTCCATACAAACTAATTTTGAAATGAGTTTGTTGTTATAATTAATAGCTTATCGCAACTATTGAAGTTTTTGGTTGCGACAAACTCTTTTAATTTTAAAGACAGAAACTTTCAAAATCAATTTTTAATTTTATTTTTTCAAGCAAAATAACAATAAAAGAAGAGTCATATAAAAAATATTTTGAAGGATAATTTGACATAGTTTACTCTAACCTGACCAAATCCGTTTTTTTTTTAATTACTGTCCAACCAATTTTAAAATCGAGTTAAAAAAAGAAATAGATTTAGTTATACCAACGATATTTTCATATACCCGTTACCCTTTTTTTCGAAGGAACATTCACAGTTATGTTAAAAGCTATTAAAATTTAATCGTACCAAACAGTTCTTTTATACGCTCGTTAAAAATTAACACAGACGAAGCAAAATCACGGAATATATTTCAGGTTAAAAATTAACACAGACGAAGCAAAATCACGGAATATATTTCAGGTTAACACTGGTCAAGAAAGTTTCATTTCTATTACCATTTAGCAGGTGCAGCTGTTAGAAGGGCTGCACCAAAGGAAATTTAAACAGATAGAGAAACTATAGCGGCTCAAGCAAGACCTCCTTTCTAGTGAGCAGAAAGAATAATACCTTGGAAACACACCCAAAGTCTCCTTTGAGATTTATTGTTCTTCGAACCAGCAGATATGTAAATCACTGGAAATATAGATCTAGACATAATAATGCATGCAGCATAACAAAACGATGCATTAAAGTTTTACATATCTTCCGGCAACATAATGAATGAATCAATTGAAGATCAAAGATCATAAAACAAATATCATTTCACCAACCAAAAGGTAGGAAAACTTATTCCTCAATCCTCACAATATCGCGAACCAAATTGTTTTGGGATCACGCTTATAGAGTATAACAAATACCAAAGTATCTAGAAAAAAAAGCAGCATCCAGAGAAAAATAAATCAATAGTTCCACAACAACAGAAGAAATTACATAAAAACGAAACATCATACCAAGGGTTCGAACATGTTAAACTAGGTCCCTTCTCAAGCAAAGCCTAGCTTTATTCTCCATCCATAACTCTTATTTCATTCCCTTCTTCTCTTCTGTTTGTTTTCAACCTCACAAAAGTCCTGAAGGGAGATCAAACTTTCTGTGTAAACGGCCGTCTTGAACGAGTTTCCGTAATGGAATATCTCAATGTTGTTTGTGGGGCCCTTTATAGCAGCCAATCCTTTACGATACCGTACTATGATTCCATGCCGTCTAGAAAAAGATAACAGGGGAGATCCCCATATAGTAGCAATACACGGGTGACAATCGTAAGGAGCAGTCACATACACTTTGTCGGAAGTTGAACCCCTCACTAACCATGAACTAGTACCAAGAGAGGCAGCAACAACAGGAACGGTGGCAGAAATGCAGAGCGAGTTACGTAGAACTCCTAGAGAAGGGAAACGGTGATGCTTGGATTCTGGAACCGGGGTTTTCTGAAAAGTTTCGTTATTCAAGTTCAACGAGACCAGCCAAAGCCCATTTTCACTAGATTCGTCCCCCATTGTCCCGTCGATCCAGTAGAGGGCTCCATTCCAGTAAATGGCTTCGCGGCCGAATTTATGAGCACCCAGAATAGACCAATTTATTTGTTTGGTATCTTTAATATGCCTCCACGCTCGGTTTCTCACCGAGAATAAATTAAGCACGGGTTGACAAATATTTTCATTCTCACAAGCGATAGTCACAGCAAAAATCTTATAATCATCTGTTTTGCGATCATACCCAAAACCATATCTAGTGACGCACGAATTGTCCTTGTACCTTAAAAGAGGTAGTCTTATAGACTGGGTCGTACAAGGGTTCCAGATAACTATGGTCTTGCAGCTACCGGTAGAAATGCAAACCAACCCATTGCAAGATCCTAAAATCATAAAATCCTTACTGATTTTGAAAGGGATTTGTATCCCATGAGCATCCGATAGATCTCTAGACTCTTCGCAATCGAAGGAGCTAAACCCACTACGAGTAGATAGAAAGAGTTTCTGCTTACCATCCAATACCGATCGCTTGAGGTGCAACTTGGCGAAGAGGGTGGTTGAAACCAATGATGACCAGTACTTTGATGCAGCCCTAAATCTCAGCACAGGTTTGGGCGGCAATCTTAGTAAAATCTCCACGATCAGATCATTTGGGTAACTCTCCTTGTAGTTCATGTCTGTCTGAGTCTCGACACTACTTAGTCGGGACATTTGAATAGATGGAAACTGTTATCGTTACCCAATTAGGTCTTTTATACAATCTTTATCCTAATGTCATATATCATATTAAATTTGGGCCAGGCTCATAACTTTCCCACGAAAATGTTAACCATCCCCCCTCCAAATTAATGGTTTTAATTCTTAACCGAAATTACGTTTACATAAAATAGTTTTAATATTAATACGGTAATGATTTGTTTTTTATTTAGTTCAAACATTAGTTTGATTTGGTTGGTCTAGTTTGAAAATAAATCAAATCAATTTAGTAGAAATATTGGTAGGTCTTTTGGAATACTACGAAAAATTCCATATAATTAAAACATTTGAATTAATGTTAAAATTGATAATACGAAGTATATTTTAGAAAGTTATATTTATTTGTAATGGTTTACCCTTAAAATTTTATATATATATATATGATCCAATTATATAAATATTTTGATCGTACTAATATTCAGCAATATTATTCGATGATTTGTAGAAAGTAATTTTGAAATGTGGTTGATTGGAAAAGAAGTTTTTATTATCGTAGACGGTGAGACAAATAAAAAAACTAAATTTAAAAGTTTTCGTGCGAAGGTTTGCTATGATTTGTACAAAATTAGTCACGGTAAACTGCCAAAATCAATTCCAAAAGGCTATCGGTACAAAATTAGTCACGATAAGAATGTCAAAATCAGTTCCAAAAAGCTTTTGCTATGATCCGTACGGAATTAGTCACGGTAAAAGTGTCAAAAACAGTTTCAAAAGCTTTTATTGTGATCTACACAATCCAGATCGCAACAAAAGGACATTATATTAATTTTTACCACGTGCCTTTTTTATCGCAATCAATTCGGTCTTGCGTAAGTTATTACTCCAATAATTGATATAACGTGTTGCGACCTGAACATGGTTGGTCGCGGTAAACGCCTTAAATACCAAAAGATGTACTTTTTTGAAGAATCGTTTTTTTTCCAAAAAAGTGATTCTTGAAAGTTGTGATCTTACTTATAGATTTCTGAAAAGATTATAACATTTTGAGATTTTAATCATTTCTATAAATATGTAATTAATTCAAGAACAAAAACCCAACATTAACAAAATCTATGTTACATGAAATATATCTTTTGATATTCAAACACTCTCATCTTGATTCAGATTTTCTTATTGCTTGTCATATGAATCAAACGACTTGTTATATCCTAAAAGAACTTCCTGAAAAAGATATAAGTAATAGAAAAGATCAAAAGAATTCTTCTTGGAAAGCGCATTCATATGTGTCTCAAGCTTCCATTCTTCCCGACAACCTTTCTAACGAATCTCTGACGAATTTATCCTAATGAAAGTCTGTAAGTTAGTATTTCTAATCTCTATTTTCTAGTCAATAAAAAAGAATTATCGTTCAATGAAGTGGAAACAAGTCATGCCATGAATAATATATCAATTTCAAATAGATCCATATCAGCATGGAGTAAACCGTGCAAAAAGGAATTAGAAGATGATATCCTAGATTTTTTGGAATATATATTTAGAGAAAGCTAAGGAGAAACATATTTACATCTAAATCTCGTATGACTAAATATATAGTTCATAGATTTTTAGTAGGAAATTTTATTCTCTCCAAATTATTGACTATAGAAAAATAGTTAAAATACTCATTTTTAAAAATACGAAGGAATGTTCTAAGAAAGATTCTATAAGTATTAACAAAAGACATTTCCAGTTTAGTGAAATTGTGTGCTATAGATTTGGCTATATTTCAAGAAATTACGATCTTTGAAAAAAAGTGAAATGGAAAACAATATAGAAAAAATATTGTTGCAATGGTGATGCGAGTCAACATCACGGAAGACTAATCTTCTAATTGGTGGTATGGTACATGTGCATCGTTTCATGTTGCTCATGATAAAGATATATTCAAATGATTTGAAATGAGTAGTGATGCATGTAATGTGCCAGTGGGTAACACCAACAGATCAAAAGAAGAAGGGCATGAAAATTTCGAGTCAATATTTATATATGAGAAAATGATAATTCCACCAATGTTTTATATGTTCTTGGAATGAAAAATAATTGGTGTCGGGTGATCGTTTGATCCAAGACACAATCTTTGTTTGGAAATTTTACTAAAGTAATAGAATTATGAAACTATTTAACACCAAAATTGAATGGGTAGAATAAAGAATTATGTTTATGCTTGTTATAATAATGAATATTTATTATGGCATAGTGGACTTGCTCATATAGGACATAGCACAATTAATATAATTTTTAAGACTAGACTTATAAAGTGTGATATAGGTTTGTATGAAAAATAAGAATTGTATATAGAATCAAAGATGATAAAAAAACCTTACAAACCTGTTGAAAGATGTACAAAATTGTTAGAGTTAATGCACACAACATATATGAGTTAAATGATATTTTGACGCATGGGGGTAAAATATACTTTATAAATTTTATTGATGACTACTCTAGATTTAATTATATCTATTTGCTTAAACATAAGTATGAGGTATTTAATATGCTTAAGATATTCAAAGGACAAGTAGAAAATCAATTAGACACTAAGATTAAAATCTTTCATAGTGATCGAGGTGGAGAGTATTTATTTAAGAGAATTTTCTAGTTTTTATGAAGAGCATGAAATAATTCATCAATATTTAGTGTCTTACACACCACGGTAAAATAGATTGGCTGAGCGTAAAAATAGATTTTTAATCGAGATTACCAATATTATGCTAGTTAATTCAAAATTGCATATTGTTTTATGGGGTAAAGCTGTTTCAACGGCATGTCATATTTGTAATTGTAATCCTCTTAAGAGTGATACAGATTCGTATGAAAAATATAAATTGTATGTAGAATCAAAGATGATTAAAAATCCTTACAAACATGTTGAAATATGTACAAAAATGTTAGAGTTAATGCTCACCAACTTATATGGGTTAAATGGTATATTGACGCATGGGGGTAAAATATAATTTATAAATTTGACTGGTGATTCTTCTAGATTTACTTATGTCTATTTTCTTATACATAAGTATGAGGTCCTTTAATATGCTTAAGATCTTTAAAGGGGAAATAGAAAATCAATTCGACACTAAGATTAAAATCTTGCATAGTGATAAAGGTGAAGAATATTTCTTTGGGAGAATTTTCTAGGTTTTGCGAAGAGCATGAGATAGACTCTCAAAATTAGTGGGTTTCATTCTTAACCGAAATTACGTTTACATAAAATATTTTTTATACTAATACGGTAATGATTTGTTTTTTATTTAGTTCAAACATTAGTTTGATTTGGTTGGTCTAGTTTGAAAATAAATCAAATCAATTTAGTAGAAATATTGGTAGGTCTTTTGGAATACTACGAAAAATTCCATATAATTAAAACATTTGAATTAATGTTAAAATTGATAATACGAAGTATATTTTAGAAAGTTATATTTATTTGTAATGGTTTACCCTTAAAATTTTATATATATGATCCAATTATATAAATATTTTGATCGTACTAATATTCAGCAATATTATTCGATGATTTATAGAAAATAATTTTGAAATGTGGTTGATTGGAAAAGAAGTTTTTATTATCGTAGGCGTGAGACAAATAAAAAACAAAATTTAAAAGTTTTCGTGCCACGTTTGCTATGATTTGTACAAAATTAGTCACGGTAAACTGCCAAAATCAATTCCAAAAGGCTATCGGTACAAAATTAGTCACGATAAGAATGTCAAAATCAGTTCCAAAAAGCTTTTGCTATGATCCGTACGGAATTAGTCACGGTAAAAGTGTCAAAATCAGTTTCAAAATCTTTTATTGTGATCTACACAATGCAGATCGCAACAAAGACAATGCAAATATATTATATTAAATCTTACCACATGCCTTTTTTATCGCAATCAGTTCGGTCTTGTGTAAGTTATTAGTCCAATAATTGATATAACGTGTTGCGACCTGAACATGGTTGGTCACAGTAAACGCCTTAAATACCAAAAGATGTACTTTTTTGAAGAATCGTTTTTTTCTAAAAAGGTGCTTCTTGAAAGTTGTGATCTTACTTATAGATTTCTGAAAAGATTATAACATTTTGAGATGTTTAATCATTTCTATAATATGTAAATAATTCAAGAACAAAAACCCAACATTAACAAAATCTATGTTACATGAAATATATCTTTTGATATTCAAACACTCTCATCTTGATTTAGATTTTCTTATTTCTTGTCATATGAATCAAACGACTTGTTATATCCTAAAAGAACTTCCTAAAAAAGATATAAGTAATAGAAAAGATCAAAAGAATTCTTCTTGGAAAGCGCATTCATACGTGTCTCAAGCTTTCATTCTTGCCGACAACCTTTCGAACGAATCTCTGACGAATTTATCCTAATGAAAGTCTGTAAGTTAGTATTTCTAATCTCTATTTTCTATCCAATAAAAAAGAATTACCGTTCAATGAAGTGGAAACAAGTCATGCCATGAATAATATATCAATTTCAAATGGATCAATGTCAGCATGGTGCAAACCGTGCAAAAAGGAATTAGAAGATGATATCCTAGATTTTTTGGAATTTATATTTAGAGAAAGCTAAGGAGAAACATAGTTACACCTAAATCTCGTATGACTAAATATATAGTTCATGGATATTTAGTAGGAAATTTTATTCTCTCATAATTATTGACTGTAGAAAACTAGTTAAAATACTCATTTTTACAAATACGGAGGAATGTTCTAAGAAAGATTCTATAAGTATTAACAAAAGACATTTCCAGTTTAGTGAAATTGTGTGCTATAGATTTGGGTATATTTCAAGAAATTATGATCTTTGAAAAAAAGTGAAATGGAAAACAATATAGAAAGAATATTGTTGCAATGGTGACGCGAGTCAATATCGCTGAAGACTAATCTTCTAATTGGTGGTATGGTACATGTGCATCATTTCATGTTGCTCTTGATAAAGATATATACAAGTGATTTGAAATGAATAGTGATGCATGTAATGTGCAAGTGGGTAACACCAACAGATCAAAAGTAAAAGGACATGAAAATTTCGAGTCAATATTTATATATGAGAAAATGATAATTCCACCAATGTTTTATATGTTCTAGGAATGAAAAATAATTGGTGTCGGGTGATCGTTTGATCCAAGACAGAATCCTTGTTTGGAAATTATACTAAAGTAATAGAATTATGAAACTATGTACCACCAAAATTCAATGGGTAGACTAAAGAATTATGTTTATGCTTGTTATAGTAATGAATATTTATTATGGCATAGTGGACTTGCTCATATAGGACATAGCACAATTAATATAATTGTAAAAACGAGACTTATAAAGTGTGATATAGGTTTGTACGAAAAATACGAATTGTATGTAGAATCAATGATGATAAAAAAACCTTACAAACCTGTTGAAAGATGTACAAATTTGTTAGAGTTAATGCACACAACATATATGAGTTAAATTATATTTTGACGCATGAGGGTAAAATATACTTTATAAATTTTATTGATGACTACTCTAGATTTACTTATATCTATTTGCTTAAACACAAGTACGAGGTATTTAATATGCTTAAGATCTTCAAAGGAGAAGTTGGAAAATCAATAAGACACTAAGATTAAAATCTTTCATAGTGATCGAGGTGGAGAGTATTTATTTAAGAGAATTTTCTAGTTTTTATGAAGAGCATGAAATAATTCATCAATATTTAGTGCCTTACACACCGCGGTAAAATAGATTGGCTGAGCGTAAAAATAGATTTTTAATCGAGATTACCAATATTATGCTAGTTAATTCAAAATTGCATATTATTTTATAGGGTAAAGCTGTTTTAACGGCATCTCATATTTGTAATTGTAATCCTTTTAAGTGTGATATATATTCGTATGAAAAATATATATTGTATGTAGAATCAAAGATGATTAAAAATCCTTACAAACATGTTAACATATGTACAAAAATGTTAGAGTTAATGCTCACCAACTTATATGGGTTAAATGGTATCTTGACGCATGGGGGTAAAATATAATTTATAAATTTGACTGGTGATTATTCTAGATTTACTTATGTCTATTTCATTATACATAAGTATGAGGTCCTTTAATATGCTTAAGATCTTTAAAGGGGAAGTAGAAAATCAATTCGACACTAAGATTAAAATCTTGCATAGTGATAAAGGTGAAGAATATTTCTTTGGGAGAATTTTCTAGTTTTTGCGAAGAGCATGAGATAGAATCTCAAATGATTTTAGTTAAAAGTTCAGTTTGATTTGGTTGGCCTAGTTAACTAAATTAAATTTATTTAGTGGAAATATAGGTAGGAATAATAGAAAATATTATATATAATTGAAATATCTGAAAACCGATAACACGAGGTGTATTTAGAAATTTATATTTATTTATTATGGTTTATGATAAAATTTTATATAGAGGATACAATTATATAAATATTTTGATTGTACTAATATTCATTCATATTATTCGGTGATTTGTTGAAAATATTTTTTAAATGTGGTTGATTGGAAAATAAGTTTTTATCATCGAAGGCGGTGAGAGAAATAAAAAAATAAAATTTAGAAGTCTTTGTACGAAGGTTTGTTATGATCAGTATGAAATTTGTTACGGTAAAAATACCAAAATCAGTTCCAAAAGGCGTTTTCCATGTGTACAAAATTAGTTACGATAAAAATGCCAAAATTAGTTCCAACAAGATTTGGCTATGATCAGTACGAAATTAGTCACGGTAAAAGTGCCAAAATCAGTTCCAAAAAACTTTTATTATGATCAACACAAGGTAGATCGCAACAAAAGACAAGACAAATACATTATATTATATTTTACCACAACGTGCTTTTTTTTATCGCAATCAATTCAATCCTCTGTAAGTTATTAGTCAAATAATTGATATAACGTGTCGCAAGCTGAACATGGTTGATCGCGGTAAACGCCTTAAAAAGATGTACTTTCTTGATGAATCGTTTTTTTTCGTTCAAAAAGGTACTTCTTGAAAGTTGTGATCTTACTTATAGATTTCTGAAAAGATTATAACATTTTGAGATGTTTAATCATTTCTATAAATATGTAACTAATTTAAGAACAAAAACACAACATTAACAAAATCTATGTTACATGAAATATAGCTTTTGATATTCAAACACTCTCATCTTGATTCAGATTTTCTTGTTGCTTGTCATATGAATCAAACGGCTTGTTATATCCTAAAAGAACTTCCTGAAAAAGATATAAGTAAAAGAAAAGATCAAAAGAATTCTTCTTGGAAAAAGCATTCATACGTGTCTCAAGCTTCCATTCTTCCCGAAAACCGTTCTAACAAATCTCTAACGAATTTATCCTAATGAAAATTTGTAAGTTACTATTTCCAATCTCTATTTTCTAACCAAGAAAAAATAATTACCGCTCAATGAAGTGGAAACAAGTCATGCCATGAATAAAATATCGATTTCGAGTGGATCCATGTTAGCATGGAGCAAAGCGTGCAAGAAAGAATTAGAAGATGATATCCTAGATTTTGGAATTTATATTTGGAGAAAGCTAAGGAGAAACATAGGTACACCTAAATCTCGTATGACTAAATATATAGTTCATGGAACCCCTACCACATCCTAAGTATTCCAAGCAAAAACACTCTAGTTTTTCGACAAGTAATCTATCAGACGCTTCCTCATCTATGATGGTAACAACGTTCTTATCCTTAAAATTTTCCCACTGAGAAACACATACACTTCTATATTTTCATTTGTCCCTCGGATCATCTACCCTTTTGAAATCTGAGACAAAACCCTCTAACTGCTACTTTTTCATCCCTTCAACACCCCGATCCATTTGGTGTGCAAAGTTGCTGCATAACATTCTTGGGCTACTTTTAACTACTTCGAACCGTCCCCACCTGATCTCCAACCACATATTTTAAACACATGTGGACCGTGGAAGCTATGTCGTGCATTTTTGACAACCAAAGATCGGATTGTATGTTATAGGGCTGTCTATTACCACAAATAACACATTCACTTTATTCTTAAATGACCATATTCCCAATAGGAATTCTTCCTCAAATTCCATAATAAAATTAGTTGTCTCACCAGTAATCTCAATTATCGTTCTCTCCAAATTATTGAATGTAGAAACATATTTAAAATACTCATTTTTGCAAATACGGAGGAATGTTCTAAGAAATGTTCTATGAGTATTAATATAAGACATTTCCAGTTTAGTGAAACTGTGTGTTATAGATATTGCTATATTACAATAAATTACGATCTTTGAAAAAAAGTCAAATGGAAAAAAATGTAGAAAAAATGTTGTTGCAATGGTGACGCGAGTCAACATTGCAGAAAACTAATATTAGGATTGGTGGTATGGTACATGTGCATCAGTTCATGTTGCTCATGATAAAGATATATTCAAATTATTTGAAATGAGTAGTGATGCATGTGATGTGCAAATGGATAACACTATTAGATCAAAAGTAGAAGGACATAGAAATGTCGAGTATGGTTTGGTTTATTTTGGGCTCTGCAAAGTATTTTGAGTATCGAGTGTTTGGTATAAAGTAGTGAGAGATTTGAGTAGCTTGGTTGTATTAAATGTTCATTAACCTCATTAATAAAAGTAGTTAGGGTATTTATATCCTAAATTACGGACCCATGGGCTTACGGGTCAAGTTATGGAACCGAGTCAAGTTTAAGGACACATTAGTCTTTTAAGCTGATTAGCACCTAGCTTAGTAAAAAAGTGGTTAGGTGTTTCTTTACTTTTGTCCTGTTCGGATAGTTCAGTGGTACGTTTATGTCCGAATTGCCCTTGTCCAGATAGTTCAGTGAGCTGTGACTGGATAATCCAAACTCATCAGTAGCCCATTTGTTAGGCCTAATCAAATATCTTTGGTAGGACTAAAAAACCTACTTAGCCAGTAGTGACTTTGTCCGATCTGCTTGTGTACTTCGTAGTGGGAGGTTTATTCTTATTGTTAACTCTGTTCGAAGTCTGTCCAAACTGACTTCTTTTTCCAGAATCCTAAGAGTTTTCTTCTTGGATCGTGGGACACGTGTCACAATCTGGTTCGACCTACCAACCGTTTTTCTTCCTAGATCGGCACACCAACTAAGTCTAGAAAGTTACATAGGCATTTAACCATTCATAGGTTTGCGCCGTCTTTAATCATTGGCAAACCTCTTCAACTCCTCCTAGATAACAGTTATTTTTTTCTACTATTATATAATTTGTTTTTCACTATTCCATTGTCTTCATCACTCAAAACTTTTCTAGAGAGAGATTCTCACACTTATATTCAAACTTGTTTTTGAAGATTTTTATGTTCACAGCCATAAATGCACTTGTTAAAGGCGGCTGGTTAAACTTATCAGAGCTAGAAAAGGCGAGAAAAGTTGAAAGGGAGAATCGCATTACTAGCGGTCTCTCAGTTTCTCCAAGTGAGAAGTCTGGTGAACCAACCTAAGAAGCTGACCAAGGATCATCATCTTCCAGAAATCCTAAGCCCAGACAGTTATTCAGACCAAGCCTCTCTTCTCTTCATTCAGGTGTTTCTGTTCAGGAGTCTCATCCTCTTTTTGCCAAAGAAAAAGCAGTTTCGAGTGTCAGAAAACCTTCCCAATTTTTAGCTATGAGTTCAGATGCTAAGAAATCCACGGAGAAGTTAACCCCATGCCGGACGACTCATCTAAGAAGAGCTCAAACTTCTACTTCACTGCCAAATCCCTCCCGATCAGAGGTATCTAAAGCAGCCTCAAAATATAAGCCCTCCAGATCGGAGGCATCTAAAGCAGCCCCAAAGGCTAGGTATTCCGAATACCAACCTCAACCGGACAGCAGGCCTTTAGAAACAACATGCGCTCATTCATCAGAACAACCTTCAGTGCCAGAAGCTGATCCTCCACTATCCAAGGCAACTGATAAACCTTTCACAGTGATGGAAGAAGTAATGGAAGACAGTATCGAAGAGGATCCCTTCGAAACTGAAGCATCAGGTCAAACCAGGGATGCGGCCTCTAATAGGAAGGGTAAAGGCAAAGTCAAGGTCTGTTTGATTCATCCAGATCTTCCGGCGTGCCTAGAAGGCAAGGTAGGCCTTTGCTTCAAAAATATCACTATTAAATATCTGATAGCTCTTCAAAACATCAACTATGCCTACACCCACACTGCTGAGTTGGGCCGGATCCGGACGAAATGGGGGATCCCAGAGTCAGTGAAGGTAAGGATACTTGTCACTCCGGAGACTCTGATGGACTGTAAACTCAATGAGGTAGTCATCTTTACTGAGGTTCCCAATGGACCGAGAAATTGTCAGATATTTCCACTTGGTTAAGCTCTTCCCAAGCCAACTAAGTCCAAACTCATGGTATTCTCTCCTTGCTTGCATAATGGAATCAAGGTTGTCCCAAATCCCTCTCTTGACCTAGGTAGCAAACCTGCTCCTCATCAAACCTTGGTAGTAGGTTGTTCTCAAGTGAGCTTTAACCCTTTTTTCTTCTATTAAGCCCAACTGATTCCTAATTGCTATCTCATTAGCCTGTTCGGAATAGTTATGGACCTTGTATGATGGTAGGGTAGCTTCAATGGGGGTAATGACATTCATCCCATATACTAAAGCCAAAGGATATTCTTGTGTAGCATCCCAAGGAGTAGTTCGATATGACCACAACACTTCTTGCAGATAGCTTGGCCACTTCCCTGCTGCCCCCTCTAGGTTCTTTTTTAATCCTGACAGAATAGTCATGTTGGCAACTTCAACCTGTTCGTTCGCTTATGGATGGAAAGGAGAATAAAAGCAGTGCTGAATGCTTCCCTGGAGGCACAAAAACTCTCCATATCCTTGTTATCAAACTAGGCCCCGTTATCTGTAGTAATCTTCTTAGGAATCCCAAATCTGCAACATATATTGGATAAGATGAATTTTATGACAACTTTTGAAGTGGTTCGTGCCAAAGGAGTTGCCTATATCCTTTTGAGAAGTAATCAATAGCAACTATAATAGTCCTGCACCCTCGGGACGCCATTAGCAGAAGCCAACCTAAATCTAATCCCCAACGAGCAAAAGGTACTGGCGCAGAAATTGACTCCATAAGTACTGTTGGCACATGGATTTCATTACCATACCTTTGACATGAAACACACTTCTTTACCATATTTTTAGCATCTTCCATTATGGATGGCCAATAGTACCGAGCCAACAATACTCTCCAGGTTAGTGCCCTGTAGCCACAATAAGCTGACCCTTCACCATTGTCTAGTTCAGATAGCACCACTTGAGATTTTTCAACCCCCAAACAACGTAAGAAAGGTCTACTGAAAGACTTTTTATAGAGCACTTCCCTTATGATAAGAAATGCACGAGCCCTGTGTTTAATTTTTCTTGCTATAACTTTATTCGAAGGAAAAACCCCATCAGAAATGTATTGAAGAAGGGGAAATCTTGAATCTCTTGGTTGGACTACTTGTATACTCAAGATTTCTTCCTCTTCCTTGTTCTGGCTTGACTGTATGGATGGGCATTCTTGTACCCAAATCCAAGGGTAGGACTCAGAATATGCTATGGTCACCAAGGAATCTGCTAGCGTATTTTCTGATCTAGGAATATGCGCATAACAAACACTTTTGAAGTTGGCTGCCACCTCTTTAAGGATGAGTAAGTATTTGATCAGCTGTTCTTTCTTGGCCTCATATTAACCTTGAACATGGTGGATAAGAAGCTGGGACTCACTCATCAACTTAACTCTTTTAGCCCCACATAGGAAATCTAATTTAAGACCAGCTATAGTTGCTTGATATTCAGACTCATTGTTAGAGGCCCTGAACCCAAAACATATAGCCTGGTACATTTTATCACCATACGGAGAGGTGAGGAAAATTCCAGTTCCACAACCCATTGTGCTTGATTAACCATTAGTCCAAACTACCCATTCTTTTTTTGTTTTCCCTTCTAAAACTTGTTTAGAACTCTTATCTGAATGGAATTCTACTAGGAAATCAGCAACAGATTGAGCCTTGATAGTTGTTCGTGGGGAAAAATCAATGTCATAATCACCCAACTCTACTGACCACTTGGTCATCCTGCTTGATATGTCTGCTTTCTGAAGAACATTCTTCAATGGAAAAGACGTTCGGACAATAATGGAATGAGACTGAAAATACGGCATCATTTTTCTTGCAGAAATCACTAAGGCTAGTGCTAGCTTTTCAAGCTTCAGGTACCTCTTCTCAGCATCTATCAGGCTTTTGCTGATGTAGTACACCGGACGAGGGTAATTGTCCACCTCTCTTACCAACACTGCACTTATAGCGCATTCTAACACAACCAAGTATACATATAGTGTTTCTCTTTCTATGGGCTTGAAAACAGTCTTTGGTGAGGACAAGTGTTTCTTTATTTCATCAAAAGCTTGGTTGCATTGTCGAGACCAATTAAAGTCTTTAGCACTCTTCAAGGTTTAGAAAAATGGAGCACATTTATCTGAAGATCTTGAAATAAAACGATCTAAGGCAGCCAACCTTCCAGTAAGCCTCTGGACTTCTTTAATATTCCAAGGAGGATCCATTTCTAATAAGGCATTCAATTGATCCGGATCGGGCTATATCCCGTTCTCACGTATTACATACCCCAAATATTTTCCGGACCGAACCCCAAAGACACATTTTTCTGGATCCATATTTAAATTCACCCTTGTCAAATTGGCAAATTTTTTTTGAAAGTCACCTATATGTAAATCTTCTTCCAAGCTCTTAACCATCATGTCATCGATGTACACCTCCATATTCTTACCAATCTGACTAGCAAATGTTTTGTTTACTAAGCTCTAATAAGTATCCCTAACATTCTTTAACCCCATAGGCATCACTTTGTAGCAATGGAGACCTCTGTCTGTAACAAACGTAGTATGATCTTAGTCCTTCAAATCCACCTGAATCTGATTGTACCCAGAGAAGGACAACAGCTTGTTGCCAGACGTTGAGTCCACCAACTGATCTATCCGAGGGACCAGATAAAGATCTTTTGGGAAAGCTCTGTTGAGGTCAGTAAATTCAATACACATACGCCATTTCCCGTTCTTTTTCATGACCACCACTGGATTGATAGTCCATAAAGGATACTGGGACTCCTTTATGTGCCCCATCTTGGACTATTACATCAGCTTTCTCCTTAGAGAAGGCCCTCCTTTTCTGCACGACATGGAAACATCGCTCCGAATCAATAGCTTGTGAAAGATAACGCTTGCAAGAACTCTGGTTATATCACCATTGCACCAAGCAAAAACATGTTGATTGTCTGACAAAAAGGACAACAATTTCTTTTTTGACTCTGGCGTCATCTTGGAGCCAACCTTAACACTTCTACCCTCTGCGAAAGGGTGGGTTTCAACTTCTTCCACTGGTATTATAATACTGGGGGCTACTCTGGGGTCATCAATCTCGCCTTCCTCATCCGAAGGCCTTAGTAACTGCTAATATTCATTGATTAAAACTGCTCCCAAAGTTTTAGGAGCAAGTGCAGTTGCATAACACTCCCTTGCTATCTTCAGACAACACCCACCTGTCCTTGAACTACATACTTCAAACACTGATGGACTGTTGAGGCTACAACATGCATTCTAGAGAGCCAGGATCTCCCAAAGATTGCATTGTAACATGTGGGGCAGTCTACCATAATGAATAACACTCTGACCAGCTTTTTAAAAGCCCTTTGCCCAACAACACCTCTTCCTCAAATTCCTCGATTACATTCGCAGAGCTCCCTGTGAAGCCCACAATGGTTCTGTTTGACCGTTGAATAACGGCTGGATTTTTCATCTGCTTGTTAGAGCTTAAAAAAAGGATGTTTGCCAAACTGCCCGCGTCTATCATAATTCGTCCAAATCATTGCCCCCAATAAATGCTCCTATCACCACAGCATCCTCATGAGGCCCAACGATATTTCTTAAATCATCCTCATCAAAGACTATAAATGGAAAAAGGCTTTGGGAGTGATAAGAAGTCATGCCTCCTTCCAACTGAGTAGCTAGAGAGTGAACATGCCTATTCCTTGATGAAGGAGTGGACGCTGTCATGGTATCCCCTCTGAATATAGTGAATGACTCAAAGAAACTAATGAGTCCAGACACCGTCTTAGTTTGCTCTGTTATGATCCCTATTTTATTCTGGGTTGGATCACGACCCAGGTACTCCGAATCAACATCAAATCTTTCAAGGATCACCATTGCCCCCTCCAGAGCAGATTTTCCCGTATTGTTCGTAGGCCTAGTTCGAGGAGCATTATCAAGCCTGTTTCCACCTCTTCTTTTGACATAAGCCCCAAACTTACCATTTTCAATGAGATTCTGTATTTCCTGCTTCAGAGCAATGCAGTCCTGGGTGTTATGGCCAATATCATTGTGATATTGGTAAAAACAAGTATTTCGACTGTCTCTGGGAGACTACAGTGCTGCTCGTTTCCGGAAATGGACCTCATCATTGGTCTTGTCATAAATTATGGCTACATTATCTTTTAATTCTGCAAACCACTCCGGTTGAACCCAAGGACCTCTTTTACTCCTCGAATGCTGACTTTGAGATTGATTTTGGTTGGATTGAGCCTGTTTAGCCATGTTGGACCCTTGTCCGGTCTCCTTAGCCTTATACCCGGACTGGTTTTGGTTTTGAGCTGATGGGGTGGACCTCACCTGACAGTGCACCCTGGTTTTCTTGGTTTCATCCACGTTAATCTGCTTTCCCACCTGATTTAACAGGCCACCCTAAGTCATGGTCTTCTTCTTGGTTACTGAATCAGCCAGATTCCCATGGTTCAACCCTTGCCTCAAAGAAGCAATTGCCACCTGTTCAAAGCAATCTGCTAACCCGTTCTTGGTATTTATAAACCGACTTACTTAGTCCTCTAAGGACTCATTTGGCTCTTGGGCACAATGGATGATAGTATCTCCATTTCTCTTCACCACCTTACTTCCCACAAATTGCCTTCGGAAGGCAACCCAGAAGGTATCAAAGTTTCTGATTCACCCTTGGGGTAAACTGTTGTACCACTTAAGAGCACTTTCCGTAAAAGATTGGGAGAAGGCTCAATACCGAAGTTTATCATCGTCATTAAAGTTCATCATGAAGTTCTTAAACTGCTCCAGATGATTTTCCGGATCTTTACTCCCATCATACTTCTCTATTTTGGAACTGTCAAACCTTTTGGGTAGGTTTCTGGACAGTATCTTGGCAGACAATGGTGATTGTCTCCAATTCCTATTACGACTGAAGAATGTGTATTCATTAGGTGTTGCAAAGATACCTGGTTCGGTTTGAAAAGCAAAAGGATTGATTAGAAACTGATCTACATGCCTGTGACTGTGGCTGTGAGATGACCCTTTGCCCAGATGACTTTTAAGTCTCCCATGCCTATCTCTTTTTATTGAATATTTTTTAACTAGTTTTTGTTTCTTCATGGACCTTTCTTCATCACTGCTCTATGACAAAGACTTCTCAAGCTCAGCCTCGTTGGAAGAGCTGCTAGAGGATTCAGAATCTGAACTTTCAACCGGCTTGGACCGGTGAGTCTTCTTAGAATGACATGGGTCTTCTTTGAACTCAAATGAGTCTTTACTGATGGATCATTCTCCCTAGGATTGTCAGTATGATAGATGGTTGACGCCCTTGACTTCTTCTTTATACCCATTTCTGCTTATTTATGGCCCTCAACGCTTCTATTTCTGCTCTTAATTCGTCTCGCTCTTCGATGGTGTATTCTTTGTTTTCCCCAACTACCTCCACCACAGATGGTGGATTTGCTTGCTCGTTTGGATCCATCCAGATAGGTCCTTTCTACTGGTTTTGAATGCAAGATTCAGGCACCGGCGCCTCCCACTGTGGTCGCCAATTTGGTTTGGTTTATTTTAGGCTGGGGGTAATTCTGTAAAGTGTTTTATAAAGTATATTGAGTATTAAGTGTTTGGTATAAAGTAGTGAGAGATTTGAGTATCCTGGTTGTATGAAATGTTCATTACCCTCATTAATGAAATTAGTTGGGGTATTTATACCCTAAATTAAGGACCCATGGGCTTACGGGTCAAGTTATAGAACCAGGCCAAGTTTAAGGACCCATTAGTCTTTTAAGCTGATTAGCACCTAGCTTAGTCAAAAGGTGTTTAGATGTTTCTTTACTTTGTCATGTCCGGATAGTTCAATGGTACGTTTATGTCCGAATTGCCCTTGTCTGGATAGTTCAGTGAGCTGTGACTGGATAATCCGAACTCATCAGAGTTAATATTTATAAATGAGAAAATGATAATTCCACCAATGTTTTATATGTTCTAAAAATGAAAAACAATCGGTTTCGGGTGATCTTTTAACCAATGTGGGAATTTGTTTTATGTACGAATCTAGTAAACTCTTTCTAACCAAAGACGGAATCCTTGTTTGGAAATAATAATAATAAAGTAATAGAATGATGTAACTATGTACCACCAAAATTAAATGGGGAGATATGTTTATGGTTGTTCTAGTAATGAGTATTTATTATGGCATAGTAGACTTGCTCATATAAGAAATAGAACGACTGATATAATTGTTAAAACCAGACTTGTAAAGTGTGATATAGGTTCGTATTAAAAATATGAATTGTGTGTAGAATCAAAGATGATTAAAAAACCTTACAAACCTGTTGGAAGATGTACAACATTGTTAAAGTTAATGTACACTAACATATATGAGTTAAAAGGTATCTTGACTCATGGGGGTAGAAGATATTTGATAAATTTGATTGATGACTACGCTAGATTTACTTATGTTTATTTTCTTAGAAATAAGATTGAGGTATTTAATATGCTTAAGATCTTCAAACGAGAAGTAGAAAATCAATTAAACACTAAGATTAAAGTCTTTCATAGTGATCGAGGTGGAGAGTATTTCTTTACGAGAATTTTCTAGTTTTTATGAATAACATGAGATAATTCATCAATATTTGGTGCCTTACACACCGCAGTAACATAGATTGGATTAGAGCAAAAATAGAACTTCAATCGAGATTACCAATAATATGCTAGTTAATTCAAAATTGAATATTATTTTATGGGGTGAGGCTATTTTAACTGCATGTCATATTTTTAATTTTTTTCCTCTTAAGAAGATCGGAGTGTTTCCATATGAGTTATGGAAATGAAGAAAACCAAATATAGACTACTTTGAACTGTGGGGTGTTTAGCTTTTTGTAAAAACACGGATTTAAGAAGGGTAAAATTAAGTTTTAAACCTATAGGGTGTGTGTTTATTGGTTGTGTCGCCAATAATAAAGCTTATATAGGCTATTAGATTTGAAATCTAATGTGGTATTTGAATCAAAGAAGTAGAGTTCTTTAAATCCAAATTATATGATGATAACTTGATATAAACAACTGTAGAAAATGAGGAAATTATTGGTTACCCCAATGGGATCTTAGATGCAACATTAGATTAGACCATGCCACCATTTAAACCCTTAACCCTTTAAGAACCATTGTTCTTTTAAGAAGTTTATGATTATGCTATTTAAATCTAAATGAATATATATGTTCATCTTGTTACTACTATTGGATGATATCACTATCCTTTAATATAATGCTCCCAATTGTATCTTAGGTATTTCAATCTCTATAAGGAATCACTTAATTTTCAATTCAAGGCTTACAGATGAAGTTGTTAATCAAGGTGTTGCTTAAGATGCTGGTATAGATGTTGCTTAAGATGATGTACATAATTTTGGTATGGTTGCTGATTAAACTCCTTCTCAAGTTGGTGACTACACATATGCTTATTGCTATCTGCAAATCAAAAGGATATTCTCCCATTACAAGATTGTAAACTTCTTCCTTAAGCTTTTGTTCTTAATCATGAAGTAGTTGTAATTAGGGAAATAATTATATGTAGTATGAAAATAGTACTTTAAACAATTGTGTATACGATATATTTCATACTCAATAAAGTATTTTACTTTTTGGGAAAAAAAGAAGATAAAAAAGAGATGGATGTCACGTGGCTCTAGAATTACTAAGTTGGTACCGATTTGTATTTATTTCAGCCGAAGTTTAATACATGTTGCATTCTCACTGAAAAATAAGGACGAGAAAGTCTCGGTTATCCGATCAAAATCAATCCAATAAATAATGATATCACATTTTTTAAAAGTAGAATCGGTTATACATAATATATTGTCATCGAATTCGAATGATATTTTGAATTTCAAACTTTTTACACGAGTATTTAGTCCGAATTTGATTCATCGGATAATATATGATAGATAATCATAGTTTAATAATATTTAAACTATAATATATTATTTATAAAACTTTAAAAGAGTTGTTATTGTTTTTCAAGTTTTTGTTTTCTTTTTATTTTATATATTTTTAATGAAACAATTTGTTACACAGTCTTTTAACCGAATAAATCGATGTCTATTATATATCTGTAATATTCAATTAGATCTTGATTTTAATATTGGTGTGGATTATTTTCAACTGAGGGTAATTTTGTCTAGAGTTTTATGATGTTTCAAGGGTATTTAATGCTTAAGTAGTTTGTAGTGAGAGATTTGAGCTGTCTGGTTGTATTAAATGTTCATTACCTCATTAATGAAAGTGGTTGAGTATTTATACCCTTATTTATGGGCCACATGGGCTTTCGGGTCACACTTATGAATTCATGTCGAGTTCAATGACCCATTAGTTTTTAAGCAGGTAGGTAATTAGCTTAGTCATGATGTGATTTAGTTTTTAATACATTAGTCTTGTTCGGATGGTACAGTGGGTGGTTTTTGTCCGAATTTCCCATGTCCGGTTCCCACAGTGAGTGGTGAGAAAATCTCAACTCATCAAATATGAATATAAAAGTGTTTTAGTAAACAATTTTACGTTGACGGTGACAAATAATAATCTCGTGAAAATTCTTCTAATCATCTCAAATACCAAACAACTTAAAAATAAAAATAACTCACTTGTATTAATTTTTCTATAATCAAAATAGTGTTCATATTTTACAGCACCCACAAAATAAAAGAGTTAGAAATGAAGTTTTTCATTTTCAAACCTAGCTTTTGAATCTCGTCTCGAATCTTAATAGCACAATCCACTTTACCGAGTCTACAATAGACATTTAACAACACATCCTAAGGATATTAGTCTAAACCAAATTGTTCAAACCAAATTGTACTGGTTTGGCTCTGAACGATCTCGTTTTCAAAAGTAAACCATGAACCGAGTAAGAACCGGTTTGGTTCACGGTTTAACAGTGCGGTTTTGATCCGATTTTCGGATCTAGTGACCCTTTAACAACTATATGTGTGACTAAAAAAATTGTATATTAGGTTCCTATCCTATTATTTTTTTATCTTTTTACCTTTGGAAAATATAAAATAAACTTTAAAAGTTTGTTTTTTGGTCAGATATAAAGCAAATTGAACATTGTTTTTCTTTGAGACCTAGTTGAAGCAATACTCATTCATTCAGAATGTAGATTCACCGATCTTTTATTCAACATTCTTCCATTCATTGATATCTAAATGTGTAAGATTCCGTTTAAAACTATATATATAATGTATGTATTTTTTATAAATCAATAATAAACATGTATTTTACAAATTCATGTAATTATAAAGATTTATGAAATTATGAACTTGTCTTGTAAGCAAATTTCTAGATTGTTATGATATCTTTAAATGAGGCCGGCTTTTCTAAACGAGATATGATCTTTTAGACGAGGCATAATCTTCTAGACGGGATATAACCTTTTATATTAGGCACATTCTTTTAGACAATGCAGAGTCTTTTAGATGAGTTATAATATTTTAGATGAGATATTGTATTCTAGACGTGGGAATTCTGGACAAAGGCCTTTTATGAATATTTCTCTGAACTTGGAAGACAAGGAAATATATATTCACTTACTCTGTGTTTTACCCTGGTAATATGGGAATTTCAAAGATATAATGCTTTATGACAAAAAAGGCACCATCAACTTGGATGAAGTTCTATCAGCCTGAGAATCTAATAATATATAAAATTTAAACATTTAATGTTTAAGAACGATGGTGAAGAAGGTTTAAATAAATCAAGGGGAAGAAGCGAGAAAAAATAATGTTCGAGTCAAAATCAAATGTTGTGACATCTCAAAGTTGAAATGTTATCATTGTCACACTTCTGGTCATTTCAAGAAGGATTGTCCTCAGAGAGGAGGCAATGGTAGTTCATCTGCTCAGATTGTGTTAAGTGAAGATGAAGGTTATGAGAATAAATAAGCACTAACAAGATTTGGGAAAATAAGAAGAGTTGGGTCATGAACTCAGGATGCTCATATCACATTTGTCCAAGAATAAAATATTTTGAGACATTGGAATCTAAATAAAGCGGAGTTGTACTTCTTGGTAACAATAAAGCTTGCAAAATTTAAGGTATGGGTTATATCAGACTCAAAATGTTTGATGATCGTGATTTCATTTTGAATGATGTGAGGCATATTCCCAAGCTTAAGGGAATTTTTTTTCCATTAGCATGTTTGGTCATCTAGGATATTACACTAGAGTTAAACGTAAGATAATGAGAATTGCATTAGTAATAGCCAAAGGGTCTAAAATAAATAGTTTATATATTTGAGAAGGTTCCAATGTTATTTGTAATATATTAGTAATTAGTGTATACTGCAGACATAACTAAACTATGGAATTTGTGGTTGGGTCATGTCACTGAAAAATGCTTAATTGAATTAGCTAAAGAAGGTTTGTTAGGAAAAGTAAATTTACACAAACTAGAATTTTGCGCTTACTCCACACTAAGCAACACAATATTAATTTCAGGATGGGAGTACACAAGTCTAGTAGGCCATTTGAGTATGTTCACTCAGACCTTTGGGGTCTAGAGTTTTTTCTAATCATGGGGGGAATTCATACTTTATTATCATAATTGATGATCATTCTAGATGGGTACAAGTGCGGTGTATGTTGTTGGGAGTTAGATTATCCCAATGTTTATGGGGATAAACTGTTAGTACTGCATCATACTTGATAAACAGATGTCCATCAACAAGGATAAATCCAAAGACACATATAGAGGTTTGGAGCGGCCAACCGACAGACTATTCTAACTTAAAATTCTTTGGAGCTTTAGTATTTTCCCATATCAAGCAAGATAAGTTTAATGCTAAATCGTTGAAGTGTGTTTTCACTGGTTATCCTGATGGTGTGAAGGGTTATACGTTGTGGAAGATATAATCTGGAAAACCAAAGTTTATAATAATCAAGGATGTTACTTTTGATAAGACCCAAATGAGGATGAAGTAAAAGTACATGGATAGATGACCATAGATGGGGGTAGAGAGAATCCAGTTTGAGCGTGAGCATTCCAGTAATGAGAAGGAAGTAGATGGTCAAAACAAGTACTTAAAGAAAGTAGAAGTCAAATAATAGCTATTGTGGGCTATCAGCTACCACGTGATATGGGGAGAATAATTATTACCCCACCTAAGATATATGGTTATTTTGACCTTATTTGTTAGGCTTTGAATGAGAATAAAGAGGTGCAACACTCGGAACCAAAGAAATTAAGAGATGCGTTCAAAATAAATGATATGAAAGAGTGGTTGAAGGAAATGAAAGAGTAAATTCTTTGATTGATGAAGAATCAATCTTGGAATCTTGTGTCATTACCTAAGAAAAAAAAGGGTAATTCGTTGGGTGTTCAAAAGGAAATAAGGTATACCATGGGTTGAAATATCAAGGTATAATGCGATACTTGTAGTAAATAATTTTACTCAGGTGAAAATGATCGATTACAACGAGATCTTTTCACCGGGGGTGAAATATTTTGTTATATAATGATTCTTTTGGAAATTGTAAATATGTATGATCTTAAGTTTTACCATATGGATGTGAAGATCTCATTCTTACATTGATATTTAGATGAAACAATCTACATAAAACAACCTGAAGGTTTTGTGGTATACAATTCAAAAATATGTTTGTTAAAAAAATATTTGTATGCGCTAAAGTAGAGTTTAAGTCAGTGGTATTGTTGGTTTGATGATTATTTATTAAAGACTGGTTTTATGAAAAACAACTATGATAGTTTTAGGACATTTTTGAGTGACAAATTTAGTGGATTCTCCACAATAAGATCATCTCGGTAGTTCATGTCTGTTTCAACACTATTTTTTGTCATGATATTCGAATAGATGAAATTTTTTATCGTTACCCAATTAGGTTTTTTTAAAATCTTTTATCATATCATATATCATATATTTGGGCCATTCCCAAAAATAAATGTTTAAACCACCCCCACCAAATTTATGGTTTTAATTGTTTACCGAAATTATATTTACATAAAATATATTTTAATTACTAATAAATATTATCTAAAATTATATGTTAACGAGAATTGTCTAGTTTTTAATACTCAATATTTTCATAATTAATGAATATTTTATTTTGTTATAACTATATTATATTGAAAAATAGTGTACACAATTCGAGCATATAAAAAATATGAATAAATAATTTAATGTAATTGTTATATGTACTAAATGTTTTAGGATCAACAAAATTTTCATATGGGACAATTTGAGAGAGATATCCAACAATTCAATGGAGTGGATTATCATGGGTAATTTTAATTGTATAACAAACTGACTGAACAATTGTCTTATTTAACATCGTGTTTACGAAGTCTTGATGATTTCAACAACATAATTTTAGGTTGCTCTCTTGAAGATGTTGGATTCATTGGATCTCCTTTTACTTGGAACAATAATAAGAATTGGTTTAGACTGGATATAGTGACCATTAATTCCCAAATGAGAAACTATTTTGATTCAATTCAAGTAAAACATTTATAAAAAAACAACATGTTCTAACCATGCACCATTATTAGTAACATTAACCAACAATAATTTGAAACCAAAACCCTCATTCAAGTTCCTAAACATGTGAAACCAACACCTTGATTTCTACAAAAACAATTGAGGAATCATGGAATATCCTTCCTCGCCCATTTTTACATGTCCCTTACCACAAATTAAAAAAAAAACTAAATTAAAACTGAAGTCTTGGAATCATGAAGTCTTTGGCAACATTTTCAATGTTGTTGCCAAAGCTGATGAAGAATTCAGTTACTATAAAAATGTATTTCAAGTTTCTCAGAACATTGAAGATAATATAAAGTTGTCAAATCTAAAGTTAATCACCTTCTTATCGTGCCAATTGAATTAGGTTATTGGGTACATAAGAGCTATATCCATTGGTTAAAACAAGGTAATAAAAACACAACTCTCTTTCATAATTTTGTAAAGAAAAGACAAAGAAAAAATAGAATAAATGGTATCAAACATGAGAATAATTGGATATAAGATCACAATAGGATGAATGATTTGGCATTAATATTAGTAGATACATGATAATTCAACACACAGTAAGATGTTGGCATTGGTCTACACTCAAAATTATTAACATCATAATAATTCTACCTATAATAATAAGCTGGACTATATGATATGACCAAAATAAGAGGAAATATGATGATTTTAATTTTACCACTGAGAACATATACAATAAGATTAACCATATTATTTCATGTTTTAATAATACTATATCTTTTAAAAAGACAGTATGGACTGATGATATCGATATAACTAATAAATTAAATATTTTCTTTCATTTTGAAAAATACTAACAGATTGCAAGCTATTAAATGTAATGCTCCTCATGAAAATAAGATAAAGTTAAATTGTGATGGATCTTGTTTCATGAATGGATAATCTAGTAGTGCTGGATTATTTAAACATATAAATGAGAATATGATTTGTGTAGGATTTATGGTAAATTAAACCCTTTGATTGCTGAAACCTTAGCATTATTAGATGGTTTAATTATATGTAATCATAAAAACTTTAAGAATATTAATATTAAATATGTTTCGAAATTCCTTATTGATATCTTGTCTACGGGTACTATCCTCTCGTCTTTACATCATATTATTAATCATTGTAGAAATTTTATTTATCCTACAATGACAATTAAACACATCTCCAGAGTTCAAAATCAGGTAGTTGATTGGCTGCAACGGTAGACTCTTACATGCAAGATGAGATTAGACCATGACACCATGTAATCCCTCAACCCTCTAAGAGGCATTGTTCTTTTAGAAAATTTAGGGTTATGCTATTTTAATCCAAATGAATAAATATGTTCATCTTGTTGCTACTAGTGGATTATATCACTTTGCTTTAATATTATGCTCTCAATTTTACTTCAGGCCTCTCAATCTCTATAAGGAATTCACAAATGACACTAAATTTTCAATTCAAGTCTTACAGATGATGTTGTTAAGCACGGTGCTTCTTAAGATACTTATATAGCTGCTGCTTAAAATGATGTACAAAATAATGGTATGGTTGCTGATTAAATTCTTGTTCAAGTTGGTGACTACACATATGCTTATTGTTCAAGTTGGTGACTACACATATGCTTATTTTTATCTGCAAATAAAAGAGATATTATCTCATTACAAGATTGGAAACTTCTTCCTTAAGCATATTTTCTTGATCAAGAAGTAATTTTAATTAGAGAAATAATTACATGTAATATGGAAATAGTACTTTAAGCAATTGTGCAAACAATCTATTTCGTATTGAATGAAGTATTTTACTTCTGGGAAAAAAAACATAATAAAGAAATGGATGCCATGTGGATCTATAATTACTAAGTTGGTGTTGATTTGTATATATTTCAACCGAAGTTTTAATACATATTGCGTTCTCACTGAAAAAGATGGATGGGAAAGTTTCGTTTATCTGATCCAAATCTGGTAGCGAAGCGGAAATAGAAGAAACAGACAACGATAAAATCCTAACCCTAGGTTAGAGAAATAAAGAGACTCAGAATAATAATTCTCAAAATTCAATTAATCAAAGTTTGACGGTAAAATAGGGTATAAGATGCTTTATATATGAGACATCCAAAACCCTAATAATATATTCTAAAAATACAATAAAGATATTAAAAATAAAAATCAAATATAATCTGAATGCAATTAGATTTGATTCACTAATTAAAATATTAATTTTAAAATAAAATAAAATAAAATATCAGAAATAGTAAAATATGATTTTTGGACCCTAAACAGTAGAATTTAAAGTCCGAATTTCGTGACATAGTCACGCTTTTGACAGTTGTTGGGCTCGTCGAGACATTCGATTTGAGTACCAATTTCTCCTAGTTTGGATACCCGAGCGAGAAACCAGTCTGTCTGCAGTCTTCGCTACATCAAAATCAATCCAATAAATGACGTTATCTCATTTTTTAAAAGTAGAATCAGTTATACGTAATATATTGTCCCTCAAATTCGAATGACATTTTGAATTTCAAACTTTTTACACGAGTATCTAGTCCAAATTTGATTCATCGGATAATATATGATAGATACTCATAGTTTAATAGTATTTAAACTATAATATATTATTTATAAAACTTTAAAAGAGTTGCTAACGTTTTTTCAAGTTTTTTTTTCTTTTTCTTTTATATATTTTTCATAAAACAATTTTGTATGTAGTCTTCTAACCGAATAAATCGATGTTTGTTATATATCTGTAATATTCAATTAGATCTTGATTTTAATATGAATGTAAAAGTGTGTTGGTAAACATTTTTTAGTTGACGGTGACAGATAATGATCTCGTGAAAAGTATTTAAATAATCTCAAATACCAAACAACTCAATTGTATTAATTTTTCTATAGTAAAAATATTGTTCATCTTATATAATGGATTGTTATGTTATTTATATTTAACAAATGGTATAATGTGATATAATAACCCATTAATCATTCTATTAAAAATATGTTTTTCGCAAACTCTCGACTAAAATATTCATCCATGTTTTATTGGCGCATCGCAGTATCTGATCTTTAACAAAAGAAATAATAAAAATACAACATCCAACCTCGTCAGGAGATATAATTTGTTTTTATCATTTTCCAAATATGCAACACATTTTCGAAAGCACGAGCATGACATAAGCTTTAATAATAATATTTTAAGTTACCACATTTAGTTCGATTCAGTCTTAAAAAAAATTATCATAAAGTTAAGTTTCGCCAAGTTATAATTCCTTACAATATTCATGTAATATAGTATTGTGATTATATGGATCCGATTTCAAATTACACTCTATTATTCGTGATAATGTACTCTTGTTATTTGACTTTATCTTTCTAGATTCTATTTCTCACTACATTCTTTTACTTCTCTCAATCTTACATAGTGAAACCAGATAAATACTTATCAAAATGAAGAAATGAAAATGTTATTGCACCTTTCAGTTTGAGAGAAAATCGAGATGAACGATAAGCCAATCAGTATCATTATCTTGTGCCTCCGTAGAAAAGGTATTGAGAGAAGTATCTAGATAAATGTATGTTGTGTCTATGTGGTCTAAACTTGACTCATTATATATGACCAATTCATTAGCACATAAGCAGTATCTGATACACCAATTGTATATCTATTGTATGGTGGATACCAAGTGAATATTGGAGCAGTTAACAAGAGTTTAACAAGATTATCGATGATTTTATGAACATTGTTGTGAACTTGGAAGACAATGACAAATATTTTGAATTTTTTTGAAGAATTACATGTTATTATAGAAAATCAAATAATAACTAAACTGATTATTTTGAGAACTGACAATGGCCTGGAGTTTGTTTCAAAGAAGTCTAATGAGCTTTGCAAGAACGCAAGTATAAAGAGGTATAAAAGTGTTCATACACACCGGGGCAAAATGATCTCGTAGAAAAAAAATTGAATATGGCCTTGTTGGATTGGGTGAGGTGTATGTTGTTGAGAGCTATATTATCCAAACGTTTATGGGGATAAGGTGTTAGTATTGCATCATAGTTGATCAACAAATGTCCATCAACAAGGATAAATCCAAAGACACATATGGAGGTCAGGGGAGGATCCATGATTAGAATTTAGGGTGTGCCAAAAATATCATTGAACTAAAAAATGTCCGAGTAATATATAGTCAAAATACATGAATATACTATTACAACTAAAAATGAAAATCTATTTCTAGTCTAAATGTAATTGAATTCTTCTCTTACTCATGCCTTGAAAGCGCTTGATAATATTTCGATCATCGATTGCCACAAGTGTCATTAAGCTATCATTAAGCCATGGATTGGACATTCGATTTCTCAACTCATTCTTCACATATTTCATACTAGAAAATACTCGCTCAACACTTGCGGTGGCCACCGGTAATGACAAAGCTAGCTTTAAAAGATTGTACACTAATCAAACGTTTTGTACTTTTTTGTACGCACAAGAGTCCTACATAGATCCGAGATACTCTTCAAATCGGAAAAATTATCGTCCATCTTCACACACTCAATATAAGTCTCAAGTTGGCTAGACAACTCTTTATCACTAACATCCACAAAGTCATTTGGGTATAATCTTGCCAACCTCACAAGTGAGTTAGTGTCAAAACCTTGAAATGAAGAAAAAGGATTCAAACATGCCACACAATTCAACAACTCAACATTTTCGGGTGTAAATCGATCATTCAACTCTTGCATTACACAATCTATGATATGTAAAAAACAAGCATTCCTGAAATTGATTTCAAAACCTGAAATTCTCTTTATAAATCAAAGGATTCCACTAATTCTCAAATGGATTTCTTAACATACTTTGTAGGAAATACTAAAAGCACATTAACATATCCGATTCTCAAATTAATTTCTTAACATAGTAGAAAATACTAAAAGCACATTGACATACCTAAAATCAAAGGATTCCACTGCTTCAGTGCTGCGTTTTTTATGTTTGTAAGAGAAAATATGTGATTTTGATTGAGGAGGAGATGGTAGAGGAGACTGCTGCATTTGAGGAGAGAGAAAGAGATAAGCGGATTCCACTGCTTTAGTGCTGTGTCTTTTATGTTTGTAAAAGAAAATATGTGATTTTGATTGAGGAGGAGAGGGTAGAGGAGGCTGTTGCGTTTGAGGAGAGAGACAAAAGAGGGCTGCTGCGTATTTTGTATTTGTGTAGATTTAGGGTTTAGTTGGGGGAAATAAGGAAGGAAAAGAAATAAAGAAAAAAAATTAAGAAAGAAAGGAAGGAAGAAAAATAAAAAAATAAAAGATTTTTTATATTTGTGTAGATTTAGGGTTTAGTTGGGGGAAAAATTAGAAAGGAAAAAAAAGAACAATTTAGGGTGGTCCAAGGTTTGTACTCTTAACCTCAAGGTTAAGAACTAAACACTCTTACCATTACACTAAACTTATTTTTAAAATTTCGGGTGGTCCATGGCATACATGGCCACCCCTTAGATCCGCCCATGATGGAGGTTTAGAGTGGTCGGTCGATAGACTATTTCAACTTGAAAGTCTTTGCAACTTTAGCATTTTCCCATATCAAGAAATATAAGTTTAATGCTAAAGATTTGAAGTATGTTTTCATTTTTTATCTTGAAGGTGTGAAGGTTACACGTTGTGGAAGATGGAATCTGGAAAACCAAAGTTTATAATAATCAGGGATGTTACTTTTGATGAGTCCCAGATGAGGATGAAGTAAAATATGGAAAGAAAACGAGAAACAGGGGTATAGAAAATTCGGCTTAAGGGGGATTATTCTACTAATGAGAGGGAAGAAAAGGGTCAAAATAAAAAACCTAAAGAAATTAGAAGTCAGATAATAACTTCTATGGGCTATCAACTAGCACGAGATAGGGTGAGAAGAGTTATTACTCCACCTAAGAGATATGGTGATGTTCACCTTATTTGTTAGGCTTTGAATACGACTGGAGATGTGCAAGACTCAGAAACAAATAAATTAATGGAGGCATTCAAATGTAATAATATGAAATAACTGGCTTAAGGAAATAAAAGAGGAAATTCTTTCATTGAAGAAGAACTAGGCTTGGAAGCTTGTGTCATTATCTAAGAAAAAAAAGGTTAGTTGGTAGCAAGTGGGCGTTCAAAAGGAAAGAAGATATACAAGGCCGAAGCACCAAGGTATAAAGCAATACTTGTAACAAATGATTTACTCATGTGAAAGTGATCGATTACAACAAGATCTTTTCACTGGTAGTGAAATATTGTTCTATAAGGATTATTTTTACAATTGTACATATTTATAATCTTGAGTTGGAACACATGAATGTGAAGAAAGCATTCTTATATGATAGTTAGATGAAACAATCTACATGGAATAACTTGAAGGTTTTGTGGAATACAATTCAAAAGTATGTTTGTTAAAGAAATCTTTGTATGCGTTGAAGTAAAGTCCAAGACAGTGGTATCGTTGATTTGATGATTCTTTATTGAGGACTAGTTTTGCGAGAAATAACTATAACACTTGTATGTATATGATGAAGATGGATGTGAAATTCATTCTCTGTCTCCTCCTTTATGTAAATGAAATTCTTATAGTAAGTTCAAATAAAAAAGAGATTCAGAATCTCAAGATGAATTTAAATGGGTGAGTTGGAGATAAATGGCTTGGTAATAAAATGAGGGTACTTGGAATGGATATCATGAGAGGCCAGAGTAAAGGTAATTTGTTCTTATCTCAACAAAGCTACTTGAAGAAAATAATAAACGTCTTAGAATGAAATATTATAAAGTAGTAAATACTCAACTAAGCCATCATTTAAAGTTATTAGTTAAACAGTGCCCGCAATTTGTGGATGAGAAAAAAAAAGATGGAGAGTACTCATATGCAATTGAGGTTGGAAGTATCATGTATGGTATGGTTTGTAGTAGACCAGTTTTATCATATGAAATTAGTGTGGTAAGTCGGTTTATGGAAAACCCAAGCCAAGTTTAATGCCTAGCTTTGAAATAGGTCCTGAGATATATGAATGGATCGTTGGATATTGGTCTGAAGTACACTAGAACAGATCCACGAATGAGTGTTCTGGAGGGTTATGTGGATACAGACTAGGAAGCTAATATAAACACTTCAAAATCATTATCTAGTTTTGTGTTTGCATTGTTCAGAATAGTAGTTACTTGAAAGGTCAATCAACAGACGGATGCAGCCTTGTCGGCAACTCAAGCAGAATACAGAACCCTTGTTAAAAGGGTTAATAAATTCATATGGTTTAAGGGTATGATTGGAGAAATATAGATTAGTCAATGATGTATGAAGATACATTGGGACACCCAGAGCGCCATCTATTTGGCGAATCATCAGTCTATCATAGAAGGACAAAGCATATTGATGTTCGGTTGCATTTGGTAGGGACATGATCGAGAAAAAAGAAATTATGGTGGAGAAAATAGAATCAAAAGAAAATCTAGCACACATGTTCACTGAATCATTACATAGAACGAAGTTTATGCATTGCTTGGGCTTGATTAACTTCGTTGAAAATTAGATGAAGGTTGGAGATAGTAGCAAGGCGGTTGGTGAGAAGACATCACCATATATTTAAAGACAATATGTAGAACTGATGGTTTTCCCTTGAAAATTTTAGATGAGGCGGGGTTTTCTAGACTAGACTAGGTCTTTTAGATGAGGAAGAGTCTTCTAGACGAGGCATGGTCTTTTAGATGAGGCGGGATCTTCTAGACGATGCATGGTCTTTTAGATGAGGCAAAGTCTGTTTTTAGAGGTAAAGTCTTCTAGATGAGGGTATTGTGGACGAGGCAAGGTCTTCTAGATGAGGGTCTTCTAAAATAGGGTCTTCTAGACGAGGACCTTATAGCCAAAGTTCTTTCAGAGGAAGGTCCCGAAGATGAGGCTCCCAAGGTGAGGTACCTAATCATTGTGAAAGAATTATTTACAACAGAATTAACCAATTCTAGTAAGAAGTAACTAATTATGTTATTAGATCAAGAAAGCTAGCATTATAAATAATCTTTTATACCTTGAAAAAAAATATTGTTCAAAAACTAAGTAGTTGTAATCAAAAACAAATTTTTGAAAGAGAAAGAAAAGAAGTGGATGGAGTAAGGATAAAGACTTATTTTTGTAACTCATTTGAGAGAATCTCTTGTGGAACATTTTGTGGGGATAGTTAAGTTAAGTTGAGATCTGCTCTCTCCTCTATATGCAAGTCGATTTGACTTACTAGGTAAACTAGTAAATTATGTTGTTTTCTTTTTTGGAGATTTAATTTTTGTTTATTATTGTTATTGTATCTTATTATTTTTGGTTGATTTTTTCAATTTTGCTCCATACATCAAGGTATGGGCGTAAGTTAACTGAATCTCGCAACAATTTATGAATTTACAAAATTTAAGTAAAATATATGATTTATTACCAAATCTTTGGATTTGTGTTTCTTTTTTTTTCGGAGGGAACCCGCAGCCGCTACTCAGAGTGCAATGAGTGCGCACAGGGTAAACCCTCAGTCTGACGCGATAGCCTGCAAACCAACGCCAGAAGGTAAACCACACAAGGTGACAGGCTCAGCCGAGAAAGCGTATGTCGAGGGACTCGAACTTATGACCTTTTGGTTATAAGAATGTCATACTCAACCAACTCGGCTACCCTCTTGGGGGCAAAAAGAAATAGATTTGTGTTTCTGTTTGTATAAGACACGTGTGGATATATGTGCTCATGAGCTGAATGCAATTGAAGAAAATAACTTTCCTAGCTTGTGGCATTGAAGACACAAAGATGAAAACTTTGCTAGATAAATCACTCATTCCCATTAATAAAACTATTATTATTGATCTTTGCCCATTGTTCGGAAAAATACAATATAGAGTTAACCTAGGTATGAGGTACCATGCACCCATCACACCAAAAACACTAAAACAATTCTATGTATAGTATGTGTTCGCCGGGATTACAACAAAAATAATCATGTCAAATATTATTTCACCGTGAGGGATAATAAATTCGTCCATACAAACTAATTTTGAAATGAGTTTGTTGTTATAATTAATAGCTTATCGCAACTATTGAAGTTTTTGGTTGCGACAAACTCTTTTAATTTTAAAGACAGAAACTTTCAAAATCAATTTTTAATTTTATTTTTTCAAGCAAAATAACAATAAAAGAAGAGTCATATAAAAAATATTTTGAAGGATAATTTGACATAGTTTACTCTAACCTGACCAAATCCGTTTTTTTTTTAATTACTGTCCAACCAATTTTAAAATCGAGTTAAAAAAAGAAATAGATTTAGTTATACCAATACCAACGATATTTTCATATACCCGTTACCCTTTTTTTCGAAGGAACATTCACAGTTATGTTAAAAGCTATTAAAATTTAATCGTACCAAACAGTTCTTTTATACGCTCGTTAAAAATTAACACAGACGAAGCAAAATCACGGAATATATTTCAGGTTAAAAATTAACACAGACGAAGCAAAATCACGGAATATATTTCAGGTTAACACTGGTCAAGAAAGTTTCATTTCTATTACCATTTAGCAGGTGCAGCTGTTAGAAGGGCTGCACCAAAGGAAATTTAAACAGATAGAGAAACTATAGCGGCTCAAGCAAGACCTCCTTTCTAGTGAGCAGAAAGAATAATACCTTGGAAACACACCCAAAGTCTCCTTTGAGATTTATTGTTCTTCGAACCAGCAGATATGTAAATCACTGGAAATATAGATCTAGACATAATAATGCATGCAGCATAACAAAACGATGCATTAAAGTTTTACATATCTTCCGGCAACATAATGAATGAATCAATTGAAGATCAAAGATCATAAAACAAATATCATTTCACCAACCAAAAGGTAGGAAAACTTATTCCTCAATCCTCACAATATCGCGAACCAAATTGTTTTGGGATCACGCTTATAGAGTATAACAAATACCAAAGTATCTAGAAAAAAAAGCAGCATCCAGAGAAAAATAAATCAATAGTTCCACAACAACAGAAGAAATTACATAAAAACGAAACATCATACCAAGGGTTCGAACATGTTAAACTAGGTCCCTTCTCAAGCAAAGCCTAGCTTTATTCTCCATCCATAACTCTTATTTCATTCCCTTCTTCTCTTCTGTTTGTTTTCAACCTCACAAAAGTCCTGAAGGGAGATCAAACTTTCTGTGTAAACGGCCGTCTTGAACGAGTTTCCGTAATGGAATATCTCAATGTTGTTTGTGGGGCCCTTTATAGCAGCCAATCCTTTACGATACCGTACTATGATTCCATGCCGTCTAGAAAAAGATAACAGGGGAGATCCCCATATAGTAGCAATACACGGGTGACAATCGTAAGGAGCAGTCACATACACTTTGTCGGAAGTTGAACCCCTCACTAACCATGAACTAGTACCAAGAGAGGCAGCAACAACAGGAACGGTGGCAGAAATGCAGAGCGAGTTACGTAGAACTCCTAGAGAAGGGAAACGGTGATGCTTGGATTCTGGAACCGGGGTTTTCTGAAAAGTTTCGTTATTCAAGTTCAACGAGACCAGCCAAAGCCCATTTTCACTAGATTCGTCCCCCATTGTCCCGTCGATCCAGTAGAGGGCTCCATTCCAGTAAATGGCTTCGCGGCCGAATTTATGAGCACCCAGAATAGACCAATTTATTTGTTTGGTATCTTTAATATGCCTCCACGCTCGGTTTCTCACCGAGAATAAATTAAGCACGGGTTGACAAATATTTTCATTCTCACAAGCGATAGTCACAGCAAAAATCTTATAATCATCTGTTTTGCGATCATACCCAAAACCATATCTAGTGACGCACGAATTGTCCTTGTACCTTAAAAGAGGTAGTCTTATAGACTGGGTCGTACAAGGGTTCCAGATAACTATGGTCTTGCAGCTACCGGTAGAAATGCAAACCAACCCATTGCAAGATCCTAAAATCATAAAATCCTTACTGATTTTGAAAGGGATTTGTATCCCATGAGCATCCGATAGATCTCTAGACTCTTCGCAATCGAAGGAGCTAAACCCACTACGAGTAGATAGAAAGAGTTTCTGCTTACCATCCAATACCGATCGCTTGAGGTGCAACTTGGCGAAGAGGGTGGTTGAAACCAATGATGACCAGTACTTTGATGCAGCCCTAAATCTCAGCACAGGTTTGGGCGGCAATCTTAGTAAAATCTCCACGATCAGATCATTTGGGTAACTCTCCTTGTAGTTCATGTCTGTCTGAGTCTCGACACTACTTAGTCGGGACATTTGAATAGATGGAAACTGTTATCGTTACCCAATTAGGTCTTTTATACAATCTTTATCCTAATGTCATATATCATATTAAATTTGGGCCAGGCTCATAACTTTCCCACGAAAATGTTAACCATCCCCCCTCCAAATTAATGGTTTTAATTCTTAACCGAAATTACGTTTACATAAAATAGTTTTAATATTAATACGGTAATGATTTGTTTTTTATTTAGTTCAAACATTAGTTTGATTTGGTTGGTCTAGTTTGAAAATAAATCAAATCAATTTAGTAGAAATATTGGTAGGTCTTTTGGAATACTACGAAAAATTCCATATAATTAAAACATTTGAATTAATGTTAAAATTGATAATACGAAGTATATTTTAGAAAGTTATATTTATTTGTAATGGTTTACCCTTAAAATTTTATATATATATATATGATCCAATTATATAAATATTTTGATCGTACTAATATTCAGCAATATTATTCGATGATTTGTAGAAAGTAATTGTGAAATGTGGTTGATTGGAAAAGAAGTTTTTATTATCGTAGACGGTGAGACAAATAAAAAAACTAAATTTAAAAGTTTTCGTGCGAAGGTTTGCTATGATTTGTACAAAATTAGTCACGGTAAACCGCCAAAATCAATTCCAAAAGGCTATCGGTACAAAATTAGTCACGATAAGAATGTCAAAATCAGTTCCAAAAAGCTTTTGCTATGATCCGTACGGAATTAGTCACGGTAAAAGTGTCAAAAACAGTTTCAAAAGCTTTTATTGTGATCTACACAATCCAGATCGCAACAAAAGGACATTATATTAATTTTTACCACGTGCCTTTTTTATCGCAATCAATTCGGTCTTGCGTAAGTTATTACTCCAATAATTGATATAACGTGTTGCGACCTGAACATGGTTGGTCGCGGTAAACGCCTTAAATACCAAAAGATGTACTTTTTTGAAGAATCGTTTTTTTTCCAAAAAAGTGATTCTTGAAAGTTGTGATCTTACTTATAGATTTCTGAAAAGATTATAACATTTTGAGATTTTAATCATTTCTATAAATATGTAATTAATTCAAGAACAAAAACCCAACATTAACAAAATCTATGTTACATGAAATATATCTTTTGATATTCAAACACTCTCATCTTGATTCAGATTTTCTTATTGCTTGTCATATGAATCAAACGACTTGTTATATCCTAAAAGAACTTCCTGAAAAAGATATAAGTAATAGAAAAGATCAAAAGAATTCTTCTTGGAAAGCGCATTCATATGTGTCTCAAGCTTCCATTCTTCCCGACAACCTTTCTAACGAATCTCTGGCGAATTTATCCTAATGAAAGTCTGTAAGTTAGTATTTCTAATCTCTATTTTCTAGTCAATAAAAAAGAATTATCGTTCAATGAAGTGGAAACAAGTCATGCCATGAATAATATATCAATTTCAAATAGATCCATATCAGCATGGAGTAAACCGTGCAAAAAGGAATTAGAAGATGATATCCTAGATTTTTTGGAATATATATTTAGAGAAAGCTAAGGAGAAACATATTTACATCTAAATCTCGTATGACTAAATATATAGTTCATAGATTTTTAGTAGGAAATTTTATTCTCTCCAAATTATTGACTATAGAAAAATAGTTAAAATACTCATTTTTAAAAATACGAAGGAATGTTCTAAGAAAGATTCTATAAGTATTAACAAAAGACATTTCCAGTTTAGTGAAATTGTGTGCTATAGATTTGGCTATATTTCAAGAAATTACGATCTCTGAAAAAAAGTGAAATGGAAAACAATATAGAAAAAATATTGTTGCAATGGTGACGCGAGTCAACATCACGGAAGACTAATCTTCTAATTGGTGGTATGGTACATGTGCATCGTTTCATGTTGCTCATGATAAAGATATATTCAAATGATTTGAAATGAGTAGTGATGCATGTAATGTGCAAGTGGGTAACACCAACAGATCAAAAGAAGAAGGGCATGAAAATTTCGAGTCAATATTTATATATGAGAAAATGATAATTCCACCAATGTTTTATATGTTCTTGGAATGAAAAATAATTGGTGTCGGGTGATCGTTTGATCCAAGACACAATCTTTGTTTGGAAATTTTACTAAAGTAATAGAATTATGAAACTATTTAACACCAAAATTGAATGGGTAGAATAAAGAATTATGTTTATGCTTGTTATAATAATGAATATTTATTATGGCATAGTGGACTTGCTCATATAGGACATAGCACAATTAATATAATTTTTAAGACTAGACTTATAAAGTGTGATATAGGTTTGTATGAAAAATAAGAATTGTATATAGAATCAAAGATGATAAAAAAACCTTACAAACCTGTTGAAAGATGTACAAAATTGTTAGAGTTAATGCACACAACATATATGAGTTAAATGATATTTTGACGCATGGGGGTAAAATATACTTTATAAATTTTATTGATGACTACTCTAGATTTAATTATATCTATTTGCTTAAACATAAGTATGAGGTATTTAATATGCTTAAGATATTCAAAGGACAAGTAGAAAATCAATTAGACACTAAGATTAAAATCTTTCATAGTGATCGAGGTGGAGAGTATTTATTTAAGAGAATTTTCTAGTTTTTATGAAAAGCATGAAATAATTCATCAATATTTAGTGTCTTACACACCACGGTAAAATAGATTGGCTGAGCGTAAAAATAGATTTTTAATCGAGATTACCAATATTATGCTAGTTAATTCAAAATTGCATATTGTTTTATGGGGTAAAGCTGTTTCAACGGCATGTCATATTTGTAATTGTAATCCTCTTAAGAGTGATACAGATTCGTATGAAAAATATAAATTGTATGTAGAATCAAAGATGATTAAAAATCCTTACAAACATGTTGAAATATGTACAAAAATGTTAGAGTCAATGCTCACCAACTTATATGGGTTAAATGGTATATTGACGCATGGGGGTAAAATATAATTTATAAATTTGACTGGTGATTCTTCTAGATTTACTTATGTCTATTTTCTTATACATAAGTATGAGGTCCTTTAATATGCTTAAGATCTTTAAAGGGGAAATAGAAAATCAATTCGACACTAAGATTAAAATCTTGCATAGTGATAAAGGTGAAGAATATTTCTTTGGGAGAATTTTCTAGGTTTTGCGAAGAGCATGAGATAGACTCTCAAAATTAGTGGGTTTCATTCTTAACCGAAATTACGTTTACATAAAATATTTTTTATACTAATACGGTAATGATTTGTTTTTTATTTAGTTCAAACATTAGTTTGATTTGGTTGGTCTAGTTTCAAAATAAATCAAATCAATTTAGTAGAAATATTGGTAGGTCTTTTGGAATACTACGAAAAATTCCATATAATTAAAACATTTGAATTAATGTTAAAATTGATAATACGAAGTATATTTTAGAAAGTTATATTTATTTGTAATGGTTTACCCTTAAAATTTTATATATATGATCCAATTATATAAATATTTTGATCGTACTAATATTCAGCAATATTATTCGATGATTTATAGAAAATAATTTTGAAATGTGGTTGATTGGAAAAGAAGTTTTTATTATCGTAGGCGTGAGACAAATAAAAAACAAAATTTAAAAGTTTTCGTGCCACGTTTGCTATGATTTGTACAAAATTAGTCACGGTAAACTGCCAAAATCAATTCCAAAAGGCTATCGGTACAAAATTAGTCACGATAAGAATGTCAAAATCAGTTCCAAAAAGCTTTTGCTATGAGCCGTACGGAATTAGTCACGGTAAAAGTGTCAAAATCAGTTTCAAAATCTTTTATTGTGATCTACACAATGCAGATCGCAACAAAGACAATGCAAATATATTATATTAAATCTTACCACATGCCTTTTTTATCGCAATCAGTTCGGTCTTGTGTAAGTTATTAGTCATATAATTGATATAACGTGTTGCGACCTGAACATGGTTGGTCACAGTAAACGCCTTAAATACCAAAAGATGTACTTTTTTGAAGAATCGTTTTTTTCTAAAAAGGTGCTTCTTGAAAGTTGTGATCTTACTTATAGATTTCTGAAAAGATTATAACATTTTGAGATGTTTAATCATTTCTATAATATGTAATTAATTCAAGAACAAAAACCCAACATTAACAAAATCTATGTTACATGAAATATATCTTTTGATATTCAAACACTCTCATCTTGATTTAGATTTTCTTATTTCTTGTCATATGAATCAAACGACTTGTTATATCCTAAAAGAACTTCCTAAAAAAGATATAAGTAATAGAAAAGATCAAAAGAATTCTTCTTGGAAAGCGCATTCATACGTGTCTCAAGCTTTCATTCTTGCCGACAACCTTTCGAACGAATCTCTGACGAATTTATCCTAATGAAAGTCTGTAAGTTAGTATTTCTAATCTCTATTTTCTATCCAATAAAAAAGAATTACCGTTCAATGAAGTGGAAACAAGTCATGCCATGAATAATATATCAATTTCAAATGGATCAATGTCAGCATGGTGCAAACCGTGCAAAAAGGAATTAGAAGATGATATCCTAGATTTTTTGGAATTTATATTTAGAGAAAGCTAAGGAGAAACATAGTTACACCTAAATCTCGTATGACTAAATATATAGTTCATGGATATTTAGTAGGAAATTTTATTCTCTCCTAATTATTGACTGTAGAAAACTAGTTAAAATACTCATTTTTACAAATACGGAGGAATGTTCTAAGAAAGATTCTATAAGTATTAACAAAAGACATTTCCAGTTTAGTGAAATTGTGTGCTATAGATTTGGGTATATTTCAAGAAATTATGATCTTTGAAAAAAAGTGAAATGGAAAACAATATAGAAAGAATATTGTTGCAATGGTGACGCGAGTCAATATCGCTGAAGACTAATCTTCTAATTGGTGGTATGGTACATGTGCATCATTTCATGTTGCTCTTGATAAAGATATATACAAGTGATTTGAAATGAATAGTGATGCATGTAATGTGCAAGTGGGTAACACCAACAGATCAAAAGTAAAAGGACATGAAAATTTCGAGTCAATATTTATATATGAGAAAATGATAATTCCACCAATGTTTTATATGTTCTAGGAATGAAAAATAATTGGTGTCGGGTGATCGTTTGATCCAATACAGAATCCTTGTTTGGAAATTATACTAAAGTAATAGAATTATGAAACTATGTACCACCAAAATTCAATGGGTAGACTAAAGAATTATGTTTATGCTTGTTATAGTAATGAATATTTATTATGGCATAGTGGACTTGCTCATATAGGACATAGCACAATTAATATAATTGTAAAAACGAGACTTATAAAGTGTGATATAGGTTTGTACGAAAAATACGAATTGTATGTAGAATCAATGATGATAAAAAAACCTTACAAACCTGTTGAAAGATGTACAAATTTGTTAGAGTTAATGCACACAACATATATGAGTTAAATTATATTTTGACGCATGAGGGTAAAATATACTTTATAAATTTTATAGATGACTACTCTAGATTTACTTATATTTATTTGCTTAAACACAAGTACGAGGTATTTAATATGCTTAAGATCTTCAAAGGAGAAGTTGGAAAATCAATAAGACATTAAGATTAAAATCTTTCATAGTGATCGAGGTGGAGAGTATTTATTTAAGAGAATTTTCTAGTTTTTATGAAGAGCATGAAATAATTCATCAATATTTAGTGCCTTACACACCGCGGTAAAATAGATTGGCTGAGCGTAAAAATAGATTTTTAATCGAGATTACCAATATTATGCTAGTTAATTCAAAATTGCATATTATTTTATAGGGTAAAGCTGTTTTAACGGCATCTCATATTTGTAATTGTAATCCTTTTAAGTGTGATATATATTCGTATGAAAAATATATATTGTATGTAGAATCAAAGATGATTAAAAATCCTTACAAACATGTTAACATATGTACAAAAATGTTAGAGTTAATGCTCACCAACTTATATGGGTTAAATGGTATCTTGACGCATGGGGGTAAAATATAATTTATAAATTTGACTGGTGATTATTCTAGATTTACTTATGTCTATTTCATTATACATAAGTATGAGGTCCTTTAATATGCTTAAGATCTTTAAAGGGGAAGTAGAAAATCAATTCGACACTAAGATTAAAATCTTGCATAGTGATAAAGGTGAAGAATATTTCTTTGGGAGAATTTTCTAGTTTTTGCGAAGAGCATGAGATAGAATCTCAAATGATTTTAGTTAAAAGTTCAGTTTGATTTGGTTGGCCTAGTTAACTAAATTAAATTTATTTAGTGGAAATATAGGTAGGAATAATAGAAAATATTATATATAATTGAAATATCTGAAAACCGATAACACGAGGTGTATTTAGAAATTTATATTTATTTATTATGGTTTATGATAAAATTTTATATAGAGGATACAATTATATAAATATTTTGATTGTACTAATATTCATTCATATTATTCGGTGATTTGTTGAAAATATTTTTTAAATGTGATTGATTGGAAAATAAGTTTTTATCATCGAAGGCGGTGAGAGAAATAAAAAAATAAAATTTAGAAGTCTTTGTACGAAGGTTTGTTATGATCAGTACGAAATTTGTTACGGTAAAAATACCAAAATCAGTTCCAAAAGGCTTTTTCCATGTGTACAAAATTAGTTACGATAAAAATGCCAAAATTAGTTCCAACAAGATTTGGCTATGATCAGTACGAAATTAGTCACGGTAAAAGTGCCAAAATCAGTTCCAAAAAACTTTTATTATGATCAACACAAGGTAGATCGCAACAAAAGACAAGACAAATACATTATATTATATTTTACCACAACGTGCTTTTTTTTATCGCAATCAATTCAGTCCTCTGTAAGTTATTAGTCAAATAATTGATATAACGTGTCGCAAGCTGAACATGGTTGATCGCGGTAAACGCCTTAAAAAGATGTACTTTCTTGATGAATCGTTTTTTTTTTCAAAAAGGTACTTCTTGAAAGTTGTGATCTTACTTATAGATTTCTGAAAAGATTATAACATTTTGAGATGTTTAATCATTTCTATAAATATGTAACTAATTTAAGAACAAAAACACAACATTAACAAAATCTATGTTACATGAAATATAGCTTTTGATATTCAAACACTCTCATCTTGATTCAGATTTTCTTGTTGCTTGTCATATGAATCAAACGGCTTGTTATATCCTAAAAGAACTTCCTGAAAAAGATATAAGTAAAAGAAAAGATCAAAAGAATTCTTCTTGGAAAAAGCATTCATACGTGTCTCAAGCTTCCATTCTTCCCGAAAACCGTTCTAACAAATCTCTAACGAATTTATCCTAATGAAAATTTGTAAGTTACTATTTCCAATCTCTATTTTCTAACCAAGAAAAAATAATTACCGCTAAATGAAGTGGAAACAAGCCATGCCATGAATAAAATATCGATTTCGAGTGGATCCATGTTAGCATGGAGCAAAGCGTGCAAGAAAGAATTAGAAGATGATATCCTAGATTTTGGAATTTATATTTGGAGAAAGCTAAGGAGAAACATAGGTACACCTAAATCTTGTATGACTAAATATATAGTTCATGGAACCCCTACCACATCCTAAGTATTCCAAGCAAAAACACTCTAGTTTTTCGACAAGTAATCTATCAGACGCTTCCTCATCTATGATGGTAACAACGTTCTTATCCTTAAAATTTTCCCACTGAGAAACACATACACTTCTATATTTTCATTTGTACCTCGGATCATCTACCCTTTTGAAATCTGAGACAAAACCCTCTAACTGCTACTTTTTCATCCCTTCAACACCCCGATCCATTTGGTGTGCAAAGTTGCTGCATAACATTCTTGGGCTACTTTTTAACTACTTCGAACCGTCCCCACCTGATCTCCAACCACATATTTTAAACACATGTGGACCGTGGAAGCTATGTCGTGCATTTTTGACAACCAAAGATCGGATTGTATGTTATAGGGCTGTCTATTACCACAAATAACACATTCACTTTATTCTTAAATGACCATATTCCCAATAGGAATTCTTCCTCAAATTCCATAATAAAATTAGTTGTCTCACCAGTAATCTCAATTATCGTTCTCTCCAAATTATTGAATGTAGAAACATATTTAAAATACTCATTTTTGCAAATACGGAGGAATGTTCTAAGAAATGTTCTATGAGTATTAATATAAGACATTTCCAGTTTAGTGAAACTGTGTGTTATAGATATTGCTATATTACAATAAATTACGATCTTTGAAAAAAAGTCAAATGGAAAAAAATGTAGAAAAAATGTTGTTGCAATGGTGACGCGAGTCAACATTGCAGAAAACTAATATTAGGATTGGTGGTATGGTACATGTGCATCAGTTCATGTTGCTCATGATAAAGATATATTCAAATTATTTGAAATGAGTAGTGATGCATGTGATGTGCAAATGGATAACACTATTAGATCAAAAGTAGAAGGACATAGAAATGTCGAGTATGGTTTGGTTTATTTTGGGCTCTGTAAAGTATTTTGAGTATCGAGTGTTTGGTATAAAGTAGTGAGAGATTTGAGTAGCTTGGTTGTATTAAATGTTCATTAACCTCATTAATAAAAGTAGTTAGGGTATTTATATCCTAAATTACGGACCCATGGGCTTACGGGTCAAGTTATGGAACCGAGTCAAGTTTAAGGACACATTAGTCTTTTAAGCTGATTAGCACCTAGCTTAGTAAAAAAGTGTTTAGGTGTTTCTTTACTTTTGTCCTGTCCGGATAGTTCAGTGGTACGTTTATGTCCGAATTGCCCTTGTCCAGATAGTTCAGTGAGCTGTGACTGGATAATCCAAACTCATCAAATATCTTTGGTAGGACTAAAAAACCTACTTAGCCAGTAGTGACTTTGTCCGATCTGCTTGTGTACTTCGTAGTGGGAGGTTTATTCTTATTGTTAACTCTGTTCGAAGTCTGTCCGAACTGACTTCTTTTTCCAGAATCCTAAGAGTTTTCTTCTTGGATCGTGGGACACGTGTCACAATCTGGTTCGACCTACCAACCGTTTTTCTTCCTAGATCGGCACACCTACTAAGTCTAGAAAGTTACATAGGCATTTAACCATTCATAGGTTTGCGCCGTCTTTAATCATTGGCAAACCTCTTCAACTCCTCCTAGGTAACAGTTATTTTTTTCTACTATTATATAATTTGTTTTTCACTATTCCATTGTCTTCATCACTCAAAACTTTTCTAGAGAGAGATTCTCACACTTATATTCAAACTTGTTTTTGAAGATTTTTATGTTCACAGCCATAAATGCACTTGTTAAAGGCGGCTGGTTAAACTTATCAGAGCTAGAAAAGGCGAGAAAAGTTGAAAGGGAGAATCGCATTACTAGCGGTCTCTCAGTTTCTCCAAGTGAGAAGTCTGGTGAACCAACCTAAGAAGCTGACCAAGGATCATCCTCTTCCAGAAATCCTAAGCCCAGACAGTTATTCAGACCAAGCCTCTCTTCTCTTCATTCAGGTGTTTCTGTTCAGGAGTCTCATCCTCTTTTTGCCAAAGAAAAAGCAGTTTCGAGTGTCAGAAAACCTTCCCAATTTTTAGCTATGAGTTCAGATGCTAAGAAATCCACGGAGAAGTTAACCCCATGCCGGACGACTCATCTAACAAGAGCTCAAACTTCTACTTCACTGCCAAAGCCCTCCCGATCAGAGGTATCTAAAGCAGCCTCAAAATATAAGCCCTCCAGATCGGAGGCATCTAAAGCAGCCCCAAAGGCTAGGTATTCCGAATACCAACCTCAACCGGACAGCAGGCCTTTAGAAACAACATGCGCTCATTCATCAGAACAACCTTCAGTGCCAGAAGCTGATCCTCCACTATCCAAGGCAACTGATAAACCTTTCACAGTGATGGAAGAAGTAATGGAAGACAGTATCGAAGAGGATCCCTTCGAAACTGAAGCATCAGGTCAAACCAGGGATGCGGCCTCTAATAGGAAGGGTAAAGGCAAAGTCAAGGTCTGTTTGATTCATCCAGATCTTCCGGCGTGCCTAGAAGGCAAGGTAGGCCTTTGCTTCAAAAATATCACTATTAAATATCTGATAGCTCTTCAAAACATCAACTATGCCTACACCCACACTGCTGAGTTGGGCCGGATCCGGACGAAATGGGGGATCCCAGAGTCAGTGAAGGTAAGGATACTTGTCACTCCGGAGACTCTGATGGACTGTAAACTCAATGAGGTAGTCATCTTTACTGAGGTTCCCAATGGACCGAGAAATTGTCAGATATTTCCACTTGGTTAAGCTCTTCCCAAGCCAACTAAGTCCAAACTCATGGTATTCTCTCCTTGCTTGCATAATGGAATCAAGGTTGTCCCAAATCCCTCTCCCAATAGAGCAATTTTCCATTGTGTCAAGTCTATGCAAGAATCACCATATTCCCTTCTACCATCATAATATGGGAACGATTTCAAGGTGGTAGACGAATTACTAGAGTCTGAGAAAAACTGGAGGACACAGGTCCTGTTTATCAGTGGGTCATGGGAGAATGGTAGAAAGATCAAGGCCAACACCAATCCCAGTATGTTAACTAGCAGATGGAAGAGTATTGGTAAATTTTTTATCTTTGTTTTTCATGTTCTTCTTTTTAACTCATAAGTATTCCTCTCATAATTTATTTGTCACTTCTTTTTCAATGCTGCCGAAGGAGTTCACCGGACACCTAGAGAAGGGGCAAACAACTTGTGCCAAACTTAATGCACGGGCTGCAGACCGTTGGGTAAATGCCTTCCACAATTGCTTCACCTTAGGAAATCTTGTGAGGTCCCATCTGTGGAACACCACAGGTCGGAGGGACCTCACCTGGGAAGAGCTAACTACACCGCCTCCTCATGGTGTGATTCTCAAGCGAATAGAGGCCAAAGATGATAAATTGGCCTTACCTTCCAGGGCTAAAGCTCCTAGCAAGATGAAAGGAAAGAAGAAGAAAGCTGCAGCAGAGCCGGTCCAAGCTGCCACATAGGGGATTGGTTCGGGGAACCAATGGGGGATCGACGCTGCCTTGCTCAAAGTAGTAGAGGTTGAGACTGTTAGGGAGGCAGGAGAATCATAAAACCCGCCAAATCATCCCCAAAAGGACCGAAAGAGAAGAGCAAACAGTGATGAAAAGGCTGCAAAAAAGAAGAAGAAGGTCACCTTATGCAAATAAATAATTCTTCGTCCTTCAGGGCTTCTACCCCCACCAGCCCCTGTTCATCCCACTCTACAAGAGAAGATTCCAACAGGGTTGCACTCCGGAGAGGGCACTGGGGAGGAATTGAAGGAGTGGACATTAGTGCCATTCAAGACATTGATTTATACTTCAATGATTCTGAGAAGGATGATTTTGGAGGTCCCTTGCGCCCTTCGATCTTTGCTAACATGGTGACCTATAATGGTAAGTCTTTCTCCGTGTCCGGAGATCAAGATATTATGGCCCATTCCCTTCTTAGTCACATCCAGCCAGTGTTTGACCTGGAGAGATAAGTGAAGAGTCAGACCACACTCATCAATAACCTCGCTACTGACAAAGAGTCTCTGTCAACAAATCTTCGCAATGCCAATCAGAGCATATAAGAACTAAAGAAATAGATAGAAGCACTGAGGAAAGACAAGGAAGATCTATCAACCAAGCTGGCCACTTTGGAGACTGCAGGTACCAAGCTTCAAACTAAGTGCTCCGGTTTGGAAAAGGATCTCACAACATTAAGGGAGGACATGAAGACCAAAGATGGTGTCATTCAAATCCTGTCAGGTGAGAAGACTTCCTTAGAAGGTACTGTGTCTAAAGTGACCAAGGAGAAAGAAGAATTGGTGAAGAAGCAGGAACAAACTATTCAGGAAAGCATTGATAAATATACCAACGAGGTGATAGACTCCTTAGAGACAAGATATGCTGAGGTTAAGTCTGACATGGTGCTGCTCTTCCATGAAATGTTTCCGAAGAGGACTCTTGGTCCCTTTTGGAAATTTGTAAACTATGACGACATCTCATTTCACACTATGGTTGCTGGTGACAAGTACAATTATACCAGTGGATTAGATTCCACCACTGATGAAGAGGAAGGAACTGGTGAGAGTTCGAGTGCCGAACTCAAAAGTCCCAAGAAATGAGGCGACAAAAGAAAAGCCGAAGGGAACAAGCCCTAAGGTTTAAACATCTTTTTGTTTTCTTACTTTTGTCCACGATTAAAATCCTTGAATGGCCAAGACATATTTTGTTCTTCCTATGCGGTTAAAGTCCGAATAGGTTTATTTATCAAATATTTCTTTGTTTAACACTTTCTTTTCCTTTAATTTTAATGGCTAATGTTTAAGTAGCCCCAGTTATTTCAGAAGTATTATAGTCAGAGTGTTTAATATCCCCGATGATATATGTTTAATGGTCATCACTCAACTAGGTTTATCCGATCTACCAAAGATCCAAAGTGTTGAACCAGTGATTTATACTTGAATTGAATTGTAGCAAAACCACACCAGATATTTTAAGAAGGCATCACATTTTATTGAATGAAAAACCGGACACCTTATTAAAACCTCCCTGCGCCACCAGGGTAGGAAAGAGTATGCCCCTAATATTTACATTGATATCTAACAAGTAACAATTTACATAACTTTTATTCTAGATATAATCTGAGATGTTCAATATTCCATGGGTTCTTCAAAACCCTTCCTTCTTTGTCCTGAAGCCTATATGTCCTAGGCTTAAGTTTTTCGGATACCTCATAAGGGACTTCCTAGTTTGGAGCCAGCTTACCGAACTGCTTCTCCTTGGTGTGTAGGAAAACTTTTCTCAAAACTTTATCTCCCAGTTGAAAATGTCTTCTCTTGACCTAGGTAGCAAACCTGCTCCTCATCAAACCTTGGTAGTAGGTTGTTCTCAAGTGAGCTTTAACCCTTTTTTCTTCTATTAAGCCCAACTGATTCCTAATTGCTATCTCATTAGCCTGTTCGGAATAGTTATGGACCTTGTATGATGGTAGGGTAGCTTCAATGGGGGTAATGACATCCATCCCATATACTAAAGCCAAAGGATATTCTTGTGTAGCATCCCAAGGAGTAGTTCGATATGACCACAACACTTCTTGCAGATAGCTTGGCCACTTCCCTGCTGCCCCCTCTAGGTTCTTTTTTAATCCTGACAGAATAGTCATGTTGGCAACTTCAACCTGTTCGTTCGCTTATGGATGGAAAGGAGAATAAAAGCAGTGCTGAATGCTTCCCTGGAGGCACAAAAACTCTCCATATCCTTGTTATCAAACTAGGCCCCGTTATCTGTGGTAATCTTCTTAGGAATCCCAAATCTGCAACATATATTGGATAAGATGAATTTTATGACAACTTTTGAAGTGGTTCGTGCCAAAGGAGTTGCCTATATCCTTTTGAGAAGTAATCAATAGCAACTATAATAGTCCTGCACCCTCGGGACGCCATTAGCAGAAGCCAACCTAAATCTAATCCCCAACGAGCAAAAGGTACTGGCGCAGAAATTGACTCCATAAGTACTGTTGGCACATGGATTTCATTACCATACCTTTGACATGAAACACACTTCTTTACCATATTTTTAGCATCTTCCATTATGGATGGCCAATAGTACCGAGCCAACAATACTCTCCAGGTTAGTGCCCTGTAGCCACAATAAGCTGACCCTTCACCATTGTCTAGTTCAGATAGCACCACTTGAGATTTTTCAACCCCCAAACAACGTAAGAAAGGTCTACTGAAAGACTTTTTATAGAGCACTTCCCTTATGATAAGAAATGCACGAGCCCTGTGTTTAATTTTTCTTGCTATAACTTTATTCGAAGGAAAAACCCCATCAGAAATGTATTGAAGAAGGGGAAATCTCGAATCTCTTGGTTGGACTACTTGTATACTCAAGATTTCTTCCTCTTCCTTGTTCTGGCTTGACTGTATGGATGGGCATTCTTGTACCCAAATCCAAGGGTAGGACTCAGAATATGCTATGGTCACCAAGGAATCTGCTAGCGTATTTTCTGATCTAGGAATATGCGCATAACAAACACTTTTGAAGTTGGCTGCCACCTCTTTAAGGATGAGTAAGTATTTGATCAGCTGTTCTTTCTTGGCCTCATATTAACCTTGAACATGGTGGATAAGAAGCTGGGACTCACTCATCAACTTAACTCTTTTAGCCCCACATAGGAAATCTAATTTAAGACCAGCTATAGTTGCTTGATATTCAGACTCATTGTTAGAGGCCCTGAACCCAAAACATATAGCCTGGTACATTTTATCACCATACGGAGAGGTGAGGAAAATTCCAGTTCCACAACCCATTGTGCTTGATTAACCATTAGTCCAAACTACCCATTCTTTTTTTGTTTTCCCTTCTAAAACTTGTTTAGAACTCTTATCTGAATGGAATTCTACTAGGAAATCAGCAACAGATTGAGCCTTGATAGTTGTTCGTGGGGAAAAATCAATGTCATAATCACCCAACTCTACTGACCACTTGGTCATCCTGCTTGATATGTCTGCTTTCTGAAGAACATTCTTCAATGGAAAAGACGTTCGGACAATAATGGAATGAGACTGAAAATACGGCATCATTTTTCTTGCAGAAATCACTAAGGCTAGTGCTAGCTTTTCAAGCTTCAGGTACCTCTTCTCAGCATCTATCAGGCTTTTGCTGATGTAGTACACCGGACGAGGGTAATTGTCCACCTCTCTTACCAACACTGCACTTATAGCGCATTCTAACACAACCAAGTATACATATAGTGTTTCTCTTTCTATGGGCTTGAAAACAGTCTTTGGTGAGGACAAGTGTTTCTTTATTTCATCAAAATCTTGGTTGCATTGTCGAGACCAATTAAAGTCTTTAGCACTCTTCAAGGTTTAGAAAAATGGAGCACATTTATCTGAAGATCTTGAAATAAAACGATCTAAGGCAGCCAACCTTCCAGTAAGCCTCTGGACTTCTTTAATATTCCAAGGAGGATCCATTTCTAATAAGGCATTCAACTGATCCGGATCGGGCTATATCCCGTTCTCACGTATTACATACCCCAAATATTTTCCGGACCGAACCCCAAAGACACATTTTTCTGGATCGAGTTTTAAATTCACCCTTGTCAAATTGGCAAATTTTTTTTGAAAGTCACCTATATGTAAATCTTCTTCCAAGCTCTTAACCATCATGTCATCGATGTACACCTCCATATTCTTACCAATCTGACTAGCAAATGTTTTGTTTACTAAGCTCTAATAAGTATCCCTAACATTCTTTAACCCCATATGCATCACTTTGTAGCAATGGAGACCTCTGTCTGTAACAAACGTAGTATGATCTTAGTCCTTCAAATCCACCTGAATCTGATTGTACCCAGAGAAGGACAACAGCTTGTTGCCAGACGTTGAGTCCACCAACTGATCTATCCGAGGGACCAGATAAAGATCTTTTGGGAAAGCTCTGTTGAGGTCAGTAAATTCAATACACATACGCCATTTCCCGTTCTTTTTCATGACCACCACTGGATTGATAGTCCATAAAGGATACTGGGACTCCTTTATGTGCCCCATCTTGGACTATTACATCAGCTTTCTCCTTAGAGAAGGCCCTCCTTTTCTGCACGACATGGAAACATCGCTCCGAATCAATAGCTTGTGAAAGATAACGCTTGCAGGAACTCTGGTTATATCACCATTGCACCAAGCAAAAACATGTTGATTGTCTGACAAAAAGGACAACAATTTCTTTTTTGACTCTGGCGTCATCTTGGAGCCAACCTTAACACTTCTACCCTCTGCGAAAGGGTGGGTTTCAACTTCTTCCACCGGTATTATAATACTAGGGGCTACTCTGGGGTCATCAATCTCGCCTTCCTCATCCGAAGGCCTTAGTAACTGCTAATATTCATTGATTAAAACTGCTCCCAAAGTTTTAGGAGCAAGTGCAGTTGCATAACACTCCCTTGCTATCTTCAGACAACACCCACCTGTCCTTGAACTATATACTTCAAACACTGATGGACTGTTGAGGCTACAACATGCATTCTAGAGAGCCAGGATCTCCCAAAGATTGCATTGTAACATGTGGGGCAGTCTACCATAATGAATAACACTCTGACCAGCTTTTTAAAAGCCCTTTGCCCAACAACACCTCTTCCTCAAATTCCTCGATTACATTCGCAGAGCTCCTGTAAAGCCCACAATGGTTCTGTTTGACCGTTGAATAACGGCTGGATTTTTCATCTGCTTGTTAGAGCTTAAAAAAAGGATGTTTGCCAAACTGCCCGCGTCTATCATAATTCGTCCAAATCATTGCCCCCAATAAATGCTCCTATCACCACAGCATCCTCATGAGGCCCAACGATATTTCTTAAATCATCCTCATCAAAGACTATAAATGGAAAAAGGCTTTGGGAGTGATAAGAAGTCATGCCTCCTTCCAACTGAGTAGCTAGAGAGTGAACATGCCTATTCCTTGATGAAGGAGTGGACGCTGTCATGGTATCCCCTCTGAATATAGTGAATGACTCAAAGAAACTAATGAGTCCAGACACCGTCTTAGTTTGCTCTGTTATGATCCCTATTTTATTCTGGGTTGGATCACGACCCAGGTACTCCGAATCAACATCAAATCTTTCAAGGATCACCATTGCCCCCTCCAGAGCAGATTTTCCCGTATTGTTCGTAGGCCTAGTTCGAGGAGCATTATCAAGCCTGTTTCCACCTCTTCTTTTGACATAAGCCCCAAACTTACCCTTTTCAATGAGATTCTGTATTTCCTGCTTCAGAGCAATGCAGTCCTGGGTGTTATGGCCAATATCATTGTGATATTGGTAAAAACAAGTATTTCGACTGTCTCTGGGAGACTACAGTGCTGCTCGTTTCCGGAAATGGACCTCATCATTGGTCTTGTCATAAATTATGGCTACATTATTTTTTAATTCTGCAAACCACTCCGGTTGAACCCAAGGACCTCTTTTACTCCTCGAATGCTGACTTTGAGATTGATTTTGGTTGGATTGAGCCTGTTTAGCCATGTTGGACCCTTGTCCGGTCTCCTTAGCCTTATACCCGGACTGGTTTTGGTTTTGAGCTGATGGGGTGGACCTCACCTGACAGTGCACCCTGGTTTTCTTGGTTTCATCCACGTTAATCTGGTTTCCCACCTGATTTAACAGGCCACCCTAAGTCATGGTCTTCTTCTTGGTTACTGAATCAGCCAGATTCCCATGGTTCAACCCTTGCCTCAAAGAAGCAATTGCCACCTGTTCAAAGCAATCTGCTAACCCGTTCTTGGTATTTATAAACCGACTTACTTAGTCCTCTAAGGACTCATTTGGCTCTTGGGCACAATGGATGATAGTATCTCCATTTCTCTTCACCACCTTACTTCCCACAAATTGCCTTCGGAAGGCAACCCAGAAGGTATCAAAGTTTCTGATTCACCCTTGGGGTAAACTGTTGTACCACTTAAGAGCACTTCCCGTAAAAGATTGGGAGAAGGCTCAATACCGAAGTTTATCATCGTCATTAAAGTTCATCATGAAGTTCTTAAACTGCTCCAGATGATTTTCCGGATCTTTACTCCCATCATACTTCTCTATTTTGGAACTGTCAAACCTTTTGGGTAGGTTTCTGGACAGTATCTTGGCAGACAATGGTGATTGTCTCCAATTCCTATTACGACTGAAGAATGTGTATTCATTAGGTGTTGCAAAGATACCTGGTTCGGTTTGAAAAGCAAAAGGATTGATTAGAAACTGATCTACATGCCTGTGACTGTGGCTGTGAGATGACCCTTTGCCCAGATGACTTTTAAGTCTCCCATGCCTATCTCTGTTTATTGAATATTTTTTAACTAGTTTTTGTTTCTTCATGGACCTTTCTTCATCACTGCTCTATGACAAAGACTTCTCAAGCTCAGCCTCGTTGGAAGAGGTGCTAGAGGATTCAGAATCTGAACTTTCAACCGGCTTGGACCGGTGAGTCTTCTTAGAATGACATGGGTCTTCTTTGAACTCAAATGAGTCTTTACTGATGGATCATTCTCCCTAGGATTGTCAGTATGATAGATGGTTGACGCCCTTGACTTCTTCTTTATACCCATTTCTGCTTATTTATGGCCCTCAACGCTTCTATTTCTGCTCTTAATTCGTCTCGCTCTTCGATGGTGTATTCTTTGTTTTCCCCAACTACCTCCACCACAGATGGTGGATTTGCTTGCTCGTTTGGATCCATCCAGATAGGTCCTTTCTACTGGTTTTGAATGCAAGATTCAGGCACCGGCGCCTCCCACTGTGGTCGCCAATTTGGTTTGGTTTATTTTAGGCTGGGGGTAATTCTGTAAAGTGTTTTATAAAGTATATTGAGTATTAAGTGTTTGGTATAAAGTAGTGAGAGATTTGAGTATCCTGGTTGTATGAAATGTTCATTACCCTCATTAATGAAAGTAGTTGGGGTATTTATACCCTAAATTAAGGACCCATGGGCTTACGGGTCAAGTTATAGAACCAGGCCAAGTTTAAGGACCCATTAGTCTTTTAAGCTGATTAACACCTAGCTTAGTCAAAAGGTGTTTAGATGTTTCTTTACTTTGTCATGTCCGGATAGTTCAATGGTACATTTATGTCCGAATTGCCCTTGTCTGGATAGTTCAGTGAGCTGTGACTGGATAATCCGAACTCATCAGAGTTAATATTTATAAATGAGAAAATGATAATTCCACCAATGTTTTATATGTTCTAAAAATGAAAAACAATCGGTTTCGGGTGATCTTTTAACCAATGTGGGAATTTGTTTTATGTACGAATCTAGTAAACTCCTTCTAACCAAAGACGGAATCCTTGTTTGGAAATAATAATAATAAAGTAATAGAATGATGTAACTATGTACCACCAAAATTAAATGGGGAGATATGTTTATGGTTGTTCTAGTAATGAGTATTTATTATGGCATAGTAGACTTGCTCATATAAGAAATAGAACGACTGATATAATTGTTAAAACCAGACTTGTAAAGTGTGATATAGGTTCGTATTAAAAATATGAATTGTGTGTAGAATCAAAGATGATTAAAAAACCTTACAAACCTGTTGGAAGATGTACAACATTGTTAAAGTTAATGTACACTAACATATATGAGTTAAAAGGTATCTTGACTCATGGGGGTAGAAGATATTTGATAAATTTGATTGATGACTACGCTAGATTTACTTATGTTTATTTTCTTAGAAATAAGTATGAGGTATTTAATATGCTTAAGATCTTCAAAGGAGAAGTAGAAAATCAATTAGAAACTAAGATTAAAGTCTTTCATAGTGATCGAGGTGGAGAGTATTTCTTTACGAGAATTTTCTAGTTTTTGTGAATAACATGAGATAATTCATCAATATTTGGTGCCTTACACACCGCAATAACATAGATTGGATTAGTGCAAAAATAGAACTTCTATCGAGATTACCAATAATATGCTACTTAATTCAAAATTGAATATTATTTTATGGGGTGAGGCTATTTTAACTACATGTCATATTTTTAATTGTTTTCCTCTTAAGAAGATCGGAGTGTTTCCATATGAGTTATGGAAATGAAGAAAACCAAATATAGACTACTTTGAAGTGTGGGGTGTTTAGCTTTTTTGTAAAAATACGGATTTAAGAAAGATAAAATTAAGTTCTAAACCTATAGGGTATGTGTTTATTGGTTGTGTCGCCAATAATAAAGCTTATATAGGCTATTAGATTTGAGATCTAATGTGGTATTTGAATCAAAGAAGTAGAGTTCTTTAAATCAAATTATATGATGATAACATGATATAAACAACTGTAGAAAATGAGGAAATTATTGGTTACCCCAATAAGATCTTAGATGCAAGATTAGATTAGACCATGACACCATTTAAACCCTTAACCCTTTAAGAACCATTGTTCTCTTAAGAAGTTTAGGATTATGTTATTTAAATCTAAATGAATATATATGTTCATCTTGTTACTACTATTGGATGATATCAGTATCCTTTAATATAATGCTCCCAATTTTATCTTAGGTATTTCAATATCTATAAGGAATCACTTAATTTTCAATTCAAGGCTTACAGATGAAGTTGTTAATCAAGGTGTTGCTCAAGATGCTGGTATAGTTGTTGCTTAAGATGATGTACATAATTTTGGTCTGGTTGATGATTAAATTCCTTCTCAAGTTGGTGACTACACATATGCTTATTGCTATTTGCAAATCAAAAGGATATTCTCCCATTATAAGATTGTAAACTTCTTCCTTAAGCTTTTGTTCTTAATCATGAAGTAATTGTAATTAGGGAAATAATTATATGTATTATGAAAATAGTACTTTAAACAGTCGTGTATACGATATATTTCATACTCAATAAAGTATTTTACTTTTTGGGAAAAAAGAAGATAAAAAAGAGATGGATGTCACGTGGCTCTAAAAGGACTAAGTTGGTACCGATTTGTATTTATTTCAGCCGAAGTTTAATACATGTTGTGTTCTCACTGAAAAATAAGGACGAGAAAGTCTCGGTTATCCGATCAAAATCAATCCAATAATAATGATATCACATTTTTTAAAAGTAGAATCGGTTATACATTACTGTCATCGAATTCGAATGATATTTTGAATTTCGAACTTTTTACACGAGTATTTAGTCCGAGTTTGATTCATCGGATAATATATGATAGATACTCATAGTTTAATAATATTTAAACTATAATATATTATTTATAAAACTTTAAAAGAGTTGTTATTGTTTTTCAAGTTTTTGTTTTCTTTTCATTTTATATATTTTTAATGAAACAATTTATTACACAGTCTTCTAACCGAATAAATCGATGTCTATTATATATCTGTAATATTCAATTAGATCTTGATTTTAATATTGGTGTGGATTATTTTCAACTGAGGTTAATTTTGTCTAGAGTTTTATGATGTTTCAAGGGTATTTAATGCTTAAGTAGTTTGTAGTGAGAGATTTGAGCTGTCTGGTTGTATTAAATGTTTATTACCCTCATTAATGAAAGTGGTTGGGTATTTATACCCTTAATTATGGGCCACATGGGCTTTCTAGTCACACTTATGAATTCAGGTCGAGTTCAATGACGCATTAGTTTTTAAGCAGGTAGGTAATTAGCTTAGTCATGAGGTGATTTAGTTTTTAATACATTAGTACTGTTCGGATGGTATAGTGGGTGGTTTTTGTCCAAATTTCCCCTATCCGGTTCCCATAGTGAGTGGTGAGAAAATCCGGACTCATCAAATATGAATATAAAAGTGTTTTGGTAAACAATTTTACGTTCACGGTGACAAATAATGATCTCGTGAAAAGTCTTCTAATGATCTCAAATACAAAACAACTTTAAAATAAAAATAACTCACTTGTATTATTTTTTCTATAGTCAAAATAGTGTTCATATTTTACAGCACCCACAAAATAAAAGAGTTAGAAATGAAGTTTTCATTTTCAAACCTAGCTTTTGAATCTCTTCTCGAATCTTAATAGCACAGTCCACTTTACCGAGTCTACAATAGACATTTAACAACACATCGTAAGGATATTAGTCTAAACCAAATTGTTCAAACCAAATTGTTCAAACCAAATTGTACCGGTTTGGCTCTGAATCGATCTCGTTTTCAAAAGTAAACCACGAACCGAGTAAAAACCGGTTCGGTTCACGGTTTAACAGTGCAGTTCTGATCCGATTTTTGGATCTAGTGACCCTTTAACAACTATATGTGTGACTAAAAAAATTGTATATTAGGTTTATATCCTATTTTTTTTTTTATCTTTTTACCTTTGGAAAATATAAAATAAACTTTAAAAGTATGTTTTTTGGTCAGATATAAAGCAAATTGAACATTGTTTTTCTTTGAGACCTAGTTGAAGCAATACTCATTCATTCAGAATGTAGATTCACCGATCTTTTATTCAACATTCTTCCATTCATCGATATCTAAATGTGTAAGATTCTGTTTCAAACTATATATATAATGTATGTATTTTTTATAAATCAATAATAAACATGTATTTTACAAATTCATGTTATTATAAAGATTTATGAAATTATGAACTTGTCTTGTAACCAAATTTCTAGATTGTTATGATATCTTTAAATGAGGCAGGCTTTTCTAAACGAGATATGATCTTATAGACGAGGCATAATCTTCTAGACGGGATATAACCTTTTATATTAGGCATATTCTTTTAGATGATGCAGAGTCTTTTAGATGAGTTATAATATTTTAGATGAGATATTGTATTCTATACGTGGGTATTCTGGACAAAGGCCTTTTATGAATATTGCTCTGAACTTGGAAGACAAGTAAATATATATTCACTTACTCTGTGTTTTACCCTGGTAATATGAGAATTTCAAAGATATAATGCTTTATGACAAAAAATGCACCATCAACTTGGATGAAGTTCTATCAGCCTGGGAATCTAATAATATATAAAATTTAAAGATTTAATGTTTAAGAACGATGGTGAAGAAGGTTTAAATAACTCAAGGGGAAGAAGCGAGAAAAAATAAAGAGAAATGGGAAAAAAGACACATGTTCAAGTCAAAATCAAATGTTGTGACATCTCAAAGTTGAAATGTTATCATTGTCACACTTCTGGTCATTTCAAGAAGGATTGTCCTCAGAGAGGAGGCAATGGTAGTTCATCTGCTCAGATTGTGTTAAGTGAAGATGAAGGTTATGAGAATAAATAAGCACTAACAAGAGAAATTTGGGAAAATAAGAAGAGTTGGGTCATGAACTCAGGGTGCTCATATCACATTTGTCCAAGAATAAAATATTTTGAGACATTAGAATCTAAATAAAGCGGAGTTGTACTTCTTGGTAACAATAAATCTTGAAAAATTTAAGGTATGGGTTATATCAGACTCAAAATGTTTGATGATCGTGATTTTATTTTGAATGATGTGAGGCATATTCCCAAGCTTAAGGGAATTTTTTTTCCATTAGCATGTTTGATCATCTATGATATTACACTAGAGTTAAACGTAAGATAATGAGAATTGCATTAGTAATAGCCAAAGGGTCTAAAATAAATAGTTTATATATTTGAGAAGGTTCCAATGTTATTTGTAATATATTAGTAATTAGTGTATACTACAGACATAACTAAACTATGGAATTTGTGGTTGGGTCATGTCACTGAAAAATGCTTAATTGAATTAGCTAAAAAAGGTTTGTTAGGAAAAGTAAATTTACACAAACTAGAATTTTGCGCTTACTCCACACTAAGCAACACAATGTGAATTTCAGGATGGGAGTACATAAGTCTGGTAGGCCATTTTAGTATGTTCACTCAGACCTTTGGGGTCTAGAGTTTTTTCTAATCATGGGGGGAATTCATACTTTCTTATCATAATTGATGATTATTCTAGATGGGTACAAGTGCGGTGTATGTTGTTGGGAGCTAGATTATCCCAATGTTTATGGGGATAACCTGTTAGTACTGCATCATACTTGATAAACAGATGTCCATCAACAAGGATATATCCAAAGACACATATAGAGGTTTCGAGCGGCCGACCGACAGACTATTCTAACTTAAAAGTCTTTGGAGCTTTAATATTTTCCCATATCAAGCAAGACATGCTAAATCTTTGAAGTGTGTTTTCACTGGTTATCCTGATGGTGTGAAGGGTTATACGTTGTGGAAGATATAATCTGGAAAACCAAAGTTTATAATAATCAAGGATGTTACTTTTGATAAGACCCAAATGAGGATGAAGTAAAAGTACATGGATAGATGACCATAGATGGGGGTAGAGAGAATCCAGTTTGATCATGAGTATTCCAGTAATGAGAACGAAGAAGATTGTCAAAACAAGTACTTAAAGAAAGTAGAAGTCAAATAATAGCTATTGTGGGCTATCAGCTACCACGTGATATGGGGAGAATAATTATTACCCCACCTAAGATATATGGTTATTTTGAGCTTATTTGTTAGGATTTGAAAGAGAATAAAGAGGTGCAACACTCGGAACCAAATAAATTAAGAGATGCATTCAAAATAAATGATATGAAAGAGTGGCTGAAGGAAATGAAAGAGTAAATTCTTTCATTGAAGAAGAATCAATCTTGGAATCTTGTGTCATTACCTAAGAAAAAAGGGTAGTTGGTTGGGTGTTCAAAAGGAAATAAGTTATACCATGGGTTGAAATATCAAGGTATAATGCGATACTTGTAGTAAATAATTTTACTCAGGTGAAAATGATCGATTACAACGAGATCTTTTCACCGGGGGTGAAATATTTTGTTATATAATGATTCTTTTGGAAATTGTAAATATGTATGATCTTAAGTTTTACCATATGGATGTGAAGATCGCATTCTTACATTGAGATTTAGATGAAACAATCCACATAAAACAACCTGAAGGTTTTGTGGTATACAATTCAAAAGTATGTTTGTTAAAAAAATATTTGTATGCGTTAAAGTAGAGTTTAAGTCAGTGGTATTGTTGGTTTGATGATTATTTATTAAAGACTGGTTTTATGAAAAACAACTATGATAGTTTTAGTACATTTTTGAGTGACAATCTTAGTGGATTCTCCACAATAAGATCATCTGGGTAGTTCCTGTCTGTTTCAACACTATTTTTTGTCATGACATTCAAATAGATGAAATTTTTTATCGTTACCCAATTAGGTTTTTTATAATCTTTTATCATATCATATATCATATATTTGGGCCATTCCCAAAAATTAATGTTTAAACCACCCCCACCAAATTTATGGTTTTAATTTTTAACCGAAATTATATTTACATAAAATATATTTTAATTACTAATAAATATTATCTAAAATTATATGTTAACGAGAATTGTCTAGTTTTTAATACTCAATATTTTCATAATTAATGAATATTTTATTTTGTTATAACTATATTATATTGAAAAATAGTGTACACAATTCGAGCATATAAAAAAATATGAATAAATAATTTAATGTAATTGTTATATATACTAAATGTATTAGAATCAACAAAATCTTTATATGAGACAATTTGAGAGAGATATCCAACAACTCAATGGAGTGGAGTCTCATGGGTAATTTTAATTGTATAACAAACTGACTGAATAATTGTCTTATTTAACATCGTGTTTACGAAGTCTTGATGATTTCAACAACATAATTTTAGGCTCCTCTCTTGAAGATGTTGGATTCATTGGATCTCCTTTTACTTGGAACAATAATAAGAATTGGTTTAGACTAGATATAGTGACCATTAATTGCCAAATGAGAAACTATTTTGATTCAATTCAATTAAAACATTTATAAAAAAACATGTTCTAACCATGCACCATTATTAGTAACATTAACCAACAATAATTTGAAACCAAAACCCTCATTCAAGTTCCTAAACATGTGAAACCAACACCCTGATTTCTACAAAAAAAATGAGGAATCATAGAATATCCTTCCTCGCCAATTTTTACATGTCCCTTACCACAAATTAAAAAAAACTAAATTAAAACTGAAGTCTTGGAATCATGAAGTCTTTGGCAACATTTTCAATGTTGTTGCCAAAGCTGATGAAGAATTCAGTTACTATAAAAATGCATTTCAAGTTTCTCAGAACATTGAAGATAATATAACGTTGTCAAATCTAAAGTTAATCACCTTCTTATCGTGCCAATAGAATAAGGTTATTGGGTACATAAGAGCTATATCCATTGGTTAAAACAGGGTAATAAAAACACAACTCTCTTTCATAATTTTGTAAAGAAAAGACAAAGAAAAAATAGAATAAATGGTATCAAACATGAGAATAATTGGATATAAGATCACAATAGGATGAATGATTTGGCGTTAATATTAGTAGATACATGATAATTCAGCATACAGTAAGATGTTGGCATTGGTCTACACTCAAAATTATTCACATCATAATAATTCTACCTATAATAATAATTTGGACTATATGATATGACAAAAATAAGAGGAAATATGATGATTTTAATTTTACCACTGAGAACATATATAATAAGATTAACCATATTATTTCATGTTTTAATAATACTATATCTTTTAAAAAGACAGTATGGACTGATGATATCAATATAGCTAATAAATTAAATATTTTTTTTTCATTTTGAAAAATACTAACAGATTACAAGCTATTAAATGTAATGCTCCTCATGAAAATAGGATAAAGTTAAATTGTGATGGATCTTGTTTCATGAATGGATAATCTAGTAGTGCTGGATTATTTAAACATATAAATGGGAATATGATTTATGTAGGATTTATGGTAAAGTAAACCCTTTGATTGCTGAAATCTTAGCAATATTAAATGGTTTAATTACATGTAATCATAAAAACTTTAAGAATATTAATATTAAATATAATTCGAAATTCCTTATTGATATCTTGTCTACGGGTATTACCCTCTTGTTTTTACATCATATTATTAATTATTGTAGAAATTTTATTTATCCTACAACGACAATTAAACACATCTCCAGAGTTCAAAATCAGGTAGTTGATTGGCTGCAACGGTAGACTCTTACATGCAAGATGAGATTAGTCCATGACACCATGTAAACCCTCAACCCTCTAAGAGCCATTGTTCTTTTAGAAAATTTAGTGTTATGCTATTTTAATCCAAATGAATAAATATATTCATCTTGTTGCTACTAGTGGATTATATCACTTTGCTTCAATATTATGCTCTCAATTTTACTCCAGGCCTCTCAATCTCTATAAGAAATTCACAAATGACACTAAATTTTCAATTCAAGTCTTACGGATGATGTTGTTAAGGACGGTGCTTCTCAAGATACTTATATAGATGCTGCTTAAAATGATGTACAAAATAATGGTATGGTTGCTGATTAAATTCTTGTTCAAGTTGGTGACTACACGTATGCTTATTTTTATCTGCAAATAAAAGAGATATTATCTCATTACAAGATTGGAAACTTCTTCCTTAAGCATATTTTCTTGATCAAGAAGTAATTTTAATTAGGGAAATAATTACATATAATATGGAAATAGTATTTTAAGCAATTGTGTAAACAATCTATTTCGTATTGAATAAAGTATTTTACTTCTGGAAAAAAATATAATAAAGAAATGGATGCCACGTGGATCTATAATTACTAAGTTGGTGTCGATTTTTATATATTTCGACCGAAGTTTAATACATATTGCGTTCTCACTGAAAAATATTGATGGGAAAGTCTCGTTTATCCGATCCAAATCAATCTAATAAATAATGCTATCTCATTTTTTAAAAGTAGAATGAGTTATACGTAATATATTGTCCGTCAAATTCGAATGACATTTTGAATTTCAAACTTTTTACACGAGTATCTAGACCGAATTTGATTCATCGGATAATATATGATAGATACTCATAGTTTAATAGTATCTAAAATATAATATATTATTTATAAAATTTTAAAAGAGTTGCTAACGTTTTTTCAAGTTTTTTTTCTTTTTCTTTTATATACTTTCATAAAACAATTTTGTATGTAGTCTTCTAACCGAATAAATCGATGTTTGTTATATATCTGTAATATTTAATTAGATCTTGATTTTAATATGAATGTAAAAGTGTGTTGGTAAACATTTTTTAGTTGACGGTGACAGATAATGATCTCGTGAAAAGTATTTAAATAATCTCAAATACCAAACAACTCAATTGTATTAAGTTTTCTATAGTAAAAATATTGTTCATCTTATATAATGGATTGTTATGTTATTTATATTTAACAAATGGTATAATGTGATATAATAACCCATTAATCATTCTATTAAAAATATCTTTTTCCCAAACTCTCGACTAAAATATTCATCCATGTTTTATTGGCGCATCGCAGTATCTGATCTTTAACAAAACAAATAATAAAAATACAACATCCAACCTCGTCAGGAGATACAATTTTTTTTTATCATTTTCCAAATATGCAACATATTTTCGAAAGCACGAGCATGACATAAACTTTAATAATAATATTTTAAGTTACCACATTTAGTTCGATTCATTCTTAAAAAATTTATCATAAAGTTAATTTTCGCCAAGTTATAATTCCTTACAATATTCATGTAATATAGTATTGTGATTATATGGATCCGATTTCAAATTACACTCTACTATTCGTGATAATGTACTCTTGTTATTTGACTTTATCTCTCTAGATTCTATTTCTCACTACATTCTTTTACTTCTCTCAATCTTACATAGTGAAACCAGATAAATACTTATCAAAAAGGAGGAAACAAAAATATTATTGCACCTTTCAGTTTGAGAGAAAATCGAGATGAACGATAAGCCAATCAGTATCATTATCTTGTGCCTCCATGGAAAAGGTATTGAGAGAAGTATCTAGATAAATGTATGTTGTGTCTATGTGGTCTAAACTTGACTCATTATATATGACCAATTCATTAGCACATAAGCACTGTCTGATACACCAATTGTATATCTATTGTATGGTGGATACCAAGTGAATATTGGAGCAGTTAACAAGAGTTTAACAAGATTATCGATGATTTTATGAACATTGTTGTGAACTTGGAAGACAATGACAAATATTTTGAATTTTTTTGAAGAATTACATGTTATTATAGAAAATCAAATAATAACTTAACTGATTATTTTGAGAACTGACTATGGCCTGGAGTTTGTTTCAAAGAATTCTAATGAGCTTTGCAAGAACGCGGGTATAAAGAGGTATAAAACCGTTGCATACACACCGGGGCAAAATGATCTTGTAGAAAAAATTGAATATGGCCTTGTTGGAACGGGTGAGGTGTATGTTGTTGGGAGCTATATTATCCAAAAGTTTATGTGGATAAGGTGTTAGTATTGCATCATACTTGATCAACAAATGTCTGTCGACAAGGATAAATCCAAAGACACATATGGAGGTTTAGAGTGGTCGGTCGATAGACTATTTCAACTTGAAAGTCTTTGCAACTTTAGTATTTTCCCATATTAAGAAATATAAGTTTAATGCTAGAGATTTGAAGTGTGTTTTCATTGGTTATCTTGAAGGTGTGAAGGTTACACGTTGTGGAATATGGAATTTGGAAAACCAAAGTTTATAATAATCAGGGATGTTACTTTTGATGAGTCCCAGATGAGGATGAGGTTATCTTTGTATGCGTTGAAGTAAAGTCCAAGACAGTGGTATCATTGATTTGATGATTCTTTATTGAGGACTAGTTTTGCGAGAAATAACTATAACACTTGTATGTATATAATGAAGATGGATGTGAAATTCATTCTCTGTCCCATCCTTTATGTAAATGAAATTCTTATAGTAAGTTCAGATAAACAAGAGATTCATAATCTCAAGATGAATTTAAATGGGTGAGTTCGAGATAATTGGTTTGGTAATAAAATGAGGGTACTTGGAATGGATATCATGAGAGGCCAGAGTAAAGGTAATTTGTTCTTATCTCAACAAAGCTACTTGAAGAAAATAATAAACGTCTTAGAATGAAATATTATAAAGTAGTAAATACTCAACTAAGCCATCATTTAAAGTTATTAGTTAAATAGTGCCCACAATACGTGGATGAGAAAAAAAAGATGGAAAGTACTCATATGCAAGTGAGGTTGGAAGTATCATGTATGGTATGGTTTATAGTAGACCAGTTTTATCATATGAAATTAGTGTGGTAAGTCGGTTTATGGAAAACCCAAGCCAAGTTTAATGCCTAGCTTTGAAATAGGTCATGAGATATATGAATGGGTCGTTGAATAGTGGTCTGAAGTACACTAGAACAGATCCACGAATGAGTATTCTGGAGGGTTATGTGGATACAGACTAGGAAGCTAATATAGACACTTCAAAATCATTATCTAGTTTTGTGTTTACATTGTTCAGAATAGTAGTTACTTGGAAGGTCAATTAACAGACGGATGCAGCCTTGTCGTCAACTCAAGCAGAATACACAACCCTTGTTAAAAGGGTTAATAAATTCATATGGTTGAAGGGTATGATTGGAGAAATATAGATTAGTCAATGATGTATGAAGATACATTGGGACACCCAAAGTGCCATCTATTTGGCGAATCATCAGTCTATCATAGAAGGACAAAGCATATTGATGTTCGGTTGCATTTGGTAGGGACATGATCGAGAAAAAAGAAATTATAGTGGAGAAAATAGAATCAAAAGAAAATCTAGCACACATGTTCACTGAATCATTACATAGAACGAAGTTTATGCATTGCTTGGGCTTGATTAACGTCGTTGAAAATTAGATGAAGGTTGGAGATAGTAGCAAGGCGGTTGGTGAGAAGACATCACCATATATTTAAAGACAATATGTAGAACTGATGGTTTTCCCTTGAAAATTTTAGATGAGGCGGGGTTTTCTAGACTAGACTAGGTCTTTTAGATGAGGAAGAGTCTTCTATACGAGGCATGGTATTTTAGATGAGGCCGGATCTTCTAGATGATGCAGGGTCTTTTAGATGAGGCAAAGTATGTTTTTAGAGGTAAAGTCTTCTAGAGGAGGGTATTGTGGACGAGGCAAAGTCTTCTAGACGAGGGTCTTCTAAAATAGGGTCTTCTAGACGAGGACCTTATAGCCAAAGTTCTTTCAGAGGAAGGTCCCGAAGACGAGGCTCCCAAGGTGAGGTACCTAATCATTGTGAAAGAATTATTTACAACATAATTAACCAATTCTAGTAAGAAGTAACTAATTATGTTATTAGATCAAGAAAGCTAGCATTATAAATAATCTTTTATGCCTTGAAAAAATAACATTGTTCAAAAACTAAGTAGTTGTAATCAAAAACAAATTTTTGAAAGAGAAAGAAAAGAAGTGGATGGAGTAAGGATAAAGACTTATTTTTGTAACTCATTTGAGAGAATCTCTTGTGGAACATTTTGTGGCGATAGTTAAGTTAAGTGGAGATCTGCTCTCTCTTCTGTATGCAAGTCGATTAGACTTACAAGGTAAACAGTAAATTATGTTGTTTTCTTTTTTGGAGATTTAATTTTTGTTTATTATTGTTATTGTATCTTATTATTTTTGGTTGACTTTTTCAATTTTGCTCCATACATCAAGGTATTGGCGTGAGTTAACTGAATCTCGCAACAATTTATGAATTTACAAAATTTAAGTAAAATATATGATTTATTACCAAATCTTTGAATTTGTGTTTCTCTTTGTATAAGACGCGTTTGGATATATGTGCTCATGAGATGAATGCAATCGAAGAAAATAACTTTCCTAGCTTGTGACATTGAAGACACAAAGATGAAAACTTTGCTAGATAAATCACTCATTCCTATTAATAAAACTATTATTATTGAACTTTGCCCATTGTTTGGCAAAAATACAATATAGAGTTAACCTTAGGTATGAGGTACCATGCACCCATCACACCAAAAACACTAAAACATTTCTATATATAGTGCATGTTCGCCGGGTTTACAACAAAAATAATCATGTCAAATATCATTTCACCGTGAAGGATAATAAATTCGTACAAATTCGTCCATACAAACTAATTTTGAAATGAGTTTGTTGTTATAATTAATAGCTTATTGCAACTATTGAAGTCTTTGGTTGCGACAAACTCTTTTTATTTTAAAGGCAGAAACTTTTAAAATCAATTTTTAATTTTATTTTTTCAAGCAAAATAACAATAAAAGAAGAGTCATATAAAAAATATTTTGAAGGATAATTTGACATAGTTTACTCTAACCTGACCAAATCCGTTTTTTTAATTACTGTCCAACAAATTTTAAAATCGAGTTAAAAAAAGAAATAGATTTAGTTATACCAACGATATTTTCATATATCCGTTACCCTTTTTTTCGAAGGAACATTCATAGTTAAGTTAAAAGCTACTAAAATTTAATCGTACCAAACAGTTCTTTTATGCGCTCGTTAAAAATTAACACAAACGAAGCAAAATCACGGAATATATTTCAGGTTAGCACTGGTACAGAAGATTTCAATTCTATTACCATTTAGCAGGCGCAACTGTTAGAAGGTTCTGCACCAAAAGGAATTTAAACAATAGAAACTATAACACCTCAAGCAACAACCAAAAACATAGATAGGCCAAAGACTTACAAGTGAAGAGCCAATTCAATTAATTTGTTAGCAAATGATATTACTCAGTGCTCCTGAAAACACACCTCCTTTCTAGTGAGCAGAAAGAATAATGCCTTGGAAACACACCCAAAGTCTCCTTTGTGATTTATTGTTCTTCGAACCAGCAGATATGTAAATCACTGGAAATATAGATCTAGACATAATAATGCATGCAGCATAACAAAATGATGCATTAAAGTTTTACATATCTGCCGGCAACATAATGAATGAATCAATCAAAGATCAAAGATCATAAAACAAATATCATTTCACCAACCAAAAGGTAGAAAAGCTTATTCCTCAATCGTCACACTATCGCGAACCAAATTGTTTTGGGATCACGCTTATAGAGTATAACAAATACCAAAGTATCTAGAAAAAAAAGCAGCATCCAGAGAAAAATAAATCAATAGTTCCACAACAACAGAAGAAATTACATAAAAACGAAACATCATACCAAGGGTTCGAACATGTTAAACTAGGTCCCTTCTCAAGCAAAGCCTAGCTTTATTCTCCATCCATAACTCTTATTTCATTCCCTTCTTCTCTTCTGTTTGTTTTCAACCTCACAAAAGTCCTGAAGGGAGATCAAACTTTCTGTGTAAACGGCCGTCTTGAACGAGTTTCCGTAATGGAATATCTCAATGTTGTTTGTGGGGCCCTTTATAGCAGCCAATCCTTTACGATACCGTACTATGATTCCATGCCGTCTAGAAAAAGATAACAGGGGAGATCCCCATATAGTAGCAATACACGGGTGACAATCGTAAGGAGCAGTCACATACACTTTGTCGGAAGTTGAACCCCTCACTAACCATGAACTAGTACCAAGAGAGGCAGCAACAACAGGAACGGTGGCAGAAATGCAGAGCGAGTTACGTAGAACTCCTAGAGAAGGGAAACGGTGATGCTTGGATTCTGGAACCGGGGTTTTCTGAAAAGTTTCGTTATTCAAGTTCAACGAGACCAGCCAAAGCCCATTTTCACTAGATTCGTCCCCCATTGTCCCATCGATCCAGTAGAGGGCTCCATTCCAGTAAATGGCTCCGCGGCCGAATTTATGAGCACTATGACTAGACCAATTTATTTGTTTGGTATCTTTAATATACCTCCACGCTCGGTTTCTCACCGAGAATAAATTAAGCACCGGTTGACAAATATTTTCATTCTCACAATGGATTGTCACAACAAAAATCTTATAATCATCTGTTTTGGGATCATACCCAAAACCATATCTAGTGACGCACGAATTGTCCATATACCTTAAAAGAGGTAGTCTTATAGACTGGGTCGTACAAGGGTTCCAGATAACTATGGTCTTGCAGCTACCGGTAGAAATGCAAACCAACCCATTGCAAGATCCTAAAATCATAAAATCCTTACTGATTTTGAAAGGGATTTGTATCCCATGAGCATCCGATAGATCTCTAGACTCTTCGCAATCGAAGGAGCTAAACCCACTACGAGTAGATAGAAAGAGTTTCTGCTTACCATCCAATACCGATCGCTTGAGGTGCAACTTGGCGAAGAGGGTGGTTGAAACCAATGATGACCAGTACTTTGATGCAGCCCTAAATCTCAGCACAGGTTTGGGCGGCAATCTTAGTAAAATCTCCACGATCAGATCATTTGGGTAACTCTCCTTGTAGTTCATGTCTGTCTGAGTCTCGACACTACTTAGTCGGGACATTTGAATAGATGAAAATTGTTATCGTTACCCAATTAGGTCTTTTATACAATCTTTATCCTAATGTCATATATCGTATTAAATTTGGGCCAGGCTCATAACTTTCCCAAAAAAATGTTAACCCTCCCCCCTCCAAATTAATGGGTTTAATTCTTAACCGAAATTACGTTTACATAAAATATTTTTAACATTAATACGGTAATGATGTATTTTTTATTTAGTTCAAACATTAGTTTGATTTGGTTGGTCTAGTTTGAAAATAAATCAAATCTATTTAGTGAAAATATTGGTAGGTCTTTTTGGAATACCAAAAAAAATATTCCATATAATTAAAACATTTGAATTGATGTTAATATTGATAATACGAAGTATATTTTAGAAAGCTATAAAAAAAAATTATACGAAAGTATATTCCAACAGGATAGTGCGTCGACTAGGGACCCAAATATCGTCTCCATGACCTTAGCTCGTACCAGAGTCTGGTGCTTCAAGTCCCATTTACAAAAACTGTCATACATCAAGAAGAAATGTAAGTTGACTCTCTCGTGCAAAAATATTTATCAAACACAAAAACTGTAAATGTAAAACATGTTTATCAAGATTTAGTTGGAAGTAAATAATGAAATTGTTTATTAAAAAAACTTACATCTCCGTGAAATACGTTATACATCTCGTGTAGAACAAAGTCGGAATAAAGACTTGAGACGTGGGGTAACGTTGCATCTAACTTTGAGAGGCTTCATGCGCGACCTGCGAAGATGAACCTGCGCCACTGTCAGTCGCAGCCCAACTAGTGTGATGGGTTGTATCGTCTCCTAGACCACCATGATGCAAGTTTCGTTTCGTACAAGTGCCCGACGAGAGGTTCTCTACAGAGACAATATCCCTAGGAAAAGGCATCTCGTCACCACGTTGTTTCTTAGTCGTTGTCTTAGTTTGAACCGTCACTATAAAAACAACAAATACTAATGAAACAAGTAGAAAACCAACCAACCAATTATGTATCTTTAAGGGGAAAACATATTCTGCAAACTGTGTCGTATGCAAACTCGTTAAGTCCAGTCATCTCTAAAAAAAGAAAATGGAAGTTGATGGTCTCTTGATATCATATTTCGACGAATTGAATGTGTCTTCCAGTGAGCTATTTGAGAACTAATGTCGCAATGAGTTAAACAATTTTGTTGACTGCTTCCTCAACTATAGGGTCGAAGGTTTATACCAATTAAATAACAAATAATGCGTGTTTCAAACCGAAAAGTGTACCTCCAGATGTTTCCTAATAAACAACAAATATTTATAGAATATAACATAATATATTTTTTATCTAGTAATAAACTCCATAAAACATCTATGGATACTTAGAGCATCCTATAAATTTGTTAAATTTAACTTGAAATTTGGGTAGTCTAAATTTTTAGATTACAAAATAATACAACAAACTCTATATATTTAGGTAGTTATTTTGTTTCAGATGTGGAGAAGAAAAAAAATATATACATATTTTGTAACTACAGCTACAAATTTACCTAGTAGAATTTAAGCTACAAATTTACATAGTAGAATTTAAGCTAGTAAATATAGATGCTTTTACATGATCCTTTGAAAAAAGAAGTTACACATATAATATGTAAATTTATTATGTAGTCTCTTATACTTATTGTGTTGGGATGCTCTTATATAGGATCCAATTATATAAATATTTTGATCGTACTAATATTCAGCAATATTATTCGATGATTTGTAGAAAAAAAAATTTAAATGTGGTTGATTGGAAAAAAAAAAGTTTTTATTATCGAAGGCGGTGAGACAAATAAAAAAAACAAAATTTAAAATTTTTCGTGCGAAGGTTTGCTATGATTAGTACGAAATTAGTCACGGTAAACTGCCAAAATTAGTTCCAAAAGGCTATCTCTACAAAATTAGTCACGATAAGAATGTCAAAATCAGTTCCAAAAAGATTTTGCTATGATCGGTACGGAATTAGTCACGGTAAAAATGTCAAAATCAGTTCCAAAAGCTTTTATTGTGATCTACACAATGCAGATCGCAACAAAAGATAAGGCAAATACATTATATTAAATCTTACCACGTGCATTGTTTTAGCAATCAGTTCGGTCTTGCGTAAGTTATTAGTCCAATAATTGATATAATGTGTTGCGACCAGAACATGGTTGGTCACAGTAAACGCCTTAAATACCAAAAGATATACTTTTTTGAAGAATCGTTTTTTTTCCAAAAAAGTGCTTCTTGAAAGTTGCGATCTTACTTATAGATTTCTGAAAAGATTATAACATTTTGAGATGTTTAATCATTTCTATAAATATGTAATTAATTCAAGAACAAAAACTCAACATTAACAAAATCTATGTTACATGAAATATATCTTTTGATATTCAAACACTCTCATCTTGATTCAGATTTTCTTATTGCTTGTCAAATGAATCAAACGGCTTGTTATATCCTAAAAGAACTTCCTGAAAAAGATATAAGTAATAGAAAAGATCAAAAAAATTCTTCTTGAAAAGCGCATTCATACGTGTCTCAAGCATCCATTCTTCCCGGCAACCTTTCTAATGAATCTCTGACGAATTTATCCTAATGAAAGTCTGTAAGTTAGTATTTCTAATCTTTATTTTCTATCCAATAAAAAAGAATTACCGTTCAATGAAGTGGAAACAAGTCATGCCATGAGTAAAATATCGGTTTCAAATGGATCCATGTTAGCATGGAGCAAACCGTGCAAGAAGGAATTAGTAGATGATATCCTAGATTTTTTGGAATTTTTATTTAGAGAAAGCTAAGGAGAAACATAGGTACACCTAAATCTCGTATGACTAAATATATAATTCATAAATTTTTAGTAGGAAATTTAATTCTCTCCAAATTATTGACTGTAGAAACATAGTTAAAATACTCATTTTTAAAAATACGGAGGAATGTTTCAAAGAAAGATTCTATAAGTATTAACAAAAGACATTTCCAGTTTAGTGAAATTGTGTACTATAGATTTGGCTATATTTCAAGAAATTACGATCTTTGAAAAAAAAGTGAAATAGAAAACAATATAGAAAAAATGTTGTTGCAATGGTGACGGGAGTCAACATTGCGAAAGACTAATCTTCTAATTGGTGGTATGGTACATGTGCATCATTTCATGTTGCTCATGATAAAGATATATTCAAATGATTTGAAATGAGTAGTGATGCATGCAATGTGCAAGTGGGTAACACCAACAGATCAAAAGTAGAAGGACATGAAAATTTCGAGTCAATATTTATATATGAGAAAATGATAATTCCACCAACGTTTTATATGTTCTAGGAATGAAAAATAATTGGTGTTGGGTGATCGTTTGATCAAAGACAGAATCCTTGTTTGGAAATTATACTAAAGTAATAGAATTATGAAAATATATACCACCAAAATTCAATGGGTAGAATAAAGAATTATGTGTATGCTTGTTCTAGTAATGGATATTTATTATGGCATAGTGGACTTGCTCATATAGGACATAGCACAATTAATATAATTGTTAAAACCAGACTTATAAAGTGTGATATAGGTTTGTAAGAAAAATATGAATTGTATGTAGAGTCAAAGATGATAAAAAAGCCTTACAAACTTGTTAAAAGATGTACAAAATTGTTAGAGTTAATGCACATAACATATATGAGTTAAATGATATTTTGACGCATGGGGGTAAAATATACTTTATAAATTTGACTGATGACTACTCTAGATTTACTTATATCTATTTTCTTAAATATAAGTCTGAGGTATTTAATATGCTTAAGATCTTCAAAGGAGAAGTAGAAAATCAATTAAACACTAAGATTAAAATCTTTCATAGTGATCGAGGCGGAGAGTTTTTCTCTAGGAAAATTTTCTAGTTTTTATGAAGAGCATGAGATAATATATCATTATTTGGTGCCTTACGCACCGCGGTAAAATAGATTGGCTGAGCGTAAAAATAGATTTTTAATCAAGATTACCAATATTATGCTAGTTAATTCAAAATTTCATATTATTTTCTGGGGTCAAGCTGTTTTAACGGCATGTCATATTTGTAATTGTATTCCTCTTAAGTGTGATATAGATTCATACGAAAAATATAAATTGTATATAGAATCAAAGATGATTAAAAATTCTTACAAACATGTTAAAATATGTACAAAATTGTTAGAGTTAATGCTCACCAACTTATATGAGTTAAATGGTATCTTGACGCATGAGAGTAAAATATAATTTATAAATCTGACTGGTGATTATTCTAGATTTACTTATGCCTATTTTCTTAGACACAAGTATGAGGTCCTTTAATATGCTTAAGATCTTTAAAAGGGAAGTAGAAAATAAATTAGACACTAAGATTAAAATCTTGCATAGTGATAAAGGTGGAGAATATTTTTTGGGATAATTTTCTAGTTTTTGTGAAGAGTGTGAGATAGACTCTCAAATGATTATTTTTTATTTAGTAGAAATTAGTTATGAAGAAACCACCCGAGATTCTGTATTTTGGCAAGAAGCCATAAATGATAAAATGGATTAAATAATATTAAATCATACTTGTGAGTTAGTTGACTTACCTTCGGGTTCAATGCTAATTTGTTGCAAATGGTTATTTATGGAAATATATCACAAGGATGGAACCATTCATGTTTTCAACGCAAGATTAGTAGTAAAATATTTGTGAGGAAATGAGGGAATATATATTTTTGACATATATGCTCCAATAGCTAGGACAACAAGCATTAGAATGATCTTTGTAATTGTATCAGTATACAATTTGAAGCTTTACCAAATGAATATCAAAACTGCATACCTAATTGGAGATCTCGATGAGAAGATGTATATAAAGTAGCCCCAAACGTTTTTTTACTTTCAAGGAATAAGTCTAAGGTGTGTAGGCTTGTTAACTCGTCATATGGTCTTTAAACAAGCACCCAAGAAGTGGCATGAAAAGTTTGATCATAATATTATAGTTGGTGGGTTTAGCCATAATAATGTTTATACACTAAACTTCGTGGTGACATAATAGTTAGTATATGCCTATAGAAAAATTTATTATATTATTTAATGACATGAAAGAGATTCATAAAAAGAATATGTTTATATCGACTACTTTTAAGATTAATGATCTTAATAAAGTAGATATTATATTAACAATTAGGGTATATAGTAGGAATTATTCCCTAATTCAATCCTATTTTTTTAGAAGATACTTAATACGTTCAAATATCTAAAAGTCAAATAAACACAAACACCATTTGATATTAGTTTAAAGCTCGAAAACAATATGGGGGAGAGAGATGGCTTAATTAGAATATGCTTGTGCAATATTGAGCTAAATGTTTACGGTTTTATGCAATATGGAAGATATATCTTTTGTTGTGAGCAAATTGAGTCAATTTATGAGTAATCCAAGTATGAAACATTGGAATGCAATTGGAAGGGTCTTTGTGTACTTAAAAATATATTAAGGACATATGTTTCCAATATTCTAATTTTTTTAGGGTAATTGAGATACACAAATACAAATTGGATCACTAGTATAACAAATCGACTACGGGATGGGTGTTCACATTTGTAGGAGGTGTTGTTTCTTAGGGATCAAAGAAATAAATGTGTATATCTCACTCGACTATAGAGTATGAGTTCATAGTTTGGCTGCAACGAGTAAGGAGGCTTAATGTTTAATATATCTCTTGTTGGAGATGTCATTCACTTGAAAAGGGAATATGATAATACAAATACATTCTAATGGTCAAGAAACATTTAGTGAGAACTTAGTAGACCCGTTTACCAAATTATTATCTCGAGAATTGGTAAACTCTACATCTAGAGGGATGAGACTAAAGCTCTTAAATAATTATTTTATAAATAATGACAACCCAATTTGACTATAGAACATCAAATTTGTAATGGGTAACAACAAATTATTGTGAAATATTCAACATATAAATAAATTAGAGTTTCACTGGTGATGAATGTGAGATATGCTGATTGTTACCGTGGAGGGATAAGTTCAAGATGAACTTTTAATATATTTTGGTTTAGTGTGCCATGTAACTAAAATATTGTAAGAATTGTACTTATAAAAATATATAGATGGTGGCGCTTCTCATGAGAGAATGAGTTCATCTTAATTTATGATTCTTAAAATAGATAGATCACACGACTAAAATAGTGCTAAAGTGAAATATGGAAAAATATTTAATAAAATAATTCTATGTTTGAGATTGCTAGTTAGATCATATGAGAGTTTGGTTCAAACTATGACTACCAATATTTTTCGACTTAACTTTGTTATATTTATACTAAAGTAGATTAAAACCGAAAGATATTGGGAATGTGGATGATCAGATAAATAGTTTAAATCATAAGAGTTTGTGAAGCAAACAAAAGAGGAAAAATTTAAAAATATTAGGGTGAAGGTTTGCCGCAATCATTACGAAATTGGTCATGACAAAAGTATCAAATATGTTCCAAGGATCCATTATAAGGCTGATCATGAGAAAGAGAAATACATAAACATTTGGTTTTGCCAAATGTCTCCTTGATCGTGATCAGTTTGGTCTTGCATCAGTTATTCATCAAACAATTGATGAAACGTGATGCTAGACGCGACCAGAATTGGGTTGGTCGCGACAAAAATTCCAAATACCAAAAAGTGTGTTCTCTGAAAGCATTATTATCTCCGAAGATGTGTTTTTTTAAAGATTGTGATCTTATACCTTTAGATTTCTAAAATATTATTACCATATGGAAGGTTTTAATCATTTTCTATAAATAAGTTATTCATTCAAATACAAAAAATACAACCTTAAAAAAATCTTGGCTACTTGAAATCTCACTCACTATACTCAAACCTTGTCATCTTAATTCAGATTTTGTTTACTCTGATATAAATTTAAAATTTTGTTATATTCCAAAACAAATTCCTAAAATATTCTACGCAATAGAGAAAATTAGACTACTTGTTTTTGAAAAGCACATTTATACATGTCTCAAACTTTCATTTTTTCTGACGATTTTTTCGGAGGATCTTCAACAAATTTATTTTGATCAAAATCTGTCAGTTATCGTTTATGATATCTATTTTCTAAAATCATTTTTATTTTACTATGTTAATAATGTATAACCGTTGACATGATCATTTTTTCGAAATCTTTAATTTTTGTTTATCAGATAAAAAATAGAATTAAACCCTTTTTTACCATATAAGTTTATAACTATTCCTATTTAGGATTAAATGTGGATTCAAAATTTTATATGGACTCTATTATTAAATATTTTTTATTTAATACCATATATATATATATATATATATATATCATAATTGTAGAGGAATTGCTAAAAAAACGGCCAAAATTACTCTGTGAAGTCGTTTATAATACTTTTTAAAAACTACCCCGTGAGATTATTTTGTTTGATGATTTTACCTTTACGAAATCGTATAAATAGTCAAATTTACTCCGCGAAGTTATCATAATTTTTAAAAAAATCCAATTTCTCTAACTTTGCTCTACCTTCTCTCTAAAAAAATTATAAAAATTATAACTATAATCATAACTAAAAATTAAAACTAACCTAAACTAAATTAAATTAAAACTCACCTAAACCTAAAATTTAAGTCTAACCTAACCTAAATTAACCTAACCTAAACCTAAAAAGTAAAACAAACCTAAACCTAAAAAGCAAAACCCATCTAACTAAACTGTCGATTCTCTCTCTACCCGAAACCCACACACACCGGCACCCCTAAACTGTCGCTTCTCTCTCTACCCGAAACCCTTTCTCCCATCCGAAACCCACCCTAAACCGGCGACGTTTCCACACCCACCGGCACCCAGTACGACCGCAGCACCACCCATCTAAACCCAAATCGTCACCGGAAAACCTAATCGAAGTAACAGAAAGGAACAGGATCGACACCGACGAGCAAAATCGCCAAATCGGAATCGAAACAATTATTGTAAGTTGATTTCGTTGTTGTTAGATAGTTTAGTTAGGTTTAGTTAGGCTAGTACTGTAGTATTTATGGTTTTAGGACTGTTCGTAGGATCTGGCAGAAGCTTCAAGCTTCTGCCATGGCGATACTATTCTTCGCCACACAGGGGCGAAGAATAGGGTCCCTACGCCATCGCGTGGCATAGGGTTGGTTGCCTACGCCAGATCGATGGCGTGGGATTCTGGGTGTACGCCTCTTGTTGGCGTGGATACGGGATCATTTTGTCATGCTCTGTCCTGTTACTCGCTCCACTTACACTGAGCGCGACCCCACTATTGCTAGATGGGATACAACTGCAGCAGTACCTAACTCTCGGACGAAGCTGAACCTTCGTATCTCCGTCAACAACCTGGAAGAGAGCGATGTAAGTCTTATTCTTTAGTGATCCCAAAACTGATTTTTTATGTGTTTATGTTCATATCCGTTTGTATTGCAGGTATTGTTTGATCCTTATCGTGCTATACGCGATCATTTCCCGTTCGAAGATATAGCGTTGTTTCGGAATGTCATATGCGGTGCAGAGCACTCTCAGGGATACTATCTAGAGCGAGTTCAGCGGCAGTTTGGCCGTGTCCAGCGGCAGTTTGACCGTGTCCAGTGGGGTATCGCGCATCCTTTGGTAGATATGCAGTCGAAGTCAAGGAGAAAACCAAAGACGATGGCGTATGTATTCGATCCGGATGATTGGGAGCACAGGGAAAGCAACAAGTTGCATCAGGCTTATCGGGGAGCGATGGTGGCAGACGAGATGGAGTCTTTTGTGAGCCTGAGTACCTTTTCCTTCATCAGATTATTAGCTAGTTCGACCTCATCAACACTGCAATCTACTTGCTCGATGACTATGTCCATGAGGATCGAGAGGGAGCTATCATCCGACATTTGCGTGCTGGTATGCCCAGGATCTCGTTGTTTCCTGGAGTCGGTGAGTTTGATCATGATTTTGATCGTCTGGCTGGGGCTTATGACGATGTTTTTTCCACAGCCAGGAGACTTGCTTAGACAGTATGATGTATTTTATGTTTGTATGATACTTTAACATTGTTGTCAGTTAGTTTGTTGGTTTGTTTGTTTTTTGATACACGTACTATGCGGTTACTCAGTTTGAAGTTAATATTTCTGTATTTTTGCAATTGCTTAGATATTTTGGTTGTTTTAAAAATATAGAACATTGAAGGAAAGTTGAAGCGTGATTGAAACATAATTGAAACGTAATTGAAACAGAGTTGAAACATAATTCAAACACAATTCAAACATAATTGAAATAGTAGTACTACCTAAAACAACACACATTCAGGAGTAACTTAATTTAAACACAGACTACTCTAAACATAACAACTCGAAGGCACAAACACAAAAATAGTGAAATGATCAGTCGTCGAAATCGTATCCCAAATTGTCATCCGAATCGTATCCCTCATTCCTTGGCGCAATCCTATCCTCCAGATACGCCACCATATCCCTAATGATGTAGTCTACTACCGTCATGTTCCAGACCAAAGGTGCTTCTTTCTTAATTCAAGCCGGTTGGAAAAGCAGAGCAGTGAGCGGTTGGATGAAGTGGTACCTGCATTTGATTTCGTCACGATTTCGTACTTGAACGTCTCCTGGTCCTAAATTCCCATAGTAGAAATAAATCTGACATAGGAGGCGGTCGAAAAAAGTATCGCTACTATCTTCCCCCATTTGTCAGCGGACAACCTTTACCGCCTTAAGCATATGATAGTCTTCATCAGCTGTAAACTCCATGTATTAAAGTGTTTGTGTTTTTTTTCTTAAGTAGACTCTTCGTTTCTATTATGAATATTGTATTCTGTGACATGTTTATATAGTATAGTTATTTTTTTACGGGAGTTATTGCGTTGGCGGGATTGTTTGGCGGGGATTAAAATTGTTGGCGGGTATTTATTGGCGAGAGTTTTTGTTTTAGCGAAAACCTATATATTTGAATTTGCTAAGTCAATTTTTGGTTAAGTCCACTATGGGATTAAAATGTTTGCGGGTATTTTTTAGCGGGAGTTTTTGTGTTGGCGGGAGTTATTATGCCGGTTGGAGTTATTGGTGGGTCCGGGTTGAATTTAATAATCTATGCAACTTCACCGAGTAATTTAGGCGTTTGTCCGTATCATTATCTTTCGTCCCTCTAAATTTACACGTGCCACGTTTTAATTAGTCTAACTGGATTACGTTATCCAAAAACAAAATTATCTATAAATACACGTTCTATCCACACATAGAAGGGTAAAGAAGTTGAAAAACCGAACAAAAAATGTGTCCATAGAATGAGTTGGAAGATCAATATCTGATGGAAGCATCGATCGAAGTTGGCAACACGCACATGGAAGAGGGGCATGTAGCATACTTTGAGGCATTGTTATGCCAGATGTACTTCTTATACGGAAGGAATGGTGTCCATCCGTCAATGATTTCAAGGTGTGTTGATGAGGTGAAGGCTAGGTTGTCAGTCCTACTCACATTTCGTCGCCATCCAGTTTCTGGCCTCACCGAGCTTGAACGTCGTGTTGCATGTAACCGGTTCAATTGCCAGGTCACTGATTTTATAACAGATGATCAGCTGGATGCGGTCTGTTCTGACATTATCGACATCCACTTAGCGGAAATCAGTGACAACCAGGATGACAAAGAAGAAAGGAAGGTGATGAAATGGAACTGGCCTCATAGATAAGTTTGAGTTATTAATACAGTTTGTGTTTAGGTTCATGTTTAAGTTCATGTTTCAGTTTATGCTCGCTTTTATGTTTTAGTTTGTAATTTTGTTTGTGTTTCAGTTGATGTTTCGGTTTATGCCAAGTTAATGTTTCAGGTCATGGTCCCTTTTATGTTTTAGTATGTGTTTCAGCTTGTACGTCTACCTCTGAAATTGTGAATTCAATTTTTTTTTAAAATAATGTTGAACACAAAATGGAACGTGAATACAATACAAAATGAGTTTAAAACAAAAAAAACAACATAATCAATCAAACACAAAATAAATTCGATTCGAAACTTAATATTACGACACGAAATTGTTGGCGCGTATTTATTGGCGGGAGTTTTTATGTTGGCGAGAGTTATTATGCCGGTTGGAGTTATTGGTGGGTCCCGGTTTTATGTACGATACTATTTCCTATATTTTACACGGGAACAAAAAACATCATTTCCCGCTAATTATTTTAGAATTGAACCACCGACTTCGAGTCTATAAATACTAGAATCTGACTCTGAAACTAAACATTTAAGTTATAACAATGGGAGACTCAGGCTAGAACCTGCACGAAGATGCAAACCTCATAAGCGCATTTGACTTCGTCAGAGGTACGATGCAAGAGGAGATTCCTGGTTTCATCGATGTGGTGCAGAATGTTCTTCAACCATGGTAGGGAGGCATCGTGTCCAGGATGTTTAATGCCCCGACCACACGGACGTGAAGAAGTGTTCGATAGGTTAGCTTATCTTAAAACAGTGACTATACAGATTGAGTCACTAGCTTACGAAGTCCAAAGCAAAGTCCGAAATGTATTCAACATCGGATTCCAAGGTACAATTACGCAGGAGATGGTGTCACATGCGGTGCAGGAAATTGAGCAAGAAATAGCCGATGCAATAGCCAACGCCGTTGATACTAACTCAACTCCCCAAGGAAGTAGTGATGAAGAGGAATATTCATTCGAGAAACGCTTTGAGTATGGAATGAACTATCCGACTCCATAAAACTAAGTGTGCAATGCTAACTCAGGGTTAGCTTATCTATCATTTGTTTTAAGTTATTTGCTTATGTATTTCTAATTATGCAATGCTTTTGATTAAAGTGTAATGTTTTAATGGAATCGGTATATTAAGAAGTTTAAGTGTTATTGTTTTTAAGATACACATCCAAACAAAAAACATCCATAGTTTACATTCATGCATTACAAAAAACATCCAAAGTTTACATATTAAGAAGTTTAAGTGTTATTGTTTTGAGGATAACCTAAAATTAACCTCAAATTAAAGTAAACTAACAGTTGATTTTTTTATAAAAATAATAAAATTAACATTGGAAATTAGGGAGTATTTATTGGTGGGAGTTTTTTTTTGCGGTAGTTATAACAATTTAATTTAAATTCGAACTTTAAGTAACATTTGATTTAAAATAACATCAAATTAACCTCAAATTAAAGTAAAATAGCAGTTGATTTGTTTTTAATTTTTAATTTTATATTAGGGTTCACCCTATTGCCGCCACACAATGGCGTAGGGGTAACCTTTTTCGCCAACGTGTGGCGGTAATAGGCTTAAAATATTTGGAGCCTCTGTTCTTTTGGGACAGAGGCTCCAGAAAAGTCCCGTACGCCAGGCGAATGGCGTACGAGACGATGTTCACGCCATCGGTTGGCGTAGGGAGCTCGTCTCACGCCAACGGTTGGCGTGAGCGTTGTCAGTTACGTCTTCGGCTGGCGAAAAACTAAATTTTTGAATTTGTGAAGTCAAATTTTTTTGAAAAAAAATTGACACAAAATGGATAATGGTTACAAGGGTACAACACAATGTTAGTTTACAAAAAAAATAACATAACCAAACACAAAGTAAATTCAATTTTTAAATAAATTCAATCTTTGGTTAAGTCCACTATGGGATCATCATGTTCAACGGAATATGTCGGGGTGGGATTTTGCAGTCTTGAAATATACGGACTCTATCTAGCAAAGGGATCGACCAAGAAATAGCGTCTTCTCTCGCCGTTCGCATCCACGTGGGATCTATAGTCGGTATGGCTGACCCTTTAACCAAGTCAACCTACATATTCCCATTCAAAATCCATGCGCGTTAACAAAATAAATGATTAAATGTGTGCGAAAGTTAAAGTTCTTTACTCACGTGAAGAAAATGGTTTTTATTGACGAATGCCACGCCGATCTCTTTTAAAGAACCATCGCTCGGCGGTGCATTTTTCACCGGTAGGTAAGTCGTACTTCCACCGGGAGCGAGGCAATAGAAAACACAATTGAATGTAGTCGCGACTAGTTTTCCGCAACTAGCCAAGGATATCCAATTTGCGAAATGTGCATTCTCTTTATTAAAAGTCAACCGGTTTATCTCCTTATCGACTTCGCTTTCATCGTCGTAATATGCAACCCGTTTATAAAACTCCAGATCACTCTTTAGCTCGTGAACCAAGGCCTCAAGACTGTCAAAAATTAAAATTCTGATGGAGTAGTTTATAGACAAGACATGCGTGCCAAAATATCTTTGCCAAACCTTACACTATATTATTATGGGAAACACTTCAAAAATAGTGGACGACCTCCTCGAGTCTAACAAGAAATGGAAGCATAAAGTCTTCTTTATAAGTTGGTGTTGGGAAAATGGGAATACAATCTCAGATGATAATCCTCGAAATCTCTCATTGTAGTGGAAGAATACAAGTAAGTTTACTTTATGCCAAAGTTACTATGTTTCTATTTTTTATCTAAGTCAATTTACTTTTTTAGAAATCACAAAACGCTTCCAAGAGAATATTGATGCTGACTATGATACTTTCTCAAAATTTAGTGTCTGGAGGAAAAATGAATGGTTGAATGAATTTCACAAATGCTTCGAATTGCTAAAACTCATTTAAAGCCATCTGTAGAGAATCTCTCGGGATCAGTTATCACTCTTGCAAAATTGATTGAGCCTCTTAACGTTTCAGACGCTGTTTGAAAGCTGGCTACCACGGATGCTCGGATTATTTTTCATGCTAGAAATAGGGTCCTAGCCACAAAATGAAGAAGAAAGCTTAGGGAGAACCATCGAAAGGTAACGAAAAGAGATCAACGTCTAGTTTAAAAAAATAAGAGAGAAGTTGATGAGGTTATATATAACTCTAGACATCGAAACTGCTACTCTTGAAGCTTGAAAGAAAAAGAAGACAATAGCTTCGAAAAAAAGAAAATGTGCAGTGCCAAGAACCCCAAAAAACTTGTTCATAATGAAATTGTTAATGTATCATCCCCCATCTTCACACCCGACTTGGTTGGAGACGAAGAGGAAAATCAAGACCATTAAATTTTTGACACTCAATCTTAATTGAAATAACAAGAAAATCTAGTTGAAAATACCAATGAAAACCAATAACTTGTCCAAGAAAGTCTCTCAGCAATCTATTATGTGAACAACCATAATCCAAATGAATTCGAAGAACCATCCTTCTTATTGTATACTTCCGAAGAAATATCACTTACGTGTCATAACATAGTTCGACCTATGGAGACTCTTGGAAGAAATGCCAAGAAATTTGCCGATGAGGCAATTGCTATTTCGAGAACAATAAGAAGTGGTTGCTAAATAAGTTATTCAACTTTGAAAAGAAGCCTCTACCAATAAATCGTTGGCTGAAAGTGCTCAAACACATCTCGTCGATCAGTTTCATACTTTTCAAGAAGACAAGGCTGAATTTCACAATGTTATAATACAGGTAATAAAAGAGCTGTCAGCATAACACAAAAAATAATTTCAAGAAAAACACATGAACTATGAATCCCTCAATAATTTATATCAAGAATGTGAAGAAGGAAAAAATAAGGCCATCGGAGACTTGGTAGCATTCAAAATCCAAGTTGAGAAGGATAAAGCCTATGCTATCATTGAGGCAGTTAATAAATGTGCCAATGATTGTCTCAAAACATTAAAGATTCGTGAAAAAATGCAAAGATATGCATGATAAGTTTCCAAAGCTGAACTTAAAGGATTATTGGTACATAGTTCCTAAAGACCAACACCCCGGAGATATGAACAACACCTCATCGGCTGAATCTGTAGACTCTGAATCAAGAGACTTTGAAAATAATAGCTCAAAGTTTCAAAAAATGAAGATTCAGAGGATGCAAACTCTTAGAACAATAAGTTAAATGGATCTTCGAAGGATGACGAAGAGAACTCAGAACAAAAGACCTTATTTACCTTATTTTATTATGTATTTTTTTTAGTTTTTTACATCATTTTTTGTGTATTGGCTATCACATGCCATATTTTGAAACAGATTTTTAAAGACTATGTTCTCTTTCATTCCACTTATATCATTTCACTTCTTATATTATCACTTTAAAATTTGTCAATTCAAAAAATAAAAAAAAATAGGTTACTACTTTGAAACGCTGGTACTTTTAAAAATAGTTATCTTGCACTTAATAAAGTATCATTTTGAAAAATAATCACCTCGGATAATAGTCGCCTCATAAAATATCACTTCGAAAAATAGCAACTTCGAACAATAGTCATTTTAAATAATAATAATCATTTTGTTGAATACTATTTAACATTAATTTTGATGTTTAAATTACCCAGCCACAGATTAATCATAATAAGGATAATCAATCCTTATTTTATTTCCAAAGTGTGTTTCTTTGCGTGCAAATTAATATAATTTTTTTCCTAAGTATATAAATTTTAGTCACCAACTGGACATTTTCAACGAACTCTCTTCAAATTTTCCACACAATTGATATACAACAAAAAACAAAATTATTTACCATGTAGGCTATGCAGTCACCTCATCACTAGGAAAGGAAAGAGTATGCCACAGGTTTGTACATTGATAAGGAATAATTTTTTTAAAATAAGCTCTCACAACATTACTCACAATACATACACAGATGCTCCACATTCCACGAATGTTGTAATGGTCTTCCTTCACCGTCGTGCAAATGATATCTCCCATGCTTTATTTTCTCAACTACTATACAAGGGCCTTCCCAATTTGAACCCAATTTACCAAACCTCTTTTCTTTTGTATGCAATCTTATCACCTACCTTGAAGTCTATCCGTCAGACTTTCTATGCATATTTTCTTCTCATCAAGGTTTGATAGTGGAGTGAGTTCATATGCCTTTTAGTTCGCTTTTCCTTAATCAAGTCAAGTTACGCCCTTCTTCTTTCATCATTACCTTCTTTGCAATAATACAAATCCAATATGATGGAAGAGTAGATTCCTCTGGGCTTACTGCATTCATCCCATATACTAGCGAAAAATATGATTCATGAGTTGTTGTCTGAGGAGTTGTTGGATAAGCCCATAATACTTCTTGAAGATAACTAGGCCATTTTTCAGTTGTTCCCTCTAAATTTTTCTTTAAACCATTCAAGATATTTTTATTTGTAAACTCTACTTGTCCATTTTCTTGAGGATGAAAGGGTGTGGAGAAACACTACTTTATGTCTCTCGAAGAGTAAATTTTCTTCACATATTTTTTGTTAAATTGTAGTTCGTTATTCGTTATCAGTAGCAATCATCCAAGAAAATTCAAACCTACAACAACTATTAGATAAAATAAACTTGATCACATTATTTGCCCGTGTCCTAGATATAGGCTCAGCTTCTGCCCACTTTGAAAAATCATAAAATGAAACAATGATGGTTTGACGCCCCCACATAGCCATTGGCAAAGTACCTACCAAATCTGTGGTATAAAAATAGTACTTTAAACAATTGTGCGAACGATACATTTCATACTCAATAAAGTATTTTACTTTTTGAGAAAAAAAGAAGATAAAAAAGAGATGGATATCAGGTGGCTCTAGAATAACTAAGTTGGTCCTGATTTGTATTTATTTCAGCCGAAGTTTAATACATATTGCATTCTCACTGAAAAATAAAGACGAGAAAGTCTCGGTTATCCGATCAAAATCAAGCCAATAAATAATGATATCCCATTTTTTAAAAGTAGAATCGGTTATACATAATATATTGTCCATCGAATTCGAATGACATTTTGGATTTCAAACTTTTTACACAAGTATTTAGTCTGAATTTGATTCATCGGATAATATATGATAGATACTCATAGTTTAATATTATTTAAACTATAATATATTATTTATAAAACTTTAAAAGAGTTGCTAATGTTTTTTCAAGTTTTTGTTTTCTTTTTATTTTATATATTTTTCATGAAACAATTTATTACGTAGTCTTCTAACCGAATAAATCGATGTTTAATATATCTGTAATATTCAATTAGATCTTGATTTAATATGAATCTAAAAGTGTTTTGGTAAACAATTTTACGTTAACGGTGACAAATAATGATCTCGTGAAAAGTCTTCTAATGATCTCAAATACCAAACAACTTAGAAATAAAAAAATATCAATTGTACTATTTTTTCTATAGTCAAAATAGTGTTCATATTTTACCGTACCCACAAATAAAAGAATTAAAAATAAAGTTTTTCATTTTCAAACCTAGCTTTCGAATCTCTTCTTGAATCTTAATAGCACAGTGAATTTTACAAACTCTACCATAGACATTTAACACCACATTGTAAGGATATTTGTCTAAACCAATTTGTTCAAACCAAATTGTACCGGTTTGGCTCTAAACCGATCTCGTTTTTTAAAAGTAACCCACGAACCGAGTAAGAACCGGTTTGGTTCACGGTTTGACAATGCGTTTCTGATCCAATTTTCGGATCTAGTGACCCTTTAACAACTATATATGTGACTAAAAAAATTATATATTAGGTTTCCATCCTATTTATTTTTTCTATCTTTTTACCTTTGGAAAAATATCTTCACTTACTCTGTGTTTTACCCTGGTAATATGAGAATTTCAAAGCTATAATGCTTTATGACAAAGAAGGCACCATCAACTTGGATGACATTTTATCAGCCCTGTGAATCTAATAATTTATGAAATTTAAAGATTTAATATTTAAGAATGATGGTGGAGAAGGTTTGAATATCTCAAGGGGAAGAAGCGAGAAAAAATGAAGAGAAAAGGGAAAAAGACACATATTCATGTCTAATCAAAGGTCGTGACATCTCAAATTTGAAATGTTATCATTGTCCCACTTCTGGTCATTTCAAGCAGGACTGTCCTCAGAGAGGACAAAATGGTAGTTCGTCTGCTCAGATTGCAGTAAGTGATGATGAAGGTTATGGGAGTGTATGAGTACTAACAAAAGAAACTTGGGAAAATGAGAAGAACTGGGTCATGAACTCAGGATAATCATATCACATTTGTCCAAGAAAAGAATATTTTGAGACATTAGAATCTAAATAAAGCGGAGTTTTACTTCTTGGTAACAATAAATCTTGCAAAATTTAAGGTATGGGTTATATCAGACTCAAAATGTTTGATGATCGTGATTTCATTTTGAATGATGTGAGGCATATTCCCAAGCTTAAGATAATTTGTTTTCCATTAGCATGTTTGATGATCTAGGATATTACATTAGAGTTAAACATAAGATAATGAGAATTGCATTAGTAATAGCCAAAGGGTCTAAAATAAATAGTTTATATATTTTAGAAGGTTCCAATGTTATTTGTAATATATTAGTAATTAGTGTAGAAACTGTAGGCATAACTAAACAATGACATTTGAGATTGGGTCATGTCACTGAAAGATGCTTAATTGAATTAGCTAAATAAGGTTTGTGAGGAAAAGAAAATTTGGATAAACTAGAGTTTTGCGCTAACTTCACACTAAGCAACACAAGATGAATTTTGAGGTGAGAGTACACAAGTCTAGTAGGCCATTTGAGTATGTTCACTCAGACCTTTATGGTCTAGAGTTTTTTCCACTAATGGGGTGAATTCATACTTTCTTAGCATAATTGATGATTATTCTAGATGGGTACAAGTGCGGTATATGTTGTTGGGAGCTAGATTATCCAAATGTTTATGGGGATAACATGTTAGTATTGCATCATACTTGATCAATAGATGTCTATCAACAAGGATAAATCCAAAGACACATATAGAGGTTTGGAGCGGCCGACCGATAGAATATTCTAACTTAAAATTCTTTGGAGCTTTGGAGTTTTCCCCTATCAAGCAAGACAAATTTAATGTTAGAGTTTTGAAGTGTGTTTTCACTGGTTATCCTGATGGTGTGAAGGGTTATACGCTGTGGAAGATATAATCTGGAAAACCAAAGTTTATAATAAGCAGGGATGTTACTTTTGATAAGACCCAAATGAGGATGAAGTAAAACTATATGGATAGAAGACCATAGACGGGGGTAGAAAGAATCCAGTTTGAGGGCGAGTATTCCACTAATTAGAGGGGAGAATATGGTCAAAACAAAGAACGTAAAGAAAGTAGAAGTAAAAAAATAACTACTGTGGGCTATCAGCTAGCACGTGATAAAGGGAGAAGAATTATTAACCCACCTAAGATATATGGTTATTTTGAGCTTATTTGTTAGGCTTTGAATGAGAATAAAGAGGTGCAAGACTCAGAACCAAATAAATTAAGAGAAGCGTTCAAAAGCAATGATATGAAAGAGTGGCTGAAGGAAATGAAAGAAGAAATTATTTCATTGAAGAAGAATCAATCTTGGAAGCTTGTGTCATTACCTAAGAAAAAAGGGTAGTTGGTTGGGTGTTCAAAAGGAAATAGGGTATACCATGGGTTGAAACATCAAGGTATAATGCGATACTTGTAGCAAATAATTTTACTCAGGTGAAAGTGATCGATTACAACGAGATCTTTTCACTGGTGGTGAAATATTTTTTTCTATAAGGATTCTTTTGAAAATTGTAAATATCTATGATGTTTAGTTTTAACATATGGATGTGAAGATATTATTCTTAAATGGAGAGTTAGATGAAACAATCTACATAAAACAACCTGAAAGTTTTATGGTATACAATTGAAAAGTATGTTTGTTAAAGAAATATTTGTATGCGTTAAAGTAGAGTCCAAGTGAGTGGTATTGTTGGTTTGATGATTCTTTATTGAATACTGGTTTTTATAAGAAACCACTATGATATTTTCATGACATGTTTGAGTGGCAATCTTAGTAGAATCTCCACAATAAGATCATCTAGGTAGTTCATGTATATTCCAACACTATTTTTGTCATGACATTCGAATAGATGAATTTTTTTTATTGTTACCCAATTAGGTCATTTTTACAATATTTTATCATATCATATATCATGTATTTGGGCCAAGCTCATAACCTTCCCAAAAATAAATGTTTAAACCACTCCACCAAATTTATGGTTTTAATTGTTAACCGAAATTATATTTACATAAAATATATTTTTATTACTAATAAATATTATTTAGAATTATATGGTAACGAGAATTGTCTAGTTTTTAATACTCAATATTTTCATAATTAATGAATGTTTCGCTTTTTTATAACTATATTATATTGAAAAATAGAGTACATGATTCGAGCATATAAAAAAGAGATGAATAAATAACTATTATATATACCAAATGTTTTAGGATCAACAAAATCTATATATGGGACAATTTGAGAGAGTTATCCAACAATTCAGTGGAGTGGATTTTCATGGGTAGTTTTAATTGTATAACAAACTCACTGAACAATTGTCTTATTTAACATCGTGTTTATGAAGTCTTGATGACTTCAACAACACAATTTTGGACTGCTCTCTTGAAGATGTTCGATTTATTGGATCTCCTTTTACTTGGAACAATAATAAAAATTAGAGAAGACTGGATATAATGGTCATTAATTCCCAAATGAGAAACTATTTTGATTCAATTCAAGTAAAACATTTATAAAAGAAAACATGCTCTAACCATGCACCATTATATATAACATTAACCAACAATAATTTGAAACCGAAACCCTCCTTCAAGTTCCTAAACATGTGAAACCAACACCCCGATTTTTGCAAAACAATTGAGGAATCGTGGAATATCCTTCCTCACCCATTTTTACATGTATCTTACCAAAAATTAAAAAAAACCTAAATTAAAACTTAAGTCTTGGAATCATGAAGTCTTTGGCAACATTTTCAATGTCGTTGCCAAAGCTGATGAAGAATTCAGTTACTATAAAAACGTATTTCAAGTTTCTCAGAACATTGAAGATAAGATAATGTTGTCAAATCTAAAGTTAATCACCTTCTTATCTTGCCAATTGAATAAGCTTATTGGGTACATAAGAGCTATATCAATTGGTTAAAACAGGGTAATAAAAACACAACTCTCTTTCATAATTTTGTAAAGAAAAGACAAAGGAAAAATAAAATAAATAGTATCAAACATGAGAATAATTGGATATAAGATCATAATATGATGAATGATTTGGCATTAATATTAGTAGATACATGATAATTCAGTACGTAGTAAGATGTTGGCATTGGTCTACACTCAAAATTATTCACATCATAATAATTCTACAATAATAAGCTGGACTATGTGGTATGACAAAAAATAAGATGAAATATAATGATTTTAATTTTACCACTGAGTACATATATAATAAGATTTACCATATTATTTCATGTTTTAATAATACTATATCTTTTAAAAAGATAGTATGGACTGATGATATCGATATAGCTAATAAATTAAATATTTTCTTTCATTTTGAAAAATACTAACAGATTACAAGCTATTAAATGTAATGCTCCTCATGAAAATAAGATAAAGTAAAATTATGATGGATCTTGTTTAATGAATGGATAATCTAGTAGTGCTGGATTATTTAAACATATCAATAAGAATAAGATTTATGTAGGATTTATGGTAAAGTAAACCATTTGATTGCTGAAACCTTAGCAGTATTAGATGGTTTAATTATATGTAATCTTAAGAACTTTAAGAATATTAATATTAAATCTGTTTTGAAATTCCTTATTGATATCTTGTCTACGGGTACTACCCTCTCGTTTTTACATCATATTATTAATTATTGTAGAAAATTTATTTATCCTACAATGACAATTAAACACATCTCCAGATTTCAAAATCAGACAGTTGATTGGCTGCAACGGTGGACTTTTACATGCAAGATGAGATTAGACCATGACACCATGTAAACCCTCAACCCTCTAAGATCCATTGTTCTTTTAGAAAATTTAGGGTTATGCTATTTTAATCCAAATGAATAAATATGTTCATCTTGTTGGTACTACTGGATTATATCACTTTGCTTTAATATAATGCTCTCAATTTTACTTCAGGCCTCTCAATCTCTATAATAAATTCATAAATGACACTGAAGTTTTAATTCAAGTCTTACGGATAATGTTGTTAATCAAGGTGCTTCTCAAGATACTTTTATAGCTGCTGCTTAAAATGATGTAAAAAATAGTGGTATGGTTGCTGATTAAATTTTTGTTCAAGTTGGTGAGTACACATGCTTATTTTTATCTGCAAATCAAAAGGATATTCTCTCATTACAAGATTTGAAACGTCTTCCTTAAGCATATTTTCTTGATCAAGAAGTAATTTTAATTAGGGAAATAATTACATGTAATATGGAAAAAGTACTTTAAGAAATTGTGCAAACAATCTATTTCATATTGAATAAATTATTTTACTTCTGAGGAAAAGAAAGATAAGAAAGAAATGGATGTCACGTGGATCTATAATTACTAAGTTGGCATTGATTTGTATATATTTCAACCAAAGTTTAATATATATTGCGTTCTCAATACGTAATATAATGTCTATCCAATTCGGATGACATTTTGAATTTCAAACTTTTTACACGAGTATCTAGTTCGAATTTGATTCATCGGATAATATATGATAGATACTCATAGTTTAATAATATTAAACTATAATATATTATTTATAAAACTTTAAAAGAGTTGATAATGTTTTTTCATGTTTTTTTTCTTTTTATTTTATATATTTTTCATAAAATAATTTTTTTTATGTAGTCTTCTAACCGAATAGATCGATGTTTATTATATATTTGTAATATTCAATTACATCTTGATTTTAATATGAATGTAAAAGTGTGTTGGTAAACATTTTTATGTTGAAGGTGACAAATAATGAACTCGGGAAAAGTCTTCTAATGATCTCAAATACCAAACAACTTAGAATATAAAAATAACTGAATTGTAATAATTTTTCTATAGTGAAAATATTGTTCATCTTATATAATAAATTGTTTTGTTACTTATATTTAACAAAGGATATAATGTGATATAATAACCCATTAATCATTCTATTAAAAATAAATATGTTTCTCACAATCTCTCGACTAAAATATTCATCCATAGTTTATTGGCGCATCGGAATATATGATCTTCGACAAAACAAAAAATAAAAATACAACATCCAACCTCATAAGGAGTTACGATTTTTTTTATCATTTCCCAAATATGCAACACATTTTCGAAAGCACGAACATGGTATAAAGTTTTAATAATAATATTGTGAGTTACTCTATTTAGTTCGATTCATTCTTCAACTAATGTTAAGCTTCTCCAAGTTGAAATTCCTTAAAATATTCATATAATATAGTATTGTAATTATATGGATCCGATTTCAAATTACACTCTACTATTAGTGATAATATACTATTAGCTTCAGAAACTTCACCAAATTTACAATACCCACAAATAAAAGAATTAGAAATGATTTTTTTTCATTTTCAAACCTAGCTTTAAAATCTTTTCTTGAATCTTAACATCACAATCCATTTTACCAGCTCTATAATAGATATTTAACAGCAAACCATAATGATATTCATCTAAAACCAGATTCTCTTTTACATCATTTATTTTTCAAACCATATTATACCGTTTGGCTCCAAATCGGTCTCGTTTTTTAAAAGTAAACCACAAACCGAATAAGAACCGGTTTGGTTCACGGTTCGACAGTTAGATCCTGATCCAATTTGTGGATATAATGATCCTTTAATAGTTATAGGTGTGATTAAAAAATTCATTTTAGGTTTCTAGCAAATTATTTTTTACATTTTTTTTATCTTTGGAAAATATAAAATAAACTTCCAAAATATGTCTTTTGTCAAATATAAAGCAAATCAACAATTTTTTTTTCTTTGAAACCCAGTTATGGCAATACTCATTCATTTTCAGATTTTAGATTCATCAATCTTTTATTCCGTATTCTTTCATTTTTTATCTAATAAATGTGTAAGATTCTATTTCAAACTATGTTTTTTTACAAATGTATGTAATTATAAAGATTTATAAAATTATGAACTTGCTTTGTTACCAAATCTCCAGATAATAGGATACCTTTAAATGTGCTACTAAATTTTAGAGTTTGCAGATAACTATTAAATTTTTTTAACTTTTATAAATTTATTTAATTTTGTATATTTATGTTGGTTTTTCCTTAGAAATTTTACATGAGCCAGGATCTTCTAGACGAGGTGAGATCTTTTATACTAGGAAGAGTCTTTTAGATGATGTATAATATTTTACACCAGATATAGTCTTCTAGATGAGGGTTTTCTAGATTAGGGTCTTTTTTACAAGGAAAGATCTTCTAGACGAGGGTCTTATAACCAATGGTCTTTTAGACGAGAGTCCCGAAGAATAGGGCCTTAAGTCGAGTTACCTAATCAGTTGTGAACAAATTAGTTATAGTAGAATTAACTAATTATGTTAACAAGTAACTGATTTTGTTATTAGATCAAGGAAACTAGTATTATAAATACTCTCTTACGCCTTGAAGAAATAATATGGTTCAAAACTAAGCAGTCGTAATCAGAAAAATAGTCTTAAAAGAGAAAGATATTAAGTGCGTAGAGTAATGAAAAATGATTATTCTTGTAACTCATTTGAGAAAATGTCTTATAAAATTGGAGATAGTGAATTAGAGAGCTACTTTATCTCCTAGATGTAAGTCGATTTGACTGAACTAGGTAAACAAAAAATTGTGTTGTTTTCTTTTCGCATATATATATATATATATGATATTATTGATGTATACGTTCTTGGTTGCCTATTTCTATTATGCTCCATACATCAAGGTATTGGTGTGACTTAACCAAATCTTGCAATAATTGGCGCCCACCATGTGGCAAAGGATTAATTGAATTAAACACCATGGGCTCAAAGTGGGATATTGAGAAGTTTAATGAGAGTAACGACTTTGAATTGTGGAAGGTGAAGATTATGACAATTCTAATCCAACAGAAATATGTTGAGGCATTAAAGGTTATAAGGAAATAGAACTTTGAGGACTAAAATGTAAAGAAATAAAACTTGTTATGACAGATTGTATAATCATATGAGAGAATTAAAGTTTTACGTTTTGATAAGGGACTAATATGAAATTAGACCCTATTTTGTAACCGTTTGAGTTAGACCTAAGTCTTTGGGCTTCTATATAAAGGCCAAGACTGATCTAATAAAGCTCTCTGACTTTTGGATTAACTACTCTTGTTATTTGACTTTATCTCTCTAGAATCTATTTCTCACTACATTCTTTTACTTCTCTCAATCTTACATAATGAAACCAGATAAATACTTATCAGAATGAAGAAACAAAAAAGTTAGTACACCTTTCAGTTTGAGAGAAAATCAAGATGAACGATAAGCTAATCAGTACATTATCTTGTACCTCCATGGAAAAGGTATTGAGAGAAGTAGCTAGAGAAATGTATGTTGTGTTTATGTGGTCTAAACTTGACTCATTATATATGACTAAGTCTTGTGAATCATATCCATCGTAGCTTTAGAAAGAAAGCCCTTTAGTCTGTCATTATCCCAAGAGTTCTCTTTCCAGAAATCTTTAACTTTCTAATGTCTAAACCATGAATTATTCACATTATCATTCCGAGTAATAAAAGGAGAATGATTATACCAGTTTTCGAGTGAAAAATCTCTATCCCCCTTGCTCACTATCCATCTTATATTAGGCTTTGTTGTCTACTTAATTATGGTTCCTTTCCGTCTAATGCCTCTCTGGTTACTCACTGACTCTTCTCTGATCTTCGGTTGCGATTCCACAACACCAAGATTTGCTAGCCTATGTAACTGCTTTTATTTTAATTTATTTATTTATTCTTCTACTTTATTTGCAGCTCCCCTCCTCATCGGTCTCGTCCGTTGCTTTCCATTGTTGTGGACTTATTTGGAGTTACTATATGTTGGCTTTATTAGCCCTTGTAATGTAGTCTTAGTTGTTCTAGTTTATCTCTGTTGTTTTATAATTCCTACTATGTTTGTTTTAGCAGTCCTGTCTATCGATCTCCTTATGTCGATTATATCTCCTCGGGGTATGCCCTAGGTGCTTGTATGAACACACTTTTATTTTTATTCAATATTTTTTCACACAAAAAAAAGTTTTATTTTTTCACTCAGTTCTCCCAAAAATAAAATCAAACTCAACTTAAATGGTCAAAATGGTAAAATGGCAAAAGATTTAAAAACGATTCTTATTTTTTTTAAGACTAGGCTAAAACAATTACCCACATTTTACCCCAACACTATCACTACCAAGTAAGAAAAAACTAAACGTACCAAAAAAATACTTAAATCTATATAAACATTTTACTATTTTATAACTTCATTTTATTTAATGGATAGACATTTCAAGAACCCCATTCCATAGCTTCAGCCACGACTCTTTCAAGTTCTTGCGCTTTATATTCGTCATCAATTTTTCATGTTCATAAGACGAACACGGAAAAATTGAAAACTCATTACACTGAGACTAAAAAAAGTATATATGGAGATCGAAACACACCCTATATATAAACATAAACAAAATTATGCAAGTGTGGTCACTTATTCACGTATTAAAATTTTATTCTTCATTCATCTTTGTGTTATCAATAGCTCTTTTTCCACTAATCAATTCCAAGACAACACCAAAACTATAAACATCGGACTTAGGAATGCGTGAATTCAGTAGATTCTCGCATTCCGGATGCGCGAATTTATATCGGTAAAAATGGCTGCCCCCAATTCATATATCCTTAAATACTTGACCAAATCTAACAAAAATACAACCAAATCGTAGATATGAAATTCACATAAACTATAGAACTAACTAGAAAAAAAAACTACAAATAGAGAAAAAAAATCAAAATTTCAACCATAAATATCACTAAAAATAAATATCGAAATTGAAAAAAAACATCAATAGTTAAACAATACGTACCATAACAACGGATTTTAAAAAACTATATTTTTTGAAATGAATATTTTGAGATATTTAGGATTTGAACGTAGAATTTAGGCTAGATTTTATGAAAATATGAAATTTATATCGACAATAAATTTGTAAATACTTTAGAGCGTGATATAACAAACCGGATCTTGATCCAACATAGTTTTGTTCCAACAAAAAGAATTTTGCTTCGGCCTAAAACATATTTTTTTATAATTTTGAGATAATAAAAAAAAATCAAACTCTTATATAAATTATAAGTAATAGTCTTGTTCTAACAAAAAGAATTTTGTTTCAGCCTAAAACATATTTTTTTTTTATAATTTTGAGATAATAAAAAAAAATCAAACTCTTATATAAATTATAAGTAAATTCTAAATGAATGTGACCGTATCTCAAATCGTAACAAAAGAAACAAAGCATACAAAAGTTTAGGTCGGGCTGAAAATACATTAGCTGTGTACGAAATCTTATATGTAATGATTAATATTACTATTATACATTCGTAAATTGTTATAAATAGAATAAATACACGTTATTAACAATACATTCTTAGAAATTTATAAATATAATAGTAAACCAATTTTTAATGATATAATATATATATATAAGCAAAAAATCGATATATTACCAAATTGAGAGATTTACATAATAAGAGGGTCAATTGAGAAACAACTCAAAAATAGGGGCTCAAAGACAATTAGTCCTAAGGAAAAAATCCCCAAATCACATAATACCCAATCTCGACTAAAACCCTAAATCGACACCAACTTGTCTTCAACCTCTCGACACAATTTGAAACTCCATCCAAAGCTCCAACTCCATCCAAAACTCTCTTCTGCTTCCCTTTGGTCGACGCTCACCCAAAGTACTCTTCTCTTCTGATGAGGAGAGAGGACGGAACCGGTGCAGTGCACCAGAGAACAGAACACCCCATCTTCTGTTACTCCTTGGTCGACGCTCACCCAAAGTACTCTTCTCTTCCGATGAGGAAAGGGGACGGAACCGGGTGCAGTGCACCGGAGAACAGGCGACCTCATCTTCTACTTCTTCAAGGATATGATTTCTCCACTGCCTCAGACTTCTTAAACACTACCTCGAGCCAGAATCGCCATAGCCCTAACAAAACACCAAACCACACCAAAACTCTAGCCAAAATCGATATAGCCCAAACCCAAACTCTCTAGAGTTGTAATGGCTAGAAGCTGAGAAAGTGCATTTAAACCCTCAAAAGAAAAGTTTTGACGAACAATAATGGCTCTCTTCGCGATGCAGTCCGCAGCTTGATTCTGGATACGTAACGGAGAGTCATTCTCGGTCTGATTAAGCTTCTACAAATAATACCCAATGGCTCAAGAGAAGGAACATAAATACCACTTACAAGCATGTTGATTAGAGCCAGACAATCTGACTTTAAATCGACATACTCCCAACCATTGCGCTTGCAAGTGAGGAGCCCTTCTACAACAGCTTTGCATTCGGCCTGAAAAGGGTTGAGCTTCCCAAACACTAACCCTTTTCCCAACAAGATATCTCCTCTGTCATTCCTGACTATAAGCCCTCCACTGGATTCACCAGAAGCATGACAAGCGCCATCGACATTGACCTTCAACCTACCAGGAGGTGGAGCAAGCCATTTCAGGTACGTGATGCCTTTCTTCCTTCTGTTAATTGATTTACAACCCATCGCAGCACCTGCGTTACAAGCATAAGACCAGTGCTTAGAATTAAGCTTATCCCCTGAATCAATAGCCAGAATAATTCTGCATATTCTATCAACAGCACCCTTAAAATCATCATGGGTGTTGTCGAATTTAGAACAATTTATGTTGTACCAAATGGTCCAATAGATAATATGAGGGACTAAATGAGTGATATGGAATTTACAGTTTGTAAAACTAAACCAGGTCATAAGAAGATGATTCAAGGTCATATATCTATAGATAGGGACCTTAAACAGCCACCCAAAATAATTCCAGATGGCCCAAGCATAGTTGCAGTTGATGAAGAGATGATTTTTCTCTTCACAACTGCAACAGAATTGACACTTAGAAACTATGACCAAATCTCTTTTGGAAAGGATATTGTCTATAGGGACAAAACTTTTAATGATTTTCCAGCATAGAAAAGAATTTTTTTTTGGAATAAAATGGCTCCAAATCTTTCTAAGAAAACTTGTTTTATTGAAATTGTTTCTGATAACATTCCAAGTTTCATTAGTGTTAAAATTCTTGTCTTTTGATAACTTCCAAATAATCTGGTCATCCTGATCAGGATTAAGCTTTAAGGTATTAATAGGGTTAACTTGATCCTGATTTAGGAATGCCAAAAGAGTTTGAATGTCCCAACAATTCCCTTTCCAAAAAAGACTTAACAGTGGCTGGTAAATACCAGTTGTTACTCTGGCTAGAATGAAAAGGAGGCATATCATGCCAACCATCGAGCCAGAAATCAACACTACCCTTACCAAGAGTCCAACCAATATACTGCTCAGCCATATTTTTAACAGCATAAAGCCTCTTCCAAATAACAGAGTCAGTAACCTTACAACTAGCTTTTATAGGATGAGTATGAGGACTATATGTTTTATGCCTTAAGTCAGACCAGATAGAATTTTTTTTCCAAAAAAGAAACCAAAGCTTATAGCTAAAGGTGAGCTGAATATCAACAAGTCTTTTGATATTCAGACCACCCTCATCATAGGGTTTACACAGCATATTCCAAGAGGTCCAATGTATAGACTTCTCATTATACTTGGACCTCTAAAGGAAACGGTTAAAACAAAGGTCAATTTTGTTAAGAATAGAACTAGGTATAGCACTATTCTGCATCCCAAAATAAACAATTGGATGAAGCACGTTAGATATAAGAGATAATCTGCCCCCAAAGGACAGATTCTTAATGTCCCACTCCTGAATCTTATTATGAATTTTTTTCTATAATGGGTAAGTAATTCTTCCCTCTGTTATTTGCAGAAATGGTGATTCCCAAGTAGATAAAAGGAGCTGATTCAATGTTGAAGCCAGTTGCAAGCTTCAGTCTAGAAGCACCATCTTGGGAGAACTTAGCAGAGGTAATCACTTTTGTTTTGTTTTTATTAATTGCTTGGCCACTAATCAATTGATACTTGTCAAGTAGGTCACTGAGCTTCTTTATGGTGGAGGCCAAGCTATTTGTGAAGATAATGATATCGTCTGCAAAAGCTAAACTTGGTAAGAGATAGTTAGCCTTAGTATAATATCTCATACTATCATTAGCATTGAATAGAACTTGAATCCACCTTATTAGCACATCTTGAGCAATAATGAAAAGACTATGAGACAGGGGATCTCCTTGTCTCAGGCCTTTGCTTTGAGGAAAGTAGCCAACACTCAGACCATTAATAAGAACAAATATCATAACATTAGAAATCAGAGTATTAACAAAGGAAACAACCTCCTTAGAGAACCCAAAACAAGATAAAACCTTTAAGACAAAGGCATGGGACATTCCGTCAAATGCCTTTGTCATATCCAACTGCATGATAATATTGCCCTTACCAGGCCTTTTATTGATATTATGAAGCATCTCCTTAGTGATAAGAATGTTCTCATGTATGAGCCTATTCTTCACAAAGGCTCCCTGGTTTCTAGAAACAATTTTAGGGAGTAAATCAGCAATTCTATGATTAAAAAGACTAGAAATGACCCTATTGAAAATGGTACACAGACTTATGGGTCTGTAGTTGTCCCAATTTATGGAATTAGAACCTTTAGGAATTAGACAAATCCTTGTGGCAAAGACCCTTTTAGGAACACTACATCCCTTAAGATAAGCATTCAAAGAGTTGCACATATCAATTTTAATAATATCCCAACAAGATTTTAAGAAAAAAGTATTAAAACCATCAGTGCCAGCAGCACTGTCCTTTTTCATAGTGTTAATAGTGGTCCAAACTTCTTCAGTGTTGGTAGGTCTTAGCATAGAAAGATTGTCATAGTCAGTTATGATCTTAGGGATATTAGCATAAATGCCATCCTGCATATCAAGATCAGTAGTGTTATCACAAGCATCAATAGAAAGAATAGTTTTAAAATGAGATTCTGCAGACTTAGCTATTTCATTTTGACTGCATAGCCAAATTCCATCCTTCTTTATTCCACTTATAAAGTTCTTTTTACGCTGCTTGGAAACATATCTACGATAAACCTTAGTATTACCATCACACTCATTCAACCAAGTGTTGAAACATTTCTGTCTCCAATAGGATTCCTCATCCTTCAGAGCTTGAATAAGAGTAATATTAGATGAATCAAGGCTAGCCTGAGAAATAAAGCTGTTCTCTCGAAGATGGGTAGCCTCCTTAAGATTAACATCCTCGGTAGCCTTCTTCAACTTATTAAAAATATTCCCAAAGTGATTAGTATTCCAAACTCTAAGCATCTTCTTGAGTCTCTTCAATTTGTACCAGAAAACATTATTGAGACTTCCACGACAAGGAATGTTCCAATTCTGCTTCACAAGACTTAGAAAATTAGAGTCATTAGTCCAAGCATTTAAGAATTTAAAATTACATTTGTTATAATGTAAAACAAAGTTAGAATTATTAGACAAAGATATACGCAATGAGGCATGGTCAGAACAAGTTCTGACCATGTGAAACACCTGAATACTTTGCACTGTAGAGGCCATACAATTGTTGATAAGAGTTCTGTCAAGTCTTTTCCAGCAACGATTATTGCTCCAAGTAAATCTAGAACCAACAAACCCAGTGTCCTCAAGATTACAAGCTCTAATAGCTTCATTAAAGTCTTCAGAGCTCCCAATATCAAAACTAGAACAGCCCAATTGATCATCAGAACTAGTGATAGAGTTAAAATCACCAGCAAGTAACCAAGGATTACTATCATCAACAAGAGAAAGCAAATTATCCCATAGAACCTTACAAAGGGAACGCTGATTCTTATCATACACAGAAGTGAAATTAAAATAAAAGTTACTGGTGTTAATGTCCATATGCAAAAACTGATCATGATCAACCTTAACTGAAAGGTTGATATCAGAAGCCCAAAATACCCACACTTTACTGGAGCAATTAGAAGCAAAATTAGCGAGCCCAATTCTTTTAGAGATCTTCCCCATTTTTTCCACATTAGCCATAGGCTCCTGAAAAGTAAAAACTTTAATCTTTTCACTTTGAACCATAAAAGTAAGCCTTGATAAGGTAGAAGAGTTATTAATGTCACGAGCATTCCAGCTACATATCTTTATCATTATCAGATAAAGACTTTAACATTTTTCTCTCCTTCTTCTTTAGAGAGTTTACAGATAGCTTTTTACTAATCTTTTTCTTGTTAGCAGATTTAATCCTTTGATTGATGATCTGATTAAACTCTTGACGAGGAAAAGTAAGGCTTGGGGAATCACACAACGAATTTGACCTTGGAGAGATATCACAACTGGCAATATTCCTCAGAGTTGGGGAAGTGTTATCAACAATTCGATTATCAAAGCTATTATGAAACACTGAATCAATCTTTTGGAGGGCACCAATGATTTCCTGATCATTCTTGGAGGAACTGCTGTCTTCAACAATAATGGGAGCAATATCAGAAGAATTCTTACAGACTCTGCATCTTTAGGAGCAACTACAGACTTTAACTTTCTTCTGTACACTTTAGTAACAGTTTGTAACTAAGTAGCTTTAGAATCTTGAGATGTATTAACAACATTCTGAGAAATAACATTCGTTTCTAATAAATCTTTCCCTTCATTAATCTGTTCTTCATTTTCATTCTTACTTTCAATCTTTCTGCATTCTTTAACAATGTGGCCCAAATGATGACAATGTGAACAATAACCAGAAACGTTCTTGTAGCTGATCCCAATCCACACCCCATCATTCTCACCAAAACCGACCCACAAACTTCTTTTAAGATCCTTAGCAACATTAATCTCAACTTGAGCATAGCAAGCATTTCTGCTTGCCTTATGCTTTTCAGGAACCACAATACGATGAACTATACCAAGTGTTGATGCAAGATCATGAATGACAGAATCATTATACATAAACTCTGGAAGTTTTTCGAACCTGACCTATAATAACACAATCGGGTTTTCAACGTTCTTATTGAAATCGGGACACCATTTTAAGAGCCTCATACTCTTCCCGTCCACGGACCAGACACCTCTGGACCATAGAATACTGACATCTTCTTTGAGGCAGAATTTGATTGAAACATGACGAGAATCAATTGTAATGAAGCTAAAGACACCCTTAAACTTAAAAGAATCAAGAAAATGTTGAAGAGATGATCGCTTAGGGATTCCAGTAGCAAATTTTCCAACTAAGGTAGTTCTGCTTTCCAATAACAGGCGATCCTTTGTTTCCACAGAGTATTGAACAGAGATATGGCTAGCTGATTCTTTAACAAACTCCAGATTCGTTTCCTTAAGCATTGTCTTCTGTTTCACAGTTTCTAAATAAGACTTGTTGATGGTAGTCGGAACGCTATTCAGATCAGTTTTTAAAGCCGGAAAGTCATCGTCTTTAAAGACTTTGTTCTCCATGATTAGAAACAGAGCACCTTAAGAAACACACAGGGAGGCAGGCCGATTGCCAGAAAGCAATCAACAGACAGGGAAACGTCAGGGAAACACGCAATCGAGGAAACGTCCCCGGAGGGGCACCGGTGACGGGAAGCAAATAACAGCCAAGAATAACTAGGCAGTTCTTGGAGAAGAATCAACACCATTTCAGACTAATTAGTTAAGTGCAAAATAAGTTTTCCATTGCCATTTTTTTTTATTTTTTAATGATATATTTAAGAGATTCATAAATCAGTCAAAGTCTGCTCGTTTGTTTTGTAGTGGTTCAATTCATTTCAAGTCAAAATGAATTTTGGTTTGTGATTGGTGTTACCACGTTAAATTAAATAAAAAAAATTGTTTATATAAATATATATGAACTGAACATACCCCTATTATAGTTTTAGATCATGCTTTGCATTCCTAGAGAACAATTCATTTAGACCGTAGCAATGAACTTCTATAAGATTAGAATCATGATTAGTTATAAGGGTAGTTCATTTATTTAATATTCGCATAAAATCAACCATTTTGTTTTGCATTTTCGGTCACCACTAATTACAAACAAAACGAAAAAAGAGAAGATAATTTGAGTGGTCATTTTGATGATTGACGAACTCCGGAGAGTATGCAGAGGTATTAGCCAAAAATTTTAAAGGGACGTAATCTTTGTTTTGGCTAAACTAAGGTTCGAGGTTGTGAGTGCAATTGCATTTTTTACCATATGGTTGTCTTCCCTCACCTGCTTAAGTCTTTGGGCGAAGTAAAAGTTAAAAGAGAAGAGGAACTTTTTGATTTTGTATTTCTTATTATCTTTCATATGTTACATTCTAATTATATACATAAATATAGTTTGTTTTAATGTAACAAAATTTCATTACGTTTGTTAAATCTACGGTTATGATTTTGTTACATTTTTTATTCAACTATATATATTGGGCTTGAGAGAGATGAGTACAGCTTGAACCAATCTTAGCCTGAGACCGGGTTTTATGTGTGGACCCGATCTATCGAAGAGTATGACACATAAATCTCTTGTTAGCTAGTCTTTTTCCTAATTTTTTTAACCTATCAAACCCTAACCTCAACTTTCTCTTCTCCTTTCTCTTGCTTCATCATCATTTTCTCTCCTCTTTCACATATCTTGACTGTCGAGATGGTGATCATCGATTACTCCAAGGTTAAGGTTAAACTCTTTTTTCAGGTGTCCAACATTCATGAAACACCACAAAACAATAGCAAATTTTAAAGATACTTGATATTATACACAATTTATACTACAATTATGGATATGATTCTTGTAAGAGAGTCCATAAAACTTAAAATGAAAAGCCTACCCCATAATCTCATAATACTCTCCAGGAAAAAAAACTTAATTTAGAAACAACAATAACAAACCGAAATGTTAAAAATCTAAAACAACTATAAGTCTACGATCAAATTAAACTAAACTAAAAAGCACTACATCATTAGTTATCTCACAGTTCTTCGATCCTGCAATAGTTCGCTTTTTTTTCCTTCTTACTTTGGAGGCATTTGGTAAGATCAAAGTTTCTACATAAACAACTAGATTTTTACTACAAGAACGGAGGATCCCGAAAGACTTTGTATGAGTATTAAAAGATATCAAATTAATCTGAAAACTTTTTAACAAGATTCATCCTCTTGTGTTAGCCACAATGGAGAACATATATATAAATACTGGTGAACGGATTTCGGAATCTCCATAGTAATTAATTTTATCCAAAATGAACTTACACCGTATTCCTTCATCATCCATATAGTGAGAGTATAATTAATACAAGAAATACTAGATAAACAAAGACAACCATCCAAAACACTTACACAAACACCTTTCTGGCAAAGATCAAGAACTAATACCGTACTAAAACACTCTTCAGCTAACCCAAGAGATACCGTACTAAAACACTCTACAGCTAACCCTATACTCTCTAGAAGTCCAATGGAGAGCTTCATTCAAAAATATCAGAACATCCCAAAAATAATAATTATTAAGGTATTTGGTATCTAGAAAGGTACTCCGAATACTTTTTTCAATGTAATCGTAGCAACATCATCATATTTATCCTTTCTAAACATTCTGTTAGGAATGATGACAACTAGAAGCTTGTAATCATCAGTGGTGGAATTATATCCAAATCCATATTTAAAAACTTGCATATGCTCCGGGTATATAAGATTAGATATTTTTTTTACTAGTACAAGAATGGTAGATATGAGTACATGTATACTTACAAGTAACAAAACCTAAAATTCTACTATATTTAGACACGTTAAAAAATGGAAATTTGAAACATTCATATTTGGTAAACCATCAAAACTCCATGATTTAATTGTATTCCGTCCGTACAAGTCCATGATCTTATAGAAACCAATTTCACCAATCCAAAACGCTTATTTAAATTGCAACTTAGTAAAATAAACCAATCCAAAACGCTTATTTAAATTGCAACTTAGTAAAATAAACGGAATAAATAAGAAGAACCCATGATTTAGATACATACCTTAATTGCAAGATAAATTTAACCCATAACAGTATGTCCATCAAAATATCATCGGCTAGATGAATCGTCATTGCTTATCCTTTCTCTCCAAACTCTAGAAAGAAAAGAAAAGAAGAATAGAAAATACTAGGAAGAGATTTCTTTGGACTATGGACTTATTAACCAACAGAGCTCCACAATTAATGGACAAGGAACTGGATTTCTTTCTGACCTTTTAAGTCCTTAAATCAAGCCTTAAATGTCCATCAAATTATTTCATTGTTGGTTTAATATTTTATCACTACCATCAATGTTGGAATTTAAAGAAATATATAGATGGCAAGTGTTGAAAACTCCAGGGAATTGTTAAAAGACAATTATTAAATAATTATTTACTTAAGTTTTATGCCATTATTTGCTAAATGAAATTGCAAAACAAAAAAAACTAATAAAAGCTAAACTTTTGCCTCCTAAAACTACTAAAGTTCTAAAATCTCAAAATTATTAAATAATTATTAAACCATAGACCAGTATATACATACAATTATATTAAGACTTTACTGAGTTCTTATAGAAATTTACATATAGTATCCATCTTCTTTTCAGCCATAACACCATTTCCAACCGTTGACTATACTCAAAGCACCCAAAGCCCTATAAATTTCCGTTTAATCCATCTTAGAAGAGAAATAATAGAAAGGGGACATATAAAACTTTAAAATATATATGATCAGCAAACTTTGGTTTAGCTTATAAAATATTTCCAATCCCAATTAAAAATTAATTTTGGAGGTATGGTGTTCTTAGCCGGTTAATGGCAAGAACATCTCGTTTCCACGCCTGACGCTTGGTGTGCACTTATCTCTAACGTCATATGTCTGACATAGGAATCCTAGACGTAGTCAGGATATGATTTTTATGGGGTCCTGGTTATTGTTCAAAGTTGAAATAGCAGACAATAAAAAAAATTAGGTTTTTATGCATGGTGTATGATTTTTTTTGGGTTGTTTAGTTAACTAGTGTTTTTTGTATTCATGAATCCATTATGTTTTAGTTATTTTCTTCTGTACTTTGCCAATTTATAATCATGAGCACACCAAAGTTATCGGGTTTGACGATGTAGCCTCACATGTAGGTCTTTTCATCATAGTTTTTTTAATTATCTTCATGTATTGTGTGTATCCCAACACATCTTTGATTGTGTTGACATATAGTTAATGTTAAAATTAGGTTCTTGTTAAAGGAAAAAACAATATACATCGAAAGTGTTTAATGCAATTCCTGAAATTTTCTAAGGCAGATATATAATCATATAAATTAACTTTATTTATATTTATGAACTTACTTAGGTTCGTGCTTAATTATGTTTTTATTTCTTTTAAAATTTAAATATTTTTTGGTTTTAAAATTCAAATTATTTTTGAAATTTAAATTATCTATAAGTTAAGATAAATATAGAATAATTTTGAATAAAGAAATCTGTTTGTATATAAGTACAAGTAGGTATATGTTTGTATAAATATAAATTATATAAATAATTGAATAAAGTAAATATAAATATAAGTTAAAGAAAGAGAAAAGTACCGGTAAATACCTTCTCAACTATGGTATTACCCGGCGGTACCCGCTTTTTGGATAGTGTAACTTGGTACCTCGAACTGAATTTGGACAAAAATACCCCCGACTAAAAAAAAACGCGCACGGGTAAAAAAAAAAAAAAAAAAAAAAAACTCGTACAATTCTCAAGATGCGAATTGCTTGCAAATTCTGAGGATGCGAATTGCTTGCAATTTCTGAACGATTCTCATGATATGATGCGAATTGCTTGCAATTTCTGAATGATTCTCATGATAAGATGCGAATTGCTTGCAATTTCTGAACGATTCTCATGATAAGATGCGAATTGCTTGCAACTCTCAAGATTTCTGAACGATAAAAAAAAAAAAAAAAAAAAACTGGTACAATTCTCAAGATGCGAATTGCTTGCAAATTCTCGGGATGCGAATTGCTTGCAAATTCTGAACGATTCTCAGGATAAGATGCGAATTGCTTGCAATTTCTGAACGATTCTCATGATAAGATGCGAATTGCTTGCAATTTCTGAACGATTCGCATGATAAGATGCGAATTGTTTGCAAATTTCTGAACGATTCTCATGATAAGATGCGAATTGCTTGCAACTCTCAGGATTTCTGAACGATAAAAAAAAACTGGTATAAAAAAAAAAACTGGTACAATTCTCAAGATGTGAATTGCTTGCAACTCGTGAAATTTTATTTTAAAAAAAAATCAAGAATTATCATAAATGGATCTAGTTTTGTTCATTTTTAAAAAACAAAAGTAATGGTACTTTCATTTATTTTTTTCGAGCTCCGGTTCGAAAGATACGGATCTTTTAAAAATAAAATTAAAGGAAAAGTAGGAAAGAGAAGGAAAGAAAAGGAAATAGAAATTTTGGTTACGTGGATGTTCATGAATGGTGAGGGTAGTTAGGGTATTAAAATAAAGTTAGGTACTATGTCACAATTAGGTAGTTGAGTTTGATATTAAGTAACAATTGATCAAACCTTGGGTGGTAAGTGACAATTGAATAGTTGAGTAGGTACCTTTGGTACAATTTCCCTTAAAGAAATCTGTTTGTATATAAGTACAAGTAGGTATATGTTTGTATAAATATAAGTTATATAAATAATTGAATAAAGTAAATATAAATATAACTTACAATGTATAAATATAAGTTATATAAATAAAGAATAAGAAATTTGTATATAAGTAGAAGTTCGTAACTTTTATTTGTTAAAATATTAAATAAAAAATAAAAAATTTGTATATAAGTTGAAGTTCGTAACTCTTATTTGAGGAGAGGGCTGAGGTCCGAACCTCGGAACTCTGAGTTCCTACCTCAGCTTTTTCCACTGGGATAGAATGAATTTATTTATTTTGATAGCTTATTACAACTTTATAGTTAAATCCGTGGGTTCCTAGGAACCCACGGACCCCACCGTAGCTCCGCCTGCGCATAGGATGTTTGGTTTTCATCCGTGTTTGGTGGGAACCTAGTATTCTTCGTTATTAACCGGCGAAGAACACAATGTCTGCGAAAATAATTTTTTAGTTTAAAAAGTTTTAAAATCAATAATTAAATTATATTTGTCTAATTTCAATTTTGGTGGTTCCTCTTTCTATATTGTCTGATTTGTTCCAAAATATTTGTTTTTTTTGTGTTTTAAAAAAATAAAGTGACAGAAACTGATCGTCGATTCTGCTCGCCAGTTTTGATTCGCTTCCGACTCAACCAGTGGGTGAATATCGGTGCATCCACAGTGGGGATGTTGAATGATTTAGAGTGGGTTTGACTGGTCTAAGAGAGTCGAGATGTTAAGAGTAAGAGAGGTGTGGTTTAGGTTTAATTTTTGGTTTAATTTAGTTTTAATAAATAGTTTAGTTTTAATTTAGTTTTAATTTAGTTTTAATTTTAGTTGTTTATTTAAATTAGGTTTTTATTAGGGTTTTTGAGTTTTTTTATTTTTTAGAGAAAAAGTAGAGAATTTGCAATTTTTTAAAGGAAATATGGTAATTTTACCGATTAAATTTTACTATTTATAAGATTTTGTAAAGGGTAAAATCGTCAAAACAAATAACTTTGCGGAGTAGTTTAAAAAGAAAAAAACGACTTCCCAGGTTTATTTTCAAGTCGTGAATGAAAATTAAAACCAAATTATATTACACCAATCTAATTCCATGATTTAATTCATTTTAATTTTTAGATTTTAATTTTGCAAAATCAACTTGAAAATAAGAGAAGATTATGATTTATATATTTGAAAACAAATTAAAAGGAAATTTTAAAATAAAAAATATATAATCGAAATTACGATACAAAATTAATTATATCAAAATAAAGTTTTTTTAATTAAACATATTTTATTTTTATAATTAATAAATAAGTGGCTTTTGTTAAATTTAGAAAGTAGAGAGAATTGTGATATATTGAGATCTATATAATCCAAAAGAGAGAAGGGGAAGTTGTTGTTTTTTATCTTCTAGTTATCTCATTTTTTTGGTATATATTCGTGTATAAAGAAGAGAGTTTGACAGAAGAGGCTAAGAACCTTCGTTAGTCATTGGAGTTATGCACTTATCTCAAAATTGTCATTTAAGTTATATTTGTCTCAAAATTGCAATTTTTGTTAATTTGTTTTTACATTTATGGACACTAGCGGTGACTAAAAATGCAGCAAAAAGACCAACACTAGTGACCACTTGTGAAACAACGTGACTGTATTGATACAAAATATAAATAAGTGGTTGTTTTGAAACAAGTAAACAGATTCGGTGACTAACCATGATTTTTAGCCGACAAAAGAGATTTTTTCGCTTTTTTTAAATATATAGTAATTAATATTAATAGATCATAAAAAATGTGATATTTTTTCAACTACACACATTTCAAACATCCCATCCACGTTTAAGATTTAATATTGTCTCGAATATTAATATTGATAAAAAAAAGTTAAAGTAAGGAACAACAGTGACGGGTCTATTTAAGAACGAAGAGAAAAACAATTAAGTAAGAAACAACAATACTTGGTGGATTTAAACTCTTGGAGCTATGTGGTTCCATCATTAGACAACTTTAAGGAAACGAAAGGATTCATGCAATGTATATGTACTGCAAACATCATTAAATACACCATGATCATCAAAACAAAAAATCAACAATACCTAGTGGATATTGTTTATATTTATAAAATAAAGTATTAAGAACTTCATATTTTGGGTGGTATGTTTAAATCGAACAAGAGTGAAAGCATGATTTGTGACATTATAGAAAGTGAAATTCTTCAAGATTTAACATCGATATTTACTATCACGTCCAAATAAATTATTAGGCTTTTTAAAAACGTACATGGTTTTGATATATCATATCGACGGGCTACGAATGGTATTGCTAAAAGTAAGCACTATATGCTTGGTAATGTTTCTTTTTTTTACAACCGATTATTAATTTGTAAAACATTTCAATTGTTCTCTTGTACTATTAGAGTATGATCACGCATTGAATAAATTTTGTGTTGCTTTGTTGGTTTTGAGGCTTGTTTTCGTGGTTTTAAACATTGTTGAAAACCGTGTGTTTTTTCGATTGAATTTTCTTACAGTCAAAATACAAAGATATATTGTTATGCGCAACTACAAAGGATGACCATCAAGTTATGTTACCTCTTTGTCTAATTTTAATACAGATTTAATAAAATTATATATACGTCATTGTTATATTATTCATTATATCTATATCTTATCTTTTTGCAAGGCTTATTCTCATTGTTTTGCAAAAGTTAGTTTGGAGGATAGTAATAATAAAAGTTGGGTTTTTAATCAATTTTTAGTACTGTTTTTCCAAATTATTTTAACTCATTTTGTATGGCTCACATATCTCGAAACTTAATAAATATGTTAAAAGAAATGAGTAAAAATTTACGAGATTGAATGGTTATAAAATTTTGAGATTGTGCTTATACTCCAAATATTGATGTATTTAGTGTTAATTTAATATATAGATTACAAAATGTAGGATAAAATGGTTGAGTTTATGCATGATTTACCGGTTAATAATTTTGAAAATGTTTTTAAAACTTTTTTGATGATATGAAATGAATGATGTTACATATTTAAATTCATTATATATATATTCTAGTTGCGGAGTTGATTGAAAATATTAAATTAAAGTTTATGAATCAAATATCACGACACTTTGTAAAGAGTTATTGTTTTGTGTTAGAATTGACAATGAAATTATTAAAAACAGGAATGGTGTGGGATATTCACCTTTTTAAAGATTATGGTTTTAAAGTTTATTTTGAACTCAGATTTATTATCACTCTTCTTCTTATCCATATACTTGTGTTGTATAGCAGCACACTAGTTTTCATGCAGCGTCTGTCTTAGACTGCTCACAATTTATTCCAGTTATTTTTATTGATAACAACATATTGGAAAATGTTATACCATTATGAGTAAACATATTCTCTGCTTATAGAGTGTGTGTATCTGATGTTGTTCTTCCTCCAAAGGTTACAAGACAAACCTGGAGACAAAGATATAATTTCAGATTTGAAGGAAGTGATAAAAAAAGATGAAGAATAGTAAATGTAATAAGTTTATTTACCACAATAGAAAGAAATACTATACACATTTTTTCGAGAATATTACAAAATACAATATTTTATAAACTACATATATTATAAAATACATCATTAGTCATTTCATAGTTTTCAAACCACTACTTTCTTATGTTCTAACCATGTTGCACATATATTATTTTTTTGTTTTATTTTTATATTGAGGCATTTATTGAGCTCAAAGTTTCCATATGAAGGATTGGAACCACAAGATAAACAATTAAGATAAATCTTGAAAAACTCTATCTTACTATCAAAAGATCCCAAATTACTACAAGCACTTTGAAATATGATTTTATACTCTTGTGTCAAGCACAGGGGAACCCACTTATGCATATAATTAAAATTATGGACATGATATAAAACCTCCATAGTGATTAAATATTTTTGAAAAAAAATTATATCGTGATTAAATATTTTTGAGAAAAAATTATATCGAATTCCTTCACCAGCAATAAAATGTGAGTATAAAAATTAGCATCAACGTGAGTTTTATTAGATAAACGAAGATAATCATCTAAAAAACTTAGACGACAACCGTTTGACAAAGACCATGAACATGGATTATCCTAAAAATCTCTTCATCTTCCCAGAAGACATTATTACGTGGACAACAGATTATTGGTATTATTTGTAACAATCCAATGAATAACTTTACTAAAACGTTTAATAAAGTACCAAATTTCAACCAGAAAATTATGTACCGCTTCTATCCTTCAAAATAGCAACCAAGGTCTCTGGTGTAGTTAAAAGTTATGTATGATCCTAGAAAGGCCTTAAGTTTGGTGATAATAGGTGAAGATATCGAAGCTTAAAATTTAAAGAAGGAAATATCCTAAATGTTGACACTGTATTATTGACAAACCTCAAAACTGTGTTTATTTATTTATTTTTTAAAAAATATGGATGCTTTTGTTTGGAAAACATAAAATATTATGGGAGTACCTTCCTATATTGTTTGTAATAAATTATTTGTCAACCCCAATATAATATCCATAAATAAAAAAAAGATCATTTTCTCTTTTGAAAATTGAGAAGCTATATCGGATGAGATTTACTAACTCTCTAACATTGGTCATATTCGGTAGTCTCGCTATCCCATATGGAAAGAAATTCTGGTCTTTATCCGAAAGAAAAACGGAAAGTGGAGAATCTAAGTAAATTTCAAAGATCATGAACAAAACATGTGCTAGAGAGCCCATCCTAGTCATAATGGTCAACCAGTTGCTAGAGTTTACGTCTGGTAACATGCTTGGATCCTTCGTGAATTCTTATTCATGGTGTAACAAAATTCATACGCATCCGGATGATTAATATAAACAATATTCATCACTGACTGTGTCTTGGATTGTTACAAAGTTAGGAAATCTTGGCTGAAAAATACATGGGCAGATTTTGCTGACCATGTAGGTCGTGATATAGAAATTGATGACATGGTGGTCGAAATTCCTAACTATTCTAATTATATACCTGATCTTTATGAGGTCATACTTCCTTAGTGATTTTATCATATACCGAATGTTCTTCTCTATCTAGGGAATCTTTTAGAAGCCAAACATATGTGAATGCATAAAATGATGGTCGGTTGTGTTCGAGAACTTTGATATAACTTATGAGCCAAAGACCGTAACTGAGCCTCATGTTTTACCTAACATTTTAATGAAATTATATGTTGAGAAACCTGATCCTTACCAATAACCCCCTACAAGAGTGGATACTTTGAATTGATGGCGGGTCTAGTTGCTTAGATTGTGGAGCAGAGGTTCAATTACCATCTCCTTCATGAGATGTCATGCATTAATAAATTCATTTTGATTTCCAAGCTTCTCAATGAGGCTGAGTATGAGGCTGTTACCGCAATGCTATAGTTAGCCTCCATATGTAATTATTATTTTGTTTGATTTTAAATTAAAACTTGTGTACCTAGTGTATTTATATTTAGTTAGTAAGATGATTTTAAACCAAACTCATGATTCAAAAACTTTATAACAACTATATATTTTAAGTTTAAATGATTTTGGACCAAACTCAAGAACAAAAAATAATTTTAAACGCCAAATATAAGGGTTTTTTCACAAAAACTATGCGAGTTTAAGCACATAATTCACACAAAATGTATGAATCTAGGCCAAGCGAATGGCCTCCGGCAACACAACACTATGTAAGACACAAATAATATCCTTCATCACCGAACGTAGAACACTCAAAGCCCATGCGTAGTGCTTTTGCTTCTCCGAACTCATAAAAACAAAACCAACACAATATTTCAGACTCGTTAAAATTATACCAACAACTTCAAATAGTGAAATTTTGTACCTCATCTTCTTATAAGTACTATTGAAAATATATGTAATAACTCAATACTTATATGATGTACGAAAATAGTCTGATGATAACGTCTTATCCCTCGATTATTCAATGACTCTCTTAGTAATTGTATTCTATCATTTTTTATAACAAGTATTGCATGTAGAACTGACCATAATTTTCAACAAAACTATATTTTGGCCGAATATTTTAGATATTGTGCATGTTGGATACATTTTTCGAGTTATAGCTCTTCAAACATTGAATTTATATCCCTTGGGTGGACACCTGATAAAGATAGCTTACAAACCAATTCTTTTTCGTCGGGTTTTAGTTTCACATTTTGTGAAGAACTTTTGAAGTTTGTGACAAATAGGTTGTTGTATTGCTAACATATAATTATAAATCGTCAATAACCAATGAGATTTTTTAAGGGGCATACCTCTCGCATTTCTAATATAACCTATAAGATTTCTCACTCCGTCATTCATCGTAAATGCTAATGATGATGACATATCTACGGGCTCAACCATTCGGCCAACTCGGCTTTAGTGTAATGTTCGTGCATGATAAACAAATACGCGTAATCAACACACAAACATGTTGTTCCTCCTAATATGTCTAAAAAATACAAATATCATTCAAAACTAAAGAAACAAAAAACTGATAAACAAAATTTTAAACTAACAAAACATTACCTAGAAATTTACATAATATATCTGAAAACACATACACAATTTTACCTCGTGCGACGATGCTACTCAAAATTATTCAATTCGTGTGGCTATTTTGAACAAAATTGCATGGTTTGTTTGATTATATATATTACCGTTTAACATTTTCGCACAATAAAATGTTAAGTTGTATGTATTACCGTGTCGTAGATTTCGTAAACTTCTAATATAATTTAAGGGTCAAGCTAAGGTCATCATAAACCAATCTATCCCCACCTAATTTTGAGTGCATCCAAAACTGGTATAAACCTACCATTTGTAGACCAAAATACCCTTTTAGGGGTATTTAAATAATTTTATATTCTAAACCACATCCACCCTCTTGTTTAAAAAGCATAACCTCAAACCCTTCACACTCTCTCTCAATTCTCTCTACATATTCTCTCTCTAGAATCTTGTTATCCAAAATTCCACTGTGCTACTCTTCATCCTCGTCGACCATATTCTTTTCTCCTTTTCCATCATGGTGAAAAAAACGAAGCTCATCCTCCTCCAGAACCGGTGCTGATGCACTTTCGCATCACCCGTTCTAGCCCATAGTACCGGTGGTCCGAAGGTGCACTACCATATTTTTTCAAAAGTTGATCGTCGTTACCTTTTCTGGTGTATTAATCTCATTCTCTGCCGAACGAAGCTTCTCATCTACCTTCGGCAATAGTAGCTCCTTTATGATAATCCAATAATCAAGTTGACTCATGTTTAATCATGTCTTTTGTTAAAAGAAGTTGGAAAGAGTTTGAAGAATGTTTGAATGTTCTTGAAAGGTGTTTGAATGTTCAACTAATTTATATAAGAAGTTTTTTTTTGGGTGAGGTTAGTAAAATAGGTTGGCTTTGAAATTGGTTGAATATATATAACACTTAGTGTTTTTGTTTCATTAATGGCAAATTAAATCAAGCTTTAAAACCTTAGATCATATGCATCTTATATGATGTACTCATTCTTTTATATATATTAATAATTATTTTATTGGTATTATTTCGGTAAAAAAAATTTTTAAATTTTTTGTCAAAATCGAAATGACCAATATATTTTACTTTTATAAAATTTAGAAACAAAATAAAGAATTTGATTTCGATAATCAAAAAATTTCAGTAATTAAAATGCGAGCTATTAATCTAAGGATACTTTTCTTATCCACGGATTTAAACATGATTTTAATAAATCCCAACTACTTATTCTTCAGTAAAAAATCAAATCCCAGTTCAAACAATGATATACTCCCTAGTCCCTACTGATGAGTCCGAATTCAGCATGCTCCCCGAACAAGGGCAAATCGGTCTAGTCTCTCCGGAAACCGGGCAGGTCACATGGACATGGATCGAACAGGTCACTTGGACCGGACAGATTACTTTGAACACTATGAACATAGGGCTGTTCGAATTATGACAAAAGTACTAAAACACCTAAACACTTCTTGACTAAGCTACTTGCTCTCCTACTTAGAGCTCACGGGTCTTTAAACATGACCCGGGTCTATTAAACATGACCCGAAAGCCCATAAGGGCCCAACATCAGGGTATAAATACCCAACCACCTGCATTAACTATAGACAATGAGAATTAATTGCTACCAAGCTGCTTAATTATCTCTCTACTCTCTACCCTAAACCTTTAAACACCCACACACCACCTTTAAACACCCACACACCACCTTAAAACTCCATTTGAAATTACCAGCCTACCCTCAAGCGATTATTATCCACACCAAATTGGCGACCATAGTGGGAGGCGACGGTGCCTGAATCAAGCATTCAAAACCAGCTAAAAAACTCTGTCCGAATGAATCCGGACAATCCTGAGCTGCCACCAGCTTTGCTCGAAGTGGTGGAAGAGAACGATGAGTACACTGTCGAGGAGCGTGACAGGATAAAGTGTGAAATAGAGGCTCTGAGGGAAGAAAAGGCCAAGATGGGCGTGAAAGAAAAATCCAAAGCATCAGTTGCTCATCACACCGATAACCCCAGAGAGCATGAGGCTTCAAAAACTCATGTGAGCACAAAAAAGACTCATGCAAGTTCTAAAAAGTCTCACCAGTCCAAGCCTGTGGAGAGTTATGACTCGAGCTCAGAATCTTCAGATAGCTCTTCGGACAGCGAGGGAAATGAAAAATCCTTGTCCTCTAGCAGTGATGAGGGTCGAACCAGAAAAAAGAAAAAGCAGGTTAAGAAATATTCAAGAAAAAGAGACAGACATGGAAGAATGAAAAGGCATATTGGCAAGGGATCATCTCACCACCGGAGGTATACGGACAAGATGTTGATGGATCCCTTTGCTTTCCACGATGAACCAGGTATCTTTGTAACTCCCAATGAGGATATTGTGTTCAGTCGTGGAAGGAATTGGAGGCAGTCTCCACTGTCTTCTAAAATTCTATCCGGAAACCTCCCCAAGAGGTTTGATAGCACTAAAATAGAGAAGTATGATGGCAGTACTGATCCGGACAATCATCTGGAGCAATTCAAGAATTTCATGATGAACTTTGATGACGATGATAAACTACTCTGTAGGGCATTATCCCAATCATTTACGGGGAGTGCTCTGAAATGGTACAACAGCCTGCCTCAGGGTTGTATTAAAGACTTCGATACGTTTTGGGTGGCCTTTCGAAGGCAGTTCGTAGGGAGTAAGGAGCTGAAGGGCAATGGAGACACAATAATCCATTGTGCCCAGGAGCCAAATGAGTCCTTGAAAGAGTACATAAGCCGTTTTGTGAACACAAACAATGGGTTGGCTGATTGCTTCGAACAGGTGGCAATAGCGTCCCTAAGGCAAGGTTTGAACCCAGGCAATCTGGCTGACTCAGTAACAAGAAAGAAAGCCATGACCTGGGGAGGGTTGCTGAATCAGGTTGGCAAACAAATAAACGTCGATGAAACAAAGAAAACCAGGTTGCACAGACAGGTGAGGTCCACCCCAGTGGCACCAACTCCAAATCAAAATCAGTCCGGGAACAAAGCAAGAGAAACCGGACAGGGGCATGGTAGGGCAAAGGCTCAGTCTCAACCAGCAGCTCCTGCTCAAAGTCAACAATCTAGAAATAAAAGAGGGCCATGGGTCCAACCGGAGTGGTTCGCAGAGCTTAAAGAAAGTGTGGCCACCATTTTCGATAAAACAAAAGATGAGGTGCATTACCGGAGACCGGCAACACTGCAGTCTCCCAGAGAGCATCGCAACAATTCTTTTTGCCAATATCACAATGATATTGGTCATACCACTGATGACTGCATAGCATTGAAACAAGAAGTTCAAAATTTGATTGAGAGGGGGAAGTTGGGTGCATACGTTAAAAGAAAAGGAAGCAACAGGCCTGACAACACTCACCGTGTTGGTCCAAGTACTGCTGCCCCGGAGGGGGCCATGGTTATAGTAGAAAGGTTTGATGTGGAATCTGAATACTTGGATCCTGATCCAACTCGAAACAGAGTGGGTGCTATTGAGGAATGTTCTAGATCGGTCTCCGGGCTCATTAAGTTTTTTTAGTCGCTTACAATTTTCGGAGGGGACACTATGACAGCTCCTACTGCTTCTTCGAGAAAGAGGCATGTTCATAATTTAGCCTCCCAGCTAGAAGGAGGCATGACATCTTATCAGTCACCGAACTCATTCCCCTTCATTGTCTTTGATGAAGATGATTTGAGAGACATTGCTGGCCCTCATGAGGATGCTGTTGTCATAGGAGCATCTATAGGGGGCAATGAAATAAGGCGAATCCTGGTGGATACTGGAAGCTCAGCCAATATCCTTTTCCTAACCACTTACAAGAAAATGAAAAATCCAGCTGTAATTCAAAAGTCGGACAGGTCAATCGTGGGCTTCACAGGCAGCTCAGCCGATGTGATCGGAGAGTTCGAAGAAGAGGTGTTATTGGGCAGGGGCCCTTTCAAGAAAATGGTTAGAATACTCTTTATAGTGGTGGATTGTCCCACTTGCTACAATGCTATTCTAGGGAGGTCTTGGCTCTCTAGGATGCATGCAGTGGCTTCAACAGTCCACCAGTGCTTAAAGTATGCTGTTCAGGGACAGGTTGGGGTTGTCCGGAGCAGCCAAAAGATTGCAAGAGAATGCTATGCCACTGCTCTGGCTCCTCAAACGCTGGGGGCAGTCCGTATTAATGATCAATAGCAGTTTGAGGGCCTTTCTGGGGGTGAGGGTGAAATTGATGACCCCAGAGAGACCCCTGGAGTGTTGATACCAATTGAAGAGGTTGAAACACACTGTTTGGAAGAAGGTAAGAGTGTCAAGATAGGGTCCAAGATGCCACCGATGTTGAAAAAAGAAATGTTGAAATTTTTGAAAGACCATCAGCACGTTTTTTCTTGGTGCAATGCTGATGTTACTGGAGTTCCATCAGAAGTGATATCCCATCACCTATTTGTCCGGAGAGATGTAGCACAAGTGGTTCAAAAAAGAAGAGCTTTCTCCAAAGAAAAGGCTGATGTCATTGTACAAGAGGTTGACAGACTCACAAAGATGGGGCACATTAAAGAATCTCAATACCCTTTGTGGACTGCCAATCCTGTCCTGGTAAAAAAGAAAAATGGCAAGTGGCACATGTGCATTGACTTCACAGGTCTCAATAGAGCTTGCCCAAAATATTTGTATCCAGTCCCCCGGATAGATCAGTTAGTAGACTCTACCTCTGGGAACAAGCTGCTTTCCTTTATGGATGCCTTCTCCGGGTACAATCAGATTCAAGTAGATCCAAAAGATCAAGAGCATACCATGTTTGTCACTGATAGGGGTCTACATTGTTACAAGGTGATGCCATTTGGTTTGAAAAATGTTGAGGCTACTTATCAGAGGCTAGTCAACAAGGCATTTGCTGATCAAATTGGAAGAAATATGGAAGTATACATTGACGATATGATGGTAAAAAGTGTGGATGAGCAGTTGCACTTGTCCGATCTCCAAGAAACTTTTGCCAACTTGGCAAAACTAAATTTGAAATTAAACCCTGAAAAGTGTGTGTTCGGAGTACAGTCCGGGAAGTTCTTAGGGTATATCATAAGTGAACACGGAATATAGCCCGATCCGGACGAGCTCCATGCTCTATTCCAAATGGAGCCTCCTCGAAACATTAAAGAAGTGCAGCGATTAACGGGGAGATTAGCTGCCTTAAACAGATTCATCTCGAGGTCTTCAGACAGGTGTGCTCCTTTCTTTCAAACTTTGAAGGGTGCAAAGGGGTTCGAGTGGACCCCACAGTGTGATGAGGCTTTCAATGAAATCAAGAAACATCTTTCCTCTCCCAAAACTTTGTTCAAACCAGTTGATGGGGAGACTCTCTTTGTGTATTTGGTCGTTTCAAGTTATGCCATCAGTGCTGTCTTGGTAAGAGAGGTCTATGGACATCCTCATCCAGTGTACTACATCAGCAAAAGCTTGATTGATGATGAGAGGCGTTACTTGAAACTCGAAAAATTGGCATTAACCCTGGTGATAGCTGCAAGGAAGATGAGGCCTTATTTCCAGGCTCATCCTATCATCGTCCGGACCTCTTTTCCCTTAAAGAATATCCTTCAAAAAGCAGACATTTCGAGCAGAATGACTAAGTGGTCAGTAGAGTTGGGGGACTTCGACATAGAATTTGCTCCCCGAACAGCAGTCAAAGCCCAAGCTGTGGCTGATTTTCTGGTTGAATTCCACTCCGATAGGGATTCAGAGCAAGCCACTGATATAAAAGACAAGAAAATATGGATCGTCCGAACAGACGGTGGGTCTAGCACCATGGGATGTGGTGCAGGTGTATGTTTAACTTCCCTATATGGAGACCAGATGTACCAAGCTATTTGTTTTGCTTTTAGGGCATCTAATAACGAGTCGGAATACGAAGCAGCTATAGCTGGGTTAAAGTTAGCCTACATTTGTGGGGATAAGAGGGTCAAACTGCTAAGTGACTCACAATTGCTTATCCACCATGCCTTAGGTCAATCTGAGGCTAAGAAGGACCAACTTGTGAAGTATTTACTACTCCTCAGAAATGAAGCACTTAAATTTAAAGCTGTTGTCTATGAGCACATTCCCCGGGCAGAAAATGAGCTAGCAGACTCGTTGGCAACCATAGCATATACAGAGTCATATCCATGGATCCATGTGCTTGAAAGCCCTTCTATCCAACTTAGTAAGGGTAACGAAGAGAAATTTTTTGAAATACAAGTCGAACAGCCTCAAGACTGGAGGTTTCCTCTTTTACAATATCTCTCTGATGGTGTCGTGCCCCCAAATAAATCACAAGCCAGAACATTGAAACACAAGGCTCGTGGTTTCGTCATATTGAGAGAAGTGTTGTACAAAAAGTCCTACAGTAAACCTCTCCTGCGTTGTTTGGGGGTTGATGAATCACAAGTGGTCCTCTCCGAATTACATGATGGTGAGGGGTCAGTCCATTGTGGATTTAGATCTTTAACAAGAAGAGTATTACTCTCCGGATACTATTGGCCATCAATTATGAAAAATGCTAAGGAATTGGTGAGGAGGTGTGACCCATGCCAGAGGTACAACAATGAAATTCATGTGTCAGCCATTCCTTTGGAGTCAATCTCTGAGCCCATCCCTTTTGCTCGATGGGGGTTGGATTTAGTAGGGCCTCTCCCTGTGGCGTCCGGAGGGCGTAAAACTATAATTGTGGCCATTGACTACTTCTCAAAGTGGATAAAAGCAGCTCCCCTGGCAGGGACAATATCAAAAGCGGTCATAAAATTCATTCTATCCAACATATGTTGCAGATTTGGTGTCCCACAGAAAATAACAACAGACAATGGGCCACAGTTTGACAATAGAGAAATGGAAAGCTTCTGTGCCTCAAGGGGTATACAGCATTATTTTTCTTCACCTTTCCACCCACAAGCCAATGGGCAAGTTGAAGTGGCTAATAGAACTATACTGTCCGGTTTAAAGAAGAATCTGGAAGGGCTGTTGGGAAGTGGCCTAGTTATCTACAAGAAATCTTATGGGCCTACCGGACAATACCTGGGGCTGCAACACAAGAATCACCCTTCGCCTTGGTCAATGGAATGGATGCAGTAGCCCCCATAGAGAAGACACTTCCTTCCTTTCGTGTTCACAACTTCCCCGAACACACTAATGAGATGGCAATCAGAAATCAACTTGATTTGATAGAAGAAAGACGGGTTAAAGCTCGCCTCAGAGTTGCACACTATCAAGGCTTGATGAGGAGCAGGTTTGCTTTTAAAGTTAAAAGAAGAGATTTCCAACCAGGGGATAAAGTATTAAGGAAGGTCTTCTTACACACTAAAGAAAAGCTCTTCGGAAAGCTGGCCCCAACCTGGGAGGGTCCGTATATTGTGGTTGAAAGAATCAAGCCTGGAACTTATTGGTTGGAAGACAGAGATGGCAGGGTTCTAACTCATCCTTGGAATATTGAGCATCTTCGGATGTACTTGGAATAACACTTGTGTAAATATTTACTTGTTTGAACATCCATGTAAATATTTGGGGGCATACTCTTTCCTCCCTGGTGGCACGGGGAGGTTTTAATGAGGTGTCCGGATGGTTGAATAAAATTCGATGCCTTATTCAAAATTTTCTAAGTATTTTCAAAGTTCTATCTCTTGTCATACTACCCGGACTGAGATATCTATGGGCTATTTAAACTCTAGCCAGAGAATTTAAACACTCTCACAATGCAACAACTAAAAGCTACTTAAACTCTAGCTATCTAAACTAAAACAAACAATGAAAGAAGATGATGGTTGTGCAAAACAGAAATATTCATTGAACAACTTAAAATTGCCTTGGCCTTCCAAGGACTTTTGAATAAGTCAGGATACAGCACAAAAAACCTGTCCGAACAAATACCGGACACCATTACAAAAAGAGTGACTTGGCCTTCCAAGGACTTTAGTTTGAATAAAAAATAAACAAAGTAAACCATAAATTAAGGTTGAGCCTTTGAAGATGGCTCACCTTCATCTGCTTTCTTGCCCTTAAAGTCGCTCTCCCCTTCGACTATCTTCTTTCCTTTGGGATCATTGTCCTCTTCGCCTGGGCTCTCTCCGGTATTCTCTTCATCATCAGATGAAGGCGCACTGGAAACTCCATCTTCTTCGCCCATTGTATAATATGGAAGTTCATCATCATCCACATAGAGCCACAAGTCCCCCAAGTTCCTCTTCAGAAAATTTTCATGAAAAAGTAGAACCATGTCAGACTTCACCCTTTGAAGCAATGACTCTTCGCTTTTAATCATCTCGCTGGCATAGGCATTGATCTTGGCATTGATTATAGCCTCTTGATCCCTTAACAAATCAGTTTTCTCCTCAGCAGCCTTGGTCACTGCATTCTCAAGAGCGATCTTGTCAGTGGTCAAGTTGGTGATAATCTTCTCCTTTGCCAGGGTCTCTCCTTTTGAGACAGTAAGATCTTTCTCTACACCGGACAGCTTCTCCCGGAGATCTCTTATGGTTTCTTCTAGGGTGGCAACTTTTGTGTTGCTTTCATCTTGATTCCTCTTCAGCTCCTCATTTGCTTCTTTAAGCAAGTCAGCATTGGCAGTAGCAGTGCGAAGGTCTTTGGACAACTTTTCCTTCTCAGACTTGAGGTCTTTGATGATGTCTGCTTGACCCCGGACTTGTCTTTCCAGTGTGAGTACTGGCTGCACATTGCTAAGCAAAGAATGGGCTATGGTGTCCTTTTCACTAGAAACAATGAAAGTCTTACCATTGAAGTTTACCGTATTGGAGCTGCTCGGAGGAATGTAAGGCCCTGCGAATTCATCTCTGGGGAGGCTAAGGAAGTATTCACCAAGCCCACCTAGACCGGTGATGTCCTCTTCATCAAGGTTGAGATCTCCCCCTTCAACCTCATCGGTAGGAAGTCCCTTGGGATCTCTTCGGCCAGCGTTGGGTCAGAGGGGTCAGTGGGGAAAGAAGGCTCCGGATCCCGGAGAGCAAGCTCATCTCCTTGGGAAGTCTTTTTCTTCTTGGCTTCCCGGTCAGCGCCTTCACCTACTTGCTTGCGAGTCCTCTTGGGTGCCCGTGGAGGTTTTGGAAGGTCTGCTTCCTGCCTTTCGGTCTCTTGCTCTACCACTTGCAAGAGGGCCGCATCGATTTGGCTCTGGGCCGGCCCCTCTGGGTCTGTTGGACCATCCTTCTCAGCATCACTTGCTACCTTTTTGCCTCTCTTCTTGCCCTTCATTTTTCTTGGGGCTTTGGCCCGGGCAGGCAGAAAGAGTGTCCCATCTGGTTCGTGGGACCTTTTAAGTACAGTGTCTGCAGGAGGCTCGGTGGTGAGCTCCTCCCAAGTTAGGTCCCTCCGACCTGTGGTGTTCCACAGGTGAGACCTTGCCAGATTTCCACTAGTGAAGGCTTTGTGGAATCGATTCTCCCAGTTCTCTGCGGCCCAAGCATTCATTTTGCCACAGGTAACCTGTCCGGCTTTCAAATAGTCTCTGAACTCCTTAGGCAGTTCTGCTAAAACGAAAGAGAGACCAGTTAATTTAAACCAACTTAAAGAAGGAAGAAATGGACAAAGATTTAAAGTAAGAAACTTACGGTCACTCCTCCACCTGCTTCTGAGGAGGCTTGGGTTCTCCCCGGCCTTGATCTTCTTGCCGTTTTCCCAAGCGCCACTGACAAACAAGAATTGGCTCCTCCATTTGCTCTTAGACTCCAAGAGATCATTACCAGCTTTGAGATCGTTCCCCATATTGAAGTGGTAGAAGGGGAATTGGTGATGTTTGCAAAGGTTGGCTACTGCTGCAAACTCTTCCATAGGAAGATGGATCCCGGACAGCCTTGATGCCATGATACATGACATCAGAGTGTACCAGCCGTTGGGGCTCAGCTGGCTCGGGCAGAGCTTGACCAGGTGGAAGTATCTAACGGTCTCCGGGTCCAATGGGAACCTGAGTCCCCAATTAAATAGCTCTGTAATAAACACTATTTCGTTCCGCTTACAATCCATAGGGGTCTCCGGATCTATGGGAATCCTTATCTTCACGTTTTCTGGGATCCTCCATTTTGTGCGCATTCGACCCAGGTCAGAAGTATGGATGAATGCATACTTGGTCTTCTGTAAGGCCAAGAGATATTTGAGCTCAACTCTGTGAAACAACGGCCCCACCTTCTCTTCAAGGCACTCCGGCAGGTCCGGATGCCTCAAGCACAATTTTTCCTTGCCTTTTTTGGCAGCAGCAGCATTATCAGTCTGGCCGGAGGACTCAGACTCGAAAGGAACTTCTTCAGCAGAATCCTCCATTCTTTCCTCCATGATTGTTGGGGGAATATCTGTGGTAGTGGTCCGGGGAAGATTAAAGCTTGGCTCAGCCTGGCTTCCGGACTGCTGGCCTTCTGTGTTTCTTAGACTTCTAATCTCAGGCTGGGGCTCAGAGGCAGAAGTCTCTCTTGGAGGTACTGGACTGCTGGCCTCCGGACCAGATGGCCTTTCCCGGGGAGCTCTGATGGGCACTCCAGACCCAGAACTACTGTTTTTTTCCCCCGATTTGGAAGGAGTATTCTTGGAGGCTAGCCCTTTGACTAGCCGGCTTGTCCTTTTAACCACCAGCTTCTCCGGAGAGTGCTCTGTGTCAGGTCCCATTGCAATAAAAGGCGAAGGTTTCCTAACACTTGTAACTGTAACTCCTGGCTCAACAGCAGGTACTGACTCCTGAACTGAGGAACCAGAGACTATAGGCGAAAGGGTGGATTGAAAGAGTTTTTTGGGCTTAGTACCTTTGGAGGAGGATGAGCCTCGATCTGACTCTGTAACAGAGGCGACTGGTCTGTCAACAGGTGATGATGGTAGCCCTGCTGCTATTCGTCTCTCCTTCTCAACTTTTTGTGCTCTCTCAAACTCTGAAAGATTGAGCAACCCACCTTTGATCAGTGCTGTTCTTGCTGTAAACATAAACTACCCAGAAAACCTTTGCTTTAGAGAGAGAAAGCTCTGAGTAAATTTGCAGAGTAAATGGGAAAGAGATAGTAAGACAGTAGAAAATGAGTTTGAATTTATAGTAAATCTGCAAAAAGGAGTTAATTCCTAGGAGAATTCGAAAAGTTTGGCAATGATTAAAAGACGGCGCTGATGTCACCATTTGTAATTAAAGAGGTTGCTTTTCGAAGGAGGTGGGTTCGAAATTCAAGGTGAAAAAACGGCTGGAATGACCAATCAGAGGGCGACACGTGTCCCACGAACTTTGGCAAAAACCGTTTTGAATTCTTGAAGCTTAATCTGTCCGGGTAAACCCATTGACCTGTCCGGATTGGAAACCACTTCTGACGTCGGACTGTTTTTCAGTTATTTGACAAGAATACTTGCTCAAACACCTAAAAAAGGGGCTCCTGATGAGTCCGAATTCAGCATGCTCCCCGAACAAGGGCAAATCGGTCTAGTCTCTCCGGAAACCGGACAGGTCACATGGACATGGATCGAACAGGTCACTTGGACCGGACAGATTACTTTGAACACTATGAACATAGGGCTGTTCAAACTATGACAATAGTACTAAAACACCTAAACACTTCTTGACTAAGCTACTTGCTCTCCTACTTAGAGGTCACGGGTCTTTAAACATGACCCGGGTCCATTAAACATGACCCGAAAGCCCATAAGGGCCCAACATCAGGGTATAAATACCCAACCACCTGCATTAACTATGGATAATGAGAATTAATTGCTATCAAGCTGCTTAATTATCTCTCTACTCTCTACCTTAAACCTTTAAACAACCTCACACCACATTTAAACACCCACACACCACCTTAAAACTCCATTTGAAATTACTAGCCTACCCTCAGGCGATTATTATCTACACCACCTACAACGTAACGCCGATTGAAAGTATGAGACTGATGTATTAATCCGGATAAAAACAACAAGCATGATTGTGATTGAGCAAGTTTGCACATACAATTTGAGAAACTACGGGAGAGTGACTTCAGCCAAAGACAGTGTGGCTCGTCGTAATCCTTCATACTCCTTTCTTTTCACAACTTCCTTGGATTTGATACAAGATCTCAATATAAACTAAGCAACCAAACATTTTCGATTTTTCTCCATCTCTTTAAACATGAATTGATAAATTTATCCTCTGAGGTATTTTGATCATGTAGTAACAGGTCATCATCCGCCCTCCTCATAAATATATTGCCATTTTTCCAAGATCCAAAACAATCAGCTTAGGTGCTCATTACCCTTTTCTTCCCAGAAGCTGTATCACCTAGATCATTGAATTCTATATATAACAACAAGGACTGTAAGGATAAGAAATCCCAGCATGACATTTACCGATAGAAAAAAGCTTCAACCGAGAAATTCCAAATTCCACACTTCTAGTGCGAAGAGTTTCATTTGTTAAATCAACTGATATTATAAACGTCAAACGGTTTTCATTTGCCACCCATTAGCAAAATCCATTGATGAGTATGGATGGACCCCTTCCATAATAAAAGATTTCTCCATCCATAGAAAGCTCTCTCCATTTGTTATGATTCAACGAATAATTTCCATGGTGTGCTTTAGACCTTCTCTTACATATCTGACCACTTTGAAATTATTGGTTTTATGGTCATAACCAAAGCATGCACGGAGATAATTTTTGGGGGGATTAAAAGGGATTTAATCACTTGGATTATAACGATAAACTTGAGGGAGATGCTTTCGAAAGTGCTACCATAGCCTTCTCACAATAGCTTAAATAAATTATGCCCATACACTCACCTTCCACGCACCAACTACCTAGATTTCTAATATCCTCTTTTACAGTCAATGTTGAATTATATTCTTCCATCGGCTCACACGGGAATCGGAGGGGAGAAAGAAGAACCATTGAATTATCTAAATTATCATTGTCAAGATCTTTTTGCTTAAGAAAATGTCTTTTTGATGAAATCTGAGTTTTGTAACAGAGCAGACCAAGACGTGGAAACACATTTGAAACCAAGAAGGGAATTTACAGGGAGATGGACCTGGATTTTAATGATCGAATCTTTCGGTAGATCATGCATCATTTTCTCCATCCTATACTTCCGTTTAAATCTTATGAAAAAAAATAAATTATCACTTATTTTTTATTTAAGTTAGTAACTTATTCCAACATGTTGTAAGGGAAATACGCTAATTTTCTGGCAAATCACTTCTAAATTGGCTTAAGGTAAATATAGGCTTTGAGAAAATACACAATTTTACTGCAATCAAATCAAAAGAAAAGAAAATAAACACAAAACAAAAGTAAATCAAACACATAATTGTTAACGAAGTTCAGCAAATTATGCATACGTCTCGGACCTGCTGCAGATCGATTTTATTAGAAAGACACAGTGACTCTGCCCATTTTCGATGCATACACAAAAAAACCATAGCCTTTTGTTTTTTTTTTGTAGAGACTGAAACACAAAGAAGAAAAAAACGTTTACAGTCCTTATGTAATTTATGAATCACTAAATTATACTGTCTTTTTAAATTTACTCTAGCTCTCTTTAATGAGTCTAACACTTGCATCATCTTCATCGTCCGATCATCATCGCCAGCTTTACTGTCTTTTCATCTAACATGAGGAAGGTAACATGTTTAGATAAAATAAACTACACACGAGCTTAGTTATATTATTTGACCTAACAATCTCCCACTTGAAGACTGGTTTCAACGTGTCTTCACACCTTGATCTATGCAGCAAATCATTCTGGTATTGTTACTCTTGCAGACCAACTGAAGCTGAACACAACTTCAGTTTTTCAATGGCTACTTTCTTTGTCAACATATCAGTTGGATTCTTGCTTCCTTCGATCTTTTCCAGTATTAGCACATCATCTTCTAATAAAGATTTAATGAAATGATAACAAAGATTTCTATGCTTGGTTCTTGAATGAAATGTTAGATTCTTCGCCAATTGAATTGCACTATGACTATCACTATGCAGAACGGTCTTCTTCTGTTTGAATCCCAACTCTCTTAGCAAACCTTGAAGCCAAATCATCTCTTTATTGGCTTCGGTCACTACTACATACTCACCCTATGTAGTAAAAAGAGTGACAATTTTTTGAACTTTGACATCCAACTAATAACTGTAGTTCCAACAGTAAATATATAACCGGTGGTGCTTTTCCGGTGATCAACTTCACCTCCAAAATCTGCATCTACGTAGCCTTGTACCTTTAACTCACCCTTACCTAGTAGGTACCTCAAAATCCACTTGATAGCTTTCCAATGAATTTTCCCTGGGTTTGACATAAACCTACTCACAACTCCTACTGCATGACTAATGTATAGTCTCGTACAGACCATTACATACATCAAACTTCCAATAGCTGAAGCGTAAGAAACCTTAGCCATGAAGTCTTTTTCTTCCTCCGTCTTAGGGGATTGATCCTTGGATAAACGAAAGTGACCTGCCAATTGTGTACTAACTGGATTGGCATCACCCATGCTAAATCTCTTCAAAACGTGATCGATGTACTCTGACTAAGATAACTGCAAAACCTTTTTATGTTTATATATTGTGATTTGCATTCTAAGAATCTTCTTTTTTGGACCCAAGTCTTACATATCAAATTATTTTGACAATTTTCGCTTCAATCTTATAATATCATTCATATCTGAACCTGCTACTATCATATCGTCAACATAGAGTAGAAAAATTATATAACTGGACTTGCATATTTTAAAATAGTAACAGTGGTTGGCATTACACTTCTGAAAACTCTCTTTGTGCATAAAACCCTTAAATTTCTTGTACCACTGTCAGTTCATAACTATATGAGAGCAAATAGACAACCTGAAGTGGCTAACATAGTAATTATGCGTGAATGAAGCAGCCTTTATAAATAAATTAGTTAGAAAGAGGTTCCCATCGAGGGTAGGAACACAATGGGAATGTTCTTGATGGTCTAGGAAGGAACAACATACCTATTTGTCTTCGTTGCAGCTGGTTTTAGACCATACAAACTTTTCTTGAGTCTGCATACCATGTTTAACTTCCCTTCTTTTAAGAAACCTTCTGGTTGATACATGTATATCTCCTCATTCACGTCCCGTGAAGAAATGCAGTCTATACGTCTAACTGTTCAAGATAAAGGTCTTCAATTGCAACAATACTCAAAACTGATCTAATAGTATTGAATTTCACAAGTAGAGCAAAAATATCGGTATAATAAATTCCTTATGTTTGCTGGAACCCTTTGAAAACTGGGGGGCATTATATCTCTTAGAGCTATCATGCTCATCTTTCACGCAATACACCAATTTGTTATGAAGTGCCCTTTTACCCATTAGTAACTCAGCTAGTTCCCATGTATCATTTGAGATTAAAGACTCCATCTCATTTTTTATGGCAAGCTCCCACTTGCTAGCATCACTGGTATGACAAGCTTCATCATAACATTCAGGCTCCCCTCCATCGGTAAATAACAGATAGTTCAAGTATCTCCTGTTGGGAACATAGGGTCGGGAAGATCTTCATAAAACAGGAACTGCCACGGTTGGCTTTAAGGTGTCGGACTGTTGTCGATCACTCTATCCAACTGATTCTCTTTGTTGAGGGGTTTATCCGATCAACTCTATATCTTGACTATCTGGGACTCCCTCAACATTTGCAAATACTAATTCGTACGGCTTTGAGTCATTTGCTTCGGTTTTATGTATGTTCTTATAGATCACTATTTCATTGAAGATCACATATCTGATTTATATCATCCTCATGTTATCCTTATCCCAAACACGATAACCAAACTCATCTTCGCCATAGCCGATCAGGAAATATTTCTTCGATCTTAGATCAAGCTTGTTCTTTCCCTGATCTCTTATATGAACACATAATGTACAACTAAAAAATATTAGATGTGGTAATTTTATATCCTTACGAATCCATACCTCCTCGGGTATTCTATGTTCTAAAGGAACCGATGGGCCTGAGTTTACCAGGTAAGCCGATGTGTTGATTGATTCTGCCCAGAACTGCTTCGGTAAACCTGACTGTATACAAATTCTTCTGGCTCTTTCTGTCAATGTTCAGTTCATACGTTTGGAAATACTATTGTGTTGAGGTGTACCTCGTACAGTTTTCTCCATTATGATCCCGTGCTCATAACAAAACGTTTTGAATTTGGTGTCCTCGTATTCACCACCATTATCGGTTCTCAGCATTTTGATCTTTAGACCTGTCTCATTCTCAACCATAGATTTCCATCTCTTAAAAATATCAAACCCATACCTTTCGAGAATGATCATCAATAAAGGTAAAAAATTATGTTTCCCTCCTATAGATGAAACAATTGTTGGCCCTCAAACGTCAGAGTGAACAAGCTCCAGCCTTTGTTTCTTTGAGGTTTTACCACTCGTCTGAAAACTGGCCTTTTCTGTTTTCCAAGTATGTAATCTTCGCACATGTCTATATCCACTGACTTAAGACCTGGAAGCTTCCCCTTCGAGTACATAATTTTCATACCCTTTTTCACTTATGTCGCCAAGCCTCTGGTGCCATACATTTGGATTTTCATTTCCTACTACTATTGCAATTGAACAAATCGTCTATGCTTTCTTGTAAATAGTACCAATCTTCTTTCCGCGGGCAACCGTAATTGCTTCCTTTGAAATCTTCCAATTGTCACAATGGAAGCTCGTATTGTAGCCTCCACTAGCCAACTTCTCTACTGAGATTAAGTTTTTTCTCAGATCGGGGATATGTCTGACATCTTTCAGTTCCCATACAGACCCATTGAACTTTATCTTCACAGTACCTTTACCAATAATATCACAAGGGTTGATCATCACCAAGATATACTTTTCCAAGGTTACCAGAGACATACCTCTCGAAGAATTCTTTCTTCGAATTCGGGTGAAATGATGCTCCCGAGTCTAACAACCAAGACTCTTCCCTATTTTCCAAGGAGCATACTAACACATTGTCTCATTCTGAAGTGATATATGCCTATGTTTTCTTCTCCTGGTCCTTTGGGTCTCTCTTGCATTAAAATTTATAGTGCCCAGTATTCCCACAATACCAACACTCGATGTTTCTTAACCCCTGGGAAGTTTTTAGATTCCTAGACTTAGACCTTCAGTCTCTTGATTTTTCTCGGTACTTTGATTTACCGTGTCCATATCCTCTGGTTGAATTTTTTCCTCTCGACTCTATATGTAAGACTGAGGATATTGATGACTCACTTGATTGTCTCCTTTGAATCTATTCACTAAGAACTAGGTCACGAACATCATCAAATTTGAACTTATTGCTTCCTGAAGAACTACTCACCACCGTGACAGTAGCATTCCAACTATCTGGTAGTGAAGACAAGAATACCAGTGCTCGTATTTCTTCATCAAAATTAATTTCAACTGAACTCAACTGGGTAGTGATAGTATTGAGTTCGTTGAGATGTTGAGCTACCAACGCGCCTTTCGTCATTCACAAATTGAATAAATGTTTCATCAAGTGAACTTTGTTAGACGTTGATGGCTTCTCATAAATACTGGAGAGAGCCTTCATAAGGCCCGATTTATATTGTTTTCTTTACGATGTTAAAAGCAACATTGCGGGACAACGTCAATCAGATGACTCTAAGGGCTTGTCTGTCAAGATGGGTTCATTCTTCATCTTTCATACACTCTGGTTTCTTCTCTGAGAGGGGTTCATAAAGTTTTTTATGGTATAGATAATCTTCAATCTCCATCTTCCAGAACCCGAAATCTACACTATCAAATGTTTCGAGTCTCACTTTTCCTTCGTCTGTAGCCATTTCTCCCACTCAAATCTGACCTCTTTTGGATCGCTATCAGCCTGGCTCTGATACCAGTTGTAAGAGAAATAGGCTAATTTCCTGGCAAATCACTTCTAAATTGGCTTGAATTAAAAAGGGATTTTGGGAGAATACACAATTTTTCTGTAATTAGATCAAAAGAAAAGAAAACAAACACAAAACAAAAGTGAAGTCAAACACACAATTGTTAACGGATTTCAACAAATTATGTTTACGTCTTTGGACCTGCTGCAGATCGATTTTATTAGAAATAAACGGTGATTGTGCCCGTTTTCGATGCATACACCGAAAAACCCTTGCTTTTTGATTTTTTTGTAGAGACTGAAACACAAAGAATAAAAAATGTTTACATTCCTTAGTAATTTACGACTCACTAAATTATACTGTCTTTTCAAATTTACTCCAGATCTCTTTAATGAATCTGACACTTGCATCATCTTCACTGTCCTATCATCATTGCCAGCTTCACTGTCTTTTCATGTAAGATGATGAAGGTAACATGTTTAGATAAAATAAACTACACACGAGCATCCTATATTATTTGACCTCACACATTTTATATCTACGGTTCTTATATCTAAAGATTTTATATTTACTAATATTTTCGAAAACATACTTAATTTTATAGATTTTCTATAAATCAATATCCAAATACATTTCATTCATCGGATCAAGTTATATCGAAAACAAATATGCATGTAAATTGATCCGCTAAAATCCCTAATTTAAAATGGTTTACTCTTTGCGTTTCTCGCACAATAAATAACCAATAAGAAAAACCTATATACTAACTGGAATCCATAATCAAAATCAACTCAAATGGTTTCAAAAGCCTACGTTTTACCGAGGGGATCAGAGTGTCATGTTCTTACAAAATCTTGTTTACTTATGTTAGTTTTTCAAACATGTAGTACTTGAAATTATTGAAACATAGTGAACTGTATAAACAACTTACAAAATGATATATTTGCTATTTGTAAAACACATTGTTCTTATGTTAGGTTTGTGAAACTTACTTTAGTAAATAATAATGACACTCATATTTGATCGAAATTGTGAAATAATGTTTAGTTTTATGTTACAAAATTAGGCTTGTTATGTAGAGCATGATTTTACCACTGTCACGTGAAATCATTCTTTTTCTGTGCCTAAATAATTTTATATTAGGGTTCTCTTTCAACACTTTCTCTTTATATAATGATTCTTTTTCACAAATTCTCTCTAGATTAAACTTCTCTCTTTCTCGAACACCCATATAGTTACCCGCATATGCACATTATCTCTTAAGACTACGAAAACAACGCTACTAATCAATTTCTTCAAATCCTTCCACAAATGGTCACCGTACTTTCACCATGGTTCTTTCAAATATAACTACTTGAAAAAAAGTTATCACATTTCTACCAAAAAATACAATTTTTTAAAAATAAATAAATAAGAATAGTAAGCAAAATTTGGTATTACTTTGATATTATTTTTCCGTTTAGATTTGTTAAAACAATTAGTTTTCCTATATGTATATGGATATTTTATTTTAAGTTATTATATATGACACAACTTTCGTTGAAGTATAATATCCATACGTATATCAATCGCATGTTTATATTTGTTTTATGTTTGTAATTCTAGTAACCCAAATCTGATTGATTAACTTTATGTTTCACAATTTTAGTGATATTTTTTATACTTAAATTTTGTACATACAATTAACATGTTTTCAGATACTATACCGATAATAAATGTCCCAATATGTATTTTTGATGTAACTATTATTTTAAGTTTACATTGTATAAAGTACAAATGTCTAAATTTTTGTATATAGAAAAATATTATTAAATAATTTGAATCCAATTCTAACTATTAAGGTTTCTGACCTATCGGAAACCAAAACTAATTTTATTTTTATAATTTTTTATCAACGAGTATATAGTTTTTCAGCAGCTTTCAAACAAGAAAAGAGCATTTACGAGGAGTTACCATATTCTAGATTTTACCAAACATTTTAGATCTGTTCTGCTTGGTTCTGATAATATCCAGGTATTCTTTGTATTAAAGATAGGACCATTCTTCTACATAATTGTGTCCTCAACATTACTATTAATACTAGTCTTGTGAATCATATCCATCGTAGCTTTAGAAAGAAAGCCCTTTAGACTATCATTATCCCAAGAGATTTCTTTCCAGAAATCTTTAACTTTCTAATGTCTAAACCATGAATTATTCACATTATCATTCAGAGTAATAAGAGGAGAATGATTATACCAATTTTCGAGTGAAAAATGTATATCCTCCTTGCCCACTATCCATCTGATATTAGGCTTTGCTGTCTTCTTAATTTTGGTTAGCCTCTTCCAAGTATGAGAACCAACCTTAGAATAATCATATTGTAATTGATGCATTTGCTTGCAATAAGTGTTTTGCATTAGATTAGCCCATAAGCTCCTATTTTTCCTGAAATTAAACCATAATTTACAAGCAAAAGTATATTATAAACCCGTAAGCTTACGTATGTTAAGACCGCCCTCGTTAAAAGGTTTACACAATGCATTCCAAGAGGACCAGTGAATTTTTCTTTCATTATTAGAAGAGTCCCGGAGAAATTTATTGAAAATATTCTTTGTTCATGTTATGATGCCTTTAGGCAAAGCACAGCTTTAGATATAGGATTTTGTATGGCCATGATGACAGATTTGATTAGTATAAGCCTGCCTCCAAAAGATAAGTTTTTATTTTTCCAATCTTTGATTTTGTTGTTGATCTTCCTTAAGAGGTTAATGTAGTTACTGGCTTTGTTAATGTTGTTTAAAGTGATGCGTAGATATTCAGTATGAAGAGTGCTTGCACTGAAACCAGTTAGATTAGAAATAACAGTAATTCTCATGTTATTCATCCTAGAAGGCATTATGATTTTGGTATTATCATTATTTATTACTTGGCCCAAAAAATTCTCGTAAGTCTGAAGAAAATGACTAAGCTTGTTAATAATAACATCCATACTATTAGTAAAAATGAAAATGCCAACCGTAAAAACTAAACAAATAATCAACATTTTACTTTTTCAAAAGAGTTGCATGGATTTATTTTAATTGAACAACTTGTATAACCCTCTAATCAAAACCTCCTCACCAAGAATGAAGAGACTAGGGGAGAGGGGATCCCTTATCTCAATCTTCTTTTGGTTTTGAAAAAGTTGTGAAAATTGCCATTAATGAGCATAGATACATAGAAGGAACAAATAAAAGTGTTTATTAACTTGACAAAATCAGTCGAAAACCCAAAAGAATCTAAGACTTTAGTTAAAAAGGAATGAGAAAGCTTATCGAAATCCTTGGTCATATCCACTTGAATCATTATATTATTACCTTTCTTCTTGTTGTTAAGATCATAAATTAATTCTTTTGCTATCAAAATATTTTCATGAATAGAAGTGTTAGGAACAAAGGTACCTTGAACATTAGAGATAACTTTAGGCAGGATTTTAGTTAATCTGCTGTTTAAAATTTTGGACATAATTTTGTTTAGCAAGCTACATAAACCAATGGGCTTATAGTCCTCCCAGTTAGTGAGATTAGAAGACTTAGGAATAAGGCATAATCCATTTACGATAATACCTTTAGGAATTTTCTTACCAAGTAGGAAGTTAGACAATGCCAACAAAAAATCTTATTTTATGAAGTTCCAGCAAGTCTTATAGAAACAAGCGTTAAACCCATCCATACCTGCAACACTCGAGGGGTTAAGATTAGTAATAATTTTATAAATATATTCTCCATTAGGCTTAGAGATGAGATAAGCATTATCAGCATTAGATATGAGTTTAGAAATGTTATTAAATATCAATTTGTTCAAAAGAATATCTTCCTCATCCTTGTTAGTATAAGGCAGGTCAGTAAGAATGCATTTAAAATAGGTAACAACTAATTTTCCAATAAGGTCTTTGTCTGTTATCGAATTGTCAGTGTCATTGATGCTGTAAATAGTATTTTTCTTCATTTTCTTATTAACATAATTATAATATAACTTTGTGTTCTTGTCTCCCTCCTTGAGCCAGGTAGTATGGCATTTCTGAAACCCGTAAGACTCCTCCGTATTAAGAGTCAACAACATATTAACATTAGTTTTAGCTAATTTCATTCTAGATTCATTGTTGTTGTTTTCCTGATGCAGAACTTCCTTGTTTTTTACATTAATCTCAGTTTCTTTAACCTTATCAAAAATATTACCAAAATAATTTTTGTTCCATTTTTTAAAATCCTTCTTTAATCTGTTTTGCTTTTTCTATAAAACAAAAAGAGGGAATTCGTTAAGATCTTGTTTCAATTAGTTTTCAGAAACGAGAGAAACTCAATATTTAGAGTCTACATATTAAGAAATTTAAAGTTTTTTTTATAATTAACTTTATCTTTACTAATGATGATGCACATAGGACTATGCTCACAACATGTTCTAGCCATATGCATCACTTTAGTTTCATTAAAGAGATTAAACCAGACAAAGTTAATGAACACTCTGTCCAGTATTTTCCATCTAGAATTCTTGTTCCAAGTGTATTTAGAACCATAGTACCCAATGTCCTCCACGCTGTAATCTCTTATCATCTCATTAAAATCATCGGTGTTGTCTATAGAACAAGTAATGCAACCTATCTGCTCATCAGAATATGTGATAATGTTTAAGTCTCCCATTAAGATCCATTCCTTATTAGTAGTTGATGAGGAAATATCTCTCAGAGAATTCCACAGCTCTAATCTGCAAAATCTGTGGCACTTTGCATAGATAATTGTTAATAGGAAACTTATATTATTCTTAATCTCCAGTTATTTCAGTATGAAGGAATTGAGCATGGTTTAAAATAACTTTAACCTTGAAGTCTTTATTCTAGAAAAACCAAACTTTGTTGGAAATATTAGTAGTAAAGTTGTTTCTGCCAATTTTAGCAGCGGTACCCTACATATTGTCCTCCTTGATTAAAGGTTCTTGGATAACTACCATTTTAATTTTCTTCTTAGATATGATAGAATTTAGTCTTCTTGTTTTAGACTTGTTATGAATGTCTCTAATGTTCCAATTCGAGATCTTAATCATATTGAAATAGATTTGTTCTTCTTGATGAAACCTGAAAACATCAAAGATTTAATAGTTATATTGTAAGTTTTTTTCATACTTCTTGCCTCTTTGAGTTGCCTATTAGCTTCTTTGATCTTGTGATCATGTGTTAATGGTAAGCTTCATATTCCTTCTTTGTTTGGGGTGTTAGTCTCTGAATTCAAGTTTCCATAATCAGAGTTGAAGCCTTTTTCCAATGATTGGATAACATCAATTACCTCATGATCTTTTGGAGTACTGTCATCTTTGTTTTGGGAAGCCTTCTCTTCCTTTTTATTGATTGTTTGATTGGAATCAGTAGACTAATTCTTGTTGTTGGTGTGGCAGTATTTAGTGTCATTTTTAGAATCAACAATAATTGATTTCAAGATTTTCCTCTCTTCTTTGTTGTCAATCTTGTTCTTTTTCTTTTTGGTGACATTCTCTGCTCCAGTGAATGTCACGAAAGTATTTCCCTTTTGCTCCTCATTGCCTTTATTCTTTTTACAATTGCTAGCATCATGACCAATATGATAATAGTTATTGCAGTACTTTGGTAGATCCTTATAACTTAATTGTATCCAGAATCTTTGATTTTCCCTGAAACCAACCCAAGATTTATATTGGATCTTCTGCGTTAAATCCATTTCCACCCAGGCCAAGTAGGAATTATGAAATGCCCTGTTTTTCTGGAATCTTGATTTTCAGAGGGTTACCAATCGTTGTAATACTTGAGGAGATGATTTGTTCATTGGAAAAATATTCAACTATTATTTCCAGTTTAATCCAGACAGGACATACTGGACATTCAAATTTTGTATTCAACTCAGGGTTCTATTTAATGAGCCTCATGACCGATTCACCCAGATATCAGACGCTCTTTGACCACACTTTACACAGATATTCTTTGGAGCCAAATTCAAGAAGCATATGCCTTAAATCCCAGACTCAAATGGTACATTCCTTATTGAGTTTCATTCTCTGTAAAAAGTCATTTAATGTTTGCTTTCTCGATATACTTTGGTTGAACTTTCAGATACGAATATATTTCCTATGTTTCATCAAGTAATCTTATACATTTTGATTAAATTGAATTGAAATATGGTCTCTATTGTCCTTTATATATTCTGGCTTGCATTCTTCAGTTTTCTTAGGGTTGTTTACAGTATGAACATAGGATTTTCCATTGTTCAGAAAGTTTTGACCTCTTGTGGCCAATTCATCCACATTTGTTGATATTGTTTTTCAGAAATGAACATAGGATTCATCCTCATTTAATCTTCTATTTCAGCACAAACGCACCAATCACTAAAACATAGTATACATCTGGGAAACAGAGATCATAAGGGAACACGCAAAAACTAAGAGATGTGATTTGATGCAGAAATCAGAAACAAGATTCGGAGAATAGAGAAGCCTTGAAACAAATTCAGAAAATCTTCAAAGATAAAAAAGAATTGATTCGAAGATTCGCGCTAAAAATTTCATTCTTTTAGAGATTTTGAAAATTTCATTTCTTCCATTTATTGTTAAACTTTTTTTAGGTTTATTTTTTTCCCTTTTGTCTTTTTATCCCTATTTTAACAAACAAATAACTAAAACCATAGAAAAATTGAATTTTAAAAAAATCAAAATTTCAAATGCAAATAAATACAAAATTAAATAATGAAATAAAAAACTGTATTTTTCCTTTCTAAAAAGAACTATAAAAAATTAAAGTTACCTTGGAATGAAAATATTCTACCTTTGTTGGAAATCTTATATAAAATATGTTGCCACGTCAAATATTTGGAGGTACAGTAACATCGAATTACACAATAATCATCGTATGGTAATATTACTATGTTTTATTTGTAAAATTTTATAAACACAATGTACACCGATTATTAGCAATACATTCTTAAATGATTTACTTAGTTGTAGACCAACTTTCGTCGGACATATAATCGTTGTAGACCAACTTTCGTCGAACATATATAGTTGTAAACCAACTTTCGTTGGAAGACCTTTTACGTCTAATCGTCAAAATTTTAAGGCAAAAAACTCATATATATATATATAATTAGCTTAAAATGACACTTCATTAAAACCTTCTTGTGCCTATCAGGGTAGAAAAGAACGCATGTCACCGATGTTTTACACAAAAATAAAGGAAAAATCAAATATATACATTTTTACATTGACTTCAAGTACAATTTAAGATACTTTTTTATTAAAAGAATCACGAATAGAATGACTTATCTTATTTAAGGACCAAGAGTTATCAATCCAGTATGAGATTACTCTCTCACAAATGAACCATTTGTTGTCATAGCTAGTATCAAGCTTGATTAGAGGTTTATTGCTCAGCCAATGATCTAACCAGAAGTCAATAAGACCCTTCCCCAACTTCCATTTAATGAAGATTTCAGCCAAATCTTTAACCTTAGCCATTCTATTCCACGTAGCAGAACCAGGTCTAGAACAATTGATCTGTAAATGATGAAGATTTTTAGTGTAAATGTTGTGCATATAACGAGCCCATAAACATTTGTTATCCCTAAACCTGTACCATAGTTTGCAAGAAAGCACAATTTGAATAACATTTAGATTTCTTAGGTTCAGTCCCCCTTTACCATATGCTAAACTGTTAGTGTCCCAGTTGGACCAGTGAATATTTTTAGAATCCAAGGAACTGCCCCATAGAAACTTATTTAGAATTTTTTCTATTTTATTAACTATATATCTAGGGATCCAAAAACTTTGAGACCAGTAGATAGGGATAGAAATTAGGACAGAGTTAATAAGAGTTATTCTTCCACCAAAAAATAGACTTTTTCCTTCCCAATCTAAATTTTTATCTCTGATATTATCCAACAGAGGTAGGAAATTAATAGATTTTCTATATCAGTAAAGGTTTCTTTTGCTTAAAAAAAAGAAACACCTTTTAAATTTGTCTACAAACCAAAATCTTGAGCCCATAACACATGCCTCGCAAAAAATAAGGGTTTCCATATATTTTAAAATTGATTACTTGAATTGTTTTAAATATTTTGTTTGATTTGTTCAATATTTCTTATTGATTTGTTTCGTTTGAATTTATCTAATTGATTTGTGTGTATTGTTTTTATGTGTTTGAATTTGTTCAATTGTTATGTTCGGATTTGTTTATTTGATTTGTTTGAATTTGTAGAACTTTTTTTTGATTTGTTTCAATTCTTTCACTTGTTTTAATTTCTTTAATTGATTTTCTTACAATTATTTAACTGATAAATGTTTTATTGATTTGTTTATTTGATTTGTTTCGAATGTTTGAGTTTGTTAATTTTAGGGGATAAAAACCAAAAAAAATTAAAAGACTTTATACCTAAAATACATTTCTATATAGAATTTAGCAAACAAAGAAAGTTTCGCATCTAGCGAAACAAAAAAGGTTTCGCACCTAGCGAAACAAAGAAGGTTTCTTTAAAGCAGATCTTTAGCATTTGCACTATCCTTAATCTAAGCATAAATTTTAACTTTTCATAAATTTATTGTATAATAAAAAAATTAAGTTATAATCTAAATCGAATGAAAAAAAAATACAAAATATACATTTCAAATGACAATAAATGATAAAAAAGCTCGAGGGTGGATTTTAATAGCAATTAGGATTTTAGAAAAAACTTAATACGTAAAATGGTATAAATTTGAACTTCTTATTTTGTAAATATAATTCATATATGAAAATAATTCATGTATCAAGTTTGAAGTATTCTTAAAAAAAATTAACTTACATTTACAGTTGAATGCGATAACCAAAACAAATAAATAAATAAACAAAAGAAGGGTTTTAGTATCTACATCTCTTGATCACAGTCCAAAGTCTACTCTCTCCGCAAAATTTGGGTGCCTTTTGGAAGACATTCTAATAAGTCCCGTAATTGGGAGCTCTGTAACAAACCTGGAAAACTGTGCTTTACAAGAAAATAGTCAAGGATCTTCCGGTCCAAAAAGAAATATTCTAAACAAATGTATAAACAAAATTTAATTTTCATAATTTATGAAAAACTGATAAGACTCCAAAGAATGATACTGAATCGAACCACCAGTTAGGGTCTCAGGCTCACTGATTTCCTTTCTCTTTTTCGAATTCGAGGTCTGTTTTATATTTGATTTTCCCTTACTAGTTTTATACAGAGCTATTGACTTGAATATTGGTACCAGTCATGGAGATTGATAAGATCGTCATGTTCTTGAGCTAAAGTATACCTTAATTTTCTTAAGTGATTAGAGACAAGATAATTGCTCGGATGCATGATTCTTTAATAAGTTTATTTATGCTAAGTAATTTAATGATTAAATAAGAACGTAAATGATGTAATTAAAATCCAACGATAAAAATATATCATGGCAGTGCAACATCAGTGCCTTGTGTAACAAATTGGGCACCAAATACCGATAGAATAGGGTTGATCCGATTTTGCGTTGTAACATAATCATCGTGACACATAAGTAGGATCGTTCGTTTCAGATAGTACTCCTTGGAAAATATTAACTAGTAGTAATGTTGCATTGTCATCGTCACACCATACCCCGGAAGAGGTTTTTGCACTCACCAATCCCCATCTGCCGAGCTTGTATCCCGAATACAAGAACCACAAGGCTTGGCACATAACTAGTGTCTGAAACACCAATTGTATATCTATTGTATGGTGGATACCAAGTGGATATTTGAGTAGTTAACTGAGTTTAACAAGATTATCGATGATTTTATGAACATTCTTGTGAACTTGGAAGACAATGACAAATATTTTGAAAAATTTGAAGAATAACATGTTATTGTAGAAAATCAAATAATAACTAAACTAATTATTTTGAGAACTGACAATAGCCTGGAGTTTGTTTCAAATAAGTCTAATGAGTTTTGCATGAACAAAGGTATAAAGAGGTATAAAATTGTTGCATACACACTGGGGCAAAATGATCTTGTAGAAAAAAATGAATACGTCCTTGTTGGAACAGGTGAGGTGTATGTTACTGGGAGCTAGATTATCCAAAATTTTATGGGGATAAGGTGTTATTATTGCATCATACTTGATCAACAGATCTCCATCAACAAGGATAAATTCAAAGACACATATGGAGGTTTGGGGTGGCCGGCTGACAAACTATTCCAACTTGAAAGATTTTGGAGCTTTAGCAGTTTCCAATATCAAGCAAGATAATTTTAATGTTAGAGATTTGAAGTTTGTTTTCATTGGTTATCCTGAAGGTGTGAAGGGTTACACGTTGTGGAAGATGGAATCTGGAAAACCAAAGTTTATAATAATCAGGGATGTTACTTTTGATGAGTCTAAAATGAGGATGAAGTAAAATATATGGAAAGAAAACAAGAAATGGAGGTAGAGAAAATTTGGTTTAAGAGGGAGTATTCCACTAACGAGAGGGAAGAAGAGGGTGAGAATAAAAAACCTAAAGAAATTAGAAGTAAAATAATAACTTATTTGGGCTATCAGCTAGCACGAGATAGGGAGAGAAGATTTATTACTCCACCTAAAAGATATGGTTATGGTTAGGCTTTGAATACGACTGGAGAGGTGCAAGACTCAGAAACAAATAAATTAAGGGAGGTATTCAAATGCAATAATATGAAATAAATAACTTAAGGAAATAAAAGATGAAATTCTTTCACTGAAGAAGAACTATGCTTGGAAGCTTGTGTCATTATCTAAGAAAAGAAGGTTAGTTGGTAGCAAGTGGATGTAACCATGTCGACAACTCAAGCAAAATACACAACCCTTGTTAAAAGGGTTAATAAATTCATATGGTTGAAGGGTGTGATTGGAGAAATATAGATTAGTCAATGATGTATGAAGATACATTATGACACCCAGAGCGTCATCCATTTGGCGAATCATCGGTCTATCATAAAAGAACAAAAAATATTGATGTTCGGTTGCATTTTTAGGGGCATGATTGAGACAAAAGAAATTATGGTGGAGAAAATAACATCAAAATAAAATCTACACACATATTCACCAAATCATTACCTAGAATAAAGTTTATGCATTTCTTGGACTTGATTAACTTCGTTGCAGAGTAGATGAAGGTTGGAGATAGTAGCAAGGTGGTTAGTGAGAAGTTGACATCACCATATATTTAAAGACAATATGGAGAACTGATGGTTTTCCCTTGAAAATTTTAGATGAGGCAGGGTTTTCTAGACTAGACAAGGTCTTTTAGACGAGGAAGAGTCTTCTAGATGAGATATGGTCTTTTAGATCAGGCAAGATCTTCTAGATAATGCAGGGTCTTTTAGATGAGGCAAAGTCTGCTTTTAGAGGTAAAGTCTTCTAGACGAGGGTATTCTGGATGTGAGTCTTTTGCACGAGGCATGGTCTTCTAGACGAGGTTCTTCTAAATGAGGGTCTTCTAGACAATGGTCTTTTAGCCAAAGTTCTTTCAGACGAAGGTCCCGAAGACGAGGCTCCCAAGGTGAGGTACCTAATCATTGTGAAAGAATTATTTACAACATAATTAACCAATTCTAGTAAGAAGTAACTAATCATTTGAGAGAATCTCTTGTGGAACATTTTGTGGGGATAGTTAAGTGGAGATCTGTTCTTTCCTCTATATGCAAGTCGATTTGACTGACTATGTAAAAAGTAAATTACGTTGTTTTCTTTTTTGGAGATTTAATTTATTATTATTATTATTATCGTATCTTATTATTTTTGACTTTTTCAATTTTGCTCCATACATCAAGGTATTTGCGTGAGTTAACTGAATCTCGCAACAATTTATGAATTTACAAAATTGAAGTAAAATATGTGATTTGTTACCAAATCTTTGGACTTGTGTTTCTCTTTGTATAAGCCACGTTTGGATATATGTGTTGAAGACGTGAATGCAATTGAGGAAAATAACTTTCCAAACTTGTGGCACTGAAGACTAGGATTTATGAAGACACAAAGATGAAAACTTTGCTAGATAAATCACTCATTATTATTGATCATTGCCCATTGTTTGAAATAAATACAATATAGAGTTAACCTTAGGTATGAGGTACCATGCAACCACCACACCAAAAAAGAAACAAAATGAAAAAAAAAATCTATATATTGTACGTGATCGCCGCGATTACAACAAAAGTAATCATGTTAATAAATTCGTCCATACAAACTAATTTTGAAATGAGTTTGTTGTTACAATTAATAGCTTATTGCAGCTATTGATGACTTTGGTTGCGACAACCCTTTTAATTTAAAAGAAAAAAAAAACTTTTAAAATCAATTTTTAATTTTATTTTATCAAACAAAATAACAATAAAAAACAGTCATAAAAAATATTTTTAAAAAATAATTTAACATAGTCTACTCTAACCTAATACTCTCATCTGACCAAATCTGTTTTTCTTAATTACTGTCCAACAAATTTTAAAATCGAATTCAAAAAAAAATTAGATTTAGCTATACCAACGATGTTTCTATATACCCGTTACCATTCGTTTTCCGAACGAACATTTGTAGTTAAGTTAAAAGCTACTAAACTTTAACTGTACCAAACTTTAACTGTACCAAACAGTTCTTTATGCGCTCGTTAAAGATTAACGAAACAAAATCACACGAATCTATTTCAGATTAACACTAGTAAAAAAAGTTCATTTCTATTACCATTTAGCAGGTCTTTTTTCGATTAATAAAAAATAAATACACCCGTTATCATTCTTTTTCCGAACAAATGATCATAGTTAAGTTAAAAGCTACTAAAAGATCCAACATCAACCACTTTTACTTGGTCGAATCTAGGTCTAAAAAGGAAAATTCTCATTCCGCAAATTTAACTATCATATTTAAAAAAATAAAAACATAATAAAAGTAAATTTAGCTATGAGTTAAACGGTATCTTGACGCATGGGGGTAAAAGATACTCTATAAATTTGATTGATGAATAATCTAGATTTACTTATGTTTATTTACTTAGACATAAGTATGAGGTCTTTTATGTGCTTAAGATCTTCAAAAGGCAAGTAGAAAATCAATTAGACACTAAGATTAAAATCTTGCATAGTGATAGTAGTGGAGAATATTTCTTAGAGTGGACTTTCTAGTTTTTGTGAAGATCATGATATAGAGTCTCAAATGATTATTTTTTACATAGTAGAAATTAGTTATGAAGAAATCACCCAAGATGCCGTATTTTGGCAAGAAGCCATAAATAATGAAATTGATTAAGTAATATTAAATCATACTTGTGAGTTAGTTAAGCTACCTTCAGGTTCAAGGCTAATTGGTTACAAATGGTTATTTAGGGAAACACATCACAAGGATGAAATCATTCATGTTTTCAAAGCAAAATTAGTAGCAACATATTTTTGAGGAAATGAGAGAATATATTATTTTGACAAATATGCTCCAATAGCTAGGATAAAAAGAATTATGATATTATTTGTAAATGTATCAGTATACAATTTGAAAGTTCACCAAATGAATATCAAAACTGCGTACCTAATTGGAGATATCGATGAAAAAGTTTATATAGAGTAGCCCGAGCATTTTTTACTTCCGGGGAATGAGTCTAAGGTGTATATGCTTGTTAAGTCACCATATGGTCTTAAACAAGCACCTAAGAAGTGGCATGAAAAGTTTGATTGTGATATTAGATTCGATGGGTTTAGACATAATACGGCGGACAAATATGTATACACTAAACTTCGTGGTGACGTAATAGTCAGTGTATGCTATAGTATAAAACTTTATTATATTATTTAATGACATGAAAGAGATTTATAAAAAGAATATGGTTTTATCGACTACTTTTAAGATTAATAATCTTAATAAAGTGGATATTATTTTAACAATTAAGTTATTAAGAAATAGTAGGTGTTATGTCCTAATTCAATCCTATTATGTTGAGAAGATACTTAATACGTTCAAACATCTAAAAATCAAAGAGACACAAACACCATTTGATCTTAGTTTAAAGCTCAGAAAAATTTGGGGAGATAGATGGCTCAATTAGAATACGCAAGTGTGATAAGGAGCTAAATGTTTGCATTTTTATGCACTAAGGATGATATATCTTTTGCGGTGAGTAAATTGAGAGGTTGGTTCAAACTATAACTACCAAACTTTTCCGACTTAACCCTATAAGAAGTTTAGGATTATGCTATTTAAATCTGAATGAATATATATATATGTTCATCTTATTGCTACTACTGGATGATATCATTCTCCTTCAATGTAATGCTCTCGATTTTATCTTAGGCATTTCAATCTCTATAAGGAATCACTCAATTTTCAATTCAAGGCTTACAGATGAAGTTGTTAATCAAAGTGTTGCTCAATATGCTGATATACTTGTTGCTTAAGATGATGTACACAATTTTGGTCTTGTTGCTGATTAAATTCCTTCTCAAGTTGGTTACTAAACATATGTTTATTGCTATATGCAAATCAAAAGGATATTCTCCATCACAAGATTGGAAACTTCTTCCGTAAGCATCTGTTCTTAATCAATAAGTAATTGTAATTAGGAAAATAATTACATGTAGTATGAAAATAGTACTTTAAACTATTGTGAAACGATATATTTCAAATTCAATAAAGTATTTTACTTCTGGGAAAAAAGAAGATAAAAAAAGACATATGTCACGTGGTTCTATAATTACTAAGTTGGGATCGATTTGTATTTATTTCAGCCGAAGTTTAATACATATTGCGTTAAGGACAAGAAAGTCTCGGTTACCCGATCAAAATCAATCCAATAATTAATGATATCCCATTTTCTTAAAGTAGAATAGGTTATACGTAATTTACTGTTCGTCGAATTTGAATAACATTTTGGGTTTCAAACTTTTTACACGAGTATTTAGTTCGAATTTGATTCATCGGATAATATATGATAGATACTCATAGTTTAATAATATTTAAACTATAATATATTATTTATAATTTTTTTAAAAGAGTTGCTAATATTTTTTTCAAGTTTTTGTTTTCTTTTTGTTTTATATATTTTTCATAGAATAATTTATAATGTAGTCGTCTAACGAATAAATAGATGTTTATTATATATCTATAATATTCAATTAGATCTTGATTTTTATATAAATTTAAAAGTGTTTTGGTAAACAATTTACGTCGACGGTGATAAAAAATATTCTCGTCAAAAGACTTTTAATGAACTCAAATACCATATAACTTAGAAAATAAAAACAACCCAATTTATTAATTTTTATACCATCAAAATATTGTTCATCTTTTATAGTAACCGCAATTAAAAGAATTAGAAATAAACTTTTTCTTTTTCAAACCTAGCTTTAGAATTTCTTCTTGAATCTTAATAGCACAGTCCATTTTATCAACTCTACAATAGACATTTAACAACACATTGTAAGGATATTTAACTAAAAGCATATTTTTTTTCATCATTTATTCTTCAAACCATGTTATACCGGTTTGGCTTCGAACCGATCTCGTTTTTAAAAAGTAAACCATGAACCGAATAAAATCCGGTTTGGTTCACGGTTCGACACTGCGAGATTTTCAGATTTGGTGACTCTTTAACAACTATATGTGCGACTAATTATTTTTATATTTTATGTTTATATCCTATTATTTTTTATGTCTTTTTACCTTTGGAAAAGATAAAATAAACTTCAAAAATATGTTCTTTGGTCAGATATAAAGCAAATCAAACATTGTTTTCTTTGAGACCCAGTTGGAACAATATTCATCCATTTTCAGATCCTAGATTTATCGATTTTTTATTCAGTATTCTTCCATTTACGATCTCATAAATGTGTAAGATTTTGTTTCAAACTATATATATATATATATATATATATATATATATTGTATATTATTTATGTAAATAATGCATATATTTTTTATAAATAGATAATAACTATGCTTTATATAAATTCATGTAATTATAAAGATTTATGAAATTACGAACTTATCTTGTTACCAAATCTCTATATTGTTATGATCTCTTTAAATTTGCTAATAAATTTTAGAGTTTGCAGATATTTATTAATTTTTTTTAACTTTTAAAATTTTAATTAATTATAACTAGTTATGTTGGTTTTGCATTGGAAATTTTACATAAGGCAAGGTTTTCTAAACGAGATATGATCTTTACATAAGGCAAGGTCTTCTAAACGAAATATGATCTTTACATACGGCAAGGTCTTCTAAACGATAAATTTTAGAGTCTGCTCATATTCCTGTAAGTGAAGATGAAGGTTATGAGAGTGCATGAGCACTCACAAAAAAAATACAGAAAATGATAAAAGTTGGGTCATAGACTGAGGATGCTTATATCATATTTGTCCAAGAAAAGAATACTTTGAGACATTGGAATCTAAATAAAGCAGAGTGGTACATCTTGTAACAATAAAGCTTGCAAAATTTAAGGTATGGGTTATATCAGACTCAAAATATTTGATGATCCAAGCTTAAGAGAATGTTTTTTCCATTAGCATGTTTTATGATCTAGGATATTATACTAGACTTGAAGGCATGACAATGAGTATTGCATTTGTAATAGGAAAAATGTCTTAAATAAACAGTTTATATGTTTTAAAATGTTCCAGTACTATTTGTAATATATTAGTAACTAGTGTAGAAACTGCAGACATAACTAAACTATGGCATTTGAGGTTGGGTTATGTCACTGGAAAATGATTAATTGAATTAGCTAAACAAGGTTTGTTAGGAAAAGGAAATTTGAACAAACTGTAGTTTTGCGCTAACTCCACACTAAGTAACACAAGGTAAATTTTAGGGTAGGAGTACACAAGTCTAGTAGGCCATTTGAGTATGTTCACTCACACCTTTGGGGTCGAGAGTTATTTCTACTCATGGGGGGAATTCATACTTTCTTAGCATAATTGATGATTATTCTAGATGGGCACGGGTGCATGTCATTAAGAATGTAAGTCACACTTTTGAAAAAATTTAAAGAATAACATATTATTATAGAAAATCAAATAAGAACTAAACTGAATGTTTTGAGAACTGTCAATGGCTTGGAGTTTGTTTTAGAGCAGTTTAATGAATTTTGCATGAACAAATGTATAAAGAGGCGTAAAACTGTTGCATACATACCGAATCAAAATGATATTGTAGAAAAAATGAATATGACCTTGTTAAGAACAGGTGAAATGTATAGTTTTGGCAGCTAGATTATCAAAAGTTTATGGGGATAACCTGTTAGCACTGTATAATACTTGATCAACAGATTTCCATTAACAAGGATAAATCCAAAGACACATATAGAGGTTTGGATTTGTCGGCCGACATATTATTCTAACTTAAAAGTCTTTGGAGCTTTAGAGGTTTCCCATATCAAGCAATACAAGTTTAATTCTAGAGTTTTAAGTGTGTTTTCATTGGTTATCCTAATTGTGTGAAGGGTTACACGTTATGGAAGATGGAATCTGGAAAACCAAAGTTTATAATAAGCAGGGATGTTACTTTTGATAAGACCCAGACGAGGGTGAAGTAAAAGTACATAGGTAGAAGACCATAAACGAGTATAGAGATGATCAAGTCTGAGGAGAGTATTCCACTAATAAGAAGGAAGAAGAGGGTCAAAACAAGAACCTAAAGAAAATAGAAGCCAAATAATAACTATTGTAGTCTATTAGCTAACACGTGATAGGGAGAGAAGAATTATTACCCCACCTAAGAGATACGGTTATGTTGATTTTATTTGTTAGGCTCTGAATGCGACTGAAGAGGTGCAAGACTTAGAACCAAAGAAATTAAAGGAGGCATTAAAAAGCAATGATATAAAAGAGTGGCTGAAAGAAATGAAAGAGGAAGTTCTTTCATTGAAGAATAACCAAGCTTGGAAGCTTGTGTCATTACCTAAGAATAAAAGGGTAGTTGGTAGCAAGTGGGTGTTCAAAAGGAAAGAATGTATACCATGGGTCGAATCATTAAGGTATAATGCGATACTTGTAGCAAAGAATTTTACTCAGGTGAAAATGCTATCATTTAAGACAAACAAAAATGAAGAATTTTCCTGAGAAGATTTTTGCTCCAAGAAAGATTGAAAAAAAATTCTGCTCTTCCTTCTCTCTTTGAATTCCTAGTTTCTTACCATGGATTCTTCTACGAATGCTCCCATTAACATTGAAGAGTTTCCTTCTCTTCATCAAGAAAATGTGCTCACCAGATCCAAGTATTCTTATGGTGAAACTGTTAGACAAAGTTCATCTGATCTTAAACTGGATATCAAGCCATAATTTTGCAAGGAAACAGTAAATCACTGTATTATCCAATATACTAAAGATACTAAAGAGTTTCTTCTCCAGAAATCTACCATTACGATTGTTGGAAAGTTCAGCGAAGGAATCCCGAGAAAATCTGTTTTAGAATGTTTTCTTCACTCTTTTAAATTCAAAGGTGCCTACACGTTTATCAGCTATGATTCGAGACACGTCTTTATAGAATTTCACCTAAAAGAGGACGTTAGCAATATCTAGTCCAAGAACGTTTGGAACGTCGTTGGAAAGATCATGAGAATTCTACGATGGAGCCCATAATTCAATAAACGTTTCGAAAATCCAAAGACTCTAGTGTGGGTTCGCTTTGAAAGAGTTCCCGAGTTCATGTACAATGAATTTGCAATAAAAGACTTGGCCTCAACAATTGGAACTCTCTACAAAATAATCGTCCCTGACAGTAACAAAGCTGTCCTGAATGCGTGCTTTGCTCATGTCGAACTTGATGTTTCAAGAAGCCTTATATAGACTCTAGATAGGCTTTGGGTCCAACGACGACTGTTGGATGAACTTAAGCTATAAGAATGTCCCATCCTATTGTAACGTGTGTTACCACATTGGTAATAAAGATGGGGATTGTAAAAGACCTGAAAAGGCTAGTAATCAAGATAAAGAAGTTGAAAAGGTGGATGAACATACTAAAAGTGTAAAAGATAACACCAATCAAGAGATGAGAACATCCCAAAATGCTAAAAAAAATCCAATCAAGAGATAAGAACATCTCAAAATATTTCAAGCAACGTCCAAACTTTTAGTAAAGTCTACAAAAGAAAACTCAAATCTGTTATCACAAAAAATGATAAAGATTTGGAGACTAAAGTTTGTAATGAAGCTACAAAGCATGATTACAATGGTCAGAATACTGAATCTGCTAAAAAATAACATGGAAAGCTTTGCACAGACTTGATCAGGATTTTGCTCAAAGCAATCTTCAGATTGAAGAAAACAATATAACATCAGATTGTGAAAACATCGGCAGTTGTGATGATTCTCCTGGAAACTCATCCCACAATAGTGACTTTGGCACCATCATCAGCAGCAAATTAAAGTCTGAAATGAAATGAAGAAAATCCAAAAAGATTACTGTTAATACTCTGACCAGAAAAGGAGAAAAATTAAAACAAAAATCCCTATCAGACAATGATAAGGATAACTAGTTGAAAGCTAGAGGTGTGAACAAAAAGCCTACCTTGAGAAGGCTCATTTCTATGGTTAAAGAAAATAAAATTAAGATCTTGTCTATTCAGGAGCCTATGGCTGATGTTGGTAAGATTGAGTGTGTTTCAGTTGTTCTTGGCTTCAAAAAGTTTCCTACAAACTGCTCAAATAAGTTGTGGATTCTTTCAGATGAGGATGTGGAGATTAATATTGTTAAGGATCATGATCAGTTATTACATATGGTGGTGACTTATCCTGGTTGTGATTTCAATTTCAATTTTACTTCTGTTTATGCCAAGAGTCAGCGCCTGCTTAGAATAGATATTTGGGCTCAGAGGATCTCTATTGCTTCCACTGATACTCCTTGGATCATAGCTGGCAATTTTAACGCCATTACTTGTTCTGATGATCAAGTGGGTTGTACTTCCTATGACTATGCTAGCACTAGTGATTTTAATGATGCTATTAGGCATGGCAAGCTTGAGGACACATGATTTATGGGTTCATGATACACTTGGAACAGAAATACTCGTTGGAAAAGATTGGACAAAACTATGACTAATGAAAAGTGGATCAATACCTTCAAAGAGACCCAAGTGTTTCACATGGTCAAAACTTGTTCTGACCATGCCCCTCTCTTAATTCATTCTAACTATAATTCTATATCTATCAATAGCAAGAATTTTTTAAATTTATCAATGCCTAGACTAATTAGGACAGTTTTCTTAGCACTGTTAGACAAAATTGGAGCATCAATTGCAAGGGGAACTCTAGCCAAGTTTTTTGGTACAAGTTAAGGAGGCTTAAAATTTGTCTTAAGAATTGGAATATCAATACGTTTGGTAACATTTTCTGTAAGGTTAAGGAAGCTGCTGAGGAGGTCAAGAGAATGGAAAATATTCATCTTAATATCAACAACAATGTTTCTAAGGCTGAGCTCACGAAGGCTAATAGCATGTATATTAAAGCCCTCAGAAATGAAGAGAGTTTCTGGCAGCAAAAGTCTTACAATGGTTGGCTTAAAGAGGGTGATGGTAACACTAAGCTTTACCATGCTTATGTTACCAAGAAAATAAGGCGTAACACTATCAAGGGGATCAAAGAGGATGGAGTCTGGATTCAGAATCCTTCTGATCTTGCTAACTCTGCTGAATCTTTCTTTAAATGTTCTTTATCTTCTAACACTTATACTAATGAAGATGAGGAAGTGTTATTAATGTAGGATGCCATCTTTAACAACATTCCCAATCTTGTGAAGGAGGAAGACAATATATCCATTCTCAGGCAAACCAAGAAAGAAGAAATTTGGAATATCATCGTTAATATGAGCAATGATAGTGTTGCGGGTCTTGACGGGTTTAATATCTTTTTCTTTAAAACTTGTTGGACTATAATCAGTGATGACCTATGTAAGGCCTTTAACTCCTATCTTTCTGTCAACAACATTCCTTATGGTGTCTTTGCCACGAGTATTTCCTTGATTACCAAGAGTCCTAATCCAACTAGTTCGAACAACTTCAGACCGAGCAGCCTTTGTTCTATATTCAATAGAATCTTTTCAAACTTAATTAATTCTAGATTAGCTAACATCTTGCCTAACAATGTTTCTAAGATGCAGGGAGCCTTTGTTAAAGGCAGGCTCATCCATGAGAACATATTAATTACAAAGGAGATGATCCATCACATAAACAGAAAGCCAAACACTGGAAATGCCATGATTCAACTTGACATGTCCAAAGCGTTCGACAGGATGTCCCATGTCTTTGTTCTTAAAGTTATCTTTTGCTTCGGATTTTCTGATAACTGTGTCTCTTTGATTAAGAACATGATTACAAATGTTCATATTTCTGTTATAATTAATGGTTCAGTCATAGGTTACTTTCACCAGAAGAAAGGATTAAGGCAAGGAGACCCTTTGTCTCCTAGCCTTTTTATCCTTGCTGAGGAGGTCCTCCTTAGAGGGCTTTACAACCTTTTCAACAATAAAAAAAATCCTTCGTTATGCCTCCAGATCATACTACTTGGTGCCTTTCATGGCCTTCGCTGATGACGTTTTGATCTTCACCAATTGCAAGCCTAATTCCATTGACGTGTTGTGCAAGTTTCTTAGATAAGTATCAATTGATCTTTAGTCAAGCTGTCAACAAGGAGAAAACGAAGCTGATTATTTCCAACAAAGCTAATCATTCTAACACCAACAAAATAAAGATCAACTCTGGTTTCAACACTGATACGCTTCCTTTCAACTATCTAGGGATCACTATTGCAAGAAACAATAAAGGGAAGAATTTCTCTTCTCTTCTTGATAAGATTCATGATGAAATTACTGAATGGGATCTTAATAACCTCTCTTTTGGGGGTAGAATGACCCTTATAACCTATGTTTTATTGCCTATCATCTATTGTTGGATGCATAATACCCTTATACCTAATACCATCATTAAGAAAATTAAGTCTTACTTTAACAAATTCTTATGGAGGTCTAACTTTAATGAGAAGGCTATTCATTGGTCCTCCTGGAATCATCTTTGCAAACCTTTTGCAGAGGGTGGTTTGAACATAAAGAATTTGAATGATATTCAATTAACTTTTTCGCAAAAACTGTGGTTCATTTTCAGGAAAAATAATAGTCTTTGGTCCACTATGATGCATAAGATCTATTGCTTAGACACTCATGCCATAAAAGGCAGCTGCAAAAACACTGATTCAATAGTGTGGAAAAGACTTTCTGATATTAAACATACAACTGAGAGAAATATAAAGTGGAAGCTTGGCCAAGGTTGCATGGAACTCTGGTTGGAAGATTGGCATGACCAACCCCCTCTGATAAGTGATTCAAACTCTCACAGTTGGTATCTCAATGTTTGTGTAAAAACGTCTTGGAAAAACAACAACTCAGACTACAATGCTCTTCAAAACTTTTTGCCTAGCGATAGAATCATTCATTTATCAAAGTATAGAATTGATCCTGATAAACCTGACAAAATCATTTGGAAACTTTTAAACAACCAGGATTTTGATACTAAAACTACTTGGGAAAGTACTAGAACTAACTATACTAAGTCTGGTCTATTCTACAAGATTTGGAGCCCTTCTATACCTAAACTTTTTTCATTCCTTTGCTGGAAGCTTTTAAAAGGCTTTATTCCCATTGATAGCAATCTTAAGAAAAGGCATACTTAAATGGCTTCCAAGTGCCAATTCTGCAATAGTTGCAAAGAGAAAAACCACCTCTTTGTAAGCTGTTATTTTACTTGGCAACTATGGAACTATTTCAACTGCATTTTCAAAATCAACATTGGAAGGTTTATGGTCCTTTCCTACGTATTGCACTCCTGGTTCTGGTTCACAAATAACAAAAGGCACATCACTCACATCATTCTCCAAGTCATCTGATGGGTTATTTGGAGAAACAAAAACTTGTCAAAGTTTTCGGGTTCTCTTGATACTGTTAAGAGAGATATTGATAGAATCATTTACATTATTAAAGGTATGGACATGTCTAATATGTTATCATATAAACTATGGTCTAATACCTATCGTGCTGGTGTTATTTTAGGCTGTATCTCGATTGAGAACAGCAGAAAAGCTCCCAAATACCTTAAATGGATGGCTCCAAACCCTGGCAGAATGAAGCTTAACGTGGATGGATCGTGCAACTACTTTAGGGAAGCTAGTGGAAGAGTTCTGATCAGAAACTCTAATGGAGATATTATGCTTGGTACAGGAACGCTTTTGGGCAAGCTCAACCCTCTCTTTACTGAAATCAGTGCCCTTCTTGAATGTTTGATCATTTACAAGCAAAAAAATTGGATTGAAGTTGACGTTGATTGAGACAGCCTGGTTCTGGTTAACCTAATCGCTAACAGAAACAAAACCTGGTACCTTTAGTCTTCAATGGACATGTGCAGAAATCTGATTCACCCTAAGATGACCATTCGATACATCTCTCGAATCCAAAATCAATGTTATGATTGGATTGCTAAGAAAGTCCTTAGTAGCAAGAACAATCTTTACTTTTCTAGTGCTGATACTTCTAATGAATTAAGAATTATTGCCCTTCTTGAAAGCCTTGGATTGGGCTTCGTAACCTGAGTCGTGGTGGTGTTTGTTGAAGTTGTTTTCTCTTGAAAGGATGAAGATTTCAGTTTGAATTATTGGAGGGAATTTTGGGCGCTTCCTTTTCAAAATTTTCCTTTAGTCCTCTTATTTGTACTTTCCTTTAAATGAAACCTTAAACTCTATAATTTGTTTAATAAAGTAATAAAAGTCTTTACTTGACAAAAAAAATTGTTATCAGTTACCCAATGCCCTCAATCTGTGGATGAGAAAAAAAGATGTAAAGTACTTTTTATGGATGTGAGGCTCGAAGCATCATGTATGGTATATTTTGTAGTAGACCAGATTTATCTTATGCAATTAGTGTGGTAAGTCGGTTTATGGAAAACCCGAGCCAAGTTCAATGGCAAGCTTTGAAATAGGGCATGAGATATATGAATGAGTCGTTGAATGGTGGTCTGAAGTAAACTAGAACATATCGACAAATGACTGTTCTGGAGGGTTATGTGGATACAGACTATGCAACAAATATAAACACTCAAAAATCCTTATCTAGTTTTGTGTTTACATTGTTCAGAATAGTAGTTACTTGAAGTCCAATAAACATACGATTGTAGTATTAGCGACAACTCAAGCAGAATACATAAACCTTGTTAAAGGGGTTAAGGAATCCATATGGTTGAAGGTTATTATTAGAGAAATATGGTTTAGTCAATAACGTGTAAAGTTACATTGTGACAGCCAGAGTGTCATCCATTTGGCGAGTTATCAAGTCTATCATAAAATAGCAAAGCATATTGATGTTTGGTTGCATTTTGTTAGGGACATGATTGAGACAAAAGAAATCATGGTGGATAAAATATCATCAAAAGAACATCTAGCACATATGTTCACGAAATCATTACCTAGAACGAAGTTCAAGCATTGTTTGGACTGGACTAACGTCGTTGAAAAGTAGACAGAGGTTGGAGATAGTAACAAGATGGTTGGTGAGAAGTTTGCATCACCATCTATTTAAAGGAAATACGGAGAACTGATAGTTTTCCCTTGGAAATTTTAGATGCGATAAATTTTTCTAGACTAGACAAGATCTTTTAGATGAAGAAGAGTCTTCTAGACGAGGCATAGTCTTTTAGATGAGGCAGGATCTTCTAAAAGATGTTGGGTATTTTAGATGAGGAAAAATCTATTTTTAGAGGTAGATTCTTTTAGTCGAGGATATTCTGGACGTGGGTCTTTTAGATGAGGCAGGGTCTTATAGATGAGGGTCTTCTAAAAATAAGTCTTCTCCACGAGGGTCTTCTAGACAAAGGTCTTCTAGCCAAAGGTCCTGTAGACGAGGGCCCCAAAAATAAGGGTCCTACGACGAGGTACCTAATCATTATGAAATAATTAGCTACAACATAATTTACCAATTCTATTAAGAAGTATTTGATTTTGTTATTAGATCAAGAAAACTAGCATGATAAACAATCTTTTATGTCGTGAAGAAATAATATTGTTCAAAAACTAAGTAGTCATAATCAGAAACAAATTCTTCAAAGAGAAATAAAAGAAGTGAATAGAGTAAGGAAAAAAACTTATTCTTGTAACTCATTTGAGAGAATCTCTTGTAGAATATTTTGTGGAGATAATGAAGTAGAGATCTGCTCTCTACTCTAGATGCAAGTCGATTTGACTGACTAGGTAAACATGAAATTATGTTGTTTTCTTTTTCGAAGATTTAATTTTTGTTTATTATTATTATTATTATTGTATCTTATTGTTCTTGGTTGACTCTTTCAATTTTGCTCCATACATTAAGGTATAGGTGTGAGTTAACCGAATATCGCAACAATTTATGAATTTACAAACTTTAAGTAAAATATAGGATTTGTTACCAAATCTCTGGATTTGTTAACAATCTCTAAATTTGTTACCAAATTCGAGAGTTTATAGATTTTTTAGATTATTTTTTCTTAATTTGATAAAAATAGTGTTAGGTTTATGCTAGAAATAACTCGTCGACTAAGGTACTGTCGAGGGACTACATGAGTTAAAAACGGATTGAGCGAAGACATGTATAAACAAGAACTATTTAAATTCTCTCAAAACATAGTTATGACCAAGATTTAGGTGCAAAGACATTTGCTTGAATCTAAGGTCGAAGACATTCTCATATTTTTCTACTAGGTCGAAGACTTGGGCCGAAATGGTAGAGACTAAACCAAATATAGGGTACCGATACCTTGATCTGAAGCTATTTACCGTTTAAAGTGTACCAAATAGTTCATTATACACTCGTTAAAAGTTAACACCGTTGAAACAAAATCACATGTCCTTGATCAAGAAGTTTACGTCACACCTTTGGTGATGATAAGTGGACATTTTCCAAATGTTCGATGATAGTTGCTCGAGATGATTTGTGTTTCTCTTATTACCGTATCTAAATCTAAATTTTATAATTCTGTAGAAGATCATAATCACTTATTCATATCGTGCAACTATACCTGGTCTATTTGGAGTTATTTTGCAGAAGTCTTCATGATCAAAATTAGAAGCTTTATGAGCATTGCACATATGACTAGTTTATGGTTCTGGTCATATAATAGTGACGTTCACGCTAGGACTATCATCCCTCCTATCATATTTTGGGTGATCAAGAAGGCCATAAAAAACATGAAATTCAGAAGAAAAGCCTTAAACATTAATCAGTCTATCAACTATATTAAATATATTATTTTTAGTCTTCATATATCTAATAATTTTAGAGCTAAGCATTGGAAAATGATAATTTTGCAGCTAAAGAAATAGGTCGCTATCATCCTGCTTAAGGCAGACTGAAGCTTAAGACTGATACTTTTTGTCTTAATAATGGTGACCGAATCGGTGCCATCCTTGTTAGACATAGTTCTGGAGACATTGTCATTGGTTCTAGTAACACCTATGGTAAGCTATCCTCGTTGATGGCTGAAACACATGTGCTGCTTGATGGTCTTCTTATTTGCAAAAAAATGGTTGGTCAAATATTGATGTTGAAACTGGTCTTTAACATTAGTTAGTCTACTCGCTAATGGAAATTATCTCTGGCCTATGAAAGATATCATATCTTGTTGCATGAGCCTTATTCCCTATACTATGACTCTTTCTCACAGTTCATGGACCTGAATAAAGCAACCGATCGGCTTGCTAAATGGACCCTGAAATGTAAGATGAGATTAGAGTTTGATAACTTTCAAGCTCTTTCTATCTTAAATGTGATTACTCTGTTAGAGAGGATAGGTTAGGTTACATCTACAAAAATGATTAGCTTTACCCTTGGTTCTATATATCAGTTGTCAACTGAAGTATCTTTACTAACCTGAAGCAGCAAGAAATAGCTTGATAATGGATTCCCAATACTTTTGCAGGTTAATATCTTGGATTGATTAGTCGTTCTCAGTCTCGTAAGAGCTCGTATTATGTTTGGTTTGGCTTTCATCAAGCTTTTGGCTAGCCGATTTTATACATTTTCATGATATTAAAAGATTTGGTGCTCTTCTACTCATAGCTAGCTATTCCTGTTATACTCGATTCCCTTGATTCTCGACATTATACCCATGAATTTCAATCAAGCTTCTCGCAGGTTTTCTGCATTTCCCTAAAATTGGAAGCTTTGGTAATCGGTTTTTCCTAGATGGTGGTTCCAGCCTTGTTAGAAGTTTTTTCATTGAGCTCTTGTTTCAATTTGCGGCTTGATCCTGAGATTTTAATATCTTGGATTGATTAGCCGTTCTCAGTCTTGTAAGAGCTTTGATCATTTCTGCTTTTGAAGATTACCCCTTCCAGTTTTTCTCATCAAGCTTTTCGTTAACCGGTTTTCTGCATTTCCCTGTTATTAAAAGCTTCGGTGCTTGTCTACTCATAGCTAGTTAGCTAGTTATTCATGTCATTCTCGGTTTTCTTAATTATCGACATTATACTCATAAATTGCAATCAAATTTCTAACCGATTTTCTGCATTCCCTGAAATTGGAAGCTTGTTCTTCAAATCTGAAGTAAGAATAGATTAGATATTGGTGTTCATATCGCTGGTTATTGAATAAAAAATTTGGAGTCGTGAAGAAGATGGAGATAGATTTGGAAATGTGAATAAGATAAAGTTGATTTTTTAATTGATATTATTTCAAATTTGTCTCTCTTGACCCTTTTGTTCGAGAGACTTATTATAAACCCACTCTTCTTCTTAAATCATGTACCCATTACTATGGTAATACAATGTATTTTTCGATTAAGAAAAAATATACATGATTGTTACCATTCTTTTTCCGAACAAACGATCATAGTTAGGTTAAAAGCTACTAGAAAAATCCAACATCAATCACTTTTACTTGGTCGAATCCAGGTTTTAAAAAAAATCTCACTCCACAGATTTAACGATCAAATTTTAAAAAATAAAAACAGAGTAGAAGTAAATTTAGCTATACCCATTACCATTTTTATGTTCCAAACAAACAAAAGAGAAACCAACAATTGAGACAAATTGAATCGTCTCAATTGAATCGAATAGTTTTAATGTTTGATTTTCTTTTCCTCTCTTCGTGCTAATTTTTGAAACGTATTGATTACATTAAAGTTGAGTTAATGTCATATTAAGGTTATTTTTGTGTTTTTCAAAATAATTGGTATTAAAAAATTAATTAATATAGTTTGCCATTTAGGTGGAATTAGACATCTTAACATGGACTAAAAAGATATTTGAATGTTATATATGTACCCATATGGAAATAACCTTTTTTTAACTACTGTCCAACAAATTTTCGGATATAAGAAAAAAACAAAACAATCGTAGAGTTACCTATACCAAGGTTATCTCCATATACTCGTTACCATTCTTTTTCTAAATAGATGATTATACTTAAGTTAAAAGCTACTCAAAAAAATCTAGTTTACTCTGTCTAATTCAAGTTTAAGAAAATCTTATTCAACAAGTTTTCTGCATTTCCATGATATTGAAAGCTGGGTGCTCGTCTACTCATAGTTCGGTATTCCTGTCATATTTAATTCTCGACATTATATTCATGAATTTCAATCAAACTTTTTGCTGGTTTTTTTCCATTTCCCTAAGATTGAAGGTTTTGGTAATCGGCTTTTCCTAGATGATAGTTCGAGTCTTATTAGTAGTTCTCATTACGCTCTCGTTCCAATTTAGCAGCTTGATCCTGAGATTTTAATATCTTAGATTAACTAGCCGTTCTGAGTGTGAGCTCTAGTCATCTCTGGTTTTGAAGATTTCCCTCGTCTATTCATAACTAGTTATTTGTCATTCTCAATTCTCTTAATTATACACATTATACTCATAAAAAAAACATCATTCTACAAATTTAACGATCAAATTTATAAAAATAAAAATCTATTACCATTTTTATGTTCCAAACAAACAAAAGATAAACCACCAATTGAGATAAATTGGTAAAAAATAAAAAAAACTATTATGTAGAAAGTAATATAACATTGGTTAGATAACGTTTATTCCTTGTAACAAAAAAAAAATAAAGTTGAATTCAAAGAACTAAAAATTAAGAGTTAGAAGCAAAATCACAAAAATCTATTTTATGTTAACACTAGTCAAAAGAAATTTCTTTCTATTACCATTTAGCCGTTAGAAGAGCTGCACCAAAAGGAATTTAAACAGATAGAAACTATAGCTGCTCAAGCAACAACCAAAAACATAGATAGGCCAAAGACCTAAAATCTCTTTTGATATTTACTGTTATTCGACCCAGATATCAGACGTTCTTTGACCACACTTTACACAGATATTCTTTGGAGCCAGATTCAAGAAGCAGATGCATTAAATCCCAGACTCAAATGGTACATTCTTTGTTGGGTTTCATTCTCTCTAAAAAGTCATTTAATCCCAGACTCAAATAGATCATACTTTGTATGTATTGTATGTTTTCACGTCGCATAGCTGGCTCAAAACTCTAGCAATGAACTTCTATAAACGTTTATATGACCCTAATCTTTTTTCCGGCCAAACAGAGTTCGCGAGTGTGATGGCCTTATGCATTTGCAATTTTTATGATATGGTCGGACTGTCCAACTTCCTTCACTGGCTAAAGTTTTTGGCTGAGATGGTGATCATGTGTTACTCCAAGGCTAAGCTCGGAGATGGTGATCAGCAGTTGCTCCAAGGCTAAACTCTTTTCTATGTACAAGGAGAAATTAAACTGATCTATGTACAACTAACCAAACGTTGCCTACTAACAGAACAACGATAAAAAAACACTAACCAAACGTTGCCTACTAACAGAACAACGATAAAAAAACACTAACCACACGTTTGAACATTACGAATTACTTCTCCAATAAGTGGTAAAATATTTCAAGCTTCAGTGACAAAATGGTCCGTACTTAATACACACATGCCATGAATATTCAAGCTCGTCATAAGATATCCAGACATATTTTTATATTCCATCATTCATGAAACGCCACAAAATAATAGCACAGTTCTTATATACTCATATTGATACATATTTCATACCATAGTTATAAATATGATATTTGTAAGACAGTCCATAAATCTTGAAATGAAAAATCAGATCCCATAATACCCTGCAAAAAAACTTGGAAAAACTTCAAGAGCAAACACAATCAGAAATGAATAATGAAATTGTTCAGAAACTTTTAAACTCTCAAAGTATACAATGAAATTAAACTAAACTCAAAAGCATTACATCATTAGTCATCTCACAATTCTTAGACCTTTTCCTCCTCATGTTCCGCGCACATTTTCTTCCTCTTTTTCTTTCTACTTTGAGGCATTTGGTTTGGTGAGATCAAAGTTTCCACGTAAACCATCGTATAAAAACTGTTAGAACTGAAGCTAGAATGAATCTTGAAAGACTTTGTTTGACTATCAAAAGATATCAAATTACTCTCAAAGCATTTTAGTAAGATTTCAGCTTCGCGTGTGAGGCACAACGGAGAACATATATATGGAACCTCGTAAAGAGAACTGGGAAGCTCTATAGTGATTAATTCTATCCAAGAGGAACTTACACTGTATTCCTTCAGCATCCAAATAGTGAGATTATCATGATCAAGATCATAAACATTTTCACTAGATAAACAAAGACAACCATCCAAAACATATAGCCGAGCACCGTGTTGACAAAAATCAAAATCGGGAACAGGGATTATACTAAAACTCTCTTCAGCTAACTCAAAAGATACTATCACAAAGCGAGTTACACCATCGCTCTTCTCTGTAGAAATCCAATGAATAGCATTATTCAAAAACGTTCCACAGCATTCCCCATAAATAATAGTACACCTGTTGAGGTATTTGCTATCTAGAAAGCTTCTCCAAGTACCGTTTTTCAACGAGAAAAGGTTAATCGTAACTGCATCAGCATCACCATTTATATTACTAGTTTTAGAAAGGGTGACAATCAAAAGCTTGTAATCGTCCTTGGTCGAATCATACCCAAATCCATATGTGTTAACTTCCATAGATTGCGGATACTTAAGAGCAGGTATTTCTTTGTACTGCTTAATACAAGGATTATATATATAAAAGCTCTCCGGCTCAGAAGAACATACACATATCAGACCGTTAACGGAACCTAAAATACTAGCCATTGAGTACTCATCGAAAAATGGCAATTCGAACATTTGAAATTCGTCAAAACTCCATGATTTAAGTATGTTCCCACCCCGGTTCAACTCTATGATTTTATAGGAACCGAGTTCAGACGCTCGTTTAGATTGCAACTTTACAAAATCAGTGCAAGAAATAAGAGAGATAAATGATTTAGATACAGACCTGAATCGCAAGATAGATTTAACAGGTAACCTGCATAGTACCTCCATTAAAATATCGTCTGGTAGATGAATCGCCATTGTTTATCCTTCTCTTCACCTTTCTTTTTAAACCCTAGAAAGAGCAAAAAGAATAAAAGATCTATTCTGTAGAGTATATGCTTACTTATTCACGGCGAGAACTCTACGATTAATGGGACGAGGAACCGAATTTGTGCCCGTAAGCTCTTTTAGAGGCCTACGAAAGGCTTTTAGATGTATAGTTTTCAGCCCATAAATCAAACCTGTAAAAACTAATGTTTCGATATATTTTGTTTAAAGTTAAAAAATGATAGGAAGGTTTTGTTTAATAAAACCCTAAGTGATTGATAGGGATGACTAGAGGTGTCTAATGGTTCAGGAACCACGGTTCAAAGCTGACAACCCGCTTAAGAACTGGCGGTCTACCTGCGAAACTGGCCCATTAGGACTGCAACCTGGCAGGACCGCAACCCGCCGAGACCGCAACCCGCCAGGACCGCAACCCGCCAGGACCGCATAAGGAGCAACCCGCCAGGACCGCAACCCGCCGAGACCGCAACCCGCCGAGACCGCAACCCGGCAGGACTGCGAAACCACGGTTTATTTGTAAGAAACCACGGTTTATTTGTAAAAAACCGGCGGTTTATTGGTAAATATTATGCTGATTTTATTTATTTTATAACCAAAATGTTATATTTAAAAAATATTGAGATTGAATATTATTATAGAATTATTATTACATTTTTGTTAATATTAATTTGTTTTGGTTATTAATATTTTAAGTGTTGTAATTATTATATAGTCTAAAATTTTAAATATTACTTATGTTATTATCATATTTTGAATATTATTATTATTATGTTTTTATATCTAATACAAAGCAAAACTATATCTTATCATGTTAAAATATTACAAATTCTATGGTTATAATTTTAATATTACATTTTGAATTTTATTATTGTGATTTGGTTTTGAATATTACAAGTGTTTGGTTTTATTTTTTAAACCAAAATCATATTTTATCATGCAAAAATATTACAAGTTATATTGTATAATTTTAATATTACATTTTAAATTTTATTATTGTGATTTGGTTTTAAATATTACAAGTGTTATTTACTATTTTTAAGTTATATTGTTATAATTTTAATATGACATTTTGAATTTTATTATTGTGATTAGGTTTTAAATATTACAAGTGTTATTTATTATTTTTAAGTTATATTGTTATAATTTTAATATTATATTTTGAATTTTATTATTGTGATTTGGTTTTAAATATTACAAGTGTTATTTATTATTTTTAAGTTATATTGTTATAATTTTAATATTACATTTTGAATTTTATTATTGTGATTTGGTTTTAAATATTACAAGTGTTATTTATTATTTTTAAGTTATATTGTTGTAATTTTAAAATTACCTGTTGAATATTATTATTGTGATTTGGTTTTAAATATTACAAATGTTATTTATTATTTTTTAAACCAAAATCATATTTTATCATGGTAAAAGATTACAAGTTATATTAAAATATTTAATATTACAAATGCTAAAATATTACAAGTCATATTAAAATATTTAATATTACAAATGCTAAAATATTACAAGTCATATTAAAATATTTAATATTACAAATGCTAAGATATTACAAGTTATATTAAAATATTTAATATTACAATTGCTAAAATACATTTTTTAGTCTCTTGTCGCTAACCACTTTTTTAAGTCGCAAAACTTTCTCAACAGTAGCTGCAATTTGTAATGGATCTCCCAAAACTTGTCCTCGAGTCTCACGATTAACCTTACTTAACGCAGCAGCAATCAAATCGACCATCTTCGTCTTCGTACTAAGAATTTGTTTAGGAACAACGGTCTTACTCTTAGTCTTGGTTATAGTTGGGTGTTTGACACTTCGTGTCACCTTGTCGACCATTTTAGAACTAAAATTTGGTTTGGCGGTCTTACTAACAGTCGTACGTGTAGTACTAACAAGTTTGAAGTTTCGCCTCTCCTTATTAGAAATTTTCAAACTAAAATTTTGTTTGAGAGTCTTACTCATATTCGTAGGTTCAGTAGCACATTTGATGCGTCGTGTGATCGGATCCCTCTCGGGTGGAGGAGACATCATAAAAGAAGAAAATTCCGAAAAATCAGTTTTCGGAGTTGCTTGTCCTAACCTGTTGTTGAAGCCACAAGACGGCATTGGAAATAGGAAATGAGAACAAATAATAACTAATACAAACTAATAACAATTTTTTTTCGAAAAAAAAATCTAACTATTTCGAAAACAGAAGTACGATATGTAAAATACAAAAGTTAAGCTTAATAACAAAATCTAGAACAAGTTGAGAGATTTAGAGAGTTTATAGTAGATTTAGAGAGTGTGTGAGGTTGGAGTTGGGGTCTCCTCTATATATAGGGGAGACCCATATTTTTTTTTTTTTGAAAAAACCGATTTTTTTTTTTCGTCCGGACCATCCGGATGGGCGTCCGGATGGTCCGGGCAGACGGTCCGGGGCATCCGGACGGTTTCGCCCGGACGCCCGGACAGGAAAATCGGACCATCCGGATATCGATCCGGATGGTCCGGTTGGAACCGGGGCATCCGGACGGTGCATCCGGATGCCCCGGTTCATCCAACGGCTAGTTCGTTTGAACTAGCCGTTCGCAGCGGACCATCCGGATGGTTGGCCGGATGGTCCGCTTGATGACGTCACGGATGACGTCAGCAATCTGTGACTGATTTTTTTTAAAAAAATATATTTTTTTTATAAAAAAATTAATTTTTTTTAAAATGTAAGCATTTTAAACTATTAAAAATAATCAAAACTTTATATATAGGATTTCGCGCACTAATATTTAAAAAAAAAATTAAAAAAATTATTTAAATAGGAAATTCGAACTATTATATTAAAAAAAATAAAAATCTATAAATAAATTTTTCGAACTATTAGTTTTTAAATAATTTTAGTACTTTTATGAAAAAAATATATATTAAATTCTCTAGATTAATGAAAGAAATTTTATATTATAAACCCTTCTTTTTTTTCTAGTTTATTGAAATAAATTTTATATTATTAGCAAGTTAATTTGGAACATAATAGATAGTTTATATTGTTGTTGATGTTAATCTCCTAAATAAATATATTTAATTAATTATATTTAATTATGCCATCATAATATAATTTCTTTTTAGGAACCAAATTACAGATAGTTAATTGAAACACATTTGGTATTTTTGAATTTATTTCACAATCAAATTACATGTGTTTATGCAATTGGAACATAATCCAAATTTATACAATTTTTAAAACTTTAAATTTATACTTCAAAAATTAAATACTTCAAATATTAAATTTATACTTCAAATGTTGTAAATTTGTAATCAAAATACAATTAGATGTACTTATTTTATTTAATATCTACATAATATTAAATAAAATATCTTAAATACATAAATATAATTAGAAAAGAAAACGTATCAAAATCAAATTACAATTATTTTTTAAGAATGTAATTGATGATTATAAAATTTCGATTAAAATGATAACATATTTAAATTAAAATACATGAAATAGAATAATTAACTCAATTATTGAAATTAGATTCAATTAAACACTTACAAATTAATTTTAAATAACATTATAATATATTCTGATAAACGGTTCTTAAATGGTTAAATGGTTTGGCTGATGGTTTGAACTGATAAACGGCTCTTAAATGGTTCGTCTGGTGGTTTGAACTGGCGGTTTAACTGTGAAACTGGCCCATTACGACTGCAACCTGGCAGGACCGCCAGACCGTCAGGACCGCATAAGAGCAACCCGCCGAGACCGCAACCCGCCGAGACCGCAACCCGCCGAGACCGCAACCCGCCGAGACTGCAACCCGTGGTTCAGACTTAAACGGTGCGGGTTGGTGCTGGTTCAAACCGTTTGACACCTCTAGGGATGACCGTGTCGGTTCCGGATCTTGTTTGGTTCGAACCTATAATAGGCAAAATGCGGAAATAAAAATCGGATCTAGTCGGATATCAATTTTTAGTTCGTCTAATCCAAACTGGTTCGAAAAATACAAACTACATATAACAATAAAAGATAAAAAAATAATATAAAAAAAATTACTAATTATCCACTTTGTTTTATAATATTAGTCGTACAACATATAAAAAATATCATAATAATTATTTTTATTTTATTTTAAAAAAAACCTAATAAATTTGATTGGCCAAAAGTTAATAAAATTTAGAATAAATTCAACACTTATTGATAAAAAATAAAATAACAATATTTATTACACTTTAGAATTATAAAACCAAATATATTATAATCAAATTTGTTTCTCTAGGCCCCAAGGGGGTAGCCGAGGTGGTTGAGTATGGGAAATCGAGTCCCTCTACATACGCTTTCTCGACTGACGGTTTACCGGTTTACCATGTGCATGTGCGCACTCATTGCACTCGACCAATACTACGAAACATAAGAATTACTAAAAAATTGTTTTAAATAATATATAAATTTTGTAATTTCAAAAATTACTAATTAGATTCTTCGATTAAATATTATTTTTAATTATATATTTAATAGTTTGATTCTCCTACTAAATTTAATAAAAAATAGTTAAATTCTTATGATTACTAATTTATTTTAATATAAATTTATCATTAGTATTTATTATTTAATATAGCATTATGTTATTTGTTAAGTTTGTCACCAAAAGCAATGCCATCAAACATAAGAATTACTAAAGAGAATTGTTTTAAATAATATATAAATTTTGTAATTTCAAAAATTACTAATTAGATTCTTCAATTAAATATTATTTTTAATTATATATTTAATAATTTGATTCTCCCACTAAATTTAATACAAAAATAGTTAAATTCTTACAATTACTAATTTATTTTAATCCTTTTATTTATTTATTTGTATACATCTTTATTTGTACTTTTATTTCTTTTAACCCATTGATCAAAACCATGAATTTTAGTTATCATAGGTTTTGCATCTATCACTACAAAAAATATGCTCAGTTATAAGATGGTTTAGCAACTATCAAACCAATATATTAAGTTATCCAAGATTTTGCATCTATGATAATATTTGGTATTTGGTTATCCAAGGTTGCGCATATATCAAACCCATGTATTTGGGTTTTAATTGTTTCGCATCTATCATAACACAAATAAATTTTGTTATACAACGTTCCGCATCTAGCAAAATGAGTAAATTTGTTAATTCTTATTTTCGCATCTATCAAGCCCATTTATTTTGGTTATAAAAGGTTTTGCATCTACAATAAAATGTTTCCAATCTATTTTTATTATTACAAAAAAAGTCAGAAAAACTGAAAGTATAAAAAATTACATTGATCTTAAAAAATGTCTACACATGTTCATCTATTATGACCAGATTTACAACAACAAGGACATATTATATATTGAATACTTCATTCTCCTTTAGATAGAATTCTTTTCTTCTTAGATTGTCCAGATCTCCTTTTTAAAACTGGTGGAAGTACACTTGGAGAAGTTGTTGAAGTAGATGTTTGACCAAAAGTAGTAAATCATATGAATATGTTGCCTTATAAGATCTTACAAAATAGCATGACTCAACATATTTCATAGAATCCACATCTATATAAAATAGCGCAGCTAAAACATGAGAGCACGAGAAACAATCATGTTACCACGCACCACAAGAACAAGTATCTACACTAAGATCAACAACCATAACAGGATCACAAAACACTTTATGCAGAAGAGGAGCAGACGAATGAACTATCCATGGGTAACTTCTTCCACATTAGCTTTAAACTTTTTATCAAATTCAGTGACACAAATCGCTAGTCCAACGTTCATCATCACCAAAACGTCTCGAAATTTGACTTATTTGTAAAACTTTAATCCTATCAATTAACTCCAATATAAGCAAACCACAAAACTATTTGATTTGATTGTTAAAAGACTCAGTTGGAGTAGAAGCCATGGAACCATACCTCTTACTTTCGAAAAAAGCACAAACATATTTGTTGGGAGGTAAATCATCACAAAAAGTTTTAACCTTCCCACCTCTTTGTTTAAGAAATCCATCCATATATATTGAATAAAAAAATTCTGATTAGCAGCATATACACATCTTTTAAACAATTTAAACATAGTATCCTTAAATGTTGTCGACGTATTAGTTAAACAATACCTCAAATCATTTAAAAGATGATAAAGACAATATCCATGATGAAAATCTGAAAATTTAGCAGATACAACACTAACAATACCTAAATGAAGAACATTAATAAATGTGGTTTGTCGATCCGAAAAATGGGGTTTCAACATCTCCAAAACCATAACCAATACTCAGTATCTTCAGCTGTAACAATACTAAATGCAACATGAAAAATAGTTGCAACAAATATATAGAAAATATATTATAAATGACTCATTACAACGAGTTTTGCATCTACCAATTTACTTATACCGTACGCATCGTATATATCATATTAAGACCTACGTGTTTTGCATCTATCATTTTACTACTCTATTAAGATACATCAAGGTTTCACATATCTCGTTAATTATCTAAGGTTGCGCGTCTCGTGTATTTTACTTCATGTCTGATTTCGCAAAATTATATATAACATAAGAAGAGATAATATGTATTTCATGTCTCATAATATGTATTTCATCTAAAATTACCTAACATAAATCGTTGTTAGGCTATTATATTTTATGTGAATTTATTAAATATTAGAAATATTATTATGCCATATAATTATTTAAGGGGTTAGAATTTTGAAAATAAATATATATACATATATATATATTAACTAGATAAATATATATTATCATTTTAATTTTAGTAAACATTTAGTAGTCTGTTTTATAATAGCAATTACCTAATAGGTAATAAAATTTAATATCTAATTTTGATGTCCAATTTATAAATATAAAGTGATAATAAATAACACTCATTCAATTTATAAACTAACCATAATTAAAAAAATTATATTTAAAATAAAATATTTTATATCAATTGGTAATATAGTGTTTATTTTATCTAAAATTCTAAAATTGATATCAATTTAAAATTCAACAGCATCCCCACAAACCCAACTTAAATTCAAATCAGATTTGTTTTACCTAAAATATATAACAGGATACAAATACAATACTTTTATCTTAAATCAGGGAAATAGTTGACCAAATACAAATCCCTCTATACCTATGTAATATCTATAATAAAACTGTAATTTATCATATATGAATACCACATATTCTATATATTAAACATAAATACATACCCATATAAGAAGCACATGTACATATTTCCTTTGACATTAAGAAGGACAAATTTTTAAATATTGTTTTTAATAAAATATATTTTTTCAAAACTAATTATTAGTGTGCATATTATCTAAATATATATGAATTGAGTTTTTATGCCTTCTATGCGTACAAAATAGTAATCGGACCAGATTTAAATTTTAGCTCGTACACTGTAAATTGTTTTATAACCATGTTATTGATCTCGAAACGGACTATTGTCCAGATTCCGAACAAATTACCAAAGGCATACATGCTTCCTTTTGAAAATTGCAATTGATGTCACATCATCAGATCAAAAAAAGGGCTTTCAAAAGCGAAAAAAAATACGTTTTTTTAGTTTTCGAGGTGGAGTATAGTAGTATCGCTTGTTAGATAGGATTGATATAATCTTTAGTAACCAATTGAATAATATGACATAAACATTTAGTGTGAAATTTTTAGGAAATATAATTAATGGCTTTATTCTTTTAAGACGCATTATCGAAAGAAATAGACATAATTTTATTTTTAATTTGAAAATTATTTATAAACTATTTTTTTTCTTTTTTCTTTTTCTGAAGGGAACCCGCAGCCGCTACTCAGAGTGCAATGAGTGCGCACAGGGTAAACCCTCAGTCTGACGCGATAGCCTGCAAACCAACGCCAGAAGGTAAACCACACAAGGTGACAGGCTCAGCCGAGAAAGCGTATGTAGAGGGACTCGAACTCATGACCTTTTGGATATAAGAATGCCATACCCAACCAACTCGGCTACCCCCTTGGGGGCTAATACACTATGCTTTATCTAATTATGGATTCGGTGTACTTGCCAATAGATTGAAAATAAATTATTATTCTTTGTACTATTCATTCATGATCCATCCAATGTAAAGTAATGCATATTCATATCAAAGTCTTTTTTTTAATCCGGAATTGTATTAGTTGAAATTAATAAGTACATTGAAGTTACACCTTTACAAAGAAATAAAAGCCCAAAAGGGGAAGATCAGTAAATCTAATTATTTCGGGCCAATTAAAAGAACCAGTCAGATATAGAGACGGGTCATCTAAAGAGTCCAAAAAGTAGACAAACCCTCGTTATCCTTTCAACTTTGAACAGAGAATCGTCTCCCAACAAAAACCTTAGCTCAAAGAACCTTCATCCTAGAGAGAAAACAAGCTCGGTCTTCTTTCACCTTTCGAAACTGAGCTGTAATAATTTTTCCATAAAAAAAACTTTAACCCAGAAGGCCAACATCCGATAACTTGCAGAGATATTCACGAATTCAAGCAAATGGAGGAAGCCTCGATCCGATTACAGTAACTAAAATTGGGGGTTAACATGATGACACCTAGAATAATGAAATTAAGGGCTTCAACCACCACACTAGCCAAAATCAATGTAGAAGAAAGGGTCAAAAGATGATATCGAGTTATATTCAGGTAAGGGAGACCAAGATGAGATTTATCTCTCAGCAAAGCGAATTTGGTGGTATCCGAGTTGGGGCCTAGCATAAAGGAGCACGAAGCTTAAGTTAAAGTTTCCAATTTCCTCCATATGATGCCAGTGAAGCAACATCGCAACGAGCAATGTTTATTGACCAGAGATTAGCACTTGTTCTCACGAGCGTAAGGATATGATAGACCCTGGGAGAGTTTGTGGAGCCAGATGGGATAGCTCAATAAATGATAAATAAGAACACCACTTTTACGATCAGCGGAGAGAGTAGAAAAGCCAACTTCCAATTGATGGAGACTTTAAATAGTATATATATTTCAGTGGAGATCTAAAACGAGACTAAAGCAAAATAGTAAGTATTTAATTATGTAATTAAGAAATTCTTATGTAGTCATTACCAGTTTTTTCAAACAAGGCAATGGCTTTTAATTGAGAAGGAATCTGAAAGTTTAAGTGATCAATCTTCATTTTGCAATGTAATGTCCATATAACAAGCCAATATGCTGCTATGTTTTGCTCACGGAAGATGTGATTGAGGGTCATGGAAGGCAATATGAGCTTTCGAATACTGGTAATGATATGGTCGAGGGAAATTTGAACTTTTTTTTTGATTTGTTTCAATTCGTTCACTTGTTTTAATTTTTTTAATTGATTTGTTTACAATTATTTAGCTGATAATTGTTTTATTGATTTGTTTATTTGATTTGTTTCGAATGTTTGAGTTTGTTAATTTTAAGGGATAAAAACCAAAAACATTAAAAGATTTTATACCTAAAATACATTTCTATATAGAATTTAGCAAACAACTTCTCTTTCTTTTATTTTTTTAATCTAAAATTTTGAAAAAGCTCATATCTTTTAAACCGTAACTCGAAAAAAAAACATCCGAAAATACCATTGGTTTTGTTTTTTTAAGACGAACAAAACTAGTACCACTCATGACAAGTTTTATTTTTTTTAAATATTTTTTACAACAGGTTCGCATTTTGCAAGACAAAGAAGGTTTCTCATCTACCGAAATAAAGAAGGTTACACATCTAGCGAAACAAAGAAGGTTTCGCATCTAGCGCAACAAAGAAGATTTCTCATATAGGGAAACAAATAAGGTTTCGCAATCACCGAAACAAAAAACGTTTCGCATCTAGCGAAACAAAAAAGGTTTCGCACCTAGCGAAACAAAAAGGTTTCATTAAAGCAGATCTTTAGCATTTTCACTATTCTTAATCTAAGCATAAATTTTAACTTTTCATAAATTTATTGTATAATAAAAAAATTAATTTATAATCTAAATCGAATGAAAAAAAAATACAAAATATACATTTCAAAAGACAATAAATGATAAAAAAAGCTCGAGGGTGGATTTTAATAGCAATTAAGATTTTAGCAAAAACATAGCACGCAAAATGGTGTAAATTTGAAGTTCTTATTTTGTAAATATAATTCATATATGAAAATAATTCATGTATCAAGTTTGAAGTATTCTTAAAAAAAATCAACTTACATTTGCAGTTGAATGCGATAACCAAACAAAATAAATAAATAAACAAAAGAAGGGTTTTAGTATCTACATCTCTTGATCACAGTCCAAAGTCTACTCTATGCGCAAAATCCGGGTGCCTTTTGGAAGGCATTCTAATAAGTCCTGCAATTGGCAGTCCAAAGTCTACTCTATGCGCAAAATTCGGGTGCCTTTTGGAAGGCATTCTAATAAGTCCTGCAATTGGGAGCTCTGTAACAAATCTGGAAAACTGTGCTTTACAAGAAAAGATTCAAGGATCTTCCGGTCCAAAGAGAAATATTCTAAACAAGTGTATAAACAAAATTTAATTTTCATAATTTATGAAAAACTGATAAGACTCCAAAGAATGATACTGAATCGAACCACCAGTTAGGGTCTCAGGCTCACTAATTTCCTTTCTCTTTTTCGAATTCAGGGTCTGCTTCATATTTGATTTTCCCTTACTAGTTTTGCACAGAGCTATTGACTTGAATATTGGTACCAGTAATGGAGATTGATAAGATTGTCATGTTCTTAAGCTAAAGTATACCCTATTTTTCTTAAGTGATTAGAGACGAGATAATTGCTCGGATGCATGATTCTTTAATAAGTTGATTTATGCTAAGTAAATTAATGATTAAATAAGAACGTAAATTATGTAATTAAAATCCAATGATAAAAATATATCATGGCACTGCAACATCTGTGCTATGTGTAACAAATCGGGCACCAAATACCGATATAATAGGGTTGACCTGACTTCGCATAGCGTGTAACATAATCATCGTGACACATAAGTATGATCGTTCGTTTTAGAGAGTACTCCTTGGAAAACATTAACTAGTAGTAATGTTGCATTGTCATCGTCACAACACACCCCGGAAGAGGTTTTTGCACTCACCAATCCCCATCTGCCGAGCTTGTATCCCGAATACAAGAAGCACAAGGCTTAGCACATAAGTAGTGTCTGAAACACCAATTGTATATCTACTGTATGGTGGATACCAAGTGGATATTTGAGCAGTTAACTGAGTTTAACAAGATTATCGATGATTTTATGAACATTCTCGTGAACTTGGAAGACAATGACAAATATTTTGAAAAATTTGAAGTATAACATGTTATTGTAGAAAATCAAATAATAACTAAACTGATTATTTTGAGAACTAACAATAGCCTGGATTTTGTTTCAAATAAGTCTAATGAGCTTTGCATGAACAAAGGTATAAAGAGGTATAAAACTGTTGCATACACACTGGGGCAAAATGATCTTGTAGAAAAAAATGAATATGTCCTTGTTGGAACAGGTGAGGTGTATGTTGCTGGGAGCTAGATTATCCAAACGTTTATGGGGATAAGGTGTTAGTATTGCATCATACTTGATCAACAGATGTCCATCAACAAGGATAAATTCAAAGACACATATAGAGGTTTGGGGTGGCCGACTGACAAACTATTCCAACTTAAAAGGTTTTGGATCTTTAGCAGTTTCCCATATCAAGCAAGATAACTTTAATGTTAAGAATTTAAAATGTGTTTTCATTGGTTATCTTGAAGGTGTGAAGGGTTACACGTTGTGGAAGATGGAATCTGGAAAACCAAAGTTTATAATAATCAGGGATGTTACTTTTAATGAGTCTAAAATGAGGATGAAGTAAAATATATGGAAAGAAAACGAGAAATGGAGGTAGAGAAAATTCGGTTTAAAAGGGAATATTCCACTAATGAGAGGGAAAACGACGGTGAGAATAAAAAACCTAAAGAAATTAGAAGTCAGATAATAACTTCTCTCGGCTATCAGCTAGCACGAGATATGGAGAGAAGAGTTATTACTCCACCTAAAAGATATGGTTATGGTTAGGATTTGAATACGACTGAAGAGGTGCAAGACTCAGAAACAAATAAATTAAGGGAGGCATTCAAATGCAATAATATGAAATAAATAGCTTAAGGAAATAAAAGATAAAATTATTTCATTGAAGAAAAACTAGGCTTGGAAGTTGTGTCATTATTTAAGAAAAGAAGGTTAGTTGGTAGCAAGTGGATGTAGCCATGTCGACAGCTCAAGCAAAATACACAACCCTTGTTAAAAGGGTTAATAAATTCATATGGTTGAAGGGTATGATTGGAGAAATATAGATTAGTCAATGATGTATGAAGATACATTGTGACACCCAGAGCGTCATCCATTTGGCGAATCATCAGTCTATCATAAAAGGACAAAGAATATTGATGTTCGGTTGCATTTTGACATGATTGAGACAAAAGAAATTATGGTGGAGAAAATAACATCAAAATAAAATCTACACACATGTTCACCAAATCATTACCTAGAATAAAGTTTATGCATTTCTTGGACTTGATTAACTTCGTGGCAGAATAGATGAAGGTTGGAGATAGTAGCAAGGTGGTTGGTGAGAAGTAGACATCACCATATATTTAAAGACAATATGGAGAACTGATGGTTTTCCCTTGAATATTTTAGATGATGCATGGTTTTCTAGACTAGACAAGGTCTTTTAGACGAGGAAGAGTCTTCTAGACGAGATATGGTCTTTTAGATGAGGCAGGATCTTCTAGATGATGCAGGGTCTTTTAGATGAGGCAAAGTCTGTTTTTAGAGGTAAAGTCTTCTAGACGAGGGTATTCTGGATGTGAGTCTTTTACACGAGGCATGGTCTTCTAGACGAGGTTCTTCTAAATGAGGGTCTTCTAGACAAGGATCTTTTAGCCAAAGTTCTTTCAGACGAAGGTCCCGAAGATGAGGCTCCCAAGGTGAGGTACCTAATCATTGTGAAAGAATTATTTACAACATAATTAACCAATTCTAGTAAGAAGTAAATAATTATGTTATTAGATCAAGAAAGCTAGCATTATATATAATCTTTTTGTCATGAAAAAATAATATTGTTCAAAAACTAAGTAGTCATAATCAGAAATAAATTTTTGAAAGAGAAAGAAAGGAAGTGAGTGGAGTAAGAATAAAAACTTATTCGTGTAACTCATTTGAGCGAATCTCTTGTGGAACATTTTGTGGGGATTGTTAAGTGGAGATCTGTTCTCCTCTCTATATGCAAGTCGATTTGACTAACTATGTAAACAGTAAATTATGTTGTTTTCTTTTTTGGAGATTTAATTTTTGTTTATTATTATTATTATTATTATTATTGTATCTTATTATTTTTTACTTTTTCAATTTTGCTCCATACATCAAGGTATCTGCGTGAGTTAACTGAATCTCGCAACAATTTATGAATTTATAAAATTGAAGTAAAATATATGATTTGTTACCAAATCTTTGGACTTTTGTTTCTCTTTGTAGAAGACACGTTTGGATAAATGTGTTGAAGACCTTAATGCAACTGAGGAAAATAACTTTCCAAACTTGTGGCACTGAAGACTAGGATTTATGAAGACATAAAGATGAAAACTTTGCTAGATAAATCACTCATTATTATTGATCATTGCCCATTTTTTGAAATAAATACAATATAGAGTTAACCTTAGGTATGAGGTACCATGCAACCACCACACCAAAAAAGAAACAAAATGAAAAAAAATTCTATATATTGTATGTGTTCGCCGCGATTACAACAAAAGTAATCATCTCAATAAATTCGTCCTTACAAACTAATTTTGAAATGAGTTTGTTGTTACAATTAATAGCTTATTGCAGCTATTGATGTCTTTGGTTGCGACAAACCCTTTTAATTTATAAGAAAAAACTTTTAAAATCAATTTTTAATTTTATTTTTTCATACAAACTAACAATAAAACAGTCATAAAAAATATTTTGAAAAGATAATTTAACATAGTCTACTCTAAGCTAATACTCTCATTTGACCAAATCCGTTTTTCTTAATTACTGTCCAACAAATTTTCAAATCGAATTCTAAAAAAATTAGATTTAGCTATACCAACGATGGTTCTATATACCCGTTACCATTCTTTTTCCGAACTAACATTCGTAGTTAAGTTAAAAGCTACTAAAATTTAACTGTACCAAACAGTTCTTTATGCGCTCATTAAAGATTAACGAAGCAAAATCACACGAATCTATTTCAGATTAACACTAGTAAAAAAAGTTCATTTCTATTACCATTTAGCATGTCTTTTTTTATTAATAAAAACTAAATACACCCATTATCATTCTTTTCGGAACAAATGATCATAGTTAAATTAAAAGCTACTAAAAGATCCAACATCAACCACTTTTACTTGGTCGAATCTAGGTCTAAAAAGGAAAATTCTCATTCCACAAATTTAACTATCATATTTAAAATAATAAAAACATAATAAAAGTAAATTTAGCTATGAGTTAAAAGGTATCTTGACGCATGAGGGTAAAAGATAGTCTATAAATTTGATTGATGAATAATCTAGATTTAATTATGTCTATTTACTTAGACATAAGTATGAGGTCGTTTATATACTTAAGATCTTCAAAAGGCAAGTAGAAAATCAATTAGACACTAAGATTAAAATCTTGCATAGTGATAGTAGTGGAGAATATTTCTTAGGGAGGACTTTCTAGTTATTGTGAAGAACATGATATAGACTCTCAAATGATTATTTTTACATAGTAGAAATTAGTAATGAAGAAATCACCCAAGATTCCGTATTTTGGCAAGAAGCCATAAATAATGAAATTGATTAAATAATATTAAATCATACTTGTGAGTTAGTTAAGCTACCTTCAGGTTCAAGGCTAATTGGTTACAAATGGTTATTTAGGGAAACACATCACAAGGATGAAACCATTCATGTTTTCAAAGCAAAATTATTAGCAACATATTTTTGAGGAAATGAGAGAATATGTTATTTTGACAAATATGCTCCAATAGCTAGGATAAAAAGAATTAGGATATTCTTTGTAATTGTATCAGTATACAATTTGAAAGTTCACCAAATGAATATCAAAACTGCGTACCTAGTTGGAGATATCGATGAGAAAGTTTATATAGAGTAGCCCGAGCATTTTTTACTTCCTTGGAATGAGTCTAAGGTGTATATGCTTGTTAAGTCACCATATGGTCTTAAACAAGAACCCAAGAAGTGGCATGAAAAGTTTGATTGTGATATTATATTCGATGGGTTTAGACATAACACGGCGGACAAATATGTATACACTAAACTTCGTGGTGACGTAATAGTCAGTGTATGCTAAAGTATAAAACTTTATTATATTAGTTAATGACATGAAAGAGATTAATAAAAATAATATGGTTTTATCGACTACTTTTAAGATGAATAATCTTAATAAAGTGGATACTATTTTAACAATTAAGTTATTAAAAAATAGTAGGTGTTATGCCCTAATATAATCCTATTATGTTGAGAAGATACTTAATACGTTCAAAAATCTAAAAATCAAAGAGACACTCATAAAAAATATGAGGAGATAGATGGTTCAATTAGAATATGCAAGTGTGATAAGGAGCTAAATATTTGTATTTTTATGCACTAAGGATGATATATCTTTTGCGGTGAGTAAATTGAGAGGTTGGTTCAAACTATGACTACCAAAATTTTCCGACTTAACCCTCTAAGAAGTTTAGGATTATGCTATTTAAATCCGAATGAATATATATGTTCATCTTGTTGCTACTACTGGATGATATCATTTTCCTTCAATGTAATGCTCTCAATTTTATCTTAGGCATTTCAATCTCTATAAGGAATCACTCAATTTTCAATTCAAGGCTTACAAATGAAGTTGTTAATCAAAGTGTTGCTCAAGATGCTGATATACTTGTTGCTTAAAATGATGTACACAATTATGGTCTTGTTGCTGATTAAATTCCTTCTCAAGTTGGTTACTAAACATATGCTTATTGCTATCTGCAAGTCAAAAGGATATTCTCCATCACAAGATTGGAAACTTCTTCCGTAAGCATCTGCTCTTAATCAAGAAGTAATTGTAATTAGGAAAATAATTACATGTAGTATGAAAATAGTACTTTAAACTATCGTGAAACGATATATTTCAAATTCAATAACGTATTTTACTTCTGGGAAAAAAGAAGATAAAAAACAGACGTATGTCACGTGGTTCTATAATTACTAAGTTGGGATCGATTTGTATTTATTTCAGCCGAAGTTTAATACATATTGTGTTCTCATTAAAAAATAAGAACAAAAAAGTCTCGGTTATCCGATCAAAATCAATCCAATAATTAATGATATCCCATTTTCTTAAAGTAGAATAAGTTATACGTAATTTACTGTTCATCGAATTTGAATAACATTTTGGGTTTCAAACTTTTTACACGAGTATTTAGTTCGAATTTGATTCATCGGATAATATATGATAGATACTCATAGTTTAATAATATTTAAACTATAATATATTATTTATAATATTTTTAAAAGAGTTGCTAATGTTTTTCCATGTTTTTATTTTCTTTTTATTTTATATATTTTTCATAAAATAATTTATAATGTAGTCTTCTAACGAATAAAGAGATGCTTATTATATATCTGTAATATTCAATTACATCTTGATTTTTATATGAATTTAAAAGTGTTTTGGTAAACAATTTACGTTGACAGTGATAAAAAATAATCTCGTCAAAAGACTTTTAATGAACTCAAATACCATATAACTTAGAAAATAAAAACAACTCAATTTATTAATTTTTCTATCATCAAAATATTGTTCATCTTTTATAATACCCGCAATTAAAAGAATTAGAAATAAAGTTTTTCATTTTCAAACCTAGCTTTAGAATTTCTTCTTGAATCTTAATGGCACAGTCCATTTTATCAACTCTACAATAGACATTTAACAACATATTGTAAGGATATTTAGCTAAAGCATATTTTTTTTCCTCATTTATTCTTCAAACCATGTTATACCGGTTTGGCTCCGAACCGATCTCGTTTTTAAAAAGTAAACCATGAACCGAATAAGAGCCGGTTTGGTTCATGGTTTGACACTGCGAGATATTCAGATTTGGTGACCCTTTAACAACTATATGTACGACTAATTTTTTTTGTATTTTATGATTATATTCTATTATTTTTTATGTCTTTTTATCTTTGGAAAAGATAAAATAAACTTCAAAAATATGCTTTTTGGTCAGATATAAAGAAAACCATACATTTTTTTTCTTTGAGACCCAGTTGGAACAATATTCATCCATTTTCAGATCGTAGATTTATCGATCTTTTATTCAGCATTCTTCCATTGATGGATCTCATAAATGTGTAAGATTCTGTTTCAAACTATATATATATATATAGTTTATTTATGTAAATAATGCATGTATTTTTTATAAATAGATAATAACTATGCATTTTATAAATTCATGTAATTATAAAGATTTATAAAATTACGAACTTGTCTTGTTACCAAATCTCTATATTGTTTTGATATCTTTAAATTTGCTAACAAATTTTAGAGTTTGCAAATATTTATTAATTTTTTTTAACTTTTAAAACTTTATTTAATTATAAATAGTTATGTTGGTTTTTCCTTGGAAATTTTACATAAGGCAAGGTCTTCTAAACCAGATATGATCTTTACATACGGCAAGGTCTTCTAAACGACAAATTTTAGAGTCTGCTCATATTCCTGTAAGTGAAGATGAAGGTTATGAGAGTGCATGAGCACTAACGAAAAAAATAAAGAAAATGATAAACGTTGGGTTATAGACTGAGGATGCTCATATCACATTTGTCCAAGAAAACAATACTTTGAGACATTGGAATCTAAATAAAGCAGAGTTGTATGTCTTGGTAACAATAAAGCTTGCAAAATTTAAGGTATAGGTTATATCAGACTCAAAATGTTTGATGATCCACGCTTAAGAGAATGTTTTTTCCATTAGCATGTTTGATGATCTAGGATATTATACTAGACTTGAACGCATGACAATGAGTATTGCATTTGTAATAGGCAAAAGGTCTTAAATAAATAGTTTATATATTTTAAAATGTTCCAGTACTATTTGTAATATATTAGTAACTAGTGTAGAAACTGCAGACATAACTAAACTATGGCATTTGAGGTTGGGTCATGTTACTGGAAAATGCTTAATTGAATTAGCTAAACAAGGTTTGTTAGGAAAAGGAAATTTGAACAAACTATAGTTTTGCGCTAACTCCACACTAAGTAACACAAGGTAAATTTTAGGGTGGGAGTACACAAGTCTAGTAGGCCATTTGAGTATGTTCACTCACACCTTTAGGGTCGAGAGTTATTTCTACTCATGGGGAGAATTCATACTTTCTTAGCATAATTGATGATTATTCTAGATGGGCACGGGTGCTTGTCATTAAGAATGTAAGTCACACTTTTGAATTTTTTTGAAGAATAACATATTATTGTAGAAAATCAAATAAGAACTAAACTGAATGTTTTGAGAACTGTCAATGGCTTGGAGTTTGTTTTAGAGCAGTTTAATGAATTTTGCATGAACAAATGTATAAAGGGGCGTAAAATCGTTGCATACATACCGAATCAAAATGATCTTGTAGAAAAAATGAATATGACCTTGTTAAGAACAGGTGAAATGTATAACAGGCAGCTAGATTATCCAAAAGTTTATGGGGATAGCCTGTTAGCACTGCATAATACTTGATCAACAGATTGCCATTAACAAGGATAAATCCAAAGACACATATAGAGGTTTGGATTTGTCGGCCGACAAAATATTCTAACTTAAAAGTCTTTGGAGCTTTAGAGGTTTCCCATATCAAGCAATACAAGTTTAATTCAAGAGTTTTAAGTGTGTTTTCATTGGTTATCCTAATTGCGTGAAGGGTTACACGTTGTGGAAGATGGAATCTGGAAAACCAAAGTTTATAATAAGCAGGGATGTTACTTTTGATAAGACCCAAATGAGGGTGAAGTAAAAGTACATGGGTAGAAGACAATAAACGAGGATAGAGAGGATCGAGTTTGAGGAGAGTATTCCACTAATAAGAGGGAAGAAGAGGGTCAAAACAAGAACCTAAATAAAATAGAAGCCAAATAATAACTATTGTAGGCTATTAGCTAGCACGTGATAGGGAGAGAAGAATTATTACCCCACCTAAGAGATACGGTTATGTTGATTTTATTTGTTAGGCTCTGAATGCAACTGAAGAGGTGCAAGACTTAGAACCAAAGAAATTAAAGGAGGCATTAAAAAGCAATGATATAAAAGAGTGGCTGAAAGAAATGAAAGATGAATTTCTTTCATTGAAGAATAACCAAGCTTGGAAGCTTGTGTCATTACCTAAGAATAAAAGGGCAGTTGGTAGCAAGTGGGTGTTAAAAAAGAAAGAAGGTATACCAAGGATCGAAACATTAAGGTATAATGCGATACTTGTAGCAAAGAATTTTACTCAGGTGAAAATGTTATCAGTTAAGACAAACGAAAACGAGGAATTTTCCTGAGAAGATTTTTGCTCCAAGAATGATTCAAGACTGATCTGCTCTTCCTTCTCTATTTGAATTCCTGGTTTCTTACCATGGATTCTTCTACGAATTCTCCCATTAACATTGAAGAGTTTCCTTCTCTTCATCAAGAAAATGTGCTCACCAGATCCAAGAAATCTTATGCTGAAACTGTTAGACAAAGTTCATCTGATCTTAAACTGGATATCAAGCCAGAATTTTGCAAGGAAATGGTAGATCATGTATTATCCAATATACTAAATATACTAAAGAGTTTATTCTCCAGAAATCTACCATTACGATTGTTGGAAAGTTCAGCGAAACAATCCCGAGAAAATCTGTTTTAGAATGTTTTCTTCAGTCTTTTAAATTCAAAGGTTCCTACACGTTTATCAGTTATGATTCGAGACACGTCTTTATAGAATTTCACCTAAAAGAGGACGTTAGCAATATCTGGTCCAAGAACGTTTGGAACGTCGATGGAAAGATCATGATGGAGCCCAGAATTCAATAAACGTTTCGAAAATCCAAAGACTCTAGTGTGGGTTCGCTTTGAAAGAGTTCCCGAGTTCATGTATAATGAATTTGTAATAAAAGACTTGGCTTCAACAATTGGAATTCCCTACAAAATAATCGTCCCTGTCAGTAACAAAGCTGTCCTGAATGCGTGCTTTGCTCATGTCAAACTTGACGTTTCAAGAAGCCTTAAATATAGACTCTGGATAGGCTTTGGGTCCAACAACGACCGTTGGATCAACTTAAGCTATAAGAATGTCCCATCCTATTGTAACGTGTGTTACCACATTGGTCATAAAGATGAGGATTGTAAAAGACCTGAAAAGGCTGGTCATCAAGATAAAAAAGTTGAAAAGGTGGATGAACATACTGAAAGTGTAAAAGATAACACCAATCAAGAGATGAGAACATCCCAAAATGCTAAAGAAAAGGCCAATCAAGAGATACGAACATCTCAAAATGTTTCAAGCAACGTCCAAACTTTTAGTAAAGTCTACAAAAGAAAACTCAAATCTGTTATCACAAAAAGGATAAAGATTTGGAGACTAAAGATTGTAATGAAGCTACAAAGCATGATTACAATGGTCAGAATACTGAATCTGCTAAAAATAACATGGAAGTTATAGAAGCTTTGCACAGACTTGATCAGGATTTTGCTCAAAGCAATCTTCAAATTGAAGAAAACAATATAACACGAGATTGTGAAAACATCGGCAGTTGTGATGATTCTCCTGGAAACTCATCCCACAACAGTGACTTTGGCACCATCATCATAAGCAAATTAAAGTCTGAAATGAAAAGAAGAAAATCTAAAAAGATTACTGTTAATTCTCTGACAAAAAAAGGAGAAGAATTGAAACGAAAATCCCTATCAGACAATGATAAGGATAACTAGTTAAAAGCTAGAGGTGTGAACAATAAGCCTATCTTGAGAAGGCTCATTTTTATGGTTAAAGAAAACAAAATTAAGATCTTGTCTATTCAGGAGCCTATGGCTGATGTTGGTAAGATTGAGTGTGTTTCAGTTGTTCTTGGCTTCAAAACGTTTCCTGCAAACTGCTCAAGTAAGTTATGGACTCTTTGGGATGAGGATGTGGGGATTAATATTATTAAAGGCCATGATCAGTTATTACATATGGTGGTGACTTATCCTGGTTGTGATTTTAATTCAATTTTACTACTGTTTATGCCAAGAGTCAGCGCTTTCTTAGAATAGATCTTTGGGCTCAGAGGATCTCTATTGCTTCCACTGATACTCTTTGGATCACAACTGGCGATTGTAACGCCATTACTTGTTTTGATGATCAAGTGGATTGTACTTCCTATGACTATGCTAGCACTAGTGATTTTAATGATGCTATTAGGCATTGCAAGCTTGAGGACACAAGATTTGTGGGTTCAAGATACACTTGGAACAGAAATACTCGTTGGAAAAGATTGGACAAAACTATGACTAATGAAAAGTAGATCAATACCTTCAAAGAGACCCATGTGTTTCACATGGTCAGAACTTGTTCTGACCATGCCCCTCTCTTAATTCATTCTAACTATAATTCTATATCTATCAATAGCAAGAATTTTTTTAAATTTATCAATGCCTGGCCTAATGAGGACAGTTTTCTTAGCACTGTTAGACAGAATTAGATCATGAATTGCAAGGGGAACTCTAGCCAATTTTTTTGGTACAAGTTAAGGAGGCTTACAGATTGTCTTAAGAATTGGAATATCAATATGTTTGGTAACATTTTCTTTAAGGTTAAGGAAGTTGCTGAGGAGGTCAAGAGAATGGAAAACATTCATCTTAATATCAACAATAATGTTTCTAAGGCTGAGCTCGCGAAGGCTAATAACATGTATATTAAAGCCCTCAGAAATGAAGAGAGTTTCTGGTAGCAAAAGTGTTACAATGGTTGGCTTAAAGAGGGTGATGGTAACACTAAGCTTTACCATGCTTATGTTACCAAGAAAAGAAGGTGTAAGACTATCAAGGGGATCAAAGAGGATGGAGTCTGGATTCAGAATCCTTTTGATCTTGCTAACTCTGCTGAATATTTCTTTAAATGTTCTTTATCTTCTAACACTTATACTAATAAAGATGAGGAAGTGTTATTATTGCAGGATGCCATCTTTAACAACATTCCCAACCTTGTGAAGGAGGAAGACAATATATCCATTCTCAGGCAAACCAACAAAGAAGAAATTTGGAATATCATCGTTAATATGAGCAATGATAGTGGTGCGGGTCTTGAGGGTTTAATATCTTTTTCTTTAAAACTTGTTGGACTATAATCAGTGATGACCTCTGTAAGGCCTTTAACTCCTATATTTCTGTCAACAACATTCCTTGTGGTGTCTTTGCCACAGGTATTTGCTTGATTCCCAAGAGTCCTAATCCAATTAGTTGGAACAACTTTAGACCCATCAGCCTTTGTTCTATATTCAATAGAATATTTTCAAACTTAATTAATTCTAGATTAGCTAACATCTTGCCTAACATTGTTTCTAAGATGCAGGGAGCGTTTGTTAAAGGTAGGCTCATCCATGAGAACATATTAATTACAAAGGAGATGATCCATCACATAAACAGAAAGCCAAACACTAGAAATGCCATGATTCAACTTGACATGTCCAAAGCGTTCGACATGATGTCCTATGTCTTTGTTCTTAAAGTTCTCTCTTGCTTTGGATTTTCTGATAACTGTGTTTCTTTAATTAAGAACATGATTACAAATGTTCATATTTTTGTTCTAATTAATTGTTCAGTCATAGGTTACTTTCACCAGAAGAAGGGATTAAGGCAAGGAGACCCTTTGTCTCCTAGCCTTTATCCTTACTGAGGAGGTCCTCCTTAGAGGGTTTTACAACCTTTTCAACAATAACAAATGCCTTCATTATGCCTCCAGATCATACTACTTGGTGCCTTTCCTGGCCTTTGCTAATGACGTTTTGATCTTCACCAATTGCAAGTCTAATTCCATTGACGTGTTGTGCAAGTTTCTGGATAAGTATCAACTGATCTCTAGTCAAGCTGTCAACAAGGAGAAAACGAAGCTGATTATTTCCAACAAAGCTAATCATTCTAACACCAACAACATAAAGATCAACTCTGGTTTCAACACTGACCCGCTTCCTTTCAACTATCTAGGGATCACTATTGCAAGAAACAATAAATGAAAGAATTTCTCTTCTATTCTCGATAAGATTCATGATAAAATTACTGAATGAGATCTTAATAACCTGTCTTTTGGGGGTAGAATGACCCTTATAACCTATGTTTTATTGCTAATCATCTATTATTGGATGCATAATACCCTTATACCTAATACCATCATTAAGAAAATTGAGTCTTACTTTAACAAATTCTTATGGAGGTCTAACTTTAATGAGAAGGCTATTCATTGGTTATTCCTGGAATCATCTTTGCAAACCTTTTTCAGAGGATGGTTTGAACATAAAGAATTTGAATGATATTCAATTAACTTTTTCACAAAACTTGTGGTTCATTTTCAGGAAAAACAATAGTCTTTGGTCCACTATGATGCATAAGACCTATTGCTCAGACACTCATGCCATAAAAGCCAGCTACAAAAACACTGATTCAACGGTGTGGAAAAGACTTTATGCTATTAAACATACAACTGAGAGAAATCTAAAGTGGAAGCTTGGCCAAGGTTGCATAGACTTCTAGTTGGCAGATTGGCATGACCAACCCCCTCTGATAAGTGATTCAAACTCTCATAGTTGGTATCTCAATGTTTATGTAAAAATGTTTTGGAAAAACAACTCCGACTACAATGCACTTCAAAACTTTTTTCCTAGCGATAGAATCATTCATTTATCAAAGTATAGAATCCTGATAAACCTGACAAAATCATTTGGAAACTTTCAAACAACCACGATTTTGATACTAAAACTACTTTGGAAAGTACTAGAACTAACTATACTAAGTCTGGTCTATTCTACAAGATTTGGAGCCCTTCTATACCTAAAAAATTTTCATTTCTTTGCTGGAACCTTTAAAAGGTTTTATTCCCATTGATAGCAATCTTAAGAAAAAGCATACTCAAATGGCTTCCAAGTGCCAATTCTGCAACAGTTGCGAAGAGAAAAACCACCTATTTGTAAGATGTTGTTTTGCTTGGCAACTATGGAACTATTTCAGCTGCATTTTCAAAATCAACATTGGAAGGTTTATGGTCCTTTCCCATGTATTTCACTCCTGGTTCTGGTTTACAAATAACAAAAGTCACATCACTCACATCATTCCCCAAGTCATCTGCTGGGTTATTTGGAGAAACAGAAACTTGTCAAAGTTTTCGGGTTCTCCTGATACTGTTAAGAGAGCTATTGATAGAATCATTTAAATTATTAAAGGTATGGAGATGTCTAATATGCTATCATATAAACTATGGTCCAATCCCTATCGTGCTGGTTTTATTTTAGGCTATAACTCGATTGAGAACAGCAGAAAAGCTCCCAAATACCTTAAATAGATGGCTCCAAACCCTGGCAGGATGAAGCTTAACGTGGATAGAGCGTGCAACTACTTTAGGGAAGCTAGTGGAGGATTTCTGATCAGAAACTCTGATGGAGATATTATGCTTGGTACTGGAACGCTTTTGGGAAAGCTCAACCCTCTCTTTGCTGAAATCAGTGCCCTTCTTGAAGGTTTGATCATTTGCAAGGAAAACAATTGAATTGAAATTGACGTTGATTGAGACAGCCTGGTTCTGGTTAACCTACATAAACAAAACCTGGTACCTTTAGTCTTCAATGGATATGTGCAGAAATCTGATTCACCCTAAGATGACCATTCGATACATCTCTCGAATCCAAAATCAATGTTATGATTGGATTGCTAAGAAAGTCCTTAGCAGCAAGAAAAATCTTTACTTTTCTAGTGCTGATATTTCTAATGAATTAAGAACTATTGCCCTTCATAAAAGCCTTGGATTGGGCTTCGTAACCTGAGTCGTGGTGGTGTTTGTTGAAGTTGTTTTCGCTTGAAAGGATGAAGATTTCAGTTTGAATTATTGAAGGGAATTTTTGGCGCTTCCTTTTGAAATTTTTTCTTTAGTCCTCTTATTTGTACTTTCCTTCAAATTAAACCTTAAACTCTGTAATTTGTTCAATTAAGTAATAAAAGTCTTTACTTGATAAAAAAAAGTTATCAGTTAATATTATCAGTTACCCAATGCCCTCAATCTGTGGATGAGAAAAAATGATGTAAAGTACTTTTTATGTATGTGAGGCTGGAAGCATCATGTATGGTATATTTTGTAGTAGACTGGATTTATCTTATGCAATTAGTGTGGTAAGTCGGTTTATGGAAAACCCGAGCCAAGTTCAATGGCAAGCTTTGAAATGGGTCATGAGATATATGAATGAGTCGTTGAATGGTGGTCTGAAGTAAACTAGAACATATCGGCAAATGACTGTTATGAAGGGTTATGTGGATACAGACTATGCAACAAATATAAACACTAAAAAATCCTTATCTAGTTTTGTGTTTACATTGTTCAGAATAGTAGTTATTTGAAGTCCAATCAACATACGATTGTAGCATTGGCGACAACTCAAGCTGAATACATAAACCTTGTTAAAGGGGTTAAGGAATCCATATGGTTGAAGGTTATTATTAGAGAAATATGGATTAGTCAATAACGTGTAAAGTTACATTGTGACAGCCAGAGTGTCATCCATTTGGCGAGTTATCAAGTCTATCATAAAAGAGCAACGCATATTGATGTTTGGTTGCATTTTTTTAGGGCCATGATTGAGACAAAAGAAATCATGGTGGAGAAAATAGCATCAAAAGAACATCTAGCACATATGTTCACGAAATCATTACCTAGAACTAAGTTCAAGCATTGTTTGGACTGAACTAACGTCGTTGAAAAGTAGACAAAGGTTGGAGATAGTAACAAGATGGTTGGTGAGAAGTTGGCATCACCATCTATTTAAAGGAAATTCGGAGAACTGATGGTTTTCCCTTGGAAATTTTAGATGCGATAAATTTTTCTAGACTCAAGATCTTTTAGATGAAGAAGAGTTTTCTAGACGAGGCATAGTCTTTTAGATGAGGCAGGATCTTCTAAAAGATGCAGGATATTTTAATTGAGGAAAAATCTATTTTTAGAGGTAGATTCTTTTAGTCGAGGATATTCAGGACGTGGGTCTTTTAGACGAGGCAAGGTCTTCTAAAAAAGGGTCTTCTCCACGAGGGTCTTTTAGACAAAGGTCTTCTAGCCAAAGGTCATGCAGACGAGGGCCCCAAAAATGAGGGTCCGACGACGAGGTACCTAATCATTATGAAATAATTAGCTACAACATAATTTACCAATTCTATTAAGAAGTACTTGATTCTGTTATTAGATCAAGAAAACTAGCATGATAAATAATCTTTTATGTCGTGAAGAAATAATATTGTTCAAATACTAAGTAGTCATAATCAGAAACAAATTCTTCAAAGAGAGAGTAAGGAAAAAAACTTATTCTTGTAACTCATTTAATCTCTTGTAGAATATTTTGTGGAGATAATGAAGTAGAGATCTGCTCTCTACTCCAGATGCAAGTCGATTTGACTGACTAGGTAAACATGAAATTATGTTGTTTTCTTTTTCGAAGATTTAATTTTTGTTTATTATTATTATTATTGTTGTATCTTATTGTTCTTGGTTGAATCTTTCAATTTTGCTCCATACATTAAGGTATAGGTGTGAGTTAACCAAATATCGCAACAATTTATGAATTTACAAAGTTTAAGTAAAATATATGATTTGTTACCAAATCTCTTTATTTGTTAACAATCTCTAAATTTGTTACCAAATTAGAGAGTTTATAGAATTTTTTTAGATTTTTTTTCTTAATTTGATAAAAATAGTGTTAGGTGTATGCTATAAATAACTCGTCAACTGAGGTACTGCCAAGGGACTACATGAGTTAAAAACGGATTGACCGAAGACATGTATAAACAAGAACTATTTAAATTCTCTCAAAACATAGTTATGACCAAGATTTAGGTGCAAAGACGTTTGCTTGAAGCTAAGGTCTAAGACATTCTCATTTGTTTCTACTAGGTCGAAGACTTGGGCCGAAATGGTAGACTAAACCAAATACAGTGTACCGATACCTTGATCTGAAGCTATTTACCGTTTAAAGTGTACCAAATAGTTCCTTATACACTCGTTAAAAGTTAACACCGTTAAAACAAAATCACATGTCCTTGATCAATAAGGTTTACTTCACACCTTTGGTGATGATAAGTGGACATTCTCCAAATGTTCGATGATAGTTGCTCGAGATAATTTGTGTTTCTCTTTGTATAAGACACGTTTGGAAATATGTTCAGATGAGCTGAATGCAATTAATAAAAATATATTTCCTAGCTTGTGACATTGAAGACTAAGATTCATGATGAGACCATGAATAAAGCTATTATTATTGATCGTTGTGACCATTTTTTGGCAAAAGTACAATATAGATATAACCTTCGGTATGAGGTACCATGCAACCACCACACCAAAAACACCAAAAAATAAAATTAAAAACGTTATGTATATTATACGTGTTCGCCGCGATCACAACAGAAGTGATTATATCAAATATCATTTCACCATGATGAACTATAAACTCGTCTAAAAAAAACTATTTTTAGAGTGAGTTCGTCGTTACAATTAAAAGCTTATCGCAGCAGCGATCGAAGCCTTTGATTGTGACAAACTCTTTTAATTTAAAACATTGAAAATCCCAAAATCTATTTTTATTTTTATTTTTTCAAACAAAATAACAATAAAAAAGGAATTGTCATATAAAAACTATTTTTAAAAAGATAATTTAACATAGTCTACTCTAACCTAACATAATTTGAATTTTTTAATTACTGTCCAACAAATTTTAAAATCAGGTTTAAAAAAAGAAAACAAAATAATAGTAGATTTAGCTATACACGTTCATTCGATATACCCGCCACCACATGACTCTCAATATTTTCTCCAAGATTTGTTTTAGTTGATTTTTGGCAGAGAGTAATCTGGTAAAGTGTTTAAAAAGTGTTTTAATAATTTTTGGGTGTTTTGTGTTTAGTGGGTAGAGTAGAGAGATAGTTAAGCTGTCTACTAGTATTAAATTTTGATCACCCTCATTAATGAGAGTGGTTGTGGTGTTTATACCTTAATTACGGACCCATGGGCTTATTGGGTCGGCTCATGAAACCGGGTCGAATTTAAAGACCCATTAGTCATATAGTTTTAAGTTGATTAACAAGCAGCTAAGTCAAAAGTTAATACATTTGTCATGTTCGGATATTTGGTGTAGTAGTATAGTCCAAATTTCCCTTCAGATTTATTTGTGGCCTAGTAACTAAAAACTCCGAACTCATCAGTAACTCCTTTTAGGTCTTGCAAAAGATATTTGGAAGAGCCAAAACTCAAAAAATTAACACCAAGTTTGTCCGATCTGGTTGTGTTGTTCGAACTAAAAAAATTCTCTTCACAAGTGACCCTGTTCGAAGATCTAAACGTTTTTCTTGAATCGTGGGACACGTGTCAAGATCTAGTTCGATCTCCCAACCGTTTTTTCTCCTAGATTATCGCGCCCACTAGGTCTAGATAGTTACCTAGGTTACAATTTTTCACACGTTGTACAGTCTTTAATCATTGCAAAAATTCTATTCATCTTCTCCTTGGTAATTATTATTTTTACTATTATATATAAACCTTTCTAATGTTTCATTATCTTCCACAATTAAATTTTCTTAGAGAGAAAGCTCAGTTCATCTTTAAACTTGTTCTTGAGACATATGTGTTCACAGCCAGAAATGCCTTAGTTAAAGGAGGTTGGTTGAACTTGTCTGAATTAAGAGAGCACCAAAAGTAGCGAGGGATAAACGTATTGTTTTCGGTCTTCCCGCTTCTCCAAGCGAGAAAGGTAATCAGCCAATCAGAACGCCGATCAAGGGTCGTCTTATTCTAAAAACCCTAGAACCAGAAAATTTCCATTCACAACATACCTTTCACCTCTCTCATCTTGTTCCTCAGTCCAAGAATCTCAAACCCCTTTACCCAAAGAAAAATTCGTTTCCAGTGTTAGGAAACTCTCACCGTTTATTGCAATGGGATCGGATACAGAAAGATCACCAAAAAAGGCTAACTCCTCGTCGGGTTACGCGTCAATCCAAAACCAAATCCACACCCACATCCAAAACCTTCCGGTTCAGAGGTAACAAAGGCTGTTCCACAAGCTAAAACATCCGGACAGCAGCCTCCACCAGATACCAGAATCTCAGAAGCGCCATCTGCACAACCTTCTGAACAACCAACTGAACAGCCACCATCAAAGGAGTCAGAGCAGCCTCCTCCAAAAATAGCTAAACAACCTTTCACAATGATGGAATAGAACATGGAGGACAACATAGAGGAAGCTCCTTTCGAGGCTGAGGCGTCCGGTCAAATAGAGGATACAACCTCAGATCGGAAAGGAAAAACCAAAGTTGGCATGACTCATCCGGACGCTCTGCTGAAGAGTTTGGAGGGAAAAGCGGATCCCTGTTTTAAGACGGTTAGTGTCAAATACCTGTTGGCCCTTCAGAATATTGGCCCTTTAGAATATCAATTATGTTTATACCCACACAACTGAGTTTGGTCGGATCCGTACTAAATGGGAGATCCCGGAGTTTGTGAAGGTGAGGATCCCTGTTATTCCTGAGACCTCAATGGAATGTAACTTGAATGAGGTGGTAGTCTATACCGAAGTACTAAACTAGGGACTTCGGTTCCCCTTGGATCCAAAGATTGTCAAATATTTTCATATGATCAAGTTATCCCCTAGCCAGTTGAGCCCCAACGCTTTGTACACCCTCCTAGCCTGCATCATTACGTCCAGGCTGTCAAAGATTCCACTCTCAATTGAACAATTTGCTGCTGTGGTAAGCTTATGCAAGAATCATCAAATCTCATTTTATCATTACAACATGTGAAACGATTTTAAAATGAACGATTTTAAAGTGGTGAATGAGAAGTCCGAAAAACCATGGAGGACGCAGTTCATCTTCATTAGTGAGACTTGGAAGAACGGCAGGAAAATCAAAGCTGACACAAACCCAAGCCTTCTAACGAGTCGCTGGAAGAGCACTCGTAAGTTCTTCTCACTTACTTTTTTTATCGTTTAAGTTATAATTTTCTCATTATGACTAACTAATGTTTCGCCCAGTTCCACCGAAAGAGTTCTTACGCCATCTAGAGGCAGGGCAGAATACTTGTGCGAAACTAAACGCTTAGGCTTTAGAAAACTGGGGATACGCCTTTCATAATTGCTTCAAGTCAGGAAATTTTGTAAGGTCTCATCTGTGGAACACCATAGGCAGAAGAGATCTTACATGGGAAGAGTTAACCACCCCTCCCCCTGCTGATGTGATCCTGAAGAGGACAGAAGCTAAGGATGCCAAGTTGTATCTGTCTTCTAGGGCAAAGCCCCTAGAAAAATGAAGGCCACAACAGACTTAGCCCAAACAACTACAGAGGGGTCTGGTTCAGAGAATCAGGGAGGCATCAATGCGGCCTTGCTAAAAGCAGTAGAGGTTACTGTAAAAGAATCTGGAGGATCAAAGAACCCACCAAGGCCTCCTAAAAAAGACAAGAAGCGCAAGGCCAACAACGCTGAAAAGGCTGCCAAGAAAAAGAAGGTCACTCTGGGAGCAGAGATAATCCTTCGCCCCACAGAAGTTCCTCCTCCAGCTCCTATCGACCTCACCTTACAGGACAAATTCTAAGTGATCTCCAGTCTGGATAGGTTGCTGGTGATGGTAATGACGAAGTGGACCTCGAAGCCTTTCAAGACATTAGTATTTACTTTAATGATTTGGAGAAAGATGACTTTACAGGTCCTTACTACTCTTCCAGCTCTTCCAACATGGTAACTTACAATGGAAAGTCCTACTCTATATCCGGAGAACAAGATACCTTGAGTCGTGCCCTCCTAGGCTACATCCGACCAGTACTCGATCTGGAGAGGTAGGTCAAAACTCAAACAGGCACCATTAATTCTCTAACCACTGACAAGAAAACCTTGTCAGATAATCTTCTAAGTGCTCAACAAAGCATAAAGGTGCTGAAGAAGGAAAAAGAAGATTTGGCAACCAAGCTGATCGCATCGGAGACAGCCAATACTGAGCTTCAAACCAAATACTCCAACCTGGAGACCTCTTCTTCACAAAACCACACAAATTTGAATGAGCAATTGAAGACTAAGGATGATGGTATCCAAACTGTATCCAATGAAAAAACCAATTTGGAAAGCATTGTTCAAGAGAAGATTGAAGAGAAGAAAGCCTTGGAATGCCAACAAAAACAAGTTGTTGTCAACGGTATAGAGAAGTATGCCAACGATATGGTGGACTCCTTAGAGAAGAGAGATGACGGGATCAAATCCGACTTGGTGTTGTTGTTTCATGAGACCTTTCCTAAGAGGACCCTTGGTCCTTTATGGAAGTATGTAGAGTATGAGGACATCCCATTCCATACTCTAGCAGATGGTGACAAGCGCAACTACTCTAATGGCATATATTCCACAACTGATGATGATAAAGGAACGGGTGAGAGTTCAAGTGCCGAACTCAAAAGTCCCAAGAAACATTGTGGTGAAGAAAAATCCAAAGGGAACAAACCCTAAGGTTTTATTATGTAACTTTAACTTTTGAAAAACTAAAGTCCTTGGACGGCCAATGTATTTTTTGTACTACTGGTCGGTTTGAGTCCGATCATGTTTAATTATTCAATTTCCCTTCTGTTTAATACTTTGTTTAAATCTTTCATGGCTAATGTTTAAGTAGCCCCTAAAATTTCAGAATTATTGAATCGAGAGTATTCAATATCTCTGATCACATATGTTTAATAATTATGACCAAATGTTAAACATATCTGATCTATTTAAGAAAACTTGAGAGCTAGGGTGTTTAATAAGCAATTTATATTCAAATTGAATTGAAACAAAATCACACCAGACTTTTGAAGAAGGCATCATGTATTATTGAAAACAAACCGGACACCTCATTAAAACCTTTCCCCGCCACCAGGGTAGGAAAGAATATGCCCCATAATATTTACATTGGTATTTTAAAGTATATATTTACAAAAGAACTTTATTCTAAATATAACCTCAGATGCTCAACATTCCATGGATGCTTTAGAACTTTTCTTTCTTTGTCTTGAAGCCCATATTTCCCCGATTTGACCTTTTCACAGACCACATAAGGGCCTTCCCAGTTCCGAGCCAATTTACCAAACTACTTTTCTTTAGTATGCAAAAATAATTTTCTTAAAAATTTATCTCCGGTTTGAAAATCTCTTCTTTTGACTTTGGAAGCAAACCTGCTCCTCATGAAGCCTTGGTAGTATGTTGTTCTCAAATGTGCTTTAACCATTTTTTCCTCTACTAAGTCCAACTGATTCCTAACTGCTACATTATTAGCATATTCAGAATATTTTTGGACCCTGTGTGATGGTAAAGTAGATTTTATTTGAGAGTAATTTCCCGATGAGTAGTTCGTAGGCCCACAATACTTCTTGTAAATAACTTGACCATTTTTCTGCAGCTCCTTCCAAATTCTTCTTTAAATCGGACAAGATGGTTCTATTTGCAACCTCAACTTGGCCCTTTTATTTAGGGTGGAAAGAAGAGGAAAAAATAATGTTGAATGCCTCTAGAGGTACAAAATCCTTCCTTGTCTTTGTTATCAAACTTTGGCCCATTGTTTGTGGTAATCTTCTGGGGAACCCCAAACCTACAACATATGTTGGATAGGATGAACTTAATAACGGCTTTCGATGTGGTTCCACCCAAAAGAGCTGTCTCTATCCATTTAGAGAAGTAGACAATGGCGACTATTATAGTTCTGCATCCACCGGATGCCATAGGAAGAGACCCAAGTAAATCCATCTCCCATCTAGCAAAGGGTATTGGTTGAGAAATAGACTTCATAGGCACTGCTGACACATGAATTTCATTCTCATATTTTTGACATGGATCACATTTATTCACCATTTATTTAGCATCTGCCATTATGGTTGGTCAATAGTATCCGGCTAACAAGACTCTTCGGGTCAGTTCCCTGTAGCCATAGTGTGCTGAGCCTTCCCCATCATGTAATTCAGATAATACAACCTGGGATTCTTTAAACCCCAAATAGCGTAGCAGAGGCTTGCTGAAAGAGTTTTTGTAGAGAATTCTATTATTATCAAAAAACCACAAGCCTTATATTTAATCTTTTTTGCCATAGCTTTATCCGAAGGCAATGTCCCATTGGAAATATACTGAAGGAGTGTGTATCTCCAATCTTTAGGTTGGATAACGAGTATGCTTATATTTTCTTCATCTTCTTTCTTTTGATCTATCTGTATAGATGGACATTCCTGTACAAGAATCCATGGGTAGGATTCATAATAGGCTATAGTTGCTAAGGAGTCTGCCAACGTATTCTCCGATCTAGGAATGTATTCATAGCAAATACTTTTAAAATTGGCTGCCACTTTTTTAAACATGAGCAGGTACTTGACCACATTTTCCTTCTTGGCTTCATACTGTCCTTAAGCATGGTGGATGAGTAATTGAGAGTCACTCATTAACCGGACTCTCTTAGCTCCACATAGGAGAGCTAGCTTAAGACCAACTATGGCTGCCTCATATTCAGACTCATTGTTGGAGGCCCTGAATCCAAAGAATATAGCTTGATACATTTTTTCACCATATGGGCAAGTTAAGAAAATTCGAGCTCCACAACCCATAGTGCTTGATACACCATCAATTCGAACCACCCATTCCCTTTTAAAATTACTTTCTGAATCTTGTCCGGAAGATCTGTCAAGTCGACCAGAATAAAGCAGCCGATTGGCTTGCTAAGTTGACCCTGAAATGTAAGATGAGATTAGAGTTTAATATCCTTCAGGCTCATTCTATCTTAAATCTGATTACTCTGTTAGAGAGTATGGGGTTATGCTACATTTGCATAAATGAATAGTTTTACCCTTGGTTCTATATAGAAGTTGTCAATTGAAGTATCTTTACTAACTTGAAGCGACAGAAAATAGTTTGACAATGGATTCCCCATAATTTTGCAGGTTAATATCATGGATTGATTAGCCGTTCTCGGTGTCGTAAGAGCTCTGGTCATTTCTGGTTTTGAAGATTTCCTTTCGAGTGTTTTCGAGTGTTTGGTGTGGCTTTCATTAAGCTTTTGACTAGCCGGTTTTCTGTATATCCATAATATTGAAAGCTTTCATGCTCGTCTACTCATAGCTAGTTATTCATGTCATACTCGATTCCCTTGATTCTCGACATTATACCCATGAATTTCAATCAAGCTTCTCGTCGGTAATCTGCATTTCCTCGAAATTGAAAGTTTTGGTAATCGACTTTTCCTAGATGGTGGCTCCATTCTTATTAGTAGCTTTCATTGCGCTCTCGTTTCAATTCTTAGCTTGATCCTCAGCTTTTAATATCTTGGATTGATTAGCAGTTCTCAGTCTCGTAAAAGCTCTAGTAATTTCTGGTTTTGAAGATCCCCTTGCAGTGTTTGGTTTAGCTTAAATCAAGCTTTTGGCTACCCGGTTTCCGCATTCCCCTGATATTGAAAGTTTCGTCTACTCATAGCTAGTTATTTCTGTCATTGTCGATTCTCTTGATTCTCAACATTATACTCATGAATTTCAATCAAATTTCTCGCCGGTTTTCTGCATTTTCCTGAAATTAGAAACTTTACTCTTTAAATTCGAAGTAAGAATAGATTAGATATTAATGTTGAGCCGTAAAGAAGATAAAGTTAATATTTTTAATTGATATTATTTCCAATTTGTTTTTGTTGACCCTTTTGCTGGAGACATTATTTAAACCTATTCTTCTTTTTAGGTCATGTCCCCATTATTATGGTGATAAAAAATCTTTTTTTCGATTAAGAAAAGATATACATATCCGTTATCATTTTTTTCCGAACAAACAATCATAGTTAAATTAAAAGATCATAGTTAAGTTAAAAGCTACTAAAATAATCCAACATCAATTACTTATATTTGGTCGAATCAAAGTAAAAAAAAATCATTCCACAAATTTAACAATCAAATTTAAAAAAAATAAAAACAGAATTTTCCAAACAACCAAAAGACAAATCGAGACGAATTGGTAAAAAATTCAAGACTAGTACGTAGTAAGTAATATAACATTGGTAATGTTGATTCCTGATAAACAAAATAATCAAGTTGATTTCAAAGATGCATCATAAATGTTTGAAGTGTACCCAGTAGTTTCTTGTGCAGTCGTTAAAAATTAACACATTCAAAAGCAAAATCACATAAATCTATTTCAGATTAACACTAGTCAAAGAAATTTCATTTCTATTACCATTTAGCAGGTGCAGCTGTTACAAGGGCTGCACCAAAAGGAATTTAAACAGATAGAGACTATAGCTGCTCAAGCAACAACCAAAAACATAGATAGGCCAAAGACTTACAAGTCAAGAGCCAATTCAATTAATTTGTTAGCAAATGATGTTTTTCAGTGCTCCTGAAAACACACCTCCTTTCTAGTGAGCAGGAAGAATAATGCCTTGGAAACACACCCAAAATCTCTTTTGAGTTTTATTGTTCTTCGCCCAGCAGATATGTAAATCACTGGAAATATAGATCTAGACATAATAATGCATGCAGCATAACAAAATGATGCATTAAAGTTCTACATATCTTCCAGCAACATAATGAATGAATCAATCAAAGATCAAAGATCATAAAACAAATATCATTTCACCAACCAAAAGGTAGGAAAACTTATTCCTCAATCTTCACAATATCGCGAACCAAATTGTTTTGGGATCACGCTTATAGAGTATAACAAATACCAAAGTATCTAGAAAAAAAAAGCAGCATCCAGAGAAAAATAAATCAATAGTTCGACAACAACAGAAGAAATTACATAAAAACGAAACATCATACCAAGGGTTCGAACATGTTAAACTAGGTCCCTTCTCAAGCAAAGCCTGGCTTTATTCTCCATCAATAACTCTTATTTCATTCCCTTCTTCTCTTCTGTTTGTTTTCAACCTCACAAAAGTCCTGAAGGGAGATCAAACTTTCTGTGTAAACGGCCGTCTTGAACGAGTTTCCGTAATGGAATATCTCAATGTTGTTTGTGGGGCCCTTTATAGCAGCCAATCCTTTACGATACCGTACTATGATTCCATGCCGTCTAGAAAAAGATAACAGGGGAGATCCCCATATAGTAACAATACACGGGTGACAATCGTAAGGAGCAGTCACATACACTTTGTCGGAAGTTGAACCCCTCACTAACCATGAACTAGTACCAAGAGAGGCAGCAACAACAGGAACGGTGGCAGAAATGCAGAGCGAGTTACGTAGAACTCCTAGAGAAGGGAAACGGTGATGCTTGGATTCTGGAACCCGGGTTTTCTGAAAAGTTTCGTTATTCAAGTTCAACGAGACCAGCCAAAGCCCATTTTCACTAGATTCGTCCCCCATTGTCCCGTCGATTCAGTAGAGGGCTCCATTCCAGTAAATGGCTTCGCGGCCGAATTTATGAGCACCCAGAATAGACCAATTTATTTGTTTGGTATCTTTAATATGCCTCCACGCTCGGTTTCTCACCGAGAATAAATTAAGCACGGGTTGACAAATATTTTCATTCTCACAAGCGATAGTCACAACAAAAATCTTATAATCATCTGTTTTGCGATCATACCCAAAACCATATCTAGTGACGCACGAATTGTCCTTGTACCTTAAAAGAGGTAGTCTTATAGACTGGGTCGTACAAGGGTTCCAGATAACTATGGTCTTGCAGCTACCGGTAGAAATGCAAACCAACCCATTGCAAGATCCTAAAATCATAAAATCCTTACTGATTTTGAAAGGGATTTGTATCCCATGAGCATCCGATAGATCTCTAGACTCTTCGCAATCGAAGGAGCTAAACCCACTACGAGTAGATAGAAAGAGTTTCTGCTTACCATCCAATACCGATCGCTTGAGGTGCAACTTGGCGAAGAGGGTGGTTGAAACCAATGATGACCAGTACTTTGATGCAGCCCTAAATCTCAGCACAGGTTTGGGCGGCAATCTTAGTAAAATCTCCACGATCAGATCATTTGGGTAACTCTCCTTGTAGTTCATGTCTGTCTGAGTCTCGACACTACTTAGTCGGGACATTTGAATAGATGGAAACTGTTATCGTTACCCAATTAGGTCTTTTATACAATCTTTATCCTAATGTCATATATCATATTAAATTTGGGCCAGGCTCATAACTTTCCCACGAAAATGTTAACCATCCCCCCTCCAAATTAATGGTTTTAATTCTTAACCGAAATTACGTTTACATAAAATAGTTTTAATATTAATACGGTAATGATTTGTTTTTTATTTAGTTCAAACATTAGTTTGATTTGGTTGGTCTAGTTTGAAAATAAATCAAATCAATTTAGTAGAAATATTGGTAGGTCTTTTGGAATACTACGAAAAATTCCATATAATTAAAACATTTGAATTAATGTTAAAATTGATAATACGAAGTATATTTTAGAAAGTTATATTTATTTGTAATGGTTTACCCTTAAAATTTTATATATATATGATCCAATTATATAAATATTTTGATCGTACTAATATTCAGCAATATTATTCGATGATTTGTAGAAAGTAATTTTGAAATGTGGTTGATTGGGAAAGAAGTTTTTATTATCGTAGACGGTGAGACAAATAAAAAAACAAAATTTAAAAGTTTTCGTGCGAAGGTTTGCTATGATTTGTACAAAATTAGTCACGGTAAACTGCCAAAATCAATTCCAAAAGGCTATCGGTACAAAATTAGTCACGATAAGAATGTCAAAATCAGTTCCAAAAAGCTTTTGCTATGATCCGTACGGAATTAGTCACGGTAAAAGTGTCAAAAACAGTTTCAAAAGCTTTTATTGTGATCTACACAATCCAGATCGCAACAAAAGGACATTATATTAATTTTTACCACGTGCCTTTTTTATCGCAATCAATTCGGTCTTGCGTAAGTTATTACTCCAATAATTGATATAACGTGTTGCGACCTGAACATGGTTGGTCGCAGTAAACGCCTTAAATACCAAAAGATGTACTTTTTTGAAGAATCGTTTTTTTTCCAAAAAAGTGATTCTTGAAAGTTGTGATCTTACTTATAGATTTCTGAAAAGATTATAACATTTTGAGATTTTAATCATTTCTATAAATATGTAATTAATTTAAGAACAAAAACCCAACATTAACAAAATCTATGTTACATGAAATATATCTTTTGATATTCAAACACTCTCATCTTGATTCAGATTTTCTTATTGCTTGTCATATGAATCAAACGACTTGTTATATCCTAAAAGAACTTCCTGAAAAAGATATAAGTAATAGAAAAGATCAAAAGAATTCTTCTTGGAAAGCGCATTCATATGTGTCTCAAGCTTCCATTCTTCCCGACAACCTTTCTAACGAATCTCTGACGAAATTATCCTAATGAAAGTCTGTAAGTTAGTATTTCTAATCTCTATTTTCTAGTCAATAAAAAAGAATTATCGTTCAATGAAGTGGAAACAAGTCATGCCATGAATAATATATCAATTTCAAATAGATCCATATCAGCATGGAGTAAACCGTGCAAAAAGGAATTAGAAGATGATATCCTAGATTTTTTGGAATATATATTTAGAGAAAGCTAAGGAGAAACATATTTACATCTAAATCTCGTATGACTAAATATATAGTTCATAGATTTTTAGTAGGAAATTTTATTCTCTCCAAATTATTGACTATAGAAAAATAGTTAAAATACTCATTTTTAAAAATACGAAGGAATGTTCTAAGAAAGATTCTATAAGTATTAACAAAAGACATTTCCAGTTTAGTGAAATTGTGTGCTATAGATTTGGCTATATTTCAAGAAATTACGATCTTTGAAAAAAAGTGAAATGGAAAACAATATAGAAAAAATATTGTTGCAATGGTGACGCGAGTCAACATCACGGAAGACTAATCTTCTAATTGGTGGTATGGTACATGTGCATCGTTTCATGTTGCTCATGATAAAGATATATTCAAATGATTTGAAATGAGTAGTGATGCATGTAATGTGCAAGTGGGTAACACCAACAGATCAAAAGAAGAAGGGCATGAAAATTTCGAGTCAATATTTATATATGAGAAAATGATAATTCCACCAATGTTTTATATGTTCTTGGAATGAAAAATAATTGGTGTCGGGTGATCGTTTGATCCAAGACACAATCTTTGTTTGGAAATTTTACTAAAGTAATAGAATTATGAAACTATTTAACACCAAAATTGAATGGGTAGAATAAAGAATTATGTTTATGCTTGTTATAATAATGAATATTTATTATGGCATAGTGGACTTGCTCATATAGGACATAGCACAATTAATATAATTTTTAAGACTAGACTTATAAAGTGTGATATAGGTTTGTATGAAAAATAAGAATTGTATATAGAATCAAAGATGATAAAAAAACCTTACAAACCTGTTGAAAGATGTACAAAATTGTTAGAGTTAATGCACACAACATATATGAGTTAAATGATATTTTGACGCATGGGGGTAAAATATACTTTATAAATTTTATTGATGACTACTCTAGATTTAATTATATCTATTTGCTTAAACATAAGTATGAGGTATTTAATATGCTTAAGATATTCAAAGGACAAGTAGAAAATCAATTAGACACTAAGATTAAAATCTTTCATAGTGATCGAGGTGGAGAGTATTTATTTAAGAGAATTTTCTAGTTTTTATGAAGAGCATGAAATAATTCATCAATATTTAGTGTCTTACACACCACGGTAAAATAGATTGGCTGAGCGTAAAAATAGATTTTTAATCGAGATTACCAATATTATGCTAGTTAATTCAAAATTGCATATTGTTTTATGGGGTAAAGCTGTTTCAACGGCATGTCATATTTGTAATTGTAATCCTCTTAAGAGTGATACAGATTCGTATGAAAAATATAAATTGTATGTAGAATCAAAGATGATTAAAAATCCTTACAAACATGTTGAAATATGTACAAAAATGTTAGAGTTAATGCTCACCAACTTATATGGGTTAAATGGTATATTGACGCATGGGGGTAAAATATAATTTATAAATTTGACTGGTGATTCTTCTAGATTTACTTATGTCTATTTTCTTATACATAAGTATGAGGTCCTTTAATATGCTTAAGATCTTTAAAGGGGAAATAGAAAATCAATTCGACACTAAGATTAAAATCTTGCATAGTGATAAAGGTGAAGAATATTTCTTTGGGAGAATTTTCTAGGTTTTGCGAAGAGCATGAGATAGACTCTCAAAATTAGTGGGTTTCATTCTTAACCGAAATTACGTTTACATAAAATATTTTTTATACTAATACGGTAATGATTTGTTTTTTATTTAGTTCAAACATTAGTTTGATTTGGTTGGTCTAGTTTGAAAATAAATCAAATCAATTTAGTAGAAATATTGGTAGGTCTTTTGGAATACTACGAAAAATTCCATATAATTAAAACATTTGAATTAATGTTAAAATTGATAATACGAAGTATATTTTAGAAAGTTATATTTATTTGTAATGGTTTACCCTTAAAATTTTATATATATGATCCAATTATATAAATATTTTGATCGTACTAATATTCAGCAATATTATTCGATGATTTATAGAAAATAATTTTGAAATGTGGTTGATTGGAAAAGAAGTTTTTATTATCGTAGGCGTGAGACAAATAAAAAACAAAATTTAAAAGTTTTCGTGCCACTTTTGCTATGATTTGTACAAAATTAGTCACGGTAAACTGCCAAAATCAATTCCAAAAGGCTATCGGTACAAAATTAGTCACGATAAGAATGTCAAAATCAGTTCCAAAAAGCTTTTGCTATGATCCGTACGGAATTAGTCACGGTAAAAGTGTCAAAATCAGTTTCAAAATCTTTTATTGTGATCTACACAATGCAGATCGCAACAAAGACAATGCAAATATATTATATTAAATCTTACCACATGCCTTTTTTATCGCAATCAGTTCGGTCTTGTGTAAGTTATTAGTCCAATAATTGATATAACGTGTTGCGACCTGAACATGGTTGGTCACAGTAAACGCCTTAAATACCAAAAGATGTACTTTTTTGAAGAATCGTTTTTTTCTAAAAAGGTGCTTCTTGAAAGTTGTGATCTTACTTATAGATTTCTGAAAAGATTATAACATTTTGAGATGTTTAATCATTTCTATAATATGTAATTAATTCAAGAACAAAAACCCAACATTAACAAAATCTATGTTACATGAAATATATCTTTTGATATTCAAACACTCTCATCTTGATTTAGATTTTCTTATTTCTTGTCATATGAATCAAACGACTTGTTATATCCTAAAAGAACTTCCTAAAAAAGATATAAGTAATAGAAAAGATCAAAAGAATTCTTCTTGGAAAGCGCATTCATACGTGTCTCAAGCTTTCATTCTTGCCGACAACCTTTCGAACGAATCTCTGACGAATTTATCCTAATGAAAGTCTGTAAGTTAGTATTTCTAATCTCTATTTTCTATCCAATAAAAAAGAATTACCGTTCAATGAAGTGGAAACAAGTCATGCCATGAATAATATATCAATTTCAAATGGATCAATGTCAGCATGGTGCAAACCGTGCAAAAAGGAATTAGAAGATGATATCCTAGATTTTTTGGAATTTATATTTAGAGAAAGCTAAGGAGAAACATAGTTACACCTAAATCTCGTATGACTAAATATATAGTTCATGGATATTTAGTAGGAAATTTTATTCTCTCCTAATTATTGACTGTAGAAAACTAGTTAAAATACTCATTTTTACAAATACGGAGGAATGTTCTAAGAAAGATTCTATAAGTATTAACAAAAGACATTTCCAGTTTAGTGAAATTGTGTGCTATAGATTTGGGTATATTTCAAGAAATTATGATCTTTGAAAAAAAGTGAAATGGAAAACAATATAGAAAGAATATTGTTGCAATGGTGACGCGAGTCAATATCGCTGAAGACTAATCTTCTAATTGGTGGTATGGTACATGTGCATCATTTCATGTTGCTCTTGATAAAGATATATACAAGTGATTTGAAATGAATAGTGATGCATGTAATGTGCAAGTGGGTAACACCAACAGATCAAAAGTAAAAGGACATGAAAATTTCGAGTCAATATTTATATATGAGAAAATGATAATTCCACCAATGTTTTATATGTTCTAGGAATGAAAAATAATTGGTGTCGGTGATCGTTTGATCCAAGACAGAATCCTTGTTTGGAAATTATACTAAAGTAATAGAATTATGAAACTATGTATCACCAAAATTCAATGGGTAGACTAAAGAATTATGTTTATGCTTGTTATAGTAATGAATATTTATTATGGCATAGTGGACTTGCTCATATAGGACATAGCACAATTAATATAATTGTAAAAACGAGACTTATAAAGTGTGATATAGGTTTGTATGAAAAATACGAATTGTATGTAGAATCAATGATGATAAAAAAACCTTACAAACCTTTTGAAAGATGTACAAATTTGTTAGAGTTAATGCACACAACATATATGAGTTAAATTATATTTTGACGCATGAGGGTAAAATATACTTTATAAATTTTATTGATGACTACTCTAGATTTACTTATATCTATTTGCTTAAACACAAGTACGAGGTATTTAATATGCTTAAGATCTTCAAAGGAGAAGTTGGAAAATCAATAAGACACTAAGGTTAAAATCTTTCATAGTGATCGAGGTGGAGAGTATTTATTTAAGAGAATTTTCTAGTTTTTATGAAGAGCATGAAATAATTCATCAATATTTAGTGCCTTACACACCGCGGTAAAATAGATTGGCTGAGCGTAAAAATAGATTTTTAATCGAGATTACCAATATTATGCTAGTTAATTCAAAATTGCATATTATTTTATAGGGTAAAGCTGTTTTAACGGCATCTCATATTTGTAATTGTAATCCTTTTAAGTGTGATATATATTCGTATGAAAAATATATATTGTATGTAGAATCAAAGATGATTAAAAATCCTTACAAACATGTTAACATATGTACAAAAATGTTAGAGTTAATGCTCACCAACTTGGGTTAAATGGTATCTTGACGTATGGGGGTAAAATATAATTTATAAATTTGACTGGTGATTATTCTAGATTTACTTATGTCTATTTCATTATACATAAGTATGAGGTCCTTTAATATGCTTAAGATCTTTAAAGGGGAAGTAGAAAATCAATTCGACACTAAGATTAAAATCTTGCATAGTGATAAAGGTGAAGAATATTTCTTTGGGAGAATTTTCTAGTTTTTGCGAAGAGCATGAGATAGAATCTCAAATGACTTTAGTTAAAAGTTCAGTTTGATTTGGTTGGCCTAGTTAACTAAATTAAATTTATTTAGTGGAAATATAGGTAGGAATAATAGAAAATATTATATATAATTGAAATATCTGAAAACCGATAACACGAGGTGTATTTAGAAATTTATATTTATTTATTATGGTTTATGATAAAATTTTATATAGAGGATACAATTATATAAATATTTTGATTGTACTAATATTCATTCATATTATTCGGTGATTTGTTGAAAATATTTTTTAAATGTGGTTGATTGGAAAATGAGTTTTTATCATCGAAGGCGGTGAGAGAAATAAAAAAATAAAATTTAGAAGTCTTTGTACGAAGGTTTGTTATGATCAGTACGAAATTTGTTACGGTAAAAATACCAAAATCAGTTCCAAAAGGCTTTTTCCATGTGTACAAAATTAGTTACGATAAAAATGCCAAAATTAGTTCCAACAAGATTTGGCTATGATCAGTACGAAATTAGTCACGGTAAAAGTGCCAAAATCAGTTCCAAAAAACTTTTATTATGATCAACACAAGGTAGATCGCAACAAAAGACAAGACAAATACATTATATTATATTTTACCACAACGTGCTTTTTTTTTTATCGCAATCAATTCAGTCCTCTGTAAGTTATTAGTCAAATAATTGATATAACGTGTCGCAAGCTGAACATGGTTGATCGCGGTAAACGCCTTAAAAAGATGTACTTTCTTGATGAATCGTTTTTTTTTTCAAAAAGGTACTTCTTGAAAGTTGTGATCTTACTTATAGATTTCTGAAAAGATTATAACATTTTGAGATGTTTAATCATTTCTATAAATATGTAACTAATTTAAGAACAAAAACACAACATTAACAAAATCTATGTTACATGAAATATAGCTTTTGATATTCAAACACTCTCATCTTGATTCAGATTTTCTTGTTGCTTGTCATATGAATCAAACGGCTTGTTATATCCTAAAAGAACTTCCTGAAAAAGATATAAGTAAAAGAAAAGATCAAAAGAATTCTTCTTGGAAAAAGCATTCATACGTGTCTCAAGCTTCCATTCTTCCCGAAAACCGTTCTAACAAATCTCTAACGAATTTATCCTAATGAAAATTTGTAAGTTACTATTTCCAATCTCTATTTTCTAACCAAGAAAAAATAATTACCGCTCAATGAAGTGGAAACAAGTCATGCCATGAATAAAATATCGATTTCGAGTGGATCCATGTTAGCATGGAGCAAAGCGTGCAAGAAAGAATTAGAAGATGATATCCTAGATTTTGGAATTTATATTTGGAGAAAGCTAAGGAGAAACATAGGTACACCTAAATCTCGTATGACTAAATATATAGTTCATGGAACCCCTACCACATCCTAAGTATTCCAAGCAAAAACACTCTAGTTTTTCGACAAGTAATCTATCAGACGCTTCCTCATCTATGATGGTAACAACGTTCTTATCCTTAAAATTTTCCCACTGAGAAACACATACACTTCTATATTTTCATTTGTCCCTCGGATCATCTACCCTTTTGAAATCTGAGACAAAACCCTCTAACTGCTACTTTTTCATCCCTTCAACACCCCGATCCATTTGGTGTGCAAAGTTGCTGCATAACATTCTTGGGCTACTTTTTAACTACTTCGAACCGTCCCCACCTGATCTCCAACCACATATTTTAAACACATGTGGACCGTGGAAGCTATGTCGTGCATTTTTGACAACCAAAGATCGGATTGTATGTTATAGGGCTGTCTATTACCACAAATAACACATTCACTTTATTCTTAAATGACCATATTCCCAATAGGAATTCTTCCTCAAATTCCATAATAAAATTAGTTGTCTCACCAGTAATCTCAATTATCGTTCTCTCCAAATTATTGAATGTAGAAACATATTTAAAATACTCATTTTTGCAAATACGGAGGAATGTTCTAAGAAATGTTCTATGAGTATTAATATAAGACATTTCCAGTTTAGTGAAACTGTGTGTTATAGATATTGCTATATTACAATAAATTACGATCTTTGAAAAAAAGTCAAATGGAAAAAAATGTAGAAAAAATGTTGTTGCAATGGTGACGCGAGTCAACATTGCAGAAAACTAATATTAGGATTGGTGGTATGGTACATGTGCATCAGTCCATGTTGCTCATGATAAAGATATATTCAAATTATTTGAAATGAGTAGCGATGCATGTGATGTGCAAATGGATAACACTATTAGATCAAAAGTAGAAGGACATAGAAATGTCGAGTATGGTTTGGTTTATTTTGGGCTCTGTAAAGTATTTTGAGTATCGAGTGTTTGGTATAAAGTAGTGAGAGATTTGAGTAGCTTGGTTGTATTAAATGTTCATTAACCTCATTAATAAAAGTAGTTAGGGTATTTATATCCTAAATTACGGACCCATGGGCTTACGGGTCAAGTTATGGAACCGAGTCAAGTTTAAGGACACATTAGTCTTTTAAGCTGATTAGCACCTAGCTTAGTAAAAAAGTGTTTAGGTGTTTCTTTACTTTTGTCCTGTCCGGATAGTTCAGTGGTACGTTTATGTCCGAATTGCCCTTGTCCAGATAGTTCAGTGAGCTGTGACTGGATAATCCAAACTCATCAGTAGCCCATTTGTTAGGCCTAATCAAATATCTTTGGTAGGACTAAAAAACCTACTTAGCCAGTAGTGACTTTGTCCGATCTGCTTGTGTACTTCGTAGTGGGAGGTTTATTCTTATTGTTAACTCTGTTCGAAGTCTGTCCAAACTGACTTCTTTTTCCAGAATCCTAAGAGTTTTCTTCTTGGATCGTGGGACACGTGTCACAATCTGGTTCGACCTACCAACCGTTTTTCTTCCTAGATCGGCACACCTACTAAGTCTAGAAAGTTACATAGGCATTTAACCATTCATAGGTTTGCGCCGTCTTTAATCATTGGCAAACCTCTTCAACTCCTCCTAGGTAACAGTTATTTTTTTCTACTATTATATAATTTGTTTTTCACTATTCCATTGTCTTCATCACTCAAAACTTTTCTAGAGAGAGATTCTCACACTTATATTCAAACTTGTTTTTGAAGATTTTTATGTTCACAGCCATAAATGCACTTGTTAAAGGCGGCTGGTTAAACTTATCAGAGCTAGAAAAGGCGAGAAAAGTTGAAAGGGAGAATCGCATTACTAGCGGTCTCTCAGTTTCTCCAAGTGAGAAGTCTGGTGAACCAACCTAAGAAGCTGACCAAGGATCATCCTCTTCCAGAAATCCTAAGCCCAGACAGTTATTCAGACCAAGCCTCTCTTCTCTTCATTCAGGTGTTTCTGTTCAGGAGTCTCATCCTCTTTTTGCCAAAGAAAAAGCAGTTTCGAGTGTCAGAAAACCTTCCCAATTTTTAGCTATGAGTTCAGATGCTAAGAAATCCACGGAGAAGTTAACCCCATGCCGGACGACTCATCTAACAAGAGCTCAAACTTCTACTTCACTGCCAATGCCCTCCCGATCAGAGGTATCTAAAGCAGCCTCAAAATATAAGCCCTCCAGATCGGAGGCATCTAAAGCAGCCCCAAAGGCTAGGTATTCCGAATACCAACCTCAACCGGACAGCAGGCCTTTAGAAACAACATGCGCTCATTCATCAGAACAACCTTCAGTGCCAGAAGCTGATCCTCCACTATCCAAGGCAACTGATAAACCTTTCACAGTGATGGAAGAAGTAATGGAAGACAGTATCGAAGAGGATCCCTTCGAAACTGAAGCATCAGGTCAAACCAAGGATGCGGCCTCTAATAGGAAGGGTAAAGGCAAAGTCAAGGTCTGTTTGATTCATCCAGATCTTCCGGCGTGCCTAGAAGGCAAGGTAGGCCTTTGCTTCAAAAATATCACTATTAAATATCTGATAGCTCTTCAAAACATCAACTATGCCTACACCCACACTGCTGAGTTGGGCCGGATCCGGACGAAATGGGGGATCCCAGAGTCAGTGAAGGTAAGGATACTTGTCACTCCGGAGACTCTGATGGACTGTAAACTCAATGAGGTAGTCATCTTTACTGAGGTTCCCAATGGACCGAGAAATTGTCAGATATTTCCACTTGGTTAAGCTCTTCCCAAGCCAACTAAGTCCAAACTCATGGTATTCTCTCCTTGCTTGCATAATGGAATCAAGTTTGTCCCAAATCCCTCTCCCAATAGAGCAATTTTCCATTGTGTCAAGTCTATGCAAGAATCACCATATTCCCTTCTACCATCATAATATGGGAACGATTTCAAGGTGGTAGACGAATTACTAGAGTCTGAGAAAAACTGGAGGACACAGTTCCTGTTTATCAGTGGGTCATGGGAGAATGGTAGAAAGATCAAGGCCAACACCAATCCCAGTATGTTAACTAGCAGATGGAAGAGTATTGGTAAATTTTTTATCTTTGTTTTTCATGTTCTTCTTTTTAACTCATAAGTATTCCTCTCATAATTTATTTGTCACTTCTTTTTCAGTGCTGCCGAAGGAGTTCACCGGACACCTGGAGAAGGGGCAAACAACTTGTGCCATACTTAATGCACGGGCTGCAGACCGTTGGGTAAATGCCTTCCACAATTGCTTCACCTTAGGAAATCTTGTGAGGTCCCATCTGTGGAACACCACAGGTCGGAGGGACCTCACCTGGGAAGAGCTAACTACACCGCCTCCTCATGGTGTGATTCTCAAGCGAATAGAGGCCAAAGATGGTAAATTGGCCTTACCTTCCAGGGCTAAAGCTCCTAGCAAGATGAAAGGAAAGAAGAAGAAAGCTGCAGCAGAGCCGGTCCAAGCTGCCACATAGGGGACTGGTTCGGGGAACCAAGGGGGGATCGACGCTGCCTTGCTCAAAGTAGTAGAGGTTGAGACTGTTAGGGAGGCAGGAGAATCATAAAACCCGCCAAATCATCCCCAAAAGGACCGAAAGAGAAGAGCAAACAGTGATGAAAAGGCTGCAAAAAAGAAGAAGAAGGTCACCTTATGCAAATAAATAATTCTTCGTCCTTCAGGGCTTCTACCCCCACCAGCCCCTGTTGATTCCACTCTACAAGAGAAGATTCCAACAGGGTTGCACTCCGGAGAGGGCACTGGGGGAGGAATTGAAGGAGTGGACATTAGTGCCATTCAAGACATTGATTTATACTTCAATGATTCTGAGAAGGATGATTTTGGAGGTCCCTTGCGCCCTTCGATCTTTGCTAACATGGTGACCTATAATGGTAAGTCTTTCTCCGTGTCCGGAGATCAAGATATTATGGCCCATTCCCTTCTTAGTCACATCCAGCCAGTGTTTGACCTGGAGAGATAAGTGAAGAGTCAGACCACACTCATCAATAACCTCGCTACTGACAAAGAGTCTCTGTCAACAAATCTTCGCAATGCCAATCAGAGCATATAAGAACTAAAGAAATAGATAGAAGCACTGAGGAAAGACAAGGAAGATCTATCAACCAAGCTGGCCACTTTGGAGACTGCAGGTACCAAGCTTCAAACTAAGTGCTCCGGTTTGGAAAAGGATCTCACAACATTAAGGGAGGACATGAAGACCAAAGATGGTGTCATTCAAATCCTGTCAGGTGAGAAGACTTCCTTAGAAGGTACTGTGTCTAAAGTGACCAAGGAGAAAGAAGAATTGGTGAAGAAGCAGGAACAAACTATTCAGGAAAGCATTGATAAATATACCAACGAGGTGATAGACTCCTTAGAGACAAGATATGCTGAGGTTAAGTCTGACATGGTGCTGCTCTTCCATGAAACTTTTCCGAAGAGGACTCTTGGTCCCTTTTGGAAATTTGTAAACTATGACGACATCTCATTTCACACTATGGTTGCTGATGACAAGTACAATTATACCAGTGGATTAGATTCCACCACTGATGAAGAGGAAGGAACTGGTGAGAGTTCGAGTGCCGAACTCAAAAGTCCCAAGAAATGAGGCGACAAAAGAAAAGCCGAAGGGAACAAGCCCTAAGGTTTAAACATCTTTTTGTTTTCTTACTTTTGTGCACGATTAAAATCCTTGAATGGCCAAGACATATTTTGTTCTTCCTATGCGGTTAAAGTCCGAATAGGTTTATTTATCAAATATTTCTTTGTTTAACACTTTCTTTTCCTTTAATTTTAATGGCTAATGTTTAAGTAGCCCTAGTTATTTCAGAAGTATTATAGTCAGAGTGTTTAATATCCCCGATGATATATGTTTAATGGTCATCACTCAACTAGGTTTATCCGATCTACCAAAGATCCAAAGTGTTGAACCAGTGATTTATACTTGAATTGAATTGTAGCAAAACCACACCAGATATTTTAAGAAGGCATCACATTTTATTGAATGAAAAACCGGACACCTTATTAAAACCTCCCTGCGCCACCAGGGTAGGAAAGAGTATGCCCCTAATATTTACATTGATATCTAACAAGTAACTATTTACATAACTTTTATTCTAGATATAATCTGAGATGTTCAATATTCCATGGGTTCTTCAAAACCCTTCCTTCTTTGTCCTGAAGCCTATATGTCCTAGGCTTAAGTTTTTCGGATACCTCATAAGGGACTTCCTAGTTTGGAGCCAGCTTACCGAACTGCTTCTCCTTGGTGTGTAGGAAAACTTTTCTCAAAACTTTATCTCCCAGTTGAAAATGTCTTCTCTTGACCTAGGTAGCAAACCTGCTCCTCATCAAACCTTGGTAGTAGGTTGTTCTCAAGTGAGCTTTAACCCTTTTTTCTTCTATTAAGCCCAACTGATTCCTAATTGCTATCTCATTAGCTTGTTCGGAATAGTTATGGACCTTGTATGATGGTAGGGTAGCTTCAATGGGGGGTAATGACATCCATCCCATATACTAAAGCCAAAGGATATTCTTGTGTAGCATCCCAAGGATTAGTTCGATATGACCACAACACTTCTTGCAGATAGCTTGGCCACTTCCCTGCTGCCCCCTCTAGGTTCTTTTTTAATCCTGACAGAATAGTCATGTTGGCAACTTCAACCTGTTCGTTCGCTTATGGATGGAAAGGAGAATAAAAGCAGTGCTGAATGCTTCCCTGGAGGCACAAAAACTCTCCATATCCTTGTTATCAAACTAGGCCCCGTTATCTGTGGTAATCTTCTTAGGAATCCCAAATCTGCAACATATATTGGATAAGATGAATTTTATGACAACTTTTGAAGTGGTTCGTGCCAAAGGAGTTGCCTATATCCTTTTGAGAAGTAATCAATAGCAACTATAATAGTCCTGCACCCTCGGGACGCCATTAGCAGAAGCCAACCTAAATCTAATCCCCAACGAGCAAAAGGTACTGGCGCAGAAATTGACTCCATAAGTACTGTTGGCACATGGATTTCATTACCATACCTTTGACATGAAACACACTTCTTTACCATATTTTTAGCATCTTCCATTATGGATGGCCAATAGTACCGAGCCAACAATACTCTCCAGGTTAGTGCCCTGTAGCCACAATAAGCTGACCCTTCACCATTGTCTAGTTCAGATAGCACCACTTGAGATTTTTCAACCCCCAAACAACGTAAGAAAGGTCTACTGAAAGACTTTTTATAGAGCACTTCCCTTATGATAAGAAATGCACGAGCCCTGTGTTTAATTTTTCTTGCTATAACTTTATTCGAAGGAAAAACCCCATCAGAAATGTATTGAAGAAGGGGAAATCTCGAATCTCTTGGTTGGACTACTTGTATACTCAAGATTTCTTCCTCTTCCTTGTTCTGGCTTGACTGTATGGATGGGCATTCTTGTACCCAAATCCAAGGGTAGGACTCAGAATATGCTATGGTCACCAAGGAATCTGCTAGCGTATTTTCTGATCTAGGAATATGCGCATAACAAACACTTTTGAAGTTGGCTGCCACCTCTTTAAGGATGAGTAAGTATTTGATCAGCTGTTCTTTCTTGGCCTCATATTAACCTTGAACATGGTGGATAAGAAGCTGGGACTCACTCGTCAACTTAACTCTTTTAGCCCCACATAGGAAATCTAATTTAAGACCAGCTATAGTTGCTTGATATTCAGACTCATTGTTAGAGGCCCTGAACCCAAAACATATAGCCTGGTACATTTTATCACCATACGGAGAGGTGAGGAAAATTCCAGTTCCACAACCCATTGTGCTTGATTAACCATTAGTCCAAACTACGCATTCTTTTTTTGTTTTCCCTTCTAAAACTTGTTTAGAACTCTTATCTGAATGGAATTCTACTAGGAAATCAGCAACAGATTGAGCCTTGATAGTTGTTCGTGGGGAAAAATCAATGTCATAATCACCCAACTCTACTGACCACTTGGTCATCCTGCTTGATATGTCTGCTTTCTGAAGAACATTCTTCAATGGAAAAGACGTTCGGACCATAATGGAATGAGACTGAAAATACGGCATCATTTTTCTTGCAGAAATCACTAAGGCTAGTGCTAGCTTTTCAAGCTTCAGGTACCTCTTCTCAGCATCTATCAGGCTTTTGCTGATGTAGTACACCGGACGAGGGTAATTGTCCACCTCTCTTACCAACACTGCACTTATAGCGCATTCTAACACAACTAAGTATACATATAGTGTTTCTCTTTCTATGGGCTTGAAAACAGTCTTTGGTGAGGACAAGTGTTTCTTTATTTCATCAAAAGCTTGGTTGCATTGTCGAGACCAATTAAAGTCTTTAGCACTCTTCAAGGTTTAGAAAAATGGAGCACATTTATCTGAAGATCTTGAAATAAAACGATCTAAGGCAGCCAACCTTCCAGTAAGCCTCTGGACTTCTTTAATATTCCAAGGAGGATCCATTTCTAATAAGGCATTCAACTGATCCGGATCGGGCTATATCCCGTTCTCACGTATTACATACCCCAAATATTTTCCGGACCGAACCCCAAAGACACATTTTTCTGAAATTCACCCTTGTCAAATTGGCAAAAGTTTCTTGAAAGTCAGCTATATGTAAATCCTCTTCCAAGCTCTTAACCATCATGTCATCGATGTACACCTCCATATTCTTACCAATCTGACTAGCAAATGTTTTGTTTACTATGCTCTAATAAGTATCCCCAACATTATTTAACCCCAAAGGCATCACCTTGTAGCAATGGAGACCCCTGTCTGTAACAAACGTAGTATGATCTTAGTCATTCAGATCCACCTGAATCTGATTGTACCCAGAGAAGGCATCCATGAAGGACAACAACTTGTTGCCAGACGTTGAGTCCACCAAGTGATCTATCCGGGGGACCAGATAAAGATCTTTTGGGCAAGCTCTGTTGAGGTCAGTAAAATCAATACACATACGCCATTTCCCGTTCTTTTTCATGACCACCACTGGATTGGCAGTCCATAAAGGATGCTGAGACTCCTTTATGTGCCCCATCTTGGTAAGCCGGTCAACTTCTTGGACTATTACATCAGATTTCTCCTTAGAGAAGGCCCTTTTTTTCTGCACGACAGGGGAAACATCGCTCTGAATCAACAACTTGTGAGAGATAACGCTTGCAGGCATTCCGGTTATATCACCATTGCACCAAGTAAAAACATGTTGATTGTCTGGCAAAAAGGACAACAATTTCTTTTTTAACTCTGGCGTCATCTTAAGGCCAACCTTAACACTTCTACCCTCTGTGAAAGGGTGGGTTTCAACTTCTTCCACCGGTATTATAATACTAGGGGCCTCTCCGGGGTCATCAATCTCACCTTCCTCCTCCGAAGGCCCCAGTAACTGCTAATATTCATTTATTCGAACTGCTCCCAAAGTTTTAGGAGCAAGTACAGTTGCATAACACTCCCTTGCTATCTTCGGACAACACCCACCTGTCCTTGAACTACATACTTCAAACACTGATGGACTGTTGAGGCTACAACATGCATTCTGGAGAGCCAGGATCTCCCAAAGATTGCATTGTAACATGTGGGGCAGTCTACCACAATGAATAACACTCTGGCCAGCTTTTTAAAAGCCCTTTGCCCAACAACACCTCTTCCTCAAATTCCCCGATTACATTCGCAGAGCTCCTTGTGAAGCCCACAATGGTTCTGTTTGACTGTTGAATAACGGTTGGATTTTTCATCTGCTTGTTAGAGCTTAAAAAAAGGATGTTTGCCAAACTGCCTACGTCTATCATAATTCGTCTGAATCATTGCCCCCAATAGATGCTCCTATCACCACAGCATTCTCATGAGGCCCAACGATATTTCTTAAATCATCCTTATCAAAGACTATAAATGGAAAAAGGGTTTGGGACTGATAAGAAGTCATGCCTCCTTCCAACTGGGTAACTAGAGAGTGAACATGCCTCTTCCTTGATGAAGGAGTGGGCGTTGTCATGGCATCCCCTCTGAATATAGTGAATGACTCAAAGAAACTAATGAGTCCGGACACCGTCTTAGTTCTGTTATGACCCTTATTTTATTATGGGTTGGAACAGGATCCAGGTACACCGAATCAACATCAAATCTTTCAAGAATCATCATTGCCCCCTCCGGAGCAGATGTTCCCGTATTGTTTGTAGGCCCAGTTCGAGGAGCATTATCAAACCTGTTTCCACCTCTTCTTTTAACATAAGCCCTAAACTTACCTCTTTCAATGAGATTCTGTACTTCCTGCTTTAGAGCAATTCAGTCCTGGGTGTTATGGCCAGTATCATTGTGATATTGGCAAAAACAAGTATTTCGACTGTCTCTGGGAGACTGCAGTGCTGCTGGTTTCCGGAAATGGACCTCATCATTGGTCTTGTCATAAATTGTGGCTACATTATCTTTTAATTCTGCAAACCACTCTGGTTGAACCCAAGGACCTCTTTTACTCCTCGACTGTTGACTTTGAGATTGATTTTGGTTGGATTGAGCCTGTTTAGCCCTGTTGGACCCTTGTCCGGTCTCCTTAGCCTTATACCCGGACTGGTTTTGGTTTTGAGCTGATAAGGAGGACCTCACCTGACATTCCACCCTGGTTTTCTTGGTTTCATCCATGTTAATCTGCTTTCCCACCTGATTTAACAGGCCACCCTAAGTCACGGTCTTCTTCCTGGTCACCGAATCAGCCAGATTCCCATGGTTCAACCCTTGCCTCAAAGAAGCAATTGCCACATGTTCGAAGCAATCTGCTAACCCGTTCTTGGTATTTACAAACCGACTTATGTAGTCATTTAAGGACTCATTTGGCTCTTGGGCACAATGGATGATAGTATCTTCATTTCCCTTCACCACCTTACTTCCCACAAATTGCCTTCGGAAGGCAACTCAGAAGGTATCAAAGTTTCTGATACACCCCTGGGGTAAACTGTTGTACCACTTAAGAGCACTTCCCGTAAAAGATTGGGAGAAGGCTCAACACCGAAGTTTGTCATCATCATTAAAGTTCATCATGAAGTTCTTAAACTGCTCCAGATGATTTTCTAGATCTTTACTCCCATCATACTTCTCTATTTTGGAACTGTCAAACCTTTTGGGTAGGTTTCCGGACAGTATCTTGGCAGACAATGGTGATTGTCTCCAATTCCTATTACGACTGAAGAATGTGTATTCATTAGGTGTTGTAAAGATACCTGGTTCAGTTTGAAAAGCAAAAAGATTGATCAGAAACTGATCCACATGCATGTGACTGTGGCTGTGAGATGACCCTTTGCCCAGATACCTTTTAAGTCTCACATGCCTATCTCTGTTTCTTGAATATTTTTTAACTAGTTTTTGTTTCTTCATGGACCTTTCTTCATCATTGATCGATGACAAAGACTCCTAGAGCTCAGCCTCGTTCGAAGAGCTGCTGGAGGATTCAGAATCTGAACTTTCAACAGGCTTGGACCGGTGAGTCTTCTTAGAATGACATGGGTCTTCTTTGAACTCAAATGAGTCTTTGCTGATGGATCATTCTCCCTAGGATTGTCAGTATGATAGATGGCTGACGCCCTTGACTTCTTCTTTATACCCAATCTACTTATTTTATGGCCCTCAACGCTTCTATTTCTGCTCTTAATTTGTCTCGCTCTTCGATGGTGTATTCTTTGTTTTCCCCAACTACCTCCACCACAGATGGTGGATTTGCTTGCTCGTTTGGATCCATCCAGATAGGTCCTTTATACTGGTTTTGAATGCAAGATTCAGGCACCGGCGTCTCCCACTGTGGTCGCCAATTTGGTTTGGTTTATTTTAGGCTGGGGGTAATTTGGTTTGGTTATATTGAGTATAAATGAAAGTAGTTGGGGTATTTATACCCTAAATTAAAGGCCGATGGGCTTACAGGTCAAGTTATAGAACCAGGTCAAGTTTAAGGACCCATTAGTCTTTTAAGCTGATTAACACCTAGCTTAGTCAAAAGGTATTTAGGTGTTTCTTTACTTTTGTCATGTCCGGATAGTTCAATGGTACGTTTATGTCCGAATTTCCCTTGTCTGGATAGTTCAGTGAGCTGTAACTGGATAATCCGAACTCATCAGAGTTAATATTTATAAATGAGAAAATGATAATTCCACCAATGTTTTATATGTTCTAAATATGAAAAACAATCGGTTTCGGGTGATCTTTTAACCAATGTGGGAATTTGTTTTATGTACGAATCTAGTAAACTCTTTCTAACCAAAGACGGAATCCTTGTTTGGAAATAATAATAATAAAGTAATAGAATGATGTAACTATGTACCACCAAAATTAAATGGGTAGATATGTTTGTGCTTGTTCTAGTAATGAGTATTTATTATGGCATAGTAGACTTGCTCATATAAGACATAACACGACTAATATAATTGTTAAAACCAGACTTGTAAAGTGTGATATAGGTTCGTATTAAAAATATGAATTGTGTGTAGAATCAAAGATGATTAAAAAACCTTACAAACCTGTTGGAAGATGTACAACATTGTTAAAGTTAATGCACACCAACATATATGAGTTAAAAGGTATCTTGACTCATGGGGGTAGAAGATACTTGATAAATTTGATTGATGACTACGCTAGATTTACTTATGTTTATTTTCTTAGAAATAAGATTGAGGTATTTAATATGCTTAAGATCTTCAAACGAGAAGTAGAAAATCAATTAAACACTAAGATTAAAGTCTTTCATAGTGATCGAGGTGGAGAGTATTTCTTTACGAGAATTTTCTAGTTTTTATGAATAACATGAGATAATTCATCAATATTTGGTGCCTTACACACCGCAGTAACATAGATTGGATTAGCGCAAAAATAGAACTTCTATCGAGATTACCAATAATATGCTAGTTAATTCAAAATTGAATATTATTTTATGGGGTGAGGCTATTTTAACTGCATGTCATATTTTTAATTGTTTTCTTCTTAAGAAGATCGGAGTGTTTCCATATGAGTTATGGAAATGAAGAAAACCAAATATAGACTACTTTGAACTGTGGGGTGTTTAGCTTTTTGTAAAAACACGGATTTAAGAAGGGTAAAATTAAGTTTTAAACCTATAGGGTGTGTGTTTATTGGTTGTGTCGCCAATAATAAAGCTTATATAGGCTATTAGATTTGAAATCTAATGTGGTATTTGAATCAAAGAAGTAGAGTTCTTTAAATCCAAATTATATGATGATAACTTGATATAAACAACTGTAGAAAATGAGGAAATTATTGGTTACCCCAATGGGATCTTAGATGCAACATTAGATTAGACCATGCCACCATTTAAACCCTTAACCCTTTAAGAACCATTGTTCTTTTAAGAAGTTTATGATTATGCTATTTAAATCTAAATGAATATATATGTTCATCTTGTTACTACTATTGGATGATATCACTATCCTTTAATATAATGCTCCCAATTGTATCTTAGGTATTTCAATCTCTATAAGGAATCACTTAATTTTCAATTCAAGGCTTACAGATGAAGTTGTTAATCAAGGTGTTGCTTAAGATGCTGGTATAGATGTTGCTTAAGATGATGTACATAATTTTGGTATGGTTGCTGATTAAACTCCTTCTCAAGTTGGTGACTACACATATGCTTATTGCTATCTGCAAATCAAAAGGATATTCTCCCATTACAAGATTGTAAACTTCTTCCTTAAGCTTTTGTTCTTAATCATGAAGTAGTTGTAATTAGGGAAATAATTATATGTAGTATGAAAATAGTACTTTAAACAATTGTGTATACGATATATTTCATACTCAATAAAGTATTTTACTTTTTGGGAAAAAAAGAAGATAAAAAAGAGATGGATGTCACGTGGCTCTAGAATTACTAAGTTGGTACCGATTTGTATTTATTTCAGCCGAAGTTTAATACATGTTGCATTCTCACTGAAAAATAAGGACGAGAAAGTCTCGGTTATCCGATCAAAATCAATCCAATAAATAATGATATCACATTTTTTAAAAGTAGAATCGGTTATACATAATATACTGTCATCGAATTCGAATGATATTTTGAATTTCAAACTTTTTACACGAGTATTTAGTCCGAATTTGATTCATCGGATAATATATGATAGATAATCATAGTTTAATAATATTTAAACTATAATATATTATTTATAAAACTTTAAAAGAGTTGTTATTGTTTTTCAAGTTTTTGTTTTCTTTTTATTTTATATATTTTTAATGAAACAATTTGTTACACAGTCTTTTAACCGAATAAATCGATGTCTATTATATATCTGTAATATTCAATTAGATCTTGATTTTAATATTGGTGTGGATTATTTTCAACTGAGGGTAATTTTGTCTAGAGTTTTATGATGTTTCAAGGGTATTTAATGCTTAAGTAGTTTGTAGTGAGAGATTTGAGCTGTCTGGTTGTATTAAATGTTCATTACCTCATTAATGAAAGTGGTTGAGTATTTATACCCTTAATTATGGGCCACATGGGCTTTCGGGTCACACTTATGAATTCATGTCGAGTTCAATGACCCATTAGTTTTTAAGCAGGTAGGTAATTAGCTTAGTCATGATGTGATTTAGTTTTTAATACATTAGTCTTGTTCGGATGGTACAGTGGGTGGTTTTTGTCCGAATTTCCCATGTCCGGTTCCCACAGTGAGTGGTGAGAAAATCTCAACTCATCAAATATGAATATAAAAGTGTTTTAGTAAACAATTTTACGTTGACGGTGACAAATAATAATCTCGTGAAAATTCTTCTAATCATCTCAAATACCAAACAACTTAAAAATAAAAATAACTCACTTGTATTAATTTTTCTATAATCAAAATAGTGTTCATATTTTACAGCACCCACAAAATAAAAGAGTTAGAAATGAAGTTTTTCATTTTCAAACCTAGCTTTTGAATCTCGTCTCGAATCTTAATAGCACAATCCACTTTACCGAGTCTACAATAGACATTTAACAACACATCCTAAGGATATTAGTCTAAACCAAATTGTTCAAACCAAATTGTACTGGTTTGGCTCTGAACGATCTCGTTTTCAAAAGTAAACCATGAACCGAGTAAGAACCGGTTTGGTTCACGGTTTAACAGTGCGGTTTTGATCCGATTTTCGGATCTAGTGACCCTTTAACAACTATATATGTGACTAAAAAAATTGTATATTAGGTTCCTATCCTATTATTTTTTTATCTTTTTACCTTTGGAAAATATAAAATAAACTTTAAAAGTTTGTTTTTTGGTCAGATATAAAGCAAATTGAACATTGTTTTTCTTTGAGACCTAGTTGAAGCAATACTCATTCATTCAGAATGTAGATTCACCGATCTTTTATTCAACATTCTTCCATTCATTGATATCTAAATGTGTAAGATTCTGTTTAAAACTATATATATAATGTATGTATTTTTTATAAATCAATAATAAACATGTATTTTACAAATTCATGTAATTATAAAGATTTATGAAATTATGAACTTGTCTTGTAAGCAAATTTCTAGATTGTTATGATATCTTTAAATGAGGCCGGCTTTTCTAAACGAGATATGATCTTTTAGACGAGGCATAATCTTCTAGACGGGATATAACCTTTTATATTAGGCACATTCTTTTAGACAATGCAGAGTCTTTTAGATGAGTTATAATATTTTAGATGATATATTGTATTCTAGACGTGGGAATTCTGGACAAAGGCCTTTTATGAATATTTCTCTGAACTTGGAAGACAAGGAAATATATATTCACTTACTCTGTGTTTTACCCTGGTAATATGGGAATTTCAAAGATATAATGCTTTATGACAAAAAAGGCACCATCAACTTGGATGAAGTTCTATCAGCCTGAGAATCTAATAATATATAAAATTTAAACATTTAATGTTTAAGAACGATGGTGAAGAAGGTTTAAATAAATCAAGGGGAAGAAGCGAGAAAAAATAATGTTCGAGTCAAAATCAAATGTTGTGACATCTCAAAGTTGAAATGTTATCATTGTCACACTTCTGGTCATTTCAAGAAGGATTGTCCTCAGAGAGGAGGCAATGGTAGTTCATCTGCTCAGATTGTGTTAAGTGAAGATGAAGGTTATGAGAATAAATAAGCACTAACAAGATTTGGGAAAATAAGAAGAGTTGGGTCATGAACTCAGGATGCTCATATCACATTTGTCCAAGAATAAAATATTTTGAGACATTGGAATCTAAATAAAGCGGAGTTGTACTTCTTGGTAACAATAAAGCTTGCAAAATTTAAGGTATGGGTTATATCAGACTCAAAATGTTTGATGATCGTGATTTCATTTTGAATGATGTGAGGCATATTCCCAAGCTTAAGGGAATTTTTTTTCCATTAGCATGTTTGGTCATCTAGGATATTACACTAGAGTTAAACGTAAGATAATGAGAATTGCATTAGTAATAGCCAAAGGGTCTAAAATAAATAGTTTATATATTTGAGAAGGTTCCAATGTTATTTGTAATATATTAGTAATTAGTGTATACTGCAGACATAACTAAACTATGGAATTTGTGGTTGGGTCATGTCACTGAAAAATGCTTAATTGAATTAGCTAAAGAAGGTTTGTTAGGAAAAGTAAATTTACACAAACTAGAATTTTGCGCTTACTCCACACTAAGCAACACAATATTAATTTCAGGATGGGAGTACACAAGTCTAGTAGGCCATTTGAGTATGTTCACTCAGACCTTTGGGGTCTAGAGTTTTTTCTAATCATGGGGGGAATTCATACTTTATTATCATAATTGATGATCATTCTAGATGGGTACAAGTGCGGTGTATGTTGTTGGGAGTTAGATTATCCCAATGTTTATGGGGATAAACTGTTAGTACTGCATCATACTTGATAAACAGATGTCCATCAACAAGGATAAATCCAAAGACACATATAGAGGTTTGGAGCGGCCAACCGACAGACTATTCTAACTTAAAATTCTTTGGAGCTTTAGTATTTTCCCATATCAAGCAAGACAAGTTTAATGCTAAATCGTTGAAGTGTGTTTTCACTGGTTATCCTGATGGTGTGAAGGGTTATACGTTGTGGAAGATATAATCTGGAAAACCAAAGTTTATAATAATCAAGGATGTTACTTTTGATAAGACCCAAATGAGGATGAAGTAAAAGTACATGGATAGATGACCATAGATGGGGGTAGAGAGAATCCAGTTTGAGCGTGAGCATTCCAGTAATGAGAAGGAAGTAGATGGTCAAAACAAGTACTTAAAGAAAGTAGAAGTCAAATAATAGCTATTGTGGGCTATCAGCTACCACGTGATATGGGGAGAATAATTATTACCCCACCTAAGATATATGGTTATTTTGACCTTATTTGTTAGGCTTTGAATGAGAATAAAGAGGTGCAACACTCGGAACCAAAGAAATTAAGAGATGCGTTCAAAATAAATGATATGAAAGAGTGGTTGAAGGAAATGAAAGAGTAAATTCTTTGATTGATGAAGAATCAATCTTGGAATCTTGTGTCATTACCTAAGAAAAAAAAGGGTAATTCGTTGGGTGTTCAAAAGGAAATAAGGTATACCATGGGTTGAAATATCAAGGTATAATGCGATACTTGTAGTAAATAATTTTACTCAGGTGAAAATGATCGATTACAACGAGATCTTTTCACCGGGGGTGAAATATTTTGTTATATAATGATTCTTTTGGAAATTGTAAATATGTATGATCTTAAGTTTTACCATATGGATGTGAAGATCTCATTCTTACATTGATATTTAGATGAAACAATCTACATAAAACAACATGAAGGTTTTGTGGTATACAATTCAAAAATATGTTTGTTAAAAAAATATTTGTATGCGCTAAAGTAGAGTTTAAGTCAGTGGTATTGTTGGGTTGATGATTATTTATTAAAGACTGGTTTTATGAAAAACAACTATGATAGTTTTAGGACATTTTTGAGTGACAAATTTAGTGGATTCTCCACAATAAGATCATCTCGGTAGTTCATGTCTGTTTCAACACTATTTTTGTCATGATATTCGAATAGATGAAATTTTTTATCGTTGCCCAATTAGGTTTTTTTAAAATCTTTTATCATATCATATATCATATATTTGGGCCATTCCCAAAAATAAATGTTTAAACCACCCCCACCAAATTTATGGTTTTAATTGTTTACCGAAATTATATTTACATAAAATATATTTTAATTACTAATAAATATTATCTAAAATTATATGTTAACGAGAATTGTCTAGTTTTTAATACTCAATATTTTCATAATTAATGAATATTTTATTTTGTTATAACTATATTATATTGAAAAATAGTGTACACAATTCGAGCATATAAAAAATATGAATAAATAATTTAATGTAATTGTTATATGTACTAAATGTTTTAGGATCAACAAAATTTTCATATGGGACAATTTGAGAGAGATATCCAACAATTCAATGGAGTGGATTATCATGGGTAATTTTAATTGTATAACAAACTGACTGAACAATTGTCTTATTTAACATCGTGTTTACGAAGTCTTGATGATTTCAACAACATAATTTTAGGTTGCTCTCTTGAAGATGTTGGATTCATTGGATCTCCTTTTACTTGGAACAATAATAAGAATTGGTTTAGACTGGATATAGTGACCATTAATTCCCAAATGAGAAACTATTTTGATTCAATTCAAGTAAAACATTTATAAAAAAACAACATGTTCTAACCATGCACCATTATTAGTAACATTAACCAACAATAATTTGAAACCAAAACCCTCATTCAAGTTCCTAAACATGTGAAACCAACACCTTGATTTCTACAAAAACAATTGAGGAATCATGGAATATCCTTCCTCGCCCATTTTTACATGTCCCTTACCACAAATTAAAAAAAAACTAAATTAAAACTGAAGTCTTGGAATCATGAAGTCTTTGGCAACATTTTCAATGTTGTTGCCAAAGCTGATGAAGAATTCAGTTACTATAAAAATGTATTTCAAGTTTCTCAGAACATTGAAGATAATATAAAGTTGTCAAATCTAAAGTTAATCACCTTCTTATCGTGCCAATTGAATTAGGTTATTGGGTACATAAGAGCTATATCCATTGGTTAAAACAAGGTAATAAAAACACAACTCTCTTTCATAATTTTGTAAAGAAAAGACAAAGAAAAAATAGAATAAATGGTATCAAACATGAGAATAATTGGATATAAGATCACAATAGGATGAATGATTTGGCATTAATATTAGTAGATACATGATAATTCAACACACAGTAAGATGTTGGCATTGGTCTACACTCAAAATTATTAACATCATAATAATTCTACCTATAATAATAAGCTGGACTATATGATATGACCAAAATAAGAGGAAATATGATGATTTTAATTTTACCACTGAGAACATATATAATAAGATTAACCATATTATTTCATGTTTTAATAATACTATATCTTTTAAAAAGACAGTATGGACTGATGATATCGATATAACTAATAAATTAAATATTTTCTTTCATTTTGAAAAATACTAACAGATTGCAAGCTATTAAATGTAATGCTCCTCATGAAAATAAGATAAAGTTAAATTGTGATGGATCTTGTTTCATGAATGGATAATCTAGTAGTGCTGGATTATTTAAACATATAAATGAGAATATGATTTGTGTAGGATTTATGGTAAATTAAACCCTTTGATTGCTGAAACCTTAGCATTATTAGATGGTTTAATTATATGTAATCATAAAAACTTTAAGAATATTAATATTAAATATGTTTCGAAATTCCTTATTGATATCTTGTCTACGGGTACTATCCTCTCGTCTTTACATCATATTATTAATCATTGTAGAAATTTTATTTATCCTACAATGACAATTAAACACATCTCCAGAGTTCAAAATCAGGTAGTTGATTGGCTGCAACGGTAGACTCTTACATGCAAGATGAGATTAGACCATGACACCATGTAATCCCTCAACCCTCTAAGAGGCATTGTTCTTTTAGAAAATTTAGGGTTATGCTATTTTAATCCAAATGAATAAATATGTTCATCTTGTTGCTACTAGTGGATTATATCACTTTGCTTTAATATTATGCTCTCAATTTTACTTCAGGCCTCTCAATCTCTATAAGGAATTCACAAATGACACTAAATTTTCAATTCAAGTCTTACAGATGATGTTGTTAAGCACGGTGCTTCTTAAGATACTTATATAGCTGCTGCTTAAAATGATGTACAAAATAATGGTATGGTTGCTGATTAAATTCTTGTTCAAGTTGGTGACTACACATATGCTTATTGTTCAAGTTGGTGACTACACATATGCTTATTTTTATCTGCAAATAAAAGAGATATTATCTCATTACAAGATTGGAAACTTCTTCCTTAAGCATATTTTCTTGATCAAGAAGTAATTTTAATTAGAGAAATAATTACATGTAATATGGAAATAGTACTTTAAGCAATTGTGCAAACAATCTATTTCGTATTGAATGAAGTATTTTACTTCTGGGAAAAAAAACATAATAAAGAAATGGATGCCATGTGGATCTATAATTACTAAGTTGGTGTTGATTTGTATATATTTCAACCGAAGTTTAATACATATTGCGTTCTCACTGAAAAAGATGGATGGGAAAGTCTCGTTTATCTGATCCAAATCTGGTAGCGAAGCGGAAATAGAAGAAACAGACAACGATAAAATCCTAACCCTAGGTTAGAGAAATAAAGAGACTCAGAATAATAATTCTCAAAATTCAATTAATCAAAGTTTGACGGTAAAATAGGGTATAAGATGCTTTATATATGAGACATCCAAAACCCTAATAATATATTCTAAAAATACAATAAAGATATTAAAAATAAAAATCAAATATAATCTGAATGCAATTAGATTTGATTCACTAATTAAAATATTAATTTTAAAATAAAATAAAATAAAATATCAGAAATAGTAAAATATGATTTTTGGACCCTAAACAGTAGAATTTAAAGTCCGAATTTCGTGACATAGTCACGCTTTTGACAGTTGTTGGGCTCGTCGAGACATTCGATTTGAGTACCAATTTCTCCTAGTTTGGATACCCGAGCGAGAAACCAGTCTGTCTGCAGTCTTCGCTACATCAAAATCAATCCAATAAATGACGTTATCTCATTTTTTAAAAGTAGAATCAGTTATACGTAATATATTGTCCCTCAAATTCGAATGACATTTTGAATTTCAAACTTTTTACACGAGTATCTAGTCCAAATTTGATTCATCGGATAATATATGATAGATACTCATAGTTTAATAGTATTTAAACTATAATATATTATTTATAAAACTTTAAAAGAGTTGCTAACGTTTTTTCAAGTTTTTTTTTCTTTTTCTTTTATATATTTTTCATAAAACAATTTTGTATGTAGTCTTCTAACCGAATAAATCGATGTTTGTTATATATCTGTAATATTCAATTAGATCTTGATTTTAATATGAATGTAAAAGTGTGTTGGTAAACATTTTTTAGTTGACGGTGACAGATAATGATCTCGTGAAAAGTATTTAAATAATCTCAAATACCAAACAACTCAATTGTATTAATTTTTCTATAGTAAAAATATTGTTCATCTTATATAATGGATTGTTATGTTATTTATATTTAACAAATGGTATAATGTGATATAATAACCCATTAATCATTCTATTAAAAATATGTTTTTCGCAAACTCTCGACTAAAATATTCATCCATGTTTTATTGGCGCATCGCAGTATCTGATCTTTAACAAAAGAAATAATAAAAATACAACATCCAACCTCGTCAGGAGATATAATCTGTTTTTATCATTTTCCAAATATGCAACACATTTTCGAAAGCACGAGCATGACATAAGCTTTAATAATAATATTTTAAGTTACCACATTTAGTTCGATTCAGTCTTAAAAAAAATTATCATAAAGTTAAGTTTCGCCAAGTTATAATTCCTTACAATATTCATGTAATATAGTATTGTGATTATATGGATCCGATTTCAAATTACACTCTATTATTCGTGATAATGTACTCTTGTTATTTGACTTTATCTTTCTAGATTCTATTTCTCACTACATTCTTTTACTTCTCTCAATCTTACATAGTGAAACCAGATAAATACTTATCAAAATGAAGAAATGAAAATGTTATTGCACCTTTCAGTTTGAGAGAAAATCGAGATGAACGATAAGCCAATCAGTATCATTATCTTGTGCCTCCGTAGAAAAGGTATTGAGAGAAGTATCTAGATAAATGTATGTTGTGTCTATGTGGTCTAAACTTGACTCATTATATATGACCAATTCATTAGCACATAAGCAGTATCTGATACACCAATTGTATATCTATTGTATGGTGGATACCAAGTGAATATTGGAGCAGTTAACAAGAGTTTAACAAGATTATCGATGATTTTATGAACATTGTTGTGAACTTGGAAGACAATGACAAATATTTTGAATTTTTTTGAAGAATTACATGTTATTATAGAAAATCAAATAATAACTAAACTGATTATTTTGAGAACTGACAATGGCCTGGAGTTTGTTTCAAAGAAGTCTAATGAGCTTTGCAAGAACGCAAGTATAAAGAGGTATAAAAGTGTTCATACACACCGGGGCAAAATGATCTCGTAGAAAAAAAATTGAATATGGCCTTGTTGGATTGGGTGAGGTGTATGTTGTTGAGAGCTATATTATCCAAACGTTTATGGGGATAAGGTGTTAGTATTGCATCATAGTTGATCAACAAATGTCCATCAACAAGGATAAATCCAAAGACACATATGGAGGTCAGGGGAGGATCCATGATTAGAATTTAGGGTGTGCCAAAAATATCATTGAACTAAAAAATGTCCGAGTAATATATAGTCAAAATACATGAATATACTATTACAACTAAAAATGAAAATCTATTTCTAGTCTAAATGTAATTGAATTCTTCTCTTACTCATGCCTTGAAAGCGCTTGATAATATTTCGATCATCGATTGCCACAAGTGTCATTAAGCTATCATTAAGCCATGGATTGGACATTCGATTTCTCAACTCATTCTTCACATATTTCATACTAGAAAATACTCGCTCAACACTTGCGGTGGCCACCGGTAATGACAAAGCTAGCTTTAAAAGATTGTACACTAATCAAACGTTTTGTACTTTTTTGTACGCACAAGAGTCCTACATAGATCCGAGATACTCTTCAAATCGGAAAAATTATCGTCCATCTTCACACACTCAATATAAGTCTCAAGTTGGCTAGACAACTCTTTATCACTAACATCCACAAAGTCATTTGGGTATAATCTTGCCAACCTCACAAGTGAGTTAGTGTCAAAACCTTGAAATGAAGAAAAAGGATTCAAACATGCCACACAATTCAACAACTCAACATTTTCGGGTGTAAATCGATCATTCAACTCTTGCATTACACAATCTATGATATGTAAAAAACAAGCATTCCTGAAATTGATTTCAAAACCTGAAATTCTCTTTATAAATCAAAGGATTCCACTAATTCTCAAATGGATTTCTTAACATACTTTGTAGGAAATACTAAAAGCACATTAACATATCCGATTCTCAAATTAATTTCTTAACATAGTAGAAAATACTAAAAGCACATTGACATACCTAAAATCAAAGGATTCCACTGCTTCAGTGCTGCGTTTTTTATGTTTGTAAGAGAAAATATGTGATTTTGATTGAGGAGGAGATGGTAGAGGAGACTGCTGCATTTGAGGAGAGAGAAAGAGATAAGCGGATTCCACTGCTTTAGTGCTGTGTCTTTTATGTTTGTAAAAGAAAATATGTGATTTTGATTGAGGAGGAGAGGGTAGAGGAGGCTGTTGCGTTTGAGGAGAGAGACAAAAGAGGGCTGCTGCGTATTTTGTATTTGTGTAGATTTAGGGTTTAGTTGGGGGAAATAAGGAAGGAAAAGAAATAAAGAAAAAAAATTAAGAAAGAAAGGAAGGAAGAAAAATAAAAAAATAAAAGATTTTTTATATTTGTGTAGATTTAGGGTTTAGTTGGGGGAAAAATTAGAAAGGAAAAAAAAGAACAATTTAGGGTGGTCCAAGGTTTGTACTCTTAACCTCAAGGTTAAGAACTGAACACTCTTACCATTACACTAAACTTATTTTTAAAATTTAGGGTGGTCCATGGCATACATGGCCACCCCTTAGATCCGCCCATGATGGAGGTTTAGAGTGGTCGGTCGATAGACTATTTCAACTTGAAAGTCTTTGCAACTTTAGCATTTTCCCATATCAAGAAATATAAGTTTAATGCTAAAGATTTGAAGTGTGTTTTCATTTGTTATCTTGAAGGTGTGAAGGTTACACGTTGTGGAAGATGGAATCTGGAAAACCAAAGTTTATAATAATCAGGGATGTTACTTTTGATGAGTCCCAGATGAGGATGAAGTAAAATATGGAAAGAAAACGAGAAACAGGGGTATAGAAAATTCGGCTTAAGGGGGATTATTCTACTAATGAGAGGGAAGAAAAGGGTCAAAATAAAAAACCTAAAGAAATTAGAAGTCAGATAATAACTTCTATGGGCTATCAACTAGCACGAGATAGGGTGAGAAGAGTTATTACTCCACCTAAGAGATATGGTGATGTTCACCTTATTTGTTAGGCTTTGAATACGACTGGAGATGTGCAAGACTCAGAAACAAATAAATTAATGGAGGCATTCAAATGTAATAATATGAAATAACTGGCTTAAGGAAATAAAAGAGGAAATTCTTTCATTGAAGAAGAACTAGGCTTGGAAGCTTGTGTCATTATCTAAGAAAAAAAAGGTTAGTTGGTAGCAAGTGGGCGTTCAAAAGGAAAGAAGATATACAAGGCCGAAGCACCAAGGTATAAAGCAATACTTGTAACAAATGATTTACTCATGTGAAAGTGATCGATTACAACAAGATCTTTTCACTGGTAGTGAAATATTGTTCTATAAGGATTATTTTTACAATTGTACATATTTATAATCTTGAGTTGGAACACATGAATGTGAAGAAAGCATTCTTATATGATAGTTAGATGAAACAATCTACATGGAATAACTTGAAGGTTTTGTGGAATACAATTCAAAAGTATGTTTGTTAAAGAAATCTTTGTATGCGTTGAAGTAAAGTCCAAGACAGTGGTATCGTTGATTTGATGATTCTTTATTGAGGACTAGTTTTGCGAGAAATAACTATAACACTTGCATGTATATGATGAAGATGGATGTGAAATTCATTCTCTGTCTCCTCCTTTATGTAAATGAAATTCTTATAGTAAGTTCAAATAAAAAAGAGATTCAGAATCTCAAGATGAATTTAAATGGGTGAGTTGGAGATAAATGGCTTGGTAATAAAATGAGGGTACTTGGAATGGATATCATGAGAGGCCAGAGTAAAGGTAATTTGTTCTTATCTCAACAAAGCTACTTGAAGAAAATAATAAACGTCTTAGAATGAAATATTATAAAGTAGTAAATACTCAACTAAGCCATCATTTAAAGTTATTAGTTAAACAGTGCCCGCAATTTGTGGATGAGAAAAAAAAGATGGAGAGTACTCATATGCAATTGAGGTTGGAAGTATCATGTATGGTATGGTTTGTAGTAGACCAGTTTTATCATATGAAATTAGTGTGGTAAGTCGGTTTATGGAAAACCCAAGCCAAGTTTAATGCCTAGCTTTGAAATAGGTCCTGAGATATATGAATGGATCGTTGGATATTGGTCTGAAGTACACTAGAACAGATCCACGAATGAGTGTTCTGGAGGGTTATGTGGATACAGACTAGGAAGCTAATATAAACACTTCAAAATCATTATCTAGTTTTGTGTTTGCATTGTTCAGAATAGTAGTTACTTGAAAGGTCAATCAACAGACGGATGCAGCCTTGTCGGCAACTCAAGCAGAATACAGAACCCTTGTTAAAAGGGTTAATAAATTCATATGGTTTAAGGGTATGATTGGAGAAATATAGATTAGTCAATGATGTATGAAGATACATTGGGACACCCAGAGCGCCATCTATTTGGCGAATCATCAGTCTATCATAGAAGGACAAAGCATATTGATGTTCGGTTGCATTTGGTAGGGACATGATCGAGAAAAAAGAAATTATGGTGGAGAAAATAGAATCAAAAGAAAATCTAGCACACATGTTCACTGAATCATTACATAGAACGAAGTTTATGCATTGCTTGGGCTTGATTAACTTCGTTGAAAATTAGATGAAGGTTGGAGATAGTAGCAAGGCGGTTGGTGAGAAGACATCACCATATATTTAAAGACAATATGTAGAACTGATGGTTTTCCCTTGAAAATTTTAGATGAGGCGGGGTTTTCTAGACTAGACTAGGTCTTTTAGATGAGGAAGAGTCTTCTAGACGAGGCATGGTCTTTTAGATGAGGCGGGATCTTCTAGACGATGCATGGTCTTTTAGATGAGGCAAAGTCTGTTTTTAGAGGTAAAGTCTTCTAGATGAGGGTATTGTGGACGAGGCAAGGTCTTCTAGATGAGGGTCTTCTAAAATAGGGTCTTCTAGACGAGGACCTTATAGCCAAAGTTCTTTCAGAGGAAGGTCCCGAAGATGAGGCTCCCAAGGTGAGGTACCTAATCATTGTGAAAGAATTATTTACAACATAATTAACCAATTCTAGTAAGAAGTAACTAATTATGTTATTAGATCAAGAAAGCTAGCATTATAAATAATCTTTTATACCTTGAAAAAAAATATTGTTCAAAAACTAAGTAGTTGTAATCAAAAACAAATTTTTGAAAGAGAAAGAAAAGAAGTGGATGGAGTAAGGATAAAGACTTATTTTTGTAACTCATTTGAGAGAATCTCTTGTGGAACATTTTGTGGGGATAGTTAAGTTAAGTTGAGATCTGCTCTCTCCTCTATATGCAAGTCGATTTGACTTACTAGGTAAACTAGTAAATTATGTTGTTTTCTTTTTTGGAGATTTAATTTTTGTTTATTATTGTTATTGTATCTTATTATTTTTGGTTGATTTTTTCAATTTTGCTCCATACATCAAGGTATGGGCGTAAGTTAACTGAATCTCGCAACAATTTATGAATTTACAAAATTTAAGTAAAATATATGATTTATTACCAAATCTTTGGATTTGTGTTTCTTTTTTTTTCGGAGGGAACCCGCAGCCGCTACTCAGAGTGCAATGAGTGCGCACAGGGTAAACCCTCAGTCTGACGCGATAGCCTGCAAACCAACGCCAGAAGGTAAACCACACAAGGTGACAGGCTCAGCCGAGAAAGTGTATGTCGAGGGACTCGAACTTATGACCTTTTGGTTATAAGAATGTCATACTCAACCAACTCGGCTACCCTCTTGGGGGCAAAAAGAAATAGATTTGTGTTTCTGTTTGTATAAGACACGTGTGGATATATGTGCTCATGAGCTGAATGCAATTGAAGAAAATAACTTTCCTAGCTTGTGGCATTGAAGACACAAAGATGAAAACTTTGCTAGATAAATCACTCATTCCCATTAATAAAACTATTATTATTGATCTTTGCCCATTGTTCGGAAAAATACAATATAGAGTTAACCTAGGTATGAGGTACCATGCACCCATCACACCAAAAACACTAAAACAATTCTATGTATAGTATGTGTTCGCCGGGATTACAACAAAAATAATCATGTCAAATATTATTTCACCGTGAGGGATAATAAATTCGTCCATACAAACTAATTTTGAAATGAGTTTGTTGTTATAATTAATAGCTTATCGCAACTATTGAAGTTTTTGGTTGCGACAAACTCTTTTAATTTTAAAGACAGAAACTTTCAAAATCAATTTTTAATTTTATTTTTTCAAGCAAAATAACAATAAAAGAAGAGTCATATAAAAAATATTTTGAAGGATAATTTGACATAGTTTACTCTATCCTGACCAAATCCGTTTTTTTTTAATTACTGTCCAACCAATTTTAAAATCGAGTTAAAAAAAGAAATAGATTTAGTTATACCAACGATATTTTGATATACCCGTTACCCTTTTTTTCGAAGGAACATTCATAGTTAAGTTAAAAGCTACTAAAATTTAATCGTACCAAACAGTTCTTTTATACGCTCGTTAAAAATTAACACAGACGAAGCAAAATCACGGAATATATTTCAGGTTAAAAATTAACACAAACGAAGCAAAATCACATGAATATATTTCAGGTTAAAAATTAACACAAACGAAGCAAAATCACATGAATATATTTCAGGTTAAAAATTAACACAGACGAAGCAAAATCACGGAATATATTTCAGGTTAACACTGGTCAAGAAAGTTTCATTTCTATTACCATTTAGCAGGTGCAGCTGTTAGAAGGGCTGCACCAAAGGAAATTTAAACAGATAGAGAAACTATAGCGGCTCAAACAAGACCTCCTTTCTAGTGAGCAGAAAGAATAATACCTTGGAAACACACCCAAAGTCTCCTTTGAGATTTATTGTTCTTCGAACCAGCAGATATGTAAATCACTGGAAATATAGATCTAGACATAATAATGCATGCAGCATAACAAAACGATGCATTAAAGTTTTACATATCTTCCGGCAACATAATGAATGAATCAATTGAAGATCAAAGATCATAAAACAAATATCATTTCACCAACCAAAAGGTAGGAAAACTTATTCCTCAATCCTCACAATATCGCGAACCAAATTGTTTTGGGATCACGCTTATAGAGTATAACAAATACCAAAGTATCTAGAAAAAAAAGCAGCATCCAGAGAAAAATAAATCAATAGTTCCACAACAACAGAAGAAATTACATAAAAACGAAACATCATACCAAGGGTTCGAACATGTTAAACTAGGTCCCTTCTCAAGCAAAGCCTAGCTTTATTCTCCATCCATAACTCTTATTTCATTCCCTTCTTCTCTTCTGTTTGTTTTCAACCTCACAAAAGTCCTGAAGGGAGATCAAACTTTCTGTGTAAACGGCCGTCTTGAACGAGTTTCCGTAATGGAATATCTCAATGTTGTTTGTGGGGCCCTTTATAGCAGCCAATCCTTTACGATACCGTACTATGATTCCATGCCGTCTAGAAAAAGATAACAGGGGAGATCCCCATATAGTAGCAATACACGGGTGACAATCGTAAGGAGCAGTCACATACACTTTGTCGGAAGTTGAACCCCTCACTAACCATGAACTAGTACCAAGAGAGGCAGCAACAACAGGAACGGTGGCAGAAATGCAGAGCGAGTTACGTAGAACTCCTAGAGAAGGGAAACGGTGATGCTTGGATTCTGGAACCGGGGTTTTCTGAAAAGTTTCGTTATTCAAGTTCAACGAGACCAGCCAAAGCCCATTTTCACTAGATTCGTCCCCCATTGTCCCGTCGATCCAGTAGAGGGCTCCATTCCAGTAAATGGCTTCGCGGCCGAATTTATGAGCACCCAGAATAGACCAATTTATTTGTTTGGTATCTTTAATATGCCTCCACGCTCGGTTTCTCACCGAGAATAAATTAAGCACGGGTTGACAAATATTTTCATTCTCACAAGCGATAGTCACAACAAAAATCTTATAATCATCTGTTTTGCGATCATACCCAAAACCATATCTAGTGACGCACGAATTGTCCTTGTACCTTAAAAGAGGTAGTCTTATAGACTGGGTCGTACAAGGGTTCCAGATAACTATGGTCTTGCAGCTACCGGTAGAAATGCAAACCAACCCATTGCAAGATCCTAAAATCATAAAATCCTTACTGATTTTGAAAGGGATTTGTATCCCATGAGCATCCGATAGATCTCTAGACTCTTCGCAATCGAAGGAGCTAAACCCACTACGAGTAGATAGAAAGAGTTTCTGCTTACCATCCAATACCGATCGCTTGAGGTGCAACTTGGCGAAGAGGGTGGTTGAAACCAATGATGACCAGTACTTTGATGCAGCCCTAAATCTCAGCACAGGTTTGGGCGGCAATCTTAGTAAAATCTCCACGATCAGATCATTTGGGTAACTCTCCTTGTAGTTCATGTCTGTCTGAGTCTCGACACTACTTAGTCGGGACATTTGAATAGATGGAAACTGTTATCGTTACCCAATTAGGTCTTTTATACAATCTTTATCCTAATGTCATATATCATATTAAATTTGGGCCAGGCTCATAACTTTCCCACGAAAATGTTAACCATCCCCCCTCCAAATTAATGGTTTTAATTCTTAACCGAAATTACGTTTACATAAAATAGTTTTAATATTAATACGGTAATGATTTGTTTTTTATTTAGTTCAAACATTAGTTTGATTTGGTTGGTCTAGTTTGAAAATAAATCAAATCAATTTAGTAGAAATATTGGTAGGTCTTTTGGAATACTACGAAAAATTCCATATAATTAAAACATTTGAATTAATGTTAAAATTGATAATACGAAGTATATTTTAGAAAGTTATATTTATTTGTAATGGTTTACCCTTAAAATTTTATATATATATGATCCAATTATATAAATATTTTGATCGTACTAATATTCAGCAATATTATTCGATGATTTGTAGAAAGTAATTTTGAAATGTGGTTGATTGGGAAAGAAGTTTTTATTATCGTAGACGGTGAGACAAATAAAAAAACAAAATTTAAAAGTTTTCGTGCGAAGGTTTGCTATGATTTGTACAAAATTAGTCACGGTAAACTGCCAAAATCAATTCCAAAAGGCTATCGGTACAAAATTAGTCACGATAAGAATGTCAAAATCAGTTCCAAAAAGCTTTTGCTATGATCCGTACGGAATTAGTCACGGTAAAAGTGTCAAAAACAGTTTCAAAAGCTTTTATTGTGATCTACACAATCCAGATCGCAACAAAAGGACATTATATTAATTTTTACCACGTGCCTTTTTTATCGCAATCAATTCGGTCTTGCGTAAGTTATTACTCCAATAATTGATATAACGTGTTGCGACCTGAACATGGTTGGTCGCAGTAAACGCCTTAAATACCAAAAGATGTACTTTTTTGAAGAATCGTTTTTTTTTCAAAAAAGTGATTCTTGAAAGTTGTGATCTTACTTATAGATTTCTGAAAAGATTATAACATTTTGAGATTTTAATCATTTCTATAAATATGTAATTAATTCAAGAACAAAAACCCAACATTAACAAAATCTATGTTACATGAAATATATCTTTTGATATTCAAACACTCTCATCTTGATTCAGATTTTCTTATTGCTTGTCATATGAATCAAACGACTTGTTATATCCTAAAAGAACTTCCTGAAAAAGATATAAGTAATAGAAAAGATCAAAAGAATTCTTCTTGGAAAGCGCATTCATATGTGTCTCAAGCTTCCATTCTTCGCGACAACCTTTCTAACGAATCTCTGACGAATTTATCCTAATGAAAGTCTATAAGTTAGTATTTCTAATCTCTATTTTCTAGTCAATAAAAAAGAATTATCGTTCAATGAAGTGGAAACAAGTCATGCCATGAATAATATATCAATTTCAAATAGATCCATATCAGCATGGAGTAAACCGTGCAAAAAGGAATTAGAAGATGATATCCTAGATTTTTTGGAATATATATTTAGAGAAAGCTAAGGAGAAACATATTTACATCTAAATCTCGTATGACTAAATATATAGTTCATAGATTTTTAGTAGGAAATTTTATTCTCTCCAAATTATTGACTATAGAAAAATAGTTAAAATACTCATTTTTAAAAATACGAAGGAATGTTCTAAGAAAGATTCTATAAGTATTAACAAAAGACATTTCCAGTTTAGTGAAATTGTGTGCTATAGATTTGGCTATATTTCAAGAAATTACGATCTTTGAAAAAAAGTGAAATGGAAAACAATATAGAAAAAATATTGTTGCAATGGTGACGCGAGTCAACATCACGGAAGACTAATCTTCTAATTGGTGGTATGGTACATGTGCATCGTTTCATGTTGCTCATGATAAAGATATATTCAAATGATTTGAAATGAGTAGTGATGCATGTAATGTGCAAGTGGGTAACACCAACAGATCAAAAGAAGAAGGGCATGAAAATTTCGAGTCAATATTTATATATGAGAAAATGATAATTCCACCAATGTTTTATATGTTCTTGGAATGAAAAATAATTGGTGTCGGGTGATCGTTTGATCCAAGACACAATCTTTGTTTGGAAATTTTACTAAAGTAATAGAATTATGAAACTATTTAACACCAAAATTGAATGGGTAGAATAAAGAATTATGTTTATGCTTGTTATAATAATGAATATTTATTATGGCATAGTGGACTTGCTCATATAGGACATAGCACAATTAATATAATTTTTAAGACTAGACTTATAAAGTGTGATATAGGTTTGTATGAAAAATAAGAATTGTATATAGAATCAAAGATGATAAAAAACCTTACAAACCTGTTGAAAGATGTACAAAATTGTTAGAGTTAATGCACACAACATATATGAGTTAAATGATATTTTGATGCATGGGGGTAAAATATACTTTATAAATTTTATTGATGACTACTCTAGATTTAATTATATCTATTTGCTTAAACATAAGTATGAGGTATTTAACATGCTTAAGATATTCAAAGGACAAGTAGAAAATCAATTAGACACTAAGATTAAAATCTTTCATAGTGATCGAGGTGGAGAGTATTTATTTAAGAGAATTTTCTAGTTTTTATGAAGAGCATGAAATAATTCATCAATATTTAGTGTCTTACACACCACGGTAAAATAGATTGGCTGAGCGTAAAAATAGATTTTTAATCGAGATTACCAATATTATGCTAGTTAATTCAAAATTGCATATTGTTTTATGGGGTAAAGCTGTTTCAACGGCATGTCATATTTGTAATTGTAATCCTCTTAAGAGTGATACAGATTCGTATGAAAAATATAAATTGTATGTAGAATCAAAGATGATTAAAAATCCTTACAAACATGTTGAAATATGTACAAAAATGTTAGAGTTAATGCTGACCAACTTATATGGGTTAAATGGTATATTGACGCATGGGGGTAAAATATAATTTATAAATTTGACTGGTGATTCTTCTAGATTTACTTATGTCTATTTTCTTATACATAAGTATGAGGTCCTTTAATATGCTTAAGATCTTTAAAGGGGAAATAGAAAATCAATTCGACACTAAGATTAAAATCTTGCATAGTGATAAAGGTGAAGAATATTTCTTTGGGAGAATTTTCTAGGTTTTGCGAAGAGCATGAGATAGACTCTCAAAATTAGTGGGTTTCATTCTTAACCGAAATTACGTTTACATAAAATATTTTTTATACTAATACGGTAATGATTTGTTTTTTATTTAGTTCAAACATTAGTTTGATTTGGTTGGTCTAGTTTGAAAATAAATCAAATCAATTTAGTAGAAATATTGGTAGGTCTTTTGGAATACTACGAAAAATTCCATATAATTAAAACATTTGAATTAATGTTAAAATTGATAATACGAAGTATATTTTAGAAAGTTATATTTATTTGTAATGGTTTACCCTTAAAATTTTATATATATGATCCAATTATATAAATATTTTGATCGTACTAATATTCAGCAATATTATTCGATGATTTATAGAAAATAATTTTGAAATGTGGTTGATTGGAAAAGAAGTTTTTATTATCGTAGGCGTGAGACAAATAAAAAACAAAATTTAAAAGTTTTCGTGCCACGTTTGCTATGATTTGTACAAAATTAGTCACGGTAAACTGCCAAAATCAATTCCAAAAGGCTATCGGTACAAAATTAGTCACGATAAGAATGTCAAAATCAGTTCCAAAAATCTTTTGCTATGATCCGTACGGAATTAGTCACGGTAAAAGTGTCAAAATCAGTTTCAAAATCTTTTATTGTGATCTACACAATGCAGATCGCAACAAAGACAATGCAAATATATTATATTAAATCTTACCACATGCCTTTTTTATCGCAATCAGTTTGGTCTTGTGTAAGTTATTAGTCCAATAATTGATATAACGTGTTGCGACCTGAACATGGTTGGTCACAGTAAACGCCTTAAATACCAAAAGATGTACTTTTTTGAAGAATCGTTTTTTTCTAAAAAGGTGCTTCTTGAAAGTTGTGATCTTACTTATAGATTTCTGAAAAGATTATAACATTTTGAGATGTTTAATCATTTCTATAATATGTAATTAATTCAAGAACAAAAACCCAACATTAACAAAATCTATGTTACATGAAATATATCTTTTGATATTCAAACACTCTCATCTTGATTTAGATTTTCTTATTTCTTGTCATATGAATCAAACGACTTGTTATATCCTAAAAGAACTTCCAAAAAAAGATATAAGTAATAGAAAAGATCAAAAGAATTCTTCTTGGAAAGCGCATTCATACGTGTCTCAAGCTTTCATTCTTGCCGACAACCTTTCGAACGAATCTCTGACGAATTTATCCTAATGAAAGTCTGTAAGTTAGTATTTCTAATCTCTATTTTCTATCCAATAAAAAAGAATTACCGTTCAATGAAGTGGAAACAAGTCATGCCATGAATAATATATCAATTTCAAATGGATCAATGTCAGCATGGTGCAAACCGTGCAAAAAGGAATTAGAAGATGATATCCTAGATTTTTTGGAATTTATATTTAGAGAAAGCTAAGGAGAAACATAGTTACACCTAAATCTCGTATGACTAAATATATAGTTCATGGATATTTAGTAGGAAATTTTATTCTCTCCTAATTATTGACTGTAGAAAACTAGTTAAAATACTCATTTTTACAAATACGGAGGAATGTTCTAAGAAAGATTCTATAAGTATTAACAAAAGACATTTCCAGTTTAGTGAAATTGTGTGCTATAGATTTGGGTATATTTCAAGAAATTATGATCTTTGAAAAAAAGTGAAATGGAAAACAATATAGAAAGAATATTGTTGCAATGGTGACGCGAGTCAATATCGCTGAAGACTAATCTTCTAATTGGTGGTATGGTACATGTGCATCATTTCATGTTGCTCTTGATAAAGATATATACAAGTGATTTGAAATGAATAGTGATGCATGTAATGTGCAAGTGGGTAACACCAACAGATCAAAAGTAAAAGGACATGAAAATTTCGAGTCAATATTTATATATGAGAAAATGATAATTCCACCAATGTTTTATATGTTCTAGGAATGAAAAATAATTGGTGTCGGGTGATCGTTTGATCCAAGACAGAATCCTTGTTTGGAAATTATACTAAAGTAATAGAATTATGAAACTATGTACCACCAAAATTCAATGGGTAGACTAAAGAATTATGTTTATGCTTGTTATAGTAATGAATATTTATTATGGCATAGTGGACTTGCTCATATAGGACATAGCACAATTAATATAATTGTAAAAACGAGACTTATAAAGTGTGATATAGGTTTGTATGAAAAATACGAATTGTATGTAGAATCAATGATGATAAAAAAACCTTACAAACCTGTTGAAAGATGTACAAATTTGTTAGAGTTAATGCACACAACATATATGAGTTAAATTATATTTTGACGCATGAGGGTAAAATATACTTTATAAATTTTATTGATGACTACTCTAGATTTACTTATATCTATTTGCTTAAACACAAGTACGAGGTATTTAATATGCTTAAGATCTTCAAAGGAGAAGTTGGAAAATCAATAAGACACTAAGATTAAAATCTTTCATAGTGATCGAGGTGGAGAGTATTTATTTAAGAGAATTTTCTAGTTTTTATGAAGAGCATGAAATAATTCATCAATATTTAGTGCCTTACACACCGCGGTAAAATAGATTGGCTGAGCGTAAAAATAGATTTTTAATCGAGATTACCAATATTATGCTAGTTAATTCAAAATTGCATATTATTTTATAGGGTAAAGCTGTTTTAACGGCATCTCATATTTGTAATTGTAATCCTTTTAAGTGTGATATATATTCGTATGAAAAATATATATTGTATGTAGAATCAAAGATGATTAAAAATGCTTACAAACATGTTAACATATGTACAAAAATGTTAGAGTTAATGCTCACCAACTTATATGGGTTAAATGGTATCTTGACGCATGGGGGTAAAATATAATTTATAAATTTGACTGGTGATTATTCTAGATTTACTTATGTCTATTTCATTATACATAAGTATGAGGTCCTTTAATATGCTTAAGATCTTTAAAGGGGAAGTATAAAATCAATTCGACACTAAGATTAAAATCTTGCATAGTGATAAAGGTGAAGAATATTTCTTTGGGAGAATTTTCTAGTTTTTGCGAAGAGCATGAGATAGAATCTCAAATGATTTTAGTTAAAAGTTTAGTTTGATTTGGTTGGCCTAGTTAACTAAATTAAATTTATTTAGTGGAAATATAGGTAGGAATAATAGAAAATATTATATATAATTGAAATATCAGAAAACCGATAACACGAGGTGTATTTAGAAATTTATATTTATTTATTATGGTTTATGATAAAATTTTATATAGAGGATACAATTATATAAATATTTTGATTGTACTAATATTCATTCATATTATTCGGTGATTTGTTGAAAATATTTTTTAAATGTGGTTGATTGGAAAATAAGTTTTTATCATCGAAGGCGGTGAGAGAAATAAAAAAATAAAATTTAGAAGTCTTTGTACGAAGGTTTGTTATGATCAGTACGAAATTTGTTACGGTAAAAATACCAAAATCAGTTCCAAAAGGCTTTTTCCATGTGTACAAAATTAGTTACGATAAAAATGCCAAAATTAGTTCCAACAAGATTTGGCTATGATCAGTACGAAATTAGTCACGGTAAAAGTGCCAAAATCAGTTCCAAAAAACTTTTATTATGATCAACACAAGGTAGATCGCAACAAAAGACAAGACAAATACATTATATTATATTTTACCACAACGTGCTTTTTTTTATCGCAATCAATTCAGTCCTCTGTAAGTTATTAGTCAAATAATTGATATAACGTGTCGCAAGCTGAACATGGTAGATCGCGGTAAACGCCTTAAAAAGATGTACTTTCTTGATGAATCGTTTTTTTTTTCAAAAAGGTACTTCTTGAAAGTTGTGATCTTACTTATAGATTTCTGAAAAGATTATAACATTTTGAGATGTTTAATCATTTCTATAAATATGTAACTAATTTAAGAACAAAAACACAACATTAACAAAATCTATGTTACATGAAATATAACTTTTGATATTCAAACACTCTCATCTTGATTCAGATTTTCTTGTTGCTTGTCATATGAATCAAACGGCTTGTTATATCCTAAAAGAACTTCCTGAAAAAGATATAAGTAAAAGAAAAGATCAAAAGAATTCTTCTTGGAAAAAGCATTCATACGTGTCTCAAGCTTCCATTCTTCCCGAAAACCGTTCTAACAAATCTCTAACGAATTTATCCTAATGAAAATTTGTAAGTTACTATTTCCAATCTCTATTTTCTAACCAAGAAAAAATAATTACCGCTCAATGAAGTGGAAACAAGTCATGCCATGAATAAAATATCGATTTCGAGTGGATCCATGTTAGCATGGAGCAAAGCGTGCAAGAAAGAATTAGAAGATGATATCCTAGATTTTGGAATTTATATTTGGAGAAAGCTAAGGAGAAACATAGGTACACCTAAATCTCGTATGACTAAATATATAGTTCATGGAACCCCTACCACATCCTAAGTATTCCAAGCAAAAACACTCTAGTTTTTCGACAAGTAATCTATCAGACGCTTCCTCATCTATGATAGTAACAACGTTCTTATCCTTAAAATTTTCCCACTGAGAAACACATACACTTCTATATTTTCATTTGTCCCTCGGATCATCTACCCTTTTGAAATCTGAGACAAAACCCTCTAACTGCTACTTTTTCATCCCTTCAACACCCCGATCCATTTGGTGTGCAAAGTTGCTGCATAACATTCTTGGGCTACTTTTTAACTACTTCGAACCGTCCCCACCTGATCTCCAACCACATATTTTAAACACATGTGGACCGTGGAAGCTATGTCGTGCATTTTTGACAACCAAAGATCGGATTGTATGTTATAGGGCTGTCTATTACCACAAATAACACATTCACTTTATTCTTAAATGACCATATTCCCAATAGGAATTCTTCCTCAAATTCCATAATAAAATTAGTTGTCTCACCAGTAATCTCAATTATCGTTCTCTCCAAATTATTGAATGTAGAAACATATTTAAAATACTCATTTTTGCAAATACGGAGGAATGTTCTAAGAAATGTTCTATGAGTATTAATATAAGACATTTCCAGTTTAGTGAAACTGTGTGTTATAGATATTGCTATATTACAATAAATTACGATCTTTGAAAAAAAGTCAAATGGAAAAAAATGTAGAAAAAATGTTGTTGCAATGGTGACGCGAGTCAACATTGCAGAAAACTAATATTAGGATTGGTGGTATGGTACATGTGCATCAGTTCATGTTGCTCATGATAAAGATATATTCAAATTATTTGAAATGAGTAGTGATGCATGTGATGTGCAAATGGATAACACTATTAGATCAAAAGTAGAAGGACATAGAAATGTCGAGTATGGTTTGGTTTATTTTGGGCTCTGTAAAGTATTTTGAGTATCGAGTGTTTGGTATAAAGTAGTGAGAGATTTGAGTAGCTTGGTTGTATTAAATGTTCATTAACCTCATTAATAAAAGTAGTTAGGGTATTTATATCCTAAATTACGGACCCATGGGCTTACGGGTCAAGTTATGGAACCGAGTCAAGTTTAAGGACACATTAGTCTTTTAAGCTGATTAGCACCTAGCTTAGTAAAAAAGTGTTTAGGTGTTTCTTTACTTTTGTCCTGTCCGGATAGTTCAGTGGTACGTTTATGTCCGAATTGCCCTTGTCCAGATAGTTCAGTGAGCTGTGACTGGATAATCCAAACTCATCAGTAGCCCATTTGTTAGGCCTAATCAAATATCTTTGGTAGGACTAAAAAACCTACTTAGCCAGTAGTGACTTTGTCCGATCTGCTTGTGTACTTCGTAGTGGGAGGTTTATTCTTATTGTTAACTCTGTTCGAACTGACTTCTTTTTCGAGAATCCTAAGAGTTTTCTTCTTGGATCGTGGGACACGTGTCACAATCTGGTTCGACCTACCAACCGTTTTTCTTCCTAGATCGGCACACCTACTAAGTCTAGAAAGTTACATAGGCATTTAACCATTCATAGGTTTGCGCCGTCTTTAATCATTGGCAAACCTCTTCAACTCCTCCTAGGTAACAGTTATTTTTTTCTACTATTATATAATTTGTTTTTCACTATTCCATTGTCTTCATCACTCAAAACTTTTCTAGAGAGAGATTCTCACACTTATATTCAAACTTGTTTTTGAAGATTTTTATGTTCACATCCATAAATGCACTTGTTAAAGGCGGCTGGTTAAACTTATCAGAGCTAGAAAAGGCGAGAAAAGTTGAAAGGGAGAATCGCATTACTAGCGGTCTCTCAGTTTCTCCAAGTGAGAAGTCTGGTGAACCAACCTAAGAAGCTGACCAAGGATCATCCTCTTCCAGAAATCCTAAGCCCAGACAGTTATTCAGACCAAGCCTCTCTTCTCTTCATTCAGGTGTTTCTGTTCAGGAGTCTCATCCTCTTTTTGCCAAAGAAAAAGCAGTTTCGAGTGTCAGAAAACCTTCCCAATTTTTAGCTATGAGTTCAGATGCTAAGAAATCCACGGAGAAGTTAACCCCATGCCGGACGACTCATCTAACAAGAGCTCAAACTTCTACTTCACTGCCAAAGCCCTCCCGATCAGAGGTATCTAAAGCAGCCTCAAAATATAAGCCCTCCAGATCGGAGGCATCTAAAGCAGCCCCAAAGGCTAGGTATTCCGAATACCAACCTCAACCGGACAGCAGGCCTTTAGAAACAACATGCGCTCATTCATCAGAACAACCTTCAGTGCCAGAAGCTGATCCTCCACTATCCAAGGCAACTGATAAACCTTTCACAGTGATGGAAGAAGTAATGGAAGACAGTATCGAAGAGGATCCCTTCGAAACTGAAGCATCAGGTCAAACCAGGGATGCGGCCTCTAATAGGAAGGGTAAAGGCAAAGTCAAGGTCTGTTTGATTCATCCAGATCTTCCGGCGTGCCTAGAAGGCAAGGTAGGCCTTTGCTTCAAAAATATCACTATTAAATATCTGATAGCTCTTCAAAACATCAACTATGCCTACACCCACACTGCTGAGTTGGGCCGGATCCGGACGAAATGGGGGATCCCAGAGTCAGTGAAGGTAAGGATACTTGTCACTCCGGAGACTCTGATGGACTGTAAACTCAATGAGGTAGTCATCTTTACTGAGGTTCCAAATGGACCGAGAAATTGTCAGATATTTCCACTTGGTTAAGCTCTTCCCAAGCCAACTAAGTCCAAACTCATGGTATTCTCTCCTTGCTTGCATAATGGAATCAAGGTTGTCCCAAATCCCTCTCCCAATAGAGCAATTTTCCATTGTGTCAAGTCTATGCAAGAATCACCATATTCCCTTCTACCATCATAATATGGGAACGATTTCAAGGTGGTAGACGAATTACTAGAGTCTGAGAAAAACTGGAGGACACAGTTCCTGTTTATCAGTGGGTCATGGGAGAATGGTAGAAAGATCAAGGCCAACACCAATCCCAGTATGTTAACTAGCAGATGGAAGAGTATTGGTAAATTTTTTATCTTTGTTTTTCATGTTCTTCTTTTTAACTCATAAGTATTCCTCTCATAATTTATTTGTCACTTCTTTTTCAGTGCTGCCGAAGGAGTTCACCGGACACCTAGAGAAGGGGCAAACAACTTGTGCCAAACTTAATGCACGGGCTGCAGACCGTTGGGTAAATGCCTTCCACAATTGCTTCACCTTAGGAAATCTTGTGAGGTCCCATCTGTGGAACACCACAGGTCGGAGGGACCTCACCTGGGAAGAGCTAACTACACCGCCTCCTCATGGTGTGATTCTCAAGCGAATAGAGGCCAAAGATGGTAAATTGGCCTTACCTTCCAGGGCTAAAGCTCCTAGCAAGATGAAAGGAAAGAAGAAGAAAGCTGCAGCAGAGCCGGTCCAAGCTGCCACATAGGGGACTGGTTCGGGGAACCAAGGGGGGATCGACGCTGCCTTGCTCAAAGTAGTAGAGGTTGAGACTGTTAGGGAGGCAGGAGAATCATAAAACCCGCCAAATCATCCCCAAAAGGACCGAAAGAGAAGAGCAAACAGTGATGAAAAGGCTGCAAAAAAGAAGAAGAAGGTCACCTTATGCAAATAAATAATTCTTCGTCCTTCAGGGCTTCTACCCCCACCAGCCCCTGTTGATCCCACTCTACAAGAGAAGATTCCAACAGGGTTGCACTCCGGAAAGGGAATTGGGGAGGAATTGAAGGAGTGGACATTAGTGCCATTCAAGACATTGATTTATACTTCAATGATTCTGAGAAGGATGATTTTGGAGGTCCCTTGCGCCCTTCGATCTTTGCTAACATGGTGACCTATAATGGTAAGTCTTTCTCCGTGTCCGGAGATCAAGATATTATGGCCCATTCCCTTCTTAGTCACATCCAGCCAGTGTTTGACCTGGAGAGATAAGTGAAGAGTCAGACCACACTCATCAATAACCTCGCTACTGACAAAGAGTCTCTGTCAACAAATCTTCGCAATGCCAATCAGAGCATATAAGAACTAAAGAAATAGATAGAAGCACTGAGGAAAGACAAGGAAGATCTATCAACCAAGCTGGCCACTTTGGAGACTGCAGGTACCAAGCTTCAAACTAAGTGCTCCGGTTTGGAAAAGGATCTCACAACATTAAGGGAGGACATGAAGACCAAAGATGGTGTCATTCAAATCCTGTCAGGTGAGAAGACTTCCTTAGAAGGTACTGTGTCTAAAGTGACCAAGGAGAAAGAAGAATTGGTGAAGAAGCAGGAACAAACTATTCAGGAAAGCATTGATAAATATACCAACGAGGTGATAGACTCCTTAGAGACAAGATATGCTGAGGTTAAGTCTGACATGGTGCTGCTCTTCCATGAAACTTTTCCGAAGAGGACTCTTGGTCCCTTTTGGAAATTTGTAAACTATGACGACATCTCATTTCACACTATGGTTGCTGGTGACAAGTACAATTATACCAGTGGATTAGATTCCACCACTGATGAAGAGGAAGGAACTGGTGAGAGTTCGAGTGCCGAACTCAAAAGTCCCAAGAAATGAGGCGACAAAAGAAAAGCCGAAGGGAACAAGCCCTAAGGTTTAAACATCTTTTTGTTTTCTTACTTTTGTGCACGATTAAAATCCTTGAATGGCCAAGACATATTTTGTTCTTCCTATGCGGTTAAAGTCCGAATAGGTTTATTTATCAAATATTTCTTTGTTTAACACTTTCTTTTCCTTTAATTTTAATGGCTAATGTTTAAGTAGCCCCAGTGATTTCAGAAGTATTATAGTCAGAGTGTTTAATATCCCCGATGATATATGTTTAATGGTCATCACTCAACTAGGTTTATCCGATCTACCAAAGATCCAAAGTGTTGAACCAGTGATTTATACTTGAATTGAATTGTAGCAAAACCACACCAGATATTTTAAGAAGGCATCACATTTTATTGAATGAAAAACCGGACACCTTATTAAAACCTCCCTGCGCCACCAGGGTAGGAAAGAGTATGCCCCTAATATTTACATTGATATCTAACAAGTAACTATTTACATAACTTTTATTCTAGATATAATCTGAGATGTTCAATATTCCATGGGTTCTTCAAAACCCTTCCTTCTTTGTCCTGAAGCCTATATGTCCTAGGCTTAAGTTTTTCGGATACCTCATAAGGGACTTCCTAGTTTGGAGCCAGCTTACCGAACTGCTTCTCCTTGGTGTGTAGGAAAACTTTTCTCAAAACTTTATCTCCCAGTTGAAAATGTCTTCTCTTGACCTAGGTAGCAAACCTGCTCCTCATCAAACCTTGGTAGTAGGTTGTTCTCAAGTGAGCTTTAACCCTTTTTTCTTCTATTAAGCCCAACTGATTCCTAATTGCTATCTCATTAGCCTGTTCGGAATAGTTATGGACCTTGTATGATGGTAGGGTAGCTTCAATGGGGGGTAATGACATCCATCCCATATACTAAAGCCAAAGGATATTCTTGTGTAGCATCCCAAGGAGTAGTTCGATATGACCACAACACTTCTTGCAGATAGCTTGGCCACTTCCCTGCTGCCCCCTCTAGGTTCTTTTTTAATCCTGACAGAATAGTCATGTTGGCAACTTCAACCTGTTCGTTCGCTTATGGATGGAAAGGAGAATAAAAGCAGTGCTGAATGCTTCCCTGGAGGCACAAAAAATCTCCATATCCTTGTTATCAAACTAGGCCCCGTTATCTGTGGTAATCTTCTTAGGAATCCCAAATCTGCAACATATATTGGATAAGATGAATTTTATGACAACTTTTGAAGTGGTTCGTGCCAAAGGAGTTGCCTATATCCTTTTGAGAAGTAATCAATAGCAACTATAATAGTCCTGCACCCTCGGGACGCCATTAGCAGAAGCCAACCTAAATCTAATCCCCAACGAGCAAAAGGTACTGGCGCAGAAATTGACTCCATAAGTACTGTTGGCACATGGATTTCATTACCATACCTTTGACATGAAACACACTTCTTTACCATATTTTTAGCATCTTCCATTATGGATGGCCAATAGTACCGAGCCAACAATACTCTCCAGGTTAGTGCCCTGTAGCCACAATAAGCTGACCCTTCACCATTGTCTAGTTCAGATAGCACCACTTGAGATTTTTCAACCCCCAAACAACGTAAGAAAGGTCTACTGAAAGACATTTTATAGAGCACTTCCCTTATGATAAGAAATGCACGAGCCCTGTGTTTAATTTTTCTTGCTATAACTTTATTCGAAGGAAAAACCCCATCAGAAATGTATTGAAGAAGGGGAAATCTCGAATCTCTTGGTTGGACTACTTGTATACTCAAGATTTCTTCCTCTTCCTTGTTCTGGCTTGACTGTATGGATGGGCATTCTTGTACCCAAATCCAAGGGTAGGACTCAGAATATGCTATGGTCACCAAGGAATCTGCTAGCGTATTTTCTGATCTAGGAATATGCGCATAACAAACACTTTTGAAGTTGGCTGCCACCTCTTTAAGGATGAGTAAGTATTTGATCAGCTGTTCTTTCTTGGCCTCATATTAACCTTGAACATGGTGGATAAGAAGCTGGGACTCACTTATCAACTTAAATCTTTTAGCCCCACATAGGAAATCTAATTTAAGACCAACTATAGTTGCTTGATATTCAGACTCATTGTTAGAGGCCCTGAACCCAAAACATATAGCCTGGTACATTTTATCACCATACGGAGAGGTGAGGAAAATTCCAGTTCCACAACCCATTGTGCTTGATTAACCATTAGTCCAAACTACCCATTCTTTTTTTGTTTTCCCTTCTAAAACTTGTTTAGAACTCTTATCTGAATGGAATTCTACTAGGAAATCAGCAACAGATTGAGCCTTGATAGTTGTTCGTGGGGAAAAATCAATGTCATAATCACCCAACTCTACTGACCACTTGGTCATCCTGCTTGATATGTCTGCTTTCTGAAGAACATTCTTCAATGGAAAAGACGTTCGGACAATAATGGAATGAGACTGAAAATACGGCATCATTTTTCTTGCAGAAATCACTAAGGCTAGTGCTAGCTTTTCAAGCTTCAGGTACCTCTTCTCAGCATCTATCAGGCTTTTGCTGATGTAGTACACCGGACGAGGGTAATTGTCCACCTCTCTTACCAACACTGCACTTATAGCGCATTCTAACACAACCAAGTATACATATAGTGTTTCTCTTTCTATGGGCTTGAAAACAGTCTTTGGTGAGGACAAGTGTTTCTTTATTTCATCAAAAGCTTGGTTGCATTGTCGAGACCAATTAAAGTCTTTAGCACTCTTCAAGGTTTAGAAAAATGGAGCACATTTATCTGAAGATCTTGAAATAAAACGATCTAAGGCAGCCAACCTTCCAGTAAGCCTCTGGACTTCTTTAATATTCCAAGGAGGATCCATTTCTAATAAGGCATTCAACTGATCCGGATCGGGCTATATCCCGTTCTCACGTATTACATACCCCAAATATTTTCCGGACCGAACCCCAAAGACACATTTTTCTGGATCCAGTTTTAAATTCACCCTTGTCAAATTGGCAAATTTTTTTTGAAAGTCACCTATATGTAAATCTTCTTCCAAGCTCTTAACCATCATGTCATCGATGTACACCTCCATATTCTTACCAATCTGACTAGCAAATGTTTTGTTTACTAAGCTCTAATAAGTATCCCTAACATTCTTTAACCCCATAGGCATCACTTTGTAGCAATGGAGACCTCTGTCTGTAACAAACGTAGTATGATCTTAGTCCTTCAAATCCACCTGAATCTGATTGTACCCAGAGAAGGACAACAGCTTGTTGCCACACGTTGAGTCCACCAACTGATCTATCCGAGGGACCAGATAAAGATCTTTTGGGAAAACTCTGTTGAGGTCAGTAAATTCAATACACATACGCCATTTCCCGTTCTTTTTCATGACCACCACTGGATTGATAGTCCATAAAGGATACTGGGACTCCTTTATGTTCCCCATCTTGGACTATTACATCAGCTTTCTCCTTAGAGAAGGCCCTCCTTTTCTGCACGACATGGAAACATCGCTCCGAATCAATAGCTTGTGAAAGATAACGCTTGCAGGAACTCTGGTTATATCACCATTGCACCAAGCAAAAACATGTTGATTGTCTGACAAAAAGGACAACAATTTCTTTTTTGACTCTGGCGTCATCTTGGAGCCAACCTTAACACTTCTACCCTCTGCGAAAGGGTGGGTTTCAACTTATTCCACCGGTATTATAATACTAGGGGCTACTCTGGGGTCATCAATCTCGCCTTCCTCATCCGAAGGCCTTAGTAACTGCTAATATTCATTGATTAAAACTGCTCCCAAAGTTTTAGGAGCAAGTGCAGTTGCATAACACTCCCTTGCTATCTTCAGACAACACCCACCTGTCCTTGAACTACATACTTCAAACACTGATGGACTGTTGAGGCTACAACATGCATTCTAGAGAGCCAGGATCTCCCAAAGATTGCATTGTAACATGTGGGGCAGTCTACCATAATGAATAACACTCTGACCAGCTTTTTAAAAGCCCTTTGCCCAACAACACCTCTTCCTCAAATTCCTCGATTACATTCGCAGAGCTCCCTGTGAAGCCCACAATGGTTCTGTTTGACCGTTGAATAACGGCTGGATTTTTCATCTGCTTGTTAGAGCTTAAAAAAAGGATGTTTGCCAAACTGCCCGCGTCTATCATAATTCGTCCAAATCATTGCCCCCAATAAATGCTCCTATCACCACAACATCCTCATGAGGCCCAACGATATTTCTTAAATCATCCTCATCAAAGACTATAAATGGAAAAAGGCTTTGGGAGTGATAAGAAGTCATGCCTCCTTCCAACTGAGTAGCTAGAGAGTGAACATGCCTATTCCTTGATGAAGGAGTGGACGCTGTCATGGTATCCCCTCTGAATATAGTGAATGACTCAAAGAAACTAATGAGTCCAGACACCGTCTTAGTTTGTTCTGTTATGATCCCTATTTTATTCTGGGTTGGATCACGACCCAGGTACTCCGAATCAACATCAAATCTTTCAAGGATCACCATTGCCCCCTCCAGAGCAGATTTTCCCGTATTGTTCGTAGGCCTAGTTCGAGGAGCATTATCAAGCCTGTTTCCACCTCTTCTTTTGACATAAGCCCCAAACTTACCCTTTTCAATGAGATTCTGTATTTCCTGCTTCAGAGCAATGCAGTCCTGGGTGTTATGGCCAATATCATTGTGATATTGGTAAAAACAAGTATTTCGACTGTCTCTGGGAGACTACAGTGCTGCTCGTTTCCGGAAATGGACCTCATCATTGGTCTTGTCATAAATTATGGCTACATTATCTTTTAATTCTGCAAACCACTCCGGTTGAACCCAAGGACCTCTTTTACTCCTCGAATGCTGACTTTGAGATTGATTTTGGTTGGATTGAGCCTGTTTAGCCATGTTGGACCCTTGTCCGGTCTCCTTAGCCTTATACCCGGACTGGTTTTGGTTTTGAGCTGATGGGGTGGACCTCACCTGACAGTGCACCCTGGTTTTCTTGGTTTCATCCACGTTAATCTGCTTTCCCACCTGATTTAACAGGCCACCCTAAGTCATGGTCTTCTTCTTGGTTACTGAATCAGCCAGATTCCCATGGTTCAACCCTTGCCTCACAGAAGCAATTGCCACCTGTTCAAAGCAATCTGCTAACCCGTTCTTGGTATTTATAAACCGACTTACTTAGTCCTCTAAGGACTCATTTGGCTCTTGGGCACAATGGATGATAGTATCTCCATTTCTCTTCACCACCTTACTTCCCACAAATTGCCTTCGGAAGGCAACCCAGAAGGTATCAAAGTTTCTGATTCACCCTTGGGGTAAACTGTTGTACCACTTAAGAGCACTTCCCGTAAAAGATTGGGAGAAGGCTCAATACCGAAGTTTATCATCGTCATTAAAGTTCATCATGAAGTTCTTAAACTGCTCCAGATGATTTTCCGGATCTTTACTCCCATCATACTTCTCTATTTTGGAACTGTCAAACCTTTTGCGTAGGTTTCTGGACAATATCTTGGCAGACAATGGTGATTGTCTCCAATTCCTATTACGACTGAAGAATGTGTATTCATTAGGTGTTGCAAAGATACCTGGTTCGGTTTGAAAAGCAAAAGGATTGATTAGAAACTGATCTACATGCCTGTGACTGTGGCTGTGAGATGACCCTTTTCCCAGATGACTTTTAAGTCTCCCATGCCTATCTCTGTTTATTGAATATTTTTTAACTAGTTTTTGTTTCTTCATGGACCTTTATTCATCACTGCTCTATGACAAAGACTTCTCAAGCTCAGCCTCGTTGGAAGAGCTGCTAGAGGATTCAGAATCTGAACTTTCAACCGGTTTGGACCGGTGAGTCTTCTTAGAATGACATGGGTCTTCTTTGAACTCAAATGAGTCTTTACTGATGGATCATTCTCCCTAGGATTGTCAGTATGATAGATGGTTGACGCCCTTGACTTCTTCTTTATACCCATTTCTGCTTATTTATGGCCCTCAACGCTTCTATTTCTGCTCTTAATTCGTCTCGCTCTTCGATGGTGTATTCTTTGTTTTCCCCAACTACCTCCACCACAGATGGTGGATTTGCTTGCTCGTTTGGATCCATCCAGATAGGTCCTTTCTACTGGTTTTGAATGCAAGATTCAGGCACCGGCGCCTCCCACTGTGGTCGCCAATTTGGTTTGGTTTATTTTAGGCTGGGGGTAATTCTGTAAAGTGTTTTATAAAGTATATTGAGTATTAAGTGTTTGGTATAAAGTAGTGAGAGATTTGAGTATCCTGGTTGTATGAAATGTTCATTACCCTCATTAATGAAAGTAGTTGGGGTATTTATACCCTAAATTAAGGACCCATGGGCTTACGGGTCAAGTTATAGAACCAGGCCAAGTTTAAGGACCCATTAGTCTTTTAAGCTGATTAGCACCTAGCTTAGTCAAAAGGTGTTTAGATGTTTCTTTACTTTGTCATGTCCGGATAGTTCAATGGTACGTTTATGTCCGAATTGCCCTTGTCTGGATAGTTCAGTGAGCTGTGACTGGATAATCCGAACTCATCAGAGTTAATATTTATAAATGAGAAAATGATAATTCCACCAATGTTTTATATGTTCTAAAAATGAAAAACAATCGGTTTCGGGTGATCTTTTAACCAATGTGGGAATTTGTTTTATGTACGAATCTAGTAAACTCTTTCTAACCAAAGACGGAATCCTTGTTTGGAAATAATAATAATAAAGTAATAGAATGATGTAACTATGTACCACCAAAATTAAATGGGGAGATATGTTTATGGTTGTTCTAGTAATGAGTATTTATTATGGCATAGTAGACTTGCTCATATAAGAAATAGAACGACTGATATAATTGTTAAAACCAGACTTGTAAAGTGTGATATAGGTTCGTATTAAAAATATGAATTGTGTGTAGAATCAAAGATGATTAAAAAACCTTACAAACCTGTTGGAAGATGTACAACATTGTTAAAGCTAATGTACACTAACATATATGAGTTAAAAGGTATCTTGACTCATGGGGGTAGAAGATATTTGATAAATTTGATTGATGACTACGCTAGATTTACTTATGTTTATTTTCTTAGAAATAAGTATGAGGTATTTAATATGCTTAAGATCTTCAAAGGAGAAGTAGAAAATCAATTAGAAACTAAGATTAAAGTCTTTCATAGTGATCGAGGTGGAGAGTATTTCTTTACGAGAATTTTCTAGTTTTTGTGAATAACATGAGATAATTCATCAATATTTGGTGCCTTACACACCGCAATAACATAGATTGGATTAGTGCAAAAATAGAACTTCTATCGAGATTACCAATAATATGCTACTTAATTCAAAATTGAATATTATTTTATGGGGTGAGGCTATTTTAACTACATGTCATATTTTTAATTGTTTTCCTCTTAAGAAGATCGGAGTGTTTCCATATGAGTTATGGAAATGAAGAAAACCAAATATAGACTACTTTGAAGTGTGGGGTGTTTAGCTTTTTTGTAAAAATACGGATTTAAGAAAGATAAAATTAAGTTCTAAACCTATAGGGTATGTGTTTATTGGTTGTGTCGCCAATAATAAAGCTTATATAGGCTATTAGATTTGAGATCTAATGTGGTATTTGAATCAAAGAAGTAGAGTTCTTTAAATCAAATTATATGATGATAACATGATATAAACAACTGTAGAAAATGAGGAAATTATTGGTTACCCCAATAAGATCTTAGATGCAAGATTAGATTAGACCATGACACCATTTAAACCCTTAACCCTTTAAGAACCATTGTTCTCTTAAGAAGTTTAGGATTATGTTATTTAAATCTAAATGAATATATATGTTCATCTTGTTACTACTATTGGATGATATCAGTATCCTTTAATATAATGCTCCCAATTTTATCTTAGGTATTTCAATATCTATAAGGAATCACTTAATTTTCAATTCAAGGCTTACAGATGAAGTTGTTAATCAAGGTGTTGCTCAAGATGCTGGTATAGTTGTTGCTTAAGATGATGTACATAATTTTGGTCTGGTTGATGATTAAATTCCTTCTCAAGTTGGTGACTACACATATGCTTATTGCTATTTGCAAATCAAAAGGATATTCTCCCATTATAAGATTGTAAACTTCTTCCTTAAGCTTTTGTTCTTAATCATGAAGTAATTGTAATTAGGGAAATAATTATATGTATTATGAAAATAGTACTTTAAACAGTCGTGTATACGATATATTTCATACTCAATAAAGTATTTTACTTTTTGGGAAAAAAGAAGATAAAAAAGAGATGGATGTCACGTGGCTCTAAAAGGACTAAGTTGGTACCGATTTGTATTTATTTCAGCCGAAGTTTAATACATGTTGCGTTCTCACTGAAAAATAAGGACGAGAAAGTCTCGGTTATCCGATCAAAATCAATCCAATAATAATGATATCACATTTTTTAAAAGTAGAATCGGTTATACATTACTCTCATCGAATTCGAATGATATTTTGAATTTCGAACTTTTTACACGAGTATTTAGTCCGAGTTTGATTCATCGGATAATATATGATAGATACTCATAGTTTAATAATATTTAAACTATAATATATTATTTATAAAACTTTAAAAGAGTTGTTATTGTTTTTCAAGTTTTTGTTTTCTTTTCATTTTATATATTTTTAATGAAACAATTTATTACACAGTCTTCTAACCGAATAAATCGATGTCTATTATATATCTGTAATATTCAATTAGATCTTGATTTTAATATTGGTGTGGATTATTTTCAACTGAGGTTAATTTTGTCTAGAGTTTTATGATGTTTCAAGGGTATTTAATGCTTAAGTAGTTTGTAGTGAGAGATTTGAGCTGTCTGGTTGTATTAAATGTTTATTACCCTCATTAATGAAAGTGGTTGGGTATTTATACCCTTAATTATGGGCCACATGGGATTTCTAGTCACACTTATGAATTCAGGTCGAGTTCAATGACGCATTAGTTTTTAAGCAGGTAGGTAATTAGCTTAGTCATGAGGTGATTTAGTTTTTAATACATTAGTCCTGTTCGGATGGTATAGTGGGTGGTTTTTGTCCAAATTTCCCCTATCCGGTTCCCATAGTGAGTGGTGAGAAAATCCGGACTCATCAAATATGAATATAAAAGTGTTTTGGTAAACAATTTTACGTTGACGGTGACAAATAATGATCTCGTGAAAAGTCTTCTAATGATCTCAAATACAAAACAACTTTAAAATAAAAATAACTCACTTGTATTATTTTTTCTATAGTCAAAATAGTGTTCATATTTTACAGCACCCACAAAATAAAAGAGTTAGAAATGAAGTTTTCATTTTCAAACCTAGCTTTTGAATCTCTTCTCGAATCTTAATAGCACAGTCCACTTTACCGAGTCTACAATAGACATTTAACAACACATCGTAAGGATATTAGTCTAAACCAAATTGTTCAAACCAAATTGTACCGGTTTGGCTCTGAATCGATCTCGTTTTCAAAAGTAAACCACGAACCGAGTAAAAACCGGTTCGGTTCACGGTTTAACAGTGCAGTTCTGATCCGATTTTTGGATCTAGTGACCCTTTAACAACTATATGTGTGACTAAAAAAATTGTATATTAGGTTTATATCCTATTATTTTTTTTATCTTTTTACCTTTGGAAAATATAAAATAAACTTTAAAAGTATGTTTTTTGGTCAGATATAAAGCAAATTGAACATTGTTTTTCTTTGAGACCTAGTTGAAGCAATACTCATTCATTCAGAATGTAGATTCACCGATATTTTATTCAACATTCTTCCATTCATCGATATCTAAATGTGTAAGATTCTGTTTCAAACTATATATATAATGTATGTATTTTTTATAAATCAATAATAAACATGTATTTTACAAATTCATGTTATTATAAAGATTTATGAAATTATGAACTTGTCTTGTAACCAAATTTCTAGATTGTTATGATATCTTTAAATGAGGCAGGCTTTTCTAAACGAGATATGATCTTATAGACGAGGCATAATCTTCTAGACGGGATATAACCTTTTATATTAGGCATATTCTTTTAGATGATGCAGAGTCTTTTAGATGAGTTATAATATTTTAGATGAGATATTGTATTCTATACGTGGGTATTCTGGACAAAGGCCTTTTATGAATATTGCTCTGAACTTGGAAGACAAGTAAATATATATTCACTTACTCTGTGTTTTACCCTGGTAATATGAGAATTTCAAAGATATAATGCTTTATGACAAAAAATGCACCATCAACTTGGATGAAGTTCTATCAGCCTGGGAATCTAATAATATATAAAATTTAAAGATTTAATGTTTAAGAACGATGGTGAAGAAGGTTTAAATAACTCAAGGGGAAGAAGCGAGAAAAAATAAAGAGAAATGGGAAAAAAGACACATGTTCAAGTCAAAATCAAATGTTGTGACATCTCAAAGTTGAAATGTTATCATTGTCACACTTCTGGTCATTTCAAGAAGGATTGTCCTCAGAGAGGAGGCAGTGGTAGTTCATCTGCTCAGATTGTGTTAAGTGAAGATGAAGGTTATGAGAATAAATAAGCACTAACAAGAGAAATTTGGGAAAATAAGAAGAGTTGGGTCATGAACTCAGGATGCTCATATCACATTTGTCCAAGAATAAAATATTTTGAGACATTAGAATCTAAATAAAGCGGAGTTGTACTTCTTGGTAACAATAAATCTTGAAAAATTTAAGGTATGGGTTATATCAGACTCAAAATGTTTGATGATCGTGATTTTATTTTGAATGATGTGAGGCATATTCCCAAGCTTAAGGGAATTTTTTTTCCATTAGCATGTTTGATCATCTATGATATTACACTAGAGTTAAACGTAAGATAATGAGAATTGCATTAGTAATAGCCAAAGGGTCTAAAATAAATAGTTTATATATTTGAGAAGGTTCCAATGTTATTTGTAATATATTAGTAATTAGTGTATACTACAGACATAACTAAACTATGGAATTTGTGGTTGGGTCATGTCACTGAAAAATGCTTAATTGAATTAGCTAAAAAAGGTTTGTTAGGAAAAGTAAATTTACACAAACTAGAATTTTGCGCTTACTCCACACTAAGCAACACAATGTGAATTTCAGGATGGGAGTACATAAGTCTGGTAGGCCATTTTAGTATGTTCACTCAGACCTTTGGGGTCTAGAGTTTTTTCTAATCATGGGGGGAATTCATACTTTCTTATCATAATTGATGATTATTCTAGATGGGTACAAGTGCGGTGTATGTTGTTGGGAGCTAGATTATCCCAATGTTTATGGGGATAACCTGTTAGTACTGCATCATAATTGATAAACAGATGTCCATCAACAAGGATATATCCAAAGACACATATAGAGGTTTCGAGCGGCCGACCGACAGACTATTCTAACTTAAAAGTCTTTGGAGCTTTAGTATTTTCCCATATCAAGCAAGAAATGCTAAATCTTTGAAGTGTGTTTTCACTGGTTATCCTGATGGTGTGAAGGGTTATACGTTGTGGAAGATATAATCTGGAAAACCAAAGTTTATAATAATCAAGGATGTTACTTTTGATAAGACCCAAATGAGGATGAAGTAAAAGTACATGGATAGATGACCATAGATGGGGGTAGAGAGAATCCAGTTTGATCATGAGTATTCCAGTAATGAGAACGAAGAAGATTGTCAAAACAAGTACTTAAAGAAAGTAGAAGTCAAATAATAGCTATTGTGGGCTATCAGCTACCACGTGATATGGGGAGAATAATTATTACCCCACCTAAGATATATGGTTATTTTGAGCTTATTTGTTAGGATTTGAAAGAGAATAAAGAGGTGCAACACTCGGAACCAAAGAAATTAAGAGATGCATTCAAAATAAATGATATGAAAGAGTGGCTGAAGGAAATGAAAGAGTAAATTCTTTCATTGAAGAAGAATCAATCTTGGAATCTTGTGTCATTACCTAAGAAAAAAGGGTAGTTGGTTGGGTGTTCAAAAGGAAATAAGTTATACCATGGGTTGAAATATCAAGGTATAATGCGATACTTGTAGTAAATAATTTTACTCAGGTGAAAATGATCGATTACAACGAGATCTTTTCACCGGGGGTGAAATATTTTGTTATATAATGATTCTTTTGGAAATTGTAAATATGTATGATCTTAAGTTTTACCATATGGATGTGAAGATCGCATTCTTACATTGAGATTTAGATGAAACAATCCACATAAAACAACCTGAAGGTTTTGTGGTATACAATTCAAAAGTATGTTTGTTAAAAAAATATTTGTATGCGTTAAAGTAGAGTTTAAGTCAGTGGTATTGTTGGTTTGATGATTATTTATTAAAGACTGGTTTTATGAAAAACAACTATGATAGTTTCAGTACATTTTTGAATGACAATCTTAGTGGATTCTCCACAATAAGATCATCTGGGTAGTTCCTGTCTGTTTCAACACTATTTTTTGTCATGACATTCAAATAGATGAAATTTTTTATCGTTACCCAATTAGGTTTTTTATAATCTTTTATCATATCATATATCATATATTTGGGCCATTCGCAAAAATTAATGTTTAAACCACCCCCACCAAATTTATGGTTTTAATTTTTAACCGAAATTATATTTACATAAAATATATTTTAATTACTAATAAATATTATCTAAAATTATATGTTAACGAGAATTGTCTAGTATTTAATACTCAATATTTTCATAATTAATGAATATTTTATTTTGTTATAACTATATTATATTGAAAAATAGTGTACACAATTCGAGCATATAAAAAAATATGAATAAATAATTTAATGTAATTGTTATATATACTAAATGTATTAGAATCAACAAAATCTTTATATGAGACAATTTGAGAGAGATATCCAACAACTCAATGGAGTGGAGTCTCATGGGTAATTTTAATTGTATAACAAACTGACTGAATAATTGTCTTATTTAACATCGTGTTTACGAAGTCTTGATGATTTCAACAACATAATTTTAGGCTCCTCTCTTGAAGATGTTGGATTCATTGGATCTCCTTTTACTTGGAACAATAATAAGAATTGGTTTAGACTAGATATAGTGACCATTAATTGCCAAATGAGAAACTATTTTGATTCAATTCAATTAAAACATTTATAAAAAAACATGTTCTAACCATGCACCATTATTAGTAACATTAACCAACAATAATTTGAAACCAAAACCCTCATTCAAGTTCCTAAACATGTGAAACCAACAGCCTAATTTCTACAAAAAAAATGAGGAATCATAGAATATCCTTCCTCGCCAATTTTTACATGTCCCTTACAACAAATTAAAAAAAAACTAAATTAAAACTGAAGTCTTGGAATCATGAAGTCTTTGGCAACATTTTCAATGTTGTTGCCAAAGCTGATGAAGAATTCAGTTACTATAAAAATGCATTTCAAGTTTCTCAGAACATTGAAGATAATATAACGTTGTCAAATCTAAAGTTAATCACCTTCTTATCGTGCCAATAGAATAAGGTTATTGGGTACATAAGAGCTATATCCATTGGTTAAAACAGGGTAATAAAAACACAACTCTCTTTCATAATTTTGTAAAGAAAAGACAAAGAAAAAATAGAATAAATGGTATCAAACATGAGAATAATTGGATATAAGATCACAATAGGATGAATGATTTGGCGTTAATATTAGTAGATACATGATAATTCAGCATACAGTAAGATGTTGGCATTGGTCTACACTCAAAATTATTCACATCATAATAATTCTACCTATAATAATAATTTGGACTATATGATATGACAAAAATAAGAGGAAATATGATGATTTTAATTTTACCACTGAGAACATATATAATAAGATTAACCATATTATTTCATGTTTTAATAATACTATATCTTTTAAAAAGACAGTATGGACTGATGATATCAATATAGCTAATAAATTAAATATATTTTTTTCATTTTGAAAAATACTAACAGATTACAAGCTATTAAATGTAATGCTCCTCATGAAAATAGGATAAAGTTAAATTGTGATGGATCTTGTTTCATGAATGGATAATCTAGTAGTGCTGGATTATTTAAACATATAAATGGGAATATGATTTATGTAGGATTTATGGTAAAGTAAACCCTTTGATTGCTGAAATCTTAGCATTATTAAATGGTTTAATTACATGTAATCATAAAAACTTTAAGAATATTAATATTAAATATAATTCGAAATTCCTTATTGATATCTTGTCTACGGGTATTACCCTCTTGTCTTTACATCATATTATTAATTATTGTAGAAATTTTATTTATCCTACAACGACAATTAAACACATCTCCAGAGTTCAAAATCAGGTAGTTGATTGGCTGCAACGGTAGACTCTTACATGCAAGATGAGATTAGTCCATGACACCATGTAAACCCTCAACCCTCTAAGAGCCATTGTTCGTTTAGAAAATTTAGTGTTATGCTATTTTAATCCAAATGAATAAATATATTCATCTTGTTGCTACTAGTGGATTATATCACTTTGCTTCAATATTATGCTCTCAATTTTACTCCAGGCCTCTCAATCTCTATAAGAAATTCACAAATGACACTAAATTTTCAATTCAAGTCTTACGGATGATGTTGTTAAGGACGGTGCTTCTCAAGATACTTATATAGATGCTGCTTAAAATGATGTACAAAATAATGGTATGGTTGCTGATTAAATTCTTGTTCAAGTTGGTGACTACACGTATGCTTATTTTATCTGCAAATAAAAGAGATATTATCTCATTACAAGATTGGAAACTTCTTCCTTAAGCATATTTTCTTGATCAAGAAGTAATTTTAATTAGGGAAATAATTACATATAATATGGAAATAGTATTTTAAGCAATTGTGTAAACAATCTATTTCGTATTGAATAAAGTATTTTACTTCTGGAAAAAAATATAATAAAGAAATGGATGCCACGTGGATCTATAATTACTAAGTTGGTGTCGATTTTTATATATTTCGACCGAAGTTTAATACATATTGCGTTCTCAATGAAAAATATTGATGGGAAAGTCTCGTTTATCCGATCCAAATCAATCTAATAAATAATGCTATCTCATTTTTTAAAAGTAGAATGAGTTATACGTAATATATTGTCCGTCAAATTCGAATGACATTTTGAATTTCAAACTTTTTACACGAGTATCTAGACCGAATTTGATTCATCGGATAATATATGATAGATACTCATAGTTTAATAGTATCTAAAATATAATATATTATTTATAAAATTTTAAAAGAGTTGCTAACGTTTTTTCAAGTTTTTTTTCTTTTTCTTTTATATACTTTCATAAAACAATTTTGTATGTAGTCTTCTAACCGAATAAATCGATGTTTGTTATATATCTGTAATATTTAATTAGATCTTGATTTTAATATGAATGTAAAAGTGTGTTGGTAAACATTTTTTAGTTGACGGTGACAGATAATGATCTCGTGAAAAGTATTTAAATAATCTCAAATACCAAACAACTCAATTGTATTAAGTTTTCTATAGTAAAAATATTGTTCATCTTATATAATGGATTGTTATGTTATTTATATTTAACAAATGGTATAATGTGATATAATAACCCATTAATCATTCTATTAAAAATATCTTTTTCGCAAACTCTCGACTAAAATATTCATCCATGTTTTATTGGCGCATCGCAGTATCTGATCTTTAACAAAACAAATAATAAAAATACAACATCCAACCTCGTCAGGAGATACAATTTTTTTTTATCATTTTCCAAATATGCAACATATTTTCGAAAGCACGAGCATGACATAAACTTTAATAATAATATTTTAAGTTACCACATTTAGTTCGATTCATTCTTAAAAAATTTATCATAAAGTTAATTTTCGCCAAGTTATAATTCCTTACAATATTCATGTAATATAGTATTGTGATTATATGGATCCGATTTCAAATTACACTCTACTATTCGTGATAATGTACTCTTGTTATTTGACTTTATCTCTCTAGATTCTATTTCTCACTACATTCTTTTACTTCTCTCAATCTTACATAGTGAAACCAGATAAATACTTATCAAAAAGGAGGAAACAAAAATATTATTGCACCTTTCAGTTTGAGAGAAAATCGAGATGAACGATAAGCCAATCAGTATCATTATATTGTGCCTCCATGGAAAAGGTATTGAGAGAAGTATCTAGATAAATGTATGTTGTGTCTATGTGGTCTAAACTTGACTCATTATATATGACCAATTCATTAGCACATAAGCACTGTCTGATACACCAATTGTATATCTATTGTATGGTGGATACCAAGTGAATATTGGAGCAGTTAACAAGAGTTTAACAAGATTATCGATGATTTTATGAACATTGTTGTGAACTTGGAAGACAATGACAAATATTTTGAATTTTTTTGAAGAATTACATGTTATTATAGAAAATCAAATAATAACTTAACTGATTATTTTGAGAACTGACTATGGCCTGGAGTTTGTTTCAAAGAATTCTAATGAGCTTTGCAAGAACGCGGGTATAAAGAGGTATAAAACCGTTGCATACACACCGGGGCAAAATGATCTTGTAGAAAAAATTGAATATGGCCTTGTTGGAACGGGTGAGGTGTATGTTGTTGGGAGCTATATTATCCAAAAGTTTATGTGGATAAGGTGTTAGTATTGCATCATACTTGATCAACAAATGTCTGTCGACAAGGATAAATCCAAAGACACATATGGAGGTTTAGAGTGGTCGGTCGATAGACTATTTCAACTTGAAAGTCTTTGCAACTTTAGTATTTTCCCATATTAAGAAATATAAGTTTAATGCTAGAGATTTGAAGTGTGTTTTCATTGGTTATCTTGAAGGTGTGAAGGTTACACGTTGTGGAATATGGAATTTGGAAAACCAAAGTTTATAATAATCAGGGATGTTACTTTTGATGAGTCCCAGATGAGGATGAGGTTATCTTTGTATGCGTTGAAGTAAAGTCCAAGACAGTGGTATTGTTGATTTGATGATTCTTTATTGAGGACTAGTTTTGCGAGAAATAACTATAACACTTGTATGTATATAATGAAGATGGATGTGAAATTCATTCTCTGTCTCATCCTTTATGTAAATGAAATTCTTATAGTAAGTTCAGATAAACAAGAGATTCATAATCTCAAGATGAATTTAAATGGGTGAGTTCGAGATAATTGGTTTGGTAATAAAATGAGGGTACTTGGAATGGATATCATGAGAGGCCAGAGTAAAGGTAATTTGTTCTTATCTCAACAAAGCTACTTGAAGAAAATAATAAACGTCTTAGAATGAAATATTATAAAGTAGTAAATACTCAACTAAGCCATCATTTAAAGTTATTAGTTAAATAGTGCCCACAATACGTGGATGAGAAAAAAAAGATGGAAAGTACTCATATGCAAGTGAGGTTGGAAGTATCATGTATGGTATGGTTTATAGTAGACCAGTTTTATCATATGAAATTAGTGTGGTAAGTCGGTTTATGGAAAACCCAAGCCAAGTTTAATGCCTAGCTTTGAAATAGGTCATGAGATATATGAATGGGTCGTTGAATAGTGGTCTGAAGTACACTAGAACAGATCCACGAATGAGTATTCTGGAGGGTTATGTGGATACAGACTAGGAAGCTAATATAGACACTTCAAAATCATTATCTAGTTTTGTGTTTACATTGTTCAGAATAGTAGTTACTTGGAAGGTCAATTAACAGACGGATGCAGCCTTGTCGTCAACTCAAGCAGAATACACAACCCTTGTTAAAAGGGTTAATAAATTCATATGGTTGAAGGGTATGATTGGAGAAATATAGATTAGTCAATGATGTATGAAGATACATTGGGACACCCAAAGTGCCATCTATTTGGCGAATCATTAGTCTATCATAGAAGGACAAAGCATATTGATGTTCGGTTGCATTTGGTAGGGACATGATCGAGAAAAAAGAAATTATAGTGGAGAAAATAGAATCAAAAGAAAATCTAGCACACATGTTCACTGAATCATTACATAGAACGAAGTTTATGCATTGCTTGGGCTTGATTAACGTCGTTGAAAATTAGATGAAGGTTGGAGATAGTAGCAAGGCGGTTGGTGAGAAGACATCACCATATATTTAAAGACAATATGTAGAACTGATGGTTTTCCCTTGAAAATTTTAGATGAGGCGGGGTTTTCTAGACTAGACTAGGTCTTTTAGATGAGGAAGAGTCTTCTATACGAGGCATGGTCTTTTAGATGAGGCCGGATCTTCTAGATGATGCAGGGTCTTTTAGATGAGGCAAAGTATGTTTTTAGAGGTAAAGTCTTCTAGAGGAGGGTATTGTGGACGAGGCAAAGTCTTCTAGACGAGGGTCTTCTAAAATAGGGTCTTCTAGACGAGGACCTTATAGCCAAAGTTCTTTCAGAGGAAGGTCCCGAAGACGAGGCTCCCAAGGTGAGGTACCTAATCATTGTGAAAGAATTATTTACAACATAATTAACCAATTCTAGTAAGAAGTAACTAATTATGTTATTAGATCAAGAAAGCTAGCATTATAAATAATCTTTTATGCCTTGAAAAAATAACATTGTTCAAAAACTAAGTAGTTGTAATCAAAAACAAATTTTTGAAAGAGAAAGAAAAGAAGTGGATGGAGTAAGGATAAAGACTTATTTTTGTAACTCATTTGAGAGAATCTCTTGTGGAACATTTTGTGGCGATAGTTAAGTTAAGTGGAGATCTGCTCTCTCTTCTGTATGCAAGTCGATTAGACTTACAAGGTAAACAGTAAATTATGTTGTTTTCTTTTTTGGAGATTTAATTTTTGTTTATTATTGTTATTGTATCTTATTATTTTTGGTTGACTTTTTCAATTTTGCTCCATACATCAAGGTATTGGCGTGAGTTAACTGAATCTCGCAACAATTTATGAATTTACAAAATTTAAGTAAAATATATGATTTATTACCAAATCTTTGGATTTGTGTTTCTCTTTGTATAAGACGCGTTTGGATATATGTGCTCATGAGATGAATGCAATCGAAAAAAATAACTTTCCTAACTTGTGACATTGAAGACACAAAGATGAAAACTTTGCTAGATAAATCACTCATTCCTATTAATAAAACTATTATTATTGATCTTTGCCCATTGTTTGGCAAAAATACAATATAGAGTTAACCTTAGGTATGAGGTACCATGCACCCATCACACCAAAAACACTAAAACATTTCTATATATAGTGCGTGTTCGCCGGGTTTACAACAAAAATAATCATGTCAAATATCATTTCACCGTGAAGGATAATAAATTCGTACAAATTCGTCCATACAAACTAATTTTGAAATGAGTTTGTTGTTATAATTAATAGCTTATCGCAACTATTGAAGTCTTTGGTTGCGACAAACTCTTTTTATTTTAAAGGCAGAAACTTTTAAAATCAATTTTTATTTTTATTTTTTCAAGCAAAATAACAATAAAAGAAGAGTCATATAAAAAATATTTTGAAGGATAATTTGACATAGTTTACTCTAACCTGACCAAATCCGTTTTTTTAATTACTGTCCAACAAATTTTAAAATCGAGTTAAAAAAAGAAATAGATTTAGTTATACCAACTATATTTTCATATATCCGTTACCCTTTTTTTCGAAGGAACATTCATAGTTAAGTTAAAAGCTACTAAAATTTAATCGTACCAAACAGTTCTTTTATGCGCTCGTTAAAAATTAACACAGACGAAGCAAAATCACGGAATATATTTCAGGTTAGCACTGGTACAGAAGATTTCAATTCTATTACCATTTAGCAGGCGCAACTGTTAGAAGGTTCTGCACCAAAAGGAATTTAAACAATAGAAACTATAACACCTCAAGCAACAACCAAAAACATAGATAGGCCAAAGACTTACAAGTGAAGAGCCAATTCAATTAATTTGTTAGCAAATGATGTTACTCAGTGCTCCTGAAAACACACCTCCTTTCTAGTGAGCAGAAAGAATAATGCCTTGGAAACACACCCAAAGTCTCCTTTGTGATTTATTGTTCTTCGAACCAGCAGATATGTAAATCACTGGAAATATAGATCTAGACATAATAATGCATGCAGCATAACAAAATGATGCATTAAAGTTTTACATATCTTCCGGCAACATAATGAATGAATCAATCAAAGATCAAAGATCATAAAACAAATATCATTTCACCAACCAAAAGGTAGAAAAGCTTATTCCTCAATCGTCACACTATCGCGAACCAAATTGTTTTGGGATCACGCTTATAGAGTATAACAAATACCAAAGTATCTAGAAAAAAAAAGCAGCATCCAGAGAAAAATAAATCAATAGTTCCACAACAACAGAAGAAATTACATAAAAACGAAACATCATACCAAGGGTTTGAACATGTTCAACTAGGTCCCTTCTCAAGCAAAGCCTGGCTTTATTCTCCATCCATAACTCTTATTTCATTCCCTTCTTCTCTTCTGTTTGTTTTCAACCTCACAAAAGTCCTGAAGGGAGATCAAACTTTCTGTGTAAACGGCCGTCTTGAACGAGTTTCCGTAATGGAATATCTCAATGTTGTTTGTGGGGCCCTTTATAGCAGCCAATCCTTTACGATACCGTACTATGATTCCATGCCGTCTAGACAAAGATAACAGGGGAGATCCCCATATAGTAGCAATACACGGGTGACAATCGTAAGGAGCAGTCACATACACTTTGTCGGAAGTTGAACCCCTCACTAACCATGAACTAGTACCAACAGAGGCAGCAACAACAGGAACGGTGGCAGAAATGCAGAGCGAGTTACGTAGAACTCCTAGAGTAGGGAAACGGTGATGCTTGGATTCTGGAACCGGGGTTTTCTGAAAAGTTTCGTTATTCAAGTTCAACGAGACCAGCCAAAGCCCATTTTCACTAGATTCGTCCCCCATTGTCCCATCGATCCAGTAGAGGGCTCCATTCCAGTAAATGGCTCCGCGGCCGAATTTATGAGCACTATGACTAGACCAATTTATTTGTTTGGTATCTTTAATATACCTCCACGCTCGGTTTCTCACCGAGAATAAATTAAGCACCGGTTGACAAATATTTTCATTCTCACAATGGATTGTCACAACAAAAATCTTATAATCATCTGTTTTGGGATCATACCCAAAACCATATCTAGTGACGCACGAATTGTCCATATACCTTAAAAGAGGTAGTCTTATAGACTGGGTCGTACAAGGGTTCCAGATAACTATGGTCTTGCAGCTACCGGTAGAAATGCAAACCAACCCATTGCAAGATCCTAAAATCATAAAATCCTTACTGATTTTGAAAGGGATTTGTATCCCATGAGCATCCGATAGATCTCTAGACTCTTCGCAATCGAAGGAGCTAAACCCACTACGAGTAGATAGAAAGAGTTTCTGCTTACCATCCAATACCGATCGCTTGAGGTGCAACTTGGCGAAGAGGGTGGTTGAAACCAATGATGACCAGTACTTTGATGCAGCCCTAAATCTCAGCACAGGTTTGGGCGGCAATCTTAGTAGAATCTCCACGATCAGATCATCTGGGTAACTCTCCTTGTAGTTCATGTCTGTCTGAGTCTCGACACTACTTAGTCGGGACATTTGAATAGATGAAAATTGTTATCGTTACCCAATTAGGTCTTTTATACAATCTTTATCCTAATGTCATATATCGTATTAAATTTGGGCCAGGCTCATAACTTTCCCAAAAAAATGTTAACCCTCCCCCCTCCAAATTAATGGGTTTAATTCTTAACCGAAATTACGTTTACATAAAATATTTTTAACATTAATACGGTAATGATGTATTTTTTATTTAGTTCAAACATTAGTTTGATTTGGTTGGTCTAGTTTGAAAATAAATCAAATCTATTTAGTGAAAATATTGGTAGGTCTTTTTGGAATACCAAAAAAAATATTTTATATAATTAAAACATTTGAATTGATGTTAATATTGATAATACGAAGTATATTTTAGAAAGCTATAAAAAAATTATACGAAAGTATATTCCAACAGGATAGTGCGTCGACTAGGGACCCAAATATCGTCTCCATGACCTTAGCTCGTACCAGAGTCTGGTGCTTCAAGTCCCATTTACAAAAACTGTCATACATCAAGAAGAAAGGTAAGTTGACTCTCTCGTGCAAAAATATTTATCAAACACAAAAACTGTAAATGTAAAACATGTTTATCAAGATTTAGTTGGAAGTAAATAATGAAATTGTTTATTAAAAAAACTTACATCTCCGTGAAATACGTTATACATCTCGTGTAGAACAAAGTCGGAATAAATACTTGAGACGTGGGGTAACGTTGCATCTAACTTTGAGAGGCTTCATGCGCGACCTGCGAAGATGAACCTGCGCCACTGTCAGTCGCAGCCCAACTAGTGTGATGGGTTGTATCGTCTCCTAGACCACCACGATGCAAGTTTCGTTTCGTACAAGTGCCCGACGAGAGGTTCTCTACAGAGACAATATCCCTAGGAAAAGGCATCTCGTCACCACGTTGTTTCTTAGTCGTTGTCTTAGTTTGAACCGTCACTATAAAAACAACAAATACTAATGAAACAAGTAGAAAACCAACCAACCAATTATGTATTTTTAAGGGGAAAACATATTCTGCAAACTGTGTCGTATGCAAACTCGTTAAGTCCAGTCATCTCTAAAAAAAGAAAATGGAAGTTGATGGTCTCTTGATATCATATTTCGACGAATTGAATGTGTCTTCCAGTGAGCTATTTGAGAACTAATGTCGCAATGAGTTAAACAATTTTGTTGACTGCTTCCTCAACTATAGGGTCGAAGGTTTATACCAATTAAATAACAAATAATGCGTGTTTCAAACCGAAAAGTGTACCTCCAGATGTTTCCTAATAAACAACAAATATTTATAGAATATAACATAATATATTTTTTATCTAGTAATAAACTCGATAAAACATCTATGGATACTTAGAGCATCCTATAAATTTGTTAAATTTAACTTGAAATTTGGGTAGTCTAAATTTTTAGATTACAAAATAATACAACAAACTCTATATATTTGGGTAGTCTAAATTTTTAGATTACAAAATAATACAACAAACTCTATATATTTAGGTAGTTATTTTGTTTCAGATGTGGAGAAGAAAAAAATATATACATATTTTGTAACTACAGCTACAAATTTACCTAGTAGAATTTAAGCTACAAATTTACATAGTAGAATTTAAGCTAGTAAATATAGATGCTTTTACATGATCCTTTGAAAAAAGAAGTTACACATATAATATGTAAATTTATTATGTAGTCTCTTATACTTATTGTGTTGGGATGCTCTTATATAGGATCCAATTATATAAATATTTTGATCGTACTAATATTCAGCAATATTATTCGATGATTTGTAGAAAAAAAAATTAAATGTGGTTGATTAGAAAAAAAAAGTTTTTATTATCGAAGGCGGTGAGACAAATAAAAAAAACAAAATTTAAAATTTTTCGTGCGAAGGTTTGCTATGATTAGTACGAAATTAGTCACGGTAAACTGCCAAAATTAGTTCCAAAAGGCTATCTCTACAAAATTAGTCACGATAAGAATGTCAAAATCAGTTCCAAAAAGATTTTGCTATGATCGGTACGGAATTAGTCACGGTAAAAATGTCAAAATCAGTTCCAAAAGCTTTTATTGTGATCTACACAATGCAGATCGCAACAAAAGATAAGGCAAATACATTATATTAAATCTTACCACGTGCATTGTTTTAGCAATCAGTTCGGTCTTGCGTAAGTTATTAGTCCAATAATTGATATAATGTGTTGCGACCAGAACATGGTTGGTCACAGTAAACGCCTTAAATACCAAAAGATATACTTTTTTGAAGAATCGTTTTTTTTCCAAAAAAGTGCTTCTTGAAAGTTGCGATCTTACTTATTGATTTCTGAAAAGATTATAACATTTTGAGATGTTTAATCATTTCTATAAATATGTAATTAATTCAAGAACAAAAACTCAACATTAACAAAATCTATGTTACATGAAATATATCTTTTGATATTCAAACACTCTCATCTTGATTCAGATTTTCTTATTGCTTGTCATATGAATCAAACGGCTTGTTATATCCTAAAAGAACTTCCTGAAAAAGATATAAGTAATAGAAAAGATCAAAAGAATTCTTCTTGAAAAGCGCATTCATACGTGTCTCAAGCATCCATTCTTCCCGGCAACCTTTCTAATGAATCTCTGACGAATTTATCCTAATGAAAGTCTGTAAGTTAGTATTTCTAATCTTTATTTTCTATCCAATAAAAAAGAATTACCGTGCAATGAAGTGGAAACAAGTCATGCCATGAGTAAAATATCGGTTTCAAATGGATCCATGTTAGCATGGAGCAAACCGTGCAAGAAGGAATTAGTAGATGATATCCTAGATTTTTTGGAATTTTTATTTAGAGAAAGCTAAGGAGAAACATAGGTACACCTAAATCTCGTATGACTAAATATATAATTCATAAATTTTTAGTAGGAAATTTAATTCTCTCCAAATTATTGACTGTAGAAACATAGTTAAAATACTCATTTTTAAAAATACGGAGGAATGTTTCAAAGAAAGATTCTATAAGTATTAACAAAAGACATTTCCAGTTTAGTGAAATTGTGTACTATAGATTTGGCTATATTTCAAGAAATTACGATCTTTGAAAAAAAAGTGAAATAGAAAACAATATAGAAAAAATGTTGTTGCAATGGTGACGGGAGTCAACATTGCGAAAGACTAATCTTCTAATTGGTGGTATGGTACATGTGCATCATTTCATGTTGCTCATGATAAAGATATATTCAAATGATTTGAAATGAGTAGTGATGCATGCAATGTGCAAGTGGGTAACACCAACAGATCAAAAGTAGAAGGACATGAAAATTTCGAGTCAATATTTATATATGAGAAAATGATAATTCCACCAACGTTTTATATGTTCTAGGAATGAAAAATAATTGGTGTTGGGTGATCGTTTGATCAAAGACAGAATCCTTGTTTGGAAATTATACTAAAGTAATAGAATTATGAAAATATATACCACCAAAATTCAATGGGTAGAATAAAGAATTATGTGTATGCTTGTTCTAGTAATGGATATTTATTATGGCATAGTGGACTTGCTCATATAGGACATAGCACAATTAATATAATTGTTAAAACCAGACTTATAAAGTGTGATATAGGTTTGTATGAAAAATATGAATTGTATGTAGAGTCAAAGATGATAAAAAAGCCTTACAAACCTGTTAAAAGATGTACAAAATTGTTAGAGTTAATGCACATAACATATATGAGTTAAATGATATTTTGACGCATGGGGGTAAAATATACTTTATAAATTTGACTGATGACTACTCTAGATTTACTTATATCTATTTTCTTAAATATAAGTCTGAGGTATTTAATATGCTTAAGATCTTCAAAGGAGAAGTAGAAAATCAATTAAACACTATGATTAAAATCTTTCATAGTGATCGAGGCGGAGAGTTTTTCTCTAGGAAAATTTTCTAGTTTTTATGAAGAGCATGAGATAATATATCATTATTTGGTGCCTTACGCACCGCGGTAAAATAGATTGGCTGAGCGTAAAAATAGATTTTTAATCAAGATTACCAATATTATGCTAGTTAATTCAAAATTTCATATTATTTTCTGGGGTCAAGCTGTTTTAACGGCATGTCATATTTGTAATTGTATTCCTCTTAAGTGTGATATAGATTCATACGAAAAATATAAATTGTATATAGAATCAAAGATGATTAAAAATTCTTACAAACATGTTAAAATATGTACAAAATTGTTAGAGTTAATGCTCACCAACTTATATGAGTTAAATGGTATCTTGACGCATGAGAGTAAAATATAATTTATAAATCTGACTGGTGATTATTCTAGATTTACTTATGCCTATTTTCTTAGACACAAGTATGAGGTCCTTTAATATGCTTAAGATCTTTAAAAGGGAAGTAGAAAATAAATTAGACACTAAGATTAAAATCTTGCATAGTGATAAAGGTGGAGAATATTTTTTGGGATAATTTTCTAGTTTTTGTGAAGAGTGTGAGATAGACTCTCAAATGATTATTTTTTATTTAGTAGAAATTAGTTATGAAGAAACCACCCGAGATTCTGTATTTTGGCAAGAAGCCATAAATGATAAAATGGATTAAATAATATTAAATCATACTTGTGAGTTAGTTGACTTACCTTCGGGTTCAATGCTAATTTGTTGCAAATGGTTATTTATGGAAATATATCACAAGGATGGAACCATTCATGTTTTCAACGCAAGATTAGTAGTAAAATATTTGTGAGGAAATGAGGGAATATATATTTTTGACATATATGCTCCAATAGCTAGGACAACAAGCATTAGAATGATCTTTGTAATTGTATCAGTATACAATTTGAAGCTTTACCAAATGAATATCAAAACTGCATACCTAATTGGAGATCTCGATGAGAAGATGTATATAAAGTAGCCCCAAACGTTTTTTTACTTTCAAGGAATAAGTCTAAGGTGTGTAGGCTTGTTAACTCGTCATATGGTCTTTAAACAAGCACCCAAGAAGTGGCATGAAAAGTTTGATCATAATATTATAGTTGGTGGGTTTAGCCATAATAATGTTTATACACTAAACTTCGTGGTGACATAATAGTTAGTATATGCCTATAGAAAAATTTATTATATTATTTAATGACATGAAAGAGATTCATAAAAAGAATATGTTTATATCGACTACTTTTAAGATTAATGATCTTAATAAAGTAGATATTATATTAACAATTAGGGTATATAGTAGGAATTATTCCCTAATTCAATCCTATTTTTTTAGAAGATACTTAATACGTTCAAATATCTAAAAGTCAAATAAACACAAACACCATTTGATATTAGTTTAAAGCTCGAAAACAATATGGGGGAGAGAGATGGCTTAATTAGAATATGCTTGTGCAATATTGAGCTAAATGTTTACGGTTTTATGCAATATGGAAGATATATCTTTTGTTGTGAGCAAATTGAGTCAATTTATGAGTAATCCAAGTATGAAACATTGGAATGCAATTGGAAGGGTCTTTGTGTACTTAAAAATATATTAAGGACATATGTTTCCAATATTCTAATTTTTTTAGGGTAATTGAGATACACAAATACAAATTGGATCACTAGTATAACAAATCGACTACGGGATGGGTGTTCACATTTGTAGGAGGTGTTGTTTCTTAGGGATCAAAGAAATAAATGTGTATATCTCACTCGACTATAGAGTATGAGTTCATAGTTTGGCTGCAACGAGTAAGGAGGCTTAATGTTTAATATATCTCTTGTTGGAGATGTCATTCACTTGAAAAGGGAATATGATAATACAAATACATTCTAATGGTCAAGAAACATTTAGTGAGAACTTAGTAGACCCGTTTACCAAATTATTATCTCGAGAATTGGTAAACTCTACATCTAGAGGGATGAGACTAAAGCTCTTAAATAATTATTTTATAAATAATGACAACCCAATTTGACTATAGAACATCAAATTTGTAATGGGTAACAACAAATTATTGTGAAATATTCAACATATAAATAAATTAGAGTTTCACTGGTGATGAATGTGAGATATGCTGATTGTTACCGTGGAGGGATAAGTTCAAGATGAACTTTTAATATATTTTGGTTTAGTGTGCCATGTAACTAAAATATTGTAAGAATTGTACCTATAAAAATATATAGATGGTGGCGCTTCTCATGAGAGAATGAGTTCATCTTAATTTATGATTCTTAAAATAGATAGATCACACGACTAAAATAGTGCTAAAGTGAAATATGGAAAAATATTTAATAAAATAATTCTATGTTTGAGATTGCTAGTTAGATCATATGAGAGTTTGGTTCAAACTATGACTACCAATATTTTTCGACTTAACTTTGTTATATTTATACTAAAGTAGATTAAAACCGAAAGATATTGGGAATGTGGATGATCAGATAAATAGTTTAAATCATAAGAGTTTGTGAAGCAAACAAAAGAGGAAAAATTTAAAAATATTAGGGTGAAGGTTTGCCGCAATCATTACGAAATTGGTCATGACAAAAGTATCAAGATATGTTCCAAGGATCCACTATAAGGCTGATCATGAGAAAGAGAAATACATAAACATTTGGTTTTGCCAAATGTCTCCTTGATCGTGATCAGTTTGGTCTTGCATCAGTTATTCATCAAACAATTGATGAAACGTGATGCTAGACGCGACCAGAATTGGGTTGGTCGCGACAAAAATTCCAAATACCAAAAAGTGTGTTCTCTGAAAGCATTATTATCTCCGAAGATGTGTTTTTTTAAAGATTGTGATCTTATACCTTTAGATTTCTAAAATATTATTACCATATGGAAGGTTTTAATCATTTTCTATAAATAAGTTATTCATTCAAATACAAAAAATACAACCTTAAAAAAATCTTGGCTACTTGAAATCTCACTCACTATACTCAAACCTTGTCATCTTAATTCAGATTTTGTTTACTCTGATATAAATTTAAAATTTTGTTATATTCCAAAACAAATTCCTAAAATATTCTACGCAATAGAGAAAATTAGACTACTTGTTTTTGAAAAGCACATTTATACATGTCTCAAACTTTCATTTTTTCTGACGATTTTTTCGGAGGATCTTCAACAAATTTATTTTGATCAAAATCTGTAAGTTATCGTTTATGATATCTATTTTCTAAAATCATTTTTATTTTACTATGTTAATAATGTATAACCGTTGACATGATCATTTTTTCGAAATCTTTAATTTTTGTTTATCAGATAAAAAATAGAATTAAACCCTTTTTTACCATATAAGTTTATAACTATTCCTATTTAGGATTAAATGTGGATTCAAAATTTTATATGGACTCTATTATTAAATATTTTTTATTTAATACCATATATATATATATATATATATATATATATATCATAATTGTAGAGGAATTGCTAAAAAAACGGCCAAAATTACTCTGTGAAGTCGTTTATAATACTTTTTAAAAACTACCCCGTGAGATTATTTTGTTTGACGATTTTACCTTTACGAAATCGTATAAATAGTCAAATTTACTCCGCGAAGTTATCATAATTTTTTAAAAAATCCAATTTCTCTAACTTTGCTCTACCTTCTCTCTAAAAAAATTATAAAAATTATAACTATAATTATAACTAAAAATTAAAACTAACCTAAACTAAATTAAATTAAAACTCACCTAAACCTAAAATTTAAGTCTAACCTAACCTAAATTAACCTAACCTAAACCTAAAAAGTAAAACAAACCTAAACCTAAAAAGTAAAACCCATCTAACTAAACTGTCGATTCTCTCTCTACCCGAAACCCACACACACCGGCACCCCTAAACTGTCGCTTCTCTCTCTACCCGAAACCCTTTCTCCCATCCGAAACCCACCCTAAACCGGCGACGTTTCCACACCCACCGGCACCCAGTACGACCGCAGCACCACCCATCTAAACCCAAATCGTTACCGGAAAACCTAATCGGAGTAACAGAAAGGAACAGGATCGACACCGACGAGCAAAATCGCCAAATCGGAATCGAAACAATTATTGTAAGTTGATTTCGTTGTTGTTAGATAGTTTAGTTAGGTTTAGTTAGGCTAGTATTGTAGTATTTATGGTTTTAGGACTGTTCGTAGGATCTGGCAGAAGCTTCAAGCTTCTGCCATGGCGATACTATTCTTCGCCACACAGGGGCGAAGAATAGGGTCCCTACGCCATCGCGTGGCATAGGGTTGGTTGCCTACGCCAGATCGATGGTGTGGGATTCTGGGTGTACGCCTCTTGTTGGCGTGGATACGGGATCATTTTGTCATGCTCTGTTCTGTTACTCGCTCCACTTACACTGAGCGCGACCCCACTATTGTTAGATGGGATACAACTGCAGCAGTACCTAACTCCCGGACGAAGCTGAACCTTCGTATCTCCGTCAACAACCTGGAAGAGAGCGATGTAAGTCTTATTCTTTAGTGATCCCAAAACTGATTTTTTATGTGTTTATGTTCATATCCGTTTGTATTGCAGGTATTGTTTGATCCTTATCGTGCTATACGCGATCATTTCCCGTTCGAAAATATAGCGTTGTTTCGGAATGTCATATGCGGTGCAGAGCACTCTCAGGGATACTATCTAGAGCGAGTTCAACGGCAGTTTGGCCGTGTCCAGCGGCAGTTTGACCGTGTCCAGTGGGGTATCGCGCATCCTTTGGTAGATATGCAGTCGAAGTCAAGGAGAAAACCAAAGACGATGGCGTATGTATTCGATCCGGATGATTGGGAGCACCGGGAGAGCAACAAGTTGCATCAGGCTTATCGGGGAGCGATGGTGGCAGACGAGATGGAGTCTTTTGTGAGCCTGAGTACCTTTTCCTTCATCAGATTATTAGCTAGTTCGACCTCATCAACACTGCAATCTACTTGCTCGATGACTATGTCCATGAGGATCGAGAGGGAGCTATCATCCGACATTTGCGTGCTGGTATGCCCAGGATCTCGTTGTTTCCTGGAGTCGGTGAGTTTGATCATGATTTTGATCGTCTGGCTGGGGCTTATGACGATGTTTTTTCCACAGCCAGGAGACTTGCTTAGACAGTATGATGTATTTTATGTTTGTATGATACTTTAACATTGTTGTCAGTTAGTTTGTTGGTTTGTTTGTTTTTTGATACACGTACTATGCGGTTACTCAGTTTGAAGTTAATATTTCTGTATTTTTGCAATTGCTTAGATATTTTGGTTGTTTTAAAAATATAGAACATTGAAGGAAAGTTGAAGCGTGATTGAAACATAATTGAAACATAATTGAAACGTAATTGAAACAGAGTTGAAACATAATTCAAACACAATTCAAACATAATTGAAATAGTAGTACTACCTAAAACAACACACATTCAGGAGTAACTTAATTTAAACACAGACTACTCTAAACATAACAACTCGAAGGCACAAACACAAAAATAGTGAAATGATCAGTCGTCGAAATCGTATCCCAAATTGTCATCCGAATCGTATCCCTCATTCCTTGGCGCAATCCTATCCTCCAGATACGCCACCATATCCCTAATGATGTAGTCTACTACCGTCATGTTCCAGACCAAAGGTGCTTCTTTCTTAATTCAAGCCGGTTGGAAAAGCAGAGCAGTGAGCGGTTGGATGAAGTGGTACCTGCATTTGATTTCGTCACGATTTCGTACTTGAACGTCTCCTGGTCCTAAATTCCCATAGTAGAAATAAATCTGACATAGGAGGCGGTCGAAAAAAGTATCGCTACTATCTTCCCCCATTTGTCAGCGGACAACCTTTACCGCCTTAAGCATATGATAGTCTTCATCAGCTGTAAACTCCATGTATTAAAGTGTTTGTGTTTTTTTTCTTAAGTAGACTCTTCGTTTCTATTATGAATATTGTATTCTGTGACATGTTTATATAGTATAGTTATTTTTTTGCGGGAGTTATTGCGTTGGCGGGATTGTTTGGCGGGGATTAAAATTGTTGGCGGGTATTTATTGGCGAGAGTTTTTGTTTTAGCGAAAACCTATATATTTGAATTTGCTAAGTCAATTTTTGGTTAAGTCCACTATGGGATTAAAATGTTGGCGGGTATTTTTTAGCGGGAGTTTTTGTGTTGGCGGGAGTTATTATGCCGGTTGGAGTTATTGGTGGGTCCGGGTTGAATTTAATAATCTATGCAACTTCACCGAGTAATTTAGGCGTTTGTCCGTATCATTATCTTTCGTCCCTCTAAATTTACACGTGCCACGTTTTAATTAGTCTAACTGGATTACGTTATCCAAAAACAAAATTATCTATAAATACACGTTCTATCCACACATAGAAGGGTAAAGAAGTTGAAAAACCGAACAAAAAATGTGTCCATAGAATGAGTTGGAAGATCAATATCTGATGGAAGCATCGATCGAAGTTGGCAACACGCACATGGAAGAGGGGCATGTAGCATACTTTGAGGCATTGTTATGCCAGATGTACTTCTTATACGGAAGGAATGGTGTCCATCCGTCAATGATTTCAAGGCGTGTTGATGAGGTGAAGGCTAGGTTGTCAGTCCTACTCACATTTCGTCGCCATCCAGTTTCTGGCCTCACCGAGCTTGAACGTCGTGTTGCATGTAACCGGTTCAATTGCCAGGTCACTGATTTTATAACAGATGATCAGCTGGATGCGGTCTGTTCTGACATTATCGACATCCACTTAGCGGAAATCAGTGACAACCAGGATGACAAAGAAGAAAGGAAGGTGATGAAATGGAACTGGCCTCATAGATAAGTTTGAGTTATTAATACAGTTTGTGTTTAGGTTCATGTTTAAGTTCATGTTTCAGTTTATGCTCGCTTTTATGTTTTAGTTTGTAATTTTGTTTGTGTTTCAGTTGATGTTTCGGTTTATGCCAAGTTAATGTTTTCAGGTCATGGTCCCTTTTATGTTTTAGTATGTGTTTCAGCTTGTACGTCTACCTCTGAAATTGTGAATTCAATTTTTTTTTAAAATAATGTTGAACACAAAATGGAACGTGAATACAATACAAAATGAGTTTAAAACAAAAAAACAACATAATCAATCAAACACAAAATAAATTCGATTCGAAACTTAATATTACGACACGAAATTGTTGGCGCGTATTTATTGGCGGGAGTTTTTATGTTGGCGAGAGTTATTATGCCGGTTGGAGTTATTGGTGGGTCCCGGTTTTATGTACGATACTATTTCCTATATTTTACACGGGAACAAAAAACATCATTTCCCGCTAATTATTTTAGAATTGAACCACCGACTTCGAGTCTATAAATACTAGAATCTGACTCTGAAACTAAACATTTAAGTTATAACAATGGGAGACTCAGGCTGGAACGTGCACGAAGATGCAAACCTCATAAGCGCATTTGACTTCGTCAGAAGTACGATGCAAGAGGAGATTCCTGGTTTCATCGATGTGGTGCAGAATGTTCTTCAACCATGGTAGGGAGGCATCGTGTCCAGGATGTTTAATGCCCCGACCACACGGACGTGAAGAAGTGTTCGATAGGTTAGCTTATCTTAAAAGAGTGACTATACAGATTGAGTCACTAGCTTACGAAGTCCAAAGCAAAGTCCGAAATGTATTCAACATCGGATTCCAAGGTACAATTACGCAGGAGATGGTGTCACATGCGGTGCAGGAAATTGAGCAAGAAATAGCCGATGCAATAGCCAACGCCGTTGATACTAACTCAACTCCCCAAGGAAGTAGTGATGAAGAGGAATATTCATTCGAGAAACGCTTTGAGTATGGAATGAACTATCCGACTCCATAAAACTAAGTGTGCAATGCTAACTCAGGGTTAGCTTATCTATCATTTGTTTTAAGTTATTTGCTTATGTATTTCTAATTATGCAATGCTTTTGATTAAAGTGTAATGTTTTAATGGAATCGGTATATTAAGAAGTTTAAGTGTTATTGTTTTTAAGATACACATCCAAACAAAAAACATCCATAGTTTACATTCATGCATTACAAAAAACATCCAAAGTTTACATATTAAGAAGTTTAAGTGTTATTGTTTTGAGGATAACCTAAAATTAACCTCAAATTAAAGTAAACTAACAGTTGATTTTTTTATAAAAATAATAAAATTAACATTGGAAAATAGGGAGTATTTATTGGTGGGAGTTTTTTTTTGCGGTAGTTATAACAATTTAATTTAAATTCGAACTTTAAGTAACATTTGATTTAAAATAACATCAAATTAACCTCAAATTAACCTCAAATTAAAGTAAAATAGCAGTTGATTTGTTTTTAATTTTTAATTTTATATTAGGGTTCACCCTATTGCCGCCACACAATGGCGTAGGGGTAACCTTTTTCGCCAACGTGTGGCGGTAATAGGCTTAAAATATTTGGAGCCTCTGTACTTTTGGGACAGAGGCTCCAGAAAAGTCCCGTACGCCAGGCGAATGGCGTACGAGACGATGTTCACGCCATCGGTTGGCGTAGGGAGCTCGTCTCACGCCAACGGTTGGCGTGAGCGTTGTCAGTTACGTCTTCGGCTGGCGAAAAACTAAATTTTTGAATTTGTGAAGTCAAATTTTTTTGAAAAAAAATTGACACAAAATGGAACATGGTTACAAGGGTACAACACAATGTTAGTTTACAAAAAAAATAACATAACCAAACACAAAATAAATTCAATTTTTAAATAAATTCAATCTTTGGTTAAGTCCACTATGGGATCATCATGTTCAACGGAATATGTCGGGGTGGGATTTTGCAGTCTTGAAATATACGGACTCTATCTAGCAAAGGGATCGACCAAGAAATAGCGTCTTCTCTCGCCGTTCGCATCCACGTGGGATCTATAGTCGGTATGGCTGACCCTTTAACCAAGTCAACCTACATATTCCCATTCAAAATCCATGCGCGTTAACAAAATAAATGATTAAATGCGTGCGAAAGTTAAAGTTCTTTACTCACGTGAAGAAAATGGTTTTTATTGACGAATGCCACGCCGATCTCTTTTAAAGAACCATCGCTCGGCGGTGCATTTTTCACCGGTAGGTAAGTCGTACTTCCACCGGGAGCGAGGCAATAGAAAACACAATTGAATGTAGTCGCGACTAGTTTTCCGCAACTAGCCAAGGATATCCAATTTGCGAAATGTGCATTCTCTTTATTAAAAGTCAACCGGTTTATCTCCTTATCGACTTCGCTTTCATCGTCATAATATGCAACCCGTTTATAAAACTCCAGATCACTCTTTAGCTCGTGAACCAAGGCCTCAAGACTGTCAAAAATTAAAATTCTGATGGAGTAGTTTATAGACAAGACATGCGTGCCAAAATATCTTTGCCAAACCTTACACTATATTATTATGGGAAACACTTCAAAAATAGTGGACGACCTCCTCGAGTCTAACAAGAAATGGAAGCATAAAGTCTTCTTTATAAGTTGGTGTTGGGAAAATGGGAATACAATCTCAGATGATAATCCTCGAAATCTCTCATTGTAGTGGAAGAATACAAGTAAGTTTACTTTATGCCAAAGTTACTATGTTTCTATTTTTTATCTAAGTCAATTTACTTTTTTAGAAATCACAAAACGCTTCCAAGAGAATATTGATGCTGACTATGATACTTTCTCAAAATTTAGTGTCTGGAGGAAAAATGAATGGTTGAATGAATTTCACAAATGCTTCGAATTGCTAAAACTCATTTAAAGCCATCTGTAGAGAATCTCTCGGGATCAGTTATCACTCTTGCAAAATTGATTGAGCCTCTTAACGTTTCAGACGCTGTTTGAAAGCTGGCTACCACGGATGCTCGGATTATTTTTCATGCTAGAAATAGGGTCCTAGCCACAAAATGAAGAAGAAAGCTTAGGGAGAACCATCGAAAGGTAACGAAAAGAGATCAACGTCTAGTTTAAAAAAATAAGAGAGAAGTTGATGAGGTTATATATAACTCTAGACATCGAAACTGCTACTCTTGAAGCTTGAAAGAAAAAGAAGACAATAGCTTCGAAAAAAAGAAAATGTGCAGTGCCAAGAACCCCAAAAAACTTGTTCATAATGAAATTGTTAATGTATCATCCCCCATCTTCACACCCGACTTGGTTGGAGACGAAGAGGAAAATCAAGACCATTAAATTTTTGACACTCAATCTTAATTGAAATAACAAGAAAATCTAGTTGAAAATACCAATGAAAACCAATAACTTGTCCAAGAAAGTCTCTCAGCAATCTATTATGTGAACAACCATAATCCAAATGAATTCGAAGAACCATCCTTCTTATTGTATACTTCCGACGAAATATCACTTACGTGTCATAACATAGTTCGACCTATGGAGACTCTTGGAAGAAATGCCAAGAAATTTGCCGATGAGGCAATTGCTATTTCGAGAACAATAAGAAGTGGTTGCTAAATAAGTTATTCAACTTTGAAAAGAAGCCTCTACCAATAAATCGTTGGCTGAAAGTGCTCAAACACATCTCGTCGATCAGTTTCATACTTTTCAAGAAGACAAGGCTGAATTTCACAATGTTATAATACAGGTAATAAAAGAGCTGTCAGCATAACACAAAAAATAATTTCAAGAAAAACACATGAACTATGAATCCCTCAATAATTTATATCAAGAATGTGAAGAAGGAAAAAATAAGGCCATCGGAGACTTGGTAGCATTCAAAATCCAAGTTGAGAAGGATAAAGCCTATGCTATCATTGAGGCAGTTAATAAATGTGCCAATGATTGTCTCAAAACATTAAAGATTCGTGAAAAAATGCAAAGATATGCATGATAAGTTTCCAAAGCTGAACTTAAAGGATTATTGGTACATAGTTCCTAAAGACCAACACCCCGGAGATATGAACAACACCTCATCGGCTGAATCTGTAGACTCTGAATCAAGAGACTTTGAAAATAATAGCTCAAAGTTTCAAAAAATGAAGATTCAGAGGATGCAAACTCTTAGAACAATAAGTTAAATGGATCTTCGAAGGATGACGAAGAGAACTCAGAACAAAAGACCTTATTTACCTTATTTTATTATGTATTTTTTTTAGTTTTTTACATCATTTTTTGTGTATTGGCTATCACATGCCATATTTTGAAACAAATTTTTAAAGACTATGGTCTCTTTCATTCCACTTATATCATTTCACTTCTTATATTATCACTTTAAAATTTGTCAATTCAAAAAATAAAAAAAAATTAGGTTACTACTTTGAAACGCTGGTACTTTTAAAAATAGTTATCTTGCACTTAATAAAGTATCATTTTGAAAAATAATCACCTCGGATAATAGTCGCCTCATAAAATATCACTTCGAAAAATAGCAACTTCGAACAATAGTCATTTTAAATAATAATAATCATTTTGTTGAATACTATTTAACATTAATTTTGATGTTTAAATTACCCAGCCACAGATTAATCATAATAAGGATAATCAATCCTTATTTTATTTCCAAAGTGTGTTTCTTTGCGTGCAAATTAATATAATTTTTTTCCTAAGTATATAAATTTTAGTCACCAACTGGACATTTTCAACGAACTCTCTTCAAATTTTCCACACAATTGATATACAACAAAAAACAAAATTATTTACCATGTAGGCTATGCAGTCACCTCATCACTAGGAAAGGAAAGAGTATGCCACAGGTTTGTACATTGATAAGGAATAATTTTTTTAAAATAAGCTCTCACAACATTACTCACAATACATACACAGATGCTCCACATTCCACGAATGTTGTAATGGTCTTCCTTCACCGTCGTGCAAATGATATCTCCCATGCTTTATTTTCTCAACTACTATACAAGGGCCTTCCCAATTTGAACCCAATTTACCAAACCTCTTTTCTTTTGTATGCAATCTTATCACCTACCTTGAAGTCTATCCGTCAGACTTTCTATGCATATTTTCTTCTCATCAAGGTTTGAGAGTGGAGTGAGTTCATATGCCTTTTAGTTCGCTTTTCCTTAATCAAGTCAAGTTACGCCCTTCTTCTTTCATCATTACCTTCTTTGCAATAATACAAATCCAATATGATGGAAGAGTAGATTCCTCTGGGCTTACTGCATTCATCCCATATACTAGCGAAAAATATGATTCATGAGTTGTTGTCTGAGGAGTTGTTGGATAAGCCCATAATACTTCTTGAAGATAACTAGGCCATTTTTCAGTTGTTCCCTCTAAATTTTTCTTTAAACCATTCAAGATATTTTTATTTGTAAACTCTACTTGTCCATTTTCTTGAGGATGAAAGGGTGTGGAGAAACACTACTTTATGTCTCTCGAAGAGTAAATTTTCTTCACATATGTTTTGTTAAATTGTAGTTCGTTATTCGTTATCAGTAGCAATCATCCAAGAAAATTCAAACCTACAACAACTATTAGATAAAATAAACTTGATCACATTATTTGCCCGTGTCCTAGATATAGGCTCAGCTTCTGCCCACTTTGAAAAATCATAAAATGAAACAATGATGGTTTGACGCCCCCACATAGCCATTGGAAAGTACCTACCAAATCTGTGGTATAAAAATAGTACTTTAAACAATTGTGCGAACGATACATTTCATACTCAATAAAGTATTTTACTTTTTGAGAAAAAAAGAAGATAAAAAAGAGATGGATATCAGGTGGCTCTAGAATAACTAAGTTGGTCCTGATTTGTATTTATTTCAGCCGAAGTTTAATACATATTGCATTCTCACTGAAAAATAAAGACGAGAAAGTCTCGGTTATCCGATCAAAATCAAGCCAATAAATAATGATATCCCATTTTTTAAAAGTAGAATCGGTTATACATAATATATTGTCCATCGAATTCGAATGACATTTTGGATTTCAAACTTTTTACACAAGTATTTAGTCTGAATTTGATTCATCGGATAATATATGATAGATACTCATAGTTTAATATTATTTAAACTATAATATATTATTTATAAAACTTTAAAAGAGTTGCTAATGTTTTTTCAAGTTTTTGTTTTCTTTTTATTTTATATATTTTTCATGAAACAATTTATTACGTAGTCTTCTAACCGAATAAATCGATGTTTAATATATCTGTAATATTCAATTAGATCTTGATTTAATATGAATCTAAAAGTGTTTTGGTAAACAATTTTACGTTAACGGTGACAAATAATGATCTCGTGAAAAGTCTTCTAATGATCTCAAATACCAAACAACTTAGAAATATAAAAAATATCAATTGTACTATTTTTTCTATAGTCAAAATAGTGTTCATATTTTACCGTACCCACAAATAAAAGAATTAAAAATAAAGTTTTTCATTTTCAAACCTAGCTTTCGAATCTCTTCTTGAATCTTAATAGCACAGTGAATTTTACAAACTCTACCATAGACATTTAACACCACATTGTAAGGATATTTGTCTAAACCAATTTGTTCAAACCAAATTGTACCGGTTTGGCTCTAAACCGATCTCGTTTTTTAAAAGTAACCCACGAACCGAGTAATAACCGGTTTGGTTCACGGTTTGACAATGCGTTTCTGATCCAATTTTCGGATCTAGTGACCCTTTAACAACTATATATGTGACTAAAAAAATTATATATTAGGTTTCTATCCTATTTATTTTTTCTATCTTTTTACCTTTGGAAAAATATCTTCACTTACTCTGTGTTTTACCCTGGTAATATGAGAATTTCAAAGCTATAATGCTTTATGACAAAGAAGGCACCATCAACTTGGATGACATTTTATCAGCCCTGTGAATCTAATAATTTATGAAATTTAAAGATTTAATATTTAAGAATGATGGTGGAGAAGGTTTGAATATCTCAAGGGGAAGAAGCGAGAAAAAATGAAGAGAAAAGGGAAAAAGACACATATTCATGTCTAATCAAAGGTCGTGACATCTCAAATTTGAAATGTTATCATTGTCCCACTTCTGGTCATTTCAAGCAGGACTGTCCTCAGAGAGGACAAAATGGTAGTTCGTCTGCTCAGATTGCAGTAAGTGATGATGAAGGTTATGGGAGTGTATGAGTACTAACAAAAGAAACTTGGGAAAATGAGAAGAACTGGGTCATGAACTCAGGATAATCATATCACATTTGTCCAAGAAAAGAATATTTTGAGACATTAGAATCTAAATAAAGCGGAGTTTTACTTCTTGGTAACAATAAATCTTGCAAAATTTAAGGTATGGGTTATATCAGACTCAAAATGTTTGATGATCGTGATTTCATTTTGAATGATGTGAGGCATATTCCCAAGCTTAAGATAATTTGTTTTCCATTAGCATGTTTGATGATCTAGGATATTACATTAGAGTTAAACATAAGATAATGAGAATTGCATTAGTAATAGCCAAATGGTCTAAAATAAATAGTTTATATATTTTAGAAGGTTCCAATGTTATTTGTAATATATTAGTAATTAGTGTAGAAACTGTAGGCATAACTAAACAATGACATTTGAGATTGGGTCATGTCACTGAAAGATGCTTAATTGAATTAGCTAAATAAGGTTTGTGAGGAAAAGAAAATTTGGATAAACTAGAGTTTTGCGCTAACTTCACACTAAGCAACACAAGATGAATTTTGGGGTGAGAGTACACAAGTCTAGTAGGCCATTTGAGTATGTTCACTCAGACCTTTATGGTCTAGAGTTTTTTCCACTAATGGGGTGAATTCATACTTTCTTAGCATAATTGATGATTATTCTAGATGGGTACAAGTGCGGTATATGTTGTTGGGAGCTAGATTATCCAAATGTTTATGGGGATAACATGTTAGTATTGCATCATACTTGATCAATAGATGTCTATCAACAAGGATAAATCCAAAGACACATATAGAGGTTTGGAGCGGCCGACCGATAGAATATTCTAACTTAAAATTCTTTGGAGCTTTGGAGTTTTCCCCTATCAAGCAAGACAAATTTAATGTTAGAGTTTTGAAGTGTGTTTTCACTGGTTATCCTGATGGTGTGAAGGGTTATACGCTGTGGAAGATATAATCTGGAAAACCAAAGTTTATAATAAGCAGGGATGTTACTTTTGATAAGACCCAAATGAGGATGAAGTAAAACTATATGGATAGAAGACCATAGACGGGGGTAGAAAGAATCCAGTTTGAGGGCGAGTATTCCACTAATTAGAGGGGAGAATATGGTCAAAACAAAGAACGTAAAGAAAGTAGAAGTAAAAAAATAACTACTGTGGGCTATCAGCTAGCACGTGATAAAGGGAGAAGAATTATTACCCCACCTAAGATATATGGTTATTTTGAGCTTATTTGTTAGGCTTTGAATGAGAATAAAGAGGTGCAAGACTCAGAACCAAATAAATTAAGAGAAGCGTTCAAAAGCAATGATATGAAAGAGTGGCTGAAGGAAATGAAAGAAGAAATTATTTCATTGAAGAAGAATCAATCTTGGAAGCTTGTGTCATTACCTAAGAAAAAAGGGTAGTTTGTTGGGTGTTCAAAAGGAAATAGGGTATACCATGGGTTGAAACATCAAGGTATAATGCGATACTTGTAGCAAATAATTTTACTCAGGTGAAAGTGATCGATTACAACGAGATCTTTTCACTGGTGGTGAAATATTTTTTTCTATAAGGATTCTTTTGAAAATTGTAAATATCTATGATGTTTAGTTTTAACATATGGATGTGAAGATATTATTCTTAAATGGAGAGTTAGATGAAACAATCTACATAAAACAACCTGAAAGTTTTATGGTATACAATTGAAAAGTATGTTTGTTAAAGAAATATTTGTATGCGTTAAAGTAGAGTCCAAGTGAGTGGTATTGTTGGTTTGATGATTCTTTATTGAATACTGGTTTTTATAAGAAACCACTATGATATTTTCATGACATGTTTGAGTGGCAATCTTAGTAGAATCTCCACAATAAGATCATCTAGGTAGTTCATGTATATTCCAACACTATTTTTGTCATGACATTCGAATAGATGAATTTTTTTTATTGTTACCCAATTAGGTCATTTTTACAATATTTTATCATATCATATATCATGTATTTGGGCCAAGCTCATAACCTTCCCAAAAATAAATGTTTAAACCACTCCACCAAATTTATGGTTTTAATTGTTAACCGAAATTATATTTACATAAAATATATTTTTATTACTAATAAATATTATTTAGAATTATATGGTAACGAGAATTGTCTAGTTTTTAATACTCAATATTTTCATAATTAATGAATGTTTCGCTTTTTTATAACTATATTATATTGAAAAATAGAGTACATGATTCGAGCATATAAAAAAGAGATGAATAAATAACTATTATATATACCAAATGTTTTAGGATCAACAAAATCTATATATGGGACAATTTGAGAGAGTTATCCAACAATTCAGTGGAGTGGATTTTCATGGGTAGTTTTAATTGTATAACAAACTCACTAAACAATTGTCTTATTTAACATCGTGTTTATGAAGTCTTGATGACTTCAACAACACAATTTTGGACTGCTCTCTTGAAGATGTTCGATTTATTGGATCTCCTTTTACTTGGAACAATAATAAAAATTAGAGAAGACTGGATATAATGGTCATTAATTCCCAAATGAGAAACTATTTTGATTCAATTCAAGTAAAACATTTATAAAAGAAAACATGCTCTAACCATGCACCATTATATATAACATTAACCAACAATAATTTGAAACCGAAACCCTCCTTCAAGTTCCTAAACATGTGAAACCAACACCCCGATTTTTGAAAAACAATTGAGGAATCGTGGAATATCCTTCCTCACCCATTTTTACATGTATCTTACCAAAAATTAAAAAAAACCTAAATTAAAACTTAAGTCTTGGAATCATGAAGTCTTTGGCAACATTTTCAATGTCGTTGCCAAAGCTGATGAAGAATTCAGTTACTATAAAAACGTATTTCAAGTTTCTCAGAACATTGAAGATAAGATAATGTTGTCAAATCTAAAGTTAATCACCTTCTTATCTTGCCAATTGAATAAGCTTATTGGGTACATAAGAGCTATATCAATTGGTTAAAACAGGGTAATAAAAACACAACTCTCTTTCATAATTTTGTAAAGAAAAGACAAAGGAAAAATAAAATAAATAGTATCAAACATGAGAATAATTGGATATAAGATCATAATATGATGAATGATTTGGCATTAATATTAGTAGATACATGATAATTCAGTACGTAGTAAGATGTTGGCATTGGTCTACACTCAAAATTATTCACATCATAATAATTCTACAATAATAAGCTGGACTATGTGGTATGACAAAAAATAAGATGAAATATAATGATTTTAATTTTACCACTGAGTACATATATAATAAGATTTACCATATTATTTCATGTTTTAATAATACTATATCTTTTAAAAAGATAGTATGGACTGATGATATCGATATAGCTAATAAATTAAATATTTTCTTTCATTTTGAAAAATACTAACAGATTACAAGCTATTAAATGTAATGCTCCTCATGAAAATAAGATAAAGTAAAATTATGATGGATCTTGTTTAATGAATGGATAATCTAGTAGTGCTGGATTATTTAAACATATCGATAAGAATAAGATTTATATAGGATTTATGGTAAAGTAAACCATTTGATTGCTGAAACCTTAGCAGTATTAGATGGTTTAATTATATGTAATCTTAAGAACTTTAAGAATATTAATATTAAATCTGTTTTGAAATTCCTTATTGATATCTTGTCTACGGGTACTACCCTCTCGTTTTTACATCATATTATTAATTATTGTAGAAAATTTATTTATCCTACAATGACAATTAAACACATCTCCAGATTTCAAAATCAGACAGTTGATTGGCTGCAACGGTGGACTTTTACATGCAAGATGAGATTAGACCATGACACCATGTAAACCCTCAACCCTCTAAGATCCATTGTTCTTTTAGAAAATTTAGGGTTATGCTATTTTAATCCAAATGAATAAATATGTTCATCTTGTTGGTACTACTGGATTATATCACTTTGCTTCAATATAATGCTCTCAATTTTACTTCAGGCCTCTCAATCTCTATAATAAATTCATAAATGACACTGAAGTTTTAATTCAAGTCTTACGGATAATGTTGTTAATCAAGGTGCTTCTCAAGATACTTTTATAGCTGCTGCTTAAAATGATGTAAAAAATAGTGGTATGGTTGTTGATTAAATTTTTGTTCAAGTTGGTGAGTACACATGCTTATTTTTATCTGCAAATCAAAAGGATATTCTCTCATTACAAGATTTGAAACGTCTTCCTTAAGCATATTTTCTTGATCAAGAAGTAATTTTAATTAGGGAAATAATTACATGTAATATGGAAAAAGTACTTTAAGAAATTGTGCAAACAATCTATTTCATATTGAATAAATTATTTTACTTCTGAGGAAAAGAAAGATAAGAAAGAAATGGATGTCACGTGGATCTATAATTACTAAGTTGGCATTGATTTGTATATATTTCAACCAAAGTTTAATATATATTGCGTTCTCACTGAAAAATATGGACGGGAAAGTCTAGTTTATCTGATCCAAATCAATTCAATAAATAATGATATCCCATTTTTTTAAAGTAGAATCAATTATACGTAATATAATGTCTATCCAATTCGAATGACATTTTGAATTTCAAACTTTTTACACGAGTATCTAGTTCGAATTTGATTCATCGGATAATATATGATAGATACTCATAGTTTAATAATATTAAACTATAATATATTATTTATAAAACTTTAAAAGAGTTGATAATGTTTTTTCATGTTTTTTTTCTTTTTATTTTATATATTTTTCATAAAATAATTTTTTTTATGTAGTCTTCTAACCGAATAGATCGATGTTTATTATATATTTGTAATATTCAATTACATCTTGATTTTAATATGAATGTAAAAGTGTGTTGGTAAACATTTTTATGTTGAAGGTGACAAATAATGAACTCGGGAAAAGTCTTCTAATGATCTCAAATACCAAACAACTTAGAATATAAAAATAACTGAATTGTAATAATTTTTCTATAGTGAAAATATTGTTCATCTTATATAATAAATTGTTTTGTTACTTATATTTAACAAAGGATATAATGTGATATAATAACCTATTAATCATTCTATTAAAAATAAATATGTTTCTCACAATCTCTCGACTAAAATATTCATCCATAGTTTATTGGCGCATCGGAATATATGATCTTTGACAAAACAAAAAATAAAAATACAACATCCAACCTCATAAGGAGTTACGATTTTTTTTTATCATTTCCCAAATATGCAACACATTTTCGAAAGCACGAACATGGTATAAAGTTTTAATAATAATATTGTGAGTTACTCTATTTAGTTCGATTCATTCTTCAACTAAAGTTAAGCTTCTCCAAGTTGAAATTCCTTAAAATATTCATATAATATAGTATTGTAATTATATGGATCCGATTTCAAATTACACTCTACTATTAGTGATAATATACTATTAGCTTCAGAAACTTCACCAAGTTTACAATACCCACAAATAAAAGAATTAGAAATGATTTTTTTCATTTTCAAACCTAGCTTTAAAATCTTTTCTTGAATCTTAACATCACAATCCATTTTACCAGCTCTATAATAGATATTTAACAGCAAACCATAATGATATTCATCTAAAACCAGATTCTCTTTTACATCATTTATTTTTCAAACCATATTATACTGTTTGGCTCCAAATCGGTCTCGTTTTTTAAAAGTAAACCACAAACCGAATAAGAACCGGTTTGGTTCACGGTTCGACAGTTAGATCCTGATCCAATTTGTGGATATAATGATCCTTTAATAGTTATAGGTGTGATTAAAAAATTCATTTTAGGTTTCTAGCAAATTATTTTTTACATTTTTTTATCTTTGGAAAATATAAAATAAACTTCCAAAATATGTCTTTTGTCAAATATAAAGCAAATCAACAATTTTTTTTCTTTGAAACCCAGTTATGGCAATACTCATTCATTTTCAGATTTTAGATTCATCAATCTTTTATTCCGTATTCTTTCATTTTTTATCTAATAAATGTGTAAGATTCTATTTCAAAGTATGTTTTTTTACAAATGTATGTAATTATAAAGATTTATAAAATTATGAACTTGCTTTGTTACCAAATCTCCAGATAATAGGATACCTTTAAATGTGCTACTAAATTTTAGAGTTTGCAGATAACTATTAAATTTTTTTAACTTTTATAAATTTATTTAATTTTGTATATTTATGTTGGTTTTTCCTTAGAAATTTTACATGAGCCAGGATCTTCTAGACGAGGTGAGATCTTTTATACTAGGAAGAGTCTTTTAGATGATGTATAATATTTTACACCAGATATAGTCTTCTAGATGAGGGTTTTCTAGATTAGGGTCTTTTTTACAAGGAAAGATCTTCTAGACGAGGGTCTTATAACCAATGGTCTTTTAGACGAGAGTCCCGAAGAATAGGGCCTTAAGTCGAGTTACCTAATCAGTTGTGAACAAATTAGTTATAGTAGAATTAACTAATTATGTTAACAAGTAACTGATTTTGTTATTAGATCAAGGAAACTAGTATTATAAATACTCTCTTATGCCTTGAAGAAATAATATGGTTCAAAACTAAGCAGTCGTAATCAGAAAAATAGTCTTAAAAGAGAAAGATATTAAGTGCGTAGAGTAATGAAAAATGATTATTCTTGTAACTCATTTGAGAAAATGTCTTATAAAATTGGAGATAGTGAATTAGAGAGCTACTTTATCTCCTAGATGTAAGTCGATTTGACTGAACTAGGTAAACAAAAAATTGTGTTGTTTTCTTTTCGCATATATATATATATATGATATTATTGATGTATACGTTCTTGGTTGCCTATTTCTATTATGCTCCATACATCAAGGTATTGGTGTGACTTAACCAAATCTTGCAATAATTGGCGCCCACCATGTGGCAAAGGATTAATTGAATTAAACACCATGGGCTCAAAGTGGGATATTGAGAAGTTTAATGAGAGTAACGACTTTGAATTGTGGAAGGTGAAGATTATGACAATTCTAATCCAACAGAAATATGTTGAGGCATTAAAGGTTATAAGGAAATAGAACTTTGAGGACTAAAATGTAAAGATATAAAACTTGTTATGACAGATTGTATAATCATATGAGAGAATTAAAGTTTTACGTTTTGATAAGGGACTAATATGAAATTAGACCCTATTTTGTAACCGTTTGAGTTAGACCTAAGTCTTTGGGCTTCTATATAAAGGCCAAGACTGATCTAATAAAGCTCTCTGACTTTTGGATTAACTACTCTTGTTATTTGACTTTATCTCTCTAGAATCTATTTCTCACTACATTCTTTTACTTCTCTCAATCTTACATAATGAAACCAGATAAATACTTATCAGAATGAAGAAACAAAAAAGTTAGTACACCTTTCAGTTTGAGAGAAAATCAAGATGAACGATAAGCTAATCAGTACATTATCTTGTACCTCCATGGAAAAGGTATTGAGAGAAGTAGCTAGAGAAATGTATGTTGTGTTTATGTGGTCTAAACTTGACTCATTATATATGACTAAGTCTTGTGAATCATATCCATCGTAGCTTTAGAAAGAAAGCCCTTTAGTCTGTCATTATCCCAAGAGTTCTCTTTCCAGAAATCTTTAACTTTCTAATGTCTAAACCATGAATTATTCACATTATCATTCCGAGTAATAAAAGGAGAATGATTATACCAGTTTTCGAGTGAAAAATCTCTATCCCCCTTGCTCACTATCCATCTTATATTAGGCTTTGTTGTCTACTTAATTATGGTTCCTTTCCGTCTAATGCCTCTCTGGTTACTCACTGACTCTTCTCTGATCTTCGGTTGCGATTCCACAACACCAAGATTTGCTAGTCTATGTAACTGCTTTTATTTTTATTTATTTATTTATTCTTCTACTTTATTTGCAGCTCCCCTCCTCGTCGGTCTCGTCCGTTGCTTTCCATTGTTGTGGACTTATTTGGAGTTACTATATGTTGGCTTTATTAGCCCTTGTAATGTAGTCTTAGTTGTTCTAGTTTATCTCTGTTGTTTTATAATTCCTACTATGTTTGTTTTAGCAGTCCTGTCTATCGATCTCCTTATGTCGATTATATCTCCTCGGGGTATGCCCTAGGTGCTTGTATGAACACACTTTTATTTTTATTCAATATTTTTTCACACAAAAAAAAGTTTTATTTTTTCACTCAGTTCTCCCAAAAATAAAATCAAACTCAACTTAAATGGTCAAAATGGTAAAATGGCAAAAGATTTAAAAACGATTCTTATTTTTTTTAAGACTAGGCTAAAACAATTACCCACATTTTACCCCAACACTATCACTACCAAGTAAGAAAAAACTAAACGTACCAAAAAAATACTTAAATCTATATAAACATTTTACTATTTTATAACTTCATTTTATTTAATGGATAGACATTTCAAGAACCCCATTCCATAGCTTCAGCCACGACTCTTTCAAGTTCTTGTGCTTTGTATTCGTCATCAATTTTTCATGTTCATAAGACGAACACGGAAAAATTGAAAACTCATTACACTGAGACTAAAAAAAGTATATATGGAGATCGAAACACACCCTATATATAAACATAAACAAAATTATGCAAGTGTGGTCACTTATTCACGTATTAAAATTTTATTCTTCATTCATCTTTGTGTTATCAATAGCTCTTTTTCCACTAATCAATTCCAAGACAACACCAAAACTATAAACATCGGACTTAGGAATGCGTGAATTCAGTAGATTCTCGCATTCCGGATGCGCGAATTTATATCGGTAAAAATGGCTGCCCCCAATTCATATATCCTTAAATACTTGACCAAATCTAACAAAAATACAACCAAATCGTAGATATGAAATTCACATAAACTATAGAACTAACTAGAAAAAAAACTACAAATAGAGAAAAAAAATCAAAATTTAACCATAAATATCACTAAAAATAAATATCGAAATTGAAAAAAAACATCAATAGTTAAACAATACGTACCATAACAACGGATTTTAAAAAACTATATTTTTTGAAATGAATATTTTGAGATATTTAGGATTTGAACGTAGAATTTAGGCTAGATTTTATGAAAATATGAAATTTATATCGACAATAAATTTGTAAATACTTTAGAGCGTGATATAACAAACCGGATCTTGATCCAACATAGTTTTGTTCCAACAAAAAGAATTTTGCTTCGGCCTAAAACATATTTTTTTTATAATTTTGAGATAATAAAAAAAAATCAAACTCTTATATAAATTATAAGTAATAGTCTTGTTCTAACAAAAAGAATTTTGTTTCAGCCTAAAACATATTTTTTTTTTTATAATTTTGAGATAATAAAAAAAAAATCAAACTCTTATATAAATTATAAGTAAATTCTAAATGAATGCGACCGTATCTCAAATCGTAACAAAAGAAACAAAGCATACAAAAGTTTAGGTCGGGCTGAAAATACATTAGCTGTGTACGAAATCTTATATGTAATGATTAATATTACTATTATACATTCGTAAATTGTTATAAATAGAATAAATACACGTTATTAACAATACATTCTTAGAAATTTATAAATATAATAGTAAACCAATTTTTAATGATATAATATATATATATATATATATAAGCAAAAAATCGATATATTACCAAATTGAGAGATTTACATAATAAGAGGGTCAATTGAGAAACAACTCAAAAATAGGGGCTCAAAGACAATTAGTCCTAAGGAAAAAATCCCCAAATCACATAATACCCAATCTCGACTAAAACCCTAAATCGACACCAACTTGTCTTCAACCTCTCGACACAATTTGAAACTCCATCCAAAGCTCCAACTCCATCCAAAACTCTCTTCTGCTTCCCTTTGGTCGACGCTCACCCAAAGTACTCTTCTCTTCTGATGAGGAGAGAGGACGGAACCGGTGCAGTGCACCAGAGAACAGAAGACCCCATCTTCTGTTACTCCTTGGTCGACGCTCACCCAAAGTACTCTTCTCTTCCGATGAGGAAAGGGGACGGAACCGGGTGCAGTGCACCGGAGAACAGGCGACCTCATCTTCTACTTCTTCAAGGATATGATTTCTCCACTGCCTCAGACTTCTTAAACACTACCTCGAGCCAGAATCGCCATAGCCCTAACAAAACAACAAACCACACCAAAACTCTAGCCAAAATCGATATAGCCCAAACCCAAACTCTCTAGAGTTGTAATGGCTAGAAGCTGAGAAGGTGCATTTAAACCCTCAAAAGAAAAGTTTTGACGAACAATAATGGCTCTCTTCGCGATGCAGTCCGCAGCTTGATTCTGAGTTCTACAAATAATACCCAATGGCTCAAGAGAAGGAACATAAATACCACTTACAAGAATGTTGATTAGAGCCAGACAATCTGACTTTAAATCGACATACTCCCAACCATTGCGCTTGCAAGTGAGGAGCCCTTCTACAACAGCTTTGCATTCGGCCTGAAAAGGGTTGAGCTTCCCAAACACTAACCCTTTTCCCAACAAGATATCTCCTCTGTCATTCCTGACTATAAGCCCTCCACTGGATTCACCAGAAGCATGACAAGCGCCATCGACATTGACCTTCAACCTACCAGGAGGTGGAGCAAGCCATTTAAGGTACGTGATGCCTTTCTTCCTTCTGTTAATTGATTTACAACCCATCGCAGCACCTGCGTTACAAGCATAAGACCAGTGCTTAGAATTAAGCTTATCCCCTGAATTAATAGCCAAAATAATTCTGCATATTCTATCAACAGCACCCTTAAAATCATCATGGGTGTTGTCGAATTTAGAACAATTTATGTTGTACCAAATGGTCCAATAGATAATATGAGGGACTAAATGAGTGATATGGAATTTACAGTTTGTAAAACTAAACCAGGTCATAAGAAGATGATTCAAGGTCATATATCTATAGATAGGGACCTTAAACAGCCACCCAAAATAATTCCAGATGGCCCAAGCATAGTTGCAGTTGATGAAGAGATGATTTTTCTCTTCACAACTGCAACAGAATTGACACTTAGAAACTATGACCAAATATCTTTTGGAAAGGATATTGTCTATAGGGACAAAACTTTTAATGATTTTCCAGCATAGAAAAGAATTTTTTTTTGGAATAAAATGGCTCCAAATCTTTCTAAGAAAACTTGTTTTATTGAAATTGTTTCTGATAACATTCCAAGTTTCATTAGTGTTAAAATTCTTGTCTTTTGATAACTTCCAAATAATCTGGTTATCCTGATCAGGATTAAGCTTTAAGGTATTAATATGGTTAACTTGATCCTGATTTAGGAATGCCAAAAGAGTTTGAATGTCCCAACAATTCCCTTTCCAAAAAAGACTTAACAGTGGCTGGTAAATACCAGTTGTTACTCTGGCTAGAATGAAAAGGAGGCATATCATGCCAACCATCGAGCCAGAAATCAACACTACCCTTACCAAGAGTCCAACCAATATACTGCTCAGCCATATTTTTAACAGCATAAAGCCTCTTCCAAATAACAGAGTCAGTAACCTTACAACTAGCTTTTATAGGATGAGTATGAGGACTATATGTTTTATGCCTTAAGTCAGACCAGATAGAATTTTTTTTCCAAAAAAGAAACCAAAGCTTATAGCTAAAGGTGAGCTGAATATCAACAAGTCTTTTGATATTCAGACCACCCTCATCATAGGGTTTACACAGCATATTCCAAGAGGTCCAATGTATAGACTTCTCATTATACTTGGACCTCTAAAGGAAACGGTTAAAACAAAGGTCAATTTTGTTAAGAATAGAACTAGGTATAGCACTATTCTGCATCCCAAAATAAACAATTGGATGAAGCACGTTAGATATAAGAGATAATCTGCCCCCAAAGGACAGATTCTTAATGTCCCACTCCTGGATCTTATTATGAATTTTTTTCTATAATGGGTAAGTAATTCTTCCCTCTGTTATTTGCAGAAATGGTGATTCCCAAGTAGATAAAAGGAGCTGATTCAATGTTGAAGCCAGTTGCAAGCTTCAGTCTAGAAGCACCATCTTGGGAGAACTTAGCAGAGGTAATCACTTTTGTTTTGTTTTTATTAATTGCTTGGCCACTAATCAATTGATACTTGTCAAGTAGGTCACTGAGCTTCTTTATGGTGGAGGGCAAGCTATTTGTGAAGATAATGATATCGTCTGCAAAAGCTAAACTTGGTAAGAGATAGTTAGCCTTAGTATAATATCTCATACTATCATTAGCATTGAATAGAACTTGAATCCACCTTATTAGCACATCTTGAGCAATAATGAAAAGACTATGAGACAGGGGATCTCCTTGTCTCAGGCCTTTGCTTTGAGGAAAGTAGCCAACACTCAGACCATTAATAAGAACAAATATCATAACATTAGAAATCAGAGTATTAACAAAGGAAACAACCTCCTTAGAGAACCCAAAACAAGATAAAACCTTTAAGACAAAGGCATGGGACATTCCGTCAAATGCCTTTGTCATATCCAACTGCATGATAATATTGCCCTTACCAGGCCTTTTATTGATATTATGAAGCATCTCCTTAGTGATAAGAATGTTCTCATGTATGAGCCTATTCTTCACAAAGGCTCCCTGGTTTCTAGAAACAATTTTAGGGAGTAAATCAGCAATTCTATGATTAAAAAGACTAGAAATGACCCTATTGAAAATGGTACACAGACTTATGGGTCTGTAGTTGTCCCAGTTTATGGAATTAGAACCTTTAGGAATTAGACAAATCCTTGTGGCAAAGACCCTTTTAGGAACACTACATCCCTTAAGATAAGCATTCAAAGAGTTGCACATATCAATTTTAATAATATCCCAACAAGATTTTAAGAAAAAAGTATTAAAACCATCAGTGCCAGCAGCACTGTCCTTCTTCATAGTGTTAATAGTGGTCCAAACTTCTTCAGTGTTGGTAGGTCTTAGCATAGAAAGATTGTCATAGTCAGTTATGATCTTAGGGATATTAGCATAAATGCCATCCTGCATATCAAGATCAGTAGTGTTATCACAAGCATCAATAGAAAGAATAGTTTTAAAATGAGATTCTGCAGACTTAGCTATTTCATTTTGACTGCATAGCCAAATTCCATCCTTCTTTATTCCACTTATAAAGTTCTTTTTACGCTGCTTGGAAACATATCTACGATAAACCTTAGTATTACCATCACACTCATTCAACCAAGTGTTGAAACATTTCTGTCTCCAATAGGATTCCTCATCCTTCAGAGCTTGAATAAGAGTAATATTAGATGAATCAAGGCTAGCCTGAGAAATAAAGCTGTTCTCTCGAAGATGGGTAGCCTCCTTAAGATTAACATCCTCGGTAGCCTTCTTCAACTTATTAAAAATATTCCCAAAGTGATTAGTATTCCAAACTCTAAGCATCTTCTTGAGTCTCTTCAATTTGTACCAGAAAACATTATTGAGACTTCCACGACAAGGAATGTTCCAATTCTGCTTCACAAGACTTAGAAAATTAGAGTCATTAGTCCAAGCATTTAAGAATTTAAAATTACATTTGTTATAATGTAAAACAAAGTTAGAATTATTAGACAAAGATATACGCAATGAGGCATGGTCAGAACAAGTTCTGACCATGTGAAACACCTGAATACTTTGCACTGTAGAGGCCATACAATTGTTGATAAGAGTTCTGTCAAGTCTTTTCCAGCAACGATTATTGCTCCAAGTAAATCTAGAACCCACAAACCCAGTGTCCTCAAGATTACAAGCTCTAATAGCTTCATTAAAGTCTTCAGAGCTCCCAATATCAAAACTAGAACAGCCCAATTGATCATCAGAACTAGTGATAGAGTTAAAATCACCAGCAAGTAACCAAGGATTACTATCATCAACAAGAGAAAGCAAATTATCCCATAGAACCTTACAAAGGGAACGTTGATTCTTATCATACACAGAAGTGAAATTAAAATAAAAGTTACTGGTGTTAATGTCCATATGCAAAAACTGATCATGATCAACCTTAACTGAAAGGTTGATATCAGAAGCCCAAAATACCCACACTTTACTGGAGCAATTAGAAGCAAAATTAGCGAGCCCAATTCTTTTAGAGATCTTCCCTATTTTTTCCACATTAGCCATAGGCTCCTGAAAAGTAAAAACTTTAATCTTTTCACTTTGAACCATAAAAGTAAGCCTTGATAAGGTAGAAGAGTTATTAATGTCACGAGCATTCCAGCTACATATCTTTATCATTATCAGATAAAGACTTTAACATTTTGCTCTCCTTCTTCTTTAGAGAGTTTACAGATAGCTTTTTACTAATCTTTTTCTTGTTAGCAGATTTAATCCTTTGATTGATGATCTGATTAAACTCTTGACGAGGAAAAGTAAGGCTTGGGGAATCACACAATGAATTTGACCTTGGAGAGATATCACAACTGGCAATATTCCTCAGAGTTGGGGAAGTGTTATCAACAATTCGATTATCAAAGCTATTATGAAACACTGAATCAATCTTTTGGAGGGCACCAATGATTTCCTGATCATTCTTGGAGGAACTGCTGTCTTCAACAATAATGGGAGCAATATCAGAAGAATTCTTACAGACTCTGCATCTTTAGGAGCAACTACAGACTTTAACTTTCTTCTGTACACTTTAGTAACAGTTTGTAACTAAGTAGCTTTAGAATCTTGAGATGTATTAACAACATTCTGAGAAATAACATTCGTTTCTAATAAATCTTTCCCTTCATTAATCTGTTCTTCATTTTCATTCTTACTTTCAATCTTTCTGCATTCTTTAACAATGTGGCCCAAATGATGACAATGTGAACAATAACCAGAAACGTTCTTGTAGCTGATCCCAATCCACACCCCATCATTCTCACCAAAACCGACCCACAAACTTCTTTTAAGATCCTTAGCAACATTAATCTCAACTTGAGCATAGCAAGCATTTCTGCTTGCCTTATGCTTTTCAGGAACCACAATACGATGAACTATACCAAGTGTTGATGCAAGATCATGAATGACAGAAACATTATACATAAACTCTGGAAGTTTTTCGAACCTGACCTATAATAACACAATCGGGTTTTCAACGTTCTTATTGAAATCGGGACACCATTTTAAGAGCCTCATACTCTTCCCGTCCACGGACCAGACACCTCTGGACCATAGAATACTGACATCTTCTTTGAGGCAGAATTCGATTGAAACATGACGAGAATCAATTGTAATGAAGCTAAAGACACCCTTAAACTTAAAAGAATCAAGAAAATGTTGAAGAGATGATCGCTTAGGGATTCCAGTAGCAAATTTTCCAACTAAGGTAGTTCTGCTTTCCAATAACAGACGATCCTTTGTTTCCACAGAATATTGAACAGAGATATGGCTAGCTGATTCTTTAACAAACTCCAGATTCGTTTCCTTAAGCATTGTCTTCTGTTTCACAGTTTCTAAATAAGACTTGTTGATGGTAGTCGGAACGCTATTCAGATCAGTTTTTAAAGCTGGAAAGTCATCGTCTTTAAAGATTTTGTTCTCCATGATTAGAAACAGAGCACCTTAAGAAACACACAGGGAGGCAGGCCGATTGCCAGAAAGCAATCAACATGCAGGGAAACGTCAGGGAAACACGCAATCGAGGAAACGTCCCCGGAGGGGCACCGGTGACGGGAAGCAAATAACAGCCAAGAATAACTAGGCAGTTCTTGGAGAAGAATCAACACCATTTCAGACTAATTAGTTAAGTGCAAAATAAGTTTTCCATTGCCATTTTTTTTATTTTTTAATGATATATTTAAGAGATTCATAAATCAGTCAAAGTCTGCTCGTTTGTTTTGTAGTGGTTCAATTCATTTCAAGTCAAAATGAACTTTGGTTTGTGATTGGTGTTACCACGTTAAATTAAATAAAAAAAATTGTTTATATAAATATATATGAACTGAACATACCCCTATTATAGTTTTAGATCATGCTTTGCATTCCTAGAGAACAATTCATTTAGACCGTAGCAATGAACTTCTATAAGATTAGAATCATGATTAGTTATAAGGGTAGTTCATTTATTTAATATTCGCATAAAATCAACCATTTTGTTTTGCATTTTCGGTCACCACTAATTACAAACAAAACGAAAAAAGAGAAGATAATTTGAGTGGTCATTTTGATGATTGACGAACTCCGGAGAGTATGCAGAGGTATTAGCCAAAAATTTTAAAGGGACGTAATCTTTGTTTTGGCTAAACTAAGGTTCGAGGTTGTGAGTGCAATTGCATTTTTTACCATATGGTTGTCTTCCCTCACCTGCTTAAGTCTTTGGGCGAAGTAAAAGTTAAAAGAGAAGAGGAACTTTTTGATTTTGTATTTCTTATTATCTTTCATATGTTACATTCTAATTATATACATAAATATAGTTTGTTTTAATGTAACAAAATTTCATTACGTTTGTTAAATCTACGGTTATGATTTTGTTACATTTTTTATTCAACTATATATATTGGGCTTGAGAGAGATGAGTACAGCTTGAACCAATCTTAGCCTGAGACCGGGTTTTATGTGTGGACCCGATCTATCGAAGAGTATGACACATAAATCTCTTGTTAGCTAGTCTTTTTCCTAATTTTTTTAACCTATCAAACCCTAACCTCAACTTTCTCTTCTCCTTTCTCTTGCTTCATCATCATTTTCTCTCCTCTTTCACATATCTTGACTGTCGAGATGGTGATCATCGATTACTCCAAGGTTAAGGTTAAACTCTTTTTTCAGGTGTCCAACATTCATGAAACACCACAAAACAATAGCAAATTTTAAAGATACTTGATATTATACACAATTTATACTACAATTATGGATATGATTCTTGTAAGAGAGTCCATAAAACTTAAAATGAAAAGCCTACCCCATAATCTCATAATACTCTCCAGGAAAAAAAACTTAATTTAGAAACAACAATAACAAACCGAAATGTTAAAAATCTAAAACAACTATAAGTCTACGATCAAATTAAACTAAACTAAAAAGCACTACATCATTAGTTATCTCACAGTTCTTCGATCCTGCAATAGTTCGCTTTTTTTTCCTTCTTACTTTGGAGGCATTTGGTAAGATCAAAGTTTCTACATAAACAACTAGATTTTTACTACAAGAACGGAGGATCCCGAAAGACTTTGTATGAGTATTAAAAGATATCAAATTAATCTGAAAACTTTTTAACAAGATTCATCCTCTTGTGTTAGCCACAATGGAGAACATATATATAAATACTGGTGAACGGATTTCGGAATCTCCATAGTAATTAATTTTATCCAAAATGAACTTACACGAAATACTAGATAAACAAAGACAACCATCCAAAACACTTACACGAACACCTTCTGGCAAAGATCAAGAACTAAGACCGTACTAAAACACTCTTCAGCTAACCCAAGAGATACCGTACTAAAACACTCTACAGCTAACCCAAGAGATACTATCACAGGACAGAGATACCGTACTAAAACACTCTACAGCTAACCCAAGAGATACTATCACAGGACGAGATACACCATCGCTATACTCTCTAGAAGTCCAATGGAGAGCTTCATTCAAAAATATCAGAACATCCCAAAAATAATAATTATTAAGGTATTTGGTATCTAGAAAGGTACTCCGAATACTTTTTTCAATGTAATCGTAGCAACATCATCATATTTATCCTTTCTAAACATTCTGTTAGGAATGATGACAACTAGAAGCTTGTAATCATCAGTGGTGGAATTATATCCAAATCCATATTTAAAAACTTGCATATGCTCCGGATATATAAGATTAGATATTTTTTTTACTAGTACAAGAATGGTAGATATGAGTACATGTATACTTACAAGTAACAAAACCTAAAATTCTACTATATTTAGACACGTTAAAAAATGGAAATTTGAAACATTCATATTTTGGTAAACCATCAAAACTCCATGATTTAATTGTATTCCGTCCGTACAAGTCCATGATCTTATAGAAACCAATTTCACCAATCCAAAACGCTTATTTAAATTGCAACTTAGTAAAATAAACGGAATAAATAAGAAGAACCCATGATTTAGATACATACCTTAATTGCAAGATAAATTTAACCGATAACAGTATGTCCATCAAAATATCATCGGCTAGATGAATCGTCATTGCTTATCCTTTCTCTCCAAACTCTAGAAAGAAAAGAAAAGAAGAATAGAAAATACTAGGAAGAGATTTCTTTGGACTATGGACTTATTAACCAACAGAGCTCCACAATTAATGGACAAGGAACTGGATTTCTTTCTGACCTTTTAAGTCCTTAAATCAAGCCTTAAATGTCCATCAAATTATTTCATTGTTGGTTTAATATTTTATCACTACCATCAATGTTGGAATTTAAAGAAATATATAGATGGTAAGTGTTGAAAACTCCAGGGAATTGTTAAAAGACAATTATTAAATAATTATTTACTTAAGTTTTATGCCATTATTTGCTAAATGAAATTGCAAAACAAAAAAAACTAATAAAAGCTAAACTTTTGCCTCCTAAAACTACTAAAGTTCTAAAATCTCAAAATTATTAAATAATTATTAAACCATAGACCAGTATATACATACAATTATATTAAGACTTTACTGAGTTCTTATAGAAATTTACATATAGTATCCATCTTCTTTTCAGCCATAACACCATTTCCAACCGTTGACTATACTCAAAGCACCCAAAGCCCTATAAATTTCCGTTTAATCCATCTTAGAAGAGAAATAATAGAAAGGGGACATATAAAACTTTAAAATATATATGATCAGGAAACTTTGGTTTAGCTTATAAAATATTTCCAATCCCAATTAAAAATTAATTTTGGAGGTATGGTGTTCTTAGCCGGTTAATGGCAAGAACATCTCGTTTCCACGCCTGACGCTTGGTGTGCACTTATCTCTAACGTCATATGTCTGACATAGGAATCCTAGACGTAGTCAGGATATGATTTTTATGGGGTCCTGGTTATTGTTCAAAGTTGAAATAGCAGACAATAAAAAAAATTAGGTTTTTATGCATGGTGTATGATTTTTTTTGGGTTGTTTAGTTAACTAGTGTTTTTTGTATTCATGAATCCATTATGTTTTAGTTATTTTCTTCTGTACTTTGCCAATTTATAATCATGAGCACACCAAAGTTATCGGGTTTGACGATGTAGCCTCACATGTAGGTCTTTTCATCATAGTTATTTTTAATTATCTTCATGTATTGTGTGTATCCCAACACATCTTTGATTGTGTTGACATATAGTTAATGTTAAAATTAGGTTCTTGTTAAAGGAAAAAACAATATACATCGAAAGTGTTTAATGCAATTCCTGAAATTTTCTAAGGCAGATATATAATCATATAAATTAACTTTATTTATATTTATGAACTTACTTAGGTTCGTGCTTAATTATGTTTTTATTTCTTTTAAAATTTAAATATTTTTTGGTTTTAAAATTCAAATTATTTTTGAAATTTAAATTATCTATAAGTTAAGATAAATATAGAATAATTTTGAATAAAGAAATCTGTTTGTATATAAGTACAAGTAGGTATATGTTTGTATAAATATAAATTATATAAATAATTGAATAAAGTAAATATAAATATAAGTTAAAGAAAGAGAAAAGTACCGGTAAATACCTTCTCAACTATGGTATTACCCGGCGGTACCCGCTTTTTGGATAGTGTAACTTGGTACCTCGAACTGAATTTGGATAAAAATACCCCCGACTAAAAAAAGGCGCGCACGGGTAAAAAAAAAAAAAAAAAAAAACTGGTACAATTCTCAAGATGCGAATTGCTTGCAAATTCTCAGGATGCGAATTGCTTGCAATTTCTGAACGATTCTCATGATATGATGCGAATTGCTTGCAATTTCTGAATGATTCTCATGATAAGATGCGAATTGCTTGCAATTTCTGAACGATTCTCATGATAAGATGCGAATTGCTTGCAACTCTCAAGATTTCTGAACGATAAAAAAAAAAACTGGTACAATTCTCAAGATGCGAATTGCTTGCAAATTCTCAGGATGTGAATTGCTTGCAAATTCTGAACGATTCTCAGGATAAGATGCGAATTGTTTGCAATTTCTGAACGATTCTCATGATAAGATGCGAATTGCTTGCAATTTCTGAACGATTCGCATGATAAGATGCGAATTGCTTGCAAATTTCTGAACGATTCTCATGATAAGATGCGAATTGCTTGCAACTCTCAGGATTTCTGAACGATAAAAAAAAACTGGTATAAAAAAAAAACTGGTACAATTCTCAAGATGTGAATTGCTTGCAACTCGTGAAATTTTATTTTTAAAAAAAATCAAGAATTATCATAAATGGATCTAGTTTTGTTCATTTTTAAAAAACAAAAGTAATGGTACTTTCATTTATTTTTTTCGAGCTCCGGTTCGAAAGATACGGATCTTTTAAAAATAAAATTAAAGGAAAAGTAGGAAAGAGAAGGAAAGAAAAGGAAATAGAAATTTTGGTTACGTGGATGTTCATGAATGGTGAGGGTAGTTAGGGTATTAAAATAAAGTTAGGTACTATGTCACAATTAGGTAGTTGAGTTTGATATTAAGTAACAATTGATCAAACCTTGGATGGTAAGTGACAATTGAATAGTTGAATAGGTACCTTTGGTACAATTTCCCTTAAAGAAATATGTTTGTATATAAGTACAAGTAGGTATATGTTTGTATAAATATAAGTTATATAAATAATTGAATAAAGTAAATATAAATATAACTTACAATGTATAAATATAAGTTATATAAATAAAGAATAAGAAATTTGTATATAAGTAGAAGTTGGTAACTTTTATTTGTTAAAATATTAAATAAAAAATAAAAAATTTGTATATAAGTTGAAGTTCGTAACTCTTATTTGAGGAGAGGGCTGAGGTCCGAACCTCGGAACTCTGAGTTCCTACCTCAGCTTTTTCCACTGGGATAGAATGAATTTATTTATTTTGATAGCTTATTACAACTTTATAGTTAAATCCGTGGGTTCCTAAGAACCCACGGACCCCACCGTAGCTCCGCCTGCGCATAGGATGTTTGGTTTTCATCCGTGTTTGGTGGGAACCTAGTATTCTTCGTTATTAACCGGCGAAGAACACAATGTCTGCGAAAATAATTTTTTAGTTTAAAAAGTTTTAAAATCAATAATTAAATTATATTTGTCTAATTTCAATTTTGGTGGTTCCTCTTTCTATATTGTCTGATTTGTTCCAAAATATTTGTTTTTTTGTGTTTTAAAAAAATAAAGTGAGTGTGTTATGGATGTCAGAAACTGATCGTCGATTCTGCTCGCCAGTTTTGATTCGCTTCCGACTCAACCAGTGGGTGAATATCGGTGCATCCACAGTGGGGATGTTGAATGATTTAGAGTGGGTTTGACTGGTCTGAGAGAGTCGAGATGTTAAGAGTAAGAGAGGTGTGGTTTAGGTTTAATTTTTGGTTTAATTTAGTTTTAATAAATAGTTTAGTTTTAATTTAGTTTTAATTTTAGTTGTTTATTTAAATTAGGTTTTTATTAGGGTTTTTGAGTTTTTTTATTTTTTAGAGAAAAAGTAGAGAATTTGCAATTTTTTAAAGGAAATATGGTAATTTTACCGATTAAATTTTACTATTTATAAGATTTTGTAAAGGGTAAAATCGTCAAAACAAATAACTTTGCGGAGTAGTTTAAAAAGAAAAAAACGACTTCCCATGTTTATTTTCAAGTCGTGAATGAAAATTAAAACCAAATTATATTACACCAATCTAATTCCATGATTTAATTCATTTTAATTTTTAGATTTTAATTTTGCAAAATCAACTTGAAAATAAGAGAAGATTATGATTTATATATTTGAAAACAAATTAAAAGGAAATTTTAAAATAAAAAATATATAATCGAAATTACGATACAAAATTAATTATATCAAAATAAAGTTTTTTTAATTAAACATATTTTATTTTTATAATTAATAAATAAGTGGCTTTTGTTAAATTTAGAAAGTAGAGAGAATTGTGATATATTGAGATCTATATAATCCAAAACAGAGAAGGGGAAGTTGTTGTTTTTTATCTTCTAGTTATCTCATTTTTTTGGTATATATTCGTGTATAAAGAAGAGAGTTTGACAGAAGAGGCTAAGAACCTTCGTTAGTCATTGGAGTTATGCACTTATCTCAAAATTGTCATTTAAGTTATATTTGTCTCAAAATTGCAATTGTTGTTAATTTGTTTTTACATTTATGGACACTAGCGGTGACTAAAAATGCAGCAAAAAGACCAACACTAGTGACCACTTGTGAAACAACGTGACTGTATTGATACAAAATATAAATAAGTGGTTGTTTTGAAACAAGTAAACAAATTCGGTGACTAACCATGATTTTTAGCCGACAAAAGAGATTTTTTCGCTTTTTTTAAATATATAGTAATTAATATTAATAGATCATAAAAAATGTGATATTTTCTCAACTACACACATTTCAAACATCTCATCCACGTTTAAGATTTAATATTGTCTCGGATATTAATATTGATAAAAAAAAGTTAAAGTAAGGAACAACAGTGACGGGTCTATTTAAGAACGAAGAGAAAAACAATTAAGTAAGAAACAACAATACTTGGTGGATTTAAACTCTTGGAGCTATGTGGTTCCATCATTAGACAACTTTAAGGAAACGAAAGGATTCATGCAATGTATATGTACTGCAAACATCATTAAATACACCATGATCATCAAAACAAAAAATCAACAATACCTAGTGGATATTGTTTATATTTATAAAATAAAGTATTAAGAACTTCATATTTTGGGTGGAATGTTTAAATCGAACAAGAGTGAAAGCATGATTTGTGACATTATAGAAAGTGAAATTCTTCAAGATTTAACATCGATATTTACTATCACGTCCAAATAAATTATTAGGCTTTTTAAAAACGTACATGGTTTTGATATATCATATCGACGGGCTACGAATGGTATTGCTAAAAGTAAGCACTATATGCTTGGTAATGTTTCTTTTTTTTACAACCGATTATTAATTTGTAAAACATTTCAATTGTTCTCTTGTACTATTAGAGTATGATCACGCATTGAATAAATTTTGTGTTGCTTTGTTGGTTTTGAGGCTTGTTTTCGTGGTTTTAAACATTGTTGAAAACCATGTGTTTTTTCGATTGAATTTTCTTACAGTCAAAATACAAAGATATATTGTTATGCGCAACTACAAAGGATGACCATCAAGTTATGTTACCTCTTTGTCTAATTTTAATACAGATTTAATAAAATTATATATACGTCATTGTTATATTATTCATTATATCTATATCTTATCTTTTTGCAAGGCTTATTCTCATTGTTTTGCAAAAGTTAGTTTGGAGGATAGTAATAATAAAAGTTAGGTTTTTAATCAATTTTTAGTACTGTTTTTCCAAATTATTTTAACTCATTTTGTATGGCTCACATATCTCGAAACTTAAGAAATATGTTAAAAGAAATGAGTAAAAATTTACGAGATTGAATGGTTATAAAATTTTGAGATTGTGCTTATACTCCAAATATTGATGTATTTAGTGTTAATTTAATATATAGATTACAAAATGTAGGATAAAATGGTTGAGTTTATGCATGATTTACCGGTTAATAGTTTTGAAAATGTTTTTAAAACTTTTTTGATGATATGAAATGAATGATGTTACATATTTAAATTCATTATATATATTCTAGTTGCGGAGTTGATTGAAAATATTAAATTAAAGTTTATGAATCAAATATCACGACACTTTGTAAAGAGTTATTGTTTTGTGTTAGAATTGACAATGAAATTATTAAAAACAGGAATGGTGTGGGATATTCACCTTTTTAAAGATTATGGTTTTAAAGTTTATTTTGAACTCAGATTTATTATCACTCTTCTTCTTATCCATATACTTGTGTTGTATAGCAGCACACTAGTTTTCATGCAGCGTCTGTCTTAGACTGTTCACAATTTATTCCAGTTATTTTTATTGATAACAACATATTGGAAAATGTTATACCATTATGAGTAAACATATTCTCTGCTTATAGAGTGTGTGTATCTGATGTTGTTCTTCCTCCAAAGGTTACAAGACAAACCTGGAGACAAAGATATAATTTCAGATTTGAAGGAAGTGATAAAAAAAGATGAAGAATAGTAAATGTAATAAGTTTATTTACCACAATAGAAAGAAATACTATACACATTTTTTCGAGAATATTACAAAATACAATATTTTATAAAATACATATATTATAAAATACATCATTAGTCATTTCATAGTTTTCAAACCACTACTTTCTTATGTTCTAACCATGTTGCACATATATTATTTTTTTGTTTTATTTTTATATTGAGGCATTTATTGAGCTCAAAGTTTCCATATGAAGGATTGGAACCACAAGATAAACAATTAAGATAAATCTTGAAAAACTCTATCTTACTATCAAAAGATCCCAAATTACTACAAGCACTTTGAAATATGATTTTATACTCTTGTGTCAAGCACAGGGGAACCCACTTATGCATATAATTAAAATTATGGACATGATATAAAACCTCCATAGTGATTAAATATTTTTGAGAAAAAATTATATCGTGATTAAATATTTTTGAGAAAAAATTATATCGAATTCCTTCATCAGCAATAAAATGTGAGTATAAAAATTAGCATCAACGTGAGTTTTATTAGATAAACGAAGATAATCATCTAAAAAACTTAGACGACAACCGTTTGACAAAGACCATGAACATGGATTATCCTAAAAATCTCTTCATCTTCCCAGAAGACATTATTACGTGGACAACAGATTATTGGTATTATTTGTAACAATCCAATGAATAACTTTACTAAAACGTTTAATAAAGTACCAAATTTCAACCAGAAAATTATGTACCGCTTCTATCCTTCAAAATAGCAACCAAGGTCTCTGGTGGAGTTAAAAGTTATGTATGATCCTAGAAAGGCCTTAAGTTTGGTGATAATAGGTGAAGATATCGAAGCTTAAAATTTAAAGAAGGAAATATCCTAAATGTTGACACTGTATTATTGACAAACCTCAAAACTGTGTTTATTTATTTATTTTTTAAAAAATATGGATGTTTTTGTTTGGAAAACATAAAATATTATGGGAGTACCTTCCTATATTGTTTGTAATAAATTATTTGTCAACCCCAATATAATATCCATAAATAAAAAAAAAGATCATTTTCTCTTTTGAAAATTGAGAAGCTATATCGGATGAGATTTACTAACTCTCTAACATTGGTCATATTCGGTAGTCTCGCTATCCCATATGGAAAGAAATTCTGGTCTTTATCCGAAAGAAAAACGGAAAGTGGAGAATCTAAGTAAATTTCAAAGATCATGAACAAAACATGTGCTAGAGAGCCCATCCTAGTCATAATGGTCAACCAGTTGCTAGAGTTTACGTCTGGTAACATGCTTGGATCCTTCGTGAATTCTTATTCATGGTGTAACAAAATTCATACGCATCCGGATGATTAATATAAACAATATTCATCACTGACTGTGTCTTGCATTGTTACAAAGTTAGGAAATCTTGGCTGAAAAATACATGGGCAGATTTTGCTGACCATGTAGGTCGTGATATAGAAATTGATGACATGGTGGTCGAAATTCCTAACTATTCTAATTATATACCTGATCTTTATGAGGTCATACTTCCTTAGTGATTTTATCATATACCGAATGTTCTTCTCTATCTAGGGAATCTTTTAGAAGCCAAACATATGTGAATGCATAAAATGATGGTCGGTTGTGTTCGAGAACTTTGATATAACTTATGAGCCAAAGACCGTAACTGAGCCTCATGTTTTACCTAACATTTTAATGAAATTATATGCTGAGAAACCTGATCCTTACCAATAACCCCCTACAAGAGTGGATACTTTGAATTGATGGCGGGTCTAGTTGCTTAGATTGTGGAGCAGAGGTTCAATTACCATCTCCTTCATGAGATGTCATGCATTAATAAATTCATTTTGATTTCCAAGCTTCTCAATGAGGCTGAGTATGAGGCTGTTACCGCAATGCTATAGTTAGCCTCCATATGTAATTATTATTTTGTTTGATTTTAAATTAAAACTTGTGTACCTAGTGTATTTATATTTAGTTAGTAAGATGATTTTAAACCAAACTCATGATTCAAAAACTTTATAACAACTATATATTTTAAGTTTAAATGATTTTGGACCAAACTCAAGAACAAAAAATAATTTTAAACGCCAAATATAAGGGTTTTTTCACAAAAACTATGCGAGTTTAAGCACATAATTCACACAAAATGTATGAATCTAGGCCAAGCGAATGGCCTCCGGCAACACAACACTATGTAAGACACAAATAATATCCTTCATCACCGAACGTAGAACACTCAAAGCCCATGCGTAGTGCTTTTGCTTCTCCGAACTCATAAAAACAAAACCAACACAATATTTCAGACTCGTTAAAATTATACCAACAACTTCAAATAGTGAAATTTTGTACCTCATCTTCTTATAAGTACTATTGAAAATATATGTAATAACTCAATACTTATATGATGTACGAAAATAGTCTGATGATAAAGTCTTATCCCTCGATTATTCAATGACTCTCTTAGTAATTGTATTCTATCATTTTTTATAACAAGTATTGCATGTAGAACTGACCATAATTTTCAACAAAACTATATTTTGGCCGAATATTTTAGATATTGTGCATGTTGGATACATTTTTCGAGTTATAGCTCTTCAAACATTGAATTTATATCCCTTGGGTGGACACCTGATAAAGATAGCTTACAAACCAATTCTTTTTCGTCGGGTTTTAGTTTCACATTTTGTGAAGAACTTTTGAAGTTTGTGACAAATAGGTTGTTGTATTGCTAACATATAATTATAAATCGTCAATAACCAATGAGATTTTTTAAGGGGCATACCTCTCGCATTTCTAATATAACCTATAAGATTTCTCACTCCGTCATTCATCGTAAATGCTAATGATGATGACATATCTACGGGCTCAACCATTCGGCCAACTCGGCTTTAGTGTAATGTTCGTGCATGATAAACAAATACGCGTAATCAACACACAAACATGTTGTTCCTCCTAATATGTCTAAAAAATACAAATATCATTCAAAACTAAAGAAACAAAAAACTGATAAACAAAATTTTAAACTAACAAAACATTACCTAGAAATTTACATAATATATCTGAAAACACATACACAATTTTACCTCGTGCGACGATGCTACTCAAAATTATTCAATTCGTGTGGCTATTTTGAACAAAATTGCATGGTTTGTTTGATTATATATATTACCGTTTAACATTTTCGCACAATAAAATGTTAAGTTGTATGTATTACCGTGTCGTAGATTTCGTAAACTTCTAATATAATTTAAGGGTCAAGCTAAGGTCATCATAAACCAATCTATCCCCACCTAATTTTGAGTGCATCCAAAACTGGTATAAACCTACCATTTGTAGACCAAAATACCCTTTTAGGGGTATTTAAATAATTTTATATTCTAAACCACATCCACCCTCTTGTTTAAAAAGCATAACCTCAAACCCTTCACACTCTCTCTCAATTCTCTCTACATATTCTCTCTCTAGAATCTTGTTATCCAAAATTCCACTGTGCTACTCTTCATCCTCGTCGACCATATTCTTTTCTCCTTTTCCATCATGGTGAAAAAAACGAAGCTCATCCTCCTCCAGAACCGGTGCTGATGCACTTTCGCATCACCCGTTCTAGCCCATAGTACCGGTGGTCCGAAGGTGCACTACCATATTTTTTCAAAAGTTGATCGTCGTTACCTTTTCTGGTGTATTAATCTCATTCTCTGCCGAACGAAGCTTCTCATCTACCTTCGGCAATAGTAGCTCCTTTATGATAATCCAATAATCAAGTTGACTCATGTTTAATCATGTCTTTTGTTAAAAGAAGTTGGAAAGAGTTTGAAGAATGTTTGAATGTTCTTGAAAGGTGTTTGAATGTTCAACTAATTTATATAAGAAGTTTTTTTGTGGGTGAGGTTAGTAAAATAGGTTGGCTTTGAAATTGGTTGAATATATATAACACTTAGTGTTTTTGTTTCATTAATGGCAAATTAAATCAAGCTTTAAAACCTTAGATCATATGCATCTTATATGATGTACTGATTCTTTTATATATATTAATAATTATTTTATTGGTATTATTTCGGTAAAAAAAAATTTTAAATTTTTTGTCAAAATCGAAATGACCAATATATTTTACTTTTATAAAATTTAGAAACAAAATAAAGAATTTGATTTCGATAATCAAAAAATTTCAGTAATTAAAATGCGAGCTGTTAATCTAAGGATACTTTTCTTATCCACGGATTTAAACATGATTTTAATAAATCCCAACTACTTATTCTTCAGTAAAAAATCAAATCCCAGTTCAAACAATGATATACTCCCTAGTCCCTACTGATGAGTCCGAATTCAGCATGCTCCCCGAACAAGGGCAAATCGGTCTAGTCTCTCCGGAAACCGGGCAGGTCACATGGACATGGATCGAACAGGTCACTTGGACCGGACAGATTACTTTGAACACTATGAACATAGGGCTGTTCGAATTATGACAAAAGTACTAAAACACCTAAACACTTCTTGACTAAGCTACTTGCTCTCCTACTTAGAGCTCACGGGTCTTTAAACATGACCCGGGTCTATTAAACATGACCCGAAAGCCCATAAGGGCCCAACATCAGGGTATAAATACCCAACCACCTGCATTAACTATAGATAATGAGAATTAATTGCTACCAAGCTGCTTAATTATCTCTCTACTCTCTACCCTAAACCTTTAAACACCCACACACCACCTTTAAACACCCACACACCACCTTAAAACTCCATTTGAAATTACCAGCCTACCCTCAAGCGATTATTATCCACACCAAATTGGCGACCATAGTGGGAGGCGACGGTGCCCGAGGAGCGTGACAGGATAAAGTGTGAAATAGAGGCTCCGAGGGAAGAAAAGGCCAAGATGGGCGTGAAAGAAAAATCCAAAGCATCAGTTGCTCATCACACCGATAACCCCAGAGAGCATGAGGCTTCAAAAACTCATGTGAGCACAAAAAAGACTCATGCCAGTTCTAAAAAGTCTCACCGGTCCAAGCCTGTGGAGAGTTATGACTCGAGCTCAGAATCTTCAGATAGCTCTTCGGACAGCGAGGGAAATGAAAAATCCTTGTCCTCTAGCAGTGATGAGGGTCGAACCAGAAAAAAGCAAAAGCAGGTTAAGAAATATTCAAGAAAAAGAGACAGACATGGAAGAATGAAAAGGCATATTGGCAAGGGATCATCTCACCACCGGAGGTATACGGACAAGATGCTGATGGATCCCTTTGCTTTCCACGATGAACCAGGTATCTTTGTAACTCCCAATGAGGATATTGTGTTCAGTCGTGGAAGGAATTGGAGGCAGTCTCCACTGTCTTCTAAAATTCTATCCGGAAACCTCCCCAAGAGGTTTGATAGCACTAAAATAGAGAAGTATGATGGCAGTACTGATCCGGACAATCATCTGGAGCAATTCAAGAATTTCATGATGAACTTTGATGACGATGATAAACTACTCTGTAGGGCATTATCCCAATCATTTACGGGGAGTGCTCTGAAATGGTACAACAGCCTGCCTCAGGGTTGTATTAAAGACTTCGATACGTTTTGGGTGGCCTTTCGAAGGCAGTTCGTAGGGAGTAAGGAGCTGAAGGGCAATGGAGACACAATAATCCATTGTGCCCAGGAGCCAAATGAGTCCTTGAAAGAGTACATAAGCCGTTTTGTGAACACAAACAATGGGTTGGCTGATTGCTTCGAACAGGTGGCAATAGCGTCCCTAAGGCAAGGTTTGAACCCAGGCAATCTGGCTGACTCAGTAACAAGAAAGAAAGCCATGACCTGGGGAGGGTTGCTGAATCAGGTTGGCAAACAAATAAACGTCGATGAAACAAAGAAAACCAGGTTGCACAGACAGGTGAGGTCCACCCCAGTGGCACCAACTCCAAATCAAAATCAGTCCGGGAACAAAGCAAGAGAAACCGGACAGGGGCATGGTAGGGCAAAGGCTCAGTCTCAACCAGTAGCTCCTGCTCAAAGTCAACAATCTAGAAATAAAAGAGGGCCATGGGTCCAACCGGAGTGGTTCGCAGAGCTTAAAGAAAGTGTGGCCACCATTTTCGATAAAACAAAAGATGAGGTGCATTACCGGAGACCGGCAACACTGCAGTCTCCCAGAGAGCATCGCAACAATTCTTTTTGCCAATATCACAATGATATTGGTCATACCACTGATGACTGCATAGCATTGAAACAAGAAGTTCAAAATTTGATTGAGAGGGGGAAGTTGGGTGCATACGTTAAAAGAAAAGGAAGCAACAGGCCTGACAACACTCACCGGGTTGGTCCAAGTACTGCTGCCCCGGAGGGGGCCATGGTTATAGTAGAAAGGATTGATGTGGAATCTGAATACTTGGATCCTGATCCAACTCGAAACAGAGTGGGTGCTATTGAGGAATGTTCTAGATCGGTCTCCGGGCTCATTAAGTTTTTTTAGTCGCTTACAATTTTCGGAGGGGACACTATGACAACTCCTACTGCTTCTTCGAGAAAGAGGCATGTTCATAATTTAGCCTCCCAGCTAGAAGGAGGCATGACATCTTATCAGTCACCGAACTCATTCCCATTCATTGTCTTTGATGAAGATGATTTGAGAGACATTGCTGGCCCTCATGAGGATGCTGTTGTCATAGGAGCATCTATAGGGGGCAATGAAATAAGGCGAATCCTGGTGGATACTGGAAGCTCAGCCAATATCTTTTTCCTAACCACTTACAAGAAAATGAAAAATCCAGCTGTAATTCAAAAGTCGGACAGGTCAATCGTGGGCTTCACAGGCAGCTCAGCCGATGTGATCGGAGAGTTCGAAGAAGAGGTGTTATTGGGCAGGGGCCCTTTCAAGAAAATGGTTAGAATACTCTTTATAGTGGTGGATTGTCCCACTTGCTACAATGCTATTCTAGGGAGGTCTTGGCTCTCTAGGATGCATGCAGTGGCTTCAACAGTCCACCAGTGCTTAAAGTATGCTGTTCAGGGACAGGTTGGGGTTGTCCGGAGCAGCCAAAAGATTGCAAGAGAATGCTATGCCACTGCTCTGGCTCCTCAAACGCTGGGGGCAGTCCGTATTAATGATCAATAACAGTTTGAGGGCCTTTCTGGGGGTGAGGGTGAAATTGATGACCCCAGAGAGACCCATGGAGTGTTGATACCAATTGAAGAGGTTGAAACACACTGTTTGGAAGAAGGTAAGAGTGTCAAGATAGGGTCCAAGATGCCACCGATGTTGAAAAAAGAAATGTTGAAATTTTTGAAAGACCATCAGCACGTTTTTTCTTGGTGCAATGCTGATGTTACTGGAGTTCCATCAGAAGTGATATCCCATCACCTATTTGTCCGGAGAGATGTAGCACAAGTGGTTCAAAAAAGAAGAGCTTTCTCCAAAGAAAAGGCTGATGTCATTGTACAAGAGGTTGACAGACTCACAAAGATGGGGCACATTAAAGAATCTCAATACCCTTTGTGGACTGCCAATCCTGTCCTGGTAAAAAAGAAAAATGGCAAGTGGCGCATGTGCATTGACTTCACAGGTCTCAATAGAGCTTGCCCAAAATATTTGTATCCAGTCCCCCGGATAGATCAGTTAGTAGACTCTACCTCTGGGAACAAGCTGCTTTCCTTTATGGATGCCTTCTCCGGGTACAATCAGATTCAAGTAGATCCAAAAGATCAAGAGCATACCATGTTTGTCACTGATAGGGGTCTACATTGTTACAAGGTGATGCCATTTGGTTTGAAAAATGTTGAGGCTACTTATCAGAGGCTAGTCAACAAGGCATTTGCTGATCAAATTGGAAGAAATATGGAAGTATACATTGACGATATGATGGTAAAAAGTGTGGATGAGCAGTTGCACTTGTCCGATCTCCAAGAAACTTTTGCCAACTTGGCAAAACTAAATTTGAAATTAAACCCTGAAAAGTGTGTGTTCGGAGTACAGTCCGGGAAGTTCTTAGGGTATATCATAAGTGAACACGGAATATAGCCCGATCCGGACGAGCTCCATGCTCTATTCCAAATGGAGCCTCCTCGAAACATTAAAGAAGTGCAGCGATTAACGGGGAGATTAGCTGCCTTAAACAGATTCATCTCGAGGTCTTCAGACAGGTGTGCTCCTTTCTTTCAAACTTTGAAGGGTGCAAAGGGGTTCGAGTGGACCCCACAGTGTGATGAGGCTTTCAATGAAATCAAGAAACATCTTTCCTCTCCCAAAACTTTGTTCAAACCAGTTGATGGGGAGACTCTCTTTGTGTATTTGGCCGTTTCAAGTTATGCCATCAGTGCTGTCTTGGTAAGAGAGGTCGATGGACATCCTCATCCAGTGTACTACATCAGCAAAAGCTTGATTGATGATGAGAGGCGTTACTTGAAACTCGAAAAATTGGCATTAGCCCTGGTGATAGCTGCAAGGAAGATGAGGCCTTATTTCCAGGCTCATCCTATCATCGTCCGGACCTCTTTTCCCTTAAAGAATGTCCTTCAAAAAGCAGACATTTCGAGCAGAATGACTAAGTGGTCAGTAGAGTTGGGGGACTTCGACATAGAATTTGCTCCCCGAACAGCAGTCAAAGCCCAAGCTGTGGCTGATTTTCTGGTTGAATTCCACTCCGATAGGGATTCAGAGCAAGCCACTGATATAAAAGACAAGAAAATATGTATCGTCCGAACAGACGGTGGGTCTAGCACCATGGGATGTGGTGCAGGTGTATGTTTAACTTCCCTATATGGAGACCAGATGTACCAAGCTATTTGTTTTGCTTTTAGGGCATCTAATAACGAGTCGGAATACGAAGCAGCTATAGCTGGGTTAAAGTTAGCCTACATTTGTGGGGATAAGAGGGTCAAACTGCTAAGTGACTCACAATTGCTTATCCACCATGCCTTAGGTCAATCTGAGGCTAAGAAGGACCAACTTGTGAAGTATTTACTACTCCTCAGAAATGAAGCACTTAAATTTAAAGCTGTTGTCTATGAGCACATTCCCCGGGCAGAAAATGAGCTAGCAGACTCGTTGGCAACCATAGCATATACAGAGTCATATCCATGGATCCATGTGCTTGAAAGCCCTTCTATCCAACTTAGTAAGGGTAACGAAGAGAAATTTTTTGAAATACAAGTCGAACAGCCTCAAGACTGGAGGTTTCCTCTTTTACAATATCTCTCTGATGGTGTCGTGCCCCCAAATAAATCACAAGCCAGAACATTGAAACACAAGGCTCGTGGTTTCGTCATATTGAGAGAAGTGTTGTACAAAAAGTCCTACAGTAAACCTCTCCTGCGTTGTTTGGGGGTTGATGAATCACAAGTGGTCCTCTCCGAATTACATGATGGTGAGGGGTCAGCCCATTGTGGATTTAGAGCTTTAACAAGAAGAGTATTACTCTCCAGATACTATTGGCCATCAATTATGAAAAATGCTAAGGAATTGGTGAGGAGGTGTGACCCATGCCAGAGGTACAACAATGAAATTCATGTGTCAGCCATTCCTTTGGAGTCAATCTCTGAGCCCATCCCTTTTGCTCGATGGGGGTTGGATTTAGTAGGGCCTCTCCCTGTGGCGTCCGGAGGGCGTAAAACTATAATTGTGGCCATTGACTACTTCTCAAAGTGGATAGAAGCAGCTCCCCTGGCAGGGACAATATCAAAAGCGGTCATAAAATTCATTCTATCCAACATATGTTGCAGATTTGGTGTCCCACAGAAAATAACAACAGACAATGGGCCACAGTTTGACAATAGAGAAATGGAAAGCTTCTGTGCCTCAAGGGGTATACAGCATTGTTTTTCTTCACCTTTCCACCCACAAGCCAATGGGCAAGTTGAAGTGGCTAATAGAACTATACTGTCCGGTTTAAAGAAGAATCTGGAAGGGGCTGCTGGGAAGTGGCCTAGTTATCTACAAGAAATCTTATGGGCCTACCGGACAATACCTGGGGCTGCAACACAAGAATCACCCTTCGCCTTGGTCAATGGAATGGATGCAGTAGCCCCCATAGAGAAGACACTTCCTTCCTTTCGTGTTCACAACTTCTCCGAACACACTAATGAGATGGCAATCAGAAATCAACTTGATTTGATAGAAGAAAGACGGGTTAAAGCTCGCCTCAGAGTTGCACACTATCAAGGCTTGATGAAGGAGCAGGTTTGCTTTTAAAGTTAAAAGAAGAGATTTCCAACCAGGGGATAAAGTATTAAGGAAGGTCTTCTTACACACTAAAGAAAAGCTCTTCGGAAAGCTGGCCCCAACCTGGGAGGGTCCGTATATTGTGGTTGAAAGAATCAAGCCTGGAACTTATTGGTTGGAAGACAGAGATGGCAGGGTTCTAACTCATCCTTGGAATATTGAGCATCTTCGGATGTACTTGGAATAACACTTGTGTAAATATTTACTTGTTTGAACATCCATGTAAATATTTGGGGGCATACTCTTTCCTCCCTCGTGGCACGGGGAGGTTTTAATGAGGTGTCCGGATGGTTGAATAAAATTCGATGCCTTCTTCAAAATTTTCTAAGTATTTTCAAAGTTCTATCTCTTGTCATACTACCCGGACTGAGATATCTATGGGCTATTTAAACTCTAGCCAGAGAATTTAAACACTCTCACAATGCAACAACTAAAAGCTACTTAAACTCTAGCTATCTAAACTAAAACAAACAATGAAAGAAGATGATGGTTGTGCAAAACAGAAATATTCATTGAACAACTTAAAATTTCCTTGGCCTTCCAAGGACTTTTGAATAAGTCAGGATACAGCACAAAAAACCTGTCCGAACAAATACCGGACACCATTACAAAAAGAGTGACTTGGCCTTCCAAGGACTTTAGTTTGAATAAAAAATAAACAAAGTAAACCATAAATTAAGGTTGAGCCTTTGAAGATGGCTCACCTTCATCTGCTTTCTTGCCCTTAAAGTCGCTCTCCCCTTCGACTATCTTCTTGCCTTTGGGATCATTGTCCTCTTCGCCTGGGCTCTCTCCGGTATTCTCTTCATCATCAGATGAAGGCGCACTGGAAACTCCATCTTCTTCGCCCATTGTATAATATGGAAGGTCATCATCATCCACATAGAGCCACAAGTCCCCCAGGTTCCTCTTCAGAAAATTTTCATGAAAAAGTAGAACCATGTCAGACTTCACCCTTTGAAGCAATGACTCTTCGCTTTTAATCATCTCGCTGGCATAGGGATTGATCTTGGCATTGATTATAGCCTCTTGATCCCTTAACAAATCAGTTTTCTCCTCAGCAGCCTTGGTCACTGCATTCTCAAGAGCGATCTTGCCAGTGGTCAAGTTGGTGATAATCTTCTCCTTTGCCAGGGTCTCTCCTTTTGAGACAGTAAGATCTTTCTCTACACCGGACAGCTTCTCCCGGAGATCTCTTATGGTTTCTTCTAGGGTGGCAACTTTTGTGTTGCTTTCATCTTGATTCCTCTTCAGCTCCTCATTTGCTTCTTTAAGCAAGTCAGCATTGGCAGTAGCAGTGCGAAGGTCTTTGGACAACTTTTCCTTCTCAGACTTGAGGTCTTTGATGATGTCTGCTTGACCCCGGACTTGTCTTTCCAGTGTGAGTACTGGCTGCACATTGCTAAGCAAAGAATGGGCTATGGTGTCCTTTTCACTAGAAACAATGAAAGTCTTACCATTGAAGTTTACCGTATTGGAGCTGCTCGGAGGAATGTAAGGCCCTGCGAATTCATCTCTGGGGAGGCTAAGGAAGTATTCACCAAGCCCACCTAGACCGGTGATGTCCACTTCATCAAGGTTGAGATCTCCCCCTTCAACCTCATCGGTAGGAAGTCCCTTGGGATCTCTTCGGCCAGCGTTGGGTCAGAGGGGTCAGTGGGGAAAGAAGGCTCCGGATCCCGGAGAGCAAGCTCATCTCCTTGGGAAGTCTTTTTCTTCTTGGCTTCCCGGTCAGCGCCTTCACCTACTTGCTTGCGAGTCCTCTTGGGTGCCCGTGGAGGTTTTGGAAGGTCTGCTTCCTGCCTTTCGGTCTCTTGCTCTACCACTTGCAAGAGGGCCGCATCGATTTGGCTCTAGGCCGGCCCCTCTGGGTCTGTTGGACCATCCTTCTCAGCATCACTTGCTACCTTTTTGCCTCTCTTCTTGCCCTTCATTTTTCTTGGGGCTTTGGCCCGGGCAGGCAGAAAGAGTGTCCCATCTGGTTCGTGGGACCTTTTAAGCACAGTGTCTGCAGGAGGCTCGGTGGTGAGCTCCTCCCAAGTTAGGTCCCTCCGACCTGTGGTGTTCCACAGGTGAGACCTTGCCAGATTTCCACTAGTGAAGGCTTTGTGGAATCGATTCTCCCAGTTCTCTGCGGCCCAAGCATTCATTTTGCCACAGGTAACCTGTCCGGCTTTCAAATAGTCTCTGAACTCCTTAGGCAGTTCTGTTAAAACGAAAGAGAGACCAGTTAATTTAAACCAACTTAAAGAAGGAAGAAATGGACAAAGATTTAAAGTAAGAAACTTACGGTCACTCCTCTACCTGCTTCTGAGGAGGCTTGGGTTCTCCCCGGCCTTGATCTTCTTGCCGTTTTCCCAAGCGCCACTGACAAACAAGAATTGGCTCCTCCATTTGCTCTTAGACTCCAAGAGATCATTACCAGCTTTGAGATCGTTCCCCATATTGAAGTGGTAGAAGGGGAATTGGTGATGTTTGCAAAGGTTGGCTACTGCTGCAAACTCTTCCATAGGAAGATGGATCCCGGACAGCCTTGATGCCATGATACATGACATCAGAGTGTACCAGCCGTTGGGGCTCAGCTGGCTCGGGCAGAGCTTGACCAGGTGGAAGTATCTAACGGTCTCCGGGTCCAATGGGAACCTGAGTCCCCAATTAAATAGCTCTGTAATAAACACTATTTCGTTCCGCTTACAATCCATAGGGGTCTCCGGATCTATGGGAATCCTTATCTTCACGTTTTCTGGGATCCTCCATTTTGTGCGCATTCGACCCAGGTCAGAAGTATGGATGAATGCATACTTGGTCTTCTGTAAGGCCAAGAGATATTTGAGCTCAACTCTGTGAAAACACGGCCCCACCTTCTCTTCAAGGCACTCCGGCAGGTCCGGATGCCTCAAGCACAATTTTTCCTTGCCTTTTTTGGCAGCAGCAGCATTATCAGTCTGGCCGGAGGACTCAGACTCGAAAGGAACTTCTTCAGCAGAATCCTCCATTCTTTCCTCCATGATTGTTGGGGGAATATCTGTGGTAGTGGTCCGGGGAAGATTAAAGCTTGGCTCAGCCTGGCTTCCGGACTGCTGGCCTTCTGTGTTTCTTAGACTTCTAATCTCAGGCTGGGGCTCAGAGGCAGAAGTCTCTCTTGGAGGTACTGGACTGCTGGCCTCCGGACCAGATGGCCTTTCCCGGGGAGCTCTGATGGGCACTCCAGACCCAGAACTACTGTTTTTTTCCCCCGATTTGGAAGGAGTATTCTTGGAGGCTAGCCCTTTGACTAGCCGGCTTGTCCTTTTAACCACCAGCTTCTCCGGAGAGTGCTCTGTGTCAGGTCCCATTGCAATAAAAGGCGAAGGTTTCCTAACACTTGTAACTGTAACTCCTGGCTCAACAGCAGGTACTGACTCCTGAACTGAGGAACCAGAGACTATAGGCGAAAGGGTGGATTGAAAGAGTTTTTTGGGCTTAGTACCTTTGGAGGAGGATGAGCCTCGATCTGACTCTGTAACAGAGGCGACTGGTCTGTCAACAGGTGATGATGGTAGCCCTGCTGCTATTCGTCTCTCCTTCTCAACTTTTTGTGCTCTCTCAAACTCTGAAAGATTGAGCAACCCACCTTTGATCAGTGCTGTTCTTGCTGTAAACATAAACTACCCAGAAAACCTTTGCTTTAGAGAGAGAAAGCTCTGAGTAAATTTGCAGAGTAAATGTGAAAGAGATAGTAAGACAGTAGAAAATGAGTTTGAATTTATAGTAAATCTGCAAAAAGGAGTTAATTCCTAGGAGAATTCGAAAAGTTTGGCAATGATTAAAAGACGGCGCTGATGTCACCATTTGTAATTAAAGAGGTTGCTTTTCGAAGGAGGTGGGTTCGAAATTCAAGGTGAAAAAACGGCTGGAATGACCAATCAGAGGGCGACACGTGTCCCACGAACTCTGGCAAAAACCGTTTTGAATTCTTGAAGCTTAATCTGTCCGGGTAAACCCATTGACCTGTCCGGATTGGAAACCACTTCTGACGTCGGACTGTTTTTCAGTTATTTGACAAGAATACTTGCTCAAACACCTAAAAAAGGGGCTCCTGATGAGTCCGAATTCAGCATGCTCCCCGAACAAGGGCAAATCGGTCTAGTCTCTCCGGAAACCGGACAGGTCACATGGACATGGATCGAACAGGTCACTTGGACCGGACAGATTACTTTGAACACTATGAACATAGGGCTGTTCAAACTATGACAATAGTACTAAAACACCTAAACACTTCTTGACTAAGCTACTTGCTCTCCTACTTAGAGGTCACGGGTCTTTAAACATGACCCGGGTCCATTAAACATGACCCGAAAGCCCATAAGGGCCCAATATCAGGGTATAAATACCCAACCACCTGCATTAACTATGGATAATGAGAATTAATTGCTATCAAGCTGCTTAATTATCTCTCTACTCTCTACCTTAAACCTTTAAACAACCTCACACCACATTTAAACACCCACACACCACCTTAAAACTCCATTTGAAATTACTAGCCTACCCTCAGGCGATTATTATCTACACCACCTACAACGTAACGCCGATTGAAAGTATGAGACTGATGTATTAATCCGGATAAAAACAACAAGCATGATTGTGATTGAGCAAGTTTGCACATACAATTTGAGAAACTACGGGAGAGTGACTTCAGCCAAAGACAGTGTGGCTCGTCGTAATCCTTCATACTCCTTTCTTTTCACAACTTCCTTGGATTTGATACAAGATCTCAATATAAACTAAGCAACCAAACATTCTCGATTTTTCTCCATCTCTTTAAACATGTATTGATAAATTTATCCTCTGAGGTATTTTGATCATGTAGTAACAGGTCATCATCCGCCCTCCTCATAAATATATTGCCATTTTTCCAAGATCCAAAACAATCAGCTTAGGTGCTCATTACCCTTTTCTTCCCAGAAGCTGTATCACCTAGATCATTGAATTCTATATATAACAACAAGGACTGTAAGGATAAGAAATCCCAGCATGACATTTACCGATAGAAAAAAGCTTCAACCGAGAAATTCCAAATTCCACACTTCTAGTGCGAAGAGTTTCATTTGTTAAATCAACTGATATTATAAACGTCAAACGGTTTTCATTTGCCACCCATTAGCAAAATCCATTGATGAGTATGGATGGACCCCTTCCATAATAAAAGATTTCTCCATCCATAGAAAGCTCTCTCCATTTGTTATGATTCAACGAATAATTTCCATGGTGTGCTTTAGACCTTCTCTTACATATCTGACCACTTTGAAATTATTGGTTTTATGGTCATAACCAAAGCATGCACGGAGATAATTTTTGGGGGGATTAAAAGGGATTTAATCACTTGGATTATAACGATAAACTTGAGGGAGATGCTTTCGAAAGTGCTACCATAGCCTTCTCACAATAGCTTAAATAAATTATGCCCATACACTCACCTTCCACGCACCAACTACCTAGATTTCTAATATCCTCTTTTACAGTCAATGTTGAATTATATTCTTCCATCGGCTCACACGGGAATCGGAGGGGAGAAAGAAGAACCATTGAATTATCTAAATTATCATTGTCAAGATCTTTTTGCTTAAGAAAATGTCTTTTTGATGAAATCTGAGTTTTGTAACAGAGCAGACCAAGACGTGGAAACACATTTGAAACCAAGAAGGGAATTTACAGGGAGATGGACCTGGATTTTAATGATCGAATCTTTCGGTAGATCATGCATCATTTTCTCCATCCTATACTTCCGTTTAAATCTTATGAAAAAAAATAAATTATCACTTATTTTTTATTTAAGTTAGTAACTTATTCCAACATGTTGTAAGGGAAATACGCTAATTTTCTGGCAAATCACTTCTAAATTGGCTTAAGGTAAATATAGGCTTTGAGAAAATACACAATTTTACTGCAATCAAATCAAAAGAAAAGAAAATAAACACAAAACAAAAGTAAATCAAACACATAATTGTTAACGAAGTTCAGCAAATTATGCATACGTCTCGGACCTGCTGCAGATCGATTTTATTAGAAAGACACAGTGACTCTGCCCATTTTCGATGCATACACCAAAAAACCATAGCCTTTTGTTTTTTTTGTAGAGACTGAAACACAAAGAAGAAAAAACGTTTACAGTCCTTATGTAATTTATGAATCACTAAATTATACTGTCTTTTTAAATTTACTCTAGCTCTCTTTAATGAGTCTAACACTTGCATCATCTTCATCGTCCGATCATCATCGCCAGCTTTACTGTCTTTTCATCTAACATGAGGAAGGTAACATGTTTAGATAAAATAAACTACACACGAGCTTAGTTATATTATTTGACCTAACAATCTCCCACTTGAAGACTGGTTTCAACGTGTCTTCACACCTTGATCTATGCAGCAAATCATTCTGGTATTGTTACTCTTGCAGACCAACTGAAGCTGAACACAACTTCAATTTTTCAATGGCTACTTTCTTTGTCAACATATCAGTTGGATTCTTGCTTCCTTCGATCTTTTCCAGTATTAGCACATCATCTTCTAATAAAGTTTTAATGAAATGATAACGAAGATTTCTATGCTTGGTTCTTGAATGAAATGTTAGATTCTTCGCCAATTGAATTGCACTATGACTATCACTATGCAGAACGGTCTTCTTCTGTTTGAATCCCAACTCTCTTAGCAAACCTTGAAGCCAAATCATCTCTTTATTGGCTTCGGTCACTGCTACATACTCACCCTATGTAGTAAAAAGAGTGACAATTTTTTGAACTTTGACATCCAACTAATAACTGTAGTTCCAACAGTAAATATATAACCGGTGGTGCTTTTCCGGTGATCAACTTCACCTCCAAAATCTGCATCTACGTAGCCTTGTACCTTTAACTCACCCTTACCTAGTAGGTACCTCAAAATCCACTTGATAGCTTTCCAATGAATTTTCCCTGGGTTTGACATAAACCTACTCACAACTCCTACTGCATGACTAATGTATAGTCTCGTACAGACCATTACATACATCAAACTTCCAATAGCTGAAGCGTAAGAAACCTTAGCCATGAAGTCTTTTTCTTCCTCCGTCTTAGGGGATTGATCCTTGGATAAACGAAAGTGACCTGCCAATTGTGTACTAACTGGATTGGCATCACCCATGCTAAATCTCTTCAAAACGTGATCGATGTACTCTGACTAAGATAACTGCAAAACCTTTTTATGTTTATATCTTGTGATTTGCATTCTAAGAATCTTCTTTTTTGGACCCAAGTCTTACATATCAAATTATTTTGACAATTTTCGCTTCAATCTTATAATATCATTCATATCTGAACCTGCTACTATCATATCGTCAACATAGAGTAGAAAAATTATATAACTGGACTTGCATATTTTAAAATAGTAACAGTGGTTGGCATTACACTTCTGAAAACTCTCTTTGTGCATAAAACCCTTAAATTTCTTGTACCACTGTCAGTTCATAACTATATGAGAGCAAATAGACAACCTGAAGTGGCTAACATAGTAATTATGCATGAATGAAGCAGCCTTTATAAATAAATTAGTTAGAAAGAGGTTCCCATCGAGGGTAGGAACACAATGGGAATGTTCTTGATGGTCTAGGAAGGAACAACATACCTATTTGTCTTCGTTGCAGCTGGTTTTAGACCATACAAACTTTTCTTGAGTCTGCATACCATGTTTAACTTCCCTTCTTTTAAGAAACCTTCTGGTTGATACATGTATATCTCCTCATTCACGTCCCGTGAAGAAATGCAGTCTATACGTCTAACTGTTCAAGATAAAGGTCTTCAATTGCAACAATACTCAAAACTGATCTAATAGTATTGAATTTCACAAGTAGAGCAAAAATATCGGTATAATAAATTCCTTATGTTTGCTGGAACCCTTTGAAAACTGGGGGGCATTATATCTCTTAGAGCTATCATGCTCATCTTTCACGCAATACACCAATTTGTTATGAAGTGCCCTTTTACCCATTAGTAACTCAGCTAGTTCCCATGTATCATTTGAGATTAAAGACTCCATCTCATTTTTTATGGCAAGCTCCCACTTGCTAGCATCACTGGTATGACAAGCTTCAGCATAATATTCAGGCTCCCCTCCATCGGTAAATAACAGATAGTTCAAGTATCTCCTGTTGGGAACATAGGGTCGGGAAGATCTTCATAAAACAGGAACTGCCACGGTTGGCTTTAAGGTGTCGGACTGTTGTCGATCACTCTATCCAACTGATTCTCTTTGTTGAGGGGTTTATCCGATCAACTCTATATCTTGACTATCTGGGACTCCCTCAACATTTGCAAATACTAATTCGTACGGCTTTGAGTCATTTGCTTCGGTTTTATGTATGTTCTTATAGATCACTATTTCATTGAAGATCACATATCTGATTTATATCATCCTCATGTTATCCTTATCCCAAACACGATAACCAAACTCATCTTCGCCATAGCCGATCAGGAAATATTTCTTCGATCTTAGATCAAGCTTGTTCTTTCCCTGATCTCTTATATGAACACATAATGTACAACTAAAAAATATTAGATGTGGTAATTTTATATCCTTACGAATCCATACCTCCTCGGGTATTCTATGTTCTAAAGGAACCGATGGGCCTGAGTTTACCAGGTAAGCCGATGTGTTGATTGATTCTGCCCAGAACTGCTTCGGTAAACCTGACTGTATACAAATTCTTCTGGCTCTTTCTGTCAATGTTCAGTTCATACGTTTGGAAATACTATTGTGTTGAGGTGTACCTCGTACAGTTTTCTCCATTATGATCCGGTGCTCATAACAAAACGTTTTGAATTTGGTGTCCTCGTATTCACCACCATTATCGGTTCTCAGCATTTTGATCTTTAGACCTGTCTCATTCTCAACCATAGATTTCCATCTCTTAAAAATATCAAACCCATACCTTTCGAGAATGATCATCAATAAAGGTAAAAAATTATGTTTCCCTCCTATAGATGAAACAATTGTTGGCCCTCAAACGTCAGAGTGAACAAGCTCCAGCCTTTGTTTCTTTGAGGTTTTACCACTCGTCTGAAAACTGGCCTTTTCTGTTTTCCAAGTATGTAATCTTCGCACATGTCTATATCCACTGACTTAAGACCTGGAAGCTTCCCCTTCGAGTACATAATTTTCATACCCTTTTTCACTTATGTCGCCAAGCCTCTGGTGCCATACATTTGGATTTTCATTTCCTACTACTATTGCAATTGAACAAATCGTCTATGCTTTCTTGTAAATAGTACCAATCTTCTTTCCGCGGGCAACCGTAATTGCTTCCTTTGAAATCTTCCAATTGTCACAATGGAAGCTCGTATTGTAGCCTCCACTAGCCAACTTCTCTACTGAGATTAAGTTTTTTCTCAGATCGGGGATATGTCTGACATCTTTCAGTTCCCATACAGACCCATTGAACTTTATCTTCACAGTACCTTTACCAATAATATCACAAGGGTTGATCATCACCAAGATATACTTTTCCAAGGTTACCAGAGACATACCTCTCGAAGAATTCTTTCTTCGAATTCGGGTGAAATGATGCTCCCGAGTCTAACAACCAAGACTCTTCCCTATTTTCCAAGGAGCATACTAACACATTGTCTCATTCTGAAGTGATATATGCCTATGTTTTCTTCTCCTGGTCCTTTGGGTCTCTCTTGCATTAAAATTTATAGTGCCCAGTATTCCCACAATACCAACACTCGATGTTTCTTAACCCCTGGGAAGTTTTTAGATTCCTAGACTTAGACCTTCAGTCTCTTGATTTTTCTCGGTACTTTGATTTACCGTGTCCATATCCTCTGGTTGAATTTTTTCCTCTCGACTCTATATGTAAGACTGAGGATATTGATGACTCACTTGATTGTCTCCTTTGAATCTATTCACTAAGAACTAGGTCACGAACATCATCAAATTTGAACTTATTGCTTCCTGAAGAACTACTCACCACCGTGACAGTAGCATTCCAACTATCTGGTAGTGAAGACAAGAATACCAGTGCTCGTATTTCTTCATCAAAATTAATTTCAACTGAACTCAACTGGGTAGTGATAGTATTGAGTTCGTTGAGATGTTGAGCTACCAACGCGCCTTTCGTCATTCACAAATTGAATAAATGTTTCATCAAGTGAACTTTGTTAGACGTTGATGGCTTCTCATAAATACTGGAGAGAGCCTTCATAAGGCCCGATTTATATTGTTTTCTTTACGATGTTAAAAGCAACATTGCGGGACAACGTCAATCAGATGACTCTAAGGGCTTGTCTGTCAAGATGGGTTCATTCTTCATCTTTCATACACTCTGGTTTCTTCTCTGAGAGGGGTTCATAAAGTTTTTTATGGTATAGATAATCTTCAATCTCCATCTTCCAGAACCCAAAATCTACACTATCAAATGTTTCGAGTCTCACTTTTCCTTCGTCTGTAGCCATTTCTCCCACTCAAATCTGACCTCTTTTGGATCGCTATCAGCCTGGCTCTGATACCAGTTGTAAGAGAAATAGGCTAATTTCCTGGAAAATCACTTCTAAATTGGCTTGAATTAAAAAGGGATTTTGGGAGAATACACAATTTTTCTGTAATTAGATCAAAAGAAAAGAAAACAAACACAAAACAAAAGTGAAGTCAAACACACAATTGTTAACGGATTTCAACAAATTATGTTTACGTCTTTGGACCTGCTGCAGATCGATTTTATTAGAAAGAAACGGTGATTGTGCCCGTTTTCGATGCATACACCGAAAAACCCTTGCTTTTTGATTTTTTTGTAGAGACTGAAACACAAAGAATAAAAAATGTTTACATTCCTTAGTAATTTACGACTCACTAAATTATACTGTCTTTTCAAATTTACTCCAGATCTCTTTAATGAATCTGACACTTGCATCATCTTCACTGTCCTATCATCATTGCCAGCTTCACTGTCTTTTCATGTAAGATGATGAAGGTAACATGTTTAGATAAAATAAACTACACACGAGCATCCTATATTATTTGACCTCACACATTTTATATCTACGGTTCTTATATCTAAAGATTTTATATTTACTAATATTTTCGAAAACATACTTAATTTTATAGATTTTCTATAAATCAATATCCAAATACATTTCATTCATCGGATCAAGTTATATCGAAAACAAATATGCATGTAAATTGATCCGCTAAAATCCCTAATTTAAAATGGTTTACTCTTTGCGTTTCTCGCACAATAAATAACCAATAAGAAAAACCTATATACTAACTGGAATCCATAATCAAAATCAACTCAAATGGTTTCAAAAGCCTACGTTTTACCGAGGGGATCAGAGTGTCATGTTCTTACAAAATCTTGTTTACTTATGTTAGTTTTTCAAACATGTAGTACTTGAAATTATTGAAACATAGTGAACTGTATAAACAACTTACAAAATGATATATTTGCTATTTGTAAAACACATTGTTCTTATGTTAGGTTTGTGAAACTTACTTTAGTAAATAATAATGACACTCATATTTGATCGAAATTGTGAAATAATGTTTAGTTTTATGTTACAAAATTAGGCTTGTTATGTAGAGCATGATTTTACCACTGTCACGTGAAATCATTCTTTTTCTGTGCCTAAATAATTTTATATTAGGGTTCTCTTTCAACACTTTCTCTTTATATAATGGTTCTTTTTCACAAATTCTCTCTAGATTAAACTTCTCTCTTTCTCGAACACCCATATAGTTACCCGCATATGCACATTATCTCTTAAGACTACGAAAACAACGCTACTAATCAATTTCTTCAAATCCTTCCACAAATGGTCACCGTACTTTCACCATGGTTCTTTCAAATATAACTACTTAGAAAAAAAGTTATCACATTTCTACCAAAAAATACAATTTTTTAAAAATAAATAAATAAGAATAGTAAGCAAAATTTGGTATTACTTTGGTATTATTTTTCCGTTTAGATTTGTTAAAACAATTAGTTTTCCTATATGTATATGGATATTTTATTTTAAGTTATTATATATGACACAACTTTCGTTGAAGTATAATATCCATACGTATATCAATCGCATGTTTATATTTGTTTTATGTTTGTAATTCTAGTAACCCAAATCGGATTGATTAACTTTATGTTTCACAATTTTAGTGATATTTTTTATACTTAAATTTTGTACATACAATTAACATGTTTTCAGATACTATACCGATAATAAATGTCCCAATATGTATTTTTGATGTAACTATTATTTTAAGTTTACATTGTATAAAGTACAAATGTCTAAATTTTTGTATATAGAAAAATATTATTAAATAATTTGAATCCAATTCTAACTATTAAGGTTTCTGACCTATCGGAAACCAAAACTAATTTTATTTTTTATAATTTTTTATCAACGAGTATATAGTTTTTCAGCAGCTTTCAAACAAGAAAAGAGCATTTACGAGGAGTTACCATATTCTAGATTTTACCAAACATTTTAGATCTGTTCTGCTTGGTTCTGATAATATCCAGGTATTCTTTGTATTAAAGATAGGACCATTCTTCTACATAATTGTGTCCTCAACATTACTATTAATACTAGTCTTGTGAATCATATCCATCGTAGCTTTAGAAAGAAAGCCCTTTAGACTATCATTATCCCAAGAGATTTCTTTCCAGAAATCTTTAACTTTCTAATGTCTAAACCATGAATTATTCACATTATCATTCAGAGTAATAAGAGGAGAATGATTATACCAATTTTCGAGTGAAAAATGTATATCCTCCTTGCCCACTATCCATCTGATATTAGGCTTTGCTGTCTTCTTAATTTTGGTTAGCCTCTTCCAAGTATGAGAACCAACCTTAGAATAATCATATTGTAATTGATGCATTTGCTTGCAATAAGTGTTTTGCATTAGATTAGCCCATAAGCTCCTATTTTTCCTGAAATTAAACCATAATTTACAAGCAAAAGTATATTATAAACCCGTAAGCTTACGTATGTTAAGACCGCCCTCGTTAAAAGGTTTACACAATGCATTCCAAGAGGACCAGTGAATTTTTCTTTCATTATTAGAAGAGTCCCGGAGAAATTTATTGAAAATATTCTTTGTTCATGTTATGATGCCTTTAGGCAAAGCACAGCTTTAGATATAGGATTTTGTATGGCCATGATGACAGATTTGATTAGTATAAGCCTGCCTCCAAAAGATAAGTTTTTATTTTTCCAATCTTTGATTTTGTTGTTGATCTTCCTTAAGAGGTTAATGTAGTTACTGGCCTTGTTAATGTTGTTTAAAGTGATGCGTAGATATTCAGTATGAAGAGTGCTTGCACTGAAACCAGTTAGATTAGAAATAACAGTAATTCTCATGTTATTCATCCTAGAAGGCATTATGATTTTGGTATTATCATTATTTATTACTTGGCCCAAAAAATTCTCGTAAGTCTGAAGAAAATGACTAAGCTTGTTAATAATAACATCCATACTATTAGTAAAAATGAAAATGCCAACCGTAAAAACTAAACAAATAATCAACATTTTACTTTTTCAAAAGAGTTGCATGGATTTATTTTAATTGAACAACTTGTATAACCCTCTAATCAAAACCTCCTCACCAAGAATGAAGAGACTAGGGGAGAGGGGATCCCTTATCTCAATCTTCTTTTGGTTTTGAAAAAGTTGTGAAAATTGCCATTAATGAGCATAGATACATAGAAGGAACAAATAAAAGTGTTTATTAACTTGACAAAATCAGTCGAAAACCCAAAAGAATCTAAGACTTTAGTTAAAAAGGAATGAGAAAGCTTATCGAAAGCCTTGGTCATATCCACTTGAATCATTATATTATTACCTTTCTTCTTGTTGTTAAGATCATAAATTAATTCTTTTGCTATCAAAATATTTTCATGAATAGAAGTGTTAGGAACAAAGGTACCTTGAACATTAGAGATAACTTTAGGCAGGATTTTAGTTAATCTGCTGTTTAAAATTTTGGACATAATTTTGTTTAGCAAGCTACATAAACCAATGGGCTTATAGTCCTCCCAGTTAGTGAGATTAGAAGACTTAGGAATAAGGCATAATCCATTTACCATAATACCTTTAGGAATTTTCTTACCAAGTAGGAAGTTAGACAATGCCAACAAAAAATCTTATTTTATGAAGTTCCAGCAAGTCTTATAGAAACAAGCGTTAAACCCATCCATACCTGCAACACTCGAGGGGTTAAGATTAGTAATAATTTTATAAATATATTCTCCATTAGGCTTAGAGATGAGATAAGAATTATCAGCATTAGATATGAGTTTAGAAATGTTATTAAATATCAATTTGTTCAAAAGAATATCTTCCTCATCCTTGTTAGTATAAGGCAGGTCAGTAAGAATGCATTTAAAATAGGTAACAACTAATTTTCCAATAAGGTCTTTGTCTGTTATCGAATTGTCAGTGTCATTGATGCTGTAAATAGTATTTTTCTTCATTTTCTTATTAACATAATTATAATATAACTTTGTGTTCTTGTCTCCCTCCTTGAGCCAGGTAGTATGGCATTTCTGAAACCCGTAAGACTCCTCCGTATTAAGAGTCAACAACATATTAACATTAGTTTTAGCTAATTTCATTCTAGATTCATTGTTGTTGTTTTCCTGATGCAGAACTTCCTTGTTTTTTACATTAATCTCAGTTTCTTTAACCTTATCAAAAATATTACCAAAATAATTTTTGTTCCATTTTTTAAAAGCCTTCTTTAATCTGTTTTGCTTTTTCTATAAAACAAAAAGAGGGAATTCGTTAAGATCTTGTTTCAATTAGTTTTCAGAAACGAGAGAAACTCAATATTTAGAGTCTACATATTAAGAAATTTAAAGTTTTTTTTATAATTAACTTTATCTTTACTAATGATGATGCACATAGGACTATGCTCACAACATGTTCTAGCCATATGCATCACTTTAGTTTCATTAAAGAGATTAAACCAGACAAAGTTAATGAACACTCTGTCCAGTATTTTCCATCTAGAATTCTTGTTCCAAGTGTATTTAGAACCATAGTAACCAATGTCCTCCACGCTGTAATCTCTTATCATCTCATTAAAATCATCGGTGTTGTCTATAGAACAAGTAATGCAACCTATCTGCTCATCAGAATATGTGATAATGTTTAAGTCTCCCATTAAGATCCATTCCTTATTAGTAGTTGATGAGGAAATATCTCTCAGAGAATTCCACAGCTCTAATCTGCAAAACCTGTGGCACTTTGCATAGATAATTGTTAATAGGAAACTTATATTATTCTTAATCTCCAGTTATTTCAGTATGAAGGAATTGAGCATGGTTTAAAATAACTTTAACCTTGAAGTCTTTATTCTAGAAAAACCAAACTTTGTTGGAAATATTAGTAGTAAAGTTGTTTCTGCCAATTTTAGCAGCGGTACCCTACATATTGTCCTCCTTGATTAAAGGTTCTTGGATAACTACCATTTTAATTTTCTTCTTAGATATGATAGAATTTAGTCTTCTTGTTTTAGACTTGTTATGAATGTCTCTAATGTTCCAATTCGAGATCTTAATCATATTGAAATAGATTTGTTCTTCTTGATGAAACCTGAAAACATCAAAGATTTAATAGTTATATTGTAAGTTTTTTTCATACTTCTTGCCTCTTTGAGTTGCCTATTAGCTTCTTTGATCTTGTGATCAGGTGTTAATGGTAAGCTTCATATTCCTTCTTTGTTTGGGGTGTTAGTCTCTGAATTCAAGTTTCCATAATCAGAGTTGAAGCCTTTTTCCAATGATTGGATAACATCAATTACCTCATGATCTTTTGGAGTACTGTCATCTTTGTTTTGGGAAGCCTTCTCTTCCTTTTTATTGATTGTTTGATTGGAATCAGTAGACTAATTCTTGTTGTTGGTGTGGCAGTATTTAGTGTCATTTTTAGAATCAACAATAATTGATTTCAAGATTTTCCTCTCTTCTTTGTTGTCAATCTTGTTCTTTTTCTTTTTGGTGACATTCTCTGCTCCAGTGAATGTCACGAAAGTATTTCCCTTTTGCTCCTCATTGCCTTTATTCTTTTTACAATTGCTAGCATCATGACCAATATGATAATAGTTATTGCAGTACTTTGGTAGATCCTTATAACTTAATTGTATCCAGAATCTTTGATTTTCCCTGAAACCAACCTAAGATTTATATTGGATCTTCTGCGTTAAATCCATTTCCACCCAGGCCAAGTAGGAATTATGAAATGCCCTGTTTTTCTGGAATCTTGATTTTCAGAGGGTTACCAATCGTTGTAATACTTGAGGAGATGATTTGTTCATTGGAAAAATATTCAACTATTATTTCCAGTTTAATCCAGACAGGACATACTGGACATTCAAATTTTGTATTCAACTCAGGGTTCTATTTAATGAGCCTCATGACCGATTCACCCAGATATCAGACGCTCTTTGACCACACTTTACACAGATATTCTTTGGAGCCAAATTCAAGAAGCAGATGCCTTAAATCCCAGACTCAAATGGTACATTCCTTATTGAGTTTCATTCTCTGTAAAAAGTCATTTAATGTTTGCTTTCTCGATATACTTTGGTTGAACTTTCAGATACGAATATATTTCCTATGTTTCATCAAGTAATCTTATACATTTTGATTAAATTGAATTGAAATATGGTCTCTATTGTGCTTTATATATTCTGGCTTGCATTCTTCAGTTTTCTTAGGGTTGTTTACAGTATGAACATAGGATTTTCCATTGTTCAGAAAGTTTTGACCTCTTGTGGCCAATTCATCCACATTTGTTGATATTGTTTTTCAGAAATGAACATAGGATTCATCCTCATTTAATCTTCTATTTCAGCACAAACGCACCAATCACTAAAACATAGTATACATCTGGGAAACAGAGATCATAAGGGAACACGCAAAAACTAAGAGATGTGATTTGATGCAGAAATCAGAAACAAGATTCGGAGAATAGAGAAGCCTTGAAACAAATTCAGAAAATCTTCAAAGATAAAAAAGAATTGATTCGAAGATTCGCGCTAAAAATTTCATTTTTTTAAAGATTTTGAAAATTTCATTTCTTCCATTTATTGTTAAACTTTTTTAGGTTTATTTTTTTCCCTTTTGTCTTTTTATCCCTATTTTAACAAACAAATAACTAAAACCATAGAAAAATTGAATTTTAAAAAAATCAAAATTTCAAATGCAAATAAATACAAAATTAAATAATGAAATAAAAAACTGTATTTTTCCTTTGTAAAAAGAACTATAAAAAATTAAAAGTTACCTTGGAATGAAAATATTCTACCTTTGTTGGAAATCTTATATAAAATATGTTGCCACGTCAAATATTTGGAGGTACAGTAACATCGAATTACACAATAATCATCGTATGGTAATATTACTATGTTTTATTTGTAAAATTTTATAAACACAATGTACACCGATTATTAGCAATACATTCTTAAATGATTTACTTAGTTGTAGACCAACTTTCGTCGGACATATAATCGTTGTAGACCAACTTTCGTCGAACATATATAGTTGTAAACCAACTTTCGTTGGAAGACCTTTTACGTCTAATCGTCAAAATTTTAAGGCAAAAAACTCATATATATATATATATATATATAATTAGCTTAAAATGACACTTCATTAAAACCTTCTTGTGCCTATCAGGGTAGAAAAGAACGCATGTCACCGATGTTTTACACAAAAATAAAGGAAAAATCAAATATATACATTTTTACATTGACTTCAAGTACAATTTAAGATATTTTTTTATTAAAAGAATCACGAATAGAATGACTTATCTTATCTAAGGACCAAGAGTTATCAATCCAGTATGAGATTACTCTCTCACAAATGAACCATTTGTTGTCATAGCTAGTATCAAGATTGATTAGAGGTTTATTGCTCAGCCAATGATCTAACCAGAAGTCAATAAGACCCTTCCCCAACTTCCATTTAATGAAGATTTCAGCCAAATCTTTAACCTTAGCCATTCTATTCCACGTAGCAGAACCAGGTCTAGAACAATTGATCTGTAAATGATGAAGATTTTTAGTGTAAATGTTGTGCATATAACGAGCCCATAAACATTTGTTATCCCTAAACCTGTACCATAGTTTGCAAGAAAGCACAATTTGAATAACATTTAGATTTCTTAGGTTCAGTCCCCCTTTACCATATGCTAAACTGTTAGTGTCCCAGTTGGACCAGTGAATATTTTTAGAATCCAAGGAACTGCCCCATAGAAACTTATTTAGAATTTTTTCTATTTTATTAACTATATATCTAGGGATCCAAAAACTTTGAGACCAGTAGATAGGGATAGAAATTAGGACAGAGTTAATAAGAGTTATTCTTCCACCAAAAAATAGACTTTTTCCTTCCCAATCTAAATTTTTATCTCTGATATTATCCAACAGAGGTAGGAAATTAATAGATTTTCTATATCAGTAAATGTTTCTTTTGCTTAAAAAAAAGAAACACCTTTTAAATTTGTCTACAAACCAAAATCTTGAGCCCATAACACATGCCTCGCAAAAAATAAGGGTTTCCATATATTTTTAAATTGATTACTTGAATTGTTTTAAATATTTTGTTTGATTTGTTCAATATTTTTGATTGATTTGTTTCGTTTGAATTTATCTAATTGATTTGTGTGTATTGTTTTTATGTGTTTGAATTTGTTCAATTGTTATGTTCGGATTTGTTTATTTAATTTGTTTGAATTTGTAGAACTTTTTTTTGATTTGTTTCAATTCTTTCACTTGTTTTAATTTCTTTAATTGATTTTCTTACAATTATTTAACTGATAAATGTTTTATTGATTTGTTTATTTGATTTGTTTCGAATGTTTGAGTTTGTTAATTTTAGGGGATAAAAACCAAAAAAAATTAAAAGACTTTATACCTAAAATACATTTCTATATAGAATTTAGCAAACAAAGAAAGTTTCGCATCTAGCGAAACAAAAAAGGTTTCGCACCTAGCGAAACAAAGAAGGTTTCTTTAAAGCAGATCTTTAGCATTTGCACTATCCTTAATCTAAGCATAAATTTTAACTTTTCATAAATTTATTGTATAATAAAAAAATTAAGTTATAATCTAAATCGAATGAAAAAAAAATACAAAATATACATTTCAAATGACAATAAATGATAAAAAAGCTCGAGGGTGGATTTTAATAGCAATTAGGATTTTAGAAAAAACTTAATACGTAAAATGGTATAAATTTGAACTTCTTATTTTGTAAATATAATTCATATATGAAAATAATTCATGTATCAAGTTTGAAGTATTCTTAAAAAAAATTAACTTACATTTACAGTTGAATGCGATAACCAAAACAAATAAATAAATAAACAAAAGAAGGGTTTTAGTATCTACATCTCTTGATCACAGTCCAAAGTCTACTCTCTGCGCAAAATTTGGGTGCCTTTTGGAAGACATTCTAATAAGTCCCGTAATTGGGAGCTCTGTAACAAACCTGGAAAACTGTGCTTTACAAGAAAAGAGTCAAGGATCTTCCGGTCCAAAGAGAAATATTCTAAACAAATGTATAAACAAAATTTAATTTTCATAATTTATGAAAAACTGATAAGACTCCAAAGAATGATACTGAATCGAACCACCAGTTAGGGTCTCAGGCTCACTGATTTCCTTTCTCTTTTTCGAATTCGAGGTCTGTTTTATATTTGATTTTCCCTTACTAGTTTTATACAGAGCTATTGACTTGAATATTGGTACCAGTCATGGAGATTGATAAGATCGTCATGTTCTTGAGCTAAAGTATACCTTAATTTTCTTAAGTGATTAGAGACAAGATAATTGCTCGGATGCATGATTCTTTAATAAGTTTATTTATGCTAAGTAATTTAATGATTAAATAAGAACGTAAATGATGTAATTAAAATCCAACGATAAAAATATATCATGGCAGTGCAACATCAGTGCCTTGTGTAACAAATTGGGCACCAAATACCGATAGAATAGGGTTGATCCGATTTTGCGTTGTAACATAATCATCGTGACACATAAGTAGGATCGTTCGTTTCAGATAGTACTCCTTGGAAAATATTAACTAGTAGTAATGTTGCATTGTCATCGTCACACCATACCCCGGAAGAGGTTTTTGCACTCACCAATCCCCATCTGCCGAGCTTGTATCCCGAATACAAGAACCACAAGGCTTGGCACATAACTAGTGTCTGAAACACCAATTGTATATCTATTGTATGGTGGATACCAAGTGGATATTTGAGTAGTTAACTGAGTTTAACAAGATTATCGATGATTTTATGAACATTCTTGTGAACTTGGAAGACAATGACAAATATTTTGAAAAATTTGAAGAATAACATGTTATTGTAGAAAATCAAATAATAACTAAACTAATTATTTTGAGAACTGACAATAGCCTGGAGTTTGTTTCAAATAAGTCTAATGAGTTTTGCATGAACAAAGGTATAAAGAGGTATAAAACTGTTGCATACACACTGGGGCAAAATGATCTTGTAGAAAAAAATGAATACGTCCTTGTTGGAACAGGTGAGGTGTATGTTACTGGGAGCTAGATTATCCAAAATTTTATGGGGATAAGGTGTTATTATTGCATCATACTTGATCAACAGATCTCCATCAACAAGGATAAATTCAAAGACACATATGGAGGTTTGGGGTGGCCGGCTGACAAACTATTCCAACTTGAAAGATTTTGGAGCTTTAGCAGTTTCCAATATCAAGCAAGATAATTTTAATGTTAGAGATTTGAAGTTTGTTTTCATTGGTTATCCTGAAGGTGTGAAGGGTTACACGTTGTGGAAGATGGAATCTGGAAAACCAAAGTTTATAATAATCAGGGATGTTACTTTTGATGAGTCTAAAATGAGGATGAAGTAAAATATATGGAAAGAAAACAAGAAATGGAGGTAGAGAAAATTTGGTTTAAGAGGGAGTATTCCACTAACGAGAGGGAAGAAGAGGGTGAGAATAAAAAACCTAAATAAATTAGAAGTAAAATAATAACTTATTTGGGCTATCAGCTAGCACGAGATAGGGAGAGAAGATTTATTACTCCACATAAAAGATATGGTTATGGTTAGGCTTTGAATACGACTGGAGAGGTGCAAGACTCAGAAACAAATAAATTAAGGGAGGTATTCAAATGCAATAATATGAAATAAATAACTTAAGGAAATAAAAGATTAAATTCTTTCACTGAAGAAGAACTATGCTTGGAAGCTTGTGTCATTATCTAAGAAAAGAAGGTTAGTTGGTAGCAAGTGGATGTAACCATGTCGACAACTCAAGCAAAATACACAACCCTTGTTAAAAGGGTTAATAAATTCATATGGTTGAAGGGTGTGATTGGAGAAATATAGATTAGTCAATGATGTATGAAGATACATTATGACACCCAGAGCGTCATCCATTTGGCGAATCATCGGTCTATCATAAAAGAACAAAAAATATTGATGTTCGGTTGCATTTTTAGGGGCATGATTGAGACAAAAGAAATTATGGTGGAGAAAATAACATCAAAATAAAATCTACACACATATTCACCAAATCATTACCTAGAATAAAGTTTATGCATTTCTTGGACTTGATTAACTTCGTTGCAGAGTAGATGAAGGTTGGAGATAGTAGCAAGGTGGTTAGTGAGAAGTTGACATCACCATATATTTAAAGACAATATGGAGAACTGATGGTTTTCCCTTGAAAATTTTAGATGAGGCAGGGTTTTCTAGACTAGACAAGGTCTTTTAGACGAGGAAGAGTCTTCTAGATGAGATATGGTCTTTTAGATCAGGCAAGATCTTCTAGATAATGCAGGGTCTTTTAGATGAGGCAAAGTCTGCTTTTAGAGGTAAAGTCTTCTAGACGAGGGTATTCTGGATGTGAGTCTTTTGCACGAGGCATGGTCTTCTAGACGAGGTTCTTCTAAATGAGGGTCTTCTAGACAATGGTCTTTTAGCCAAAGTTCTTTCAGACGAAGGTCCCGAAGACGAGGCTCCCAAGGTGAGGTACCTAATCATTGTGAAAGAATTATTTACAACATAATTAACCAATTCTAGTAAGAAGTAACTAATCATTTGAGAGAATCTCTTGTGGAACATTTTGTGGGGATAGTTAAGTGGAGATCTGTTCTTTCCTCTATATGCAAGTCGATTTGACTGACTATGTAAAAAGTAAATTATGTTGTTTTCTTTTTTGGAGATTTAATTTATTATTATTATTATTATCGTATCTTATTATTTTTGACTTTTTCAATTTTGCTCCATACATCAAGGTATTTGCGTGAGTTAACTGAATCTCGCAACAATTTATGAATTTACAAAATTGAAGTAAAATATGTGATTTGTTACCAAATCTTTGGACTTGTGTTTCTCTTTGTATAAGCCACGTTTGGATATATGTGTTGAAGACCTGAATGCAATTGAGGAAAATAACTTTCCAAACTTGTGGCACTGAAGACTAGGATTTATGAAGACACAAAGATGAAAACTTTGCTAGATAAATCACTCATTATTATTGATCATTGCCCATTGTTTGAAATAAATACAATATAGAGTTAACCTTAGGTATGAGGTACCATGCAACCACCACACCAAAAAAGAAACAAAATGAAAAAAAAAAATCTATATATTGTACGTGATCGCCGCGATTACAACAAAAGTAATCATGTTAATAAATTCGTCCATACAAACTAATTTTGAAATGAGTTTGTTGTTACAATTAATAGCTTATTGCAGCTATTGATGACTTTGGTTGCGACAACCCTTTTAATTTAAAAGAAAAAAAAACTTTTAAAATCAATTTTTAATTTTATTTTATCAAACAAAATAACAATAAAAAACAGTCATAAAAAATATTTTTAAAAAATAATTTAACATAGTCTACTCTAACCTAATACTCTCATCTGACCAAATCTGTTTTTCTTAATTACTGTCCAACAAATTTTAAAATCGAATTCAAAAAAAAAATAGATTTAGCTATACCAACGATGTTTCTATATACCCGTTACCATTCGTTTTCCGAACGAACATTTGTAGTTAAGTTAAAAGCTACTAAACTTTAACTGTACCAAACTTTAACTGTACCAAACAGTTCTTTATGCGCTCGTTAAAGATTAACGAAACAAAATCACACGAATCTATTTCAGATTAACACTAGTAAAAAAAGTTCATTTCTATTACCATTTAGCGGGTCTTTTTTCGATTAATAAAAAATAAATACACCCGTTATCATTCTTTTTCCGAACAAATGATCATAGTTAAGTTAAAAGCTACTAAAAGATCCAACATCAACCACTTTTACTTGGTCGAATCTAGGTCTAAAAAGGAAAATTCTCATTCCGCAAATTTAACTATCATATTTAAAAAAATAAAAACATAATAAAAGTAAATTTAGCTATGAGTTAAACGGTATCTTGACGCATGGGGGTAAAAGATACTCTATAAATTTGATTGATGAATAATCTAGATTTACTTATGTTTATTTACTTAGACATAAGTATGAGGTCTTTTATGTGCTTAAGATCTTCAAAAGGCAAGTAGAAAATCAATTAGACACTAAGATTAAAATCTTGCATAGTGATAGTAGTGGAGAATATTTCTTAGAGTGGACTTTCTAGTTTTTGTGAAGATCATGATATAGAGTCTCAAATGATTATTTTTTACATAGTAGAAATTAGTTATGAAGAAATCACCCAAGATGCCGTATTTTGGCAAGAAGCCATAAATAATGAAATTGATTAAGTAATATTAAATCATACTTGTGAGTTAGTTAAGCTACCTTCAGGTTCAAGGCTAATTGGTTACAAATGGTTATTTAGGGAAACACATCACAAGGATGAAATCATTCATTTTTTCAAAGCAAAATTAGTAGCAACATATTTTTGAGGAAATGAGAGAATATATTATTTTGACAAATATGCTCCAATAGCTAGGATAAAAAGAATTATGATATTCTTTGTAAATGTATCAGTATACAATTTGAAAGTTCACCAAATGAATATCAAAACTGCGTACCTAATTGGAGATATCGATGAAAAAGTTTATATAGAGTAGCCCGAGCATTTTTTACTTCCGGGGAATGAGTCTAAGGTGTATATGCTTGTTAAGTCACCATATGGTCTTAAACAAGCACTTAAGAAGTGGCATGAAAAGTTTGATTGTGATATTAGATTCGATGGGTTTAGACATAATACGGCGGACAAATATGTATACACTAAACTTCGTGGTGACGTAATAGTCAGTGTATGCTATAGTATAAAACTTTATTATATTATTTAATGACATGAAAGAGATTTATAAAAAGAATATGGTTTTATCGACTACTTTTAAGATTAATAATCTTAATAAAGTGGATATTATTTTAACAATTAAGTTATTAAGAAATAGTAGGTGTTATGTCCTAATTCAATCCTATTATGTTGAGAAGATACTTAATACGTTCAAACATCTAAAAATCAAAGAGACACAAACACCATTTGATCTTAGTTTAAAGCTCAGAAAAATTTGGGGAGATAGATGGCTCAATTAGAATACGCAAGTGTGATAAGGAGCTAAATGTTTGTATTTTTATGCACTAAGGATGATATATCTTTTGCGGTGAGTAAATTGAGAGGTTGGTTCAAACTATAACTACCAAACGTTTCCGACTTAACCCTATAAGAAGTTTAGGATTATGCTATTTAAATCTGAATGAATATATATATGTTCATCTTATTGCTACTACTGGATGATATCATTCTCCTTCAATGTAATGCTCTCGATTTTATCTTAGGCATTTCAATCTCTATAAGGAATCACTCAATTTTCAATTCAAGGCTTACAGATGAAGTTGTTAATCAAAGTGTTGCTCAATATGCTGATATACTTGTTGCTTAAGATGATGTACACAATTTTGGTCTTGTTGCTGATTAAATTCCTTCTCAAGTTGGTTACTAAACATATGTTTATTGCTATATGCAAATCAAAAGGATATTCTCCATCACAAGATTGGAAACTTCTTCCGTAAGCATCTGTTCTTAATCAATAAGTAATTGTAATTAGGAAAATAATTACATGTAGTATGAAAATAGTACTTTAAACTATTGTGAAACGATATATTTCAAATTCAATAAAGTATTTTACTTCTGGGAAAAAAGAAGATAAAAAAAGACATATGTCACGTGGTTCTATAATTACTAAGTTGGGATCGATTTGTATTTATTTCAGCCGAAGTTTAATACATATTGCGTTAAGGACAAGAAAGTCTCGGTTACCCGATCAAAATCAATCCAATAATTAATGATATCCCATTTTCTTAAAGTAGAATAGGTTATACGTAATTTACTGTTCGTCGAATTTGAATAACATTTTGGGTTTCAAACTTTTTACACGAGTATTTAGTTCGAATTTGATTCATCGGATAATATATGATAGATACTCATAGTTTAATAATATTTAAACTATAATATATTATTTATAATTTTTTTAAAAGAGTTGCTAATATTTTTTTCAAGTTTTTGTTTTCTTTTTGTTTTATATATTTTTCATAGAATAATTTATAATGTAGTCGTCTAACGAATAAATAGATGTTTATTATATATCTATAATATTCAATTAGATCTTGATTTTTATATAAATTTAAAAGTGTTTTGGTAAACAATTTACGTCGACGGTGATAAAAAATATTCTCGTCAAAAGACTTTTAATGAACTCAAATACCATATAACTTAGAAAATAAAAACAACCCAATTTATTAATTTTTATACCATCAAAATATTGTTCATCTTTTATAGTAACCGCAATTAAAAGAATTAGAAATAAACTTTTTCTTTTTCAAACCTAGCTTTAGAATTTCTTCTTGAATCTTAATAGCACAGTCCATTTTATCAACTCTACAATAGACATTTAACAACACATTGTAAGGATATTTAACTAAAAGCATATTTTTTTTCATCATTTATTCTTCAAACCATGTTATACCGGTTTGGCTTCGAACCGATCTCGTTTTTAAAAAGTAAACCATGAACCGAATAAAAGCCGGTTTGGTTCACGGTTCGACACTGCGAGATTTTCAGATTTGGTGACTCTTTAACAACTATATGTGCGACTAATTATTTTTATATTTTATGTTTATATCCTATTATTTTTTATGTCTTTTTACCTTTGGAAAAGATAAAATAAACTTCAAAAATATGTTCTTTGCTCAGATATAAAGCAAATCAAACATTGTTTTCTTTGAGACACAGTTGGAACAATATTCATCCATTTTCAGATCCTAGATTTATCGATTTTTTATTCAGTATTCTTCCATTTACGATCTCATAAATGTGTAAGATTTTGTTTCAAACTATATATATATATATATATATATATATATATATATTGTATATTATTTATGTAAATAATGCATATATTTTTTATAAATAGATAATAACTATGCTTTATATAAATTCATGTAATTATAAAGATTTATGAAATTACGAACTTATCTTGTTACCAAATCTCTATATTGTTATGATCTCTTTAAATTTGCTAATAAATTTTAGAGTTTGCAGATATTTATTAATTTTTTTTAACTTTTAAAATTTTAATTAATTATAACTAGTTATGTTGGTTTTGCATTGGAAATTTTACATAAGGCAAGGTTTTCTAAACGAGATATGATCTTTACATAAGGCAAGGTCTTCTAAACGAAATATGATCTTTACATACGGCAAGGTCTTCTAAACGATAAATTTTAGAGTCTGCTCATATTCCTGTAAGTGAAGATGAAGGTTATGAGAGTGCATGAGCACTCACAAAAAAAATATAGAAAATGATAAAAGTTGGGTCATAGACTGAGGATGCTTATATCATATTTGTCCAAGAAAAGAATACTTTGAGACATTGGAATCTAAATAAAGCAGAGTGGTACATCTTGTAACAATAAAGCTTGCAAAATTTAAGGTATGGGTTATATCAGACTCAAAATATTTGATGATCCAAGCTTAAGAGAATGTTTTTTCCATTAGCATGTTTTATGATCTAGGATATTATACTAGACTTGAAGGCATGATAATGAGTATTGCATTTGTAATAGGAAAAATGTCTTAAATAAACAGTTTATATGTTTTAAAATGTTCCAGTACTATTTGTAATATATTAGTAACTAGTGTAGAAACTGCAGACATAACTAAACTATGGCATTTGAGGTTGGGTTATGTCACTGGAAAATGATTAATTGAATTAGCTAAACAAGGTTTGTTAGGAAAAGGAAATTTGAACAAACTGTAGTTTTGCGCTAACTCCACACTAAGTAACACAAGGTAAATTTTAGGGTAGGAGTACACAAGTCTAGTAGGCCATTTGAGTATGTTCACTCACACCTTTGGGGTCGAGAGTTATTTCTACTCATGGGGGGAATTCATACTTTCTTAGCATAATTGATGATTATTCTAGATGGGCACGGGTGCATGTCATTAAGAATGTAAGTCACACTTTTGAAAAAATTTAAAGAATAACATATTATTATAGAAAATCAAATAAGAACTAAACTGAATGTTTTGAGAACTGTCAATGGCTTGGAGTTTGTTTTAGAGCAGTTTAATGAATTTTGCATGAACAAATGTATAAAGAGGCGTAAAACTGTTGCATACATACCGAATCAAAATGATATTGTAGAAAAAATGAATATGACCTTGTTAAGAACAGGTGAAATGTATAGTTTTGGCAGCTAGATTATCAAAAGTTTATGGGGATAACCTGTTAGCACTGTATAATACTTGATCAACAGATTTCCATTAACAAGGATAAATCCAAAGACACATATAGAGGTTTGGATTTGTCGGCCGACATATTATTCTAACTTAAAAGTCTTTGGAGCTTTAGAGGTTTCCCATATCAAGCAATACAAGTTTAATTCTAGAGTTTTAAGTGTGTTTTCATTGGTTATCCTAATTGTGTGAAGGGTTACACGTTATGGAAGATGGAATCTGGAAAACCAAAGTTTATAATAAGCAGGGATGTTACTTTTGATAAGACCCAGACGAGGGTGAAGTAAAAGTACATAGGTAGAAGACCATAAACGAGTATAGAGATGATCGAGTCTGAGGAGAGTATTCCACTAATAAGAAGGAAGAAGAGGGTCAAAACAAGAACCTAAAGAAAATAGAAGCCAAATAATAACTATTGTAGTCTATTAGTTAACACGTGATAGGGAGAGAAGAATTATTACCCCACCTAAGAGATACGGTTATGTTGATTTTATTTGTTAGGCTCTGAATGCGACTGAAGAGGTGCAAGACTTAGAACCAAAGAAATTAAAGGAGGCATTAAAAAGCAATGATATAAAAGAGTGGCTGAAAGAAATGAAAGAGGAAGTTCTTTCATTGAAGAATAACCAAGCTTGGAAGCTTGTGTCATTACCTAAGAATAAAAGGGTAGTTGGTAGCAAGTGGGTGTTCAAAAGGAAAGAATGTATACCAGGGGTCGAATCATTAAGGTATAATGCGATACTTGTAGCAAAGAATTTTACTCAGGTGAAAATGTTATCATTTAAGACAAACAAAAATGAAGAATTTTCCTGAGAAGATTTTTGCTCCAAGAAAGATTGAAAAAAAATTCTGCTCTTCCTTCTCTCTTTGAATTCCTAGTTTCTTACCATGGATTCTTCTACGAATGCTCCCATTAACATTGAAGAGTTTCCTTCTCTTCATCAAGAAAATGTGCTCACCAGATCCAAGTATTCTTATGGTGAAACTGTTAGACAAAGTTCATCTGATCTTAAACTGGATATCAAGCCATAATTTTGCAAGGAAACAGTAAATCACTGTATTATCCAATATACTAAAGATACTAAAGAGTTTCTTCTCCAGAAATCTACCATTACGATTGTTGGAAAGTTCAGCGAAGGAATCCCGAGAAAATCTGTTTTAGAATGTTTTCTTCACTCTTTTAAATTCAAAGGTGCCTACACGTTTATCAGCTATGATTCGAGACACGTCTTTATAGAATTTCACCTAAAAGAGGACGTTAGCAATATCTAGTCCAAGAACGTTTGGAACGTCGTTGGAAAGATCATGAGAATTCTACGATGGAGCCCATAATTCAATAAACGTTTCGAAAATCCAAAGACTCTAGTGTGGGTTCGCTTTGAAAGAGTTCCCGAGTTCATGTACAATGAATTTGCAATAAAAGACTTGGCCTCAACAATTGGAACTCTCTACAAAATAATCGTCCCTGACAGTAACAAAGCTGTCCTGAATGCGTGCTTTGCTCATGTCGAACTTGATGTTTCAAGAAGCCTTATATAGACTCTGGATAGGCTTTGGGTCCAACGACGACTGTTGGATGAACTTAAGCTATAAGAATGTCCCATCCTATTGTAACGTGTGTTACCACATTGGTAATAAAGATGGGGATTGTAAAAGACCTGAAAAGGCTAGTAATCAAGATAAAGAAGTTGAAAAGGTGGATGAACATACTAAAAGTGTAAAAGATAACACCAATCAAGAGATGAGAACATCCCAAAATGCTAAAAAAAAATCCAATCAAGAGATAAGAACATCTCAAAATATTTCAAGCAACGTCCAAACTTTTAGTAAAGTCTACAAAAGAAAACTCAAATCTGTTATCACAAAAAATGATAAAGATTTGGAGACTAAAGTTTGTAATGAAGCTACAAAGCATGATTACAATGGTCAGAATACTGAATCTGCTAAAAATAACATGGAAAGCTTTGCACAGACTTGATCAGGATTTTGCTCAAAGCAATCTTCAGATTGAAGAAAACAATATAACATCAGATTGTGAAAACATCGGCAGTTGTGATGATTCTCCTGGAAACTCATCCCACAATAGTGACTTTGGCACCATCATCAGCAGCAAATTAAAGTCTGAAATGAAATGAAGAAAATCCAAAAAGATTACTGTTAATGCTCTGACCAGAAAAGGAGAAAAATTAAAACAAAAATCCCTATCAGACAATGATAAGGATAACTAGTTGAAAGCTAGAGGTGTGAACAAAAAGCCTACCTTGAGAAGGCTCATTTCTATGGTTAAAGAAAATAAAATTAAGATCTTGTCTATTCAGGAGCCTATGGCTGATGTTGGTAAGATTGAGTGTGTTTCAGTTGTTCTTGGCTTCAAAAAGTTTCCTACAAACTGCTCAAATAAGTTGTGGATTCTTTCAGATGAGGATGTGGAGATTAATATTGTTAAGGATCATGAACAGTTATTACATATGGTGGTGACTTATCCTGGTTGTGATTTCAATTTCAATTTTACTTCTGTTTATGCCAAGAGTCAGCGCCTGCTTAGAATAGATATTTGGGCTCAGAGGATCTCTATTGCTTCCACTGATACTCCTTGGATCATAGCTGGCAATTTTAACGCCATTACTTGTTCTGATGATCAAGTGGGTTGTACTTCCTATGACTATGCTAGCACTAGTGATTTTAATGATGCTATTAGGCATGGCAAGCTTGAGGACACATGATTTATGGGTTCATGATACACTTGGAACAGAAATACTCGTTGGAAAAGATTGGACAAAACTATGACTAATGAAAAGTGGATCAATACCTTCAAAGAGACCCAAGTGTTTCACATGGTCAAAACTTGTTCTGACCATGCCCCTCTCTTAATTCATTCTAACTATAATTCTATATCTATCAATAGCAAGAATTTTTTAAATTTATCAATGCCTAGACTAATTAGGACAGTTTTTTTAGCACTGTTAGACAAAATTGGAGCATGAATTGCAAGGGGAACTCTAGCCAAGTTTTTTGGTACAAGTTAAGGAGGCTTAAAATTTGTCTTAAGAATTGGAATATCAATACGTTTGGTAACATTTTCTGTAAGGTTAAGGAAGCTACTGAGGAGGTCAAGAGAATGGAAAATATTCATCTTAATATCAACAACAATGTTTCTAAGGCTGAGCTCACGAAGGCTAATAGCATGTATATTAAAGCCCTCAGAAATGAAGAGAGTTTCTGGCAGCAAAAGTCTTACAATGGTTGGCTTAAAGAGGGTGATGGTAACACTAAGCTTTACCATGCTTATGTTACCAAGAAAATAAGGCGTAACACTATCAAGGGGATCAAAGAGGATGGAGTCTGGATTCAGAATCCTTCTGATCTTGCTAACTCTGCTGAATCTTTCTTTAAATGTTCTTTATCTTCTAACACTTATACTAATAAAGATGAGGAAGTGTTATTAATGTAGGATGCCATCTTTAACAACATTCCCAATCTTGTGAAGGAGGAAGACAATATATCCATTCTCAGGCAAACCAAGAAAGAAGAAATTTGGAATATCATCGTTAATATGAGCAATGATAGTGTTGCGGGTCTTGACGGGTTTAATATCTTTTTCTTTAAAACTTGTTGGACTATAATCAGTGATGACCTATGTAAGGCCTTTAACTCCTATCTTTCTGTCAACAACATTCCTTATGGTGTCTTTGCCACGAGTATTTCCTTGATTACCAAGAGTCCTAATCCAACTAGTTCGAACAACTTCAGACCGAGCAGCATTTGTTCTATATTCAATAGAATCTTTTCAAACTTAATTAATTCTAGATTAGCTAACATCTTGCCTAACAATGTTTCTAAGATGCAGGGAGCCTTTGTTAAAGGCAGGCTCATCCATGAGAACATATTAATTACAAAGGAGATGATACATCACATAAACAGAAAGCCAAACACTGGAAATGCCATGATTCAACTTGACATGTCCAAAGCGTTCGACAGGATGTCCCATGTCTTTGTTCTTAAAGTTATCTTTTGCTTCGGATTTTCTGATAACTGTGTCTCTTTGATTAAGAACATGATTACAAATGTTCATATTTCTGTTATAATTAATGGTTCAGTCATAGGTTACTTTCACCAGAAGAAAGGATTAAGGCAAGGAGACCCTTTGTCTCCTAGCCTTTTTATCCTTGCTGAGGAGGTCCTCCTTAGAGGGCTTTACAACCTTTTCAACAATAAAAAAAATCCTTCGTTATGCCTCCAGATCATACTACTTGGTGCCTTTCATGGCCTTCGCTGATGACGTTTTGATCTTCACCAATTGCAAGCCTAATTCCATTGACGTGTTGTGCAAGTTTCTTAGATAAGTATCAATTGATCTTTAGTCAAGCTGTCAACAAGGAGAAAATGAAGCTGATTATTTCCAACAAAGCTAATCATTCTAACACCAACAAAATAAAGATCAACTCTGGTTTCAACACTGATACGCTTCCTTTCAACTATCTAGGGATCACTATTGCAAGAAACAATAAAGGGAAGAATTTCTCTTCTCTTCTTGATAAGATTCATGATGAAATTACTGAATGGGATCTTAATAACCTCTCTTTTGGGGGTAGAATGACCCTTATAACCTATGTTTTATTGCCTATCATCTATTGTTGGATGCATAATACCCTTATACCTAATACCATCATTAAGAAAATTAAGTCTTACTTTAACAAATTCTTATGGAGGTCTAACTTTAATGAGAAGGCTATTCATTGGTCCTCCTGGAATCATCTTTGCAAACCTTTTGCAGAGGGTGGTTTGAACATAAAGAATTTGAATGATATTCAATTAACTTTTTCGCAAAAACTGTGGTTCATTTTCAGGAAAAATAATAGTCTTTGGTCCACTATGATGCATAAGATCTATTGCTTAGACACTCATGCCATAAAAGGCAGCTGCAAAAACACTGATTCAATAGTGTGGAAAAGACTTTCTGATATTAAACATACAACTGAGAGAAATATAAAGTGGAAGCTTGGCCAAGGTTGCATGGAACTCTGGTTGGAAGATTGGCATGACCAACCCCCTCTGATAAGTGATTCAAACTCTCACAGTTGGTATCTCAATGTTTGTGTAAAAACGTCTTGGAAAAACAACAACTCAGACTACAATGCTCTTCAAAACTTTTTGCCTAGCGATAGAATCATTCATTTATCAAAGTATAGAATTGATCCTGATAAACCTGACAAAATCATTTGGAAACTTTTAAACAACCAGGATTTTGATACTAAAACTACTTGGGAAAGTACTAGAACTAACTATACTAAGTCTGGTCTATTCTACAAGATTTGGAGCCCTTCTATACCTAAACTTTTTTCATTCCTTTGCTGGAAGCTTTTAAAAGGCTTTATTCCCATTGATAGCAATCTTAAGAAAAGGCATACTTAAATGGCTTCCAAGTGCCAATTCTGCAATAGTTGCAAAGAGAAAAACCACCTCTTTGTAAGCTGTTATTTTACTTGGCAACTATGGAACTATTTCAACTGCATTTTCAAAATCAACATTGGAAGGTTTATGGTCCTTTCCTACGTATTGCACTCCTGGTTCTGGTTCACAAATAACAAAAGGCACATCACTCACATCATTCTCCAAGTCATCTGATGGGTTATTTGGAGAAACAAAAACTTGTCAAAGTTTTCGGGTTCTCTTGATACTGTTAAGAGAGCTATTGATAGAATCATTTACATTATTAAAGGTATGGACATGTCTAATATGTTATCATATAAACTATGGTCTAATACCTATCGTGCTGGTGTTATTTTAGGCTGTATCTCGATTGAGAACAGCAGAAAAGCTCCCAAATACCTTAAATGGATGGCTCCAAACCCTGGCAGAATGAAGCTTAACGTGGATGGATCGTGCAACTACTTTAGGGAAGCTAGTGGAAGAGTTCTGATCAGAAACTCTAATGGAGATATTATGCTTGGTACAGGAACGCTTTTGGGAAAGCTCAACCCTCTCTTTGCTGAAATCAGTGCCCTTCTTGAATGTTTGATCATTTACAAGCAAAAAAATTGGATTGAAGTTGACGTTGATTGAGACAGCCTGGTTCTGGTTAACCTAATCGCTAACAGAAACAAAACCTGGTACCTTTAGTCTTCAATGGACATGTGCAGAAATCTGATTCACCCTAAGATGACCATTCGATACATCTCTCGAATCCAAAATCAATGTTATGATTGGATTGCTAAGAAAGTCCTTAGTAGCAAGAACAATCTTTACTTTTCTAGTGCTGATACTTCTAATGAATTAAGAATTATTGCCCTTCTTAAAAGCCTTGGATTGGGCTTCGTAACCTGAGTCGTGGTGGTGTTTGTTGAAGTTGTTTTCTCTTGAAAGGATGAAGATTTCAGTTTGAATTATTGGAGGGAATTTTGGGCGCTTCCTTTTCAAAATTTTCCTTTAGTCCTCTTATTTGTACTTTCCTTTAAATGAAACCTTAAACTCTATAATTTGTTTAATAAAGTAATAAAAGTCTTTACTTGACAAAAAAAATTGTTATCAGTTACCCAATGCCCTCAATCTGTGGATGAGAAAAAAAGATGTAAAGTACTTTTTATGGATGTGAGGCTCGAAGCATCATGTATGGTATATTTTGTAGTAGACCAGATTTATCTTATGCAATTAGTGTGGTAAGTCGGTTTATGGAAAACCCGAGCCAAGTTCAATGGCAAGCTTTGAAATAGGGCATGAGATATATGAATGAGTCGTTGAATGGTGGTCTGAAGTAAACTAGAACATATCGACAAATGACTGTTCTGGAGGGTTATGTGGATACAGACTATGCAACAAATATAAACACTCAAAAATCCTTATCTAGTTTTGTGTTTACATTGTTCAGAATAGTAGTTACTTGAAGTCCAATAAACATACGATTGTAGTATTAGCGACAACTCAAGCAGAATACATAAACCTTGTTAAAGGGGTTAAGGAATCCATATGGTTGAAGGTTATTATTAGAGAAATATGGTTTAGTCAATAACGTGTAAAGTTACATTGTGACAGCCAGAGTGTCATCCATTTGGCGAGTTATCAAGTCTATCATAAAATAGCAAAGCATATTGATGTTTGGTTGCATTTTGTTAGGGACATGATTGAGACAAAAGAAATCATGGTGGATAAAATATCATCAAAAGAACATCTAGCACATATGTTCACGAAATCATTACCTAGAACGAAGTTCAAGCATTGTTTGGACTGGACTAACGTCGTTGAAAAGTAGACAGAGGTTGGAGATAGTAACAAGATGGTTGGTGAGAAGTTTGCATCACCATCTATTTAAAGGAAATACGGAGAACTGATAGTTTTCCCTTGGAAATTTTAGATGCGACAAATTTTTCTAGACTAGACAAGATCTTTTAGATGAAGAAGAGTCTTCTAGACGAGGCATAGTCTTTTAGATGAGGCAGGATCTTCTAAAAGATGTTGGGTATTTTAGATGAGGAAAAATCTATTTTTAGAGGTAGATTCTTTTAGTCGAGGATATTCTGGACGTGGGTCTTTTAGATGAGGCAGGGTCTTATAGATGAGGGTCTTCTAAAAATAAGTCTTCTCCACGAGGGTCTTCTAGACAAAGGTCTTCTAGCCAAAGGTCCTGTAGACGAGGGCCCCAAAAATAAGGGTCCTACGACGAGGTACCTAATCATTATGAAATAATTAGCTACAACATAATTTACCAATTCTATTAAGAAGTATTTGATTTTGTTATTAGATCAAGAAAACTAGCATGATAAACAATCTTTTATGTCGTGAAGAAATAATATTGTTCAAAAACTAAGTAGTCATAATCAGAAACAAATTCTTCAAAGAGAAATAAAAGAAGTGAATAGAGTAAGGAATTAAACTTATTCTTGTAACTCATTTGAGAGAATCTCTTGTAGAATATTTTGTGGAGATAATGAAGTAGAGATCTGCTCTCTACTCTAGATGCAAGTCGATTTGACTGACTAGGTAAACATGAAATTATGTTGTTTTCTTTTTCGAAGATTTAATTTTTGTTTATTATTATTATTATTGTATCTTATTGTTCTTGGTTGACTCTTTCAATTTTGCTCCATACATTAAGGTATAGGTGTGAGTTAACCGAATATCGCAACAATTTATGAATTTACAAACTTCAAGTAAAATATAGGATTTGTTACCAAATCTCTGGATTTGTTAACAATCTCTAAATTTGTTACCAAATTCGAGAGTTTATAGATTTTTTAGATTATTTTTTCTTAATTTGATAAAAATAGTGTTAGGTTTATGCTAGAAATAACTCGTCGACTAAGGTACTGTCGAGGGACTACATGAGTTAAAAACGGATTGAGCGAAGACATGTATAAACAAGAACTATTTAAATTCTCTCAAAACATAGTTATGACCAAGATTTAGGTGCAAAGACATTTGCTTGAATCTAAGGTCGAAGACATTCTCATATTTTTCTACTAGGTCGAAGACTTGGGCCGAAATGGTAGAGACTAAACCAAATATAGGGTACCGATACCTTGATCTGAAGCTATTTACCGTTTAAAGTGTACCAAATAGTTCATTATACACTCGTTAAAAGTTAACACCGTTGAAACAAAATCACATGTCCTTGATCAAGAAGTTTACGTCACACCTTTGGTGATGATAAGTGGACATTTTCCAAATGTTCGATGATAGTTGCTCGAGATGATTTGTGTTTCTCTTATTACCGTATCTAAATCTAAATTTTATAATTCTGTAGAAGATCATAATCACTTATTCATATCGTGCAACTATACCTGGTCTATTTGGAGTTATTTTGCAGAAGTCTTCATGATCAAAATTAGAAGCTTTATGAGCATTGCACATATGACTAGTTTATGGTTCTGGTCATATAATAGTGACGTTCACGCTAGGACTATCATCCCTCCTATCATATTTTGGGTGATCAAGAAGGCCATAAAAAACATGAAATTCAGAAGAAAAGCCTTAAACATTAATCAGTCTATCAACTATATTAAATATATTATTTTTAGTCTTCATATATCTAATAATTTTAGAGCTAAGCATTGGAAAATGATAATTTTGCAGCTAAAGAAATAGGTCGCTATCATCCTGCTTAAGGCAGACTGAAGCTTAAGACTGATACTTTTTGTCTTAATAATGGTGACCGAATCGGTGCCATCCTTGTTAGACATAGTTCTGGAGACATTGTCATTGGTTCTAGTAACACCTATGGTAAGCTATCCTCGTTGATGGCTGAAACACATGTGCTGCTTGATGGTCTTCTTATTTGCAAAAAAATGGTTGGTCAAATATTGATGTTGAAACTGGTCTTTAACATTAGTTAGTCTACTCGCTAATGGAAATTATCTCTGGCCTATGAAAGATATCCTATCTTGTTGCATGAGCCTTATTCCCTATACTATGACTCTTTCTCACAGTTCATGGACCTGAATAAAGCAACCGATCGGCTTGCTAAATGGACCCTGAAATGTAAGATGAGATTAGAGTTTGATAACTTTCAAGCTCTTTCTATCTTAAATGTGATTACTCTGTTAGAGAGGATAGGTTAGGTTAAATCTACAAAAATGATTAGCTTTACCCTTGGTTCTATATATTAGTTGTCAACTGAAGTATCTTTACTAACCTGAAGCAGCAAGAAATAGCTTGATAATGGATTCCCAATACTTTTGCAGGTTAATATCTTGGATTGATTAGTCGTTCTCAGTCTCGTAAGAGCTCGTATTATGTTTGGTTTGGCTTTCATCAAGCTTTTGGCTAGCCGATTTTATACATTTTCATGATATTAAAAGATTTGGTGCTCTTCTACTCATAGCTAGCTATTCCTGTTATACTCGATTCCCTTGATTCTCGACATTATACCCATGAATTTCAATCAAGCTTCTCGCAGGTTTTCTGCATTTCCCTAAAATTGGAAGCTTTGGTAATCGGTTTTTCCTAGATGGTGGTTCCAGCCTTGTTAGAAGTTTTTTCATTGAGCTCTTGTTTCAATTTGCGGCTTGATCCTGAGATTTTAATATCTTGGATTGATTAGCCGTTCTCAGTCTTGTAAGAGCTTTGATCATTTCTGCTTTTGAAGATTACCCCTTCCAGTTTTTCTCATCAAGCTTTTCGTTAACCGGTTTTCTGCATTTCCCTGTTATTAAAAGCTTTGGTGCTTGTCTACTCATAGTTAGTTAGCTAGTTATTCATGTCATTCTCGGTTTTCTTAATTATCGACATTATACTCATAAATTGCAATCAAATTTCTAACCGATTTTCTGCATTCCCTGAAATTGGAAGCTTGTTCTTCAAATCTGAAGTAAGAATAGATTAGATATTGGTGTTCATATCGCTGGTTATTGAATAAAAAATTTGGAGTCGTGAAGAAGATGGAGATAGATTTGGAAATGTGAATAAGATAAAGTTGATTTTTTAATTGATATTATTTCAAATTTGTCTCTCTTGACCCTTTTGTTCGAGAGACTTATTATAAACCCACTCTTCTTCTTAAATCATGTACCCATTACTATGGTAATACAATGTATTTTTCGATTAAGAAAAAATATACATGATTGTTACCATTCTTTTTCCGAACAAACGATCATAGTTAGGTTAAAAGCTACTAGAAAAATCCAACATCAATCACTTTTACTTGGTCGAATCCAGGTTTTAAAAAAAATCTCACTCCACAGATTTAACGATCAAATTTTAAAAAATAAAAACAGAGTAGAAGTAAATTTAGCTATACCCATTACCATTTTTATGTTCCAAACAAACAAAAGAGAAACCAACAATTGAGACAAATTGAATCGTCTCAATTGAATCGAATAGTTTTAATGTTTGATTTTCTTTTCCTCTCTTCGTGCTAATTTTTGAAACGTATTGATTACATTAAAGTTGAGTTAATGTCATATTAAGGTTATTTTTGTGTTTTTCAAAATAATTGGTATTAAAAAATTAATTAATATAGTTTGCCATTTAGGTGGAATTAGACATCTTAACATGGACTAAAAAGATATTTGAATGTTATATATGTACCCATATGGAAATAACCTTTTTTTAACTACTGTCCAACAAATTTTCGGATATAAGAAAAAAACAAAACAATAGTAGAGTTACCTATACCAAGGTTATCTCCATATACTCGTTACCATTCTTTTTCTAAATAGATGATTATACTTAAGTTAAAAGCTACTCAAAAAAATCTAGTTTACTCTGTCTAATTCAAGTTTAAGAAAATCTTATTCAACAAGTTTTCTGCATTTCCATGATATTGAAAGCTGGGTGCTCGTCTACTCATAGTTCGGTATTCCTGTCATATTTAATTCTCGACATTATATTCATGAATTTCAATCAAACTTTTTGCTGGTTTTTTTCCATTTCCCTAAGATTGAAGGTTTTGGTAATCGGCTTTTCCTAGATGGTAGTTCAAGTCTTATTAGTAGTTCTCATTAGGCTCTCGTTCCAATTCAGCAGCTTGATCTTGAGATTTTAATATCTTGGATTAATTAGCCGTTCTGAGTCTGAGCTCTAGTCATCTCTGGTTTTGAAGATTTCCCTCGTCTATTCATAACTAGTTATTTATGTCATTCTCGATTCTCTTAATTATACACATTATACTCATAAAAAAAAATTCTCATTCTACAAATTTAACGATCAAATTTATAAAAATAAAAATCTATTACCATTTTTATGTTTCAAACAAACAAAAGATAAACCACCAATTGAGATAAATTGGTAAAATATAAAAAAAAAACTATTATGTAGAAAGTAATATAACATTGGTTAGATAACGTTTACTCCTTATAACAAAAAAAATAAAGTTGAATTCAAAGAACTAAAAATTAAGAGTTAGAAGCAAAATCACAAAAATCTATTTTATGTTAACACTAGTCAAAAGAAATTTCTTTCTATTACCATTTAGCCGTTAGAAGAGCTGCACCAAAAGGAATTTAAACAGATAGAAACTATAGCTGCTCAAGCAACAACCAAAAACATAGATAGGCCAAAGACTTACAAGTCAAGAGCCAATTCAATTAATTTGTTAGCAAATGATGTTTTTCAGTGCTCCTGAAAACACACCTCCTTTCTAGTGAGCAGGAAGAATAATGCCTTGGAAACACACCTAAAATCTCTTTTGATATTTATTGTTATTCGACCCAGATATCAGACGTTCTTTGACCACACTTTACACAGATATTCTTTGGAGCCAGATTCAAGAAGCAGATGCATTAAATCCCAGACTCAAAGGGTACATTCTTTGTTGGGTTTCATTCTCTCTAAAAAGTCATTTAATGTTTGCTTTCTGGATATACTTTGGTTGAACTTTCAGATACGAATATATTTCCTCTGTTTCAGCAAGTAATCTTATACATTTTGATTCAATTGAATTGAAATATGGTCTGTATTGTGCTTTATATATTCTGGCTTGCATTCTTCAGTTTTCTTGGGGTTGTTTACAGTATGAACATAGGATTTTCCATTGTTCAGAAAGTTTTGACCTCTTGTGGCCAATTCATCCACATTTGTTGATATTGTTTTTTGTTGCAGGGTTGTTGAATGAAGAGCGAAGATCTTGGTAATCTTCTATTTCAGCACAAACGCACCAATCACTGAAACAGAGTATACATCTATATACTCTGGGAAACAGAGACCATAAGGGAATACGCAAAAACTAAGAGATGTGATTTGATGCAGAAATCAGAAACAAGATTCGGAGAATAGAGAAGCCTTGTAACAAATTCAGAAAATCTTCAAAGATCAAAAGGAATTGATTCGAAGATTGGCGCTGAAAATCTTCAATGAACTTCTATAAACGTTTATATGGCCCTAATCTTTTTTCCGGCCAAACAGAGTTCGCGAGTGTGATGGCCTTATGCATCTGCAATTTTTATGATATGGTCGGACTGGCCAACTTCCTTCACTGGCTAAAGTTTTTGGCTGAGATGGTGATCATGTGTTACTCCAAGGCTAAGCTCAGAGATGGTGATCAGCAGTTGCTCCAAGGCTAAACTCTTTTCTATGTACAAGGAGAAATTAAACTGATCTATGTACAACTAACCAAACGTTGCCTACTAACAGAACAACGATAAAAAAACACTAACCAAACGTTGCCTACTAACAGAACAACGATAAAAAAACACTAACCAAACGTTGCCTACTAACAGAACAACGATAAAAAAACACTAACCAAACGTTGCCTACTAACAGAACAACGATAAAAAAACACTAACCAAACGTTGCCTACTAACAGAACAACGATAAAAAAACACTAACCACACGTTTGAACATTACGAATTACTTCTCCAATAAGTGGTAAAATATTTCAAGCTTCAGTGACAAAATGGTCCATAGTTATAAATATTGAGCAGCTAGTTTCATACTCATATTGATACATATTTCATACCATAGTTATAAATATGATATTTGTAAGACAGTCCATAAATCTTGAAATGAAAAATCAGATCCCATAATACCCTGCAAAAAAACTTGGAAAAACTTCAAGAGCAAACACAATCAGAAATGAATAATGAAATTGTTCAGAAACTTTTAAACTCTCAAAGTATACAATGAAATTAAACTAAACTCAAAAGCATTACATCATTAGTCATCTCACAATTCTTAGACCTTTTCCTCCTCATGTTCCGCGCACATTTTCTTCCTCTTTTTCTTTCTACTTTGAGGCATTTGGTTTGGTGAGATCAAAGTTTCCACGTAAACCATCGTATAAAAACTGTTAGAACTGAAGCTAGAATGAATCTTGAAAGACTTTGTTTGACTATCAAAAGATATCAAATTACTCTCAAAGCATTTTAGTAAGATGTCACCTTCGCGTGTGAGGCACAACGGAGAACATATATATGGAACCTCGTAAAGAGAACTCGGAAGCTCTATAGTGATTAATTCTATCCAAGAGGAACTTACACCGTATTCCTTCAGCATCCAAATAGTGAGATTATCATGATCAAGATCATAAACATTTTCACTAGATAAACAAAGACAACCATCCAAAACATATAGCCGAGCACCGTGTTGACAAAAATCAAAATCGGGAACAGGGATTATACTAAAACTCTCTTCAGCTAACTCAAAAGATACTATCACAAAGCGAGTTAGACCATCGCTCTTCTCTGTAGAAATCCAATGAATAGCATTATTCAAAAACGTTCCACAGCATTCCCCATAAATAATAGTACACCTGTTGAGGTATTTGCTATCTAGAAAGCTTCTCCAAGTACCGTTTTTCAACGAGAAAAGGTTAATCGTAACTGCATCAGCATCACCATTTATATTACTAGTTTTAGAAAGGGTGACAATCAAAAGCTTGTAATCGTCCTTGGTCGAATCATACCCAAATCCATATGTGTTAACTTCCATAGATTGCGGATACTTAAGAGCAGGTATTTCTTTGTACTGCTTAATACAAGGATTATATATATAAAAGCTCTCGGGCTCAGAAGAACATACACATATCAGACCGTTAACTGAACCTAAAATACTAGCCATTGAGTACTCATCGAAAAATGGCAATTCGAACATTTGAAATTCGTCAAAACTCCATGATTTAAGTATGTTCCCACCCCGGTTCAACTCTATGATTTTATAGGAACCGAGTTCAGACGCTCGTTTAGATTGCAACTTTACAAAATCAGTGCAAGAAACAAGAGAGATAAATGATTTAGATACAGACCTGAATCGCAAGATAGATTTAACAGGTAACCTGCATAGTATCTCCATTAAAATATCGTCTGGTAGATGAATCGCCATTGTTTATCCTTCTCTTCACCTTTCTTTTTAAACCCTAGAAAGAGCAAAAAGAATAAAAGATCTATACTGTAGAGTATATGCTTACTTATTCACGGCGAGAACTCTGCGATTAATGGGACGAGAAACCGAATTTGTGCCCGTAAGCTCTTTTAGAGGCCTACGAAAGGCTTTTAGATGTATAGTTTTCAGCCCATGAATCAAACCTGTAAAAACTAATGTTTCGATATATTTTGTTTGAAGTTAAAAAATGATAGGAAGGTTTTTGTTTTTTTTTGTTTTTTTTTTTGGCAAAAAATATTTATATATTCATTAAACAAATAGACGGTTACAGAGCCCAATATTCAATTTGGGTTAAGAAAGAACTCGAGGGCCCAATACATGGTCATACTAGTGCAAGACTATAAGTACTAGGGCTAGGGTTTTTATTCCCAAATTAAAAACCCTAAGCTAACCCTAATTTCAGTCTCTTTGTCTTCTCTCTTTCTCAGACTCTATACTTCGTGACCCAAACTCCACCATAGCCATCCTTCAGTGTTTTCAACCTGGATCAATGTAGCCTATACCCAAACATTCTAGAACCAAAATCGCACGAAGCGATGCTGGTAAATCTTGACCAACAAATGAACAACCTCGCCTTTCATCCAGAACCCACTTTGTAATCCAATCTGCTGCCACATTTTCCACTCTGGAAATGTGGCAGATTCTCATAGCCGGTTGAACCAAAGCCTTGAAAATCTCATCTCTTCTTCTACCAAATTCATCATCGTTCATGAAGCTTTTGACTAAGGGTAAGCAGTCAGACTCAATGTCTACTGCATTCCACCCTCTTCTGTTACAAAGAAGAAGGGCTTCGAACAGAGCTCTTCTTTCAGCTTGTAATGGATTCAATTTTCCAAAAAGGAAGCCAGCTCCCTCAATAAAGTTTCCCTGGCTGTCACGAACTATAATTCCACCAGTCGCCTCGCCGGAGAAACAGGAGGCACCGTCTACGTTGATCTTCAATCTTCCCCGATCTGGAGGCTTCCACACCGGGTAATTGATCTTCATCTGACTACTAGAATAAGCCCCAATTTTTCCTCCTGCATCCATCACATTTAACCAGTGCTTAGGTTTCAACTTAGAATCAATACCCATTATAAATCGTTTTATTCTTTCAACAGCCCGATAAAAATTATCAGTAGGTTTTCCAAACTTAGCATGGTTCCTATTATACCAAACAGCCCATACTATTAGTTGAGGTACAATGTGGGTGATATGAAATCGCTCATGAGAAAAACTGAACCATACATGAAACATATGTCTTAAATTCATACATCTTTTCACTGGGATTTTAAATAACAGACCAAAATAATTCCATAAGTGCCAAGCAAAGCAGCAACTTATAAAGAGGTGATTAATGTCCTCACAGTTGCTGCAAAACTGGCACTTTGATACTATAGAGAAATGCCTTTTAATAAGTACATCATCAGTTGGAATGTAGTTTTTGAATATTTTCCAGCTCAAAAATGAAATTTTTGTTGGTATGAAACTGTGCCAGATCTTTTTATAAAAGTATGAATTGTTACTTTTAGATCTTAAGTTCTCCCAAGTATTTTTTGTGCAAAAATTTTTGTTTTTTGACAATTCCCATTCAACACAATCCTCCTGGTCATGTTTAATATTAACACTTCTAATGTGTTGATATTGTTCATGAGTTAGAAAGGTTGTGAGATTGGGGATCCAACTGTTGCTTTTCCAAAATGTTTTCACCTTAGCTGGAATATACCAAGAACATTGGTCTGTTATTATTGGAGGCATATCATGCCATGAATCCCTCCAGAAATCCATGTTTCCTTGCCCAACTTTCCATTTAATAAATCTATCAGCCTGTTTTCTTACAGAACATAAGCCTTTCCATACTATAGAATCACCAGCACTACACTTAGCTACTAGTGAATGACTATTTTTGCAATAAGTGTTTGCAATAAGCTCTGACCATAATGTCTTCCCTTTTCTAAACAAATACCATAGTTTATAAGTAAAAGTAAGCTGAATATCAGCCAAGTGCTTGATATTCAGACCTCCTTCCACATATGGCTTACATAAGTTACCCCAACCAGTCCAATGGATTGCATTTTCATTTACTTTAGACCTCCATAAGAATTTGTTAAAGCAAAGTTCAATTTTATTTAGGATAGATTTAGGTATAACACAGTTTTGCATCCAGAAAAATATGATTGGATAAAGAACATGTCTTATAAGTGACAATCTGCCACTATAAGACAAGTTCTTTAAATCCCAATCATTGATTTTACTATATATTTTAGATAACAGAGGATTAAAGTGCTTCCCTTTGTTGTTATCAGCTATGGTTATGCCCAGATAGTTGAAAGGAGCTCTTTCAGTCTTGAATCCCAATGTAGCTTTTATGCTGGCTGAATTAGCAGGTGAACATCTATTCGAAGTAATAATTTTAGTCTTTTCGGCATTTATAGACTGCCCTGACTCTTCTTGGTATTGATTTAACAGGCCACTCAAACTTCTAACTGCTGATGGAGTGCTATTTGTGAAGATAACCACATCGTCTGCAAAAGCTAATGAAGGTAAGATATCACCAGACTTTAAATAATATTGCATACACTTATTTTTCTCATATAAATTTTCCAGTCCCCTTAAGAGTGCATCCTCAGCAAGGATAAAGAGACATGGAGACAATGGATCTCTTTGTCTCAATCCTGTTTTCTGTGGAAAATACCCTGAGCAAGCACCATTTATTAAGACTGATACCATTACATTAGAAATAAGACTTTTGACCAATGATAAAATGTCTTCTGAAAACCCAAAACATCTTAAAGCTTTAATGACAAAGGTGTGAGACATTCTGTCAAACGCCTTTGTCATATCAAGCTGTAAAATTGTATTTCCTTTAGCTGGTTTTCTTTTGATGTTATGTAACATCTCTTTAATAGCTAAAATATTATCATGAATCAGTCTTTCTTTCACAAAAGCACATTGCCCTCTAGATATAAGTCTAGGTATAATGGTAGAGAGTCTTCTATTAACCAGAGCAGAAATCAATCTGTTCATTATAGTACACATGCTCAATGTCCTGTAGTTATTCCATGAAATAGGGTTTGCCACTTTAGGAACCAAAACAACCCCAGTAGCAAAGACTCCTTTTGGGATAGCACATCCTGAAAGATAAGCATTTAATGCTTTACAAAGATCAACCCCAATTATATTCCAACATTTCTTAAGGAAGAAAGTGTTGAAACCATCTGTGCCAGGAGCACTATCAGCCTTCATTTCATAAATAGTGGCTCTAACTTCCTCCATAGTAGTTTGCTTGATAATCTCTATGTTATCACTGTCCTGCACAAGCTTTGGAATATTATTTAACACAGACTCATTACTGAAATAATTATTGTTTTCAGGTACATTTGAAAGAATCATTTTGAAGTGCTCCACAGCAGATGAAGCAATTCCACTTAGGTCAGTTATCCATTCCTCTTTATCTTTTATACCATTAATAAAATTCTTCTTTCTTTTCTTAGCTACAAAACTATGATAAAGCTTTGTATTTCCATCACAGTCTTGTAGCCAAGAGTTAAAACATTTTTGTTTCCAGTAGCACTCTTCATCTTTTAGTGCAAGAATAAGGGTGCTATTGGCTTTTGAAAGATTGGATTTTGAAGTTGTATCTTTAGTATTTTGGTGAATCAATTCACAGTTTTCAACTTGTAAAACAACATCTTTTACTCTATTGAAAATATTTCCAAAAGTTGAAAAATTCCAGGTTTTCAAATGTTTTTTCAACCTCTTTAGTTTATACCAAAAGATTGTACTGTCATCCCCACTACAATGCTTGGACCAATTCTGACTTACAGAAGTCATAAAGTCAGGATGATTGGCCTAAGCATTAATAAACTTAAATGACCCCTTCTTAGCAGTATTAGTATCTTTCTTAATTGTAAGTAAAAGGGGGGCATGGTCAGAACAAGTTCTGACCATGTGGCAAACCTGTAAGCTTAAACCATTAAGCATACTTTGATTGGTGAGCACCCAATCCAGTCTTTTCCAAACTTTATTGTTACTCCATGTATAACGTGATCCAATGTGTCCAGGTACATCAAGGTTGCAGTTTCTTATAAAATCATTGAAGTTTTCCACTCCATTAGCATCATAATTCAAACAACATAGTTGATCATCTGGACATCTAACTGAGTTGAAATCACCAGCAAGAATCCAAGGAACCCCACAGGTGATGTTACTTAGCTGACTCCAGAGATCTTTTCTTTGTATTTTCAAGTTTTTTGCATATATAGATGTAAAGCATCCAGTAAAGTCAACATGCTTAATCATAACATGTAGATATTGATCTTGTTCCTCAATAACTGATACATTCACCTCATTAGACCAGAGCATCCATATCTTATTAGCTGTATTAGCCACACAGTTTTCCAATCCAACTCTTCTAGCAATCAGTTCCAGTTTATCAGACCCAGCCATAGGTTCTTGTATAGTAACAAGTTTAACTTTCTCCTGCTTAATGATGTACTTTAGCCTAGCTATTGTAGGATTATTATGCACTCCCCTTGCATTCCAACTTAGGAACTTAATCATTATCAGATGTTGAGTTTGGTGCATTTCCTCTCTTTCTAAGGGAGGATATAGACAGTCTATTAGAGTTGCTATTTCTGTTAGCAGATTTTAACTTTCTTGATATAACGGTCTCAAAGTCTTGATCAGGGCCATTTATGCTTGTTCTTGGTGATGGATTATAACTACCTGATCCACCCGCACGCGGAGAAGCCTGTACCTGACAATTTTCTTCATCTTCAAGATGTTGAAGTGCACTGATGATATCAGGCTCATTCACAGAAGCTCTCTCTCTAACTGGGCTTGCAACGTTTGTAGAAGCTCTCTCTCTAACTGGACTTGCAACATTTGCAGAAGGACAAGATACTGTAGATCTATCTTTCTTTGTTATTATTGACTTTAGTTTTCTCCTGTACACATGTGTAAAGGTTTCAATCTTTTTAGGCATAGAATTATCTGTACTTTTTACCTCCTGTAAAGAATTCTGTGTAACACATTTTCTTGCAATATCATCCTTGCTTCCATTTTCATCAACTCTTTCTTCTGCGCTTTCTATTACATTCTTGAAATCCTTTACCTTATTCTTTTTACAAGTAGCAGACTCATGTCCAATGTGATGGCAGACCTTACAGTAAAATGGTGCATTTTTGTAACTGACATTAATGTTGAACGAATCTCCAACTCCAAATTCTACCTTCAAATTTCTCTTAAGTTTCTTTGAGACATCGACTTCAATAAGAGAAAAACACGCATTCCACTTTGCTCTGTTAACATCAGGGATGACTACATGGTGTACCAATCCAAGGGAAGAAGCAAGTTCACTAATCACTGAACTGTTGTACATAAATTCTTGAACCTTTTCAAATCTGACCCATAGCAGCGCAATCGGACACTCGAAGTTTCTTGTGCTATACAGACTCCACTTGACCACACGCATCATCTTTCCCTCAACTTTCCAAAATCTAGACACCCAAAGCTTTCCAGCATCTGCCAAAACTGAAAATTCTACCAGAATTTGCCTAGAGTCTATTGTTACATATGTGAAAACACCCTTGAATTTAAAAGACTCAAGAAATGCTTGAAACACTTGCTTTTTAGGAATACCATAATTGAACTTACATATTAGTGTGGTTCTTGATTGAGTGCAGAGGTTGTTCTTTACGTTTCTGTCAAAACTAATGACATTGTGGTCATCAAATACCTTAACCTCCGACTTGAGCATAGTTTCTACACTTTTTTCCAATACAACGTCTGAATACTTCTTCGCCGGTGTTAATCTTTTCAATTCAGGTGCTGTTACGTTATTGGTTAATGGTGGAAAATCATTACCTAGAATATCAAAACTCATGACTCCAACCACTAACAGGCAGCGCCTGTTAAGGCTGAGACGTCGAAGGAAACGCAGCAGAGGTTGATGGCTTGTAGAACTCTGATAATCTCCGATATAGAAACCAAAAGAAAGTTTCTTATGGGCTAGGGAAGTTTCTTAAAGATTAAGAAACAAATCACCTTTCTTGGACCTTTCTTGAGAGAGAAAACAAATCATCTGATCCAAAGTTCCGGGTAAAAAACCCGAAGTGATTAATAAAACCCGAAGTGATTAATAGGGATGTCCGTTCCGGGTCTTGTTTTGTTCGAACTTACAATAGGCAAAATGCGGAAATGAAAATCCGATCTCGTCGGGTATCAATTTTTAGTTCGTCTAACCCAAACTGGTTCGAAAAATACAAACTATATATAACAATAAAAAATAAAATAATAATAATATAAAAAAAATACTAATTACCCATTTTGTTTCGTAATATTAATCGTACAATAAATTCTCACACATAAAAAAAATGTCATAATTAATAAAAAATAATATATTTGATTGGTCAAAAATTAATAAAATTTACAATAAATTTAACACTTATTGGTAAAAAATAAAATAACAATATTTATTACACTTTAGAATTATAAAACCACATATTATAATCAAATTTGTTTCTCTAAAACGACCAATACTATGAAACTGATGAATTACTAAAAAAACATTGTTTTAAATAATATATAAATTTTATAATTTCAAAAATTATTAGTTAGATTCTTCGATTAAATATTATTTTTAATTATATATTTAATAGTTTGATTTCCCACTAAATTTAATAAAAATAGTTAAATTCTTATAATTACTAATTTATTTTAATATATAAATTTATCATTAGTTTTTATTATTTAATATAGGATTATGTTATCTGTTAAGTTTGTCACCAAAAGTACTGCCACGTTTAATAGACATTTTAAAAAAACTTGAAGATTTTGATAATGAATATGAAGATGAAAACATTGTGATAAATTGTGGTAATGTTAAATGATATTTTTGGAAACTAAAAAAACTTTCAAATATATTTTTGTTTATTTTAATGTTATATTTTCACATTTTATAAATTGTTTGTTTTATAAAAATTTATTTTTTTTTATTTGAGTAACGTTTATTTAAGTATAATAGTTTTCGTTTTAAAAAATCATTTCTTAATTTTTTTATAAATTAAAAATAAAGTTAAAATTGAGATGTGTTCTGACCAGGTTAAACCGAATAAAAAAATCTCAATTAGTAAAAATATTATTTACGGATAATATTTTTGAAAGAATGTATCGACCAACATAACCTACAACAAACCTTATCTTCAATATAATTGGCTTCTAGACTATTATTCTTTATTTTGTTGGTGTTGTTTATTCTTCAGATGATGACTCAGTTTACACTGATTTCAGTTCACATATTCGTTCTCCTGAAGCAACCAAAAACTGGAAACAAACCACAACAGAGGAAGTCTATTCATATTCCTCTGATGATGGTTTCAGTTCCTTTTATGATGAACAATATTGATGTAGTTGCACAAGCCCATGACTATATGACCCTTTTGAACAAACGGAAACAGACTTTATTTGGAGTCCAGATATCAGAATTAGGCGATGCGACCATTCAAATCGAACGGGTCGAGAAGCCCAACAATTTTTGAAAGCATCACAAAGTGATGAAGTCCAGGCCCTAAATTTAGTCGTTTAAACCCTTGTTTTACTGTTTTAGTAAATTTTCTGCATTTTCCTATTTTATTTAGATTTTATTAAAATACTTAACCAGCTCCAATCGCTTTGAAATTGGGCTGGGCTTTATTTTATTACATAAGAAAAAAAACTGTAATTTTGGGTTAGGGTTTCGAGCACTTTAATAAAAGGCTCTCAAACCCTAATTTTGCAGCAGACTTTTTTTAATAGAATTTTGATTTTCTTTAAAGTCTCATTTACTCTAACCTAGGGTTAGAACTATCCATCTTCTATTGTTCCTCTTCTTTTTCTGAATTTTCAGCCATCTGTTTCCATTTTGTAGCTTGACGCTACCATATTGGTATCAGATTCAGAGTTCCTACGGCGTGGGTAACGACGGTATGCCGCCAAAGCGATCTTTTCGGGGGAAGTCCACTATTCCGATCACTGAATCGGTCGACCGTGATGAATTCGGTTAATTCCAATCTCATGTTAGTGAACAGATGCACTCGTTGGGAAATCAGTTGAGAGACGTACAAGAAGCACTACACAGGTTGTTGAACAACCAAACCAACGGCTTTCGAGCTCTAGGTTCGAGCAACCAGCCGTCGGGATCTGAGAGAGAGAGATCGGCCGCGAGCAGAATCTGTTTGCTCCTCGGCGAGAACAAGTTAGAGGTCAATACTCACCACAAGACTGCCGTGACCAAGTCTTTGAGCAGCCGCCACCGAGAGATTCTGATCTGGACGCCAACAACCGGTGGGAATCTGGATTCAGATTGGAGATCCCAGAGTTCCAAGGGGGTCTTGCATTGGAGGAGTTTTTAGATTGGATCGCCTCAGTTGAAGAAGTCCTTGATTTAAAGGAGGTTCCGGATGCAAAGCGGGTACAGTTGGCTGCAACTAAGTTCCGAGGCCAAGCTGCATCCTGGTGGCAACAGCTCAAGCAGACCAGATCAAGGCACGGTAAGCCAAAAATAACAACTTGGGCTAAGTTTGTGAAGCACATGAGGGCTGCATTTTTGCCTTACAACTATAACCGCATAATGTATCAATTGAATGGTGCTACTGTGTTTACGAAGCTGGATTTAAATAGCGGATGCCACCAGATTCGTATTCGTATGGGGGATGAGTGGAAAACAGCCTTCAAGACCCAAGAAGGTCTGTTTGAATGGATGGTAATGCCATTCGGTCTTTCTAACGCTCCTAGCACGTTCATGCGGGTTATGAACCAGGTATTTCACCCGTTCATCGGAAAATTTCTTGTTGTGTAATTTGATGATATTCTTATCTATAGTACCACGGAAGAGCTGCATCTCCAACACTTACGCGAGGTGTTGGTTGTTTTGAGGCGAGAGGAGTTTTATAGAGGACTCGATAAGGGTTGTTTTATGACAGATTCAGTCGTCTTCCTGGGGTATGTCGTGTCAAAAGATGGCCTTTCAGTGGATCAGTAGAAAGTGGCAGCCGTGCGAGAGTGGCCTATTCCTACTTCCATCACTGAAGTCCGCTCTTTTCACGGATTGGTCTCCTTTTACAGACGGTTCATACATAACTTCAGCACTATTATGGCTCCCATTACAGAGTGTTTGAAGGGCAAGACATTCTGTTGGACCCCTGAAGCAGCTAAAGCGTTTGAGGAAATCAAGGTAAGACTGACCACTGCACCGATTCTGTTTTAACCTGACTTTTCTACAGGATTTGAATTTCATTGTGATGCATCTGGACTGGGCATTGGCGCTGTACTCAGCCAACGAGGCCGCCCTGTAGCATACTTCAGCAAAAATTTAAGTGGAGCTAAACTTAGCTACAGCACCTATGACAAGGAGTTCTATGCCGTTGTACGAGCTTTGAAGCACTAGAGTTCCTACTTGGCCTACAATGACTTTGTCCTGTACACCGATCATGATGCCTCAAAGCATCTGCAGAGTCAGGAGAAACTCTCTTCCCGCCATGCACGTTGGGCAGCATTTACTCAACAATTTACCTTTTCCATTAAACATACTTCGGGGACAGTTAACCGCGTAGCTGACGCACTGAGCCGACGCAGCATGATGATTCGTATGGAAGGAGAAGTTGTGGGATTCGAGATGATCAAGGATCTATTGGCTACCGATCCATATTTTGGTCCTATTCTAGAGGATTTCAGCGCAGGTTTGAGAAAATATTTTGCAGTGAGCAACGATTACCTCTTCAAAGGTAATTTACTTTGTGTTCCTGAGGGTAGTTTGAGGTTACTGATTGTACAAGAGAGACACAACGAGGGGCATGGGGGTAGAGATCGAACCTTTCACTCTGTATCCAGTCAGTTCTTCTGGCCGCATTTGAGGCGAGATGTTATCCGTTTTGTAGCTGGTCTATACCTTCACTCCAACGCAGGTCTATACCTACCACTCCCAATACCGGAAGGACCGTGGCGAAGCGTCAGCATGGATTTCATCTCTGGGCTGCCAAGAACATAGAGAGGTAACGATTCTATTTTTGTAGTGGTTGACAGGTTTTCTAAGATGGCCCACTTCATTGCCTGCAAGAAAACCACAGATGCTGTGAATGTTGCTAATTTATACTTTCGTGAGGTCTACCGCTTACATGGTCTACCCTTGAATATCGTTTCTGATCGCGATGCGCGGTTTGTGGGGCATTTTTGGAGGAGTTTGTGGCGCCTCACAAACACGAAGCTGAGTTTTAGCAGCGCATATCACCCCGCAGACAGACGGCCAAACCGAGGTAACTAATCAAACGTTAGGCAACATGTTACGCACAGAGATCTCTGGGAACTTGAAAGCATGGGATTCCCACCTTTATCATGTTGAGTTCACCTACAACAGACACCACAAGCGCAGTACTGGGTATAGTCCCTTCATGGTAGTCTATGGTTATAACCCACGGGGTCCTATGGACTTAGCTTTCCCAACGCTTGATAAGGTCCCAGCTAAGGTCGAGAACGCCATTGCTGATCTATTGGAGATCCATGCGAACACCCGCAAACACCTGGAGGAAACAACACAGAAGTACAAGATTGTCGCAGATAAGAAGCGCCGCCTGGTGGAGTTTGCAGTGGGAGACTTTGTATGGGCTGTTTTGACCAGGGATCGTTATCCTGCACACGAGTACAACAAGTTGGCTGCAAGGAAGGTGGGTCCGTTTGAAATGATTGAAAAGATTAATCCCAATGCATACAGGTTGAAACTACCCAGCCACATGAAGACCCATAACGTTTTCAACGTGAAGCACCTGGTGCCATTTACTGCTGCTGCTGAGGATGATGAAGCTGAGAATTCGTGGGCGAATTCTTCCGAAGAAGGGGAGGATGATGTAGTTGCACAAGCCCATGACTATATGACCCTTTTGGACAAACGGAAACAGGCTTTATTTGGCGTCCAAATATCAGAATTAGGCGATGTGACCACTCAAATCGAATGTGTCGAGAAGCCCAACAATTTTCGAAAGCATCACAAAGTGATGAAGTCCCGGCCCTAAATTTAGTCGTTTAAACCCTTGTTTTGCTGTTTTAGTAAATTTTCTGCATTTTCCTATTTTATTTAGATTTTATTAAAATGCTTAACCAGCTCCAATCGCTTTGAAATTGGGCTGGGCTTTATTTTATTGCATAAGAAAAAAAGCTGTAATTTTGGGCTACGGTTTCAAGCACTTCTATAAAAGGCTCTCAAACCCTAGTTTTGCCGCAGACTTTTTTGAATAGAATTTTGGTTTTCTTTAAAGTCTCATTTACTCTAACCTAGGGTTAGAACTATCCATCTTCTATTGTTCGTCTTCTTTTTCTGAATTTTCAGCCATCTGTTTTCATCTTGTAGCTTGACGCTACCACTCTGATGATGGTTTCAGTTCCTTTTATGATGAACAATATTCATAGAACGATTTTTTCTGAAGATGACGAGGATCTAAATGAGGATCTTATTGTTGTCCTCTTCAAAAGAAAAAGGAAACATGACTATAAAGAAGATGAAGATGAAGCATCTGAAGACAAAGACTCGGAAGACGAAGAAAAAGATCAAAGGAAGAAGATTCAAAGGAAGAGGACTCTGAAGATGACGAAAAAGACTTTGATTAAGGGTATGAGGAAGAGTTTGGTTTTATATTTTGTTGTTTTACTAAGGGTAGGATCAAGTTTATGTTTTTTTTCTGACCATAATGTTATCCATTTTAATGACTAAAAAGAGTCTGAGTCTGAATCTGAGTCTGACCAAGTAAAACTTGTTTTTTAAGTTTGGTTTAAGCTTGCCTCTGTTGTATTGAACTTACCATGTAATTCGCTTGTTTCATAATGAACTTAATCCTTTTATTTATCTATTTTTATACATCTTTATTTGTACTTTTATTTCTTTTAACTCATTGATCAAAACCATGAATTTTAGTTATCATAGGTTTTGCATCTATCACTACCAAAAATATAATCAGTTATAAGATGGTTTAGAAACTATCAAACCAATGTATTACGTTATCCAAGATTTTGCATCTATAATAATATTTGGTATTTGGTTATCCAAGGTTGCGCATATATCAAACCCATGTATTTGGTTTTTAATTGTTTCGCATCTATCATAAACAAATAAATTTTGTTATACAACGTTCCGCATCTAGCAAAATGAGTAAATTTGTTAATTCTTATTTTCGCATCTATCAAGTCCATTTATTTTGGTTATAAAAGGTTTTGCATCTACAATAAAATGTTTCTAATTTATTTTTATTATGACAAAAAAAGTCAGAAAACTGAAAGTATAAAAAAATATATTGATCTTAAGAAATGTCTACATATGTTCATTTATTATGACCAGATTTACAACAACGAGAACACATTATATATCGAATACTTCATTCTCCTTTCGATAGAATTCTTTTCTTCTTAGATTGTCCAGATCTCCTTTTTAAAACTGGTGGAAGTACACCTGGAGAAGTTGTTGAAGTAGATGTTTGACCAAAAGTAGTAAATCATATTAATATGTTTCCTTATAAGATCTTACAAAATAGTATGACTCTACATATTTCATAGGATCCACATCTATATAAAATAACGCAGCTAAAACATGAGAGCACGAGAAACAATCATGTTACCACGCACCACAAGAACAAGTATCTACACTAAGATCAACAACCGTAACAGGATCACAAAACACTTTATGCAGAAGAGGAGCAGACGAATGAACTATCATGGGTAACTTCTTCCACATTAGCTTTAAACTTTTTATCAAATTCAAAACAGGGTTGCTCGCAACAAAAGCCCCAAATACCAAAGAGTCTGTTCTGTGAAAGGAATATTATCTCTGAAGATGTATTTTCCGTAAGGTTATGACCTTACCTATAGATTTTTAAAATATTATTAATAAGGAAATGGAACTTCTAGGACTGAAATGTAAAGAATAGAACTTTTTATAACAGATTGTAAAATTAGAGGAGGAAATTAGAACTTTATATTTTAGTCAAGGACTAGCGTGTAATTATCCCTTTTATGTAACTCTTTCAGTTAAGAGCTAAGTCATTGCGCCTCTATATAAAGGTCAAGGCTGATCTAATAAAGGGGTTGGTTGATCTAATAAAGGGGTTGGCTTGTATGTAGTAACGGGAACTAAGGATCAATATGTTCAAGGTGTTGTTGATATTTCGAAGGTTGAAAGGTTCGATGTACAAAAACCAGACGATCACATTAAACAGTTCAAGAATTATATGACGAATTTCGAGGATGACGACAGGCTGGTGTGTCGGGCATTTTCTCAAACTTTCAATGAAACAAATTTGAAATGCTATAACAAAATTTCGAGGGGATCCATTTCAAATTTTAGAGACTTTTATACTTCTTTTCGAAGATAATTTGTAGGGGTAAGAAAATGAGGGCAAACGAAGATACAATAATCCAATGCAAGCAGGCAGTTGGAGAAAAGTGAAAGTTTATACGAACCGGTTTGTTTTAACTAAAAAAAGTCTAGATAACTGTGAAGAACTCGTAGCAACGACAGCCTTTTGCCAAGAATTTCTGCCAAAAGATCTGGCAAATGAAATAACAAAAAGAAGAGCTTTAAATTTTGGAGCATTGATGGCTGAAGTTGAAGACCAAATCAAGGTGGAAGAATCGACCAAGGTTCGAGGGGTAGTTGGAATTGGTCAAAAGAGTTATGGGAATGTGTCAAATAATTAAGGACGGTGTTCGAATTATTCTCAACAAGCACGTCCGAGGAACAACAACCTACCATCTTGAGCTGGAGGATATTCAAATCAACCACCAGCGTACATATTTAATAGGCTAAAGCCCAAGAAATGGATAAGGCCCGAGTATTATGCAGATATGACTGAGAGTGTGGCTACAATCTTCGACAAAGTTCAATGATATGTAAATTTCAGGAAGCTCGCTCCAATCAATAGGCCTAGGAAGGAGCGAAACAACATGTTTTGCAGGTATCACAACGACATCGGACATGATACCGCGGATTGCATTGCCTTGAAAAATAAAGTTCAGACTTTAATTGAAAATGAGAAATTATTGACTTATGTGAAAGCGCAGAGTAGCGCATCAAAGAATCTCATTGCATCGACTTCACAACCAACAAATCCAAATGCATAGGCTAAAAATTTGATGATTTTGGATTCGAACGTTGATGCTTTTTATGCTGCATCGGGTACGTACATGTGGATCCAGATCGGCCAATCTTAATAGCAATAGAGTAACCACTAGAGCAAGGCCACGTTCGAAGCCTTTGCGAGTATTTTGAGTCTTTGGCAATTTTTGGGGGCGACTCAATGACTAGTAGCACTGATAGTTCAAGGAAAAGGCACATAGTAAGTTTTCCCACTCAGATAGAGGAAAAATATCTACCCATTTGTACCGTAAGAGAGACATTCACTTTATCCTTTTCGATGAAGATGATTTACGGGGTACTACGGGGCCACATGAGGATGTGGTGGTCATTGGGGTAGAGATTGTTGGCGTTGAGATTCGACGCGTGTTGATAGATACAGGGAGTTCTGCAAACGTTATTTTTAAAGCGACTTATGATAGGATGCGTAGCCCTCCTCGGATTTCTCAATCAGAGCGCACTATCATTAGTTTTACTGGAGTGACTGCACGAGTAATTGGAGAATTTGATGGGGACTTAAGTTTAGGAAAGGGACCATTTAAGGAGAAGGTGCAAGTGCTTTTTATGGTGATGGACTGTCCAACAAGCTATAATGCCATTTTCGGAAGATCTTAGTTATTAAGGATGTATGGTGTTATGTCAACAGTCCATCAATATTTTAATTATATCATTGGAGACCGTGTAGGGGTCGTCCGAAGTGACCAAAGGGTTACTAGAGAATATTACACGAATGCTCTTCGGATCTAGCAGTGGTGATAAAATGGGCGAATAAGAGTCATAGGGATTGACCTCGGACCTCGAGAAAGGGGTTGACAATCTAAAGGAAACCCCATGGTTATTGAGAGTAAGTGAAGAAATAGAGAAGTATGCTTTTCCTGAGAGAAGAGTACTTCGAATAGGAACCTTACTGACCCCAATTTTACGTCCAAAGCTATTACAATTTTTATCCATAATCTGGATATTTTCGCTTGGAAAACAGAGGACGTTATAGGAAATTAAAGTGATTTTCCATAGCCTATCCATTAATCCAAAGGTGAAACCCGTTATACAAAAAGACGAGCATTTTCTTTTGAGAAAGTAGAGGAACTTGTTTCCAACGTGGACCGCTTATCGAAGGTCGGACATATAAGGGAGTCACAGTAGTCTTTATGTACGGAAAACCCACTAGTGGTCAAGAAGAAGAATGGAAAGTGGAGAATGTGTGTTGATTTTACAGACTTGAATGGAGCCTGTCCTAAAGACCCATTTCACGTTCCTCAAATAGACCAGCTGATTGATTCCACTTCATGAATTAAATATTGACTTTCATGGATGCTTTTGCAGGATATAATCAAATTCAGATGGATCCAAAGGATCAAGAGAGTGCCACCTTTATCATAGATCGAGGCCTGTATTATTATAGGGTTATGCCTTTTGGCTTGAAAAATGCAAGGGCTGCATATCAGAGACTAATAAATAAGGCATTTGGTTCACAAATCAGAAAGATAATGCACATTTGGAAGATTTAGAAAAACGTTCTTGAATTTAAGAGCAATAAGGTTAAAATTGAATCCAGAAAAATGCACCTTTGGAGTTCGATCAGGGAAATTTCTAGGTTATGTTATCAGTGAAAAGGGGATAGAAGCTGATCTAGAGCAATTAAAAGTTGTAATACCCATGAAACCGCCTCGAACTATAAAAAAAGTACAAATCTTGACAGGAAGGTTAGCGACACTTAACAGATTCATCTTTAGATTTCCTGATAAATGTTTCATTTTCTTTCAAGTGTTATGAAGTACAAATAAGTTTGAATGGGCTTCGGGTTGTGAAGCAGAATTTTCAAGTATCAAGGATTTGTTATTATCACCATAAATATTATCCAAACCTCGAAGTAAAGAGCAAATCTTTTTGTACATTGCGGTATCTAATTTTGCAGTAAGTGCAGTATTGATAAGTGAAGATTCAGGAATTCTGAAGTCGGAGTACTATGTCAGCAAGAGTTTGGTGGAAGTAGAAAATAGGCATTTGAAGCTTGAAATATTGGCATTAACAACGATGGTGGCTACTAGGAAAATGCGTCCTCATTTTCAAGCTCATACCATTGAGGTTTGAACGTCATTTCCATTGAAGAATGTTTTACAACGCCGTGATATTTCAGGAAGGACGACTAAGTGGTCCGTAGAATTGGGAGATTTTGATATCACTCTTTCGCCTCGAACGAAAATTAAAGCACCAGCTTTGGCAGATTTCCTTGTTGAGTTTTATTCAAGCAGACCGGATGATGAAGTCCAGTCGAATTCCTTTGCACCTTTTAAAGTTTGAAAGAATGGGGCACACCTGTCCGAAGACCTTGAAATGAATCGATTTAACGCAGCCAACCTCCCAGTCAACCTTTGTACTTCTTTAATATTCCGAGGTGGCTCCATTTGGAATAAAGCATTAAGCTGGTCCAGATCGGGCTGTATCCCTTGCTCACTTATTATGTACCCTAGGAATTTTCCGGACTGTACTTTGAACACACACTTCTCTGGATTTAGTTTCAAATTTACTTTTACTAAGTTAGTAAAAGTTTCTTGGAGATCTGTCAAGTGTAGCTCTTCGTCCACACTTTTAACCATCATGCCATCGATGTATACTTCCATGTTTCTTCCAATTTGATCAACAAAAGCTTTGTTTACCAATCTCTAATAAGTAGCCCCAACGTTTTTTAACCCAAACGGCATCACCTTGTAACAATGAAGGCCCATATCAGTAACAAACGTAGTATGCTCCCGATCCTTCAGATCAACTTGAATCTGATTGTATCCGGAGAAGACATCCATGAAAGACAGCAGCTTATTCCTAGATGTGGAATCTACCAACTGATCAATCCGGGGGACTGGGTATAAATCCTTTGGGCAAGCTCTGTTGAGATCTGTGAAATCGATACACATGCGCCACTCGCCATTTTTCTTTTTCACCAAGACCGGATTGGCTGTCCATAGAGGATACTGAGACTCCTTTATGGGCCCCATTTTAGTAAGCCTATCGACTTCTTGAACGATAACATCAGCCTTTTCCTTGGAAAAAGCTCTTCTTTTCTGTACCACAGGTGCTATGTCTCTTCGGATGGACAGGTGGTGGGATATAATATCTGCTTGTAGCCCAGTAACATCAGCATTGCACCAAGCAAAAACATGTTGATGGTCTTTTAAGAACTTCAACATCTTACCCTTTAGTTCGGATGTCATTTTGGACCCTATCTTAGCATTTCCAAAGAATGTGTTTCAACTTCTTCAACTGGTATAAAAACTCCAGGGGTCTCTCTGGGGTCATCAACTTCACCCCCACCCCCATAAAGCCCCTCAAATTGCTATTCCTCATTGATACGAACTGCCCCCAACGTTCGAGGAGCTAGTGCTGTTGCATAACATTCTCTTGCTACCTTTTGGATGCTATGAACAACTCCCACTTGTCCTTCCACAGCATATTTCAAACATTTATGGACTGTTAAGGCCACTGCATGCATCTTAGAGAGCCAAGACCTCCCTAGAATAGCATTATAACAAGTGGGATAATCCACTACGACAAACAATATTCTAACCATCTTCTTAAAAGGGCCCTTGCCCAACAAAACTTCCTCTTCGAACTCCCCGACCACCTCTGCTGAGCTTCTAGTGAAACCCACAATTGACCTGTTCGAACGCTGAATTACCGCAGGATTTTTCATCTTTTTGTAGGAAGTCAAAAAGAGGATATTGGCTGAACTCCCAGTATCCACCAAAATTTGTCTTATGTCATTGCCCCCAATGGATGCTCCTATGATAACAGCATCTTCATGAGGACCTGTTATATCCCTTAAGTCATCTTCATCGAAAAAAATGAAAGGAAATGGAATATGTGACTGATAGGAAGTCATGCCTCCCTCTAGTTGGGTAGCTAAAGTATGAACATGCCTCTTCCTTGAAGAAGCAGTGGGTGCTGTCATGGTATCCCCTCCGAAAATTGTTAGTGACTCAAAAAAGTTAATAAGCCTGGACACTGCTTTACAACGTTCCTCAATGGCACCCACTCTGTTTCGAGTTGGATCAGGGTCCAAGTATTCTTACTCTACATCGAATCTCTCGATTATCACCATAGCTCCCTCCGGAGTGGATGTGCCTGCATTGTTTGGAGCAGCCCGATGAGCATTATCAGGCCTATTTCCTCCTCTTCTTTTAACATATGCTCCCAACTTTCCTCTTTCAATTAAATTCTGGACTTCTTGCTTTAAAGCAATACAATCCTCAGTGGTATGGCCAGTATCATTATGATACTGACAGAAGCAATTGTTACGATGCTCCCTAGGAGATTGTAGCGCAGCTGGCCTTCTATAGTGTACTTCTTCCTTTGTTTTGTCATAAATGGTGGCTACACTTTATTTTAACTCAGCAAACCACTCCGGTTGAACCCAAGGCCCTCTTTTATTTCTAGATTGCTGACTCTGGGCAGGCGAAGCTGGCTGAGACTCAGCTTTAGCTCTGTTATGACCCTGCCCGACCTCCCTTGCCTTGTTCCCGGACTGATTTTGGTTGGGGTTTGGAGCAGCTGGGGCAGACCTCGCCTGCCTGTGCACTCTAGTTTTCTTTGTTTCATCCATGTTAATTTGCTTTCCAACCTGATTCAGTAGACCTCCCCATGTCATGGCCTTCTTTCTGGTCACTGAATCGGCCAAATTTCCAAGGTTTAAACCCTGCCTTAGAGAAGCTATTGCTACTTGTTCGAAGCAATCAGCCAACCCATTTTTGGTGTTTACAAAGCGACTTATATATTCCTTCAAAAATTCATTCGGTTCTTGGGCACAATGGATAATTGTGTCTCCATTTCCCTTCACCTCTTTACTTCAAACAAACTGCCTCCGGAAGGCCACCCAAAAGGTATCGAAATTTCGGATGCACCCCTATGGTAGGGTGTTATACCATTTCAGGGCACTCCCCGTAAAAAACTGAGAGAATGCTCTACAAAACAACTTATTGTCATCATCGAAATTTATCATGAAATTCTTGAATTGTTCCAAGTGATTGTCCGGGTCTTTACTGCCATCGTATTTTTCCATCTTCGTACTATCGAACCTCTTGGAGAGGTTCCCGGACACGATCTTGGATGACAATGGAGATTGTCTCCAATTCTGGCCACGACTGAAAATGGTATCCTAGCAGTTGCAAAGATACGTGGTTCATCATGGAAGGCAAAAGGATCCACCAGCATCCGGTCTATGTGTCTCCGGGTATGAGATGACTCTTTGTCTATATGCCTCTTTAACTTTCCATGGCCGTCCCTTTTTTTTTGAATACTTCTTAACCAACTTCTGTTTATTTTTAGATCAGCCCTCATCACTGCTGGATGAGAAAGATTCTTCAACTCCATCTTCGCCCGAGGACCTACTGGAAGATTCTGAGTCTGAATCAGAGCTCTCCACTGGCCTAGACCGGTGAGACTTTTTAGATCTAGCATGAGTCTTCTTCGTACTCACATGGGTTTTCGAAGGCTCATGCTCTCTAGGGTTGTCAGTTTGATGAGAAACTGATGCCTTTGACTTTTATTTTATGCCCATTTTTTCCCTCTCTGCCCTCAGGGATTCTATCTCACCTTTTAATTTATCACGCTCCTCGATGGTATATTCATCATTTTCTCCCACCACTTCAAGCAAAGCTGGTGGTACTTCCGGGGCGTCCGGATTCATTCGGACTGGTTTTTCTGATGGTTTTGAATGCTCGATTTAGGCACCGTCTGTCCTCCCACTGTGGTCGCCAATTTGGTGTGGTTTATTTTTGTATGAGGGTAAGTTTGTAACTTTTGTCTAGATTTTTGTGGAATTTTGAGAGTATTTAATGTTTGGGTAGAATGTAGAGGGAGAATTGAGCTGCCTGGTTGTATTTAATTTTTATTACCCCCATTTAATGTTGGTGGTTGGGTATTTATACCCTTATATTTGGGCCATATGGGCTTTCGGGTCGTGTTTAATGGATTCGGGTCGAGTTTAAAGACCCATTAGTCCTAAGTAAGTAAATAAGCAGCTTAGTCAAAAAGTTATTATGTTTTAAGTACTTTAGTTCTGTTCGGATAGTTCAGTGGATGATAGATGTACGAACTTCCCCTGTCCGGTTCCCATAAGGTGTGGTAACAGAATCCGGACTCATCAGCTGTGTTACTTGTCAAAGGTTTGCTAACTCTATTCATAAACTAGCAGTTTCACTTATGTCCATTACTGAAGCCGTTCCATTTGATAGATAGGGAATAGATTCGGTGGGACCTTTACGAAAAATGTAATTGTTTTGGTGGATTATTTCACTAAGTGGGCAGAAGCAGAACCGTTGTCTGGAACAAAAACTAAGGATGTGATTAAGTTCATTATGAACAATATTTTTTTTGTTTTGGAATACCTTGAAGAATTACTACAGGTAACATTCTTCCATTTAATAATAAAGAAATGGCTACGTTTTACGCTTTGAAGGGGATCAAGCAATGTTTTTCCACACCCTTTCATCCCCAAGAAAGTGGACAACTAGAGGTGAGAAATAGATATATTTTAGAAGGTTTGAAGAAGAATTTAACATGAACAATAGAGGAATGGCCTAATTATTTGCATAGGGTACTATGGGCTTATCGAACAACCCTAAGGGAGGCTACTAAAGAAACGCATTTTGCTTTGGCATATGGAATGGATGTTGTTAGTCCTGTAAAGACTACATTGCCTTCTTTTAGAATAACTCAATATTTGAAGACTTGAATGATGAAGCTAACAATCTTGTTTGGATTTGGTTGAAGAGAAAATAGTTCGAGATCACCTGAATGTAATTAATTATCAAACTCTTATGAGGAATAAATATAATTCGAAGGTGAAAAGGAGGGAGTTCCAGGTGGGTGAAAAAGTGTTAAAAATGTATTCTTTCATACCAAGGAAAAGATCCTCCATAAGATGGCCCCAAATTAAGAAGGACCTTACATGGTTGTTGAAAGGATAAAGCCAAATTCTTATTGCATTTATGATAAACAGGGGAGGATGCTTCAACATCCCTGGAATATGCAACATCTAAAATTGTATTGGGAGTGACTATGTTGTATTTTGAAATTGTTTTCTTTGATTAATCAGCACAGTCTTTCCTACCCTGTTGGCCCAATGAGGTTTTAACGAGGTGTTATGTACATATTCAAAGCTATCAATAAAATGCATTTTTTGGCCAATGGTTGTTTACAAATACTTGTTTAAACTATTTTAGTAACTAATCAAAGACTTATCATCTTTGAGGTTGACCAAAAGTAGAATATTCCAAAGTGTTGAGTACATCGAAGAAGCAACCATATTCGAAATGCTACGTTCATTAAGCGCACTATAATATTCGAAGTGGTACGTTCATTAAACGCAGACGCACTATAATATTTGAAATGCTACGTTTATTAAACACACTATAATATTCGAAGTGCTACGTTCATTAAACGCACTATAATATTCGAAGTGCTACGTTCATTAAACGCACTATAATATTTAAAGTGTTACGCATTATAATGTTATTTAAAATATCATGTTATATTTTCACTTCGAATAACTAATATAAGTAATAGTCAAATGCAAATATGACTTAGAGAAAATAAAAGATAAACAAAGCCTTTTGTCATTCAATTCAATTTAATGAGAACATAATAATGCATTCTATTGATAGCTTTGGATATGTACATAACATGCCTTTTCACTTGATAGTCTTTGTGCTACAACATCGAGATCAGTAAAAGGTTGAAGAGCGGCTAAAACCACTTCTAATGGATCTACAGGAGGAAAAATCATTGAGCTAGGTCAAGGTATGAGAGCTAGGAAGGTTGTAGGAACAATAACCTCAGGAGATGTGGCTTCGAAGGTTGTACGTGCAGGTCTCCTACCAAGATTATGCAGATGATCTTGAATTTCTTGAACGATGGGATCCTTATCTCCAGCAAGCTTTTGAGATTCATCAAAGTTGACAAATCTATCAAGATCAAAGTGGTTATCGTCTCGATCATCATCTAAATCCACAGTTTTCTTCTGCTGATTGACAACGTCTTCAACACTTGTCTCATTTTATTTTTGTTGACTTTGTTGTTTCTCTATGACTACAATTTCCTACTTTGACGATTTCTACAGCTTTCTTTTTCCCTTTCTTTTGAGGAGTCGTCTTAGCTATGTCTTTTTTTTGAAGGAACGGTTGTTTTCTTCTTTTTTGAAGAAGGTTCGTCTTCTAATCCATATTCGATGGTGGAGAGGTTGCTTTCTTTTGTTTTCCTCTTTGAACCTCTTGGCTTCAGATCTGGTGAAGGGCTAGTACCAGATGTACTAGCTTCGTTTTTATTCTTTTTTTCTTTCTTTTGCTGGGGAAGATGGCTATCTGATCTATTGCGAATTGGTAAAAATACTTTGCAGTCAGGATGGACCAACCTTTGAACAGCGTGTAAATGATTGGGTTGCTCCATCAAATTCTCACGAGGGAGAGATCCAAACTTGATTAGAAACAGATGGTTGTTGAGAAAGTTTATATGTTTAAAAGCTGTGTCGAAAGCGTTATTCCATTATTTTTCAGCCCAGACGACGAGCTTGATAAAAGTATCTTTTGCTTTCTCCCGACGAAGTGCATAACGCCTCAAAATTTTTGTGCAGAACATAGAATTTGATAAGAAATAAGCAGAGCATCAGTTGAAAATATAATTCAAAGAAATGAAACAAAAAGCCTTACGATTACTCATCCAGACTAGGTTCAATCTAGATGGGTTGGCTTCGGATATTTCTTTACCATTCTCCCAAGCCACTAAGATGAAGACAAATGTCTCTTTGATCGTGATCAGTTTGGTCTTGCACCAGTTATTCATCAAACAACTGATGCAACATGATGTTTGACGCGACCAGAACAGGTTTGGTCGCTAGTAAAAGTCCCAAATACCAAAAAGTGTGTTCTCTGAAAGCATTATTATCTCTGAAGAGGCATTTTTCGAAAGGTTGTGATCTTACCTATATATTTCTAAAATATTATAACCATGTAGAAGGTTTTAATTATTTCTATAAATAGGTAATTCATTCAAAAACAAAAATACAACCTTAACAAAATCTCTCCTACGTGAAAACTCACTCACGATACTTAAACCTTGTCATCTTAATTCAGATTTTGTTTACTATAATATGAATTTAAAAGTTTGTTATATTCCAAAAAAAATTAAAAAGTTCTACGCAACCGATAAAATCGGAGTACTTGTTTTTTAATAACGCATTTATACGTGTTTCAAACTTTCATTTTTATCTAACGATTTTTCTAGTGAATCTCCAATAAATTTATTTCTATCGAATTCCGTAAGTTATCGTTTATGATGTCTATTTTCTAACATCTTCCAATTTTATTACGTCAGTAATGTATAACAGTTGGATATGATCATTTTTTTCTCAAAATTTTTAATTTTTGTTCATCATGTAAAAATTAGAATTAATTTTTTTACCATATAAGTTTACATCTATTTCCATTTACGATGGATTCAAAATTTTATATGGACTCTATTAATAAATCTTTTTATGTAATACAATTTTAATATATATATTATATATATATATATAAATAATTATTAATATACGGATTGAAATCAAAGTCAAAGTTGATATTATTATTATTTTAATTATTATTTATTTAATAACAAAAATAATATTTTTTCATTCTACAGTAAAGCAATACGATTATACAAAATTTATTATTCTGATGTTTCTTCATTTATACATAGATATTCACATTTTTTTTCAAACAATATTATTATTATTATTATTATTATTATTATTATTATTATTATTATTATTAATAATAATAATAATAAGAATGTTTTTGTTAGAGGCACGGTCATATTTACAAAGGCCAGAGTATTAAACTATAGGAACCATTTTGCTATACATATTATTTAAATAATCGATAATGGTTAAAATTTATCGTTAATTTGTCGTGTTTTAATAATATTGAATTTTAGTATTTCATTTCGTTTTTGTATAAAAGGTTATTAATATTTTATTAATATTTTATTTTGGACTTTTATATTTATCTAATATCATCAAATAGTATTGTACGTTTTCTTATGTCACCGAATAATATCTCATGTTAAGAAAGTTACTCTTAATTAATTAGACAACAGACTAAAATACAAAATTTTAAAATATAAAAAACTACTAAAAACAAAAATAAATATAAAAAACTAGTTTAAAACAAATACAAAACTTGAAGGACTAATGATTCTTAATCCATTTTATACGTAATATTTTTCAAGTATTATCGCATTTTATTATTTTATATTATGAAAATAAATTAATATTTTTCACAAAATCCCACATCCGAATTTTTATTTTATATTATAAAAATAAATTAATATTTTTCACAAAATCTCACAACCGAATTTAAATATTTATAAGAGAAATCTCAAATAATATAATCTATTATAAATACCCACATACGAATTTTTATTTTATATTATAAAAATAAATTAATATTTTTCACAAAATCTCACACCCAAATTTAAATATTTATAAGAGAAATCTCAAATAATATAATCTATTATAAATTTGAAAATTTGCATTACATATTATCACTATTTTATATTATTAGTCATCTTCTAATCCGAATAAAACATTTAATATATATATATATATATAAATAAATGCGACATCTATAAGTATTTAAAAATTAATAGTGGAACACGATGTATTGAAAAATAATACGCGGATAAATTTGATACAAGCTAAACATATTGTTACGGGTTTTCTCCATTTAGATGGAACATAAACAAATAAAACAGTGACGATATTTTTTTTAAAAAGAATTACTTCTACCAAAAAAGATCCAACTACGATTCGAAGAGTTTATATATATGTAGACGGTTTGATCGACACCGATCAAATATTAATCTAAGAATTTAGATTAAAAAGCTACAAAGCATCTATAATCAAAATAAAAAAGGTAAAGGCTAATCCTCCCCCAAACGGAGCAACCGTGGTGCTTTAAGAGAAAAGAAATACAAGTGCAATACAAGCTCATTTCGAGTTATCTAACGAATCTTCTTAGGAGGTTAGCACTCAAGAATCAGCAACATTTGACGACTTATACGTTAAAGATCAATAAAGACACCCATACACCCAACTCCCAAGGTAAATATTCGAAAAAAAAAAGGAAACGAAGTCAAAGGAAGTTGTGACTTGATTAACCAAACTGGCTGCAAATTTTAGTGAAAATTTCAAAGAAGTACTCCCATAGTACATTATTGCTATGAAAAAAGTGCAATATTAATATTTTACACATCAGATGCGCCTACACTTCAGAGACAATGAGAAATCCGTGACTTTATCCCAATCGACATTCCTCGCATCGGAGAAACTTATTTACCATGTGGAGCATATAAACTAGTTGTTTATCCAAAGATTCTAAATTGGAGCCTTCGATTTTCACTAGACCCATCATTTTCGAATACTTCGAAATGATCAATCAATGTCTAAGCCAGGCTAGCCTCAACTTATGGTTCACGTTATTCTCTTGTATTATGGCTTCAAGATTGTCAAAAAATAAGATTCTGACGAAGTAGTTTATAGCCAAGACATGTGTGCCAAAATATCTTTGCCTACCCTTATACTATATTATTTTGGGAAACACTTCAAAAATAATGGACGACCTCCTCGAGGCTTGATGAGTCCGGATATTGTCATAACCCTTTATGAGAACCGGACAGGGGAAATTCGGACAACATCCACTTAACCGGACAGGGGCAGTTCAGACAACCTTCATTTGCTGAACTATCCGAACAGAACTAAAGTATTTAAAACCTAATCACTCTATGACTAAGCTGACTACTTGCTTACTTAAAACTAAATGGGTCTTTAAATTCGACCCGAATCCATTAACACAACCCGAAAGCCCATGTGGCCCAAAGATAAGGGTATAAATACCCAACTACCCACATTAAATGAGGGTAATGAAAATTAAATACAACCAGGAAGCTCAATTCTCCCTCTACATTCTATCTAAACATTAAATACTCTCAAAATTCCACAAAACTCTAGACAAAATTACAAAATTACCCTCAAACGAAAATAAACCACATCAAATTGGCGACCACAGTGGGAGCACGGCAGTGCCTGAATCTAGCATTCAAAACCATCAAAAAAACCAGTCCGAATGAATCCGGACGTACCAGAAGTACCACCAGCTTTGCTTGAAGTGGTGGGAGAAAATGATGAATATACCATCGAGGAGCGTGATAGATTAAAAGTTGAAATAGAAGCTCTAAGGGCAGAAAGGGAAAAGATGGGCACAAAAGAGAGATCAAAGGCGTCAGTTGCTCATTATACTGACAACCCTTGAGAGCATGAGCCCTCAAAAACCCATGTGAGTACGAAGAAGACTCATGCTAGCTCCAAAAAGTCTCACCGGTCTAAACCGGTGGAGAGCTTTGATTCAGACTCAGAATCTTCCAGCAGCTCCTCGGGCGAATATGGAGTTGAAGAATCCTTGTCATCTAGCAGTGATGAGGGCCGTTCTAAAAAGAAACAAAAGTTGGTTAAGAAGTATTCAAGAAAAAGGGACAGGCATAGAAAGTTAAAGAGGCATATAGGCAAAGGATCGTCTCATAGCCGGAGACACATAGATCGGATGGTGATGGATCCTTTTGCCTTCCATGATGAGCCAGGTATTTTTGCAACTCCTAATAAGGATACCGTTTTCAGTCGTGGCCGGAATTGGAGACAATCTCCATTGTCGTCCAAGATCCTGTCCGGAAACCTCCCTAAGAGGTTTGACAATACAAAATGGAAAAATACGATGGCAGTAAAGACCCGGACAACCACTTTGAACAGTTCAAAAAAATTATGATGAATTTTGATGATGACAACAAGTTGTTTTGTAGAGCATTCTTCCAATAATTTACGGGGAGTGCTCTGAAGTGGTACAACAGTCTACCACAAGGCTGCATCAGAAATTTCGATACTTTTTAGGTGGCCTTCTAGAGGCAGTTTGTTGGAAGTAAGGAGGTGAAGGGCAATGGAGACACAATCATCCATTGTGCCCAAGAACCGAACGAATCCCTAAAAGAATACATAAGTCGCTTTGTAAACACAAAAAAATGGGTTGGCTGATTGCTTTGAACAAGTAGCAATAGCTTCTCTAAGGCAGGGCTTAAACCCTGGAAACTTGGCTGATTCAGTAACCAGGAAAAAGGCCATGACATGGGGAGGTATACTGAATCAGATTGGAAAGCAAATTAATGTGGATGAAACAAAGAAAACAAGGGTGCACAGGCAGGTGAGGTATGCTCCGGCTGCACCAAACCCAAACCAAAATCAGTCCGGGAACAAGGCTAGGGAGGCCGGGCAGAGTAATAACAGAGCCAAAGCTCAGTCTCACCCAGCTGTGCCAGCCCAGAGTCAACAATCTAGAAATAAGCGAGGGCCTTGGGTTCAACCGGAGTGGTTTGCTGAGTTAAAAGAAAACGTAGCCACCATTTATGACAAAACAAAAGAAGAAGTACACTATAGAAGGCCGGCTGCGTTACAATCTCCTAGGGAGAGCCGTAACAATTGTTTCTGTCAGTATCATAATGATACTGGCCATACCACCGAGGATTGTATTGCTTTAAAGCAAGAAATCCAGAATTTAATTAAAATAGGAAAGTTGGGAGCATATGTTAAAAGAAGAGGAAGAAATAGGCCTGATAACACTCATCGGGCAAGTCCAAACAATGTAGGCACATCAGCTCCGGAGGGGGCTATGGTGATAATCGAGAGATTTGATATAGAGTCAGAGTACTTGGACCCTGACCTAACTCGGAATAGAGTGGGTGCCATTGAGGAACGTCGCAAGACGGTGTCCGGGCTTATTAACCTTTTTGAATCACTCACAATTTTCGGAGGGGACACCATGACAGCACCCACTGCTTCTTCGAGAAAAAGGAATGTTCATACTTTAGCTACCCAACTGGAGGGAGGCATGACTTCCTATCAAGCGCGGATTCTTTTTCCCTTCATTATTTTCGATGAGGATGACCTGAGGGATATAGCTGGTCCTCATGAAGATGCTGTTGTCATAGGAGCATCCATCGGGGGCAATGACATAAGGTGAATCTTGGTGGACACTGGGAGTTCAGCCAATATTCTCTTTTTGACTTCCTACAAAAAGATGAAGAATCCAGCAGTAATTCAACGTTCGAACAGGTCAATTGTGGGTTTCACTGGAAGCTCAGCAGATGTGATCGGGGAGTTCGAGGAGGAAGTTTTGTTGGGCAAATGCCCTTTTAAGAAGATGGTTAGAATACTGTTTGTCATAGTGGATTATCCCACTTGTTATAATGCTATTCTGGGGAGGTCTTGGCTCTCTAGGATGCATGCAGTGGCCTCAACAGTCCACTAATGTTTGAAATACGCTGTACAAGGACAAGTGAGAGTTGTTCGGAGCAGCCAAAAGGTAGCAAGAGAGTGTTATGCAACATCACTAGCTCCTCGGACTTTGGGGGCAGTTCGTATCAATGAGGAATAGCAGTTTGAGGGGCTTTCTGGGGGTGAGGGTGAAATTGATGACCCCAGAGAGACCCCTGGAGTTTTAATATCGATTGAAGAAGTTGAAACACATTCGTTGGCTGAGGGAAAAAATGTCAAGATAGGGTCCAAAATGACATCAGAATTAAATGGTAAAATGTTGAAGTTCCTAAAAGACCATCAGCATGTTCTTGCTTGGTGCAATGCTGATGTTGACGGAGTACCAGCAGATATTATATCACACCAACTGTCCATCCGAAGAGACATAGCCTCTATGGTACAAAAGAGAAGAGTTTTTCTAAGGAAAAGGCTGATATCATAGTTCAAGAAGTCGACAGGCTTACCAAAATGGGGCACATAAAGGAGTCTCAATATCCTTTATGGACAGCCAATCCGGTATTGGTAAAAAAGAAAAATGGCAAGTGGCGTATGTATATCAATTTTACAGATCTCAACAGAGCTTGCCCAAAAGATTTATACCCAGTTCCCTGTGGATTGATCAGTTGATGGATTCCACATCTGGGAACAAGCTTCTTTCTTTTATGGATGCCTTCTCCAGGTACAATCAGACTCAAGTAGATCTGAAGGATCAGGAGTATACTACATTTGTTACTGATAGGGGCCTTCATTGTTAGAAGGTGATGCCATTTGGGTTAAAAAATGTTGGGGCTACTTATCACAGGTTGGTAAAGAAAGCTTTTGCTGATCAAATTGGAAGAAACATGCAAGTATACATCGACGACATGATGATAAAAAGTGTGGATGAAGAGCTACACTTGACAGATCTCCAAGAAACTTTTGCTAACTTAGTAAAAGTAAATTTGAAACTAAACCCCGAAAAGTGTGTGTTTGGAGTATAGTCCGGAAAATTCCTGGGGTGTGTAATAAGTGAGCAGGGGGTACAGCCTGATGCGGACCAACTTAATGCTTTGGTGCAGATGGAGCCTCCTCGAAATATTAAAGAAGTACAACGTTTGACTGGGAGACTGGCTGCACTAAACCGTTTTATTTCAAGATCTTCGGACAAGCGTGCCCCATTTTTTCAAACTTTAAAAGGTGCAAAAGATTTCAACTGGTCCCCACAGTGTGATGAGGCTTTCTATGAGATCAAAAAGCACTTGTCTTCGCCCAAGACTTTGTCTAAACCCGTTGATAGAGAAACTCTCTTCGTATATTTGGTCGTTTCAGATTGTGCCATAAGTTTAGTATTGGTGAGAGAAGTAGATAATTGTCCTCGTCCGGTGTATTACATCAGCAAGAGCTTGATAGATGCAGAAAAACGCTATCTGAAGCTTGAAAAATTAGCATTAGCCCTGGTGATTGCTGCGAGGAAGATGAGGCCTTATTTTCAGGCTCATCCTATTATTCTCCGGACGTCTTTTCCCTTAAAAACGTTCTTCAAAAGGCAGAAGTTTCAAGTAGAATGACTAAGTGGTCCGTGGAATTAGGAGACTTCGATATTGATTTTTCTCCCCGAACAGCAATCAAAACCCAAGCGGTGGCGGATTTCTTAGTTGAATTTCACTCAGACAGGGATACTAAGCAAACAACAGATGTGAAAGATAAAAAAGTCTGGGTTGTCCGGACTGATGGTGGATCGAGTACCATGGGATGTGGTGCTAGAGTATGCTTGACCTCTCCGTACGGTGACAAAATGTACCAAGCTATATGTTTTTCTTTTAGGGCTTATAATAATGAGTCTGAATATGAAGCTGCTATAGCTGGTTTAAAGTTGGCTCTTATTTGTGGAGCCAAAAGGGTCAAGTTGATGAGCGATTCTCAGCTTCTTATCCATCATGCACAAGGTCAATCCGAAGCAAAAAAGGAGCATCTGGTAAAATACTTACTTCTCCTTAAAGATGTGGCACTTAATTTCAAGAGCATCATTTATGAGCACATACCCCGAACAGAAAATATACTGGCAGACTCCTTGGAAACCATAGCCTATATTGAGTCCTACCCTTGGATTCATGTGCTGGAATGCCCATCCATTCAATTCAGTATGGGTAAGGAAGAAGAAAGTTTCGATATACAGATAAAACAGCCTCAAGATTGGAGATTTCCTCTCCTTCAATATCTCTCAGATGGCATCTTGCCTCCGGATAAATCAATAGCAAGAAAAGTAAAGTACAAGGCTCGTGGTTTTGTCATCCTAAGAGATATTCTTTATAAGAAGTCTTATAGTAAACCCCTCTTACGATGCTTGGGGTTGATGAATCTCAAATAGTGCTCTCCGAATTACATGATGGTGAGGGATCAGCTCACTGTAGATTTAGGGCTCTGACAAGGAGAGTTTTGTTGGCTGGGTATTATTAGCCCTCTTTAATGCAAGATGCTAAGGAGTTAGTGAGCAGGTGTGACCCATGCCAGAGATATAACAATGAAATTCATATCCCAGCTATCCCTTTAGAGTCAATTTCTGAGCCCATACCTTTTGCTCGATGGGGGTTGGATTTAGTGGGACCTCTACCCATGGCATCCGGAGGGTGCAAGACTATAATCGTTGCTATTGATTATTTTTCGAAGTGGATCGAAGCAGCTCCGTTGGCAGGTACAACATCAAAAGCTGTTATAAAATTCATTTTATCCAATATATGTTGCAGATTTGGAATTCCACAAAAGATAACAACATACAATGGACCACGGTTCGACAACAGGGAAATGGGGAGTTTCTGTGCCTCCAGAGGTATACAACATTGCTTCTCTTCCCCTTTCCACCCACAAGCAAATGGTCAGGTCGAAGTGGCCAACAGGACAATACTGTCCGGTTTAAAGAAGAATCTAGAAGGAGCTGCTGGAAAGTGGCCAAGTTATTTGCAAGAAGTTATGTGGGCTTACCGGACTACTCACGGGGCTACAACACAAGAGTCTTATTTTGCCTTAGTCTATGGGATGGATGCCATAGCTCCCATAGAAGCTACTTTCCCTTCATTTTGAGTCCATGATTTCTCCGAACACGCTAACGAGGTGGCTATCAGAGGTCAGCTTGACTTAATAGAGGAAAGAAGAGTTAAGGCTCACCTTAGAGCTGTACACTATCAAGGTTTGATGAGAAGCAGATTCGCTTCTAAAATTAAGAGAAGGGATTTTCAACCGGGGGATAAGGTATTGAGAAAAGTCTTTCTACATACTAAAGAGAAGCAGTTCGGTAAATTGGCTCCAACTTGGGAAGGACCCTATGTGATCATTGAAAAACTTAAGCCTGGGACATACCGGCTCCAAGACAAAGATGGAAGGATTTTGAATCACCCCTGGAATATTGAGCACCTTCGGTTGTACTTGGAATAGAAACTATATAAATATTTACTTGTTTAAAAGTTCATGTAAATATTTGGCGGCATACTCTTTCCTACCCTGGTGGCGCGGGGAGGTTTTAATGAAGTGTCCGGGCTTTTATATAAAATTTGATACCTTCTTACAAATTTGGAGTGTTTTTACTTAATAGTTTCTTGTGAAATTTTTATTTAAACACAGGCCGAATTAAATTAAAGGAGTGATGACTACTTAAACATTTGTCATTGGAGAAATTAAACACTCTCACTTTAGAATGTTTATGAAATAACTAAGGGATGTTTAAACATTAGCCACCGTAATTGAAAAACTATGAAAAAATGCAAGAGATGTGCGAAATAAAGATATCCATAGAAATATATAAAGTGCCTTTGCCATCTAAGGACTTTAAATTGTCAAAGTAGAAAGATTTATCCGGACAAGGACCGGACACAGTTACAAAAAATGCCTTGGCCATCCAAGGACTTTGGTTCAATCAAAACAAAAGTGAAAAGATAATTAATACTTTAAGACTGAGCCTTTGAAGATGGCTCAGCCTCACTTGTTTTCTTCTTCTTGAGTTCATCATTTTCCTCATCTGGACTCTCCCCGGTGTTCTCTTCTTCATCGGATGGGTCAGCACTGGAGTAATCATGCTTGTCTTCATCAGCCATCGTGTGGAAGGGAAGGTCTTCATACTCTACATAGGTCCATAAATCTCCCAGATTCCTCTTCGGAAATTTCTCATGAAAGAGCAAGACCATGTCTGACTTCACTTTGGCATACATTTCTTCATGAGTGTCTATCACTTGGTTGGTATAAGCATCAATCCTAGCTTAGATTTTTGCTTCTTGCTCCCTTAGCAAATCAATTTTTCTTGTGCAACCTTGGACACCGAATCCTCGAGCGAGATCTTGTCATTGGTCAAAGTATGAATAACCATGTCTTTAGCGTTCACCTCCTCTTTTGAAGAGGAGAGATCTTTCTCCAACTCAAATTGCTTTGTTCGGAGTTCTTTAATAGTATCTTCTAAGAAAGCTACCTTTGTGGCCCAACCCTCCTGGTTCTTCTTTAACTCCACATTCTCCCCCTTCAAAATATCAGCATTTTGGTTGGCAATGAGGAGGTCACCGGACAATTTCTCTTTGTCAGAATTAAGGGCATTAATAATAGCTGACTGACTTCGTACTTGCTTCTCCAAACTAAGTACTGGCTGAATATTACTTAATATAGAGTGAGTTATAACATCCCTTTCACTTGAGACAGAGAAAGACTTACCATTGAAGGTAACGATGTTCGAAGTGCTCGGAGGGAGGTAAGGTCCAGCAAAATCATCCTTAGGGAGGTTTTCGAAGTAAAGACCAATTTCTTCAAGACCACTAATATCAACACCATCAATGCTGATATCCCCTCCTGCACCCCCTCCGGTTTGGAAGTCACTAGGGATGCCTTCTGCTTGAGTTGGGTCTGTAGGGTCAACAGGAGGAAGGGGCTCCGGAGGCCGGAGAGAAATCTCATCACCCTTGGAGGTCTTTTTCTTCTTGGCCTCCCTGTCTTTGCCCTCTGCTCCCCGTTTCCTATCTCTATTAGGAACCCTTGGAGGTTTTGGAGATCCTGCCCCTTACCTAGTACTTTCATGCTCCACTACTTCTAGAAGATCAGCATCAATCTCTCCTTGAACTGGCCCCTCTTGGTTTGTTGGAGCAGTTTCTTCCACTTCGGTGGGATTGGCTTTAACCACACTATGTTTGCCTTTACCTTTCTTTCCCTTCATCTTACTTGGGGCTTTGGCTCTACCAGGCAGGTACAATGCTCCATCCGGCGCGTGTGTTCTTTTGAGGACTACTTCCAGAGGGGTGGGGTGGTAAGTTCCTCCTATGATAAGTCCCTCCGGTCAGTGGTATTCCAGAGGTAGGACCTTGTTAAATTGCCTCCGGTAAAGGCATTGTGGAAGCGATTCCCCCACTTCTCAGTAGCCCAAGCATTTAGCTTGGTGCAAGTGGTCTGCCCAGCCTTCGAGTAGTCACTGAAGTCCTTAGGCAGCACTTCCAAGAAACAAAAAAAAAGACAAGTCAGATAAATAAATTTGTGAAAAATAAAGATGGGAATGTGAGATGGGATTCTTACCATCGCTTCGCCATCTGCTGGTAAGGAGGCTCGGGTTGACACTGGCTTTAATCTTCCTCTCATTCTCCCAGGCACCACTCACAAACTAAAAATGAGTCTTCCAATTTCTCTCCGACTCGAGCAGATCGTCCACAACTTTGTAATTATCACCCATGTTGAAGTGATAGAAGGGAATATGGTGGTTTCTGCAGAGGCTGGCCACAGCTGCAAACTGCTCCATTGAAGAGGAATCTCAGAGAACTTGGAGGCCATAATACAGGCCATGAGAGTGTACCATGCGTTAGGGCTCAGTTGACTTGGGCAAAGTTTGATGAGGTGAAAATATTTGACTATCTCCGGGTCTAAGGGAAACCTCAGTCCCCAGTTGAAGAGCTCAGTGAAGAAAACTATTCAGCTGAGCTTGCAGTCCATCGGTGTTTCTGGGTCCACTGGAATCCTTATTTTGACATTCTCCGGGATACTCCATTTTGTTCGCATACGACCCAGTTCGGCTGTGTGGATAAAATCATAGTTAAGTTTTTGCAAAGCTATCAAGTATTTAACACTTACCTTGTGGAAACAAGGTCCCACTTTTCCCACAAGGCACTCCGGTAAATCTGGATGCCTTAAGCATAGTTTCTCTTTGCCTTTGTCCTTCTTGGCAGCAACAGCCTCACTTGTTTGCCCGGAGACTTCGGACTCAAAGGGAGCTTCTACAATAGAGTCCTCCATCACTTCTTCCATTACCATGGAGGGGTTTTCAGTTGTTTTTGGGTGAGGGGAGCTGAAGGTTGGCTCAGCATGCCCTTCGGACTGTTGGGATTCACTGGCTTCTTGTACTCTGACCTCCGGCTGGGGCTCAGATGTAGTGGTTTCTTTTCGAAGACTTGAACTAGATGCTTCCGGGCCGGAAAACTTGTCCTTAGGAATCCTGGTGGGTGCCTCTGACCCCGTATTGCTATCTTTGGCCCCTGATTTAGAAGGTGTACCTTTTAGAGCCTGCCCTTTTACCAAGCGACCTCTTCTCCGATCTACTAACTTCTCTGGAGAGGCATCAACATCCGATCCCATGGCAATAAATGGGGAAGGTTTCTTAAAACTGGTGACTACCTGCCTTGGTTCAACAGTAGGCTCTGATTCCTGAACCGATGAGCCCGAAACAATTGGTGAAAGGCTGGGTTGGAACAACCTCCTAGGTTTAACGCTTTTGGTTGAAAAAGAGCCCTAGTCAGGCTCTGTGCTTGGTGTTTCTGGTTTATCAACAGGGAAACAGGGAGGCCTGTAGCAATGCGCCTTTCTCGTTCGACCTTTTGAGCTTTTTCTAACTCTAACAAATTAAGCAACCCACCTTTGATTAAAGCGTTCCTAGCTGTGAACATAAACTCACACCGAAAGAAAGTGTTTGTTTTTTAGAGAAAGCTTTGAAGTTTATCAGAGCAACGATGAAGAAGATGGTAAAACAGTAAAGAAGTGACTAATTTATAGTAAATATGCAAAAGATGCTTTGATACCTAGGAGAATTCGAAAGGATTGCAATGATTAAGAACGGTGCTGATGTCATCCTCATTAAATGAAGATGTTGCTTTTTGGAGAAAGTGGGAGCGCCGTTCTAAGGGAAAAAGCGGCTGATGTGGCGAACCAGAGAGAGACACGTGTCCCACGATTTCTGGCAAAAAACCGTTTAGTTTCTGAGAACTTTTTCAGTTCGGATAAATCTATTACACAGTTCAAGAATCTGTCCGGATATGGCTGTGACCAGCTACAGGCTATTTTTTAGGTCTTGCCAAAGGCCTTTGAACACCACCTAAAAAAGGGGCTACTGATGAGTCCGGATATTGTCACCACCCTTTATGAGAACCGGACAGGGGAAATTCGGACAACATCCACTTAACCGGACAGGGGCAGTTCGGACAACCTTCATTTGCTGAACTATTCAAACAGAACTAAAGTATTTAGAGCCTAATCACTCTATGACTAAGCTGACGACTTGCTTACTTAAAACTAAATAGGTCTTTAAACTCGATCTGAATCCATTGACACAACCCGAAAGCACATGTGGCCCAAAGATAAGTGTATAAATACCCAACTACCCACATTAAATGAGGGTAATGAAAATTAAATACAACCAGGAGCTCAATTCTCCCTCTACATTCTATCCAAACATTAAATACTCTCAAAATTCCACAAAACTCTAGACAAAATTACAAAATTACCCTCAAACGAAAATAAACCACATCAAGGCTGACAAGACATGGAAGCATAAGCTCTTCTTTATAAGTTGGTGCTGCGAAAATGGGAATAAAATCTCAAATGATAATCCTCGAAAGATCTCATTGAAGTGGAATAATACAAGTAAGTTTACTTTATGTCAAAATTAGTATGTTTCTAGTTTTTATCTGAATCAATTTACTTTTTTAGAAATCACAAAAAGCTTCCAAGAGCACATTGATGTTGCCGATGATACTCTCTCAAAACTTAGCGGATGGACGAAAAGCGAATGGTCGAATGAGTTTCACAAATGCTTCGACCTGTTACACCTTGTTTATAGACATATATGGAGAATCTCTCGGGAAGCACTTATGACTCTTGAAAAATTTATTGAGCCTCTTAACGTCTCGGACGCTGTTTGAAAGCTGGCTACCCCGGATGCTCGGGTTATTCTTCATTCTATAAATAGGGCTCCTAGCCACAAAATAAAGAAGAAAGTTGGGGGAGAACCATCGAAAAGTAACGAAAAGAGATCGACGTCTAGCACGAAAAACTAAAAATTTGATGAGGTTATTTATAACTCCAGACACCAAAACTGCTATTTTTGAAGCTTCAAAGAGAAAGAAGACAATAACTTCGAAGACAAAGAAAACTTGTAGTGCCAAGAACCCCAAAGAACTTGTTCCTGATGAAATTGTTAATGTATCATCCCCTATCTTCACACTCGACTTGGTTGGAGGCGAAGAGGAAAATAAAGACCATCAAATTTTTTACACTCAACCTTAATTAAATTAACAAGAAAATCAAGTTGAAAATACCAATAAAAACCAAGAACTTTTCCAAGAAAGTCTCTCAACAGTCTGTTATATGAGCAACCCTAATCCAAATGAATTCGAAGAACCATCCTTCTTATTGTATACTTTCGACGAACTATCACTTATGTATCATAACATGGTTCGGCCTATGGAGACTATTAGAAGAAATGCCAAGAAATTTGTTAAGGATGCTATTGTTATTCGAGAAAAATGTGAAGTGGTTGCTAAATAATTTATTCAACTTTGAAAAGAAGCCTCATTGTCCGAAAGTGCTCAAACAAATCTCATCGATCAGTTTCATGCCTTTCAAGAAGACAAGGCTGAATTTCATAATATTATAATACATGTAAGAAAAGAGTTGTCTGCATAACACAAAAAATAATTGCAAGAAAAAAACATGAACTATGAAGCCATTAATGATTTATATCAAGAATATGAGGAAGGAAAAAATAAGTCCCTCAAAGACTTGGAAGCATTCAAAATCCAAGTTGAGAAGGATAAAGCCTCTGCTATTACCGATACAGTTAACGAATGTGCCAATGATTGTCTCAAAACATTGAAGAGTCGTGAAAAAAATGCAAAGATATCTTTAATTATTGATATGCATGATAAGTTTCCAAAGCTGAACTTAAAGGATTATTGGTACATGGTTCTTGAAAACCAACACCCAGGACATATGAACTGGTGAGGATAAAAGTAGCCTGAGGGTAGGCTGGTAATTTTAAGTGGAGTTTTAAGGCGGCGTAAGGGTGTTTCACGGTGGTGTGGTGGTGTTTAAGGGTGTTTTAAGATATTTCAGGGTGTTTCAAAGTGTTTCAAGGGTGGAGAGAGAATTAAGCAGCCTGGCAGTAGTTAATTTTTCTTACCCATAGTTAATGCTGGTGGTTGGGTATTTATAGTATGATTTTTTGGGCCCTTATGGGCTTTCGGGTCAAGTTTTATGGACCCGGGTCATGTTCAAAGACCCATGAAGTTTAAGCAGATGCACAGGTAGCTTAGTCAGATAGTGATTAGGTTTTTTAGTACATTAGTCATAATTTGAACTGCCGTATGTTTGCAGTATTCAAAGTCTCCTGTCCGGTTCAACCAGTGCTGTTCGAACTGAAGTCATGGAGCCTGTCCGGATTTACGGGGTGACTTTACTTTGGACTACCCTTCCGGGGGGTTCTTCGAATTCGGACTCATCAGGAGCCCCTTTTTTAGGTATTTGAACAAGTGTCCTTGTTTAAAGAACTGAAAAACAGTCCGATTGAGGAAGTGGTTTTCCAATTCGAAGAGAATTGTGATAGGCCCGGACAGACCAACTGTTATGAATTCCAAACGGTTCTTTGTCAGAGGTAGTGGGACACGTGTCACACCCTGGCTGGTTACTTCAGCCGTTTTTCATCTGAAAAATCGCACCACTTTATTGAACAGGTAACTTCTTTAAATGGTTTTGATGACGTCAGCGCCGTTTTTTAATCATTGCCCAACTTTTCGGATTCTCCTAGGAATCAAACTCTCTTTTTTACATTTACTATAAATACTATTCATCTTTCACAGTCTCATTTTCACTTTCACTTTGCCATTTTACTTAAAACTTCATCTCTCTAAAACCTTAAGATTTCCTTAATCGTTTTATGTTCACAGCAAGAACAGCTTTAATCAAGGGTGGCTGGCTCAATCTTTCAGAACTAGAGAGAGCTCAAAGGGTTGAAAAAGAGAAAAGGATTGCAGCAGGGCTTCCAGCATCGCCAGTCGAGAAATTAGCTTGTTCAGTTGAAGAATCTGATAGAGGTTCGTCCTCCTCAAAAGGTACAAAACCTAGAAAACTCTTTCGAACAACACTCTCCCCCATTGTTTCAGACTCTTCAGTTCAAGAGTCGATCCCTCTCGTCGAACCAAGGGTTACTGTTACGAGTGTCAGGAAGAAATCTACTTTTATTGCCATGGGGTCCGACTCCGATCATTCCCCAGACAAGCTGATCATGAAAAGACCAAGCAGATTGGTTAAAGGACTCTCCTCAAAGAATACTAGTGAATCAGGGTCAGGGGTAGCTGTTAGGACTCTCCGGGAAAGGCCGGTCGGTCCGGAGGCTAGCAGTCCACTACCTCCCAAGGAAGCCTCAACCTCAGAAACTCAAACTGAGGCGAGAAATCAAAAGCATACATCAAGCCAGCAGTCCGGAGGATCAGCTGTACCAAGCTTCATCCCTCCCCGGGCTGTTTCTGCAGAAGTTCCCCCAACTATAATGGAGGAAAGGATGGAAGACTCCACTGAAGAGGTCAGGTTTGAGTCCGAGTCTTCCGGACAGGTTGAGACTGCTATGGTTGTTGCCAAGAAAGGCAAAGAAGACTTGTATCTAAGGCGTCCGGATCTGCCGGAGAGCCTTGAAGGGAGAGTTGGGCCCTGCTTTCATAAGGTAGAGTCCAATTATCTTCTGTCTTTGTTGAAAACCAAATATTCGTTTATTCACACTAGAGATCTGGGACGGCTTCGCACTAAGTGGGGGATCCCTGAAAACGTAAAGATCCGAATTCCTATTGATCCGGAGACCCCGATGGACTGTAAGAGGAACGAGATCGTATTTTTTACGGAGCTGCTAAATTGGGGACTCAGGTTCCCATTGGACCCAGAAATAGTGCGCTATTTCCATTTAGTGAAGTTATGTCCATCGCAGCTGAGCCCCAACGGATGGTACACCTTGATGTCATGCATTATGGCATCCAGGCTGTCCGGAATTCCTCTTCCAATGGAAGAGTTCGCTGCTGTTGCCAGTCTGTGCAAACACCACAAGTTCCCCTTTTACCACTTTAACATGGGGAACAACCTGAAAGCCGTCGATGATCTCCTAGAGTCGGAGAATAAATGGAGGAGCCAATTCTTGTTTATAAGTGGCTCATGGGAGAATGGTAAAAAGATTAAAGTCGGGGAGAATCCTAGCCTTCTTCGAAGTAGATGGAGAAGTGATCGTAAGTCCTTTCTTTTAAGTTTCTATTCGAATCTTCCCTTCTTTAAGCTTTCACTAACTAACTATTCTTTTGTTTTGCCAGAACTTCCAAAAGAGTTCGGAGACTATACGAAAGCCGGACAGGTTACCTGTGGCAAGATAAACGCATGGGCCGCAGAGAACTGGGAGAACCGGTTTCACAAGGCTTTCACTCCGGGAAACTTAGCCAGATCTCACCTGTGGAACACCACAGGTCGGAGGGATTTAACGTGGGAGGAGTTCTCCACCCCTCCTGATGATGACATAGTGCTGAGAAGGTCTCACGAGCTAGATGGGACCCTTTTCCTCCCTCTCCGGGCCAAAGCCCCAAGTAAAATGAAGGGCCAGAAGAAGAAAGGGAGGAAAACGGCAGTGGATACAGAGAAAAAGGCTTTAACTGATACAGAGGTGCTAGTCCCAGCTCAAGTTGATGCAAACCTTCTACAAGTGGTAGAAGTGGAAAGTAAGAGACACGAAGAGACTCCCTCAAAACCACTAAGGGCCTCCAAACGAACTCGCAAGCAAGCAAGCGATAGTGCTGACAGAGAAGTAAAAAAGAAGAAGACTTCTCAAGAAGAAGAGTTCGCTGTCCGGGATCCGGAGCCCACTTTCCCAATTGATCCTACATTAGCTGAGGAGATCCCAGAAAATCTTAACGAAGGGATTCCAAGGGAACTCCATACTGATGAGATTGAAAGGGGAGAGATCAATATGGACGAAGTGGATGTCACCGGCCTGGGTCCTCTAGGTGATTACTTTCTTGGTCTGTCAAGAGATGAGTTTGCTGGGCCATACGTTCCTCCAAGTAGTTCCAACACAGTGAACTTTAATGGCAAGACTTTCTTGGTTTCCAGCGAAAGGGACATTATAGCTCACTCCCTCCTTAGCAACGTGCAACCTGTGCTCACCCTGGAAAGGCAAGTCCGGACTCAGGCGGAAACCATTAAGGAGCTTAAGTCTGAGAAGGACAAACTGTCCGATGACCTCCGGGGTGCCACTACCCAGGTTGACTTGCTTAAGGAGTCGAACGAACAGCTGAAGAAGAGTAAAAATGAAAGCAACACAAAAGTTGCCTCTTTAGAGAAAACCCTAGAAGACCTCCGGGCTAAGCTGTCCGAGTTGGAGAAGGACTTGAAAACCTCAAAAGATGAGACTGCAGCAAAAGAGAAGATTGTCACCAATCTGACTACTGACAAACTTGCTTTGGAGAATGCAGTGACTCAGGCTGTTGGTGAGAAAGCTGCCCTGGTGAAGGATCAAGAGGCCATGATCAAGGCCAAAATCAATGCTTATGCCAAGGAGATGATACGGAGTGAGGAATTATTGAATGAGAAGGTGAAGTCCGACATGGTCCTTTTATTTCATGAGAAGTTCCCGAAGAGGAGACTTGGGGACTTATGGCGTTATGTGGATGATGACGATCTCCCATATTGGACCATGGTTGATGAAGGGTACACTGACATATCCTCATCTGGTGACGAGGAGGAAACCGGAGAGAGTCCGGGTGAAGAAGAGGCTGACCCCAAAGGAAAGAAGGTCATTGAGGAAAAAAGCGATGTTAAGACCAAGGGAACAGATGAGGGTGAGCCATCTTCAAAGGCTCCACCTTAGTTGGTAATTTATTCTGTTTACTTTCTGTTCGGACCAAAGTCCTTGGAAGGCCAAGGCACCTTTTTTTTTTGTGACGCTGTCCGTTTTGACCGGACAGATTTTTGTATTGTGTTTAAACTTGTTTAAAAAGTCCTTGGGAGGCCAAGGCAACTTTAATTTTATTGAATGAACGTTTTATCTTGCACAACTTTTCTCTTATTCCATAGTCTGTTTAAATATTTCGTATTGTGAGAGTGTTTAATTTCTCTGGCTAGAATTTAAGTAGCCCTTAGATCTTTCAGTTCGGGTAGTATGACAATCAACAGAATTTTGAAAAAACTCAGAAAATTTATTCAAAAAAGCTCCAAGTTTCATTTAAAGCTCTCCGTGGTGCCAGAGAGAGGAAGTGGTATGCCCCCAAATATTTACATGGATGTTTAAACAAGTAAATATTTACATAAGTTTTATTCCAAATACATTCGAAGGTGTTCAATATTCCAAGGGTGAGTTAAAACCCTGCCATCTTTGTCTTCCAGCCAGTATGTGCCAGGCTTGATTCTTTCAACCACAGTATACGGACCCTCCCAAGTTGGGGCCAGCTTTCCGAAGAGTTTTTCCTTGGTATGCAAGAAAACTTTCCTCAATACTTTATCTCCTGGTTGAAATTCCCTTCTTTTAACCTTGGAAGCAAACCTGCTTCTCATCAAGCCCTGATAGTGTGCCATTCTAAGATGAGCTTTTACTCGCCTTTCTTCAATCAAATCAAGCTGATTTCTGATTGCTATTTCATTAGCCTGTCCGGAGAAGTTATGAACACGAAAAGAGGGGAGTGTCTTCTCTATGGGAGCTACTGCATCCATCCCATAGACCAAGGCAAAAGGTGATTCTTGTGTGGCAGCCCCAGGCGTTGTCCGGTAGGCCCACAAGACTTCTTGTAAATAACTAGGCCACTTCCCAGCAGCCCCTTCCAGATTTTTCTTTAAGCCGGACAGTATTGTTCTATTAGCCACCTCAACTTGCCCATTGGCTTGTGGGTGGAATGGTGAAGAAAAGCAGTGCTGAATACCCCTTGAGGCACAGAAGCTCTCCATTTCTCTGTTGTCAAACTGTGGCCCATTATCTGTTGTTATTCTCTGAGGGACACCAAATCTGCAACATATGTTGGATAGAATGAATTTTATAACAGCCTTTGATGTTGTTCCTGCCAAGGGGGCTGCTTCTATCGACTTCGAAAAGTAGTCAATGGCTACGATTATGGTTTTACGCCCTCCGGACGCCATAGGAAGAGGCCCAACTAAGTCTAATCCCCATCGAGCAAAAGGAATGGCTGGCACATGAATTTCATTACTGTACCTCTGACATGGGTCACACCTTCTCACCAACTCCTTAGCATCTTTCATTATCGATGGCCAATAATATCCGGAGAGAAGCACTCTTCTTGTTAATGCTCTAAATCCACAATGGGCTGATCCCTCACCATCATGCAATTCGGAGAGAACCATTTGTGACTCCTGATCTCCTAAACAGCGTAGGAGAGGTTTACTATAGGATTTCTTGTACAAGACCTCTCTAATCATGATGAAACCACGAGCCTTGTGCTTTAATGTTCTGGCTTGTGATTTTTCCAAAGGTATGATGCCATCGGACAGATATTGGATAAAAGGAGACCTCCAATCTTGAGGCTCATTTACTTGTATTTCAAAGACTTCTTCTTTCTCTCCTTCATCAAGTTGAATAGAAGGACTTTCAAGCACATGGATCCATGGATAGGACTCCGTGTATGCTATTGTTGCCAACGAATCTGCAAGCTCATTCTCTGCCCGGGGAATATGCTCATAGACAACAGCTTTAAACTTCATTGCCTCATTTTTCAAGAGAAGTAAATACTTGATTAACTGTTCTTTTCTAGCTTCTGATAGGCCCAAGGCATGGTGGACAAGCAATTGGGAGTCACTTAGCAGCTTGACCCTTTTTGCTCCACAGATGTAAGCCAATTTTAATCCAGCTATAGCTGCTTCGTACTCGGACTCATTATTGGACGCCCTGAAAGCAAAACAAATAGCTTGAAACATGTTGTCCCCATAAGGAGAGGTAAGACATATTCCTGCCCCAGATCCTATGGCACTGGATCCTCCATCTGTTCGGACAATCCACACTTTTTTGTCTTTTGAATCAACAGATTGCTCTGAGTCCCTATCGGAATGGAATTCGACCAGAAAATCAGCCACAGCTTGAGCTTTTACTGCTGTTCGAGGAGCAAAGTCTATGTCGAAGTCCCCCAACTCTACTGACCACTTTGTTATTCTGCTTGAAATGTCTGCTTTTTGAAGGACATTCTTTAAAGGGAAGGATGTCCGGACAACGATAGGATGAGCCTGAAAATAAGGCCTCATCTTTCTCGCAGCTATCACCAAGGCCAATGCTAGTTTCTCGAGTTTCAAGTAACGGCGTTCTGCATCAATCAGGCTTTTGCTGATGTAGTATACTGGGTGAGGATACCCATCAACCTCTCTAACTAACACAACACTGATGGCACAACTTGAAACAGCCAGATACACAAATAGAGTCTCCCCATCGATTGGTTTGAATAAAGTCTTCGGAGAGGACAGATGCTTCTTAATTTCATTGAACGCCTCATCACACTGTGGTGTCCACTCAAACCCCTTTGCACCTTTCAAAGTTTGAAAGAAAGGAGCACATCTGTCCGAAGACCTAGAGATGAACCTGTTCAAAGCTGCTAACCTCCCCGTTAACCGCTGCACTTCTTTAATGTTTCGAGGAGGCTCCATTTGAAACAAAGCATTGAGTTGGTCCGGGTCGGGCTGGATTCCATGCTCACTTATAATGTACCCTAAGAACTTCCCGGACTGCACTCCGAAGACACATTTTTCAGGATTTAACTTTAAATTTACCTTGGCCAGGTTGGCAAAAGTCTCCTGGAGGTCGGACAAGTGCAGCTGCTCATCCACACTTTTCACCATCATATCGTCAATGTAAACCTCTATATTTCTTCCAATTTGATCAGCAAATGCTTTATTGACTAACCTTTGATAAGTAGCCCCAGCATTTTTCAAACCAAAAGGCATCACCTTGTAGCAGTGTAATCCTCTATCATTAACAAAAGTGGTATGCTCTTGATCTTTTGGATCCACCTGGATTTGATTGTACCCGGAGAAAGCATCCATAAAGGAGAGTAGCTTGTTCCCAGAAGTAGAATCTACCAAATGATCTATCCGGGGAACCGGATACAAGTCTTTTGGGCAAGCTCGATTGAGATCTGTGAAGTCAATGCACATTCGCCATTTACCGTTTTTCTTTTTTACCAAGACCGGATTGGCAGTCCACAAAGGATACTGAGATTCTTTAATGTGCCCCATCTTTGTGAGTCTGTCAACCTCTTGTACAATGACATCAGCCTTTTCTTTTGAGAAAGCTCTCCTCTTCTGCACCACAGGTGCCACATCTCTCCGGACAGATAGGTGATGGGAAATCACCTCTGATGGAACTCCAGTAACATCAGCATTGCACCATGCAAAGACATGCTGATGGTCTTTTAAGAATTTTAACATTTCTTCCTTCAACACTTGTGGCATTTTGGACCCTATCTTGACAAATTTCCCTTCTTCTAAGCAGTGTGTCTCAACCTCCTCAACCGGGATCAACACTCCGGGGGTCTCCCTGGGGTCATCAATTTCACCCTCACCCCCAGAAATGCCCTCAAACTGCTATTGGTCATTCATACGGACTGCCCCCAGCGTTCGTGGAGCCAAGGCAGTGGCATAGCATTCTCTTGCAACTTTTTGACTGCTCCGGACAACCCCAACCTGCCCCTGAACAGCATATTTTAGACACTGATGGACCGTCGAAGCCACTGCATGCATCCTAGAGAGCCAAGATCTCCCTAGAATAGCATTGTAGCAAGTGGGACAATCCACCACAATGAAAAGTATTCGGACTGTTTTCTTGAATGGGCCTCTGCCCAACAAAACTTCTTCTTCAAACTCACCGATTACATCGGCTGAGCTGCCCGTGAAGCCTACAATCGATCGGTCTGACTTTTGAATCACAGCTGGATTTTTCATTTTCTTGTAAGTATCAAGGAAAAGGATATTGGCAGAGCTCCCAGTATCTACCAGGATTCGCCTTATCTCATTGCCCCCTATTGATGCTCCTATAACAACAGCATCTTCATGAGGGCCAGCAATGTCTCTCAAATCATCCCCATCAAAGACAATGAATGGGAATAAACTTGACGATTGATATGAGGTCATGCCCCCCTCTAGCTGGGTAGCCAAATTATGGACATGTCTTTTTCTTGATGAAGTGGTAGGAGCTGTTACAGTATCCCCTCCGAAAATTGTCAAGGACTCAAAGAATTTAATGAGCCCAGAGACCGTCCTAGAACGCTCCTCTATTGCACCCACTCTGTTCCTTGTTAGATCAGGATCCAAATATTCAGATTCCACATCAAACCTTTCAATGATCACCATAGCCCCTTCTGGGGCAGCATTAACCGGACCAGCCCGGTGAGTGTTGTCAGGCCTATTGCCTCTTCTTCTTTTGACGTATGCACCCAATTTCCCTCTTTCAATCAAGTTCTGAACCTCTTGTTTCAAGGCTATACAATCATCAGTAGTATGGCCAATATCATTGTGATATTGACAAAAAGAACTGTTTCGATGTTCTCTGGGAGACTGCAAGGTTGCCGGTCTCCGGTAGTGTATTTCATCTTTAGTTTTCTCGAAAATGGTTGCCACACTTTCTTTGAGCTCTGCAAACCACTCCGGTTGGACCCACGGCCCCCTTTTGTTTCTAGACTGTTGACTTTGTGCAGGAGCAGCTGGTTGAGACTGAGCTTTTCCTCTTCCATGCCCCTGTCCGGTTTCTCTAGCTTTGTTTCCGGACGGGTTTGGATTGGGAGTTGGTGTCACCGGGGTGGATCTCACCTGCCTGTGCACCCTGGTCTTTTTTGTTTCATCAACATTTATTTGCTTGCCGACTTGATTCAGCAATCCACCCCAGGTCATGGCTTTCTTCCTTGTTACTGAATCGGCCAGGTTGCCCGGGTTCAAACCTTGTCTCAGGGATGCTATTGCCACTTGTTCAAAGCAATCAGCCAGCCTGTTCTTTGTGTTCACAAAACGACTTATGTATTCTTTCAATGATTCATTTGGCTCTTGGGCACAATGGATTATGGTATCTCCATTACCCTTGAGCTCCTTACTTCCCACAAATTGCCTTCGAAAGGCCACCCAGAAGGTATCAAAGTCTCTGATACAGCCCTGAGGAAGGCTGTTATACCACTTCAGAGCACTCCCCGTAAAGGACTGGGAGAAGGCCCTGCAGAGTAGTTTATCATCATCATCAAAGTTCATCATGAAGTTCTTGAATTGCTCCAGATGATTGTCCGGATCAGTACTGCCGTCGTACTTCTCCATCTTTGTGCTGTCAAACCTCTTGGGGAGGTTCCCGGATAGGATTTTAGAAGACAGTGGGGACTGCCTCCAATTCCTTCCACGACTGAACACGGTATCCTCATTAGGTGTTGCAAAGATACCTAGCTCATCATGGAAGGCAAATGGATCCATCAGCATCCGGTCTATATGTCTCCGGCTGTGAGATGATCCTTTCCCAATATGCCTTTTCATTCTTCCATGGTGGTCTCTTTTTCTGGAATACTTTTTAACTTGCTTCTGTTTTTTCCTGGTTCGCCCTTCGTCACTGCTGGAGGACAAGGACTTTTCATTCCCCTCACTGTCCGAAGAGCTGTCCGAAGATTCTGAACTTGAGTTAGAACTCTCCACAGGCTTGGACCGGTGAGACTTTTTAGAACTGGCATGTGTCTTTTTAGTGCTCACATGAGTCTTTGAAGCCTCATGCTCTCGAGGGTTATCAGAGCGATGAGCAGCTGATGCTTTGGATTTCTCCTTTACGCCCATCTTGGCCTTTTCAGCCCTCAGAGCTTCTATTTCAACCCTCAACCTGTCACGCTCCTGGACAGTATATTCATCGTTCTCTTCCACCACTTCGAGCAAAGCTGGTGGAAGCTCTGGATTATCCGGATTCATTCGGACAGAATTCTTTTACTTGGTTTTGAATGTTTGATTCAGGCACCGTCGCCTCCCACTGTGGTCGCCAATTTGGTGAGGATAAAAGTAGCCTGAGGGTAGGCTGGTAATTTTAAGTGGAGTTTTAAGGCGGCGTAAGGGTGTTTCACGGTGGTGTGGTGGTGTTTAAGGGTGTTTTAAGATATTTCAGGGTGTTTCAAAGTGTTTCAAGGGTGGAGAGAGAATTAAGCAGCCTGGCAGCAGTTAATTTTTCTTACCCATAGTTAATGCTGGTGGTTGGGTATTTATAGTATGATTTTTTGGGCCCTTATGGGCTTTCGGGTCAAGTTTTATGGACCCGGGTCATGTTCAAAGACCCATGAAGTTTAAGCAGATGCACAGGTAGCTTAGTCAGATAGTGATTAGGTTTTTTAGTACATTAGTCATAATTTGAACTGCCGTATGTTTGCAGTATTCAAAGTCTCCTGTCCGGTTCAACCAGTGCTGTTCGAACTGAAGTCATGGAGCCTGTCCGGATTTACGGGGTGACTTTACTTTGGACTACCCTTCCGGGGGGTTCTTCGAATTCAGACTCATCATGAACAACACCTCATCGGCTGAATCTGAAAACTCTGAATCAAGAGACTTTGAAACTGATAGCTCGAAGTTTTCAAAAAATAAAGATTCAGAGGATGCAAAATCTTAGAACAATACGTCAAACAGATCTTTGAAGGATAACGAAGGGAACCGAAAACAAAAGACCTTATTTACTTTGTTTTATTGAGTGTTTTTTAGTTTTTTACATCACATTTTATGTATTGGCTAGCACATGCCATATTTTTAATAAGATATTTAAATACCATGTTATCTTTCATTTCACTTATATCATTCCACTTATTATATTATCACTTTAAAATTTATCACTTTAAAAAGTAAAACTTTATGGGTTACTACTTTGAACAACTGGTACTTTAAAAAATAGTCATCTAGCACTTACTAAAGTATCACTTCGAACACCTTGGATAATAGTCTCCTCATAAAATATCACTTCAAAAAATAGTCACCTCGAACAATAGTCACTTCAAATAATAATCACTTCGTTAAATACTATTTAACATTAATGTTGATGTTTAAATTATCCACCCCCGGATTTATCATAATAAGGATGATCAATCCTTATTTGATTTCCAAAGTGTTTTGCTTTGCGTGCAAATTAATATAACGTTTTTGCTAAGTATATAAATTTTAGTCATCAACCGCACATTTTCAACGAACTTGTCTTCACATTTTCTACACAATTGATATATGGCAAAAAAAATAGTTTATTCACCATGTATGTTATGCAGGCACCTCATCATTAGGAGAGGAAAGAGCATGTCACCGGTTTGTACACTGATAAAGAAAGAAAGTTTTTTAAATAAGCACTCACAACATTACTCACAATAGATACGCAAATTCTCCACGAATTTTGTAATGGTCTTCCTTCACCATTTTGCAAATGATATGTCCCAGACTTTATTTTCTCAACTATTATATTCGGTACTTCCCATTTCAGACCTAATTTTACCAAGCCTCTTTTCTTTTGTATGTAATTTTTTTAAGACCCTATCACATATCTTGAATTTATTTGTCGGACATTATATGCATATCTTCTTCTAATCAAGGTTTAATAATGGAGTGAGTTCAAATGCCCTTTAGTTCGCTTTTCCTTAAGCAAATCAAGTTATGCCCTTCTTCCTTCATCATTACCTGTTTTGGAATAATACAAAATCCTATATGATGGAAGAGTAGATTCCTCTGGGATCATTGTATCCATCCCATATACTAGAGCAAAAGATGATTCATGAGTTGTTGTCCGAGGAGTTGTTGGATAAACCCATAAAACTTCTTAAAGATAACTAGGCCATTTTCCAATTGTTTCCTCTAAAGTTTTCTTTAAACCATCCAAGATAGTTTTATTAGTAACCTTCACTTGTCAATTTTCTTGAGGATGAAAGGGTGTGGAAAACACTGTTTTATGTCTCTCGAAGAGTAAACTTCTTTCATATATTTTTTGTTAAATTGGGGATCGTTATTCGTTATCACTTGTAATCATTCGATAAACTCCAAACCTATAACAAATATTAGATAAAATAAACATGATCATATTATTTGCCCATGTCCTAGATATAGGCTCGGCTTCTACCCACTTTGAAAAATCATCAAAGGAAAAAATGATCGTCTGACTCCCCCAGGTATCCATTGGCAGAGTACCTACCAAATCTATCCCGCATCTATTAAATGGGAGCACTTTGGAAATGGAATCCAACAATATCGTTGGTATATGTATTGTGTTAGAAAATCTTTGATAAGTATCACAGCTTTGGACTAATATTTTAGCGTCGAACATTATTGTGGGCCAATAAATATCTTACCAGCAATACTCTCATTGTCAAAGTTTTATATCAACAATGAGAAAAACCTTCCAGTCATATAACTCATACAAAATAATTTGGGACTCATCCCTTCCTAAACAACGTAACAACGGTCGGCTTAGAGATTTTTTTCTATAAAATGTCCTCAAGATTTGTATATTCGTGTACCTTAAACCTTAACCTTTGAGCTAACTTCTTTTCAACTTGTAATGTTCCCTTAGCTAAAAAAAATTTCAAGTAGAACTGCCAATATTTCTCTTATTCTTCTACAACAAAAAAATATCTTAAGAATATTGACATTGTTTGGACTTTGTTGTAATATATGGACTTTCTTGTGTCAAAATCCAAGGATATTCTTCAGAATATGCAATTGTTTCTAAAGAGTCAGTAATAGAATTCTGACCTCGGAGGATATGTTCAAACATGGCACTTTTAAACATTACAGCCAATCATTTTAACTCTCTCACGTATTTTACAAATTAGTCTTTCCTCGCTTTGGAAAATACTGACACATGGTTCACCAACAACTCTGAATCACTTTTCAAATGAACTCTTTTAGCCCCACAAATTCTTGCAACTTTTAAGCCAGCAAGAGCTGCTTTATATTCTGCCTTATTATTTGATTCCTTAAACCCAAATCGTATAACATAGTATATAATCTCCTTCATCAAAACCACTAACTGGATTCTCGCTCCTGTTCCCAAAATACTAGATCCCCCATCAATTTGAACTAACCAATCCTCCTCAGAATCATTTTTATATGTGTTAACTCTATCGAAATCTGGCATTTCTTAAAGAAATTCAACAAGGAACTTAGATAAATCTTGAGATTTGGTCTCATTCCTCGGTGTAAAATCAATATCATAGTCTCCCAATTCTACAGACCACTTTTTCATCCTTCTAGAAACATCTAACTTTTGCAAAAATTTCTTTAACGAGAATGAAGTTTGAACTATGATTGAATGAGCTTGAAAATAAGTACGCATCTTCCGAGTAGCTTCGACCAAGCCCAAAGCTAATTTATCGAACTTCAAATACCTTTTCTCTTAATCTAGAAGATTTTTACTCACATAATATACAGGGAGTGAATAACCATCAACCTCTCTTACCAAGACTGCACTCACTACAAAATCTGAGACTACAATGTGAAGAAACAACTTTTCATCTAACATGCTTAGTCCAAATTTCCGGAGAAGATAAATATTATTTGATTTTGACAAACACTTTCTCACGTTCTGGTGTCCAAGACAACTTTTGTCTTGTTAAAACTTGAAAAAATGACCACACTCGTCTGAAGATCTGGAGATAAATCTTTTTAAACTGTTAATCTTCTCGTTAGAATTCGTACTTCTTTAATCATCCGAGGAGATTCCATAGTTATTAAAGCCTTCAATTACTCCAAATCAGCTTCGGTCATCTTCTCACTCACTATGTAACCCAAAACCTTTCTTCGACGCACTTCGAAAGTAAATTTCTCAGTATCAACTTCACACAAATGACTCTTAGATGAGAAAAGGTTTCTTCCAAATCTTGAATATTATCTTTATCGTTGGCACTTTTAATTAACATACCATCTATGTACACATCCATATTTCGTCCAATTTGGGTAGCAAGCTCTTTGTTTACTAACTTTGATATGGCCCACTCTTGAAAGTCGGTCTACTTTTGCTACTATTGCCACTAATGTTTCAAGAGAAAAGGCTCTTTGCTTTTAGATAATTGGTCTTACGTTCATATTAACAGCTAGACTATGAAAAATTGTATTATATGGAGCCCCCGCCACATCCTTAGTATTCCAAGCAAAAATACTCTAGTTTTTTTACAATTAATCTATCAAACGCTTCCTCATCTATGATGGTAACAATGTTCATATCCTCAAAATATTCCCACTGAGAAACACATACACTTCTATATTTTTATCTGTTACTAATGTGAGACAAACCCCTCTAACTGTTACTTTTTCATCCCTTTAACACCACCGACCCATTTGGTGTGCAAATTTGTTGCATAACATTGTCGGGCTACTTTTTTACTACTTCAAACCATCCCCACAAGATCTCCAACCACATATTTAAAACACTGGTAGACCGTAAAAGCTATGGCATGCATCTTTGACAACCAAAGATCTACCAAATATCGCATTGTATGTTATAAGACTATCTACTACCACAAATAACACCCTCACTTTCTTTTTAAATGGCCATATTCCCAATAGGAATTCTTCCTCGAATTCCTTGATAACATTGGCTATCACACCATTAATCTCAATTATCGTTCTCTCTAACCGAAAGATTACCGGGGGTCCTGTATTTTTTCATACGTTGACAAAAACAACAAATTGGCAGAACTACCAGTATTAATGAGTATCCTTTAGATCTTGCTCCTGTTATCTTAGCTTTGATCAAAACCTCATCTTAATGAGTCCACCAACACCTGTCAAGTTATCATCATAAAAAAGAATAAAATGGAGAAGTCTCTTTCCATAAATATGAGTTGAAATCCCACCGACCATCCGTGGTTAGACTCACAAGATGCCTCTTCTGAGAGCTATTGGTATTTTTTGCCATAGTATCACCCTAAAAAATTGTTAATGAATTAAAATGTTCACATAGACTTTGAACCCTTCTTCGCGGTTTTGGTTCATTTACCACTAACACAACCCTTAGATCTGGATTAGGATCAAGGTACTCTGTGGATACATCAAATCCATCCATGGTCCCAATTATTACCATCGTATTATTTATTATTTAGAGGACACATTCACTACATTTTGGGCTTGTTGGTTTACGTTCAGTACTTGTTGAGACCCAACTTGCTTTTTATCAAACGTTGTTAACTTCTCATTCTCAATCAACATCTGGATTTTTTTATGTAGAGCTATATAATCTGTTATACCATGACCAATGCCATTGTGGTATTTTCAAAAAAATTATTCTTTTTTCTCTCGGTTTAGTTATTGGCGGTGGTTTTTGGAACTGAACATGGTTCCTGGCTCTTTTGAAGATTGTTGCTACATTTTCATTCAACACAGCATAATTTTTATGGTGGAACTATTGATTTGACCTTGGATTATGTTTTTGATAAATCGAAGTTGTTACGTGGGATGATCTAATCGAGGAGGCAAACTATTTAGAGCCTTGGGTCGAAATGATTCTTATGATTAAGACCTATGATTATTCGAAGTATTCCCATATTGTAATTGTCTTTATGTTGGAACTGGTTAGATTCGTACCCTTATTGACTTGTCAACCTTGATCTTCTCTTCTACCTGAACCATTAAAGCTCCAAAAGCAAGTGTTCTCCTCCTCGTTATCTCATTAGCTAAATATTTGGGGGAGCAACTGACGATATGAAGCACACGCAACCTGCTCATACAATATTCCAAACCAGTTTTGGTAATCATGAAATACTTCGTGTAATCCTTCAAATTTTCTCCTATGACTTGCTTGCAATGAATTATGGTATCACCATTTGCACACATTTTCTTATTTCTAGCAAAATGCCTTCGAAAAGTAGTATAAACATCCCAAAGTTAGTTATGTACCATTTCAGAATCTTGTTATACCACTTTAATACAATTCCTGTAAAAGTATTTGACAAAGCGTAACACATCAATTTATTGTCATCGTCAAAATTTATCATGTAGTTCTTAAAGTATTCGATGTGATCATCGAGATCATACATCACATTAAAATTTTCCATTTTTGCAATATCAAAACGCTTCAGAAATGTTATAGACATGATCTCTGTTAACAGAGGATTCTTCCTCCAATATAATCCTTGTTTATACTTGATGATAGTAAAATAAGATTTAAGGATAGCTTTAGAAATTGTTAAGTTTGAATGGTATTAGATTCTTTAAATGAGCTGGATAGATAAATGAGTTACTTGTATTTAATAGAAAGAGAAAAATGTCCAACCCATTTAATGTTGTTTGTTGAACTATTTATACTTTTCTTGGATCTATGGGCCATTCGGGTTGGGTTATATGCTTGGGTGAATCTCACGAGCCCCCAGACCCATAAAAAATATATTAGACACCTAGCTGAGTTACTAAGAAAACTAAGCATACTACTTATTCATTAAAATTAGTTGTTAGGTTCGAATAGCCACTCTAAGAAAAATCCGACCCACTTTACTGCTTGGGTCCTCCAACATAATCTGACCCTATCATCTAGCCCTCTTAGCTCTTTACGAAGTATTTCGGGAAAGCTAATATTGTAAGTGATCTCAGAATTATATGCGAATGATATTATCAAATCTATTTTTATCGAAAGGTCACGAATTTAAACGGTTACTTTCTTCAAGACACGTGTCACGTAGTCATTATAGCTACTGAACGGTTTTACTCATGGTAATGGTATATATTTCCAAAAATAAAAAAACGGTTACGTTTAATAGTTTTTTCTAATTATTACCGTTAGTTCCTCTTCCTTGGTAAAACACTGAAGTGCATCTTCCATAGCCATATATAAAGGTAAGTTTCTTACTGTTTTCATTTATAGAGTGAGAAATAACTTGATCTACAATTCTAGATAGACAAAATATTTAACTTTCAACCAGATTTCTCTTATTGTTCTTATATTATTCTTTAAAGTTTGTATGTTTACAACAAGGATTACATTAATAAAATAAGTTTGGCACAATTTGTCTGAGTTATAGGAAGAAAAAAGGCAAGCCAGAATTGCTATCGGATTCCCCGCTTCTCCGGTGACTCAAATTCCAGAACCAAATAAAAGTCCTTCATCTAATAGACAAACAGTAGTTTCTAAACGTACCCCCCTTGCACAATCTCTTACAACTCATGACCAATCTGCTCAATCAATTAAAAAACCTTTAGCAAAAGTAGTTAGCAGTCGTAAAGCTCCCTCAACTTTTGTTCCTATGGGGCGGGTGTTGGAGAAAACACTCCTCGTAGGCTTACCAGAATTTCTAAGGTTAAAAATAAACCTTCCTCATCAGGCAAGGAAATAGGATAGCCAATTGAAACTTCCATTGACACTAGCAATCTCCCATAGCAACATCCGATTGTGGGGAAGTCATCACAACTAAACTCCCTTTAGAAGATATTTTAAGAACAAATCTAACAACTTCGTATACTGAGCATCCTCATATCGAGGAAGATAACTCTAGTACTCAGCGTAGTGATCCAGTAGAGTCAAGACCACAAATGTTGGAAGAGAAAATGGATGAAAGTGGTAAAGACACACCTTTGGAAAAATCGGATCAAACTGGGAAAACTCAAAAAGTATATTGAAAAAAGAAATAAGACTCTCTTACTAGAATCCAAACCACATCTTGATTGTCTTGTTGGGCGAGTTGGGCCCAATTTTACTGAGGTTAGCGTCAAATCCTTGCTAGTTTTACAAAATATATCATACGTATAAACTCATACAACCGATTTATAAAAGATTCAGAAACAATGAGGTGTTTCTGAATTAATGAACGTGAGGATTCGTATCCCTGAAGAAACTCTGATGGACTACAAAGCTGTAGAATTGGTGGTTTACACTAAAGTGCTTAACTGGGGTCTCCGGTTTCCCTTGGATCCGGAGATAGTAAGATATTTCCACTTGGTAAAATTATGTCCAAGCCAACTAAGCCCCAATGTTTGGTTTACGTTACCAGTTAGTATCATAGCTTCCAGTTTATCACAGATTTTGATGCCTATGGAAGAATTCGTTATTGTAGACGGTTTGTGTCAGAATGTTTGTATTCCCTTTTATTACTTCAATATGGGGAATGACTATAAAATAGTTAACGACTTACTATAAGCTGACAAGCCTTGGAGGACTCAGTTCTTTTTTATTCACGACGCTTGGGAAAACGGCAGAAAGATCACCTTTAAAGGAAATCCGAGTAAGCTCACAAAATACTGGAAAAGCTCACGTAAGTGTTTTAAAGATTTCTTTTGTTTCCATATATTGATATTATTAGCTTTTAACTCGGATTTGTTTTATAGTGTTCTCAAAGCTCTATTCACAGCATCTAGAAGATGAGAAAGTGACTTTCACAAAGTTGAACCAATGGGTCGCTGAAAAATGGTCAAATGGATTTCATAATTGTTTCACTACATGAAACATGGTGAAGGCCCACCTGTGGAGAACAAATCCAATTCATGACTTTTCATGGGAACAGTTCACCACTTCTCCCTGATCTTCTGCTATCTATAATAGGACTGACGAATTTGATGGTAAATGTTTTCTACCAGCTAGGAATAGAGCTCTCAATCATCTTGATCAGGTTAATGTTTCCTACCAGCTAGGAATAGAGCTCTTCATCTCAAGTTATTCTCGAACTAGAGAGTATGGGACCTCCCGATGAAATTGATGCAACTCTGTTGACATTCGACTGAGTGTCCTTCAATCTGAAGTCCTTCCTTTTATTACTCCCACAGAGGTTCTTCCTCAAGAAGATGCGGCTATTGATCATCCCTCCCCAATTTTTCCTAATGTTGACAGACCATTATTCGAAGGTGTTGACAAGTTGGATGACATAAAAACTTCAACTTTTAATATTTTTACGAATCTTTCCCTCAATCTACTACCATTGTTAATATTCTGACATTCGATGGAGTTTCCTTCAAAGTGTCTAAAGAACATGATGAACTGGTGTATGCAGTTTTAGGTTATACATAGCCAATAGTTGACTTGGAGAGGCAGGTAAGGTCTCAAGTCAAGAATATTTATTCCTTTCCTAATAAAAACCAAAGTTTAAAGAACTCCATCGGAGCAAAGAAAGATAAGGTCATAAATTTGAGTAAGGAAGTGAAAACCCTTAATGAAGGGTTGGTTCAATCTGGTGAGGTTTATTTTCGTTTGAGGGTAATTTTATCCAGAGTTTTGTGGTATTTCAAAGGTATTTAATGTTTGGATAGAGTGTAGAGGGAGAATTGAGCTGCCTGGCTGTGTTTAATTTTCATTACCCTCATTAAATGAAAGTGGTTGAGTATTTATACCCTTGACCTTGGGCCACATGGGCTTTCGGGTCGTGTTTATGGATTCGGGTCGAGTTCAAAGACCCATTAGTTTTAAGCAGGTAGATAATTAGCTTAGTCATAAAGTGATTAAGGTTTTAGTACATTTAGTTCAGTTCGGATAGTTCAGTGGGTGGGCTTTATCCGAATTGCCCATGTCCGGTCCTCATGGTAAGTGGTGATAAAATCCAGACTCATCAGTAGCCCCTTTTTTAGGTTGTGTTCGAAGGCCTTTGACAAGACCTAAAAAATAGTCCACAAGAACTTATAACTATGTCCGGACAGATTTCAAGTTTGCGTAATGATTTACCCGGACTAATAAAGCTCTCAGAAACTGAACAGTTTTACCAAAGATCGTGGGACACGTGTCCTTCCCTGATTCGCCACACCGGCCATTTTTTCTCCTAGAATGGCACTCCCATTTGCTTCGAAAAGCAACTTCTTCATTTAATGTAAGTGACATCAGCGTCGTTTTTTAATTATTACATTTACCCTTTCGAATTCTCCTAGGTATTGAAGCATCTTTTGTTCATTCACTATAAATTAGTTCATTTTTCACTGTTTTATCATCCTCTTTACCTCTACTCCATTAATCTTCAAAGTTTTCATCTTTCAAAAAACCTTTCTTTTGGTGTGAGTTTTTTTTCATAACAAGAAACGCTTTTGTAAAAGGTGGGTGGCTCAATTTATCAGAGTTGGAAAAAGCTCAAAGGGTTGAACGAGAAAGACGAATCACTACAGGCCTCCATGTTTGCCCTGTCGATAAACCGGAAACACCAAGCTCAGAGCCTGACCGAGGTTCTTCTTCAACTAAGAGTGCTAAAACTAGGAGGTTGTTCCAGTCCAATCTTTCACCAATCGTCTCAGGCTCATCGGTCCAGGAGTCAGAGCCTGTTGTTGAACTAGGGCAGGCGGTCACAAGTTTTAAGAAACCTTCCGCATTCATAGCCATAGGGTCAGATGCTGATATTTCCCCGGAAAAACTGGTAGATAGACGAAGGGGTCGTCTGGTAAAAGGGCAAGCTGCTGGCACACAGCCTAAACTAAATCCACGCCTTCGAAATCCGGGGCAAAAAGTAAAACCACAGGGTCAGAAGCACCCATCAAACTTCCCAAGGACAAGCTGTCTGGTCCGGAGGCGACTAGCTTAAGTCTTCGAAAAGAGACCTCCGGGTCCGAGCCCCAACCAGACTCTAGACCACAAGAGGAAAGGGATGCTCAACAATCTGGAGGGCCTACTGAGCCAATCACCAACCCTTCTCTTCCTAAAACAACTGACAACCCCTCCATGGTGATGGAGGATGTAATGGAAGACAGCATTGAAGAAGCCTCTTTTGAGACTGACATCTCCGGGCAAAATAGTGAGACTAACATCACTAGGAAGAGCAAATGCAAGGAAAAAGTGTGCCTAAAGCATCCGGACCTGTCGGAGTGCCTTGTGGGAAAAGTGGGGCCTTGTTTCCACAAAGTGAGTGTTAAGTATTTGCTGGCCATGCAGAAAATCAAGTACGCTTTCATTCACACAGCTGAACTTGGTCGTATGAGGATGAAGTGGGGAATTCCAGAGAATGTAAAAATAAGGATTCCAATCGATCCGGAGATGCCCATGGACTGTAAGCTCAACGAGATTGTCTTCTATACTGAGCTGTTCAAGTGGGGACTAAGGTTTCTCTTGGACCCAGAAATAGTCAGATATTCCCATTTGATTAAGCTGTACCCAAGCCAGCTAAGCCCCAATGCATGGTTCACCCTTATGGCATGTATCATGGCTTCAAGGCTCTCCGGAATTCCTCTTCTGATGGAGAAATTTGCTGCTGTGGCAAGCCTCTGCATAAATCATCTCATCCCTTTCTATCACTTCAACATGGGTGGCAACTACAAGGTGGTGGATGACTTTCTTGAGTCAGAGAAAGGCTGGAAGACTCAATTTATGTTCGTCAGCGGTGCTTGGGAGAACACGAAGAAAATTAAAGCTGGTGTCAACCCAAGAATGCTTACCAGCAGATGGCGTAGTGATGGTAACAATCTCACTACATACTTCTACTTTTACTTATGCCAAAAAATTTATCTAATTCTTCTTCTTTTGCTCTTTGGTAGTGTTGCCCAAGGACTTCAGTGATTACTTAGAGGCCGGGCAGAGTACTTGTGCCAAGCTTAATGCTTGGGCTGCTGAAACATGGGGAAATCGCTTCCACAACTTCTTTACCGGAGGCAATCTTACCAGATCCTATCTTTGGAATACCACCGACCAGAGGGATCTGTCTTGGGAGGAACTAACCACCCCACCCCCTCCGAAGGTGATTCTCTGGAAAACAGAGGGAAAAGATGGGAAATTGGTCTTGCCGGGCAGAGTTAAATCCCCAAGCAAGATGAAGGGCAAAAAAGCTAAGGCCAAGCAAGATGTAGTAGAGGCTAATCCAACCAAGGTGGAGGAAGCTGTCTCACCAAACGCAGAGGGACAAGGTCAAGGGCAAATCGATGATACCTTACTACAACTGGTGGAACACGAGAGCACCAAGGAAGCAGCTGGGTCTCCAAAATCTCAAAAAGTCTCCAAAAAGATCAGAAAACGGGGAACAGAAGATGAAGACCGGGATGTCAAGAAAAAGAAGACTTCCAAGGGAGATGAGGTTTCTCTCCGGGCTCCGGAGCCACTGCCTCCAGTTGACCCCACTGATCCTACTCGAGCAGAAGAGATCCCCGGTGACTTTCAAACCGGAGAGTTTGGAGAAGGGGATATCAGTATTGATGGTGTAAACATCACTGGGCTTGAGGGGATTGGTCTCTATTTTGAAAACATCCCCAGAGTTGATTTTACTGGGCCCTACCTTCCCCCAAGTTTTTCGAACACCGTCACATTCAACGGTAAGTCTTTTTCTGTCTCAAGTGAAAGGGATGTTATTGCTCACTCTTTATTGAGCAATGTCCAGCCAGTGCTTATCTTGAAGAAACAAGTGCGCAACTAGACAGCCATCATCAATACCCTCAATTCTGACAAGGAGAAACTGTCTAGCGATCTTCTTAGTGCCAACCAAAATACTGAGGTATTGAGGAAAGAGAACGAGGAGTTGAAGAAAAGTCTGGAGGACTTGGCCAAAAGGTTGGCCACTTCGGAAGAAGTTGTCAAAGAACTCCAGTTAAAGCAATTTGATATGGTAAAAGACCTTTTTTCTTCAAAAGAGGAGGTGAAGGCCAAGGATAGCATTATTCAGGCCTTAACTAATGACAAGATCTCTCTTGAAAACAATGTCTCCAAGGTTGAGCAAGAAAAGGCTGACTTGTTAAGAGAGCAGGAAAAAACAATTCAGGCTAGGATTGATGCTTATACCAATGAGGTTATAGATTTTCAGGAGGAAAGGTATGCTGAAGTCAAGTCAGATATGGTCCTGCTCTTTCATTAAAAATTTCCGAAGAGGACATTTGGAGATTTATGGCGATTTGTGGAGTACGAAGATATTCCCCACCATACTATGGCTGGGGGTGATAGGCATGGCTACTCCAGTGGCTGGGATGACACCACTGATGAAGAAGAAGAGACTGGGGAGAGTCCGAATGACGACCCAAAGAAGAAGAAGCCAAGTGAGACTGAGCCATCTACAAAGGCTCAGCCTTAGAGTATCAATTATCTTTTTAATTTTGTTATGATTGAACCAAAGTCCTTGGATGGCAAAGGCATTTTTTTTAACCGTGTCCGGTCATTGTCCGGATAAACCTTTCTTGTTTTGACAATTCAAAGTCATTGGATGGCCAAGGAATTTCGTATGTTTTAATGAGTAGTTTCATTTTGCATAACTCCTGCATCGTTTCATGATTTTTTTTACTTTTGGTGGCTAATGTTTAAACAGCCCTTAGTTATTTCACAAGTATTTTAAAGTGAGAATGTTTAAATTCTCCGATGACCAATGTATAAGTAGTCATCACTCCACCAATTTAATCCGGTCTGCTATTGATAAAAAAAATCAGAGAAAGCTTTTAATTGAAACACTCCGAATCTTTTAAGAAGGCATCAAATTTTATAAAAAATCTCGGACACCTCATTAAAACCTCCCCGCGCCACCAGGGTAGGAAAGAGTATGCCCCCAAATATTTACATGAACTGTTAAGCAAGTAAATATTTACATAGTTTCTATTCCAAGTACAACCGGAGGTGTTCAATGTTCCAGGGGTGATTCAAAATCCTTTCATCTTTGTATTGGAGCCGGTATGTCCCAGGCTTAAGCTTTTCAATGACCACATAGGGTCCTTTCCAAGTTGGAGCCAACTTACCGAACTACTTCTCTTTAGTATGTAGGAATACTTTTCTCAATACCTTAGTCCCTGGCTGAAAATCCCTTCTTTTAACTTTAGAAGCAAACCTGTTTCTCATCAAACCTTGATAGTGTGCAACTCTAAGGTGAGCCTTAACTCTTCTTTCTTCTATTAAGTTAAACTGGCCTCTGATTGCCACCTTGTTAGCCTGCTCGAAAAAATTATGAACTCGAAATGAAGGGAGAGTAGCTTCTATGTGAGCTATGGCATCCATCCCATATACTAAGGCAAATGGGGACTCTTGTGTTGCAGCCCCGTGAGTGGTCCGGTAAGCCCACAAAACTTCTTGTAAATAACTAGGCCATTTCCCAGCAGCCCCTTCTAAATTCTTCTTTAGACCAGACAGTATTGTCCTGTTGGCCACTTCGACCTGACCATTTTCTTGTGGGTGGAAAGGAGAAGAGAAGCAATGTTGTATTCATCTAGAGGCAGAGAAACTCTCCATTTCTTTGTTGTCGAACTGTGGCCCATTATCTGTTGTTATCTTTTGTGGAATTCCAAATCTACAACAGATATTGGATAAAATGAATTTTATAACAGCTTTTGATGTCGTACCTGCCAATGGAGCTGCTTTGATCCACTTCGAAAAGTAATCAATAGCAACGATTATAGTTCTGTGCCCCCGGATGCCATGGGTAGAGGTCCCACTAAATCCAACCCCCATCGAGCAAAAGGTATTGGCTCCGAAATTGACTCTAAAAGGATGGCTGGGACATGAATTTCATTGCTATATCTCTGGCATGGGTCACACTTTTTTACCAACTCCCTAACATCTTGCATTATGGAGGGCCAATAATACCCAGCTAACAAAACTCTTCTTGTCAGGGCCCTGAATCCGCAGTGAGCTGATCCCTCACCATCATGTAACTCGGAGAGCGATATTTGAGACTCATCGACCCCCAAACATCGTAAGAGGGGTTTACTATAAGACTTCTTATAAAGAACATCTCTTAAAATGACAAAACCATGAGCCTTGTACTTTACTTTTCTTGCTACTGCTTTTTCCGGAGGGAGGATGCCATCTAAGAGATATTGAAGGAGAGGAAATCTCCAATCTTGAGGCTGTTTTATCTGTATATTCAAACTTTCTTCCAGGGGTAGGACTCAGTATAGGCTATGGTTGCCAAATAGTCTGCTAGCGTATTTTCTGTTCGGGGTATGTGTTCATAGGTGATGCTTTTAAAATTAAGTGCCACTTCTTTGAGAAGAAGTAATTATTTAACCAGTTGCTCCTTTTTAGCTTCGGATTGACCTTGTGCATGATGGACAAGGAGCTGGGAATCGCTCATTAACTTGACCCTTTGGCTCCACAAATAAGAGCTAATTTCAAACCAGCTTTAGCAGATTCATATTCGGACTCATTATTAGAATCCCTGAAAGCAAAACATATAGCTTGGTACATTCTGTCACAGTATGGAGAGGTTAAACATACCCCGGCACCACATCCCATGGTACTTGATCCTCCATCAGTCCGGACGACCCAGACTTTTTTGTCTTTCACAGCAGTTTCTTGCTCAGTATCCCGATCTGAATGGAATTCATCTAAGAAATCAGCCACAACTTGGGCTTTGACTGCTGTTCGAGGAGCAAAATCAATATCATAGTCTCCCAGCTCTACCGACCATTTGGTCATTCTACTTGAAACGTCATCTTTTTGGAGAACATTTTTCAAAGGGAAAGAAGTCTGGACGATGATGGAATGAGCCTGAAAATAGGGTCTCATTTTTCTTGCAGCAATTACCAAGGCCAACGCTAACTTCTCAAGCTTCAAATATCGTTTTTCTGCATCTATCAAGCTTTTGCTGATATATTACACCAGATGAGGATAATTGTCCACCTCTCTTACCAATACTGCACTTATTGCGCAATCAGAAACGGCTAAATACACATAAAGTGTTTCTCCATCAACAGGTTTAAACAAAGTTTTGGGGGAAGACAAATGCTTCTTAATTTCATTGAAGGCCTCATCACACTTTAAGGACCAGTTGAAGTCCTTTGCACCTTTTAGATTTTGAAAAAACAGGGCACACTTGTCCGAAGACCTTGAAATGAATTTAATGTAGCCAACCTCCCAGTCAATCGTTGTACTTCTTTAATATTCCGAGGAGGCTCCATTTGTAGTAAAGCATTAAGCTGGTTTGGATCTGGCTGTATCCCTTGCTCACTTATCACATATCCAAGAATTTCCCGGACTGTACTCCAAACACACACTTTTCTGGGTTTAATTTCAACTTTACTTTCACTAAGTTAGCAAAAGTTTCTTGGACATCTTCCAAGTGTAGCTCTTCGTCCACACTTTTCACTATCATGTCGTCGATGTAAACTTCCATATTTCTTCCAATTTGATCAGCAAAAGGCTTGTTTACAAACCTTTAATAAGTAGTCCCTATCAGTAACAAATGTAGTATGTTCTTGATCCTTCGGATCCACTTGAATCTGATTATACCGGGAGAAGGCATCCATAAAGGATAGCAGCTTGTTTCCAGATGTGGAGTCCACCAACTGATCAATCCAGGGGACCAGGTATAAGTCCTTTGGGCAAGCTCTGTTGAGATCTGTAAAATCGATGCACATACGCCACTTGCCATTTTTCTTTTTTACCAACACCGGATTGGCCGTCTATAAAGGGTATTGAGACTCCTTTATATGCCCCATTTTAGTAAGTCGGTTGACCTCTTGAACTATGACATCAGCCTTTTCCTTAGAAAAGGCTCTTCTCTTTTGTACCACAGGTGCTACGTCTCTTCGGATGGACAATTGGTGTGACATAATATCTGCTGGTACTCTGGTAACATCAGCACTGCACCAAGCAAAAACATGATGATGGTCTTTCAAGAATTTTAACATTTTATCTTTTAACTCCGGTGTAATTTTGGATCCCATCTTGACACTTTTTCCTTCAGCCAGAGAGTGAGTTTCAACTTCTTCAATTGGTATTAAAACACCAGGGGTCTTTCTGGGGTCATCTATTTCACCCTCTCCCCTAGAGGGCCCCTCAAACTGCTATTCCTCATTGATCCGAACTTCCCCCAATGTCCGAGGGGCCAGTACAGTTGCATAACATTCTCTTGTTACCTTTTGGCTGCTCCGAACAACTCCCACTTTTCCTTGCACAGCATACTTCAAGCACTGGTGGACCGTTGAGGCCACGTCATGCATCCTAGAGAGCCAAGATCTCCCCATAATAGCATTATAACAAGTGGGACAATCCACCACAACGAATAGTATTCTAACCATCTTTTTGAAAGGGCCTTTGCCCAACAACACCTCCTCCTCGAACTCCCCGCTTACATCTGCTGAGCTTCCAGTGAAACCCACAATCGACATGTTCGAACGTTGAATTACTGCCGGATTTTTCATCTTTTTATAGGAAGTTAAAAACGGAATGTTGGCAGAACTTCCGGTATCCACCAAAATTCGTCTTATATCATTGCCCCCGATGGATGCTCCTATGACAACATCATCTTCATGAGGACCAGCAATATCCCTCAAGTCATCTTCGTCGAAAACAATGAAGGGAAATGGAATCTGCGATTGATAGGAAGTCATGCCTCCTTCTAGTTGGGTAGCTAAAGTATGAACGTGCCTCTTTCTCGAAGAAGCAGTCGGTGCTGTCATGGTATCTCCTCTAAAAATTGTGAGTGACTCATAAAAGTTGATAAGTCCAGACACCGACTTGCAATGTTAGTGACAACACCCACTTTATTCCGGGTTGGATCAGGGTCCAAGTATTCTGACTTTACATCGAATCTTTCGATTATGACCATAGCCCCATCCGGAGTCGACGTGCCTGCATTGTTTGGACCAACCCGATGAGCGTTATCAGGCCTATTTCCACCTCTTCTTTTAACATACGCTCCCAACTTTCCTCTTTCAATCAAATTCTGGACTTCTTGCTTCAAAGCAATACAATCTTCAGTGGTATGGCCAGTATCATTGTGATACTGGCAAAAACAATTGTTGCGGGTCTCCCTAGGAGATTGTAGCGCAGCCAGCCTTCTATAGTGTACTTCGTCTTTTTTGTCATAAATGATGGCTACGTTTTCTTTCAACTCAGCAAACCACTCCGGTTGACTCTGGGCTGGTGCAGCTGGCTGAGACTGAGCTTTGGCTCTGTTATGACCCTGCCTGGCCTCCCTAGCCTTGTTTCCGAACTGGTTTTGGTTTGGATTTGGTGCAGCCGGAGCAGACCTCACTTGCCTGTGCACCCTAGTTTTCTTTGTTTCATCTACATTAATCTGCTTTCCGACCTGATTCAGCAGACCTTCTCATGTCATAGCCTTTTTCTGGTTACTGAATCAGCCAAGTTCCTAGGGTTTAAACCCTGCCTCAGAGAGACTATTGCTACCTGCTCGAAGCAATCAGCCAATCCATTTTTAGTATTCACAAAATGGCTTATGTATTATTTTAAGGATTCCTTTGGTTATTGGGCACAATGGATAATCGTGTCTCCATTGCCCTTTACTTCGTTACTTCCAACAAACTGCCTCGAAAAGCTACCCAAAAAGTGTCAAAATTCCTGATACAGCCTTGTGGCAAACTGTTGTACCATTTCAGAGCACTCCCCATAAATGATTGGGAGAATGCTCTACAAAGTAATTTGTCGTCATCATCAAAATTCATCATGAACTTTTGAATTGTTCCAAGTGATTATCCGGGTCTTTACTGCCATCGTATTTTTCCATTTTTGTACTGTCAAACCTCTTAGGAAGGTTCCCTGACAGTATCTTGGAGGGCAATGGAGATTGTCTCCAATTTCGGCCACGACTGAAAACCGTATCTTCGTTAGGAGTTGCAAAGATACCTGGTTCATCATGAAAGGCAAAAGGATCCATCACCATCCGATCTACATGTCTCCGGGTATGAGACAATCCTTTGCCTATATGCCTCTTTAACCTTCCATGCATATCCCTTTTTCTTGAGTACGTTTTGACTGACTTTTGTTTCTTTTTATAACGGCCTTCATCACTAAGGAGCTACTAGAAGATTCTTCGACTCCACCTTCACCTAAGGAGCTACTAGAAGATTCTGAGTCTGAATCAGAGCTTTCCACCGGTTTAGACCATTAAGACTTTTTTGAGCTAGCATGAGTCTTTTTCGTGCTCACATGGGTTTTTGAGGGCTCATGTTCTCTTGGGTTGTCAATATGATGAGCAACTGGCACCTTAGATTTTTCTTTTATGCCCATCGCTACCCTCTTGGCAGCCCTCAGAGCTTCTATTTCAACTTTTAACCTATCTCGCTCCTCAATGGCATATTCATCATTTTCTCCCACCACTTCGGCCAAAGCTGGTGGTACTTCCTGCTCGTCCGGATTCATCCGAACTGGTTTTTCCTGATGGTTTTGAATGCTAGATTCAGGCACCTTCTCCTCCCACTGTGGTCGCCAATTTGGTGAGGTTTATTTTCGTTTGAGGGTAATTTTGTCCAGAGTTTTGTAGTATTTAAAAGGTATTTAATGTTTGGATAGAGTGTAGAGGGAGAATTGAGCTACCTGGTTGTATTTAATTTTCATTACCCTCATTAAATGAAAGTGGTTGGATATTTATACCCTTAACCTTGGGCCAGATGGGCTTTCGGGTCGTGTTTATGGATTCGGGTCGAGTTCAAAGACCCATTAGTTTTAAGCAGGTAGATAATTAGCTTAGTCATGAAGTGATTAAGGTTTTAGTATATTTAGTTCAGTAGGTGGGCTTTATCCGAATTGCCCCTGTCCGGTCCTCATGGTGAGTGGTGATAAAATCCGGACTCATCACAATCCACATCCTATCATGATCACCTGCAGCTTAAGTTTACTGATTTGCAGAAATAAATCACTTCATTGAAAGAAAAATGTGGAAGATCGTCTAAAGAAGAAAGAAGATGATATTACCAATCTTTAAAAAAATTGCAAAGGACACAGATGATGTTGTGGATGCATATGTTGATACTGTATTGGAATCTATGAATAAGAGGGATGAATCCATTAAGTCGAATATGGTATTATTGTTTCATAATACATTCTTTAAGCACTTTATTGAGGAGTTATGAAAGTATGTATCATCCGACCAGATTCCATTTCACAATCTGTCCACGGGTGATAAATTCAATGTTTCTTCAGATGAATCCGATGAGTACGACTCTGTTGATGAATCTGAAGAAGATTCAGATGGTGAGTCTTCACAAAAGAAAGAAGAAAACAAAGGAAAATGATATAATAGAAGAAAATCAAAGGGGACGAGCCCAAAGGTTAATAATTTTAATGTGTATGTGTTTTGAATTGAAGTCCTTGATGTATGCAAGGCATTTAGTTATTTTTAGATCGGATTACTTAGTGACTTTGTTTGTATAAGCCATTGTTGTATAAAAGGAATTTTGGTGTGTGGATCGGATTTTTGTTGTATTTCAAAGGTATTTTATGTCTACTTTATGTCTTAATGCATATTCTTGCTTCAATCAATATCTGATCTAACAAAGTATTTCTATCAAAAGATGGTTAAAAACTTGGAACAATTGAACTAAAGCAACAAACTCTAATGTCACCAAGCCTTCAAAAGCTATACATTCGAAGGAAACATAACTTCAATCTAATCAAGCCATTCGAAGGTAATCCACTCGAAGGCAATGCAAATTTAATCTGGCCAAGCCATTCGAAGGTAACACAAATTTAATCTGGCCAAGACATTCGAAGGTAATCCATTCGAAGGAAATATAATGTTAATTTGGCCAAACCATTCGAAGGTAATCCATTCAAAGGCAATGCAATTTTAATTTGGCCAATCTATTTGAAGGTAATCCATTTAAAGGCAATACAACTTTAATATGGCCAATCCATTCGAAGGTAATTCATTCGAAGGCAATGCAACTTTAATCTGGTCAAGCCATTCGAAGGTAATCCATTCGAAGGCAATGCAACTTTAATCTGGCCAAACCATTTGAAGGTAATCCATTCGAAGGTAACACAACTGTAATCCCATCGGAAATAGCAAAGACATTTTTTAAGGAAAAAAAAAGATTAACTACTATTCGGACACCTCATTAAAACCTCCCCGCGCCACCAGGGTAGGAAAGAGTATGCCCCATAATTTTTCCATTGAGCTAGAACATATTAATTATTTAAAAGATAAGTTTATTCTAAGTATAAACTTAGATGTTCAACATTCTAAGGGTTCTTCAAAAGGTTTCCTTATTTATCTAAAAGCTTGTATGTTCCTTGTCTGACCTTCGCATGTACGATGTATGGTCCTTTCCAGTTCGAAGCCAGATTTCCGAACTTCTTTTCTTTGGTTTGTAAAAACACTTTTCTTAGAACTTTATGTCCCACTTGAAAATTTATCCTTCTTACTTTGGATGCAAACTTGCTTTTCATCAAGCATTGATAATACACAATATTTATATGAGCTTACTGAGCCCTTACTGTCATCTCATTATTTTCTTCGGAATAATTTTGAAATCTGAAAGGAGGAATAAAGGCTTTTATAGGTGTAATAGCATACATTCCATAGACTAAAGTAAATGAAGACTCTTGTGTGGTTGTGTGGGGAGTAGTTCGATAGGCTCATAGTACTTCTTGTAAATAACTTGGCCATTTCCCAACTACTCCCTCCAGATTCTTTTTCTAACCCATCAAAATGGTTCAGTTTGATACCTAAACTTGTCCATTTTCCTGAGGATGAAAAAGAGAAGATAAAAATCTTGAATATCTCTTTATGCACAAAATACCTCCATGTTTTTGTGGTGAAATTGAGGACCATTATCTGTAGTGATACGTCGGGGAATGCCAAACCTACAGCATATATTGGAGATAATAAACTTTATCACTGCTTTAGATATTGTCCCGGATAAGGGTGCAACTTCTACCCATTTGGGTAAGTATTCTATTTCTAAAATTATAGTGCGGCAACCCCTAGAATCCATTGAAAGAGGTCCGACTAGATCAAGCCCCCATATGTCAGATGGCACTGATTCGGGTATAGACTCCACGGGGATTGCTGGTACATGGATTGCATTTCCATACCTTTCACAAGGATCACATCTCTTTACTAATTCTCTAGCATCTTCCATAATAGGAGGTCAATAATACCCTGCCAACAAGACTATTTTAGTTAAAGCTTTATAACCACAATGTCCCGATCCTTCGCCATCATGTAGTTCTTATAGGATATTTTGAGATTCGTTGGATTCGAGACAACGGAACAAAGGCCAGCTGAATGAATTTTTATAAAAAAAAAACTTATTAGAACTACAAATCCACGAGCTTTGTACTTTAGATTTTTTTGGAAAAGCTTTGTCTTAAGGTAAAACCTCACGAGTGATAAACTCTTGGATTTCACTTCTTCAATCCTGAGAAGCCATGGTGGATACATGTAAATTCTCTCCCACATCACCTTTTATTTCTGATTTTGTGATTATGGAAGGACATTCTTGTACAAGGATCCAAGGATACGCTTTGGAATAAGCTATAGTGGCTAGGGAATCAACCATTAAATTTTCTGATCTTGGGACATGCTCATACACAACGTGTTTAAAACTAGTCGATATTTCTTTTAATACCTTTAAATACTTTATCAAGTGATCTTTCATGGTTTCATATTTCCCTTGTGTTTGATGAATGACTTACTATGAATCGCTTATCAATCGGAATCTTTTGGCATCATATATCTAACCCAATCTCAATCATGTTATTGTTGCTTCATATAGACTCATTGTTAGATGCTCTAAAACCAAAACGTATTGCTTGGTACATTGAATCCTCAAAGGGGAAAATTAAGCAAATCTTAGCTCCACGTCTCATTGTACTGGATCCACCATCAGTTTGGATTACCTATTCCTTCTTAAGCTTGCTGCCTTTTGGAGTGGAACTCAACTAAATAATCGGTTACAGCTTGAGCTTTGACGGCAGCTCGGGGTACAAATTCAATATCATAATCCTCGAGCTCAACTGACCATTTGGACATCCATCCTGATATATCCGCTTTATGTACCACATTCTTCAAGGGAAAAAAAGTTTGAATTGTCATAGAATGTGCTTGAAAATAAGGCTTCATTTTTCTAGCTGCTGTTACCAATGCCAAAACTAATTTTTCCAACTTTATATATCTTTTTTCATTTTCCAACAAGATTTTTCTTATATAGTAAATAGGGCATATATAATTATCAACTTCTCACACCAACACTGCACACACATCACACTCCAATATCGTTAGATACGTGTAAATTGTTTCCCTATATGTAGGTTTAAATTAATTTTTAGGTGAATATAGATGTTGCTTGATTTCAAAGAAATCTTGGTCACAATTTGGGGACCAATTGAAGCCTTTTGCATTTTTAAAAACTTGGAAAAATTGAGCACACTTGTCTGATGATCTTGAAATAAACCTATTTAATTCTACCAATCTTCCAGTCAATATCTGAACTTTTTTAGTATTTCGAGGTGGATCCATAGCCAACAAAGCATTCAATTGTTATGAATCAACTTGAATCTCTTTTTTACTTATAATGTAACGCAAAACATTTCCAGATCGGACACCAAATGTACATTTCTGAGGATTTAAATTCAAGTTGATGGCTTCCAAATTATAAAACATTTCTTAGAGGTCGGAGATGTGATCCTCCTTTTTAGAGATTTTAACCATCATATCATCGATATAAACTTCTACATTTCTTCCAATCTGGTTAGTAAATGCTTTATTAACTGATCGCTGATAAGTGGCCCGACATTCTTCAACCTAAAATTCATTACTTTGTAGTAGTGAAGCCCCTTATCGATAATAAAAATAGTGTGATCTTGATCACTCTGATCCATCTGTATCTGATTATACCTGGAAAAAGCATCCATGAACGATAACAACTTGTTTCCCGATGTAGAATCTACTAATTTTTCTATCTGGGGTACTGGAAATGAATCTTTGGGGCAAGCTCTGTTAAGATCCATGAAATCAATCCACATACGCCATTTCCCATTTTTATTCTTAACAAGGACAGGATTAGTAGTCCAAATAGGATACTAAGATTCTTTGATATGCCCTACCTTAGTAAACCGATCTACTTCTTGGAATATGGCTTCTGATTTTTCCCTGGAAAAAGCTCTCTTTCTTTGCGCCACCTGTCCAGCATTGGATCTAACAGATAGTTTGTGGCTAATTACACTTGTTGGTACTCTAGTTACATATTCTTTGTACCATGCAAACACATGTAGGTTACTAGATAAAAAGGATAACAATTTATCTTTAAATTCTAATGGTAATTTAGTTCCGACCCTGACGCTTTTCCCTTCTATTAAGTAATGAATTTCAACTTCTTCAACTGGGATCACAACATATGAGCCTCCCTTGAATCATCTATCTCATTTGATCTGGCTGGAATACTCTACTAATTTCTATTCTTTCCCAACTTTCATTACTTCCAACGATTTTGAAGCAAGAGCAGTGACATAACATTCCCTCGCCACTCTTTGGCTACTTCGGATAACGGTTACTTGACCTCCCACGACATATTTCAAACATTGATGGACAGTGGATACTACTGCATGCATCCTAGATAGTAAAAACTTACCAAATATAGTATTGTAAGATGTCAAATAATCAACCATTACATCAAAATCATTACCAACTTCTTGAATAGTCCTTTCCCTAACAAGACATCTCCTTAAAACTCCCCAATTACATCAGTCTAGTTGCCAGTAAAACCCGATATGGTTCTATTTGATCGTTAGGTGATTGAAGGATTCTTCATTTTCTTATAGGTTGATAAAAACAAAATATTTTCCAAACTTCCTGTATCAATCAAGGTACGTCGTATTTTATTGTCTTTAATTGACACATCAAAGAAAATAAAATGAGCAGGGATCTGATAGAGATATGTAGATATTTTCCCTTCTAACTGAGTGGTTAGACTGTTCACATGTCTTTTTCTGAGCAGGTTGAGGGCGCGGTCATAAAAGCTACCCTAAAAATGATCAAATATTCAAAGTAGCTGCACAAATCGGACATTGTTACCGTTTTTTCATCTATCACCCCAATTTGGTTCCGATCCGAATCAGGGTTTAAGTATTCCAAATTTATATCAAAACATTTGATAATTACCATAACATCCTCTTGTTTAGATGTCTTCATACTCTGTCTTTGAACATTTGGTGATGCCATATGTGTTGTACTTGCACTAGGATGGACACGCGTATTAACTTTCCTATTGCCCCCGTGCTTTTTAACAAAAGCAGATAACTACCCATTTTGATCAAGGTTTAAACTTCTTGTTTTAAGGAAATGCAGTATTGGGTATCATGGCCCACATCATTATGGTATCTACAAAAATGAGTATTCTGATTTTCTTTAGGAGATTGAATTTATGTCGGACTTTAGAAATGCACAGTATTCTTAGTTCTATCATAAATAGTAGCTACATTTTCACCTAATTCAGCAAATCATTCAGGTTGGACCCATTGAATCATTCGTGGTCTAAACTGTTGGCCCTGATTTGATTGGCTTTGTCTAGGCTGATGTGAACCTTTTCTGGGATACTTAGGTCGGTAATTGACGGTAGCTTGGGATTGAGTACTGGCTTGTAGGATAGAAATTGTTGGAGAATACATATTATGGCATGGTACTCGAGACTATTTAATTTCCTCCACTGTAATTAGATTTCCAACTTGATTCAATAAACTTCACCAAGTAATCGTTTTTTTTCGAGTTACTGAATCAGCCAAACCACCCGACATTAAACCTTGCCTTAAAGAAGTGGAAGATATTTGCTCAAAATAATCAGCCAATCCATTCTTTCTATTCACAAAGCGGCTGATGTAGTCCTTTAAAGACTCATTTGGTTCTTGTGTGCAATGAATAATAGTATCACCATTTTCTTTAAGCTATTCACTTCCCATAAATTTCCCCTTAAAGGCCATCCAGAACATATCAAAGTTTTTAATAGATCCCAGTGGTAAACTATTATACCATTTTAATGCACTCCATTTGAAAGTATGCAAAAAGTCCCAGCATAATAGTTTATAATCATCATCTCAATTCATAATGAAATTTTTGGACTATTCAAGGTGATTATCAGGATCTTTGCTTTCATAATATTTCTCTATCTTAGAGTTATCAAACCACTTTGGTAGATGTTCAGAAAGAACATTTGAGGACAAAGGGGATTACCTCTAGTTATGACTTCGGCTAAACATATGATCCTCGTCAGGAGTGGCAATACCTGATTCGGACTAGATAGTAAACTGATCGCTTAACAAATGATCAATACCATAATATGCTGATCCCTTTACTTTCTCTTGATATTTCTTCTTTTTCCCTTTGCTCTTTATTTCTCTTTTCTTAGAATGTTTTTTAGTTTACCTCTCTTTTTTCTTCTGACGCCCATGGTTACTACCCGATGACGAAGAAGAATTATGAGATTCAGATTCGGTGGTTAAGTTTCCAACAGAATCTGATGTGTTCATCAACTTCTTAGCCCGATGTTCCTTTTTCGATCCTATGTGAGCCTTCAGGGACTAATCACTTTTATCTTGTTTGTAATTTTTACCAGGCTCATCTATGATAATACATCCCGCATCGAACTTTTCTTTTAACTCTTTTTCAGGTTGCCTTTGGGACCTTAAAGCTTCAATCTCATCCATTAGCTGATTACGCTCTTCTTGTATGAACTGTCTTTCTTTTGTATTATGATTGACATAAGATATAGTAGCATGCTCATTTTCACCTCTTACCCCCTCATTGTCAAGAGGGGGTAATTCTTGTGTGTCAAAATCCATGTATCAAAGAACTCTGAAGTACAATCCGCAAGTATGGTTTTGAATAAAGATATTCAAGCAACTCACGCTCCCACTACGGCCGCCAATCTGATAATGGTAAAATCAGATTTAAAGATAGTTTTGGAAATTGTTAAGTTTCAATGGTGTTAAATTCTTAGTATGAGTTAGATATAGAAATGAGCTGCTTGTATTTAATAGAGAGGCAAAACAGTCCAACCTATTTAATGTTGTTTGTTGAACTACTTATACTCTTCTTGGATCCATGGGCCATTCGGGTTGTACTATAAGTATGGGTCAATCTCACGAGCCCCCAGGCCTATAAACAAATGTACTAGGCACCAAGCTTAGTCACTAACCACACTAAGCATACTGCTTATTCATTGAATTTAGTTGTCTGGTCTGAACTGCCCCTCTAAGCAAAATTCGACCCACTTTACTGGTTGGGTCCTCCAACATAATCTGACCCTATCAATATTGATCCCCCATACCATCGTTCATAATCATATAAAGTATTTGTTCCAAAGGGTTTGTGAACTGATTAGTTATGTTATACTCAAAATTTGGGGTTTGAAGTATATGTCGAGATCCACTTTATTTCTTAGACTTATTCTATATTCGTTATCCTTGACTTTGACTGACTTGCCTCTTCGAATAGTGTTTATCACCCAAATTTCTCTTTCTCCTATAACTATGAACTCATTCAGACGTATGGGAATGCCCATCTAAATAAGAGATAGGTGATTCAATAGACTCTGAAGGAATGTACCTATGTTTATATTTCTTTTCTCTTCTAGAAGAACGATAGCTTTGATCCATCTGAAATTGAACTTCCCAACGATTACATCTTCATCAAACAATCTCTCCACGATTCTCATCGAAAGAACCCACCAAATTTATACCTTCCTCCACTCTTTGAACCTCATATGGACCCTTCTTGGTTTAAACAAAACAGATTGTTCCCTTTGAACCAACCGATCATTTAGTTCAGCTATTTGTTCTAATAACTGATTTCTAAGATCTTCTAAAACTAATTGGTTGCGTTGATCCTCCCACTGTTGATCAATTTGAGCTTTCCTTTGTCCAATACCTGCCTCTACTAATTCTCCCTTTACGAACATTGTTGGATCTACTGCCGCTTCGGGATCCATATATCGCATTGATTCAAACGTAGATTTTCAATAGTTTCTGGTTTCAAATCTGATATCTAGGTACCAAACGTGCCTCCCACTGTGGTCTTCACTGATCGCTTCTTGAATAATTGGAAGCGAATATATGGTATTTGGTTTTGAAGAATTCTTAGAGTAGTCAATCGAATCGCTAGAGAGAGAAAGTGTCAAACGAATCGTAGAGAGAGAAAGTGTAAATGTTAAAGTCAAAGAATAATGATTGATTCTTTTTTCTAAGATAAAGTACACATATTTATAGGGGTGTCAAGTTCCATGTAACAAACATACACTTCATGTACTCGACTTTTCACCTATATTAAGTAAAAAAATATTTATTGACATATTGCATCTTTAGTCATTTAAGTTTCTATCCTACTTAAAATCTTACTTACACATTATTTGTGGATCTTTTAATCCTTCTAAACTAATTATTTTGGTTCGCATTAATTACATAAATGTCACCTCATGATTCCTTCATTATATAAGAACTCAGGAAGGTTTGGAAACATAATCCAGACTGGTGTTGTTAGGGATTCAATTTTAAGATTGAAATATGATTGCCACTTGAGCAAATCTCATCGAAGATTTCTCTGTCATACATTTATTTTCCATAATTTGCAAAGATCATATTTCGGTGTAAACTCTATTAAAACGCGTCTTGCATCCCAAAAAGAATATTCACTTCTCATCTAATATTAAATGAGTTTAAAAACTTCTTCATACGGAGTAACTAAAACTTAACTATAACAAACCTTTCAAATAAGGGAAATTTTGTAGATTCAAAGAGTTTTCTCCTTATTCGCTGAGTATTGATTATATATTACAATATTAAAGATTAAGATAATGAATTAAATTATTCATTATGCTTTCATCTTTATTTGTCATATCAAATACAGGATTGTTTATGAAAACGAAATTCTATATACTATAGTGTGATTAGTACTTTCTTTGTTTCGAATATTCCGCTGTTTTTTTGGCGGCCCTGAGAGCTCTGCTGCCTATATGTTCTTCTCCGGAATTTTTTGAGGAAAACCTTTGTTCTTTTGATTTAAATCTTGTGAATGTTTACCTTTGTAGGTGCTCTTTTGGATTCCGGCCTTTATTCTTGGAGCCTTTTCAGGTTCTAATATTATTTAAAATTTTAATTCTTATCAGAAACTGTTACTTATCCATAAATAAATATAATATGAAAAAATTTGATATATTTTACGAGTCAACTTATCCATAAATAAATATAATATAAAATTAAAATTAATCTTTAACAAGTGCATCATCACTGAATCGCAATTCATAAATTTTAAGTAAATATTTTCTACATCCGAATGTAACATTAAGAATCACTATCATCTTCTTTTTATCTTGAAGGTCTATTACAGGAGCAATATCATAAAATTCGAATAGAAGAGATAAACATAGAGCTAGAATTTTCTTTTCACTGTATGGTTAAGGACGCGAGTAATAACAATACACACAGATCAGTAGCATTACAACTATGAAGCAAATACGTGGTGCGATCTATTTGAAGAGTAAAAGACTCGATTAAGCAACCAGAAAGAATCAGCAACTTGAGAAAAACCATCTTGGTTACGATGCCATCCGAATAAGGCATGAGTTCTGTTCTTTATCTCTAATGTTCCATGCCCGAAACTAGCTTCGCGATAAGCCGAGTAGCTTGGCTGCGGCTGTGTCATCCTGCAAATAATGGCAACATATTTCATTACATTGATAATACGCTGACGCTGATATATAAGGAGAATCAGTGTAGAAATGAAAGGTACATACTCTGTTACAAGTCCTTCTAGATTTCCTCCGTCTCCAATCGTTATATAAACAGGTGCAGATGGATCACTTACGGGTTCACACAATCCATTTACAATATTATAGGCAATATTCGATACACGTTCCTGCAATCTCAAACACACTTCTTAATCATCACTTAGTATCACTTAGTATGCACCTGTAGTGTTGAAAAATAAAGAGTTTGACTTACGGATCGTTCGTAGGCATGAACATGTCCGGAAAAGACAACATCAACCTTGTATTTTACAAACCACGGCTCGTACATTACTCTCATTGTCTCTCCTTCCATGTAATGGTGTACATAACTACTGTACATTGGAGAATGCATAAGAACAATGAGCCATGGAGTTTCTGTCCTGTTCACTTTGGGGAGCTCTAACTCTAGCCATTTGTTTTGTGGAGTGTATTTTCCTGAAGACATTATGTATATTCTACTCATTAACAAACCTAAAGTATCATTAGGAAAAAAAAGATTTTCTCGACTAAGTTGTAATTCTTTAACACTTTTCTCAATGTAAACCACTCAATCCTCTCTAACTCCGTAATACCAACAGCATATGTCTTTCTTAGGACCCGTAATAACTAAAACATGATATTTGATTTTATGTTCAGTGTTTGTTTCGTTGCAAGCCAATATAGTAGGAACTCGGGGTTGGAAATTATTTATTTTCAAATTTTATGAAAGTAAAGAGGTTTACTCCAGTGTAGTAAGACGTGATTTCTAAATGTGAGCTTGTACAAAAAAAGAGTTTCACATATAAAGAACTTTTCATTCTTCTATAATACTTGTCACACTATAATGTCGAGATTTGGGAGACCAAACAGTCAGAACGTTAATATCAAAGAGCCTGATTCGTACCGAAAGCTGAGTAGGAGGACATGACTATGATATAAGCTGACGCTCTCTTGATGGAGTACCACATCGGAGACGTACTACCTGAAGATTTGTACGGCACATGATACCGGTGAACATAAGGCTTGAATGGTATAGTTTCACCCTGAAACCAAAACCAGCGTCGTTGATCACAACATATTTCAAGGCAAGACTAAAATCTGCACAAAATTTGTTAAATCGTCGAACGAAATTTGTTTTTCATAATTATGGTAAAACTGTTTGTTAGTAAAAATAATCTCAAAAAATCGCATATGAATTAACAAACCAATTAAAAATATGTAAAAAGTGCAAGCCATAATAATTACTCAATGTTTAAAAGTGCAAAGAGCGAGGGTACATACTATCTCAGGAACAAAGTCGATTTCGTGATTCCCCGCAGTCCAGATCCAAGGTTGATATGCTGCGCTCCTCTCGACGAACCTTCCCCATGAATCCCACCTCGTGTTGTCATGAAAGGGATAAGCATCTGCATACGAGAGATCTCCAACAAACAGCAATGTATTTCCTTTAACCGGGTTTAGCTCGTAATGCGCTACTGTCCTATTTGAATCGTATGTTTGCCCAAGATCCCCTGCTCATTGAACAACAACATATTATAAGAGTAAGAAGACAAAATCTCAGCCTTGTAAGACTCGAATGACAGAGATATCTAAAAGTTACTCTGTTGGTGCAAGAAGGAACTATTTTTTCCATACCCCAAGGAAAACTAGAGAGAAAATATTTGCATTCTCATAAGAGTTGGAAACTTTTAAACAACTAAAGACTATCAGGTTTTCTACTTTTCTCTTCTCTTTTTCAAACTTTCCTGCATTTATTTCCCGCAAATTCTTCAACACACAAACAAACCACAATTCTTAATGTTGGACTCAAGCCAGTCAAAGCGATAATCTAGTCATTCTACCTCAGCTTGTGAACAAAAAGAGCTGTTTGAGCTCGAGCTCGAGCTCAAGCTCAAGCCCGGAATTATATATTCAGTGCAGTTCGAGCTCGGTTTTAAAAAAGTTCAAGAACCTGAGCTCAATTCCTGCTCAGCCCAAAATCCTAACATTCATCTCTTTTAACATTATCCGAACAGCTCACGAATAGTTGTGAGTGTTATCGAGATATTCAAACTCGGCCGGATAAGGAAGTCGAGCTATGTTTGAAAATCATCAAATTAAGCCAAACTCAATCTATTCGTTCACGTACTCAACACAAATTTATCAGAAAATCAAGTGGTTAAGAGTGAACAAATCAAGTCACAATTTAGAACCAGGAAAATACCAATAAGGCCAAAAGTATATGGGACATCAGGTCCAACCTCCGGCGGGGTAACAAACCAGAACTTCCGTGCAGCATCACCAGACCCAACAACATAGTAATATTTTGTATCAGCCTGCAAAATGCATTAACACATAAAAAAAATGAAAACAAGCCTCCCGAATCTTCAAATTTCTCAGAAAAGAACACCACATACATACCTCCAAGTTCTTGACAGTACAGTGATGGATATAACCAGAAGTGTAATTGAAGTACTTGTAGGTGACAACAATCCCTTTTGCACTCATTTTCAGCGTACTGTTTTCAGCCCAATAAAGCACCGTTTTACTACCAGGCTCGTCCGGAGTAACCCAAGAGATGATCACGCCTTTGCCTTCGTGATCACCTTGTGTTATATGGACCTTTAATAATCACATCCCGTACTCAAGAGTCAGTCAATTTTAGACAAAACAAGAAACAAACATCGAATCGCTGTAATAAAAAAAGCAGAAGATCAATTTCGAAAATCACGGACCTGTTGAGGAGCGTTGTAACCAGGGGGGACCCTAAACACATCACTATCAATTGGCATATCGTTCGAAAGATCTTTGTTCCTCACGAAATCGCTTGTCTTTCCTCCATTACAGAGCTTTATAGTATCAGACCCTAATCCGATACAAACGAAAATGAAAACGAAGAAGCAGTTGGATCTCGATCTGGGGTCCATGGCAACCACCAGTGAACAACAACAGGCGACGATTCGAGTTTGGGTCTCAGATTGACGAGGTAGTAAAATAGTAGTGAGTGTGTACATATGGCAGGAGGAATATCCATTGCAAGAGATCCGAATCTAATCACTAGTTTCGAGAAGATAACATATACAATTACCTCTTCGTCATAAAAAACGATAGAGATAGTAGAGATCGTGTTAAACACTCGATTTGGTCTCAGGAGACTATATGCCCTTCGTACTTCCTCTGTGATCCAGTCCAACGAAAATATCCTTAAAACAAAATACCTATGTAACCTATAAGAGTTCTCCTTTATCGTAACTGCGTTTATTATTATTATTAGACTAATAAAATTCGTTGATTAGCCAATGTCGTTAAAATTCCTCGCGTTAAATTGATTGTTTAACATTAGCCAGTAAAGAATTTTTTTTTATTCAAACGTAACTTTTATTAATAATTGAAAGTCTTATAAAGATTGAAGATTTATAATACAAATTACAAAACTTCAAAATTAAACATGAAGAAGAAAAGGCGCCTTTCCTCCAAGCAAGGATGAAATTTTCGAAATCCTTATCTTAATCAGTGCAGATCAAAACATCCGAAAATTGGAGACCATTTTCGAAAAACTCCACCGAAATCACCATTACTGATATATATATATATATATATATATATATATATATATATATATATATATATATATATATATATCCAAGTTTTTCTATCTCATGACCACATTCTGAATGGATCTCCGCTTCTTCCTCTCCTCTGCTTCATATTGGCAGAGTCTTCATGCTTGAAACAAAGAAAATCAAACAAGAAACGAGAACTAGAGAGAGAATTAATCTTGGTTAATATAGCCCAAGCCAATCCCTTCGAAGAAGACTATAGCCAGCAGCTTTGAAGTAGCGTCAAAGTGATTAAAGGTGAATTTTTGCTTACATTTCAGAGTCCATTTCGCAAGCTAGTCTACGACTTGGTTCTGGACTCTTGAAATGTGTTTAATCGTCATGTTCGAGTTAATTAGCTTCCTACAAGCTATCCTAATTGCATCTTCGAACCATGAGTCAATTTTATTAGCTAATTGATTTATTAAAATTAACGAATCGGATTCAATATCAACCTCAGTCCAATTGTTTTTGTAGCAGATTATCAAGCCTTCAAGCAAGGCTCTGAATTTAGTAAGAATAGGTGAAAGCTTACCAAACATGATGCATGTACCTTGAACAATATCGTCATTACTATTTCTGATAAGAATACCTCCACAAGACTCACCACTATGAGCGCAAGCCTCATCTGCATTCATCTTTAATCTTCCGCTTATCGTGGCATTCCACTTCAGGTAAACTGGTTTTTTTATGCTTTCAGTTGATTTGCAGCCTAGCGAAGTTCTTATATTCAAAGACTTGAATCAGTGCTTGTAGTTAAGATTGTTAGAAATATCGATACCTTTGATAATGTTAATGATCAGATCAATGGAATTCTTAACATTTGGCTGCATTCCTTTGAATTTCAAATTGTTTCCAGCTTTCTGAATGACCCAACGAACAATCTGAGGGACTAGATGAGTTATGTGAATTTTTTGTTTAAAAAACAGAACCAACATCTAATCATATGTGATATAACCATGAACCGATTAATTTTAATCTTGAATAGGCAGCCAAAGAAGTTCCATAATTGCCAGGAAAAATTGTAGCTGACAAAAATATGGTTTTTATCTTCGCAATTGTTGCAAAACTAGCACTTGGAAGAAATATTTAGATGCCTTTTCATCATGATAGAACCTATCGCAATAAAGTTTTTAATGAGATTCCAACATATGAAAGAGAACTTCCTGGGAAGGTAAGGGCTCCAGATTTTCTTGAAAATGCTTGATTGAACATGCTTGGTTTCAAGGCTGTTCCATGTAAGTTTCATGTTAAAATTGTTATCATTATAGTGCTTCCAAGTCAGTAAGTCATCTTTATTAGGGTTTACTTTGAGAGAGTTGATGATGCCCAATCTTTCATTGGATAAGAAACCTTGCATAGCATTAATATCTCATGACTCATTCTTCCAAAACATTTGAACCTTAGCATCCACGTACCAGCATATACAGTCATTATTGTTAGCACTAGCAATTGAAGACAGGTTGTGCCATGAGTCCATCCAGAAATCCATCTCTCTTTTTCCAAGATTCCAATGAAGGTTTCCCTCTACTTGATCTCTTATACCTATTAATCTTTTCCAAACTAAAGAACCTAGTCTATTAGTAGCTTTTAAGGGATGAATGGTTTTACAATATATGATGTGCATTATGTTGGACCAAAAATACTTTTTTTTCAAAAGGCAAACCACAGCTTTTGAGAGAAGGTTTGCTGAATATCATCCAACTATCTGATATTCAACCCTCCCTCCCCAAAAGGTTTGCAAAGGGATACCCAAGAGGACCAGTGAATTAAATTCACATTGTACTTAGATCTCCAAAGGAATCCGTTGAAAATCGTTTCCAGTTTCTTGATGATGTTTTTAGGTAATAAACAGCTTTGCATTCAGTGGTGACTAATAGGAAGAAGGACGTTAGTAATCAAAGATAATCTTCATCCATAAGAAAGGAATTTATTATCCATTCAGTAATCCTATCGTTCACTTTATCTAGAATAGAGTGAAAGATCTTTCCTTTATTATTGTTAGAGAGTGTTATCCCCAGATGAGTGGTAGGAAGAAAGTCCACAACAAAGCCAGTTTGAACTTTCAAATTTTTAATTCTCGTAGGATGAGCTTTCGAGGATATAACAATCTTTGTTTTTTGCTTGTTTATAGATTTCCCATAAATATTTTGATACCTGTCAATGAACCAGCTCAAAGTGTCTATTAAAGAAGGCAATCTATTAGTAAACACCAATATATCATCAGCAAACTCTATACATGGAATTAGGTAGTCAGTTCTTGCTGCAAATTTTAGCTTAATGTTTCTGTTAAAAAAATTATGCATTCCTCTGACCATTACCTCTTCCCCGAGAATGAAAAGGCTTGGAGATAATGGATCTTCTTGCCATAATCCTCTCATCATGTGAAAATAATCATAAACTTCCCCATTAATAAGCTTTGAAATGTGAACATTACTGATCATTTTCTGAATAAGACGGATGAAATCAGTAGAGAAACCAAACGAGAGTAGCATTTTGAACAAGAAGGCATGGGAAATCCTATTGAATGCCTTGGATATGTCGAGATGGGTCATGATATTTCCTGCTTTAGGATTTCTGTTAATGTCGTGAATAAGCTTTTTAACAATCATGGTATTATTGTGAATCAGCATACCTTTTACAAAAGCACTCTGCACATTGGAAACAATTATTTGTAAGATATTATATAGTCTCTTGTTTATAAGACTTGAAAGGATTCTATTCATCATGGTGCATAGCCCGATCGGTCAATAATTACTCCACAAAGTAGGATTAGTACTTTTGGGAATTAAACGGATGCCTATGGAAAATATACTAATAGGAATATAATTATCGTTCAGGAAAGCATTAAAGGCAATGCATTGGTCAGTTTTGATGGTGTTCCAGCACACTTTGAAAAAGAAAATGTTGAAGCCATCAATGCTCGGGGCATTGTCACTCTTCATATCATTAATAATTCTCCAAATTTCCTCTTCATTGGTAGGCTTGAGCAAAGCATCATTATCTTCCGTAGTGACCATGGAAGAGATACAGTCAAAAAGGCTATCTTGAAACAGACTGGACTCATCATTGCTGTTGTTATAGGGAGATGAAGCTATTATATTCTTAAAATAATTTGCAACAGAATTCCCCATATCCTTCTTATTCTGGATCCAGGTATCACCCTTATTAATACTTTTAATTTCATTCTTTCTTTTCTTTTTAGACACACAGGCATAATATAACTTGGAGCTGCCATCACCATCCTTTAACCAACTGTTAAAGCATTTTTGCTTCCAGAAAACTTCTTCATTTCTAAGAGCTTGCATGTGAAGGCTATTGGCTTTAGAGAGATTAACTTTTGAATTTTTATTATTACTGGTGTAATGAAGTATTTCCATCTTCCGAACATTCTTCTCAGTAGCTTTGACATTGTCAAAGATATTACCAAAGTGCATTGTATTCCAATATTTTAGACAAAGCTTTAGCCTCCTCAGCTTATACCAGAAAATATGGCTTGGTTTGCGATGAATAGGCATATTCCAGTCCTGATCAACAATAATTAAGAAACCATCATCGTTAGACCACATGTTTAAAAACTTAAAACTTTTCTTTTTATTGATAGAAAGAAGAATATTAGAGTGGGTAACAGTTATAAGAAGAGGAGCATGGTCTGAATAAGTTCTGACCATGTGAAAAACCTGTGTTTCCTTGAAAGTAATCAACCAATTATCATTGATAAGAGCACGGTCAAGCCTCTTCCATGTAGTACTTTTAGACCAGGTGAATTTAGATCCTCTATACCCAGCATCCTCGATATTGCAGGTTCTGATGGTGTCATTAAAATTGTCTATACTAGTCTGGCAGTTTGAGGTGCAGCCCAGCTGCTCATCATGAGAGGAAATGATATTGTAATCACCAGCACACATCCAAGATTTATTTGAATCATCAAAACTCATTAAACTATTCAAAAGTTCAATTCTTTGAAGACGCTGGCATTTAACATAAATTGAAGTAAAGTAAAAACTTTCCTCAATACTAGGATAGTTCACGTCCATATGTAAACATTGATCCATGTTTTGAATAATGTTTATCTTGATATCATCCATCCAGAAGATCCATATCTTATTGGATATATTAACAATATATCCATTGAAACCAAGAGACCTAGCAATCTCCTCCATTTTATCAATCCTAACCATAGATTCCTGTATAGCAGGAATCTTAATTCTTTCAGTCATGATCATAGATGTCAGCCCTCTCACAGTTGACTTATTGTTAAGACCCCTTGCATTCCAACTAATAATTATGATCATTATCAGAGTAAGATTTTTGAAGTTTGTCCCCTGAATTTTTAAGGGACTTGATTGTCAGTTTACTTGTTGATCTTCTTCTTTTTGCAGATTTCAATTTAGTCTTGATGATCTCATTGAAGATTTGATCAGGTTAGAAGGAAGGAGTGACAATGTTTTCAGGATCCGGAGTATATGTATTGTCAATTCCCTAAAGACTGTATTAAGAGCTTTATTCTTCCAGTTTCTTCATGGCTTCGATGATTTCAGTGCTATCTTTTGGAGAAGAATCTTTACAAGATTCAACATGTTCATCCACTATGTTTACATGTTTAAGGTTTTGAGTAATTTGGTCATGAAAAGACTGACTTTGAATGTTCTGATCTTGAACTGGTTGATTATTACTTTCATCTTTCTTTGAATCATGGTCTTTTTGGGTAATGGTTTACTTGATTTTCCTCTTGTAAACTTTGAATTTAGTTTGAATTATTTTGGATTTATTATTGGTGTGGATTATTTTCAACTGAGGTTAATTTTGTCTAGAGTTTTGTGATGTTTCAATAGTATTTAATGTGTGGATAGATTGTAGTAAGAGATTTGAGCTGCCTGGTTGTATTAAATGTTCATTAACCTCATTAATAAAATTGGTTGGGTATTTATACCCTTAATTATGGGCCACATGGGCTTTCAGGTCAACTTATGAATTCGGGTCGAGTTCAATGACCCATTAATCTTTAAGCAATTAATTAATTAGCTTAGTCATGAAGTGATTTAGGTTTTAATACATTTAGTCCTCTTCGGATGGTTCAGTGGGTGGTTTTTGTCCGAATTGCCCCTGTCCGGTTCCCTTAGGGAGTGGTGAAAAAATCCGGACTCATCAGTAGCCCCTTTTTTAGGTTATGTTCGACGACCTTTGACAAGACCTAAAAAATAGTTCAAGTGTACCCATAACTATGTCCGGACATTTCGAAATGTGTAACGACTTTATCCGGACTGATTGAAACCCTTAGAAGCTGAACGGTTTTGCCAGAGATAGTGGGACACGTGTCCTTCTCTGATTCGCCTCACCGACCGTTTTTCTTCTAGAATGACGCTTTCACTTACTTCGAAAAGTAACCTCTTAATTAATGTTGGTGACATCGGCGTCGTCTTTAATCATTACACCTATCTTTTCGTATTCTCTTAGGTATCATAGCATAATTTGTTCTTTTAGTATAAATTAGTCCACTTTTCATTGTTTTACCATCTTCATTATCTCTACTCTGTTAATCTTCAAAGCTTTTACCTCTTAAAAAACCCTTCTTTTATTGTGAGTTTATGTTCACAGTAAGAAACACCCTAGTAAAAGGTGGGTGGCTCAACTTGTCGGAGTTAGAAAAAGCTCAAAAATTCGAACGAGAAAAGCGCATTGTTGTGGGCCTCCCTGTATCTCTTGTTGACAAGTCTAATACACCAAGCTCGGAGCCTGATCGGGGTTTATCTTCTGCCAAAATTTCTAAACCCAGAAGGTTATTCTAGCCCAACCTTTCTCCAATTGCTTCAGGCTCATCTCATCTGTTCAAGAATCAGAGCCCGTTGTTGAACCAGAACAGGCGGTTACAAGACTTAGGAAACCTTCCCCATTCATTGCTATGGGATCAGACGCTGATATTTCCCCAGAGGAGCTAGTAGATCGACGAATGGGTCGTTTGGTAAAAGGGCAGGCTGCTACAGCACAACCTAGACCTCCAAAATCCACGCCTTCTAAGTCTGGGGCTAAGAGTAACACTACAGGGTCAGAAGTACCCATTAAAATTCCCAAGGACAAGCTATCCGGTCCGGAGGCAACCAGTTCAAGCCTTCGGAAAGAGACCTCCGAATCTGAGCCCCAACCGGACTCTAGACCACAAGAGGAGAAGAATGCTCAATAATCTGGAGGGCCTACTGAGCCAACCACTAGCTCTTCTCTCCCGAAAACAGCTGACAATCCTTCTATGGTAATGGAAGATGTAATGGAGGACAGCATCGAAGAAGCCCCTTTTGAGACTGATGTCTTCGGGCAAACAAGCGAGACTGCCATCACCAAGAAGAACAAAGGCAAAGAGAAAGTGTGTTTAAAGCATCCGGACCTGCCGGAGTGCCTTGTAGGAAAAGTGTGGCCTTGTTTCCACAAAGTAAGTGTAAAATATCTGCTAGCCATGCAGAAGATCAATTATGCTTTTATTCATACAGCTGAACTTGGCCGGATGAGGACGAAGTGGGGGATTCCGGAAAATGTTAAAGTGAGGATACCAGTTGATCCGGAGACGCCCATGGATTGCAAACTCAGTGAGATAGTTTTCTACACCGAGTTATTTAAATGAGGGCTTAGGTTTCCCTTGGACCCAGAAATAGTCAGATATTTCCATCTGATAAAGCTTTGCCCAAGTCAACTAAGCCCTAATGCCTGGTTCACCCTTATGGCATGTATCATGGCTTCCAGGCTCTCCGGAATTCATCTTCCGATGGAGCAATTCGCTGCTGTAGCAAGCCTCTGCAGAAACCATGTCATCCCTTTTTATCACTTTAACATGAGCGATGATTACAAGGCGGTGGATGACTTACTTGAGTCGGAGAAAAGCTGGAAGACTCAATTTATGTTCATCAGTGGTGCCTGGGAGAATGGGAAGAAAATTAAAGCTGGTGTCAACCCAAGCATGCTTACCACTAGATGACAAAGTGATGGTAAAAATCTCATTACATACTTCTACTTTTACTTATAAAAAAATTGTTTATCTAATTCCTCTTCTTTTGTTTTTTGGTAGTGCTGCCCAAGGATTTCAATGATTACTTAGAGGTTGGGCAGACTACTTGTGACAAGCTAAATGCTTGGGCTGCTAAGAAATGGGGAAACCGCTTCCACAACTGTTTTACCAGAGGAAATTTAACAAGATCCCATCTTTGGAATACACCCGACCGGAGGGACTTGTCTTGGGAGGAATTAACCAATCCACCCTCTCCGGGAGTGATTCTCCAGAAGACAGAGGGAAAAGATGGGAAATTGGTCTTGTCGGGCAGAGCTAAAGCCCCAAGCAAAATGAAGGGAAAGAAAGTTAAGGCCAAGCAAGGCGTGGTTGAGGTTAATCCTACCGAGGTGCAGGAAGTTGTCCCAACAAACCCAAAGGGACAAGATCAAGGGCAGATTGATGTTGCCTTATTGCAAGTGGTGGAACATGAAAGCACCAAGGAAGTAGCTGGGTCTCCAAAACCCCAAAAGGCTCCCAAAAAGGACAGAAAACGAGGAGCAGAAGGTGGAGACAGGGAGGCCAAGAAAAAGAAAACCTCAAAGGGAGATGAAGTTTCTCTCCGGGCTTCGGAGTCTCTACCTCCAGTTGACCCAGCTGACCCCACTCAAGCAGAAGAAATTCCAAGTGACTTTCACACTAGAGAGGGTGCCAGAGGGGATATTAACATTGATGGTGTCGACATCACAGGGCTTCAAGGGATTGGTCTTTACTTTGAAGACTTTGCCAAGGATGATTTTGCTGGACCCTACCCCCCCCCCCCCCCCAAGCTCTTCGAAAATCGTCACTTTCAATAGCAAGTCGTTTCTGTTTCGAGTGAGAGAGACATCATCACCCACTCCTTATTAAGAAATATCCAGCTAATGCGTACCTTAGAGAAGCAAGTGCGCAATGAGTCAGCCATCATCAATACCCTCAACTTTGACAAAGAGAAGCTTTCTAGTGACCTCATTAATGCCAACCAAAATGCTAAGGCATTGAAGAAAGAGAATGAGAAGTTGAAGAAACGTCAAGAGGACTTGGTCACCAGGCTGGCCACTTAGGAGGGAGTTGTCAAAGAAATCCAATTGAAGCAATCTGATCTGGAAAGAAACCTTTTTTCTTCAAAAGAGGAGGTGAAGGCTAAAGATAGCATCATTCAGACCCTAACCAATGACAAGATTTCACTTGAAAACATTGCGTCCAAGGCTGAACAAGAAAAAGCTGACTTGTTAAGGGAGCAGGAGAAAACAATCCAGGCTAGGATTGATGCTTATACCAACGAGGTGATAGATTCTTAGGAGGAAAGGTATGCCGAAGTCAAGTCAGATATGGTCCTGCTCTTTCATGAAAAATTTCCGAAGAGGAGACTGGGAGATTTATGGTGATTCGTGGAATACGAAGACCTTCCCCACCATACCATGGCTGATGGCGATAAGCATAACTACTCCAGTGGCTGGGATGACACAAACTGTGAAGAGGAAAAGACTGGGGAGAGTCCGGATGATAACCCAAAGAAGAAGAAGACAAGTGAGGCTGAGCCATCTAAGAAAGCTCAGTTTTAAAGTATCAACTATCTTTTTAATTTTCTGTGATTGAACCAAAGTCCTTGGATGGCCAAGACATTTTTTGTAACCCTGTCCGGCCCTTGTCCGGATAAACCTTTCTGTTTTGAGAATTCAAAGTCCTTGGATGGCCAAAGCATTTTGTACATCTTAATGGGTAGTTTCATTTTACACAACTCTTGCATTGTTTCATAGTTTTTCAACTTTGGTGGCTAATGTTTAAACAGCCCTTAGTTATTTTACAAGTATTTTAAAGTGAGAGTGTTTAAATTCTCTGATGACAAATGTTTAATCAGTCATCACTCCACCAATTCAATCCGGTCTGCCATAAAAAAATTCAAAGAAAACTATTAACTGAAACACTCTGAATCTTTTAAGAAGGCATCATATTTTATAAAAAAGACCGGACACCTCATTAAAACCTCCCCGAGCTACCAGGGAGGAAAGAATATGCCCCCAAATATTTACATGAACTTTTAAACAAGTAAATATTTACATAGTTTTTATTCCAAGTACAACCGGAGGTGCTAAATGTTCCAGGGGTGATTCAAAATCCTTCCATCCTTATCTTGGAGCCACTATGTCCCAGGCTTAAGCTTTTCGCTGACCACATTGGGTCCTTCCCAAGTTGGAGCTAGCTTTCCGAACTGCTTCTCCTTGGTATGTAGGAAGAGTTTCCTCAATATTTTATCCCTTGGTTTAAAATCCTTTCTCTTAATAATAGAAGCAAACCTGCTTCTCATCAACCCTTTATAGTGTGTGGTTCTAAGGTGAGCCTTAACTCTTCTTTCTTCCATTAAGTCAAGCTGGCCTCTGACTTCCACTTCATTAGCGTGTTCGGAAAAATTGTGAACTCGAAAGGAAGGAAGAGTAGCCTCTATTGGAGCTATGGAATCCATCCCATATACTAAGGCAAAGGGAGACTCTTGTGTTGCAGCCCCGGGAGTGGTCCGGTAAGCCTATAAGACTTCTTGTAGAAAACTTGGCCATTTTCCAACAGCTCCCTCTAAATTCTTTTTAAGACCGTACAGTATTGTCCTGTTAGCCACTTCAACTTGACCGTTTGCCTGTGGGTGGAAAGGAGAAGAGAAACAGTGTTGAATGCCTTTAGAGGCACAGAAAGTCTCTATTTCCTTGTTGTCGAATTATGGCCCATTGTATGTAGTTATCTTCTGTGGAACTCCAAATCTGCAACAAATGTTAGACAGGAAGAATTTGATAACCGCTTTCAAGGTAGTTCCTGCCAATGGGGCTGCTTCGATCCACTTTGAAAAGTAATCAATGACAACAATTATAGTTCTACACCCCCGGACGCCATGGGTAGAGGTCCCACTAAATCCAGCCTCCATCGAGCAAAAGGTATTGGCTCAGAAATTGACTCCAAATGGACAACTGGGGTATGAATTTCATTACTATATCGTTGGCACAGATCACACTTTTTACCAACTCCTTGGCATCTTGCATTATGGAGGGCCAGTAGTACCCAGCTAACAAAACTCTTCTAGTTAGAGCCCTGAATCCATAGTGTGTTGATCCCTCACTATCATGTAATTCGGAGAGCACTATTTGAGACTCATCGACCCCCAAACATCGCAAGAGGGGTTTACTATAAGATTTTTTTTATAAAGAACATCTTTTAGGATGACAAAACCACGAGCCTTGTACTTTATTTTCCTTGCTACTGCTCTTTCTGGAGGCAAGATGCCATCTGAGAGATATTGAAGGAGAGGAAATCTTCAATCTTGGGGCTGTTTTATCTGTATATTAACACTTTCTTCTTGCTTACTCAGATTAATTTGAATGGATGGTCATTCTTGCACATGTATCCAAGGGTAGGACTCAGAGTTGGGTATGGTTGCTAAGGAGTCTGCTAGCGTATTTTCCGTTCGGGGTATGTGCTCATAAGTGACGCATTTGAAATTGAGGGCCACTTCTTTGATGATGAATAAATATTTAATCAGCTGCTCTTTTTTGCTTCGGATTGGCCTTGTGCATGATGGATAAGAAGCTGAGAGTCGCTCATTAACCTGACTCTTTGGGCTCCACAGATGAGAGCTAACTTCAAACCAGCTATAGCAGCCTCATATTCGGACTCATTATTGGAAGCCCTGAAGGCAAAGCATATGGCCTGGTACATTCTGTCACCGTACGGAGAGGTAACACCACAACCCATGGTACTTGATCCACCATCAGTCCGGATAACCCATACGTTTTTATCTTTTACCCCGGTTGCTTGTTTAGTATCCATATCTGAATGAAATTCAACTAAGAAATCAGCCACAGTTTGGGCTTTGACTGCTGTTCGAGGGGAAAATCAATATCGTAGTCTTCCAGTTCTACTGACCACTTGGTCATTCTACTTGAAATGTCGGCCTTTTGGAGAACATTTTTTAAGGGAAAATACGTCCGAACAATGATAGAATGAGCCTGAAAATAGGGCATCATCTTCCTCGCAACAATCAGTAGGGCTAGTGCTAAGTTTTCAAGTTTTAAATACCATTTTTCTGCATCTATCAAGATTTTGCTGATATAGTATACCGGACGAGGATAATTATCTATTTCCCTTACCAATACTGCACTTATAGCACAATCAGAGACTGCCAAGTATACGAAGAGGGTCTCTCCATCTATGGGTTTAAACAAAGTCTTGGGGAAGACAAATGCTTTTTAATTTCATCGAAGGCCTCATCACACTGTGGGGACCAATTGAAATCTTTTGCACCTTTCAGAGTTTGAAAAAACGGGTGCACCTGTCCGAAGACCTTGAAATAAAACGATTTAGTGCAGCCAGCCTCCCTGTCAATCGTTGTACCTCTTTATTATTCCGAGGAGGCTCCATTTGTAGTAAAGCAGTAAGTTGGTCTGGATCAGGCTGTATCCCTTTCTCACTTATCACACACCTCAAAAATTTCCCGGACTACACTCCAAATATACACTTTTCTAGGTTCAATTTTGTAGTAAAGCATTAAGTTGGTCTGGATGAGGCTGTATCCCTTTCTTACTTATCACATACCCGAAAAACTTCCCGGACTGCACTCCAAAGACACACTTTTCTGGGTTCAGTTTTAAATTTACTTTCAACAAGTTAGCAAAAGTTTCTTGGAGATCTGCCAAGTGTAGCTCTTCGTCCACACTTTTCACCATCATGTCATCAATGTAAACTTCCATGTTTCTTCCAATTTGATCAGCAAAAGCCTTGTTCACCAACCTCTGATAAGTAGCCCCAGCATTTTTTAACCCAAACGACATTACTTTTTAACAATGGAGGCCCTTATCAGTAACAAATGTGGTATGTTCTTGATCCTTTGGATCTACTTGAATCTGATTATACCCGGAGAAAGCATCCATAAAGGACAATAGCTTGTTTCCAAATGTGGAGTCCACCAACTGATCAATTCGGAGGACCGGATATAAATATTTTGGGCAAGCTCTATTGAGATCTGTGAAATCAATGCACATATGCCACTTACCATTTTTCCTTTTTACCAATACCGGGTTGGCTGTCCATAAAGGGTATTGAGATTCATTTATGTGCCCCATTTTAGTAAGCCGATCAACCTCTTGAACTATGACATCAACCTTTTCCTTAGAATAGGCTCTCCTCTTTTGTACAACAGGTGCTATGTCCTTTCGGATGGATAATTGGTGTGATATAATGTCTGCTGGTACTCCGGTAACATCAGCATTGCACCAAGAAAAGACATGTTGGTGGTCTTTCAAGAAATCTAACATTTTACCCTTTAATTCTGACGTCATCTTGGATCCTATCTTGACACTTTTTCCTTCAGCTAGAGAGTGAGTTTCAACTTCTTCAATTGGTATTAAAACACCAGGGGTCTCTCTGGGGTCATAAATTTCACCCTCTCCCCCAGAAGGCCCCTTAAACTGCAATTCCTCATTGATCTGAACTGCCCCCAATGTCTGAGGAGCCAGTGCTGTTGCATAACACTCTCTTGCTACCTTTTGGCTGCTTCGAACAACTCCCACTTATCTTTGCACAACATACTTCAAGCATTGGTGAACTGTTGAAGCCAAAACATGCATCCTGGAGAGCCAAGATCTCCCCAGAATAACATTATAACAAGTGGGACAATCCACCACAATAAATAGGATTCTAACCATCTTTATAAAAGGGACTTTTCCCAATAAAACCTCCTCCTTGAACTCCCCGATCACATCTGCTGAGTTTCCAGTGAAACCTATAATTGACCTTTCGAACGTTGAATTACTACCGGATTTTTTATTTTTTTGTAGGAAGTTAAAAAGAGAATATTGTCAGAACTTCTGGTGTCCACCAAAATTCGTCTTATGCCATTGCCCCCAATGGATGCTCCTATGACAACAACATCTTCATGAGGACCAGCAATATCCCTCAAGTCATCCTCATCAAAAACAATAAAGGGAAATGGAATCTGTGATTGATAGGAATTCATGCCTCCTTCCAGTTGGGTAGCTAAAGTATGAACGTGCCTCTTTCGCAAAGAAGTAGTTGGTGCAGTCATAGTGTCTTCCCCAAATATTGTAAGCGACTCAAAAAAGTTAATAAGTCCGGACACTGTCTTGCAATGCTCTGTGATAACACCTATTTTATTCCGAGTTGGATCAGGATCTAAATATTCTGACTCTACATCAAACCTTTCGATTATAACCATAGCCCCATTTTACTCAGAGAAGCTATTGCTACTTGTTCAAAGCAATCAGCCAATCCATTCTTAGTATTTACAAAACAAATTATGTATTCTTTTAAAGATTCGTTTGGTTCTTGGGCACAATGGATAATTGTGTCTCCATTGCCCTTTACTTCCTTACTTCCAACAAACTTCCTCTGAAAGGCCACCCAAAAAGTGTCGAAATGTCTGATGCAACCATGCGGCAAACTATTGTACCACTTCAGAGCACTCCCCGTAAAAGATTGGGAGAATGCTCTACAAAGTAATTTGTCTTCATCATCAAAATTCATCATAAATTTTTTGAATTGTTCAAAGTGGTTATCTGAGTCTTTACTACCATCATATATTTCCATTTCCGTACTGTCAAACCTCTTAGGAAGGTTTCCGGACAGTATCTTGGAGGACAATGAAAATTGTCTTCAATTTGGCCACGACTGAATACAGTATCTTCGTTAGGAGTTGCAAAGATACCTGGCTCATCATGGAAGGTAAAAGGATCCATTAACAATCAATCTACGTGTGTCCGGCCATGACTGTGAGACGATCCTTTGCCCAGATGCCTCTTCAACCTTCCATGCCTATCCTTTTTTCTTGAGTACTTTTTTACCAACTTTTGTTTCTTTTTAGAACGGCCTTCATCACTACTGGATGACAAGGATTCTTCAACTCCATCTTCATTTGAGGAACTACTGGAAGACTCTGAGTCTGAATCAGAGCTCTCCACCGGTTTAGACCTGTGAGACTTTTTTGAGCTAGCATGAGTATTTTTTGCACTCACATGGGTTTTTGATGGCTCATGCTCTCTTGGATTGTCAGTATGATGAGCTACTGACGCATTAGACTTCTCTTTTGTTCCCATCTTTGCCCTCTTGACAGCCCTCAAAGCTTCTATTTCAACTTTTAACCTATCTCGCTCCTCAATCGTAAATTCATCATTTTCCCCCACCATTTCTGCCAAAGCTGGTGGCACTTCTTGCACGTCCGGATTCATCCGAACTGGTTCTTCTTGATGGTTTTGAATGCTAGATTCAGGCACCTTCTTCTCCCACTGTGGTCGCCAATTTGGTGTGGATTATTTTCAACTGAGGGTAATTTTGTCTAGAGTTTTGTGATGTTTCAAGGGTATTTAATGTTTAGATAGATTATAGTGAGAGATTTGAGCTGCCTGGTTGTATTAAATGTTCATTACCCTCATTAATGAAAGTGGTTGGGTATTTATACCCTTAATTATGGGTCACATGAGCTTTCAGGTCACCTTATGAATTCAAGTCGAGTTCAATGACCCATTAATCTTTAAGCAAGTAAGTAATTAGCTTAGTCATGAAGTGATTTAGGTTTTAATACATTTAGTCCTGTTCAGATGGTTCAGTGGGTGGTTTTTGTCTGAATTTTCCCTGTCCGGTTCCCTCAGTGAGTGGTGAGAAAATCCGGACTCTTACTCTAAATTTTCATAGCCTGTAGCCCAGTTTGTTGTTCAACATTCCAAGTATCATCTTTAATGTCTTCTTCATCATTCTTTGAAGATTTCTTGCAATCGGATAGTTTGTGTCCTATGTGATAGCAATAATCACAGTATGAAGGAAATTTTTTGTAACTGATGGAGATCCAACATCCATCGTTCGACCCAAAACCAATCCACATCTTACGCTTCAATTTTTTTGAGATATCAGTCTCAATTTGAGCGTAGCAAGCATTGCCATGCGCTCTGTTTTTTTTCTGGCAAAACAACTCTGTACGTTGTTCCCAGAGCAGCAGCAAGATTATTTACCATTTTTGAGTCGTATAAGAATTCAGGTAATCTTTCGAAGCGAACCCAGGTAAGTACCATAAGATTTTCATATTTTTTGTTAAATTTTGGACTCCATCTTAGGATTCTCATCACGAAATCATCGGATCTCCAGACATCCCTCGACCATATAGTGCATATATCCTATTTTAAGTTGAACTCAAGGAAGATGTGATGAGAATCCCATATTTTATAGCTGAAACCTCCTTTAAACTTCAAAGAATCCAAGAAACTATTCATTTTTTATTTTTTCGGAACATCATTGCTGAATTTACCAATCAATATGGTTTTGGATTGTTGAAGCAGATGGTTCTTAACATCATCAAAATATTGAACCGAGAAATGACTCTCTATTTTTTTGATCCATTATGGGTTCATCGTAACAGAGTCCTTACTGGGTTTAAACAAATCAACAAAGGATTTTTTGATTTGTTGTTGAGTTGAATCATTTTTGCGTAAATTTGAGTGAAAAAGAAGGAACTCTTCAAGAGATTTCTGATGGATATTGAGCGTATCCATAGGAAGAAGAAGGAGAGTTAAAGCAGACGAGGGCTTCATCTTCAATTTCAATCAACTTCATCATTAGCTAGTAAAGATGAAGTAAAAGTTAAGTGCCGTTTATTTTGATTTTATTTTTACTTCGGGTTTGATATTATTTTGTATGTGAAGAAAGTTCCCATAAATTTTATTTTTTTTCATTCTTCATTCAAACATTTATTTTGTTTACATTCTACTTTAGTCATCTACCTTCTAACTCACAAAAGCATACCCTAACCACCATAGTCGAGGAAATCATACCCAAAAATTCATACTGAATTAAATTCTCATTGATTTTTGTTTATTCTTTTATGGAAATCGATTTTATGCAATTTTTTGAAAATTTTGTTTGTTTTTTTCTTTTTCTTTTTTCTGGAAATCGATTCCAAACATCTTTCGAAGTCACATGGAATCGATTTTCATAAAAAGTCTGGAAAAAATAAAACATGATTCTGAGTGAGCATCTCGGAATCATGTTCTTTTTAAACGAATGTAATTCTGATATAGCCATTCAGAATTAGTTGTTTTTTAAAAAAACATGATTTTTAGATGCCAACTCAGAATCATTTGTTATTTTTTTAAACAACTAATTATGAGTGGTTGTCTCTGAATTAGTTGTTGTTGTTTGTAAAAAGAACTAAATTTGAGTGATATCTCAGTAATGGATCTGCAAAATCGAGATTTTTAATTTTGGTTTTTTGAAAACGAATTTTGATGTTAGATGAATGTACAACTAAAATATAAGATTATATTATATTGTTAGTTGTTTGGGTGATATTTTTTTATGTTAAATCTTTCGTTTGGGTGTTTAATTCTTCCATTAGGTGATGATTAATTTTTTTTAAAAAACTAAGTATTTTGAATTTTTAGGTTTAATTTTAGATTTAAAGAATATATGTTGGATGTAAATTAATTTAATGATATGATTGTTGGAATAAGAGTTGGATAATGTATAATGACATTTGAGTATAAATTAGAAAGTAAATAAAAGACAAGAAGATAAATATAAGTGGTAGGTATATTTTAAAAAAATTAAGATATGGAAATAAATAAAACTTGAGGGAAATAGCTTTACACTTTATATGTTTTGTTTCATTAAGTCTTGATTATTTTAGTTTTTGATTTAATAATTAATTGATTATTGATAAGTTGAGTAAGATTTTGTCAATCCGTTAATTATGAATTAAAAATATATTATTATTATTATTATCATCATCATCATCATCATCATCATTGATGAGTCCGAACTCTGCACTCTCCCCGGAAATGGACAGATCGGTCCAAGGCCTCCGGACCGGACAGATCACACAGACCGGACAGATCATTTTGAGCACTATGACCATAGGACTGTTCGAACTATGACAAAAGTACTAAAAAACCTAAACACTTCTTGACTAAGCTACTTGCTCTCCTACTTAGAGCTCATGGGTCTTTGAACATGACCCGGGTCCATTAAACATGACCCGAAAGCCCATAAGGGCCCAAACATCAGGGTATAAATACCCAACCACCTGCATTAACTATGAATAATGAGAATTAACTGCGACCAAGCTGCTTAATTATCTCTCTACTCTCTACTCTAAACGCTTAACACCCACACACCACCATAAAACACCAACTGAAATTACCAGCCTACCCTTAGGCACTTATTATCCACACCAATCATCATCATCATCATCATCATCTCGTAATAAAATTTGATGTTTGTTGATAGTAGTAAAATGAAATAAATGAAACAATTAATTTATTGTTAACTATCATTTAAAAGTAGGCTATTATTATTTTATATTAAAATAAATAATTTTGTTAATGAAAATGATGGTTTTGATGGTAAATGTAAATAATTAAAGTGATTTAATCACAAATACAATTTAAATATTATAGGTAAGAAAGTATATAGTAATTATATTGACACAATCAAAATAATGTATACAATTGGGGGGCTTTTTTCTCCCCAAGAAATCAGTTCTTGAACCTATCATTGTTTAACCAATAATGTTGTTGTCGTGTTTTCTATCACCATGAAAAGAGACCCACCAACACCGGAAGCACATTCGCACCATCATCTCGATGGTGACAAGCTCTTACCTAAGTCTATCTATGCAACCTACGTCAACACATGTTGAAATCCACAAAGTAAAAAAATAATATCATATCAAATCTCAAGCCTACGGCTAGAAAATTAGACTTATGATGGTAGATAAGTTCAAGATGAATCAAAACAAGATTATCCAACATTGAAAAAATCATTTACTCTACACCAATCTGGAAATTCTACCCACAACACAAGTCAACTCCAAATCGTGAGAACCACCTAACTTATGAACAAAATCTTACAAACATACATTGTCAAAACCAACCTCCACCACAAACAAAGTCAAATAATCCAAACCAGACTGTCAAAACATAAGATGATACTACAAGAACTCAACATAGAGGCATCTTTCATAAAAATGTTAAAATACGGTATATAGAGGATCACATTGTTGTTAAACTTATGGAAAAAGAGAAACCCATCTTAGATTACATGGCCACAAACACGCTGAGAATCAATAATAAAAAATACTGTAATCTAAATAATAATACCAATGATCAAACAATACAATGTATTGTTTTCATACCATCAACTCAAGCCTCAAGTGGCCCTCAACCACCACCTATCAGTTGTAACATCCTTATCTCTTATATTGAATTATCAGATAAGAAACTATATAACCAATTAGTTTCTAATAAATCAGATACATGTAATCCAAGAGTCTGAGATAATTAAAGCCTTGGAATCTTTAAAAGTATGAATCATGCTGACAGAATCTACTAATCAAGCATATTCATCTCCTGATAGTCCTTCTTCTAAGCCTCAAGCCAAAAGAAGTATTCCCTCAACACTTACAATCTTAGTTAAAGAAAGAAAAACATTTAAGAAATTTTCAAGCAAAAAATCTAAAAAAAATCTAAGCTTAAACCTCCCCAAGGTATAAACACAACCAAAACCATACACCTCAAAAGGTCTGCCATACCATAATGTGGCTCCTCTAAATAAAAATCTCAATATTATGCTGGAATGTTGGAGGATTATGAAACAAAGGTACTAGGTGCATGATTAAATCACTAAGAAAATCATAAAATATACACTTTCTCGCAGTGCATGAGCCTATGATTGCTAAATCTCATTTATACAAAACGACCAACCTAAGGGGATCAAAATACTATTGCGAATACCTCTAATAAGATCTGGATCTTTTGGAGGAATGACTCTGATGTTCAAACAATTATTGACTATGATAATATGCTTCACTTAAAGGTTTCTCACAAAACTATTTCCGATGAATTCTTTATTTCCATGGTTTATGAAAAATGCATAAGGGATCAAAGACTAACCCTCTGGAATACTCTAAGAAATATTGATGGCTCTACAAAAGTATGGTTAGTGATGAGAGACTTTAATGTCATCATTATCCTCTCTAAGACTCTTTATTGTTCATTTTTATGCTTGAGAAGTATAGTTGATTTTAATGATATAATCAATGATTTTAATCTTTCAGATGTTGGCTATAACGGATCCAAATACACTTGGACTAATTCTCACAAATGAAATAGGTTAGACAGGGTGTTGCACAACAACATATGGTCAAACTATTTTGAAAGCACTTCAATTAAGCACATGGCCATAACAGGATCTGACCACTCTCCTCTACTTATCACTATAGTTGATTCTTCTAACAAGATAAGATAGTAATTAAAATTCCTAAACATGTGGCTTCTTCATCGAGATTTCTCAAGTTTAGTTGAGAATAACTAGAAGGAAGAAATGTATTGTTTTCCATTTCAAGTCTTTTGGAAAAAGTTGAAAAAACGTAAGGCTCTACTCGAAACTTGGTATAAGGTAACATATTTAGTGCCATATCTCAATATGAAGAAAAGGTAAAGTTTTATGAGAACCGCTTTATGAAATCTAAGTCCCATAAGGATAAGTTGCAGCTAGCCAAAGCCCAAGCAATATATTTTTAGTTAATGGCCCGAGAGACGTCCTATTGGGAGCAAAAATGTTATGCTAATTTTAAAAAAGTGAAGAAATTATACTACAGCCTTCCACAGTTATCTAAAGAAGAAAAGAAGGAAAAATAGAATTACTAAAATTTTGGACAACAATGTTCAAATTGAGGATAACAATGAGATTGATACCTATACTTTTAAGACCTTTCTAACTAGAATTCTATGTCTAATGAGATTTCTTACTTCTCCAACATCATCCCCAAGATAGTAACCATTAAATATAATACTAACCTTATTATTATATCTCAGAGGATAAAATTCACTCCTCTGTTAAAGCCTTGAATTCTTCAAGTATGGATGGTGGTGATGGCTTCAACATCAAATATTTCCAACAATTTTAGGATTTAATAGCAAAAGACTTTTATGTTGCTGTAAGACCATTCTTCAATGGTGATTATGCTCCACGGGGTATCTTTGCGACTATAATTTGCCTAATTCAATAAGAAAGACAACCCAAGAATATGGAATGACTACAGACCTATAATTCTGCGAGTTGTCTTCAATAGGATCTAAACTAGAATTATAAATCATAGATTATCTGCTCTTCTTCCTAAACTCATCTCAGGGGAGTAAAGTGATTTTATGAGAGGCATGAATATTCAAGACAACATCCTATTAACTCAGGAGATGGCCTAATCTAAACAAAAAGACTCATAGATGAAACTTAATTATTAAAATTGACATAGCTAAAGCCTTTGACTGGTTTTCCCTTTTTTTACTAACACAAATTCTAGATACTTTTGGTTTTGATTGCAGGTTTATTGATAGAATAAAATGCTCTACCAATGTTGTCAACTTCTTTGTAATCATCAATGGGTATATCAAATGGTTCTTCAAATCAACAAACAGTGTAAGACAAGATGATCACAGCTCCTCTAGTTTCACTTTTGTAAATTTACCAAGAAATCTCTAGTCATAAAATAAACAAGGAAAATACCACATTCATATCATCATCAAAGATTCCTCCCACAAGAATTAACTTTATTCATTAAGCTATTGGTTTCAAGATCAGCAATTTCCCAACGATATATCTTGGAACTATCATTCACCCAAGAAGTAAAATCATACACCATGAAGACTTGGTTACAAAAAAATAGGATGAAGATCTAAGTTTGAGACCACAATCTCTTTTCTTTTGGTGGCAAGCTAACTCTACTACAATATCTCTTCTAAGTTAATCCTAACAACCAACTGTAAAACACCATTCTGCCTGAAACTACCCTCACTAGAATTGAAAAAATATGTTATGGATACCTATGGGGTTCTAATGAAAACTATAAAGCCATATCATGAACAAGTTGTAATCATATTTGTAAACCATATGATGAAGGATGGTTCAATATTAGAAGCTTATAGGAAACTCAACTTACCTATTTCTGCAAGCTTTGGTATAAGTTTAGAGAAAACAAAAACCTTTGGTCTAAACTCATACATAATACTTACTGCTTAACATATCATCCAATGCAAGTTTAGCTGACAAAGAAATGTTCTAAACCTTGGAAGAGACTTCTTGAAGTGAGACACACAATAAAATAATTCAAATTTTGGAAGCTTGGACAGAGAAAAATGGAATTTTAGATGATGGCAGCAACACATCCTGATATACTCAAGAAATGGTTAAAGATTATTGGTCCTATGGGAGATCGAACACAACTAAACTTCTATCAGATGTATTACCATCTAACATAGACAGAATCTTAAAACTTACTATCAAAGAAGATATAAAAGACTATATTTATTAGACTACAACTACCAATGGAGACTATAGACTAAAAAAACATGGAGCAACATTATAATGAAAGGAACTAAATTTATGTTATTCAAGAGAACCTGGAACAATATTACTCCAAAGAAGTGCTCATTCTTTCTATGGAGGTTAAGGAATAACTAGATCTTCGTGAACACCAACCTTCGACATAGAAACATGTCTTTAGCCTCTAAATACCAGCACTATGAAAATATAGAATTACTTCTGATAAAGGCATAAAATGTCAAGATTATTATGGGGCTTAATTGATATTATAAAAGCATATAGGGGCCTATTTGTAATATTTGGAGAAATATAAAACACGTGTATATATAAGGTCCAATAAGTAATTAATATAAACATAGCATGTGACAGTGGAGCCCACCACCGACACTGTATAAAGAAAGATCATTTTTTGGGAAAATGGTACTTTCCAATCATTGGTACTTTAATTTGACTATTTTCTCTCTTTAAAACTTTGTACTTATTCACCTAACATAATTCAATTATACACGATATTCGATAATCAGCCCTAGATAAATCTAGAACTATCATTGGTGTCGTTTGTAGGAATGAGTGATACCTGGAGATCAGGTTCTCCAAAATCTCTACCCGGGGAAAAACTTAAAATTTGAGGAATGGATACGGAGGCTCGAAAGGCAAAGGCAAAGGAGAGAGGCTCTGATAGGCAAATTTCTTATTTAGAGGATCGACGCTCCTATGAGTAGTATGATGATGATCAGGGTAACCAAGTTCGAGGCAAACAGTCGACCCTTATCATGACCAGACAATAGCTATTGGACGACATCGCTAAGCTTAACGCTGAGAAAAAGATGGCCTTGGCAGAAAAGAAGTATCGACTAGATAGTCGAGGAGAACGGTCGTGCGAAGATGGAAAATAGGATAATCGTTCCATTAATCATGACGAGGTTGATGTTTATAAAGGCAAAGATAGTGTGCGAAAGCACGACGATATTTTGAGAAAAACGTTTGGGTTGCGAGCCAAGCACGGATATGAGTATTCAAAACTGAGGAAGATATGTACGAGTCATCTTCTCCAGAACGGGAGGTCTGATGCTTCATGAAAGATAAAAGAATGATTAGGGAACGAGAAATTCGAAGACGTAAGTCGCACCTAGCAAACATAACCAAACCTCAAGGGGATAGCATCAACAAAGTGACTCCCATCTCCATAAAAAAGGAAGGTGTGATAACAATTAACAGAGAACAGCAAAATGTCTCGCAGTTTCAATTTCCATTAGAGAGCCAAACTTATGGTTATAGGGTCACAAGCCAATTCGCTAATCCACTTGAAGAAGGGCTATATGCAACCCATGCAGAAGGTTTATCTAGTAGAGCTTTTAGATTCGGGCATAATTGGAGATCATCTCCTCTCTCATATGAGATTCTGTCAGGAAATCTCCCGAAGCGATTTAATAACCATTTGGAAGCGTTCAATAACTTCATGCTAAGTTTTGACAATGATGATAAATTAACCTGTCGAGCATTTTTTATGACTTTCAAGGATCGAGCGTCAAAATGGTATAATCGGTTGCCTCAGGGATGCATAAAAAACTTTGGCATGTTTTGGCTGATGTTCAAACAATAATTCGTAGGAAGCAAAATATTTTGAGCCAATGGTGACACAATTGTGAATTGTCGACAAAGGGTCGAGGAAATTTTGAGGGACTATACCCGGCGCTTTGTAGATGCGAAAATTGATCTCAATTATTGCATGAGAGTGTGGCATTAACGGGTTATAGGCGGGGTTTGTTGCCTGGCCCAATGAAGCAAGCTGTAACGAAAAAACAAGCTTTTACTTTCTATGCCTTGTTAGCTCAGGCAGAAAAGCAGATCTTAATTGAAAAAAGCTTTGGTTTCCCAACCACAACTAATAACTACTGTGGCACCAGCGACAAAACAGTCGAACGAGAAAGGGTTATGGACTCCGACGCAGAGAGCACGAAATAATTACCAAGGAAATTCATACTGATCCATATCAAACAAATGGGTTCGACCTGACCACTACGCAGATTTGACCGAGTGTGTTACAACTATTTTTGAAAAATCCAGGAAAAGCGTGCATTTTCGGAAGCATTTTCCGATTAGGACTCCTTGAGAAAACCGAAATAATCAGTACTGTCGGTATCATGAGGATGTAAGTCATGACACCACGGATTGCATCACACTAAAAAAGAAGTGCAGGTGCTAATTGACAATGGGAAGATGTTAGAATATGTGAAAAATAAGCTCAACAAAGTGGGGTGTCCAAACAAATAGTAATAGTGCCAAAGCAGGAGGCTGCTCTGATGATTTCCGAGGTCACCGACCTGTTCGACATATCCACTGAATATTTGGACCCAGAAAAAAAAATGTAATCAAAGTAATTTAAGAAGTAGTCCCTGCAGCACGAGAAAAGGTGAGTGACTTGTGCAAGTTTTTTGAATCCCTGACTATTTTTTGTGGCGATTCAATGGCAGAGATCACTAGTTCTTCTCGGAAGAGGCATGTGGTCAATCTGGCTACACAATTAGAAGCAAGAACCTTACCCCACTTATATCAGAACCCGTCTCCCATCCTATGTTTCGACGATGATGATATGAGAGACATTGATGGACCTCATGAAGACGTAGTCGTAATCGTAGTGACGATCGTTGGTGAAGAAGTTTGGAGGATATTGGTTGACACTGGAAGTTCGGAGAATATCATTTTTTGTCAACTTTTTAAAAGTTTAAGAATCTGTCGGTAATCGTCAAATCAGATTGGACTGTTGTTGGTTTCACGAGAACGTCAGCAGAGGTGGTCGACGAATTTGAAGGAGTGGCCCAGTTTGACCCATAACTCAAAAACGTCGAGCTTTTACCCCGAGAGATTTTGTTTCTATACATAGCGGTTTTGGATCATGCGGTAAGCGCGGTATTAGTTCAAGAAGAGGAAAGGGTTCCTAAGTCTATTTACTATGTAAGTAAAAGTTTGCTCGATGCTGAAAATGATACTTGAAGCTTGAGAAGTTAGCACTGGCTCTGGTAACGGCTGCTAGAAAAATGCGACCTTATTTTCAAGGCCACTATATTATGGTTCGGACTGCTTTCCCTTTAAAGAGTGTGTTACAACGATCGGATATTTCTGGGCGTATGTCCAAGTGGTCGGTAGAACTAGGTGACTTTGATATTGATTTTGAACTAAGAACAGCTATTAAAGGGCAAGCTCTAACGGATGTTTTAGTAGAGTTCCACTCCAGTAGAACAGAGGAGACATCAGTTGAGCAAAAAAAAATATAGATGAGTGGATAGTCAGAACCGACGGTGGATCGAGTATTAACGGTTGTAGGGGCGGTGTCCAAATTTCTACACCTTCGGGGATTGCAATGCATCAGGTGAATTGCTTCGGCTTTAAGGGTTCGAACGAAGAAGCTGAGTATGAGGCAGCATTAGCACGCTTAAGGTTAGCACAGATTTACAGAGCCATGAACGTTCGACTACTAAGTGATTCACGACTACTGATTAATCACGCAACGGGGCAATCTGAGGCGAGAAAAGAGCAGCTAGTGCAATATTTAGCAGCTTTAAGAATTTTGGCTTCATCATTCAAAAATATTACTTACGAGCATGTCCGCAGAGAGGATAATAAAATTTCCGATTCGTTGGCAACTACAGTGTATGTTGGAGAATACTCTTGGATTCTGACTCAAGAGTATCCTTCTATTTTAAAACAGAAGGAGCTAGAAAACCGACCAGAGATGACATATCAAATTTCAACAACAGTAAGCACTAACTGGAGGAATAATATCATAAAGTTCTTGGCAGGATAAGCGTTGCCCAATGACAAGAGTTTGGCAAAAAGTGTTCGATATAAGGCGCGAGGTTTTGCGTTATTGGGAAATATACTATAAAAAATCCACTAGTAGACCTCTGCTGAGGTGCTTGGGACAAAAGGAGTCGCAGATGGTGTTATCTGAGCTGCATGACGACGAATGATCGGCACATTGCGACTTTAAGACATTAATTAGAAGATTTTTATTGTCAGGATTCTATTGGCCTACGATAACAGCCGATGCTAAAAAGTTAGTTAAAAGGTGCGGCACTTGCTAGAGATTTGCTAACTCAATCCCTACCCTGCAGTTCCCCTCGAGTCGATCATAGAAGGTCTACCATTTAATAGATGGGGGGATAGATTTAGTAGGCCCACTTCCGTTGGCAACCGGAGGAAGACAAACTATTGTGGTTGCAGTGGATTATTTCTCAAATTGGGTAGAGGCGGAACCATTGTCAGGAACCAGAGCTAAAGACATAGTAAAGTTCATATGGTCGAACATTTGTTGTCGGTATGGGGTCCCTCAGAAGATAACTATGGATAATGGCCCCCAATTTGACCGCAACGAAATGAGGGAATTTTGCTCAAACCACAAAATACTGTAGTGTTTCTCAGCTCTGTTCCATCCTCAAGCTAATGGGCAGGTCAAAGTGACGAACAGGACGATCATTAGTGGGCTTAAGAAAATTCTGGAAGGAAAGCCGGAAAGTGGCCGGAGTTTTTGCAAGAGGTGCTATGGGCATGCCAAACCACGCCTCAAACCGCAACTCGGGAATCTATGTACGCACTCGTATATCACATGGATGCAGTAATTCCCGTGGAGACAATGTTTTCATCCTTCAGAATCAATCATTATGAGGAGGATGCTAACGACAAAAGCCGAGCTTTGGCTTTGGATCTGATCAAAGAAAAACGAGCCGTGGCTCACTTGAGATCCTTGCATTATCGGACCCTCATGAGAAGCAGGTATGCTTCAAAAGTTAGAAGAAGAGACTTCAAGGTTGGTAAAAAAGTAATGCGAAAAGTATTCATTCACACCAAAGACAAGCATTTGGGGAAATTGGCACCCAATTGGGAATGACCGTATCAGGTTGAAAGGCAAGTTCGGTCGACCTCTACGTCTTCCTTGGAACATTGAGCACCTTAAATTGTATTTAGAATGATTGTTAAATTTTACTTTCTTCTCTTTAACCTCATTGTAAGACAATTTTGGTCGGGGACATACTCTTTCCTACCATGGTGAGGTTTTGATGAGGTATCTATAGAAACCGACCTGTTTACGAAATCTTTAAATCCTTAAAATAAGTTTGCTGATGTTAGATATTTGAACCTTGTTATAAAGGTTTTTCAACATTAAAGTTGATCAACAATATCGAACCTGTTAAATGTTTTTCAACTCTAAGGCTGATTAGCATACTCGAACCTTTTTGTAATGGTTTTTCAACTCTAAGGTTGATTGACATATTCGAACCTTTTTACGGGTTTTTCAACTCTAAGGTTGATCGACATATTCGAACCTTTTTACGGGTTTTTCAACTCTAAGGTTGATCAACATATTTGAACATTTTTGTAAGGGTTTTTCAACTCTAAGGTTGAATAACATATTTGAACCTTTTTGTAAGGTTTTTTCAACTTTAAGGTTGATCAACATATTCGAACCTCTTAAGGGTTTTTCAACGTTAAAGTTGATCGACAAAGTTGAACCTGTTACAAGGTTTTTCAACTAAAAAGTTGATCCAAAAATTTATATATAGTATATGATATGAAGACTCCATTTGTTTTTTGCATTGAAAACTGATCATTTTCGATTACAAAAATGGTAGGACATTGAGCAGAGAGTACAAAAAGCGAACATGAATGAAAACATATAACAAAAAACAATCAAGTCCTAACTTTTGAAGGAACAAAAAACAACATATAATAAACAACAGGGTTTAAGCATTGGGGGGGTCTTCGGATGATTCAGTATATTCAAGTATATTCGATAATAGGGTCTACACAATCAACACGTTTTGGACAAGTGGGAACTAGTGCTTTTTGCCGATGTGCTTAACTAGGGGATTCAGTTTCCACCAGATCCAAGATGTTTTGAGCTGGTAGAGATGTGCCCTAGCCAAGCCAGCCCTAACGCCTGTTTTACTATGTTGTCATGTATAATAGCATTGCGACTAGCTCAAATATCGATGCCCATGGAAGAGTTTGTAGCAATTACCGGGATATCAAAAGTACCGAAGTAGCCTTTCTTTTATGTAACGCTTGAAAATGATCTTAAAATCATAAATGAGCTGTTGGAGGCGGACAAAACTTAGAAAAGCTGATTTGTTTATATTAGTGATGCTTGGGAGAATGGTCGACCATACACCAGGGCCAGCAGTATATTGAGGCGGCTTTTCTTCAAGTGGGTACGCGAAGGTACGAAACGGTAACTTTTTTATAAAGCTCTCGAAGTTTACCGAGGCTCTTCATTGACAATCCCCAAAACCAAATTTCAAGACTTGAAGAGATAATATTTGACCTCTACCAAACTGACATTTGCTCGCTTAAATGATTGGGCTTGATGCAATTGGAGGAACGCGTTCTATCGGTGCTTCCTTCCCGTCAATGGCTTGATGCAATTGGAGGAAGGCGTTCTATCGGTGCTTCCTTCCCGTCAATCTTATTAATAACCATATTTAGCGATGCCCGGAGCGGCCTTTTTGATAAAGAGATTACAAGTTCTTTGAGCCAAATTAGTTCTCCCCAAACATAACAAAGCGCATAGTTACCAGCCCAAAAAAGAGTCCACAGTAGAACTTGAAACTACTGAGGCTGGCGTTGTATATATTCACCCCGAAATCAAAACTGCAAATACCAAGGTTGTTGAGACCAAAGTTACTGACGTAAGAAACGCTAGCAAGGGAGAAAACCCGAGGGAAATAAGGAAAGTGACGGTGGCCACTAAATGAGAGACGGAGAAGGCAGAGCCAGTAAAAATGAAAAAAAAAACCAAATTTGAGGTTGCATTTTAGTCGAGCCCCATGTAACCTAGCAGATAACGATCCTAACTTTATTCGAACAGTATAACGGCTAGGTTCCACAAGAAGGAAAAAAACTATCATTTGTTGCACGTTCGGTAAAAGGAAAAAAGAGTATCGAAAAGAAAATTAAACCACCTTTTATCCCCCATGAAACCAACCCAACTGAGGAGACAATTGTTGAGGAGAAAACTGGATGCGACAGACACAAATCTTATGGCGGATGAAATTTTCATGGAGGACAATACTTTCGTAGTGGATAATAAAGTTATTGAGCATCGTGATGAACTCTTAGATCCCTCAACTGACTTCCTGCCCTCCGAAGCAGTTACGGTACTATAAAATCTGATGTCATCTCTTCCCCTTCCGTAAGGCGGTAGTCCGAACATCCAAAACTTATCAGACGATTCCTCACCTACTGGGTCTCTTTTCCTAAGACACTCAGACAATTTGGTGTACTCTTGTACCACATGTTAGCTTCTCTTGATGTAACGAAGAGGAAAACTAAGAAGCTGAAAAAAAAGTTATCAGGTTCTCAGCTCCGGATACCAGATTTAGAAAATCAGTTTAAAGAGCATGATATTCGTGTTAGGGAACAAGAACTTGATACATGGGAAAATGTTGATTGTGATACTGCGTGGGCCAAATAGGTTGATCATGAGCTTCAGGAAAAGGAGAAAACCTATAAAATATTTGTGGTCAAGTATGAAACGTGCACCAGTACGTTGCGAGTTGGTAAAAAGGCGATCGAGGACAAGTGTAATCAGGTCATCAGATATTTGTCCTCATTTAAAATTCAAGCTCGGGAATTCAAGAGCAAAGCTCTTGAGACTCTTCGAGCTGAATTGACGAAGGATCACGATACAACGTTTAACAACTTCGTGTCGGAATGGTTGAAGGCCATGACCACTCAGGAAGTCAATGCCAAAGTTGACCTAATTTTGGAGGTTCATGAGAGGTTTCCAAGCGCGAAATTTGGGCCATACTGGCTGTTTGTTCCCGAGAAAGATCGTCATGATGGAGATGTTTGCGAAGATAGTGACGAGGAATCGTCCTAGGCAGGGTTGACCGGTGAGACTTCTGATGGCAATTCTTCAGAGGGTGCAAAGTAGATTATGAACCTTTGGGGTCGGTATGGTAGTGTTTGTTATTTTATCTTTTGTTGGAAGAATGTTCTGGTCATTCTGACCATGTAAACTTGGTATTTGTGCCTGTCTTTTTTGGGTTTTGAAACATTGTGGCTGGTATCATTTGTTGTTATCCAAATTTAGTGTTACTCTCCAAACGGAAGTGATCCGGTTACGAAATAGAGACAAGCCTAGTTATCCGAAGTTAATCTCCCCACGAGTCCAAGACTTGTTAAATATTTAATGTTGACCAACTTAAATTGGAAGACCTCACAGGTACAAAACTTGTTAAATATTTATAGTTCATCTACCGAAGTTGGAATACCCCTCAGGTTCAAAATGAAAATAAGATATGTTGATCAACCGAAGTTGAAAGACTCCTTAGGTCAACATTTAGAAATAATATGTTGATCAACCGCAGTTAAAATACCACTGAGGTCCAAATTTAAAAACAAAATGTTAATCAACCAAAATTAAAAGACTCTTTAGGTCTAAATTTAAAAAATAATATGTTGATCAACCAAAGTTGAAAAATCTCTCTGTTCCAGACTATCGAACAAGAAAATGTTTACCTTAAACCCTGCAAAGCATTATAAATACAAAAAATTGTATTGATAGATAGGTTTTTACAAACACCTCATTAAAATCTTCATGCGTTGCCACGGTTGTGAAAAAGTGTGCCACCGATTAATTCCATATACAAGACAAAACAAAGAAAAGTACAAGTATTCATTATTATTCTACATATAATTTGAGATACTAGATATTCCACGAGTGTCAAAATGCTCTGTTTTCTTTATCCTTTAAATGGTACGTCCCTGACTTTACTCTATTTGTTACCAGACACAAACCTTCCCAATTTGAGGCCAACTTCCCAAAGTTTTTATCTTTGGTGTGGAAAAACACTTTTCTCAGAAACTTGTCACCAACATTAAACTTTATTCGTCGGAATTTTGATGCATACCTACTTCGTATCAAAGTTTGATAACGCAATGAGTTTAATTGTGCTCGACTTCTATTTCTTTCGATTAAATCAAGAACTATATGTATGCCTTCATCAATATCATCTATAGAATAATGTTTGACCCGGTAAGAGGGGAGCATTGTCTCTGAGGGAGTCACAACGTTCATCCTGTAAATCAATGCATACAGTGACTCTCGATTCGCGGTGCGAGGAGTAGTTCGATATGCTCATAATACCTCATACAAATAATTCGACCATTTTGCAGCCTCTCCTTCCAAATTATTCTTGAGGCCATATATGATAGTTATTTTGGCTTGGGCGTTTGGTTATGGATGAAAAAGAGATGAAAAGCATTACTAGATTCATCAAGAAGAACAAAATGCTCTCATTTCCCAAATGTCGAACTATGGACCATTATCTATGGTTATCCTCCTCGGGAAACTAAATCAACAACAAATGTTTTCCCAAATAAATTTTATTATATCTTTCGCCCTCGTCCCGGATAAGAGCTCGATTTTGACCCACTTTAAAAAATAGTCCACTACGACTACTATAAAGTTTTATTTTTTCAAAAAAGGTTTTTGACTTGCGGAAGTTTTCACGATACATGTGTGAGATAATAGACCTTAAAACTCTAATGATCTTAGACATAGTTAGCTCGGCACACAATTGGTTCGACATGATGAGTTATGTAATAAAAATCGCTCGAAAAATGTTAGACAACATTTATAAATAGAAATTTTAAATTCTTAGCCCATTGGTATGAGCCTAATAGCTAAAGCTTTAGAAAAAATGTAGCAGAATAAAATTTACGTAAACAATGTATGTGTATAAAAGTTATTGCCTGAAACTTCACTTTAGATGGTTGTATGCATATAGTCATATTAACCTACCTGAAGCTTATAAAGGCTTAAAGCCACGTATATCGCATAAAAATACAACATACATCTTTAATGTCGAAGGTCTTGAGTTTTAGTAAAAACACTTTTTATCGCATATCTATTTACTTTTAACCCCAAGATTTCTCATACATCTAGGCTCCGTTCGTCAATAACTCACCGACGTTTTCATGAATATCTACCTTATTCATTAACTTAATATGCTAGTTTTTACCACATTCATCCATTTCTTCCATTACTGCTTTTATTTATGTCCATCATATTATTAATTCTCAATATATTTTCCACTATCTTTTATAACATCGTTAACTTGTTTCATACAAGTTTGACATTTCAACATTACTCTCTAATCCAAAACCAATGATTTTATCATTCCAACCTTCACTTTTCAACAGGAATCAAACCAAAACTCAAACACATTAGCAAAAATATTTTTTCTTTTTAAATAATTATATAATTAATAAAAATAAGTAATTAAAAAATATGACAAGTATAGTTATTGGAAAATCAATTATTAACTAGTTAATCATTTTTTTAAAATAATTTGGTATGAAATTTTTTTTTTCCTAAAGACAATTAATTTGAAATTTATGGTTTTTTGAAATCCAAATATAAGGTGATAAAATGAGAAGACTAATTTTATAAAAAGTATATATAAGGATGACTAACCAACTCATTAGATAATCCAAAACAACCTTTTTTATATTTTTGGTAAATATAAATATAATTTTTTTAGTCTAAATTCATAACTTACGTTATGCTTCAACATATTTTTTATATTTATATTAACTAGGGCACGATGATATATCACGGTTAAGATAGACATAGCCAAAGGGTATGATTAACTCAACTGACAGTTCATTGAGGACACTATCATTAAAAAATTCGAGATATGGTTTGGAAATAAGAGGTTCATGGAACTTATAATTTCGTCAGAAAGTATACTATTAAAATGGTTGAAGCTAAGTGTAAGAGACAAACTCAACATCAATTGGTGTTTGTGGTTGGATCGTTTAACAACGAGTATAAATGGAGGGTTCCAAAACGTGAATGGTTACTTCCTAGGTGGTTCACGAGCTTAAGCTTGGTAATATCAGTATTGCAGGAATAAATTTACGTGTTGTAATTTGAAAAACATATGACATTGAACCTTAAGTAAGGAGTGCTTGTTGTAGAGACAGACTCGCTAGAGTTACACGTGCTAGTGAAAGGTGATGTCCAATGGGAGTCGTGGAAATGATGCATTTATGGCTTGTAAAGAGATTTTCACGAATAATCCAAACTTTGATTTCAATCATATCTATAGAGAAAATAATTAATGTACTAACTGGATGACCAAATTGGGACAGTTTTAATTGTAAATCTCACTCCATATGTGAATCCGTCGGAAATGATAAATATGGCTAATATACTTATAGATTTTTATTGTGTACCCATCTAAGGTTTAATAGATCATGTTTGTGACCTTTAGACCTAAAATACATGAATTTATTTTATAAAATAGTGGGAAACAGAACATAAATAATATTGTAAAATTTTAATCTTTAAATCAAGAAATATTTAAAGTAATTGGAGAAAAATAAAAAAATCTAAATTTATTTTAGATAGTCTTTAGTGTTTATATATATAGGGCTATGCTAAATTGACACATGTCTTTTTAAAAATAAGATCCCGCTATAATGAGATCCATTTTGCTTAAAATAAGATCTCTAATATTTACAGTTATGTCACTCATATAAATATTTTCTTATTTAAAGTTTGAGCCACAACCTTTCTTCTTAACCCTCACTCTCTTCAATTCGATTTTTTAAGTTTCAGATTTCTGTAATCCAAGCCTACAATATTGTGAATGTATGTTTTCTCTATTTGTTGGTGTATTTTTTTTAAAATTTAGCTAGATACTTTTAATGATATTTAGAATTTAAGGTTCTGTTAGAAATATCTAATTATCTTATCTTTGTAGTTCTTTTTTTGAATTTTAGTTAGTTACATAGGTTAGGATGCATTAATATCTATGATTTGGATGTAGATTTGCTGGATTTGAACAGTTAGAATTGAAATTTTGTTTTTGCACGTATCCATGTCTATCGAGGGAAATCCACGAACGTTTGGGTGTGTTCGAATACCGGACGCATGTATGAGTGTTATTTCTATAATCCATACACGATCGAAGTTATTTCCTCCATCACATATATTATTTCTTCCATATTTCAAAATGAAAAAAAAACTTATCACTTGTTTTTACTATCTTGTCCTCATTTTACCTTCTAATTTATAACTTGATGTTATTAACCATTATGAAACCCTTATATCAACAAACACATGATTCACCGGACGTTTCAATGTGGGTCTGTATGTTTAACAATCGAGTCTTTAAATGTCGCTGGAGTAGCCGCTGTATGTAAGTACTGTATTCTCCGTTCTCCGTTCTCCGATGACGTTTTTCCGATTCGTCTATAGTTGTACATAAGTGGTATTTGTTGGTGTTGAAATTTTGTTATGTTCCTGACATCTTGTTTCATTGCTAGTAGTTAAACGGGGCTGGTTCGTATCGGAGTGCTCCTTATAGTGTCGATAGTGTTATCGAAGAATGCCGATGGTACTGGGTAGTTGTGTTTGTAGTCTAGAATCGCAACCTCTCCGTGTCCAAATAGGTATCTCTAGCAATGTATATATTTGAGGTAGTTGTTTGTTCATATGCAGTAGATGGTCTACTTATCTAAAAATGTACGCAATATTTGTGGTCGTATCTAGCAATGTCATTAATTGGTCGGTTTGCTGATGGAGCTGAGAATGATTCCATTTTAATGCATAAATATTTTTTGAGTCCGCGCACAAGGAGGAGCGGGCTGACCAACGAAAAATCAGTGTCTAATGCATTGATAAAGGTGAATGAAATCTATAAATTTTATTTGTTTTGAGTTGTTGCTGCAGCATATTAGTATGATGCCAAAATTTTCATGTATCTAGCAATGCAGAGTACTCTATCTAGTAATGTGAAAGAAGTATATTAGTATGTTGTTGTTTGTTTACACGTATCTAGCAATGTATGCAGTCTATTTTTCCATATCTAGCAATGTCATCAGTGTATTTACAATAACAGCTAACACGTATAGCAATGCAGTAGTGAATCTTGTTCATGACTAGCAATGTGTATGAAGTAAGCCCGATGTTGTTGTTTGGTTAGTTGCACCAGTGGGGTGTTTGATTGGTAATGTCTATGGATTGTGCATAGTTTCTTGTGTTATTGCGTGATGATTGAAGTAGAATGTTACTACCTAAAACGGTAAGTAACCCACCGTCAGCTGTCGTATTTTTGGCTGGACAGAAGAAGCCGGCGTCGGTAAGTGCAAGCTTCTATTTTTTTGTTCGGTAAACACGTTAGAGACAATATTCAGACGTTCAAGGTGTTGCACTATGGAAGTTCGATAGTTTTTTATGTTAAGTTTAGCATGTATTTTTTATGTCGATGTAATTTTAAAATTTTGGCGTGGTTGTAGGTGTAACAGGTAATGGTTGGGGATGGTTTTGTGTGAATGTTGGTGTTAGGTTACTGGAGGTGTTTATATGTGAACAGGTCGAAGTAGGACATTGACGTGGATGATATATGCACACGAATCGCAAGCTTGACATGTTCTGTTTGCCTTATCTAGCAATGTGTCGTAGTTCTGTTTGTATTTGAAAACAATGACTGATTGTGTATTTTAATTTTTTGGATGTTGTTTGTAGGATCTTTTAAATTAACATGATACAAAAAAATTCATATAGCTCGTATCTAGCAATGTGAAATGAAGGTTAACCTCAATGCATATTTACTTGTATCAAGTAGTGTCAAATTACACGTGTCTAGCAATGTCTATAACTCCTATCTAGCAGTGTCAAGTTGAATGAACATCTGAATGAAAATTAACTCGGGTCTAGCAATGTCAACCTACTCGTTTCTACCAATATCAAATAACTCATGTCTAGCAATGTCAAGTTAGTCGTGTCTAGCAAGGCAAAATGAATGCTAACCTCAATGCACATTTACTCGTGTCAAACAATGTCAAATTACCCATGTCTAGCAATAGCGTATTACTCCATATCTAACAATGTCAAATTGAATGAAAATCTTAATGTAAATTAACTCTTGTCTATCAATGTCAACTTACTTATTTCTAGCAATGTCAAATTAACTCGTGTCTAGCAATGCCAACTTACTCCTTTCTAGCAATGTCAAATAACTCGTGTATAGCAATGTCAAATAACTCTTGTCTAGCCATGTCATATATGCTATAAATCACAATGTTATATTGATGAAAATATAAATGAAATACAGCTCGTATCTACCAATGTGCATTAACTCATGCCTAGCAATGTAATGAAACTTAAACTCGCAACGATTTTACTAATGTATCAAGCAAGATCCTGCCATTACTGGTGTATCCAACCATTTAACGATTACTACATATCTAGCAATGTCATAATTGAATATATAGCAATGTGGTAATAAAGTATCTAGCAATGTCATACAACTAGTATCTAGCAATATCATACAACTAGTATCTAGAAATGTCATATAACTAGTATCTAGCAATGTCATATAACTTGTATCTAGAAATGTCTAATAACTTGTTATAGCAATGTCATATAACTTGTATCTAGCAATGTCATGTAACTAGTATTCAGACTGATCTTATTGGAGTTCATGCATCATGTCTTTTGATTTAGTATGCTTTTTTTGTTTATTGGCAAAAATGGATTAACCCTCTAAGATATTTTATTTTTTGGGAGGGTTGTTGTACTTGGAAGTTATAAAGCCACTATATAATGTTTTAATCTATTTTACAATTATGTTGTTAGTTTTTTTTTGTGTTCAATGGATGTTTACAGTAGCAATGCCTTTATTTACGGTATCATTAAGGATTAGAGAGTTAGTAGTTCCATGAAGCAGTTATAAAAGGAAATTATTAAACACAATCACAATGTAAGAAGTGAGACTACTGTATCTAGCAAACTCATATCAATATATCTAGCAATGTGATATTTGAATTACAATCGCAGTAACAATTCTCACATCTAGCACTATTGTATTTGTGTGTCTAGCAATGTGGTATTAGTGTATCTAGCAATGTTATATTATTATGTCTAGCAATGTATTCCGAGTGCATATGGAAATCCAATAAAATATATCTACCAATCTCATTATAACGTATCTAGCAATGTCTAAATACAAGCCGAAAATCGCATCCTTTACACAGCAATCGCATCATGTCCACTAAATATTTAGATGCCTGTAAAATGTCTTCTGAGTGCATTTGGAAATCCAGTAAAATGTGTCTAGCAATCTCATTATACTGTATCTAGCAATGTATAAATACAAGCCGAAAATCGCATCCTCTACACGGTAATCGCATCATGTCCACTAAATCTTTAGATGTCTGTAAAATGTCTTCTGAGTGCATTTGGAAATCCAGTAAAATGTGTCTAGCAATCTCATTATACTGTATCTAGCAATGTATAAATACAAGCCGAAAATCGCATCCTCTACACGGTAATCGCATCATGTTCAACAAATCTACAGATGTCTGTAAAACCTGACTAGAAATCTCAGTTTATGATGAGACTGTCGATTTAACCTCTACATGAAAATCGCATCCTCTTTTCCTCTTTTTCCCTACAGTTTTCTAGTCTCAAACCTGAATTCAAAGAAAAATTGTCAACCTCATTGCAAATGACTGTTTCAGCATACTCTTGAAGGGTTGCAAAATTTTCAAACTCGGACAACGAAACAATAACTGTTTCGTGGCCAAATTTATTAATGCAAAATTTGGTTTTCGACATATAAAAACTTGTACTGTAGAAGGTTGGGTTAGTTTGTACACCTGCAAGGTATAAAGCATATACAAATGTATCTGTCACATTATAGTAGCCCAAGCTAGCAATGTGACCAATCTAGCAATGTCTCATGTAAGAACAATCGCAATGTCATAAAATTGTATATACTATCATAAATCACATAACTAATGCTTATATCTAGCAATGTATAAACCTACTGTTGTTACAAATCGAACAGACTGAAGACAGAAAACCCTAGCTAACAATATCCATATAGAATGACCAAGTAAAAACGCGATAACTACTAAGGTGTCTAGCAATGCATCTAATATACCACAAACGTAATAGCAAACATCAGTACACAATAAACTCGCAACAAGTAGTTGAATCGATTACATATATGAAATCTTGATATTCGATCTAAGGTCGAAGCTAGGAAAACTCAACTCTGAGACTGCTGACAAAAACAGTACGTTACATACCTTCGAAGTGAAAGCGTTAGTTGACGTTGAAGAATAAGGCAGGTGTTCGCTTGGTGTTAGCCTGAAATTGTCGATGAAATTTTGGTTTTGCCATCGTCTTTCCAAGAACAAAACGTAAACAGTTTATGGAATCCGGGTTTTCCAGCCGATGATGGTGGTTGATGGTTGTCGATGGTGGTTAAGGATTGTCTGACGGTGTTAGACGGTGGATAAGGCGGTTGGGATAACCGTCGGCGGTTTTAGTGTTGGAGTTGATTTGGGTGGGTGATGAAGACGACAAGAATCTGCGGTGGTGGTTGGTATGGGGATAATCGTCGGCGGTTTTGGTTGGTATGGGGATAGTGGGTTCGAAGGTGGAGAGAGAGAAGAAGATGAGAGAGAAAAAAAAAGTAAGAGAAGACAAATTGAGGGTGGAGGCTGTTTCGAGTTTCAAAATTCAAAATTCAAAATTGATGAGTGGGTGAAAATACCCATTAATTCTCAGAATAAGGCTTATATACTAGGTTAATGGTAGTTTTGGTATTAAAAAAAGTAGGTCTTAAAAGTGAATTGTTTTATTAAGATGGGTATTAAGTGAGCATTAACCCATTTTTGGGTACTAAATACTAATATGTTTGGTCAATAGGTACTTAGGGTGTCATTTCCCTTATTTTATTCGATGAAATGGATTAAATAATGATAAAAGTAAACATTATATTAAATGTTCACCCCAAAAGGGATCTTTCCTTATATATTGGCGATGGTAGGCACTATTTCACAAAACTGATTCACTTAATTCTATTCTTAACCTTCTATACACTCATTATACCATATTACTATATTTACAAAGTTGGTCTCATTATTTATCATTCTTCCATTTTTTTTTTATTATTACAAATATATATCACATTATTTAATTATGTTCATCCAAAATGATTCAGATATTCTGCGTCCTCATCAGGAGCCTCCCAGATCTTGCGAGTATGTAATAATATAATGGAGTTAGATTTAGTGCTTGAGAGGAAGTAGTGGTAGTGGTTGAGATTTAAAAAATTGAGTACTAAAAATAAAATTTGGATTCTTATATGATGTAACTATATAAACTTTTGGCATTTTATAATTTTAAATTATTGATTTTTATACCAAGATTTGTATCATATAATTTAAATTAATTATTCTATAATTAAAATAATAAATAAAATTATAAATAAAACATACCTTTCTCTGAATATATTCATTTAAATCAAAATATATAGTGCTACGCATTATTTGTTGGAAATCGTTTTTTATAACATAATATATATATATATATATATTGCAAATTAAAAACTTCTATTAATTTTTTAAAAAAAATATTTATTTCATTATTTTCCATTTTTTTAAATTTATTTAGACATATAATACTCTAATGGTTACGTAGCTATCGATTGACTAGCCAAAATGTCGTTAATCTATGAAATGAAATTAGAATTTAATAAGATCGATGTCCTGATCAATTGAACTCCATAACATTCTTGCAATAAATTGTATTGAAAGAATTGATTTAGATTTAGGATACATAAAAGTCAATAAATACATTTTCCTTGAAAGAGTTGGCTTAGGTTTAGATTACATAGGAAGTAGTAAATGCGTAATATACCATATTATTGGACATGATACGTGTTAGCTAAGACAAATTGCTATCTAACAAGGAAATGTCAATTTTATTTTTTATTTTTTTACTAAATTGCAGGGTTTTATATAAGTTTTATGGGAGTTTTTTATCTAAATATCATTGCGCATTACCTTGTTTGAAGTCTGGTTTATAGTCTCTGAAACTCCTGTTATCCGTTGATTCAATGATGCTCTAATCTTGAAGCTGGAGTATATCTCTGCTCCTTTGCTTTTATTCCTCCAGATATCTTCCCTGATTCTTAGGTCTTTGCTTCAAGCTCCTTGCATTGATGTTTCAAAGGACTAGAGCATTGCACTTGTTGATTGTCTGTCCATTGCTGGAGTCGTGTCCCCCCTCGTTATGATGGCTCTTGTGGAAATCGGATCAAGATGTCTGGTTTTCTCTTTACAAGTTGTCAATCCTTCAAATCTTTTATTCTTGTAAAGTATCTGAGCTTCCCAATCTTCTCTTTTTCGCTCAGACGAGTGGATTACAATCTCCTTGAAATTTGAAGAAGTTTCTTCCTATCCTAAGCTATGCTCATCACCTTTTTAATATAAGTTCCATTTTTGGTTTTAAAAAATAATATTACTCTGCGAAGTTTTAAGAAAATGAAATTCTTATTTTATATAACAAGTTACATTCATCACATCATCATCATCATCTTAGCAAAACGAAGGGAAAAAAAACACAACCCAAAAGAAACCATACAATTAAATCCTAAAACATATAGCTTTCAAATTTATAACGGTACTAGTACTAGTCTTTTTCTTCTTTTAGTTATACTTTAAGACATTAGTCAAACATTATCAGTTGACTGAGCAAGGAGTGGTTGAGTAATGGAGGGCTTGATTTGGTCTGATTCTCTATTGTTTTCCTGCTCGACCACGCACCCAATCATTCTCCTTTCTTGTAAGGCAAATTTGCGCTCTTCACTTTTACCCCACAGCACAAGGTATAATCCTGTTATGATGAACATAGCTCCAATAATCCTGTTCAGCCACAACCATTATTAACATAGGGGCCAAACTGTTGCATGATTAACGAGTGTTTAATGATAGAGACAGCGATGATAAACCTAATCTAAGTCTTTCAATATGATGATGGGTAAAGGAATTACGTACCCTCCTAAATAGAATTGTTCGCCTAAAGCAAAAGAAGCCATAACTGCAACGACAAGAGTCTGAACAGGTTGATAAACAGCTACAAAGACAGGACCACCTCTGTCGATACACCAAATCTGTACAGCGAAGGCCACTCCTGACGCCACCACACCCTGCATTGCATTATACCCCCAACCACATTTAAGTTTTGAACTATTTTTTTGGACTTTTCTTCATAAATATATATAACTACTACTATATATACATATTAATTAAATTAGATATTGATTCTGATAACACCCTGAATATTTCCAACACTAATTCCTAAAATCCGAAACTAATATAAAAGTTACTAAAGTTTCAAAACTTATATATTCTTTTAGATTTAGTAAATGTTATGGGTTTTCTTTAACAAGTTTTTATTGCTTAATACTTATCAGTGTTGGCCTTTTTAACTCTTTAGTTTAACACTTTAAGGTCCTTAAGCAGCAGGTGTTCATGATACTTTCACTTGTCCTTTTCTCACGAAAAACATGTTGTCCTACTCTTGTCTGCATTAGATAAGGAACCGTTTACGATTAATTATTTATCAGAAAAAATAATGGGCATATTCATAGCTTTCCCATCCAGTTTAAATACTGTGATATTGACAAAATAATATGTTTTGAATATATATACTCTGATCAAATATATTAAAATATCAAAATTGTCATTTTTTATTAGTCTCATTTTACCTGATCTGCCCCATGATCACAAATGCAAATTAATATAAGCAAAATTGATCCGAAGGTAAAACGACGAGACCAACAAAAAATGACTATTTTGATACAAAATAACATCCTAAGTTTATAATGCATGACAAATTTGAAATTTCCGTGACTAATATGATTTTTAAATACGATACTCACGGTATATTTAAATAACTAACCGCGTAAAAAACAGTGAATAACTCGCCACCAGAATGAAAAACCCAAGCTTGAGTATTTCTTTCGGCAAAAGCAGCAATAATCAGAAACTGTATGATCCCAAAGAAACAAGTGTAGGAAGTAACGGAAAGCCGGGCCGGATATTTCTTTAATACAGGAGCTTGCATCACAAGCCACCCGGACCACGAAAGACAATGCCCGATCAAGTAAATGCACCCCAAGGTCCAGTTTTTCTCCTCTGCATCTCCTAAAGAGGTTAGGAATGTGTTCGAGCTAGGGTTTTGGTTATGGGTTGAACCGGGGCTGTAAATTGTCGGACCTTTGTATAATGTTATAACCGATGCTCCCACCACACAACATACGGTTCCCATCACTTTTCCGATGCCATCTTTTCGGTCTAGTCGGACTTTCTCTATCCTAAAATTAATTTAAGATTAAGAATCAGTCCAAAACTTCAAAAGATAATAATAATAAAACATATAAGCTATAGATTCAAAGCAAAATTCTTCTCTGCTTATACTTTCGAAAGGATTATATAGTTTTTTTATTATTATAAGAGGATACTATCCATGTTTCTTTTAGTTTTTTTAGGAGGATTCCGCAGTGCTACGGGCATAGTGTAAACTTTCGGTATGATGCATAGTCTTGAAACCAATGACAGAAAATAAACCATATGCCAGATGACATATTCGACTAAGAAAGTGTTTGTAGAAGGACTCGAAAAACGATGACCATACCTTACTTCACCAACAAAGAAATATACTACCCATATCGTAATCATATATGTGGGTTTTAAAATATTAAAAACAATATTTGTTTAATATATAATTATATAATAAAGAGAGAGAGAGAGAGAATTGCCTGATGATTGCAGCCATGAGAAAGGTAATAGCAGGAACAGAGTTTTGAATTGCAGATGCAAAGGTTGGTGATGTGTTTTCCAATCCCAGCAAGTAGAATCCTTGGTTCGCTGTTATACTGTCCAAATTTAAAAAAGAATTCTCCTTTAGATTTTTATTATAAATTTTACTACTTTGTCATTCTTTATCTAATTTTTTTATTTTTTGGTTTGGTTGTCAAAGCTATGATCATACCCAATAAGTGCAAGGAAGAAGAATTGAACAAGAAAATTTAGAGAAATAGCAGGTCTCTCTTTCCTGTAACAAAAGAAAATAATAAAAAAACATTAATTATGGAATTTTACATTAATATAACAATTAAAAGAATTTTTAATATTTTAGAGTAGGTTAACTTACTTCTCAAGAAAGTAAGCAAACGGAAGTAACAGGAACAAAGCTATGATGTTCCTATAGACAGGGAACACAAGCTTACTAATACCCATATTAAGTGCTGCCCTAGACACAACATGGAACCCGGCATAGCCGAACTGCAAAGCCAACATTGCTACGTGCAACTGTAACTTTTCCGGTATGGAGCACCATGTTCTACTCCCCGAACCACCACTTTCGGCCATATTCTGAAAAAATAAATATCTGGCACTTAGATATTAGGACGGTGCTTTTAGTAAAACACTCACTGGTTAACTAAGAGTAGTGTTTGTGTTCTTGTTGTGTTGGTGTGTTGTGTGGAGAGATCCAAGAGAGGTATAAATAGAGGTGAAGAGACACACTGGGGTGAATAATATGAGCAGGTCCGTTACTATGTTACACCATATGTAAATCCGAACGAATTTCACCCCACGATTTAGGATTATGCTTGAAATATTACCATAAAAATGTTGATCGACAGTTACCCCGACACAAATGGAAGAAAAATAAAAAGTTGGATTTGGATCGTGTTTTTAAGACTCAGTTGAATGTGAACTCATATGTGGGACGAAGTCCATTTCAATAGCTGTTAAACTGTCACATAAACTCCTAAGTTTGAAATAACTTTGATATTTGCGATCCAATTATGAGGAAATGTCCAAAATATAAATTATTTTTATAACCATTGCTTTATCAGTTGAAAGGTGTTTATCATTCTCATTACTATTAAAATTAAAATATTCATATTCATATTAAATATTTGTTATTATATATTATGTTTGGAAAATTATAAGAATTTGTTAGTATGCATTAACAAATTTTTGGAAAGAAAAATAATTATCTTATTTATAACGAATAATAAATGTAATAAAATGCAATAAAACCAAATACACCACGCAGATTTAGCGTGGTTCATATTATGAAGGAATTTTATATCCACGACAGATATTAATTCATAAACAAATAAGTTACGCCTGTAAGTTTAGTCCGCTCACGGATAACTAAGACTTTTTCACTTGCTCGTTCTCCACCACATCTCAGATGAAGTGCAACTTAATGTTTACAAGTTTAGTTTGCATATGGAAATACAGATTCTTTATTAAATAAACAAGATTAGTGTTATAAAATCTTATATTTTAAGACTTCGGTGACTATTGTATCCCATAAAAGAGTAGCTCTGACAAACATGCGTAACCATCTTTCCCTTCTCCAAACCCTTTCGATTGAAAAATTATAAATTATCTCTTCAAATTCACCATATTGGAAGGTAACATCCATTTGATCTAGCTTAAGATCAAATCTAATAACAACTAATAATAAAACATTGATGGAGGTTTGTTTCACAATAAGAAAGAATATATTATTGAATCGACCTTCTCCTTTTGTGTAAAACACTTAGCCATGAGAGTAGCCTTTTATCAGGATAAATCAACGCCACGAATACATAGTTTCTTCTTGAACATCCATTTACTCAAAACCAACTTCTGACCCTTCGACTACTTCACAAGAATCCAAATGCTCATCGCCTTGAGAGATATCAGTTCTTTTTTCATATTTATAAGTTACTTCTCTTTATCACTTATCTTGATAGCACATGATATGTTTCATGTTCAAGAATATATCTCTGCATATCAATAGATAAAGTATAACCAATTACATCGACAAAACCATACATGTGCAGCTATTTTTCATGTCTCTATGCTCTATCCGTCTCCAGTTCATAATTTTCAAGATCATGTTGCTCTCCTATCTGATCGTCTGATGGTCTGGAACAGAAAACCCTCGACCATTTTCGTACTCATACAATGGTTGAACTTCCTTTGTACGAGCCGATGTGGAACCAAGTCCAAAATCCTTATCGGCATAATCATATGCAGTTTCACTTTGTAGATTGAATTCACCATCCACATGATATATATTGTCAAGAAATACTAGGTTGAGTGTCCACAACCTTCTTCAATAGCGTGTCCTCCTCGTTTAAAACCACGTTCATGTTTATCAAAGCTTTTTAACTTCTAAGTTTAAGTGACCATAACATATAACCTTTTAATCATTTTGTATAACCAAAGGGCAAACATTGTAGTGATATTGTCTAAAGCTTATCTTGTTTCAAATGTACGTAGGCATCACATCCAAACACTCTCAAATGTTTCAACTTATGTTTCTCTGCAGTCGAGGCCTCTTGAGGAAAAATAAAATTAAGGGTCGTCTATAGACTCATTCTGATGATATATATAGTTATTATCATAAATTCTTCCTAGAACCTTCGATCCAATATAACTATATGAAGAATACACCTGTTTCAGCAGAATTTGGTTCATTCTCTCAACAAGCCAGTTCGGTTGGGTAGTCTCTTTTCCAGTTTAGTGTCTAGAAATGTCAAGCTTTGCACAATATTTAGTAAACTCCTTGTTCATATATTCCAAGCCATTATTAGTCTGAATCTTCTTCAGCATTTTCCCGATTTGATTTTCTACCAAAGTCTTCCAGTTCACAAAGATATCACATATTCCATCTTTGTTCTTCGAAAGTACCCATATTTTTATGAAATAGTCATCAATCAGTTATATAAATTACCTTGTATCATCTATGGTAGGTTATCGTGCCAGACCTCAAAGGTCTAAATGAACATAATCAAGTACTTCATTAGATGTCTGCTTTCTGGACAAAAACTCACCGTATTTTCTTTTTCCCAATGCACAACTTTCAAAAAAGCTTAGCTTCCGAACGCCGATACCATCTTACAACCCCTACTTAGTTCACTGAGTTCCTTCTCATTTAAATACCCAGTTAATGATGCAACAATCTGGTGTAATCATTCACCACACTAGACATACTATCTACTACTATAATACCCTAAGAGCTAATACACCATTAGTCTTATTGTCTTTCATAACAACAAGGGAGCATTGTAAGACCCTTAGTTTACCATCTCCACCCCTATAGATAATATTTTCCTCATCTAACATCCCAATAGAAAAGAAGATTATGTTTAACTCCAGGTATATACCTTAGATTAGTAATCACTATCTCAAGTTATGTAGACAACTTGAGTTGTAACTTTCCACCCATTTGACATTACAGGATTCATTCCCAATTATGACCCTTCTGCCATCAAAGATCTATTGGTCTTCAAATCAATGCTTATCGGAAGTCATGTGGAATGACGAACTCGAATCCAATACACATGTATCGTTATACTTGTAAGAATAAAAAGTCATTAACCCATCAGCATACTCGCAGTCATCAAACACCATTTCAGTATCTTTAACTTTGATCTTGTGATAGTTGTTTTCTTATCTCTTCTTTAGGAAGTTCTGAATGAACTCGTCTCTTCCCCTTTGGACTAGAAACAGGAGTTTCCTCTCCTCTTACTTGAATATAGTTTTCCTACCCTACCCCTCACACTCAATTCGTGCTCTTTATAGTCACCATTTAAAACACTCTTCCACTAAAGATCATGGTCATTGTAAGAGAGTTTTTGCCCCAGAGCATGGTATCCACGAAGTGTTCATGCTCATTCTATAGAGAAATTAAGAGAATGATTGTTTGGTCTTCATCCTCCTCCACTATCTTATTAACTTTTTTCAAGTTGAGTCTAATTCGGTTGTAATCATCTAAGTGCATTCGGATCTCTGTGGTACTATCCACATAGAGCATGTAAGTTATTTATTTAGATATGATATATTCATTAAGAATATTTAATGTAAATCACCTCTAACCGATTTCATATCCCCAATGTCGTAGGTTTTTCAGTTACCATTTTATAGTACTTCATCTCTAAAGCTCAATATGAGAACATTATGGGCTTTAAACAGTATAACTATATCAAACTGTGTAGATTTATTATCGATACTAGCAACCACTCTCTTATGTAATGAGTAAGCCTTAACCTTAATTCTTCCGAGGTTAAAGTCATTTGATTTGTTAAATTTTTATAAGTTAAGCTTCATGAAACTCATCTTTCATGGCTTTCATTTTCAAGGCGAGATCTACTTCGAAATCCTACAGATGGATGATCGATCTACTTCTTCTACTATTTCTTCATAATCACCGCATCTTTCGACAAAAAAAATTAATTTAATTCCGAGAAGAAATAACCAGTGTATGATTTAACAAACCTTTGGAAAAATAATTTAACCTATTTAAGAATGATAAAAAAATAAAATAAAAAGTAATAAAACCAACGCATAGAAGATATATTTAATGTGATTTGGATTATCAAAAAATTCTACATCGATGGGCAACAAACATTATTTTATAAACAAAAGTTTACATAAAGACTCTCGAGAAGCTTCGTATTAAAGCATATTAATCAACGACTAAAATAACTCATAATATTTTAATATAAGAAATCTCATAAAGAAACCAAAATAATATAGAAGACCTAATTAATATAAAAAGACCAGAATAAGAAAACTAATTAATATGTGAGACCTAGCAAATAGAAGACTCCGCTTTGGTCTAGCTCGCTTCAGATAAGAATGCTTCAAATCAACTTGTTGTAGACTATCATGCTTCAGAGCAACCTGATTCGGCTCGTCACAATCTCCTTCGACACAAAAGTCACTAGTCTTGTCAGCTTGTCTCAGCTCTTAGGATCCAACATATACTTCTATCACTAATTTATGACTCAAGCTTCATCCAAAGATTTTCAACAATTCTTGCATATACATGTCACGACAGATCTAACTATGCACATGTAGTCATACGACAATACCTCTGTTAAAGAGTTACTTCTAGCCTACACCTAACATATATATACTATGTTTAGGTTCCGCTGCCAAATAACTCTTCCAAATGCATCTTGATTGTGTCTGGTTCCTCTTTGTCGGATGACGTTTGTGGTGGTTCATGTGGGGAAAAAATATATACCATATTGCTTAGGAACCCACAATTTTGACGTTTCAATAGTTTCCTGACAAGTCCCAACCTCACATATTGGGGTAATATTTACTAACAAAGCATACATACTCGAATGTTCATCTACCACGAGTATCTAACCATTCGCCTCCCAATGGTCATAAACTTTGGTTCGTGTGCTTTCTTCTCTTTATTGTTCGAGCAACAAATTGACAACGCGGTTGATGATTCAAACAGATTTAAAGAAGCGACAATGTATTTTTGTCATCAGGCAGAACCAAACCACTTATAAAGTTTCACCTGTCTGAATCATTTGAACTCATTCAAAAATGTTTTACAATTATTCTAGCAACTAAGGCAATCGTAGTGCCCCAGTCTGAACCCCGATGGCACGAAAATCTAAACCATTTGCCATTCCTGCAACCTAATCTCTTTGGGTTCGTATAAACACCATTCTGTCCTATTTCTCAGTTTTTCTTCATTGGTTTAGGATGTTGTTTGATCCAGTTTTTTATTTCTCCTTAGCAGCTTGGTCTACTCTATGTTCAACTTTTTTGTTTTTATTCCGAAAAATTCAAACTCTTTTTCTCTATCAACGGTCCAAACCCCCTATGGTAGTTGGTCTAGACACGTTACAGTCCGGTTACAACATTTCCCTCTGAATCAACACCAAAATGTGTAATGGCTCTTCAGTAACTCAAGACACACGTATTCTTCGTCGAGACTAATCTTATCGCACTATACTCTCGAGGACTAGGGGTTTAATAACGAAAGAATGATTTATCAGATATCAAAACCTGGCGAGAAAGCTCACTAAACTAATTTATCTGCAATTGATAGTAATGGATAAACTCATGATCTATGTAACAATATATTGTATACGATAAATCGCAAACCATAATCAATATAAAAATATTTTCAAATAAAATGGTTTTATCAATTTTATAAAATATATTTAACTTATCATTAATGAAATATTCACTTTAAGTTGTAAAAAATCGATATTAATTTCAACTTATTTTAATATTATTATCCACATACCTACAATTTTATTTGGTTCCAAATCTAATTCTATTAAATTTATGTTTTTTATCCATCTATGAAAAAAATTATTTCTTTATACAAACTGTTAATATATATTAATTTTAAATAATATTCATATAATTGTTTAAGGCTATAAACAAATTTTAAAAAAAAAAAATACAAAAAATAAATTGAATGACATGATAAATATTTTAATCATATTTAATATTACTGAAGATAATATCTTTAATATTAATTATAATTCTAGTTTAATCCAAACGCATGAGACTAAGATGAGCTATCTCTCTCTGATAATGATAAGGATGGTTAGTTGGAATGTCTGTGGTATAAACAGCAATTCTACAACTAAAAGACTTAAATCTACAATCATTAAAGAGAAAATTAATTACTTGTTATTCAATAACATTTTGTCAAGATTGAGAAGTTAGAAGGAATTACAACTAAGCTTGGCTTCATTAACTATACTGCCAACATTTCTAATAAGATTTTTTTTTGGAGTGAAGATATTAACATCAAGATTTTTATCAATCACACCCAATGCCTCCATCTGGACAACACGTCTCAGAGAGTTACTCGACTCTACAAGTTTAAAATCAACCCTTCTTCATCCAAAAATGTCAGTTCGGATGTCTTAAAACCTACTGCCCAATCCCCAATTAATCTGGACAACACGTCCATCTTTGATAAGGTCACTCAAGTTGAAATAGAGGTCACTGATGCTAAGGTGACCGATCAAAAATCAACTATAATAGAGGAATTCATGGATGACGGTGGGGAGGATACCCCACTGGAAACATCAGGACAGACCAAGAATACCATACCAGTTCGGTCCAACACGAAAAATGCAGGGATGCCTAACAACGAATCATTCCCATAGTGTTTAGTAGGGAGAGTTAGGCCAAATCTTTGGAAGCTAAACACAAAATATTTGTTGGCCCTTCAAAAGATTAATTATGGGTATACACACACTACTGAACTAGACTAGATACGAATAAGGTACGGATTCCCTGAGTCTATCAAAGTTAGAATTCCAGTCACTCTAGAGACTCCTCTAAACTTCAAAGTGAACAAACTCGTGATATACAAAAGTGCTAAAATGGGGACTTCGTTTCCCTTTGGGCCCAAAGTAGTTTGGTACTTCCATTTGATTAAGCTTTACCCTAGCCAGCTGAGTCTGAATTCATGGTACACCCTTCTAGCCAGCATCATTGCTTCCAGGCTATCTAAAATTCCATTGCCCATTGAGCAATTTGCTGTTGTTGCTGGTTTTTCTAAGAACCACTAAATCCTCTTCTATCACTATAACATGGGGAATGATTACAATGTGGTGAATGGCCTTCTAGAGGCTGAGAAACCATGGAGGATCCAATTCTTGTTTATCAATGGAGCCTGGGATAACGATGAAAATATCAACTATCAAACAAATCCAAGTCTACTAACTAGGTATTGGAGGAGCTCAGGTAACACTTCTTTTATTCTTTAGGTAACATTTAACTCTTTTGATGTTTAGACCAAACTGACTATTGTTTCATCCTACAATACTTTCAAAGATGTTTCTTGACCACTTGAAGGCTGGAAAAGCTACCCTTTCCAAATTGAACCAATGGCCATCATAAATATAGGGGCTTGGTTTCCACAACTGTTTCATCTAGATATCTCTTACACTATTTTAGACAAGATCTTTCTTTTGACTATTGTTTACGCTAAGTGCCAAAGACTGAACATAAAGAAGTTGTGGGATCAACTTAAAAGTATAAGTACTACTAACAAAAAATGGCTCGCGATTGGCGACCTTAATGTTATTACTACTCCAGAGGAGCAGCTGGGTTGTATGTCATAATAGTGTTGAGGACTTTAATGGCGTTATAAGGGATTGTAATTTAGAAGACACTGGTTTTGCTGGTTCTAGATTTACTTGGAACAGAAAGGCCAAATGGAAAAGATTAGATCATGCTCTCTTCAACACAGCATGGTCCAATTTCTTCAAGGAGACACAGGTTCTTCACATGGCTAGAACTTGTTCAGATTAGTCTCCTCTCTTTGTTACTATTTTTACCAATAACTCTAATAACAAAAAAGTTTAAGTTTTTACATATGTTGACTCTTGATAACAATTTTCTTACCTTTGTTGATCAGAACTAGAATCAAAAGATGGATGGATATCCTCTTCATATCTTCTGGCACAAGTTGAGAAGGGTTAAGAACGATATTAAATATTGGAACATTAATAATTTTGATAATATATTTGATAAGGTTAAAGTTACTAAGGAAAAGGTCAGGAACATGAAGATAAAGTTCTCTACATCTAATAAGTCTGAAACTAAGGCTGTTTTGGATAAGGCAAGTGGTCTCTATCTTCAAGCTTTGAGAATGAAGGAGAACTAATGGTATGGTAATTGGTTGAGAAATAGTGACAGAAACACGGAAGCTCATCATACCTTTATTTCCAAGAAAAGAAAGAAGAACATCATAAAAAGTATTAGAGATGGCAACAATTGGATTTTTGATTCCGAAACTATAGGGAAGTCAGCTCAGTGTTATTTTAAATATATTTTTACTAAACCTCCTAACACTAACACTGAGGACGAAACTAAGAAGATGTTGGATAATATTTTCAATAACATTCATAAACTTACTACAAATGATGATAATGATACATTGTTGGTTCCCCCTACTAAAGATGAAGTTCTTGGTATTATCAAATCTATGGACCCCTGAAGTGCAGCAGGTGTCGATGGTTTTAACATTTTCTTCTTTAAGATTTGCTGGAAGATCATCAAAAAGGATTTATGTCAAGCTTTAGATGCTTTTCTGCAAGATCAGAGTATCCTAGAAGGTATTTTGTTTATAAATCTGTTTTTAATACCTAAATCTATTAACTTTACCTGTTGGAACAACTTCAGACCTATAGGACTGTGCATAATGCTTAATAGAATAATGTCCAAATTAATCAATACCAGGCTCTCTAAAATTCTTCCTAAGATTATTTCTAAAACTCAAGGTTTTTTTCGTTAAAGATAAATTATTCACAAAAATATACTAATAGCCAAGGATTATTTCTGCCTAAAATTCAGCCTAAGACATTATTTCTTATGTCTTTACCTATTTATTGGATGCATAATCGTTGTATTCCTAACCACATCATTAAAAAACTTGAAAAGTCTTTCAATAAATTCTTTTGGGGATCCAATTCTACTGAAAAATGCATTTACTAGTCTAAATGGTCTCTTCTATGTAGATCTTTTGAGGAAGGCGGTCTGAATATGAGGATACTTTATGATATGCAGAACGCTTTCTCCCCAAAGTTACGGTTTATCTTTAGAGAAAATAAAAGTTTATGGGCTCAAGTTATGCATAATATATATAGCAATAATATCAATCATCTTAAATTGTACTACAATAACACTGGTTCTCTAACCTGGAAACAAATGTCATGTATTAAAGCTTCTACTGAGATTAACATTATATGGCTACTGGGGAAGGGGGAGATGGACTTCTGGCTTGATAATTGGTACGATCATTCGCCTCTTATTATCCTTAATGAAAAAGAGAATAATAACTGGTTCGAGAGTGTAAAAGTTAACACCTTCTGGCAGAATAATATGTGGGATGTCAACAGAATGTAAGGTTTCATATAACCTAACAGGATTAATCTTATCAATAAAACGTGTATTAACAATAGTAAAGAAGACATCATAATATGTAAGATATTTCCTGATTTCAGATTTAAACCTAAGTATACTTGGAACAATATCAGATACTATAATAATTAATCAAGTATGTACGTGAAGATTTGGAACGCAATAACTCCCAAAAATTTCTCATTCATTTTGTGGAAGCTCATTCATAACTACATTCCGATAGACTATATATTGATTAACGTACATTTAAATCTAGCCTCGAAATTTCAATTTTGTAACCATTGTGAAGATGTTAATCACTTGTTTGCCGGATGCAGTTTTGCTTGGCAAATCTGGAAGCATTTTGCTGACTTATTCAGATTTAAAATTGAGAGATTCGTGACTATCACTCACGTAATTAGGAATTGGTTATGGTTCTCCAATAAGAAAGTTCACATTACTCATGTTATCACTTCGACCATTTGTTGGGTTATTTGGAAAAATCGTAATAGAGCTAAGTTTAAAAGGACTTCATACTTATCATGATCTTCTATCAATCGTATTAATAATATAATTAATGGTTTAGATAGATCTAACATGATTAATCCTAAGCATTGGACTGATGCTACTAGTGCAGGGTATGCAATAGGTTGTTCATCTGTCATCAATTTTTAGTAACCTATATACCCTAAATGGAGTGCTCCTATCGTCGGTAGATTCAAGATGAATATTGATGCGTCTTGTATTAGAATTGGAGAATCAAGTGGCGCGGCCATAATAAAAAATAGCCTAGGTGAAATCATCCATGGAGCTAGCAACACGTACGATAAACTATCTCTTCTAATGGCTTAATCTAGAGCCTTATTAGACAGTTTTTTAATCTGCAAAAAGAACAGATGGGTTAGTGTAGACATTTAAATCGATTCGTTAATGTTTGTAAATCTTCTTGCTAATGGATAATCCCTTTAGCATCTTAACCCATTGCTGAAAATATATAGAAACTTTATAGTCTCTTCTATTAATATTAAACATATCTCGAGAGTCCAAAATCAAGCACCCGATTGGCTAGCTAAATGAACTCTGAGATGCAAGAAAAGGAAAAACTTTTCTCAGTTTCAAGCTCCAAATCATCAACTTTTAGTCATTGTTTTTTTAGAAAGCTTAGGAGTGGGCTATATCAATCTTGACATCGACTGATTAGATTTATAATTAGTTGTGAACTTACCGATTATACAAGTGTTTTGGAAGCAGGATTCGTCCTGACTAGTTGTAGAGATGCAGATATATCTATTAAAAGTTGCAGGTAATCTTGTAACGACAGGCTTCTGGTTCTCTGCAATCACACTTGTTAGCTAGTTTTTTCTTCACCATGCGTCGTTCTCATTGTTTTTCAGTTGTTGGATTGTTGTTATGGCTGATTGTTGTCAATTGAATCATCTAACCTCATGGTTTTCTCTATTTTTGATTGTTTCAATAAAAAATCGATGTAATGACGTTGCATGAAAATTGAACAGATTTCATTGAGGCTTGGAGAAAAGTATACTATCATTACAAATTCTTCCTTTTTTGCTACTTTTGATTAGTTTAGCATTTTTTTGTCTTTGATTTGTACCTTAATTTGATTAGGATTTTGGAACCAAATTTTGACTCACCAAATTTCCTAATAATTAAATTCTAGTTTGCTTAAACAAATGACCTATATATACACGAATACATTAGAGGCCAGGGAAGATTCATGGTGTGAGGGCGGCAAGTAAAAACTAGCGAGCCGAATTTTATAGTATAGTATTATATTCAATCAGGATTTTTTAGATATACCTGTCTAAATCCAAAATATATTGATTCGTATGGTTCAGAAGAAATCTGAATTAAATACTTCTAACCAATTTGTTCCGGTGACAATTACATCTTGTAAATTTTATTGAATTCTGAATTCGTATAATAAATTATTCACATATTCATATTTAATGTATAGCATACAATAATTATTTCGTGTAGTCAATTAAAATAGCTTGGCTTCTTTTTTTCAATATATGACTTTTGGTTGTCTCCCAAATTCTCCCTCTCGATTTTCGCTGACAAGAAAGACCCCATGTCACTTGCTGTAATGTCTCCACGAAAAGTCGTAAATGAAAATCACATGTCATTAATCTAATAGAATTTTATAGACAAATTATGGCATTCGTATGCTCTCGTGTTAACACCTAAAACAATTAATTTTCTTCTTCATTTTGTTAGAATTACGTGGATTGCCAATAGGTAGTTTTAAAGCTATTTTCCTCCTATCTGAGATCAAAAGTTGTACATTGTTAGTGATAGATAATTGAAGTCTTAGTTTTATACTATAGATGAGGTTATATTAATATTAATGAACGAATTGATCAATATAGTACCCATGATATGTATTATATTTATGGGAGTTGAGATTTGTAGTGATTTAGTTAAAGTCTATAGTATTGTCATATATATTTGTCTAAATTAGAATATGAGATGTATTATATTTATGGGAGTTGAGATTTGTAGTGATTTAGTTAAAGTCTATAGTATTGTCATATATATATTTGTCTAAATTAGAATATGAGATGTATTATATTTATGGGAGTTGAGATTTGTAGTGATTTAGTTAAAGTCTATAGTATCGTCATATATATTTGTCTAAATTAGAATAAGAGTGGATCTATGATTAAAACTAAAGGTATGTCGAAAATATTATAAAATAATTAACAATAAGTATAAATCTAGATATAAAATAAAGTAATAAAGATTAATGTTTCAATACCATTTAAAATAATAATTTATTTTTTAGTCGAAATGTAAATGAAATTTTTTATTTATTTTAAAGCGATTTATAATATTTAGATCATCGATCGTAGTAAACATTTTTTTTTTACAAATATCACTGCACAAATAATGAAGCTATAGATTAGGTATTCGATTTCTCAACTCATTCTTCATATACTTCATACCAGAAAATACTTGCAAAACACCTACAGTGGCCACCGGTAATGACAAAACTAGCTTCTGAAGTGTGTACACCAATTAAAATGCCTTGTGTTTTCTTTCTTGTACAAGCAAGAGTCCGACATAGATCCAAATTACCCTTAAAATTAGAAAAATTATCATTCATCTTGACACACTGAATACAAGTCTTAAATTGATTAGATAACTCCCATCTTCAAAGTCATTTGGGTAGAATCTTGTCAACCTCATAGGTGATTTGGTGTCAAAATATTAAAATGAAGAATAGAGATTCAAACATGCCTCAGCATTAAACAACTCAATATCTTTATTTGTAAATTGATCATACAGTTCTTTCATTACAAAATCTATGACGTGTAAAAAATACATAATTCTTGAAATAATTGAAATTTGTCAAAACAAAGAAAATATTTTGGGCAAGAACCCATAAGTTTTTCACAAAATGTTTCTAATCCACTCTGATTTGTTGAATCTTTTTCTTACTTACTTGAAAAAGTTGCATGACGGTCACAATATCTTGATCACCATTTCGTAATTTTTTAGAAAAGTCAGTTGCAAAAAGAAAATCATTCATTTAGTGTTTGTTTAGTGTGTATTATCGATGGGTATCGAGGGTCATATTTGAGAAGCACTTATAGATCCCGTAGAGAATCCACAAGGATTACGACCAACCAATACCCCGCGGTTTATGAAAATCCTGCACGACAGATCTTGAACATAATATTATTGCATCGCTCTTAACCTTATTTATACTACTTTTAGTCGTTACTCTCTCTCTATTTATTATACATGATTATTTATAACATATAAGGACTTGGACCGTACCGTTTGCTAATTATCATCCATAATCAGTGGTCTTTATTGTAGTCCTCAAGTCATAATATACTGGTACGTTATAATGATCATCCGTTCGTACATATCAACTTCCATCTTACATACCTCAAGTTGACCCTCGGTTTCGGGCTCGCTCGGTCTTGAATGAGTCTGGTTCGGCTTTGTACATCTTATCTTTAGTAGAACTTCCATCAGTGCATACCGTATTTCATGTTCGTGCTCGGCTTCGAACGCGCTCGGTCTTGAACCTGCTCCACTTGGTTCAAATTCTTATATGCTCTTTCTCATCATTTTGAGGGTCTATGCTCCTGCTATATCTCAGCTCTTCGTTGGTTTATTTCTTGCTCTTCTCTGCTTGATTAACGATCTTCCTTCACATCGGTTGTGGATATCCATTACCTTATCAATTATAACTTCATTATAAAAGAAATGGTACAAACTATTTTACGAAAACATGAAAGTATATTTTATGAATTTGAATTTGTAAAACCGAGTACAATATAATTTATAAAAATAATTAACAAATAAATTATGAAAATATTATTTGCAAAAGATATAATATATGATAATTAAAATATTTCATAATACTTATAGCTTCCCCGAATTAAATATAAAATTATTAATATATAATTACTGAAAGAATAAATAATAATACTAAATTATACATTATAGTTGTATTGGTATTTATTGATCTATTATGAATAATATTATGATTAATTATATAATTATGAAAACTTAATATAAAACGGTTTTCTATTCTATCTAACAATTTTATTTATTTATTGAATTGATGTTATTATTATTATTTAAATAAATAAATAAAATTATCATTATCTCACACTTAAAAAAAGATATAATGTGCTTTTGATAAAGTTCTTTTCATTATTGTAAAATAGACATAAAAAACTGCAAATTATTTGAATAAGTAATGCATATAATAGAACAAAAATTTCTAAAACTAACTAAAAATCATACATAAAATCTATACCATTTTAAATATCATTCCATAAATTTTATACATATATTATTAAAATTAATCTAATTTTTTTTAAATAATATGTTTCGTGGATTAAGAAAGAGACAAGTCCAAATCGAATGAGAATAAAAAAGATAATTTACACTTTAAGATGTGTAATCCATAAATTTTAGCAAACTTTTGTATAAAAAATTACATTTTTTAAAAACAAAATTGAAAATCTTGGTATTTTTGTTAGTATATTTATTGTTTTGACTTTAATCTTCGTTAGTTGCAAAAAAAATAGTTTATTTTTTATTATTAATAACATAATATTCATTATTTTTATTTTATTGAATGTATACTTTTTAACCATAAATATCCATAAACTAATAGTTTGATTGTAAAATTCACCATGTGTTATTAAATAAAATTTATATGTCTTTAGATACTTTATAAGACTTATAAAATCTTTAGAAAACTGCACTAAAAATTTATGATAAAATCATACAAAATGGACTTGTACATGTATCGGGAATTTTTCAATCCAATTTGTATGTCTGTTTGTATAAAATTTTAAATTTTTCTGATGAGTTACTTAAGTTATACTTTTTGTTATGGGAATAACAAGTTCTACCAAAGTAAAATCTTAAGCTTTTAGTCAGAAAAAAGATGAGACAAAAAAATGATCGTCTTATTCATCAATAGATTCTTCCTACTTATAGTGCTATGAGTTAGTGGGCAGTTACATTCGTTTACACTTAATGCACCACTAACTCACTAACATCACTTCTCCTATAATTTCGGAACAACTGCACGAAATGATTTGACTTAAATCTTATAACGTTTATTACATAATAAATAAATAAACGCTTCATTTGGCTTACGTGTCGATATGAGCTGGCCCACTCCTTGAGCGCGATGAGGTCTGTGCTGGCTGCGCGTTCTTGAGCTCGCCTGACTATGTGGTCGACTAATTATCTTCGAGCTCGTTCTCCACTTAGCTTTAAGGTCGATTAGTTTATATGTGGGCTTGTTCCTTGTTTGTTTGTCGCCTCTTTAGTCTGGTCGATCAACTCGTTGCTTAGATTATCGTCGAGCTCGTTCTCCACTTATCTTTGAGGTCGATAGTAGCGTCAAGCTCGTCCTCTGCTTCCTTGTTCCTTTATTATCTTAGCCCAATCTCATCGTTTACCTGTCCTGCTCGTTTTTTCTTACTTACTCAGGGGAATCCCCCCTTATCAGGGCTCATCCTTAGTTTATAGGTTTATTAATTTTTAGAAAAGGATTAGTAAACCTGTAAAGTAAAAATCACCATTAAATTAGAATGCATAAGTAAGCGCATGGTTATTCAAAATGTCTTTTGGATTCCTTTGTTGACACGTGTCACTGGTGTAACTGTGACGGTTCTGACACCGCCATATCTCTAGGATACAGCACCTGGCACTTGAGTTTTTGGTACAACTTTCAATTGCTTAGTAATGTCACACCCATATACTGTAATAGCTGATATATCTTTAACTTCTTGCGTGTTTATTTACTTGAAAAAGAAATAGAAAATCTGTCGAACATTTCGCGTCGTTCTTGCTTGAGAAGAAGAAATCAATTGCAACCTAAAAATTCTCTATCGTATTTCGCATCACGAACCAGGTACGTGATTCTTTAACAAATATAATCACTCAAATGCTTCGTTATAGCGTAGAACCCTAGATTGTGGAGTCCAACATTTGTGAGTAGGTTATTCCCAAATGTGCATGCTTTCCATGCGTCGAATCGATTGCCCTTGCCTGCTATAAACATGTTGATTCGTATCTTTACCTCATTGCAGTCTCAGTATAAGCTATGACACCAAAAAGGGCGATGAAGACGAAGGCATATAAAATTATGGAACCTGCGTTTGATGAATCCAATGCTTTAGAGAACTATTTCTCGCAGATAGCCCCTAAATACGTTTACTTAGATGAGACTGGAGTTACCACTCTTAGGAATAGATGTGGGATCCCTGAGGATGTGACCATAATAGCGCCCGTTATAGGCGAGCCTCTCTATCAGGCCCAAGAGACAGAGACGTGTCTCTTTACTATTTTGTGTGATTGGGGTTTGAGGCTGCCACCACTTGAGCTGATTCGTGATTACTTTAGTGTACTAGGCATTTGCCCTACTCAACTTTCTAAAAACGGGTGAAGATTGTTACTTAGTGTAGTGTTGAGCTCACGACTGCTAGGAATTGACGTGTGCTTAGCAAACGTATCAGTAGCCACTGACGTTACCAAACTGGCCAAAGGCCCCTTGTTGTATACCCATTTTAAAGGGATGAAGAAGATTGTCGAGCTCCCCTCATCTGATAGGAATTGGAAAAATGCCTTTGTTTTTGTATCTGCCAATTGGGAGCATAAAACACCCACTTTGAATCTGCAATTAGAAAGGAGATGGAAAGTAAAGTGTAAGCCATACTAAATTAGTTGAAATACAGAACTGGTGGTCGAGTCATGTGAATTAGTAACTTATGAGTTTTTTTTTTTGTTCAGGTGAGGCAGCTAGTTAGAGCTGGTGGAAGGAAGGGAAAGCTAAAGGTTACGTAAACTCTTTAATCCGGATTGGGAATTTTTCTTGTGAGGCGTGGCAGCAAGATCCCAAGCAGTTATTTACGCACTATAATTATCTAAAGTCAGGCTTGTGGCCCGTTCTGGAGTTGGAGATCACACCAGACGGTAAGGTTACAATGGAAGATGGGTCAGAAGCCACAATGGATCGCATCAGGGCGTTAATGCTAAAGAGATATTGGGAGAATAACAACACTGGGATTTGGCTTGCAGTACCACAAACTACCCGAAAGGGTGCTGAGACAGGAGATTCATCATCTGCTCATGTCCAACCGGGTGAGCAAGAAGATTATGTGGTGAACAAAAAGGGAGACGAGGTCGAGCAAGTTGAAAAGAACGTGCTCGCTATACAAGAAGTTGCTCAGACTAGTAAGGTGCGAGCAGAGCGAGAAGAGGAGAAGGCCACTAACTCAGCCTCATTGGTTAAGCCCTGAAATATGAAACATAAGGTGATTAAAAACGTCGTTCCTCTCCCCGTGAGGAAGTTAAAACTGAGAGATGAGGATAATGATAGCACATGAGCTGTTCGTGAAGGAAATATTTTCCCCCCAGATATTTCTTCACTCAAACAAGGTGAAGGGAAGAATCCAAATGCTGTGGAGGAGGTGATTGACTTGGTGGAAGATAGTGAGGATAAAAAGAGATGAGCCTTAGAAGAAAAAAGTTATTCCCCAGAGCATGTTGAAAGGATGAAACTTTGGGTCTATACTTCCAATATGCCTCCTATGACAACGACAGCTGGAGAGGGTACTATGCCGCAAATGGTGGGGATAATGGAGAAGACTAGAGGCGAGGATAAAGGCGTTGGGACTAGTCAGCAGAGGGTGCCGGTGGAGAGCTGCTGCCCAAGCAAATTATCATACTACGCCCCTCATCATTTATGTTCGAGCAGCTCCGTCCAATTATTGACTTGTTGTATTATGATAAGATGTCAGTTCCTGAGATCTTACATCGACAAGTTGAGATGTCCATTGAGGTAAGCCTTTCTTTATTTTACTGTGTTGAATAAGAGGTGTTAGTATAATTCTAACTTTCTAGCTGTACACAGATTCATCATAACTTGGTCGTACTGGGCTACCGGAGCATGTCCCTAGTTGATTTAGAAACTATAAACGAGCACCGCAGAGGTTATTCGCTTGAGGCATGCATATACATCAGTAAAGGCGACCAAACATGAGATGGTTGAATTAAAGGAAAAACTGGAGACTACAATGGGAACCTTAAAAAGAAGCTTTAATATGCAGCGACGAGAGGTGGAAAACCGCGTCTGACAATTATAAAATGGTACTGAAACAAATTGAAAACCTGTTGAAAAGGAATGATGAGCTATATGCTCAGAGCTCAAACCTGATGGATATGAATTTGGTTCAATCGAAAAGGGTGGAAGAGCAGGCTGAGCAGATATCCACTTTGACTGCTGATGCCACTAAATTAATTTCCCAAGTGGAGGAGGGGCGCACAAATCTTGAACGAGAAAGGAAACAATAGAAAAGGGACTTAAAAGCAGCTGTGGCAGAAAGGGAGATGCAGATGTTTATTGTTGACACATAGATGATAGCCAAAGAGAATGGGAAAGCTATAGTTAAGTGAATCGCTCTAAATCATGGGCTTAACTTGGGATCTTTGGCGTCTCTCGTTCAGGGCTCTGTACCACCTTAAAATGTTGGCTTGCAACCTGTGCCAAATGTTGAAGTTGGTACCACTGGTGTAGCTGATATTACTCCATCAGAGTAGACCAAGCTGCCCCATTCCCTAAGTGCCAACTTGTGACAGTATTTGTTCTCTTTGTTCTTTTTTATTGTTTGCTATGTGTATGAAGACCTTGTGTTACATAACGTATTTTGAGTACATGTTGAGCTTATTTCTGGATTTTCTTACGCCAGTATGCTTAATGTCATGAATATTTATGGATAAAATATGGAGTATGTATTTGTTGGGCTTCGTGGAGATCCTTACAATATCGAGCTCAGTAAGGCTCATTGCGTAGCTTAGACGATTATTGCCACAATAGCTTGTTCACGGCAATATACCTAGTACAAAGTACATGACCTTGCCGTGAACAAGCTATTGTGTCAATAATCGTCTAAGCTACGTCTTTAACCAGTTCTCTAAAGCATAGTCTATTTTAGACTTGGTCTTTAACCAGTTCGCTAATATACCTAGTACAAAGTATAGGCACAATATGGCCATTACGTAGCCTGTAGGTGTGGCCAATTTTCGTGTTTATAAACACTTAGCCTGGACTCAGTATGGTCCATTGCGTAGCCACGAATGGCGTGTTCATTGACCCTTTTACTAATTATAAAGATAAAACTTGCAACAAACACATAGTGGAAAAAGTATAAATTATATTGAAGGAACAAAATGTTGTCCTAAGATGCCTCATTATAAACCTCCCCGCGCCATGAAAGAGAAAAAAAGCGCATCAGTACAGTCTAAGTATTTTGGCGATAAAATTTTAGGTGATTGACATTCCAAGGGTGTTTGAGTGCTCGACTACTTTGATCTGCCAATATGTACACGCCATGGTGCCCTATGGAGATAATCGTGTATGGGCCTTCCCAATTTTGTCCCAATTTGCCACTTGTTCCACTGTTGGAGCCTTAAAATACCTTCTTTAAGACTAAGTATCCTTCCTTAAAAGAGTGTGGATTTATTCGAGCATTGAAAAGTCCCCTCGTCAAACTTCTGTAGTGCTCTGCTCGTACCCTTGATTGGTCTTGTCGCTCATCGAGGAGGTCTAAGTAAGTTGATTCGGCTATTAGGTTTGCCTCTTCTTCATAGTGCTTGATTCGACGGATTGGTACAATGATCTTTGCTAGGATGACTGCTTCTGTGTTGTATACCAGGGAGAAAGGTGTATCTTCTATTGTTAAGCGTGGGAAAGTTCGGTATGCCCATAATACCTCAGCCAACTTATCCGGCCACTTCTCTTTGGCTCCTTCCAATTTTTTCTTAAGTCCTTCGAGTAGCGTCTTGTTGGTCACTTCGAACTGGTCGTTCGCCTGGGGATATAAGGGGTGGAAAAGTGCTGGAGAATCATTTATCGTTTGCAGAAGTTGGTGAGAATTGAATTTTGGAATTTTTTACCTTTATCTGTCATTAGAATCCGCAGAATTCCATATCTAGTTAGAATTTGATTATGGAGGAAGTCACATACCTCTTGTGCGCGTCTTCGAGAGCTTTGGTCTTGACCCATTTGGAGAAATAATCTACCGCGACGATAATGAACTGCCTCTTTCCCGTGACAATTGGCAAAGGGCCTACTAGATCTATCCCCCACTTATCGAAAGGACATGGAACATGAACGTTCTGCATAGGTTTGTTGGGTTTATGTTGTGTGTTTGCATACTCCTGACATTTATGACATTGTTTTAGAAGCTCGAGCCAATAGTACCCTTCCAGGAGGAACCGGCGAATTAGTGTTCGGTGGCCACAATGAGCGTCTGCCTTCCCTGAATGCAGATCCGTTAATATCGAATTGGCTTTTGTGCGATCAAGACACCGGAGCAATGGCCGAGTCAAACTCTTTATGTATAGGATGTTGTCGAGAACACAAAACTTGGTTGCCTTGATCTGCATTCAGGTCGGTGAAATCCACGCACATTCTCCATTGGCCGCTCTTTTTTTTTACCAGAACATGGTTAGCTATCCAGACCGGATATCTTGTTTTTCAAATGTGTCCTAGACGGCATAATTTGGTCACCTCGGCCAATTTAGCTGCCTGCTTTTCTACTGAGACAGATCTGCGCTTTTGACGTACTGGTTTGGCGCAAGGGTTAATAACCAATTCATGACTTATAATTGAAGGGCTTACCCTTGAGACATCAGCTGCCTCCCGAGCGAAAACATCTAAATTTTTGCTAATAAAGTAGTTAAACGTACCTTAGAGTCTTGAGATAACTCCTTACGTAGTCGAAACATCCGACTGTTAGCTATAAGTGTGTCCACTACTGTAGTACTCATATCAGTTGAGTCTTTTCTCTCACGTGGATCGTCCACTGGGTCCGACGAGGTAAGATCCAGTGTTTCTGGTTAGGGGTCCCCTTTACCGTTTAATTGCTATCGGAACGGTTGGGACTGGTCCGACGCGATCGCGTAACATGTTCGCGCGGTTCTTTGGCTGCCTCATATTGTTCTCACCAAGTTGCCCACCAGATAGTTTATGCATTGTCGGAATGTGCACGATGTTGCTTCCATCCTATGCAGTCACGGTCTTCCGATTATAGCATGGTAAAGGCTTGGTGCGCCGGAGATTATAAACAATATTTTTAATTCTTTTTTTGTGGCTCCGTGGCCAACCTTTACCAGTAGCTCCACCTCCCCAACACATTGTGAAGTATCACCTTTGTAGCCGACCAAAGTACGTTGGGTCGACCGATATGGAGGTACGTTTTGCATGCGTTTAAAACTGCTTTTGAATATAATGTTTGTAGAGCTCCCACCGTCGATCAGGACTCGAGTCACCTTTACTCCTCTGATGTCTAGGTGGATACTTAAAGCATCTTTATGGGGAAGACTGACACCTCTGAGATCGTCATCATTAAACGTGAGATTGGACACTAGATCCCTGTAATTGCGATAGGAGTTGGCGTCTGTTTCCTACACATCAAGCTCATTTTTAGCTCGTTTGTTTGAAGCAACCCCATAGATTGGTGCTAAATTCCCTCCTGATATGGTGAGAAACCACTATTGCTTGTTAGCTTTTGTTTCTTCTCCATTTGCTAGTTTCTCATCGTTAGGAGAACGAAGTTCCTCGCGGCGATCCAGATGAGATCGTTTGATAAATTGTATCCGATCCTCATTGTTAATCAGCCGTTTGATCTCTTCTCTGAGTTGCAAACACTCATCCGGAGTGTTCGTGTTCATTATGATATGTGCAAAAGTACCAGTTAAATTGCTTAAATCCTGGGGCGTTCATCATGCTCGGAGCTCGGTACTTCGTTCTTCATCGCCTTCGGTCATAGATCACCGATATAACTTCAGTTAATGGAATAAATCGTATACTTGGTTGCTCAGTTTGTTGAGGTCGCCGGCTGTAATCCCGCTTAGGCTACTCGTCGACCTTTTTCTTTTCAGATCCTCCTTCTTTGGAATCTGATCCACGTCACTCGGGTGACCCACCTCTTCTGGCATCATCGACTCTGATAAAATTATTTTCCCTAGCGAGCAAATCTTTCATGTTCTCGGTTGGAAACTTAATGAGGTCAGCATAGAGATCACCCTTATGGTCGAGCCCTCGCTTCAAGAATACCACCGCCATGGTTTCGGCTAATTCTGGTAAAGCATTCATGGAATGAACAAACCTCCTAACATACTCTCAAGGGACTCACCTCGCCGCTGGTAAAGGTCCATGATTAAGTCCCGTTTCTGCTTTAGCTCCTTGTGACCAACAAACCTTTCTCTGAACGCCTTCCATAACCCATTGAAGTCGTAGATGGTCCATTTTGTCAAACTGTTGAACCAATCCATTGCATTACCTTTGAGTTTCATAGAAAGTTCACGGCACAACATCGCGTCGTCGGGGTTGAATGCCATCATCATGTTTCAGAATTGCTCCAAATTCCTTTCTGGGTCTCATGTTCCATCATAAGCTTCCATCCTGAAAGGGTTGAACTTCCTTGGGAGCTAGGATTCGAGAATATTATCGTAGAATGGTGACTCTTTAAGTATGTAAACTGACAGTCTCGGGCGGACCTGGTTGTAGTGGAAATCTTTATTTTCCCAAGCTCGCTTGGGTAGGCGTCTGCTTTGCCTCCTCTCGTGGACCTTTGCTGCGGTTCTTATCTCCACTCTCGCATTTGCCATCCTGCTTGAACGATCGATCTGCTCTATTAACTTTGCTAGCCTCCGGGTCGGACGACTGATGTACTCGACTTGTTTCTTTAATCTTAGCGGTGAGGGCATGAATGAAGTCATGCATTCCTGCCATAGTGGCTTGCATAGCTTGTTCCCTTGCATCTCACTCAAATGTTATCTTCAACTGCTCTTCCTGGAGATATTGGATTCTCTATTCTAGTTGGAGGACCACCGAGTCAGCGGCTGGGATGGCTTCCACAGTTTATTAGGCCAATGGTGCATCCGCCGGTTGATGTGGTTGCACTTCTGCCTGGGGAATGACGGCGGGTAGAGTTGGAAGCTCATTCAGCATGACCATCCTAATGGATGCCATGAGATTACCCCCTTGGGAAGCTACAGCGACAGGGTATATGATATCTTTCCTAGTTGGTGGATTTGGTGCTCCTCTCCTATTCATTGTTGCTTCACTTGTTTTCTGGTTGTCCCTCGCAATTCCTGACCTTCTAACTACCATAGTTGATGATTAGCTATTTTCACACAGATAACACCAAATTTGTTACGGGGATAACAAGTTCTACCAAAGTAAAATCTTAAGCTTTTAGTCAGAATAGAGATGAGGCAAAAAATATCGTCTTATTTATCAATAGATTCTTTTTACTTATAATGATATTAGTTAGTGGGCAGTTACATTCGTTTACACTTAATGCACCACTAACTCACTAATATCGCGTCTCTTATAATTTTGGAACAACTGCCTGAAACAGTTTGAATTAAAGCTTATAACGTTTATTACATAATAAATAAATAAACGCTTCATTTGGGGTTACGTGTCAATCCGAACTGGCCCACTCCTTGAGCGCGATGAGGTATGTGCTGGCTGTACGTTTTTTAGCTCTCCCGACTATGTGGTCGACTAATTATCTTCGATCTTGTTCTCTACTTAGCTTTAAGGTCGATTAATTTATATGCGAGCTCGTTTCTTGTCTGTTCGTCGCCTCCTTAGTGTGGTCGATCAACTCGTTGCTCAGATTATCGTCGAGCTCGTTTTCCACTTATCTTTGAGGTCAATAGTAGCGTCGAGCTCGTCCTCTGTTTCCTTGTTCCTTTATTATCTTAGCCCAAGCTCATTGTTCGCCTGTCCTGCTTGTTTTCTTACTTACTCGGGGGAATCCCCCTTTATCACCATCTATACCGTCTTTAATAATACATTTGATAATTTTGTAAGGGTCGACAATAATATTTTAAACATGATATATATTGTGTATGTACGATCATATGTTGAACTTTGTATTATACGTGAGAAATTAAAGAATATATGATTTTTAAAAATAAGAAAAAGTCCATTAATTATATTTAATTTGATATCATATTTCGGATGACAATTTCAATTATTAAAATAAAAAAATTAATTAGTCGTATTTATCCTCCCACCATTTAAGAAGGAGAGAACTTCGATTGACGTAAATGTCCATAATTGTTAAGTATATGCTAGAAGTAACTCGTCAACAATGTTAATACTTGAAAGACTACGTGGGTGTAGTTGGATATTTTGGTTACATATATATGCAAGAAACTGTTGAAACTGTATGGGTGAAGCTTGGGATGTGACTTAGATGTAGATACGTCTGCTGAAACCTATGGACTGAGACAAGTTGGTAAGATTGGTGATTATTAAGTCGAATGAGATGTGTGTAGGTCAAAAGAAAGCTAGTCGGAAGCAGCCTGATCGAAAGCAGGATAGACCGAGCAGGTTGGTGCGAAACGACCTGGTCTGAAGCAGTCTAGTCTGAATCGAGATGGACCAAAGCACAAAAGTTATACCAAAGTGGATTCTTCCACTTATTAGGTTTCCTATTTAATCGTCTCTCATATTTGGTTTTCATATATTAATTGAATTGCATATTAATTATTTTGCTATTAATTGAGTCTTTTAGATTAATTTTGATTCTTAATAATTTAGGTTTCCTATTTATGAGGTATTTTATTTTAAGGAATTATGAATTTATTACAACCATTGATTAATTAGATATAATCTAGAGCGTATGCTGAAGAATTATAGGTTTTTCTTAAACCTATAAATAGAAGAGATACGCAAGGCAAGTGTGTGTTATGATGAGCATTGTGAGTACCATATTTCCTAAGTGAGAGAAATAGTTTTAGCTTTTTTGAGAGATAAGTGAGGTATGAGATAAACACTGAATATAGATTTTTTGAATCGCGTCATCTTTGTAATAAAAAGTGATTCAACACTTTATGTTTAAGAGTCTTTATCTAACTCAGTTGTTTAATAAATGAGTCTGTGGATATAGGATTTCTTCATAATTAAAATTGCATTAAATGTTTCTTGTGTGCTTGGTTTCATTCCATGTTCTCTTTTATTTCTTTATAATATTGGGCATAGTAAAATATTTTCCGTAAAAGAATTGATAATCTCACATTGGTTATTGCCTTGGAAGAATGAATATTTTACAACAAGTGGTGCGGTGAGCGTGGAGCAACATTAGAAAGAGTAGATCGATCTGAAAGCTAGAGAACCACATCTCGCCTAGAAACCATAAGTCACAAAGATGAGCTCTATAAATCTTAGCCTAGAAATGTTTTATTAATCGATTGATTTTAACTTTTAGAGAATTATAGTTAAGGCTTACATAGTGCATAAGGGATTGGTTGCTGCTATCGACAATAAATTTACACATGTTGATGTTGTGGTATTGTCTAAATCTCATAGCTTCATAATCCTAAGCTTAAAAGATAAATTTCTAAGGTATTTAAATAACCGACGATAGTGAGGATATGGAATCGGTTGAACGCAATTTACATGAAGAATGATTGGCGAATATATTGTATGTGAATAAATATATTTATACACTTTCTATAAATAGTAACACAGAGATCCAAAGACACTTAAATAATTAAAACCGTATCATAATCGACTTGAATGCAGTTGGTGTAAAGGTGAATGAGGAGGACAAAGTAATTATCCTCTTAAGTTTAATGTTAAACAATGAACACTTCGTGGACACAATTCTCTACGAAAAAAAACTCCCCTATAATGGCCGAAGACAAGAGTGTATTGAACTCTAAAAATATTCAAATGAATAATGTTCCAGAGGGTGATTGAGTGTGAGGGGTGAGTCAGGAAATGGAGATATCAAACATGAGGAGAGGAAACTCTCAGTCCAAGTCTAAAAGGGTTAGGACGAGTTCATGATTAACTTGTTGGACATACAAGAAGAAATGACATATCACTTCAGAACTATCCGGAGAAGGAAAAAGGAAATAACAATCAGAAGACTGAAGTCAAAGATACTATAATGGTGTGTGATAATTGTGAGTATTGTGATGGCTTAATGACTTCCTTATTCTTGCGGGTACAACGATAAATGTGTGCTAGATTCAGGTGTGTTATTCCATATTATTTTTTGATAAGTATTTCTATGAAGACTGGAGAATATTTGATGATGAAAGAGTCATCATCGCCAATGACAAATCTTGTGATGTCAAATGGACTGAAACGGTTCAGCTCAAGTTGTCTACATGACTTACGATAGTTATTAACAACGTAAGATATGTACCTGAAGTTAAACGTAACCTTCTTTCTGATTGGGATGTTATATGAGGACGGGTTTACCTATATGGGTGGATATGTTAGACTTAGGATCTTCCAAGTCTCTCTTGTTTTTATGAAAGACAGATAATTCTGTGTTAGTTCTTGAAGGCTCTGTAGTATTAGGGGATGTATCTAGTATGGTGAAGGATGCTACCAGGTTGTGGCATCATCGACTGAGGTATTTAAATGAATAATTATTTGTTCAAGTAAGAAAACATGTGTTGTTAGATGGTACCAAAGTTTAGTAGTTGAGTTTTTTGGATTCTACGTATTGGGTAAGATCAAGAAAGTGGAGTTTATACCCAGCAACCAGACAACCAATGAAGTACTTGATTATGTTTATTCAGACATTTGTTGTCCAGCATGGGAACCTACCATAGGTAGGAAATTTGATTTATGTCATTGATAGATTATTATTCTAGGAAAGTATAAGATATACTTTTGAAGATCAAAGATGAAGCATTTTTTGGATTTGTGAACTAGATGACTTTGGTAGATAATCAAAACATGAAATTATTGAAGAAGCTTCAGACTTATAATAGAATGGAATACGTGAACAAGAAGTTCACTACATATTGTGTAAATATTGGAATTATTAGACACTAACCAGTAAATGGGGCTCTCCAACATAATCGTCTTGCTGAGAGAATGAGTCAAACTCTACTAAATCGGGTTAGGTATATGTTTTATACATGTGAAATGAGTTGGAGGTTATTGGGAAATTTTGTGACAATGGCTGACTATATCATTAAAACGAGTCAATCTATGGTGCTTAAGTTGATTTGTCCTCAAGAGGACTGGACTGGAGAGAAACCCAAGTTGGAACACTTGAGAGTGTACGGATGTGTTTTCTAGGCACATGTAAAGCAATATAAGCTTAGGCCAAGAGCACTAAAATGTTTGTTCAACGGTTACCTTGAAGGAGTAAAATGGTATAGGTTGTGATGTCTTGAACCTGGATGTCAAAATGCTTTGATAAGTTAGGATGTGGTTTTCAAAGATGAGTGATAGAGACTCAACATAGCATTGTGCATAAGAGATATAAAGTTGATGATGGATCTGATCTGAAAAATGAAGCTAGAGATGATTTTTCCTAAGAATATTTTGGACTTGGATCCCCTTTTGGTCGTACATAAAAAATTTAACAATGTATGAGTTCAAAGTTGCCATAAAGTATGGGTTTCCATAACCTTTAGATGATCAGATGGGATAGAAACATGATCTTGACAACACGAAGACCAAACAAATAATCACAGAGGTGTGGTTTTGCACATGTAATTGGTTATTCTCTATCTATTTAAATACAATGGGATGTTCTTGAACCCGAGACATATCATAATTCTATTAAGAATAATGATAAAGAGAATTGGCTTACGACCATGAGATCTCTTAAAAAGGCGAACACCTGGATTCTTGTGAAGTAACATAAGGGTCAAAAGTTATTTGAGAGCTAATGAATATTCAAAAGAATCATGTATTCATAATGTTGATTTACCATATACAAGGCTAGGGTAATGGCTAAAGCCTTTACTTAAAATAAAGATGTTAATTTCAATTTGATATTCTCGCTTGTTGTGAAACAAACCTCCATCAGAGTTTTGTTGTCAATTATTGCTAGATTTGATCTTGAGCTAGAATAAATAGATGTCAGTATTCCCTTCATGTATGGTAAATCAGAAAAGACACTTCACATGTGTTAGCCGAAAGGCTCTAAAAAGGAAAGTAGGGTGATGTGTGTTTGTTGAAAAGACATTTTCATGGACTGAAAAAAATCATCGATGCAGTGAAATAGAAGACTCGTTTATTTTATGATATCCATCAAATATGTACGTACCTAGGATGCAACTGTATCTATTGGAATAGGGAAACACATATGGAAACACAAGTCATATTATTTTTATATATGGATGTCATATTAATAGCTCGAAGAGATAGGAGAAAGATTGAAACAAAAAAAACTCTGTTAAAAGACGAGTTTAAGATGAAGGGTATGGGAGAGTCTAAGAGGATACTTGGTGTTGAGATCTAGAAGAACATGTCGAAAGTGTATTATTCTTATCTCAACAAGAATATATATAAAGTTTCAAAAAAGTTCTCTATGTCTGAAGCAAAAGTGGTTAGAACTCCCATTTGTTCTTACTTCAAACTCAGTTCCACTCAAGCATCAACCGAAGCAGTATATAAAAGTTTATGTTAGAGATACTTTATGCCAATGTTATCGGTACCATTATGTCTGATATGATTTGTCCAAAACATGATCTTGCCTACATCGTTAGTTCTTTGAAGATATTCATGTTAAATATGGAGAAGTCGTATTTGTATACAATTAAGTGGCTCATGAGATACTTGGATTGCTCGACTATTAGGGTTATGTTACAATCAGAATAATAAGGGTGATATAGTGTTGAAAGGTTATATGGACTCTGATTATATAGACTTCCTCTACACAAGAAAGACTACTTTGAGTTATCTGTTAATTATGCTTAGAGGAGTGGTGAGTTGGAAGTCTTATATATAAAAGGTCATTGTGTTGTCTCTAAGGAAGCCTAGTGTATGACTATTAGGAAATCCATGAAGAAAGCTATTTGGGTGAAGGGATTCTTGATTGAATTCACTAGTGTGGAGCAAGATGTGGCTCTATTATGTGTTAACACTAATGTTCATCATTTAATTAAGAATTTGAAAAGTTCTATGAGCAAACAAAACATGTAGATATCAAGTTGCACTTTATCTGAGACGTTGTGGAGATAGAGCAAGTTCAGGTGGCTAAGATTACTAGCGAGAAAAACCATCTGGATTCTCAGACCAATGTATTACCAATTTCAAAGATCATGAACTACATAAAACTTGTGCAGTTACTATAAAACTAGGTGGAGAATTGTTAAGTATAGACTAGAAGTAAGTCATCAACAGAGGTATTGCCGAAGTACTACATGAGCATAATTGGATCTGTTGATTACATGTATAGAAAAAACTGTTCAAACTCTCTGGCTGAAGCTTGGGTCGTGACTTATATGCATAAACATCTGTTTGAGCCTAAGATCTGAGAAAAGCGGGCTGGTCCGAAGCAGGCTCATCTGAAACAATATGGTATGAACCTGGACCGAAACACAAGAGCTAGACCGAAACACAAGAGCTGGACTGAAGCAACTCTTCTATTTTTCTAGGTTTACGATTTAATTAGGTCTCATATTTTATTCTTCTTATATATATTGGATTTCCTATTAATTATATTTCCTATTGATTTAGTTTTTTATATTAATTAGGTTTCCTATTAATTTGGATTTCTTATTTATGAGGTATCATATATTAAAGAATAAGGAGTTTATTATATCTATTAATTAATAAGATTTAGTTTGAAGCGTCCGATGAATAATTAGGTTTTTCTTAAACCTATAAACAAAAGAAGTTACACAATGAAAGGGTGTCGTGTGACGAGTATTATGAGTTGTATGTCTATTAAGTAAGATAAATAGTTCTATGTCTTTTGAGAGATAAGTGAGGTGAGAGATAAATACTGAGAGTTATGTGAATCATGTCATCTTTGTAATAAATAGTGATTGAACAATTTGTGTTTGAGAGTTTTTTTTATAACCTACTTCTTAATAAAAGAATGCATGTTTGTAGAGATTCTTCACAATCCAAACTATGCTTAATATATCTTGTGCGTTTTATTTTATTTCACACTTTTTTTATTAACGATTAATCTTGAATCATAACTAATACATTCATGCGGTAAGAGCCGACAACCCAACCGAAATTATCTCCATTGCCATCTCCTTAATTCTTACTACTTGATTTTCTCAGTTTGGAAGATAACACAAAATAACAAAAATAAATCTCAACAAATTTGTAATTCTTTTAAAATGAAAAGAAGTAGAATAAGAAGAGTGAATGAATTGCTTTTCGAGTTCATCCACTCATTGTTTTTTGGTAAAAAAAATCTATATAATTACTAAAGATATTTTGGATATTAAAAAAATATGGATAATAGACGCTAAATATGCAAAGTTAGCTAAATCCTATATCGTAATAAATGATAGATGAAATAGAAAATTTGTTTGTTTGTTTTTTGTTAGCTATTGATTTATTACACTACTTAAAATTTAGATAGAGATACTAATCTCGATGAAAAATTATATAATTTTTTAATAAACAGTACAAGATAATGTTATCCAGTTCTTTTTTTAATATTAACAAGTTTTTTTAAATAACTAAAATGATGGTGTATAAATATCTTTTAATTTTATAAACATTTCTAAGTTAGTTTAAAATAATATGTTATTTTGGTATTTAAAAAAGAAGTTCGTAACTAGATTAGATAAATGATAAAGTTACATTTGTTAATAAGTAATTTGATATGAAATTTTTAATGTTGAAATATAACTTAGGAATCGGTTTTAAATACTTTTTTGTTGAATATTTCTAAATAAAGTGTTTTAAATGAAATTAAAGAAATCAAAATATTCATTTGAAATCTAATAAAATAAAAAATATAAAACAGAATTAAAATTAACTCCAATAGTACTCTCTACCTCCAAAAATACATGTTGTTGTAAAAAATATTTTGTATCCCACAATAAACATTTTTTTCACTAATTAATGCAAATTTTAATATTATTTATAATCATCTACGAACTGGATTTCTTTCTTTTTTTGACCTTTTTTATAAAAAAAAGACGTAATTATTATCTTTCTTAAAATTTGTCTATAACCTTTTTTTAATATAGATTTTGGGACATATTGAATAAAGGTTTATTAAATTTAATACGAGAATACATATAAATATTGATGAGTTATAATTTTGCCTTAGTAAATTGTTAGGAGTGAATTCTAGAGAGAGAAAGAGCTAAAGAGTTTTTGGAGAGAGAAAATACAAGTACAAATGAGTTTTCAAAGTTGAAATATTCACTAGCATTGCCCTTTATATAGAGGAGATAAGACTTAGTCTCAAAATCTGTTACAAATGAGGAATAATTATTGTTTAGTCCTCAACAATTATACATAATTACAAATACTCTCTACAACTTACATCAGTTACAATTTAAGAACGAAACTTACATTACCTATAATTAAATCCTTGAATTGACATTATTTACATTATTTACAATTTAATCCTCAAAATCTCATTTCCATATTAAATATTATAACCTAACTGAACCCGAAATTTGTGTCAGGTTCAAAGACCCGAACCCGACCTGTTTGACATGAAATTGTATCCAACACGAAACACCTGTTTGACACGAACCCGACCTGTTTGACACGAATTTTGGGTAAAGGAAAAAATTAATAAATGGAGATGCAGGGGATCGAACCCTGTACCTCCCGCATGCAAAGCGGGCGCTCTACCATTTGAGCTACATCCCCTTTTAAAATTTTATTGGTCCACTATATTTATATAAAGTCAAGATACGCTTACTTCATATATTTACACCGGCTTTACTATCACCGGTGAAGTTATCTTACCGTAAAATATATGGTGATGATGGGTTTGTCATCTCACCTAAACATGAAAAAAAATACATGAGATAAATTAAATAAATTTCAGAAAATATCAAATAACCACTAAGTTGTCACTTCTTAACAAATAACCACTAGAATTTTAAATCGATTTATCCCACAAAACAAGATTAAATGCATTCAATATCTATTAATAAATCTAGCAAACTCACACGAATCAGATAAAAAAAACTGTTAAATAATAAATCATTTCCATTTTTTATTCTTAATATTATAATTTATATACACAGAAGATGAAAGATTAAATTTTTTATTAATATACGTGAAATAAGAATAAAATTCAAAACTTTATAGCAAACATCTGAACCATCATTTGTCCTCCCTCGTATAGTTATTTAAGTATACTATTTATTTTATATCTTTTAAATTTAAAATAAAATTATTTCATTAATAAAGTTTTATAAGTATTTTTGGTGTTCTAATTTATAGGTCAAATTTTTAAAATAATATTATTTTCTTAATAAAATTGTATTATGTGTTTTCAGTATTTTATTTTACAGGTGTATAGGTCTTTTGGGTTTTATAGGTCTATTTCGGGTTTACATGTCTTTTCGGGTTTCACATGTCTTTTCGGGTTTACGGGTCTTTTCGGGTTTTACAGGTCAGTTTCGGGTTTACAGGTCTTTTCGGGTTTTACAGGTCATTTTTGGGTTTACAGGTCTTTTCGGGTTTTACAGGTCAGTTTCGGGTGACACGAACCCAACCCGAACCCGACCCGTGTTTTTTCGAGTCGGGTTCGTGTCGTGTCTTAATTTCATCGGGTCTGAAATATCAGGTCTCTAACCCTAAAAATTCGGGTCGTGTTCGTGTTGGGTTTACAGGTCGTGTCCAAAATTGACAGCTCTAACTTCATCTAGATATTTTGATACTATTGTAACTTTTAATAATAATTATAAAAAATTTAAAAAAAAATTAGCAAATACTATTGGTATAAAATAAAGTTTAGAGGTTATAAATAAGACAGAGGTATATTATAATATATTTTTAGTTTCCTTTTGTAGAAATTCGTAATATAATATTGGCAAGTAGTTTCCTTTAATTCGTAATTCGTAATTCGTAATTCGTTGATATAATATTGACAAGTATATGAAATAGACCCAAACAATTTCCAGTATTAAATAATAGTACTCCGATAATAAGTGAAGCATAACCAGTTTTATTTATTGGAGCAAAATTATATAGTTATTCCATAATTCTGATTAAACATTGGTTACTGTAAGTGTGATAAGGACGATGATGATAATGGAGAAGGTAGAGCCCTCATGGAAAGACAAGGTGCACGAGGGAGGGATGGAGGTGGTCATCCCACGCGTTCTTATTATTCCAGCCCCACCGTACTTCCCACCATCCATGCACACCAGGTAGCTTGTTAGATATTCCATGCTTTCATTTTTATTCATGTTGGATGTAGGCGAGAAAAGAAAAAACATTCAAGGCTATATAGTTTTTAAAGCTTCGATTTCCTTAAAAGTTCATAGTTGATTAAAGAATTCCGATACTTTTCTTAACGAGCGATTATAATTGAAAATACAGAATGATTTGGACGGTGGATTTAATTAAAAAAACTAAAACAATATTTGTTCTAAAAAAAAATTCAAAAAAAAGAATTTTCCTTGATATGGTGTATTTTATGTACTAAATAGTTCGTTCGATAATAAAATTAATCGGATCAAATTAATTCGGAATACAAAACAATAAAAAACTATTATGATATAGATACCTGTTGGTTTAAATGGATTTTTGTGAGGAAAAAAAACGACATTAACGTAAGTTTGACCACGACAATGGAGTTCGACTATGGTAGAGGATCACCGTCATTTTGAATTAAAAAGTTCGGTGCTGCGTTGGGTCTCGATTCAGGATAAATATCATAAAGGGGTTCATTGGTCTTAAAATAGGGATTGACTTTAAAAGAGGGTTCGGTTTCGGATAGCTGTAAAGTTTCAGTTGCTTTCGAAAACCTGTCGGTCTGAAATCTAGTTCGTACATTAGTTTGGATCTTATGGATAATCCTTGATGTGTCAATATGATATCGGTTTGTTGTAAATGTTTGGTGTACTTTATGATCATAGTCGTTGATCATGATGTTGATACAAGTTTATCACTACTGGTTTGGTTTGCTATTGTGAGCATTATGTAGGTTTGTACTAATATACACTCCATTGAAGAAGAATATATATATATATATATATTGTAAAGCATCACAAGTACCAAGAGAGCTTTTAATAGCTTTTGGGCATTGAGCATGAAAAAACATAAAAGATGATTGAATTGAGTGACTTTAGAATAGACAAAATCTTGAGAGAGAGAATCACTAAGAAGAAACTAAAATAAACACTAAGATTTTTGAAATACCTCTAAAACCTTGTATTCATTTGTTTAGAAGTTCTGATATAGTATATTAGTTTGTATTTTTTTTTAATTCATTGTAATTATTATATCTATAAAATTATATATATATTACTTGTGGATGTAGGTTTGCTCTATAATTAGAACTACGTAGATTTTGTATCGTATTCCTTTTTTGCTAATTTTTATACTACCGAGAGTTGAATTGTTAAAGCTAACCGTCGAAGAAAATTGATGAAACCGTTGTGTCGATCTCAAAATTGATTTATATCTTAAGCCTCTAGTTTTGGATGATTTCCCCAACAAATGGTGTGAGTAGTATTGAGATATAGATGTGGATATATACAATCAATTGATCACCAGTGATCAACAGGGAAGCAAAAAGCCGAGGATCGGGTGAAGATGGATTCAATGAAATTTGATGTTGATAAATTAACCGGAGATAATGATTTTAATTTTTGAATGATGAAAATTAAAATTATCTTTGTATATAACGGGTTGTCTGCTACCATTAACGAGAAACCTGCAAAGGAGATGTCAAAGTGTTATACAAGACCCATAGTGTTCTAATCTTGAGTTTGAGGATAAAATATTGAGTCATGTGTCAGAATAATCTACTACCATTTTTGTTTCGAGTAAGCTTGAAGTTATTTACCTTAAGAAATATTTGGCAACAAAATTGTATCTTAAGAAGAAGTTGTATACTCTGACTATGCATGGTAGCAAAAAGATCAACAAACACGTGGATGCCTTTAACATAATAATTCATGATTTAAATGCAATAATACTCAAGCTTGAAGATGATTATCAAGAAGTTATCCTCTTGAATTATTTATCGACAGTGTATAAGCACTTTTTTGACAATACACTTGATAACAAACAATCTCTTATAATATCATAAGGGAATATTGTTATAGATTCAAAAGATGTTTAAAAGAAGGCGATAGTCATTTTACTAGAGATGGTCTGAGTGTGGGAGGAAGGCCTCGTAAGAGATATTTAAACAGGAATATAGATCATTTGAGATCTAAATCTAAAGGCTCTAATACAGGTTCTAGAGTGAAATATTTTTGGAAGAGAGAAGGCCATATCAAGAAAATATTTCATGCGATGAATAAGATAGATAATCAACATAAGTTTAAGGTTAGAGATGCATAAATGATTTTTTTATAATTATGACTTTATTGATGTACTAATTTATTTTACTTGTAGGTATGGTAATAAGTGAGTTTCTAGATTCATAAGCATCATTACATATAACTTCCAACAAATACTGGTTTAAAGACCTGAAGGAGTTTGATGGTGGAAAGGTCATATTCGAGAATGATGATTCTTGCTTTATAAAAATAATACGTAAAAATCGACTCAAGTTGTCTAAAATACTTGAGAGAGACATAAACTATATGAGGTATCTCCCTGAATGTTAAACCTTTTATATAGGTTCAACATTTGTAGATGAAGTTTAAACAATAAATTGGTTCGCCTTTGGCCAAAATTCGGATGGTTCAAATGCTTTGGATGTTCAAAATAAAGAGCAATAATGAGATTTTAACAATTATCAGCTGGTGAGGGATAAGTATCACAAACCTAATAAGCCTATATAAAGTTACAACTATGCTAACATTATATGTTATGCTATATATGTTCAAATATAGGTATATATTCTTCAATATGAAAGTTATCAAGATGATATGACGAGTGATGATAAACTGAAATGATATGAGGTTATCAAGGAAAAATTAAATTCTTTGATAAAAATTAAAATTGGATTCTTGTGAAATAATCGAAGGTCAGAAGCTTGTGCGATGTAAATGGATATTCAAGAGAAAGCAAAGCATTCTTTGTGTTGAACTATCTAGATACAAAGATATATTGGCGTCTATGGGATTTATGCACAATTAGGATGTTGATTTCAATGAAATTTTCTCATCATTTGTAAAAGAAACCTCTATAAAAGGTCTACTATCAATTGTTACACGGTCTGATATAGAGCTAGGTCAGATGGATGTTACTACCGTCATTTTACACAGAGAAATAGAGGAGATAGTTTATATGAAACAAACTCAAGTGTTTAAAGAAGGTTAAAATACTAGTGTATGTTTATTAAATATAACTTTATAAAGTTTGAAACAGTCATTGAGATGATGGAATAATAGATTTGACTCATTCATGAAGTCATCAATTTTGAGAGAGTTTTTTTTATCATAGTTACATCTATTATAATAGGAAAACACATACATATAGTATTATTATGTTTATCATGCATGTATATACATAATTTTAGTTAGAAAGAATATTATAAAGATTGAAAGGGTGAAGACTCAGCTTAAAAGAGAGTTTGAAATAAAGAATATGGAAGAAATTAGGAGGATTTTGGAATAAAAATTAAGAGAAAAATATTAAGAAGTAATATATTCTTATCTTAACGAGAATACATAAATAAGGTGTTTAAGAAGTTCAAAATGTTTTACTAGAGCTGTTAGGAATCTCATTAGTCTTCAATTTAAACTCGACACTACTCAAGCACCAACTGATGTAAAAGATAAAAAAATTATACAAGAGAAATATTTGAAAATACCATGAGAAGCATCATGTATGTTATGATTTGCACTAGACTTGATTTGCATACTTGCTTAGAATTTTGAGTAGATTTACGACAAATATATAATGGCCTCGCTAACATGCCCTTAAATGGCTCGTAAGATACTTGAAGTGTACATCGGATATTGGATTATGTTATAATCAGAAGTATATAGATTTTGAAGTGTTGAGAGGGTATGCGACTTTGATTATGCATGTTGAATTTATATAAGGAATGCAACTTTTGAATATTTGTTAATAGTGTGTATTAAAGTGATCAGTTAGAGAGCTAGTTTTCTAAAGGTAGTTTTTTTTTTCCGAAGCTGGATATATGGATGTAATAGAAGCATTGAAAAAAGTCATATCATTAAAAGCATTTCTAAATGAGATAACTAGTACATAACAAGAATGCGATATTATTTTGTGATAAAACTAGTGCTCTGCACTTGATGAGGAATCTGAAGTTTTATAAGAGGGTAAAACATGTAGATGTAATAAGTATAATCATTATAGATTTGAGGGAGAAACAGAAAGTGAAGGTTGCAAAACTTGGAAGTGAAGATAATATTTCAGATGCTCTGACAAGTGTGCTGATATTTTTAGAGTTTACATACTATATGAGACTTGTGCAAGTTTGGGAAGCAAGTTGGCTGCAAATATTTGGTAAAAAACAGCTGAAACATTATGGAATGAGTGTTAAAGTCACTGTGAGCCAAAGTGTAGAATTTTTAGATGTATGCTCAAAGTTAATGAAGATAGAACGCGGGCTCGACATGATTTAACCTTGGCATGGAGTATCAGCCTAGGGTTGGATTAAGGATTGGCATGTGAGTTTGTTATCGGTTTGAGATAAGTATTAGAGGATGGTTCGGCCTTACAAGGGGATTTAGTCTCAGAAATAGACTCAGCTTCATAAGAAGGTTCATTATCGGGTAACTTTAAGGGTTCGGTTGTTCAACAAAATTAGTTTGAAACATAGTTTGAATCAAGATGATACAAATTTGTAGTAATTGTTTGGTGTAAAATTTTATCATAGTCGTTGATCATTATGTTAGAACAATCTTGTTGTAATTGCTTTGGATTTCCATTGTGAGCATGGTGTAGTTTGTACTAGTATATACCACATTGAAAATTATATATATGTATACACGAGAGGAAAACCTGTATAATTTTTTTAGCATTAACTATGAGCGAGCAAAACATCTGAAATATAGAATCACTAATAACACATTCAGACAAATAATTTTAGATACCAGTATTTGTCTCATATTTTATCTTTTGAATATAGTTGTTTATTGAGAAATATATTTAAAATAAGTATCAATATTTATCTCAATAAAAAGGAATCATTTCATAATAATGAGAACTATGAGACACTAAGAGAAATATTAGTAGTTATCTCAATAAAACATTGCTAAAAATAAATTTAGAAAAATCTCAGTATCTCATATATGATCTGTTAAATATATTTACCTATAAAATAGCTCTTATTATTTCTCTTACTAAAAAGACATTGACAGTTATGAGATACTTTTAAATATTTGTACTATATGTTGAGAAGTTCTAACCATAGTGGGTTAATTTATATACATATATATAGTAACTTTTTGTAATTATTCCATCTAATAAGTCACATATATTGTTTGTAGATTTATGATTTCTTTATAAACCGAACTAACTAAATTTTGTAATGTTTGTTTCTAATTTTCTGTTTAATATATATTGCGAGATTCGAACTGTTAAGGACAATTATTGAAGTCATTGTGTTGGTTTGAGAGTTCAATCCTATCTGAGACCTCTAGTTGTGGGTAATTTCCTAACATAACAAATTATTTCAAATGACCTTATTTAAATACCTTTCACTCATCTTAATTTTTCTTTACTTATATTTATCGGTCTATTGATATTTGCTAATTATCGATCTTTTCCAACCTTTGAATTTCTTTTGAGTTTTTTTCTAGTATTTGCCCGCTTTCACCGAATTTTAGTGTCTCATTTTATTTCTTCTCTTTCAGCATATTTGAAGAATTTCGTTTGAAGAAGGTTGATTGAAGATTAAATATGGTGAATCAAAAATATTATTTGAGTTAGTCATTCGTGACTAGATGCAATGAAAAGTTAAGGTTTTTTATTATTTGATAGACATTGAAGAATATTATTTTGAAAAAGTACATGATGATTGATAGTTGAGTTTGTCATCCATGTCCGGATGAAATGAAGAGTTGAAACCCTTTTTTAATTAAAAATATTTAAAAACCGTTGATTAATCATTCGTAATTGGATACACACAAAATTTCAAAAAAATATGAGCCCAAAAAGAATTATTCTAAAATAAGAGTTTAAATAAAAAAATCTAGATTCAATAAAGAGTAGATGAAGATCCAATTAAGTTTGAAATAGTGGTAAATTGGATGCACTAACCTTAGACGAATTCAAAAATTAATGGTCAAGTAAGATCTTTAACCATAATTAATCATTGGATTAATGATGAAAGTGTTAGGAAAAGAATATAAAAATATATTATTATTTTATTCTACTTTTTATTTAGTTTTTTATTGACGTAAAACTAAAATAATATTTTAAATACCATATTGTAATATATATATATATATATATATATATATATATATATATATATTATATTATATTATTGAGAGCTAATAGAGAAAATATTTCTTAGTACTAAGTATAGTTACGAAACAATTTTTTATTATTTACAAACATGTCATTAGATGAAAAAATTTAAAAAATTATTTCTTTTTTAGTTATTTCCAATTATTGCAACTAATTACTTAAAATAGTTACAAAACACAAACTCCTAATAAATTTTAAAACTAATACAACTCTATCAGCTATACTAACTAAATTGAAACATTATCAATTCAATTTAACAAAAAATTCTTACGAAATCGTGAATCCATTCAGCTTTACAAGTCATAGCTAAACTATAGAGCTTCAAAAAGTAAAACAAAAAACATTGTTATTGAATTTAGAGTTTTCCACTCTTTAAATCAATAATATACCCGAAACAAATAGATAAAATGCTTACTCATACCACAACTCTCATGGAAACAGTTGTGAAAGATGTGTAATTATTTTAATCTATTTGTTTATAAAGAACAACTAGATATATAAATGTAGATAACTATGGAAGAAGATAATGTTCATCATCAATATTTGGAAAATTAATTGGTCAAATTACAAAACATGTGACAATTGCATAACAAAAGTTGTTATAATAGTATTACCAATCATGATGTCATTATATTAAGAAACATACACTACGAGGTTTCACGGTATTTTGAATATTTTGCAAATACATTATTTTCTTTAAAAAAAGTATTTTAAACAAACGTTGCAAAATATGGTAAGAAATAGCAAACCAATGTATCATCATGCTTGCAAAATGTATTTGTTAGGTTTGGGAAGTCAGGTGTACGACATATTTCGCAACTTTTTTTTTCATGTTACACATTTCAAGGAAAACTTGCAAAACTTAATTGACTTGTGTAACCTAGAAAAATATAAAAAAAAATATGATTTACACTTTATTTATCCCATGTTTCACATAATGTATTGAATTTGGCGAGACACGACGAAATCCCGAAAGTGTCGTGTCATTATGTTGGTGAATAAACCTTAAAAATCATCAAATCCTAGTGAATTATATATATTGCGCCATGGGTTTCACGTATATTATTATATGTACGTGTGATACTTGAAAATTATTTATACTATTTTTTAAAGTTGTCGTGTAATCTGTTTAGCCCAACATACCACTTATCCATTGGTGTTTGTTTTATTTTATTGTGTTAAGAATCTTTTTTTCAAAAATTAAATTTAGTTGTTGGTTCTAATTATTTTGCAACCTTACTAAATTATCTTATTGTTAATGACAATAGTTGTAATACTATAGCATACAGGACTTTTAACCCATAAGGAATGTTTTTTAAATATAACGTGAATGCTCTGAAGGATATTATGGTAAACACAAGGCTTGTAAAAAACAATCATCCGAAACTTGAAAATATTAGGATTTTGAAAGAGAATTTTAACTTTAAAAGGTAAAAAACTTTAACCAACAGATTGAAAACCTTTGCAAAAAATAAAAATCCTAGCAGATTTAATAGAGTTGAAATACTCAAGTGAAATCAATTATACATTTACTTATGCAGCACACTAATGACCAAAGTGTAACAGGTAAAGGTATGCAACAAACATAGGCTACAAGATAAAAAAGATCGAAGAGACTCAATCTTAACATTCACCAAAATTACATCATACAAATGAACATACTAAGGTTGAGCATGTGGTAGTAGAGGAGGAAGAGGTTGAAGCTCATGTTGTAATAATAATGGAAGGTGAAGTAACCTCGTGAAAACATTGAGGTTGAGATGGATGATCATCTACTAAATATGGATCAACATATTGTACTTTTTTAAGATAAATTTTCTATAATTGAGGATATGTATATAAAGATCTATAATGATGCCCCTCATGATTATACTCTTCTAGTAATTTGAGACCACATAAGAAAATAGAGTTGTTAACTGGAGAAAATGTCTAGTTGCAAGGTGCCTAGTTAATTACATTTACTAAAATGATCATTTTGTAAGTAAGTTTTACTAAGGTTTCACAAACATTTTAAATCAAAATTATATGTTTCTATATGTATAGAATACATCAAATTTTTGAAATAACTACAATAAGGTAAAAATACATAAGAAACCGATTTTCTAACTAGAGATAAGGTCCAGACACTAGATGAGGTACATAGTTAATATCTGATTTATCAAGTGTACATTTGGCACGACATATGTAGTCAGATTTTGCAAACACATATTTGTACATTTTTCACAAGTGATGTGTAGTGAGGTTTCACAAGTAATTTCCATTTCAACATATTTTTTATCATGTCGAGGAATTTTTTATTGTTGTTCATGTTGAGGTATTTTTTATTGTTCTAGTTTAAGTTTGAGTTTTGAAAAGTCTATTTAAATTTTAAACTCGAGTGTGAATATATTTTTAATTTTTAATGTTTGAGTTTATTTCTAGATAACTCCTCATTTGTGGTCATTAAGAGAGTGTATTTGGCAACTAGTATATAAAGTTAGACAATCAATACATTTATAAAATTATGAATGTCTGATTAGGCATGTATCAAAACTCTATCAAATCAAACTCTCATTATATTTATAAATTTCTTTCATGACGATATTAGACATGTTTCACAATGCAAGGATTTATTAGGTTTTTGCATATCATTTTTAGGCATGCTTCACATTGCAAGGATTTATTAAGTTTTTTTCATATCATTTCTACGCATGCTTCACAATGCACGGTTATTGAAGGTTTCACGTGTCGTTATTATGCATGTTTCGCAATATATGCTTTATAAAGGTTTTGTATGTCATGTTTACACAAGTTTTAGAATGCATGATTTACGAAGAAGAAGACAATGTTGATTGGACTTTAATATGATAACTTTTATTAAGTTTTGCATAACTTGGTTCGTGAAGGTTTCGCAAGTCTTAATTGCTTGATTGTTTTACAGTTTGAATACCTAATCAGCAAAAAAATATTATTGATAAACGAGAGAGAATAAGAAACGGTATCCCAAGTTTAGTACAATAATAATGACTATCGACTGTAGACTTTAAGGTAACGGTGTGCCAAATGATGGAGGATTAGGTTGAACGTCGTAAGCTATTATTGCCAAAAAATTCGACCAAACAACCAGTAAAAGAGAACATCTATTTTTATTCTTGTTAAATAAACTAAATAGTGTCCGTTAACGGTAATGTTTGGCTTATTGTTTCACATTTATCAAAAACCAAAATTTTGCAATAAATAAACTAATATTTTGTAAGTTCATAAATAGTTTTTCATTTAGAAATATTAAATATTTTACAGGTCTTATAATGTAAGAAAATCAAACAAAAACAACTTAGTTGATGTAGTCCACAAAGTCCAAACAAAAACCTTTTTATTTTATTTTATTTTATTCAAATATCTTATGTTATTTAAATCAAATCTAAATGTATTAAGATTTTATTTTATTTTATTTTATTTTAAAACATTTATTTTATTTACTTGTGATGAGTCCGAATTCGAAGTGCTCCCCGGAAGGGCAGTCCAAGGTAAATCTCCCCGTAAAATTCGGAGAGACTCCAAGCATATTAATTCGAACAGGACTTTTTCACCGGACAGATAAATTCGAACACTATAAACCTAAGGCAGTTCGAACTATGACTAAAGTACTAAAAAACCTAAACACTATCTGACTAAGCTACCTGCACATCTGCTTAAAACTTGTGGGTCTTTAAACATGACCCGGGTCCATTAAACTTGACCCGAAAGCCCATAAGGGCCCAAATTTCACACTATAAATACCCAACCACCAGCATTAACTATGGGTAAGAAAAATTAACTGCTGCCAGGCTGCTTAATTCTCTCTCCACCCTTAAAACACCCTGAAACACTTTGAAACACCTTTAAACACCACCATACCACCGTGAAACACCCTTACACCGTCTTAAAACTCCACTTGAAATTACCAGCCTACCCTCAGGCTACTTTTATCCACACCAAATTGGCGACCACAGTGGGAGGCGACGGTGCCTGAATCAAGCATTCAAAACCAAGCAAGGAAATTCTGTCCGAATGAATCCGGATAATCCAGAGCTTCCACCAGCTTTGCTCGAAGTGGTGGAAGAGAACGATGAATATACTGTCCAAGAGCGTGACAGGTTGAGGGTTGAAATAGAAGCTCTGAGGGCTGAGAAGGCCAAGATGGGCATGAAGGAAAAGTCCAAAGCATCAGTTGCTCATCGCTCTGATAACCCTCGAGAGCATGAGGCTTCAAAAACTCATGTGAGCACTAAAAAGACACATGCCAGTTCTAAAAAGTCTCACCGGTCCAAGCCTGTGGAGAGTTCTGACTCAAGCTCAGAATCTTCGGACAGCTCTTCGGACAGTGAGGGAAATGAAAAATCCTTGTCCTCCAGTAGTGATGAGGGGCGAACCAGGAAAAAACAGAAGCAAGTTAAAAAGTATTCCAGAAAAAGAGATCACCATGGAAGAATGAAAAGGCACATTGGAAAAGGATCATCTCACAACCGGAGGTATATAGACCGGATGCTGGTGGATCCTTTTGCCTTCCATGATGAGCCAGGTATCTTTGCAACACCTAATGAGGATACTGCGTTCAGTCGTGGGAGGAACTGGAGGCAATCGCCATTGTCTTCCAAAATACTGTCCGGAAACCTCCCCAAGAGGTTTGATAGCACCAAGATGGAGAAGTACGATGGCAGTACTGATCCAGACAATCATCTGGAGCAATTCAAGAACTTCATGATGAACTTTGATGATGATGATAAACTACTCTGCAGGGCATTCTCCCAGTCCTTCACGGGGAGTGCTCTGAAGTGGTACAACAGCCTTCCTCAGGGTTGTATCAGAGACTTTGATACTTTTTGGGTGGCCTTTCGAAGGCAATTTGTGGGGAGTAAGGAGCTAAAGGGTAATGGAGATACCATAATCCATTGTGCCCAGGAACCAAACGAATCATTAAAGGAGTACATAAGTCGTTTTGTGAACACAAAAAACGGGCTGGCTGATTGCTTTGAACAAGTGGCAATAGCCTCTCTGAGACAAGGTTTGAACCCGGGCAACCTGGCCGATTCAGTAACCAGAAAGAAGGCCATGACCTGGGGGGGATTGCTAAATCAAGTTGGCAAACAAATAAATGCTGATGAAACAAAGAAGACCAGGGTGCACAGACAGGTGAGATCCACCCCGGTGGCACCAACTCCAAATCAAAACCAGTCCGGAAACAAAGCTAGAGAAACCGGACAGGGGCATGGAAGGGGAAAAGCTCAGTCTCAACCAGCTGCTCCTGCACAAAGCCAACAGTCTAGAAACAAAAGGGGACCATGGGTCCAGCTAGAGTGGTTTGCAGAACTCAAAGAAAGTGTGGCAACCATTTTCGATAAAACAAAAGATGAAGTACACTACCGGAGACCAGCAACCTTGCAGTCTCCCAGAGAACATCGAAACAGTTCTTTTTGTCAATATCACAATGATATTGGCCATACTACTGATGATTGCATAGCACTGAAACAAGAGGTTCAAAACCTGATCGAAAGAGGGAAATTGGGTGCATACGTTAAAAGAAGAGGAGGCAACAGGCCTGATAACACTCACCGGGCTGGTCCGGTTAATGCTGCCCCAGAGGGGGCTATGGTAATCATTGAAAGGTTTGATGTGGAATCCGAATACTTGGATCCTGACCCAACGAGAAACAGAGTGGGTGCGATAGACGAGCGTTCCAGGTCGGTCTCCGGGCTCATTGAGTTCTTTGAATCCTTGACAATTTTCGGAGGGGACACTGTAACGGCTCCTACCACTTCATCAAGAAAAAGGCATGTTCATAATTTGGCTACCCAGCTAGAAGGGGGCATGACCTCATATCAATCGTCAAGTTTGTTCCCATTCATTGTCTTTGATGGGGATGATTTGAGAGACATTGCTGGCCCTCATGAAGATGCTGTTGTTATAGGAGCATCAATAGGGGGCAATGAGATAAGGCGAATCTTGGTAGATACTAGGATCTCTGCCAATATCCTTTTCCTAGATACTTACAAGAAAATGAAAAATCCAGCTGTGATTCAAAAGTCAGACAGATCGATAGTAGGCTTCACGGGCAGCTCAGCTGATGTAATCGGTGAGTTCAAAGAAGAAGTATTGTTGGGCAGAGGCCCTTTCAAGAAAACAGTCAGAATACTTTTCATTGTGGTGGATTGTCCCACTTGCTACAATGCTATTCTAGGGAGATCTTGGCTCTCTAGAATGCATGCAGTGGCTTCGACAGTCCATCAGTGTCTAAAATATGCTGTTCAGGGGCAGGTTGGGGTTGTCCGGAGCAGTCAAAAAGTTGCAAGAGAATGCTATGCCACTGCCTTGGCTCCACGAACGCAGGGGACAGTCCGAATAAATGACCAATAGCAGTTTGAGGGCCTTTCTGGGGTGAGGGTGAAATTGATGACCCCAGAGAGACCCCCGGAGTGTTGATCCCAGTTGAGGAGGTTGAAACACATTGCTTGGAAGAAGGGAAAATTGTCAAGATAGGGTCCAAAATGCCACAAGTATTGAAAGAAGAGGTGTTAAAATTCTTAAAAGACCATCAGCATGTTTTTTCTTGGTGCAACGCTGATGTTACTGGAGTTCCATCAGAGGTGATTTCCCATCACCTATCTATCCGGAGAGATGTGGCACCAGTGGTGCAAAAGAGAAGAGCTTTTTCAAAAGAAAAGGCTGATGTCATTGTACAAGAGGTTGACAGACTCACAAAGATGGGGCACATTAAAGAATCTCAGTACCCTTTGTGGACTGCCAATCCAGTCTTGGTAAAAAAGAAAAACGGTAAATGGAGAATGTGCATTGACTTCACAGACCTCAACCGAGCTTGCCCAAAAGACCTGTATCCAGTTCCCCGGATAGACCAGTTAGTAGATTCTACTTCTGGAAACAAATTACTCTCCTTCATGGATGCCTTCTCCGGGTACAATCAAATCCAGGTGGATCCAAAAGATCAAGAGCATACCACTTTTGTTACTGATAGAGGTATGCACTTCTATAAGGTGAAGCCCTTTGGCTTGAAAAATGCTGGGGCTACTTATCAAAGGTTAGTCAATAAAGCATTTGCTGATCAGATTGGAAGAAATATGGAGGTCTACATTGATGATATGATGGTGAAAAGTATGGATGAGCAGCTACACTTGTCCGACCTCTAGGAGACTTTTGCCAACCTGGCTAAGGTGAATTTAAAGTTAAATCCTGAAAAATGTGTGTTCGGAGTGCAGTCCGGGAAGTTCTTGGGGTATATTATAAGTGAGCATGGAATACAGCCCGACCCGGACCAACTCAATGCCTTGTTCCAAATGGAGCCTCCATGAAATATTAAAGAAGTGCAGCGATTAACGGGGAGGTTAGCAGCTTTGAACAGATTCATCTCCAGGTCTTCGGACAGATGTGCTCCATTTTTTCAAACCTTGAAGGGTGCAAAAGGGTTTGAGTGGACACCATAGTGTGATGAGGCATTCAATGAAATTAAGAAGCATCTGTCCTCTCCCAAGACTTTGTTCAAACCAATTGATGGGGAGACTCTCTTCGTATATCTGGCTGTTTCAAGTTGTGCCATTAGTGCTGTGTTAGTAAGGGAGGTTGATGGGTATCATCGCCCAGTGTACTATATCAGCAAAAGCTTGATTGATGCTGAGAAGCGTTACTTGAAACTTGAAAAACTAGCATTGGCCTTGGTGATAGCTGCAAGAAAGATGAGGCCTTATTTTCAGGCTCATCCTATTATTGTCCGGACATCTTTCCCTTTAAAGAATGTCCTTCAAAAAGCAGACATTTCAAGCCGAATGACAAAGTGGTCAGTAGAGTTGGGGGACTTCGACATAGACTTTGCTCCTCGAACAGCAGTAAAAGCTCAAGCTGTGGCTGATTTTCTGGTCGAATTCCATTCTCATAGGGACTCAGAACAACCTGCTGATTCAAAAGACAAAAAAGTGTGGATTGTCCGAACAGACGGAGGGTCTAGTGCCATAGGATCTGGGGCAGGAATATGTCTCACTTCCCCCTATGGGGACAACATGTTCCAAGCTATTTGTTTTGCTTTCAGGGCGTCCAATAATGAGTCCGAATACGAAGCAGCTATAGCTGGGTTGAAGTTGGCTTACATCTGTGGAGCAAAAAGGGTCAAGCTGCTAAGTGACTCCCAATTGCTTGTCCACCATGCCTTGGGCCTATCAGAAGATAGAAAGGAACAATTGATCAAATATTTACTTCTCTTGAAAAATGAGGCAATGAAGTTTAAAGCTGTTGTCTATGAGCATATTCCCCGAGCAGAGAATGAGCTAGCAGACTCGTTGGCAACAATAGCATACACGGAGTCCTATCCATGGATCCATGTGCTTGAAAGCCCTTCTATTCAACTTGATGAAGGGGAGAAAGAGGAAGTCTTTGAAATACAAGTAAATCAGCCTCAGGATTGGAGGTCTCCTCTTATACAATATCTGTCCGATGGCATCGTACCTTTGGATAAATCACAAGCTAGAACGTTAAAGCACAGGGCTCGTGGTTTCATCATGATTAGAGAAGTCTTGTACAAGAAATCTTATAGTAAACCTCTCCTACGCTGTTTAGGGGATCATGAGTCACAAATGGTTCTCTCCGAATTACACGATGGTGAGGGGTCAGCCCATTGTGGGTTTAGAGCATTAACGAGAAGAGTGCTTCTCTCCGGATACTATTGGCCATCAATAATGAAAGATGCTAAGGAGCTGGTAAGAAGATGTGACCCGTGCTAGAGGTACATCAATGAAATTCATGTACCAGCTATTCCTTTGGAATCAATTTCTGAACCCATCCCTTTTGCTCGATGGGGATTGGACTTGGTTGGGCCTCTACCTATGGCGTCCGGAGGGCGTAAAACCATAATCGTAGCCATTGACTACTTTTCGAAGTGGATAGAAGCAGCCCCCTTGGCAGGGACAACATCAAAGGCTGTTATAAAATTCATTCTATCCAACATATGTTGCAGATTTGGTGTCCCCCAGAGAATAACAACAGACAATGGGCCACAGTTTGACAACAGAGAAATGGAGAGCTTCTGTGCCTCAAGGGGTATTCAGCACTGCTTTTCTTCACCTTTCCACCCACAGGCCAATGGGCAAGTTGAAGTGGCTAATAGAACAATACTGTCTGGTTTAAAGAAAAATTTGGAAGGGGCTGCTGGGAAGTGGCCTAGTTATTTACAAGAAGTCTTGTGGGCCTACCGGACAACACCTGGGGCTGCAACACAAGAATCACCTTTTGCCTTGGTCTATGGGATGGATGCAATAGCCCCCATAGAGAAGACACTTCCCTCCTTTCGAGTCCACAACTTCTCCGGACAGGCTAATGAAATGGCAGTTAGAAATCAACTTGATTTAATTGAAGAAAGGCGAGTAAAAGCTCATCTTAGAGTGGCACACTATCAGGGCTTGATGAGAAGCAGGTTTGCTTCTAAAGTTAAAAGAAGGGACTTTCAACCAGGAGATAAGGTGTTAAGGAAAGTTTTCTTGCATACCAAGGAAAAGCTCTTCGGAAAACTGGCCCCAACTTGGGAGGGTCCCTATACTGTGGTTGAAAAAATCAAGCCTGGGACATACTGGTTGGAAGACAAAGATGGCAGGGTTTTAACTCACCCTTGGAATATTGAACACCTTCGAATGTACTTAGAATAAAACTTATATAAATATTTACTTGTTTAAAACATCCATGTAAATATTTGGGGGCATACTACTACCTCTCTCCGGCGCCACGGAGAGCTTTAAATGAAACTTGGAGCCTTCTTGAATAATTTTCTAAGTTTTTGCAAAATTCTGTTGATTGTCATACTATCCGGACTGAAAGGTCTAAGGGCTACTTAAATTCTAGCCAGAGAAACTAAACACTCTCACAACACAATAACTCAAGACTACTTAAACTCCAACTATTTAAACAGATTATGAAAGAAGAGAATGGATGAGCAAAACAAAACATTCATTCAACAACGTAAAGGTGCTTTGGCCTTCCAAGGACTTTGGTTCAAGTAAAAGATAAACAAAACAGATTATAAATTAAGGAGGAGCCTTTGAGGATGGCTCACCCTCATTTATTTTCTTGTCCTTGATGTCGCTTTTTTCCTCAATGACCTTCTTGCCTTTGGGGTCAACCTCTTCCTCACCCGGACTCTCTCCGGTTTCCTCTTCATCACCAGACGAGGATATATCAGTGTACCCTTCATCAACCATGGTCCAGTAGGGGAGGTCATCGTCATCCACATAACGCCATAAGTCCCCTAGTCTCCTCTTCGGGAACTTCTCATGAAACAGGAGGACCATGTCAGACTTTACTTTCTCAATCATTAATTCTTCACTCCGTATCATCTCCCTGGCATAAGCGTTGATTTTGGCCTTGATCATGGCCTCTTGATCCTTCACCAAAGCAGCTTTCTCCTCAACAGCCTGAGTCACTGCATTCTCTAAAGCAAGTTTGTCAGTGGTCAGGTTGGTGACAATCTTCTCCTTTGCTGCAGTTTCTCCCCTTGAGGCTGTCAAGTCCTTCTCCAATCCAGATAGCTTAGCCCGGAGATCTTTTACGGTCTCTTCTAAAGAAGCAACTTTCGTGTTGCTCTTCTCTTGATTCTCCTTCAGCTGTTCGTTCGACTCCTTAAGCAAGTCAACCTTAGTAGTGGCAGTCCTGAGGTCATCGGACAGTTTCTCCTTCTCAGACTTAAGTTCTTTGATGGTTTCTGCCTGACTCCGGACTTGCCTTTCCAGGGTGAGTACTGGTTGTACGTTGCTAAGGAGGGAATGAGCTATAACATCCCTCTCGCTGGAGACCAATAAAGTTTTACCATTGAAGTTTACTGTGTTGGAACTACTGGGAGGAACATATGGCCCTGCGAACTCATCTCTTGACAGGCCAAGGAAGTAATCACCTAGGGGGCCCAGACCGGTGACGTCCACTTCATCCATATTAATCTCTCCCCTATCCACTTCATCAGTGTGAAATTCCATTGGAATCCCTTCATTAAGATTCCCTGGGATCTCTTCGGCTAAGGTTGGATCAGTTGGGAAAGTGGGCTCCGGGTCTCGGAGAGCAAGCTCCTCTCCTTGGGAAATCTTTTTCTTTTTGACCTCCCTATCAGCACTGTCACTCGCTTGCTTACGAGTCCGTTTAGAAGCCCTTGAGGGTTTTGGGGACTTCGCTCTTTGTTTCTCGCTCTCCTGTTCTACCACCTGTAGAAGGTTTGCATCGACTTGAGCCTGAGCTGGCACCTCTGAGCCTGTTGGGACCTCTTTCTCAGCATCCTCTACCGCTTTCCTGCTTTTCTTCTTCTTGCCCTTCATTTTACTTGGGGCTTTGGCCCGGACAGGAAGGAAGAGGGTCCCATCTAACTCATGAGACCTTCTCAGAACTACATCCTCATCAGGTGGGGTGGAGAACTCCTCCCAGGATAGATCCCTCTGACCTGTGGTGTTCCACAGATGGGATCTCGCTAAATTCCCAGGGGTAAAAGCCTTGTGAAACCGGTTCTCCCAGTTCTCTGCGGCCCATGCATTTATCTTGCCACAGGTGACTTGTCCGGCTTTTAGGTAGTCTCCAAATTCTTTTGGCAGCTCTAATGAAACAAGAAAGTAGCTAGTTAGCATAAAGTTAATGAAAAGAGAAATTCGAACAGAAACTTAAAGGAAAACTTACGATCGCTCCTCTATCTACTTCGAAGAAGGCTAGGATTCTCCCCGACCTTGATTTTATTGCCATTCTCCCATGAGCCACTTACAAACAAAAACTGGCTCCTCCACTTACTCTCCGACTCCAGGAGATCATCGACGGCTTTCAAGTCATTCCCCATATTAAAGTGATAGAAAGGGAACTGATGGTGTTTGCACAAACTAGCAACAGCAGCGAACTCTTCCATTGGAAGAGGAATTCCGGACAACCTAGATGCCATAATGCATGACATCAAAGTGTACCATCCGTTAGGGCTTAGCTGTGATGGACATAGCTTGACTAGGTGAAAATAGCGCACTATCTCTGGATCCAGTGGGAACCTGAGTCCCCAGTTGAATAGCTCCGTAAAGAAGACTATCTCGTTCCTTTTACAATCCATTGGGGTCTCCGGATCGATGGGAATTCGGATTTTAACGTTTTCAGGGATCCCCCACTTAGTGCGAAACCGTCCCAAATCTCTAGTATGGATAAACGCATACTTGGTCTTTAACAGAGATAGAAGGTACTTGAACTCTACCTTATGAAAGCAGGGCCCTACTCTCCCTTCAAGGCTCTCCGGCAGATCCGGATGCCTCAGATACAAGTCCTCTTTGCCCTTCTTGGCAACAACTACAGCAGTTTCAGCTTGTCCGGAAGACTCGGACCCAAACCTGACCTCCTCAGTGGAGTCTTCCATCCTCTCCTCCATAACTGTTGGGGGAGCTTCTGCAGAAACAGCCCGGGGAGGGATGAAGCTTGGCACAGCTGATCCTCCGGACTGCTGGCTCGATGTATGTTTTTGAGTTCTCACCTCAGTTTGAGTTTCTGAGGTCGAGGTTTCCTTGGGAGGTAGTGGACTGCTAGCCTCCGGATCAACCGGCCTTTCCCGGAGAGTCCTAACAGCTGCCCCGGACCCTGACTCGCTGGTATTTTTTGAAGAGAGTCCCTTAACCAATCTGCTTGGTCTTTTCATGATTAGTTTGTCTGGAGAATGATCGGAATCGGACCCCATAGCAAGGAAAGTGGATTTCTTCCTGACACTTGTGACGGTGACCCCTGGTTCAACGATAGGGATCGACTCTTGAACTGAAGAGTCAGATACGATGGGAGAAAGTGTTGATCGAAAGAGTTTTCTAGGTTTTGTACCTTTCGAAGAAGACGAACCTCTATCAGACTCTTCGATTGAAGGGGCTGGTTTCTCGACAGGCGACGCTGGAAGCCCTGCTGCAAGCCTTTTCTCTTTTTCAACCCTTTGAGCTTTCTCTAATTCTGAGAGATTAAGCCAGCCACCCTTGATTAGAGCTGTTCTTGCTGTGAACATAAAACAACTAAGGAAATCTTGAGATTTTAGAGAGATGAAGCTTTGAGTAAAATGACAGAGTGAAAGTAATAGTGAGACTGTGAAAGATGAATGGAATTTATAGTAAATGTAAAAAAGGGTTTGATTCCTAGGAGAATCCGAAAAGTTGGGCAATGATTAAAAAACGGCGCTGACATCATCAAGAGCATTTAAAGAGGTAACTTGTTCAATAAAGTGGTGCAACTTTCGAGGTGAAAAAATGGCTAAAAGTAACCAACCAGAGAGTGACACGTGTCTCACTAACTCCGACAAAGAACCGTTTGGAATTTGTAACGATTGCTCTGTCCGGGTCCGTCTTCAACTCTTCGAATTGGAAGACCACTTCCTAAGTCGGACTGTTTTTCAGTTCTTTAACAAGGACACTTGTTCAAATACCTAAAAAAGGGGCTCCTGATGAGTCCGAATTCGAAGTGCTCCCCGGAAGGGCAGTCCAAGGTAAATCTCCCCGTAAAATTCGGAGAGACTCCAAGCATATTAATTCGAACAGGACTTTTTCACCGGACAGATAAATTCGAACACTATAAACCTAAGGCAGTTCGAACTATGACTAAAGTACTAAAAAACCTAAACACTATCTGACTAAGCTACCTGCACATCTGCTTAAAACTTGTGGGTCTTTAAACATGACCCGGGTCCATTAAACTTGACCCGAAAGCCCATAAGGGCCCAAATTTCACACTATAAATACCCAACCACCAGCATTAACTATGGGTAAGAAAAATTAACTGCTGCCAGGCTGCTTAATTCTCTCTCCACCCTTAAAACACCCTGAAACACTTTGAAACACCTTTAAACACCACCATACCACCGTGAAACACCCTTACACCGTCTTAAAACTCCACTTGAAATTACCAGCCTACCCTCAGGCTACTTTTATCCACACCAACTTGTATTCTAATTTAAGGTTTTGAGCAGCTCTTATATAAAGTCTCATATGCCTTAAGTTATTTCAAGTTTTTGGTATCAAAGACCAACAATTCATGTTACGCTGATACATGAATCATGCTCCGGGTAACTCTTAATTTGAGGAGTAGAATAGAGAACGACATCTTCCAGAGTATTTGCATAATTGGCAGAAGAATTTGCAAGTTTTTAATCGATTCAGATAGCTATGAGAATCTGATTTCAGAAGAGGTTGTTCCGAAACTGGCGTTGAAGACTGAAGCTCTTCTATACCCGTACATACTATCAGGACTAATTGAGTACACTAAGGTAACAGTTTCTAAACGCTGTCAAATTTTATTTTCTGTTGGTAATTACAAAGATACAACATTGTGTGACGTAGTTCCTATGGACGTTTGTCATCTAGTTTTAGGACGTCCATGGCGATTTAAAAGAAATTCTACTTATTATAGTAGAATGAATCGATACAGTTTTGTGAAAGATGGTTGCAAATTTATATTGGTTCTATCTAGAGTAGTATCTCCAAAATCAGCACCAGTTAAGGAGTTCCATGCTCATACTACACCAGCTACCGGTTTTAGCCGTGATGCTAAAAATGTGTTTTAGTCCGTATTTGAAAAATCGATCTACGGTGAGTATGATGATGACTGGGATGATGAAGATCTAATTAATTTTGAGGAGAAACTTTTAGATCGAGATATTGTCTCAGGCTTCAGTACACCAAACTACATCGCTTTAGAAGTTCTATTGAAGAAAGACTGCAAAGTAGCGGCTTTTATTGTGGAGATGTATCTTCCATGTATTTTATGTTATCCTAAAATTAAACCTTTGATTCGGTTTTCTGTGGATACATATTGTCATGTTGGAAAATTGGAAGATGGTATTTTTGTGTTTGAGATTATGAATAGATTGATAGAAGAAAAGAATAGTATTTTTAATGGATAAAAAATTAGGTTTTGTAATAGAACCTGGAGGATTTTTGGGTGACGTGTTATTAAATCATTATGCAATTTATCACAAAGTGGCTCAAGCATAGAACATATGCGAAGGACAGTCTGAAATGAACACAAGATTTAACGTGGTTCGACAATTTTCTATCTCCACAGGCACCGCCAGAGAAAAGAGTTTCACTATGAGGGTTACAGATTTCAGATTGTGTTTTGTGTAGCCCTAGTAGTCTATTTATAAGAAATGAATAGACTTACTAGACAATGGGCCTAATGGTCTCATATACACTAAAAAGAAAACCATCCATTTTATTACAGCATACTGTCAATGACACAAAACTGTACCGCCGGACACGGTACACTGTCAAGGCACTATTCGACGCATTCATAACAAATCTTCCCCTTGAGGCGAATATCCTTTCTTCACTATCAACAAAGAAACTTCTCTTCTTCTGACTCACCAAATTCCCCTAAGGCATTCACTTTATACTGTGAACACCAATCCAATTTAGGCACTCCTTAAACTTTCAAACTGATACTTCTTTGGTCATTATATTTGTTGGATTATCGTGTGTAGACACTTTCTTCACATCAATAATTCCCTTTGATATTATATCACGAATATACCTGACATCGATGTTCTTTGTACTCTCATGGTACATTTGGTTCCTTGTAAAGTGTATGGCGCTTTGACTGTCACAAAACACTTTTGTAGTAGTCTTATCCAAGCCCAAATCTGCCACCAAACCTTGCAACCATATTGCCTCTTTAACTGCTTTTATTACCGCCATGTACTCTGCCTCTGTTGTAGACAAAGCTACAGTAGCTTGCAACTGTGCTTTCCAACTGATCGCACTCCCAGCTAGAGTAAATACATATCTTATCAGAGATCTCCATTTATTTATATCACCTGCAAAATCAGAATCAACAAAACCAACCAATGATCATGTAACATCATTCAGCGTTTCACCAATATCGGTCTTGTTAAAAGTTAAGCCAACGTTCACAATATTCTTAAGATACCGAAGTATCTATTTCACTGCCTGCTAGTGTTCTTTCCCAGGACATCCCATGTATCTGCTAACTACACTAACCGCATGTGAAATATCAGGACGTGTGCATACCATAACATACATGATACTACCAACTGCACTTGCATATGGAACCTTCAACATTTGTTCCAACTCAGCATCGTCCTTGGCCGCTCCTACTGCAGACAACTTGAAATGAGTAGAAAACAGAATGCTAAATGAATCATCGTCAAACATTTTGAATCGTTGTAACACTTTCTCAATATAGCTTCGTTGAGACAAGTGTAATGATCCTATACTTCTATTCCTGATAATTTCCATACCAAAAATCTTTTTTGCTCTACTCAGATCCTTCATCTCAAACTCGACACTAAGCTGCTTCTTTATATGCACAATGTGTGACATACTACAAGCAGCAATAAGCATATCATCCAAATACAACAACAACTAAACATAAGAATCATCTGACTTCTTTTGATGACACACACAACTATCATATGGACTCCCCGTGAACCCTTTTGACACCATGCCATACATTGAATTTTTCAGCAGACAAACTTTGTCCTCCATATTAGGTTTGATAAATCCCTCTGGTTGTCGCATGTAGATTTACTCCTCCAATTTACCATGTAGAAACTCAGTCTTCACATCCAACTGCTCAAGCTCTAAATCTTTCAAAAATACTATGGCTAACAAAACTGGAATCGAACTATGATTCATCAATGGAGAAAAAACTTCACTGAAGTCGATTCCTTCCCTTTGAGTAAAACTCTTAGCGACCAGTCTTGCCTTAAATCGAGATGCCTCAACCCCTGGATTACCTTCTTTTTTCTTAAACATCCATTTATTGCCTACTATCTTCTGTCCTTTAGACATGTCAACAAGCTTCCATGTTTGATTCTTATGAAGAGATTCAATTTATTCTCTCATAGCACCAATCCACCCATCTGCCTCTAAAATCGCTATAGCTTCTCTGTAGCTACTAGGTTCATGCATCTCAACTTCTTCTGCAACTGACAGTGCATATGTAACTAGATTCGCATACCTTTTTGGAAGTCTAATATATCTTCTTCTCTGCCAATGCTATGTTATAAGGTTGTTGTTCTGGTTCGGGCGCATCATCGTCACGATCATCCGATGCTGACGCTTCACCTTTTGATTCTAGATCCACCTCAGAACCACCTGAATTATTGGACCTGCTAGGAACTGATTTTACTTCAAGCTCCACCTGTTTACTCACAACTGATCCTGATTCGACTATTTCTCATACTTCATTGTGACTGTCTATCGAAGCAAACTCATTAAAAGTAACGTCCCTACTGATGAGAAAATCTAGAGACTTTGGAGAGGTACACCATAACCTATATCCATTCACTCCAGTAACATATCCTAGAAATATGCACCTTTTTTACATTGGCTCAAGCTTACCATCTCTCACATGAGCATACGCAAGACCACCGAACACCCTCAAATGTTTATAATCAGCCGATGATCCAGACCAAATCTTAAAAGGAGTTTTACAATCAATAGTCGTTGATAGAGATCGATTCACCAAGTAACACGCTGTATTGATAGCTTCAGCCCAAAAATCATTTCCCACACCAGAATGTGAGAGCATACTTCGTGCCTTGTCACAAAGTGTTTTGCTCATTCTTTCTGCGACTCAATTCTATTGTGGTGTTCTAGAACAAGTGCGATGGCGCACTATTCCCTCAGCTTCGCAGAACTCGTTGAACTCACGACTACAATATTCTAACCCATTATATGTCCTAAAACGTTTAATTTTTCTTCGCTTTTGCTTCTCAATCATCATCTTCCATTTGACAAAGGTTGAATATGCCTCCTCTTTCGTTTTCATAAAGTAAACCCACACCATCCTTGAATAATCATTAATCAAACTTATGTAGTATCTGGATCCTCTCTTCGATGAAATTTTGTTTGGACCCCAAAGATCTGAGTGAATTTAGTCCATTTTCTCTTTAGTCTTTCTTACAGCCGATTTTCTGAATTTGACTCTATTTTGTTTACCAAACACAGTGCTCACAAAATTCCAATGATTCTGCTTTATAACCTTTCAACAAATCTCTCTTTCTCAAAACAGCTAATCCTCTGTCACTCATATGACCAAGATGTCAATGCCACAACTTACTTTAATCCTACCTACTTTGGCTATTACTCCCTGATGATGCTATTGTAGCATCTCCCATAACAAGACTCCCCTAGAGAATGTAAAGACCCTTCTGCAAACTGCCCTTCATGCATACCATTGAGCCTTTTGTCACTTTGATTACACCGTTTTCTGCACGGTACTTGTAACCCCGAAAGTCTAGAGTCCCAAGAGAAATTAGGTTTCTCTTTAACTCTGGAACATGCCAGCACGTCAAGATTCTAACAACCTCGTCAAACATTCTAATTCTCACGTTACCGATACCACCCACAATCAACAAATGATTGTTCCTTAAATAGACAGTTCTCTGCATTGGCTTGTAAGTATCGAACCACTGTTTGAACTGACACATGTGATATGTAGCACCAGTATTGAGTACCCAAGAGTTTTTCCCAAAATTCTGAACTCAGGGACAATACATCTCTTCAACCACTATTTTCACTATCGTCGGAATCGTTCACACCTTCAACAATGTTTGCTGCATTTTTATTTTGATTTCCATTCTTACCTTTTAGTTTTGTATAATCTCTCTTATAATGACCCTGCTCACCGCATTCATAACAGTTTGAGTAATTTACCTTTGACTTGGACCTCCGGTTTTTCCTTCTTAAAGAACTCGATTTGCTTCCAGATCTTCTCATAGTCATAAGACCTTCCCCTTCAGCTTGATTCTCTGGCTGCAACTATCTCATCTCCTTTGATTTCAGTGCCCCTTTGACATCTGCTAGCGATAAGTTATCCTTACCATACATAATGGTATCTACGAAGTTTTCATAGGGAGCTGGTAAAAATCTCAATACAAATAAAGCTTGATCCTCATCCTCAATATTGATATATATGCTCTCCAAGTCTATTATAATTGATTTAAAATTATCTAAGTGCTCAGTTATGGACATACCTTCTTTCGATCTGAAATTATACAAACAGTTCTTCAAGTATAATCGGTTTACTACTGATTTCTCTGAGTAAAGATCTCCTAGCTTCTTCCATGCGCAGGAAACAGTCTTCTCATCACTAATCTCGCGAAGCACATTGTCTTTCACACTCATTAAAATCCAACACAAAGCCATTTCTTCAAGATCTTGCTTCTTCTCTTCTTTCATCTCTTCTAGTAACTTATTCTCCACAACCTTCCACAGCCCTTGCAGTACCAATGAAGATTTCAGTTTAATCTTCCATAACGCAAAGTTGGATCCCCCATCAAATTTTTCAATCATGTATTTTGTTGTTGTAGACGCCATTGTGAAACCCTAATTGCAAAAGCCCTAATTTCACCACTTGGCTCTCATACCAATTTTGTTATTAAATCACCATGCAATTTTTCACAAAATGACTCAAGCACAGAACATATGCAAAGGACGGACTCAAATAAACACAGGATTTAATGTGGTTCGACAATTGTCTACGTCCACGGGCACCGCCAGAGAAAATAGTTTCACTATGATAGAAAAGGGTTACAAATTTCAGATTGTGCTTTGTAAGTCCTAGTAGGTTATTTATAATTAATAAATAGAATTTCTAGACAATGGGCCTAATGGGCTCATATACACTAATAAGAAAACCATCCATTGTATTACAGCATACTGTCAATGACACAAAATTGTACCTCCGGGCACGGTACACTGCCAAGGCACTATTCGACTCATTCACAACATGATGGTTGCGAAAATAAAAGAAAGAATAAAAAGTTAAAAGTAGAAGATTGCATTATTTTGAATTTGCTGGCAGAAATATACTCTGAAGAACTTGAGAAGCCATCTACTATTTAACAAAGAGGAATTGTTCCTTTTTGCAAGGGTTTTGATGTGACATAACAAGCACATTCTAGAACTGGAAAGACAACAACCTTTTACATGCGCAAGGGTGCTGTTATGCTTAGTAAATGGGTTGATAAAGCTGACATAGAACAAGTGGGTAATATATCTTGTTACTGCTGATCACAGTAATGTCGAGGATATGGTAAAATGGAAAAAACTGGGAAACCACTTCTTGACAAGAGTGGCAACATTCAGATTATCACCTCTCACACACTTATGCCATTACCAGTTGCAATCGGAGGTGAAAACGTCAATATTTTTTCAGTTCTTTCAATGTTTCAATGTTTTAAATTCGAGGTCGAATTCTTCCCAACCGAGGAAGGATGATGTAGCGAACACTGTGGACAGACTGGTTTCTCGCTCGGGTATCAGAACTAGGTAAAATTGGTACTTAAATTGAACGTTTCGACGAGCCCAACAACTGTGAAAAGAGTGACTATGTCACGAAGTTAGACTTCAAATTATACTATTTATGGTCCGAAAGTCCTATTTTACTGTTTTTGATATTTTATTTTAAATTCAATATTTTAATTAGTGAATCAAATCTGATTGCATTCATATTATATTTGATTTTTATTTTTAATATCTTTATTATATTTTTTAGAATATTTTTTTTAGAATTTGGCATGTCTTATATATAAAGAATCATATACCATATTTTACTGTGAGACTCTCTCTGAGTCTCTTTTACTCTCTAACCTAGGGTTAGAGTTTCATATCTACTGTTTCTTTCTTTTAATCTTTCTTCATACTATCAGTAAACTAATAACGCGGCAGAAATAGAAGAAAAAGAAACGATAGATGAAACCCTAATTCAAGGGTAACATGATGAAAACCTAATATAAGGGTAACAAAGACTGAAATTTTCAGACATAAAAATATATTATTCCAAAAACTTGAAATAACGTAAGGCATATAATGCATTATATAAGAGCTTCTCAACATCTTAAATTAGAATACAATGAAATAAAATAAAAAATTTAAAATAAAATAAAATATTAATACATTTAGATTTGATTTAAATAACATAAGATATTCAAAGTCACAAAGCCACCAGTTGATGAAAACGAAATTGGTTTCGAAAGTCTTTTCATAGTTTGAAAACAACACCCCAAGTCCAGTTGGTGAAAAACATTGGTTTTGAAAACCTCTTTATAGCATGAGACAACATCTCGATAAGCAAATTTTACCTTCATCCGACGATTGGTAACCAATTTAAACACCTCTAGTAACCGTCAATGCGATCTTCATCGAAACGCCTGGTGTATCCCCTCATACCAAACTGATCTTTGATATTTTCATTACCATAAATGTTGTTCTCTCCTTTAGACATTGAATCAGATGAAATCAGAATTCATAACATGTTTACCCCGCAGCAGGAACTGAGACTCTGATACCAAACTAATAACGCAGCGGTAATAGAAGAAAAAACAACGATAGATGAAACCCTAATTCAATGGTAACATGATGAAACCCTAATCTAAGGGTAAGAAAGACTAAAAAATTTAGAGAAAATAAATATATTATTCCAAAAACTTGAAATAACTTAAGGAATATGAGGCTTATGTACAAAACCTTAAATAACATAAGATATTTGAATAAAATAAAATGAAATAAAATAGTTTTTTTTTACTTTCTCGGTTACATCATTAGTACTACTTATATTTTTCAACAAAATATCATAACACAAATTTGAAATAAATGACATAAATATTATGCAACATAATGTCTTCAGAAAAGACCCCTCTAGTATAAGTATTGATTCCTCTAGTATAAGTATTAGTAGTTTGCGTCTTTCCATATTTTTTTATTTTCTCTCTCTTTCTATTCTCTATCTACTATTTTTACCATTATTTCATCTATTTCATAGTGATTTTTTTTATTTTTCATAAATTACAAGTTTTTCATAAATTTAATATAATGAAGTTATGGCCGTGGATATAAAAAATAAAAATTACTCCATCTAATAGCGTATTTTACAAAAATTGAGAAATGTATTTACTTGATTATGTATTCTTGGTTTTTTTTATGAAATATATTACTTTTTTACATTTATTAAATGGCCTGCAATACCTAAAACTTATTTAGGTTTGTATTTTGTTATTTTGTAGTATTTAAATTGTGTTTTAACTCTTGCGTTTCAACTAGTCTCACAAGTATATGCCATGTAGTACACATTACCTCTTTGTGTTTGTGAGTAAATTATGTTTTACAAATTAATTTTAACTAGTTATCTCAAGTACATGGCATGCAGACAACATGACTTGCATGTGGTCTTTGAATTATGTTTCACAAGAAAATAAATAAATTAGGTTTTGCAAGTATATTTGATTAAAAAAAATTCACTATTTAATAAATATATATAACAATAGTATGTGGCTCGGGACACATCAGATTCTAATGGATCCTTATAATGACAATAGTGGATAAAGTAGAGATTAGAAGTGAACATATTAACATTGTGAAAAATACATTTTTCTTCTTCCCCTTCAAAGCTGCATGCATGTGTTGATAAGTCTATTATTGAGCTAGCACGGAGAAACTGGGACCTAATAACATGAATAATAAAATGTTATGATTCTAATAAATCAGATTTCTAGTTTGACAGAATATATATTACACTTACGTAGAAAGATGTAATAGTTATTTTATACGTTAAATTTGAAAAAACAAAAATCAAGTTCATAATAAAAATATATAAGCTCCAATTTGAACAAAAAATAACGTAAAATTGTGTAAGGCTATTTTTCATATATATTGCAGAGCATAGAAGGAAGATAGTGCCTCTCCATATAACAAAGAATAAAATTAAGCTAAAACTACTTATTTTTCTCAAATATAGTTTAATAAACTTGTAATCGCATGTAAAATTATCTAGGTTTTACGCATAAAAATTTCTATTTTTTGTAATTAAGAACGTATTGATTTCATAAGTAAAAAATATAAGTTATGTTATGAACGTAAGTTTTTGTTAGAGTTATAGGACTTACTATTATTGAAAGAGTAATATTCATAAATGTTCATGTGAGAGATCAAACGAATGTGATATTGAAGCATCAAAGAAATAAGAATGATTAGATGAAGGTGACACTGAAGCATTACAACAATAAAAAAACAAAAACAAAAACATATTAATAATACAAAACTTAATTAGAGAACATAAAATGGAGACATGTTGACTATAATGTCAAACAAAAGAATCCATGTGGAATAAGGTACATAATACGGAAAAAAATAATGCTTATGTACCGCAAAAACAAGAAGTTCAAGCTGAAAAACCTCTACCAGCTACAAAAGGACAACAAGGTGAATAATGGCCAATATGACATGACAACATTTTATAAATAGACGATATGGAAAATCAATAAGAAATCAACAATGAAACAGGAGAAAATTTTGTTTTATCGTGATGTCAATAATGTATTTAAGTTCAAGATAGGGAGTAACGTTAAGAAGTTTTATTGTTTATATTAATTCATATTTTGTTAATTATTTGTGTTGTTTACAATTACTGTTGGATTTTGCTATGGTGTTTATTCACTTTTTCTTCACCTATTTCGCAAGTAATCACATAAAAAACATTTCCTTCCTTTCCATAAGTCAACTTACCAAGTTGTTCTGATCTGCAAATCATTGATTTGTACATTCACATTTATCTTGAGAACTATTAGTTTGAAGTTCCTCGTTCACAACATGAAACAAGCGAGTTGTTACATCATGTCAAGATAATCTACATATCGATTCATACAACGGTAGATTAAATTTTATGTAAAACAAATTATTTAGCCTTCTTAACAACTAAATTTGTTATTTTTCATCTATTGTATACATTGATTTAAAAAAACAATATGTTAACCTAATTGTTGACAAAGTCTACAAGGAGAGCGATTGAGAAACAAAATTATTCATTGGACTTTAGTTATCATTGATAAAATTATTCATTGGGCTTTAATTATTTTACAAAATTATTTATTGACAAAAGCCAAAGGTGGAATGAATTATTGAACTTTAGTTATCACGGGTTTATACGATAGTATTATCAACAACTAAAACCCTATGAGGTCATCTGAAAGTGGCCCAACAAGGAAGAAAGTTAACGACTTGGTAATGATTTATAATATAACAACTAGTTTATAAAAAATAAGTTCATGACAACAAAATTAGCAATAAAGATACAAAGTCTAGGAAACATCCCACAACATAAAAAATAATTTTTTATTAAGGGTTTTTTTTATGTCAGTATGCAAGAGACTTCTTACATAATGAAAGTTTTTTGAAAAACTTTAAAAGTGACATTTAGTATATTCGACGAGTTGAAATGTTTTGTATATTTCTAAACAATCAGATAGCTAATAGAATATTGGTTTTAATTTATTGAGAAAACAAATACTCAATGTATCAATGTCAATTATCGAGCGTTCACGACGAAACAGTGCCAATCTATTGTAACTAGAGTAATTCGCATTTTGCAAGGATAAAAGATAATAGCTAGATACATTTGACATTTTAAACTTCAAATTCAATTATGCATTTCGCAAGTAATGGGTAACTTCACGTATCACAAGTACAAACAAATCACATTTTGCAAGTATAAATACTTCATATTTTGAAAATAAAAGTACATACGTCTTATGTAGTATATCATTAATCAAATTTTGTATCTACTTCATCACTTAATTTATATGCCTTAGTCTCACGAAGAAGTTTTTTAGCTTCTAATATCATTTGGATAATGATTTCAAAATAAAGCTCATTAATAATATCGTAAATATTACTATTGTAAAAAAAATTGTTAACACCCTACTTTAGTGAGTAAGGTAAATTAAGAGATTGTTAACTAGTAATTCTAGCTCAATCGACCTTTCTTGTAGACATTCTCTTGTATGCTAAATAACATGTGGATTAATCCGTCTATAGCATAAATTTGATACATTTTGTAAAATGTTTCATTACAATCAACAAACTACAAATTATGCGTCATGATAATTTGCACCGCAGTAACTTCATTCTCAAATAATTATCATGTAGTTGATTACAAGCCATAAAATAATTATTTTAGATATAGATCAATATTTTTACTTAGGGTTACATTTATATTCAGGATACTGTAGTGACATGGGAACCATTATTCACAAATAAATGAAAGACAACTAAGAAACCGTTATGTTATATTTTTTGTAATGTTATATGTTTGTATTTCAAAAATTATATGTAACTCAGATGCTTGTATTTTTTAGAATGTGGAAAAATAAGGCATCAAAAAGGCTATTTTGAAATAATCAAACAATAACCATGTATGTTTTGCAAATGATACTTAATTATATGTTTTACAATCATATAACTGTTTCATAAGTCATGGGTTTCAGATGTCATGGTTAATATTGTTTTACACAATTCATGGTACCGTTGTTTACCAAAGTACAAAATATAAGTGCGTATAAAAGATATTATAGCTATAGTTAAAAATAAAAACTATTATTAATGTTTCTCTAAAAGGTCGCAATTATGAAGGATCACAGTGTAGAGTTCATCATAATCTCCATGGAAACCTCGATGACTCATAACGATCATTTGGTGCAAATCTTTCAACTATCGTGTGACTGCATTTTCATGAACGTCTTATACGTACGACTTAATGTCTATGAGCGAAGGTTTTCTAACTTCCACGTAATCCATTTTGTTAATCTAGTCGGCATAATCCGGAAAGTATCGGCGTGCCTCTTCAAAAACTAAAACCCTCTATGCTCCTCGAACAATCTAAATAAGCTCCACGATTGCTAATTTATATCATCCACTCACACATAGTTTTATTTGGCTTCCGTTTTATTTTTAGGGGCTTATCAATCATATTAAATGTTAGAATGCATTGTAAGAGTTTGAACCGGAAAACCTACTCGTTTGGGATAGTATGGTTACACATAATTTAACTCAGCTATATTTTTTTAGTCTCATGAAACTTCATCAAAAAGAAAATTATCAAAGATGGATAAATATGGCTCAAAAACAGTTAAGCCCTATCAAATAATAATTTTATATTATACTAATTCATTTCTTAAAATTTTATAAATTAATTAAACTACGTTTCTCTAATTAAAATGATAATATTTTGCAAGTTAAACTCCTATAGTTTTACAAAGATGCTTATTTATATTATATTTTCACAGATTTTGTAACCTACTTGTCCATCATAATTTAGTAAAAATGAAAAATATAAGTAGTGCAACTTATGTCAGGCTCGGTCACGTGATTGAGCTGAATCGTCCAGATTATTTTTTACCTATAGTAGATACTAATACAGCATATATCCGACCTTATTGTGGATGACATATCAGGCGTGTAATCGAAGTGTATAACGGGAAGAAAAATAAAGAATTCGTTGATGATCTATATAACTAGCATAGCTAGAAAACTGCACAATTCTTGGTTTTGTGCTCTGATACTTCGCCAAAATGATGGTAAACATACGCCAGTATGTAAACATCCCATACATATGATTCTATACCATCAATATCTACGAGAAAGAGCACATATTTAGGTTTTACGTAAAAGTTTCCTTCGTTAGAAAATATAATTCATCTGAACAAGTACAACAAATACAGCTGCGTCGCACGGGTAACATTGTTAATTATAAGCTCGGGGTTGTTGTCCTAGTATCTAAGGATGCTAAAAAATTTAGGGAGATAATTCAAACTGATTCTAATGCCTTTATATTTTCCAATCTCATCATACAATTATTCGTGCGCTAGATCCAACATGTTGTTAACATGAGTATACAGCTTTTATTTCAGGATACAGTTTGAATCATTTACAATATTACTGATGAACCTCAACCCAGTAATATCGTACATATCATCTAAGGTATTGGTCATTTCACCAAACTAGAAATAAATATATTGGTCTATGAGTGTCATATCTTTATCAACACCACAATAATGGGAAGATTCACATTAAAATTAGTCAACAGGTCAATAAGCCTCCCAAATTGTGTTGTATTAAAATGGGCTCATTACTCACTTTTGATATACGAGACTCCATGATCTCAATTCAATATAACGAGCAAACTTTTGTATGATTCTCTCCTTTGGTAAAAATAAAATAAAAAGGACGTATATTAGGATAAATTTTGCAAATTTAACATATATGATGATATGTTTTGCATATATAATATATTATATCTTCTGAATGTAAAATATGGGTTTAGTATCACCTATGTTTTCCATATTTGGTACACCACGTGTGTTTTGAAACTCAATAGTAGTCGTGGTATCCAAGTTAGAGATATATCCCTTTCTTATTTAGTTCTTCCAATATTTGCGTCATGAGACATATCTCTTGTATATTGGACTGGCACATGAGATGATCGTTTGTCTAGATGAGGCGGATTAGTGTAATCTATTGGTTTAGGATGTTCAAAAGTACCAACTTATTCTCAGATCTAGTACGAGATCTATCAACCCGATCTCTAATTCCAAAAAAATTGATATTAATACAACCATCCTAGCTCTAAAACATACAAAAATATTAAGTTAACAAAACCTTTTTATTTGTTATCATTTTGCAAGTTTGTAGACATGTTTCATGGATTATAGTTTGTAACATTTTGCAGCATATATACTACACATTTCACAAATGTTGTCATATGCTATATTATTACTAAGTTATGTTTCAAAATGATAAGAACAAGCATCTAATTTATATTTCACCAAACATTACCTACAATAAGCCAAAAACAATAAATAAATCACGAAAAAAACCCATTAGATTAGTAATTATAATGGTAAAAAATAACTCATTATGATTTTAGTGACATAATGAATTTTATTCTCAAGTATGTGAAAGTTTATGTTTTGTAGATTCTAGTTTGTCATGTTTTGTAGCCTATATACTACAACTTTCATACATTATTTATATGAGGTTTCACATATGTTTTAAATCAGTTTCACAAATATTGTCATAGATTATAGTATTATTAGGTTAGGTTACAAAATGATAAGAACAAACATTTAAAATTAACATATCAACAAATGTTACCTACCACGGCACCAAAAAACAAGTACGTGCAAGTGTAAGTTTCATATATTTTAGTTTGTCACGTTTCACAACCTATATAATACGTGCTACACATATTATTAATATATGGTTTTGGGCTTTGAACTGTAAATCGTCCCTGAACTATTGAATTTAGTGACATATAGTCTATGGACTTTCAAAAGTTCGTTGGTAGTCTCTGGACTATCCATTTTGGTGACATATAGTCTCTAGACTTTCAAAAGTCCGCTAGTAGTCCTTGGACTATCCATTTTAGATAAATTTAGCCTCATGCGTATGTTTATTAAGAGGATAAAGTTTATAAAAAAATAGAAAGTCAAAGGATTAATTTTATCAAAAATGAATAGTTGATGGACTATCTGTCTAAAAAATTGATAGTCAACACATGCAGAAGGACTAACTTTATCCAAATTGGATATTCTATGGAATACAAGCGGACTTTTGAAAGTCTAGAGACTATATGTCACTAAATTCGATAGTCCAGGGACGAGTTACTGTTCAAAGCCTATGGTTTTGTATATTAGGTTAGGGTGCAAAATGATAAGAACATTCATCAAGATTAATATTATACCAAAATATTCCTACGACAATACAAAATTAACAAATGGATCCTAAAAAAACCAATAAATCAATGGTTAGAGTGACAAAAAAATAATTCGTCATGACTTTGACAACGTAGTAAATTATATTCGTCATATGTGTGGTGAAATACGTATTATTTCGTAAGTATGTGCAAATGTAGGTTTCACATATTATAGTTTGCCACATAGTGTAGCCACATACTACACATTCCGTACAATAATAATATAAGGTTTTGCATATATTTTAAACTAGTTTTTCAAATGTTTTCATATACTATAGTATTACTAGATTATGTTGAAAAATGATAAGAACAAACAATTAAATTTAATATTTCATCAAATCTTCCTAAAATTACAAAAACAACAAAAAAATTAATAATAGTTCTGTGGTTAGAATGGTAAAAAAAATAAATCACCAAGATTTTGGCAAGATAATGAATTGTATTCGCCATTGATGTTGTATAATACGTCGGAAATTTACCACACTACTTTGGTGATATATTGTATGAAATTTGTTATAAATTTGGCATTTTTAACGAATTTACCACAATTTAGTGAATATATTGGAGTACGTCCACGAATTCATCTGGACCCGGTGAATTTTTTTTGGACCTGCGAAATATATTCTATATTTGTTACAGAATGTTGTATCTTCCCAAGCCACATGTTATTTAGGTTTCACAATTCAAATAAATTATGTTTCTCAAGATATGTGTTAGGTAGATTTCTCAATTCAAATCCGACAACAAATATTTTCTCTAAATACCGTATATTTTGCAAACGACTCTACCATATGAAACTTTAAAAAATTGGTTTTCAAAACATGTCTATTATTTGAATTATGAAACTCTGGTAAAGTTAACTATAACGTGTCTCGCAACGTATATATACTATATTTTGCAAATATCATCTTCTTCCACGATGCGACAAATAATACAAATTTTATTTTTCTTTCAGATGGCTTACAACCTCATTCGATGAGCAAAATCGATGTATATGGGTTTAAAACTTTCCTCCGATACCAAACAACAATAATCTATTTTACAAATTATCGAAATAGATGGAAGATTTTCTAAAATAATCTTTTTTTATTTATAAAAAATAGAAAGATTCAAAATTAATGAAAAACAAATTTTCAATATTGATTTGATTTTCTTTTAAAATTCAAAATAGTATGTATATATATATATATATAATATAATAAATATGTTTAATGATTGAATTATATATTAATTTTATGTCAAAAACATATTTTTATACCGATAAAAATCATATTTAATTATTTTGATCGGAATATCTTTTAACTACACCTTATATTATGAGTATCACTTATACTTGGTTTATTCAAACTAATTTGAAATAATTAATATCTAACTCAAATAAGAAAACTATGAATAAATGCAATTATTTATACATATTCTTGCCAGCCGTACTGTACAAAGTATACTTGTGATAGTATCTTGACTTATCTTTAAATTATGTATATGCGACAGAACTCTCGTAATTAGTTATCCATTCACAAATTCATTTGTGATTTGCCAACTAATGTTGGATATCGATCTGCCAACTAATGATCATAAACACTAAATTAAATATGTATATAATAATTTGTATAGTAACAAACGGGTCCCTAAACTATGATATGCGGGATGGTTTACTATTTAATCATGTAAGTGTTTGTTTTAAGTAGTACAATTTGAATTTGTTGGGTTAACTATCCCATTAAATTTACGCTTTTTATCCTAATTTTTAAAAATTGATTAATAAATGAATATTCGGGTATAATTTAAAACTTGACATAGATTGACCTTTAGAATACAATAAATTTTACATCAATGAACAATAATATTATATATAAATATATATATATGGTCAGATGAAGATATATTTGACATCAACAATTCGTATGGCTTAGAAAGCATTTTCACCTTACAAATGTACTATAAATTTCAAAAAATTATTCAAATGTTTGATCTTTCCGCTCAATTGTAACCGAAAGTTTTTATTTTTTTTTCTCAAATTTCACAAGTGTTTTTCTCACACAAATGACCGGTAAAGTACCAAATATCCATCATTGACTATTTATAAATGACAAATTATATGCACAATGACTAAGAAATCATGATCTAAACTAACATCAAATAGAGTCTTCTTACATTTCCGATTATAATCTTGGACTTTTTTTCACAAACCGACGACTAGTTTAGAAATAATGACTTCTTCTAACGGAGTAGGAGTAAGGACTTATGGACGTTTGGCTCAATAACATGTAACTGCATGAGTTGAAGACTTAGGGACATTTAACAATGATAACTGCACGAGTTGAAGACTTAGGGATGGTGATGGTAAAATCAGGTTTAAGGTTAGTTTTGGAAGTTGTTAAGTTTGAATAATATTAAATTATTTGTGAGAGCTAGATAGAGAAATGAGCTTCTTGTATTTAATAGAGATGCAAAAAAGTCGAACCCATTTAATGATGTATGTTGAAGTATGTATATTTCTTTTTTTACTCATGGGTCATTAGGGTCGGTTTATATGTTTGGGTCAATCTTACGAGCCATCGGGCCCATAAATAAATGTACTAAGCACATAGTTGAGTCGCTAAGCATACTACTTCTGCTCCTTTAAGCAAAATCCGACCCTATCATCTAGCCCTCTTAGCTCTTTTTCGAAGTATTTCGGGAGAGCTAATATTGTAAATGAGTTATGAAATATGTCTGAAGAATGTTATCAAATCTATTTTTAAAGAAAGGTCACGACTTTAAACGATTACTTTCTTCGAGACAAGTGTCACCTAATCCTTAGAGTTACTGAACGGTTTTACTCTTGGTAATTGTATATATTGCCAAAAAGGAAAAACGGTTACATTTAATAGTCTTTTATAATTAATACTGTTGGTTCCTCTTCCCTAGTAAAACACTCAAGTGTATCTTCATTATCCATATATAAAGGTAATTTTTTACTGTTTCTATTTCTCGAGTGAGTAATAGATTGATCTTACAGTTCTAGATAGAGAAAAAAAATTTAACTTTCATCCACATTTCTCTTATCGTTCTTCTAATATTCTTCAAAGTTTTTATGTTTACAGCGAGGACTGCATTAATCAAAGGAGGTTGGCTCAATCTGTCCGAGTTGGAGGAAGAAAAAAGGCAAACCAGAATCACTGCTGGAATACCCGTTTCTTCGGTGACCCAAACTCCAGAACAATATAAGAGTTATTCATCTAATAGACAACCAATTGTTTTTAAACCTAGTCCCATTGCACAATCTTTTACAACTCACGACCAATATGCTCAATCAACTAAGAAACCCTCAGTAAAAGCAATTAGCAGTCATAAACTTCCATCAATATTTATTCATATGGGGTTGGGTGTTGGAGAAAGAACTTTTAGTAGGCTCACCAGATTCTCCAAGGCTAAAAATAAACCTTCCACATCAAGGAAGAAGAATGAAAAATAAATGAAACTTCCACTGATATTACCGATTTCCTCCAGCAAAATCTGATCTTGGGAAAAGCCATCACTATTACTCTTCCAACAGCTTCGTCTCTTGAACATCCCCATATCGAGGAAGATAACTCTGGTACTCAGTCTAGTGATCCAGCGGAATCAAGACCACAAATGATGGAAGAGAGAATGGATGAAAGTGGTGAAAACAAACCTTCAGAAACATCGGATCATACTAGGGATACTTGAAAATTACCTCGAGAAAAAAAGAAATAAGACCGTTTTAATAGAATCTGAACCACTTTCCTCAATGTCTTGTTGGGCGAGTCAGGCCCAATTTTACTAAGGTTAGCGTCAAATACTTGCTAGCTTTACAAAATATATCATATTTATACACTCATATAGTGGATAAGATTTGGAAAAAATGGGGGTTTCCTGAATTAGTCGAAGTAAGGATACTTATCCCTAAAGAAACTCTGATGGACTGAAAAGTAGGAAAATTGGTGGTTTATACCGAAGTGCTTAATTGGGGTCTCCAATTTCCTTTAGACTCGGAGATAGTAAGGTATTTCCACTTGGTGAAATTATGTCCAAGCCAACTGAGCCTCAATGCCTAGTTTACACTGTTAGCCAGTATTATAGCTTCAAAGTTATCAAAAATTATGATGCTTGTGGAATAATTCGTTATTGTGGCTGGTTTGTGTCGGAATGGTAACTTTCTTTTTATTACTTTAATATGGGGAATGACTATAAAGTAGTCAACGATATACCGGAAGCTGACAAGCCTTAGAAAACTCAATTTCTCTTTATTAGTGGCGCTTGGGAAAATAGCATAAAGATTACCTCTAAAGGAAATCTGAGTAAGCTCGCAAGATATTGGAAATGCTCAGGTAGATGAATGTTTCTTCTGTTTTTATAACTTGTATGATATCATTAATTCTTAATTTTGATTTCTTTTTCAGCATTTTTAAAGCCTTTTCCACAACACCTTGAAGTTGGGAAAGTAACTTCTACCAAGCTGAATCAATAGACTACTAAAAAATGGTCAAATGGATTACACAATTGTTTTACTACATGAAACATGGTGAGAGCTCACCTATAAAGAACAAATCCGATTTGTGAGCTCTCATGGGAACAGTTCATAACTCATCCCCAATCTTCTGCTATTTTTAATATGACTGAAGAAGCTAACGGTAAACTTTTCCTACCAGTTAGAAATAGAGCTCCCAATCATCTTGACAGAATTATAAAAAAGAAGATGAAGAAGGCATCATCTCAAGTTATTCCCGAATTAGGAAATATGAGACCTCCAGAAGAAATCGATGTATCTCTGTTTGACGTTCTAGCACTCACTGTTGGGGAGATTAAGGATCGAACTAACTCTCCAATAGTCAAGACGAAAAAGGTCTTAAAGAGGAATAAAGAGGGCACTGACAAAAGAGAAACAAAGAAGAAGAAAGCTACCATTGGTTCGGAAATTATATTCAAATTCAAAGTCCTTCCTTCCATTACTCCTACTGAGGTCCCTCCTTAAGAAGAAGCGTTTATTGATCCTCCTTCCCAAGTACTTCATACTACTGACAGACCTTCCTTTGAAGGTGTCGACCAACTAGATGACATAGGAAACTTCAACTTTGAATATTTTGACAAATCTTTCCCACAATATGCTACCATTAGGGATGGCAATGGTTCGAGATGCGTGTGTGTAAGCTAAACTCATAACCCATCCCGTTTATGTTTTCCCAAACCCATACCCTAACCTGTACCCGTCGGGTAACAATATTTTTTCCCACACCCAACCTGCCGGGTTCGAGTACCCATCCGCGGGTACCCAATGAAGCTATGATTTGTTTTTTGGGTTTGATTTATGGATGTAGTCCAAAAGAAAATATTTAACTTTATATTTCTCCTCTCACTGAGTCCATAATCCTAAGCATATTTCCTCCTTCTTCTTCTTCTTCTGTAAAGTAGGTTTCATAAAGTATAATTTAAGTTATACTATCGATCTTTGAGAGAAAAAGAAAACATTTATATTTAATTTAATTATTAATAATAATTTGAATTTGAATTTGATACTCATGCAAGTCTTGTAGAGAAAAAAGAAAAATATTTTTAAAAAAATTAAAAAATCAAATTTAATGTTTAAATATAAAATGCTATTTTCAAAAATATATTATATCTACTATCGAGTGTTTGTTAGAAAATATTTTGTTATCTTTTAATAATGTGAGATTATACGAGAGGTACCTACTCACAAACTATATTGTCATCTAATACCCAACTATTATTTATGCTTACTTAGTACACATCTCATCTATATAATTAATATATGGTTTTGGTATATGTTAGTAAATATTTTTCATTTAATTTAATTAAAAATATTATTAGACAGTCTTGAATTTGATACAAATTGTGGGGAAAAAAAGGAAACATGTTAAAAAACATCAGATATTTAAATATAGAAATACTATTTTCAAACTATATGGTATAAATATTTTGCAATCTATTAATAATTAATATATGATTTTTGTATATGTTAGTAAATATTCTTTTTAATTTAATTTAATTAATAATAATATTATTAGACAACAGAATAAAAAATACTTTTAAAAAATAAATTAAAAAATCAAATTCAATATTTAAATGTAGAATGATATTTTTCAAAATATATTGTATACAATGATAATTAGCAAATATTTTGCATTTTTTTACCTTATTAATAATTAATATATGGTTTAGTATATGTTAGTAATTCTTTTTAATTTAATTAATAATATTAATAATATTAGAGTTTTGTAAAGAAAAAGAAAAAGTATTGAAAATAACCAAATTGAAAAATCAAATTTAATGTTTAAATGTAGAATAATATTTTTCAAAATATATTGTATTATTAGCAAATAATATATAGTTTGGTATTACAGAATATCTATACTAATATTACTAATTTTATTGTACCCGTCGGGTATTACACAGTGGATCGGGTTGGGTTGGGTATCCATGAGAAATTTCTTAAACCCACAACCTATCACAAACCCGGCGGGCAGTAAATTTTCAAACCCACGACCCATTCGTGAGAAATTTTTAAAATTCATAATCCATCTCATTGGGTCGGGTCGGAAAAAAATTACATCCCTAACTACCATTGTTAATGTTGTGACATTCAATGGAGAATCATTCGAAGTGTCCAAAGAACACGATGAACTGGGCTATGCAGTTTTAGAATACATAAGGCAAATAGTTGACTTGGAGAGACAGGATAGATCCCAAGTCAAGGATATTGCTTCCCTTCGTAATGAAAACCAAAGTTTAAAGAACTCCATGGGAGTAGAGAAAGATAAGGTCTAAAATTTGAATAAGGAAGTTAAGATCCTTAATGAAGGGTTGGTTCAATCAAATCCGATCATGATCAGCTGCAGTTTAAGTTTACTGATTTGCATAAAGAAATCACTTCCTTGAAAGAGCAACAGGTTAAGGATAAAGATAACCTTCAACATTTATCCGAGAAAAGAAAAAGGTGTAAGATCTTCTCAAGAAGAAAGAAGATGAAATTACCAATCTTAAATAATAATAAACTACCAAGGACATAGTCGATGTTGTGGATGCATATATTGATGGTGTATTGGAATCTATGGATAAAGTGATGAATTCATTAATTCGGATATGGTATTACTGTTTCATAGTACATTTCCTAAAGGGTCTCATGGGGAGTTATTGAAGCATGTGTCAGCCGACTAGATTCCTTTCGATCGTCTGTCTACGGGTGATAAATTAAACGTTTCTTCAAATGACTCTGATGAGTACTACTCTGATGATGAAGTTGAAGAAGATTCTGATGGTGAGCATCCATCAGAAAGAGGAAGAAAACAAAAGAAAGAAAATAGAAAAGAAGAAAACCGAAGGGTACGAGCCCTAGGGTTAACAATTTTTATGTGTATGTGTTTTGAACTGAAATCCTTGATGTGTGCAATGCATTTTTTTGTTTTTAGATCGGATTACTTAGTAACTTTGTTTGCATAAGTCATTGTTGTATACAAGGAATTTTGGTGTATGGATTGGATTTTATTATTTTTCAAATGTATATTATCTATACTTTATATCTTAATACATAGTATTGTTTCCATCAATATCCGCTCTCGGCTAAGTATTTTTATTCAAAGATGACTAAAAACTTTGAACAATTAAACTAAAGTAACAAAATGTAATCCCACCAAGTCATTCGAAGGAACACAACTTTAATATGGTCAAGGCATTCGAAGGTAATCCATTCAAAGGTAACATAAATTTAATCTGGCCAAGCCATTCAAATGTAATCCATTCAAAGGCAACACACCTATAATATGGCCGAGCCATTCGAAGGCAAGAAAACTTTAATCTGGTCAAACCATTCGAAGGTAATCCATTCAAAGGCAGCACAAATTTAATCTGGCCGAGCCATTCGAAGGTAATCTATTCAAAGGGAACACAACTTTAATCTGTCGAGGAATAATAAAGACACTTTTAAAGGCAAAAAATAATAGATTAATTATGATTCGGACACCTCATCAAAACCTCCCCTAGCCACCAGGGTAGGAAAGAGTATGCCCCATAATACTTATATTGAGCTAGAACAAAATAAATATTTACAAGATAAGTTTATTCTAAGTATAACCTTAGATGCCCAACATGCCAAGGGTGCTTCAAAAGATTGCCTTCTTTGTCTAAACACTTGTATGTCCCTTGTCTGGCCTTCTCATGTACGATGTATGGTCCTTCCCAGTTTGGAGCCAGCTTTCTGAACTTCTTTTCCTTGGTATGTAAGAACACTTTTCTTAGAACTGTATTTCCCACTTGAAAATTTATCCTTCTTACTTTAGATATAAATCTGATTTTCATCAAGCCTTGGTAATGCACATTTCTTATATGAGCTTTTACACTCTGTCTTCAATCAAATCCAACTGAGCCCTTACTTGTCATTTCATTATTTTCTTCGGAATAATTTTGAACTCTAAATGAAGAGAGAGCGAAGTCTATAGGTGTAATAGCATCCATCCCATAGACTAAAGAAAACGAAGATTCTTGTGTGGTTGTGTGAGGAGTAGTTTGGTAGGCCTATAGTACTTCTTGTAAATAACTTGGCCATTTACTAATTTCTCCCTCCAAATTCATTTTCAAACCCATTAAAATTTCTTGGTTTGCTACCTGAACTTGTCCATTATCCCGAGGATGAAAAAAGAGAAGAGAAACAATTTTGAACCCCTCTTGATGCACAAAATACCTTCATGTCTTTGTTGTCAAATTTAATATGCATGGGAATGTCAAATCTACAACATATGTTGGAGAGAATAAACTTTATCATGGCTTTAGATTTTTTTCCAGATAAAGGTGTGGCTTCTACCCACTTAGAGAAGTAATCTATTACTAAAATTATAGTGCAAAAATCTCTAGTATCCATTGGAAGATATCCGACTAGATCAAGCCCACATCTATCAAATGGCACTGCCTCGGATATAGATTCCATGTGGATTGCTGGTAGATGGATTGCATTTCCATACATTTGACAAGGGTCACATCTCTTTACTAAGTCTCTAGCATATGTTGTAATAGAAGGCCAATAATACCCTTCTAAAAAACTCTTCTAGTTAAAGCTTTATAGCCACAATGTGTCGATCATTCCCCATAAAGTAGTTCCAATATGATATTTTGAGATTTTTTGGACCCGAGGCAGCGCAACAAAGGCTTGCTAAAGGATTTTTTATAAATAAACCCTTATTAGAACTACAAATCCACGAGCTTTGTATTTTAGCTTTTTGGCAGAAGCTTTGTCTTGAGGTAAAAACCTCACTAGTGATAAATTCTTGGATTTCATCTCTCCAACCTTGAGAAGCCATGATAAAAACATGTAAATTCTCTCCCACATCATCTTTTATTTCTGATTTTATGACAATGGAAGGACATTCTTTTACAAGGATCCAAGGATACGCTCCAGAATAAGCTGTAGTGGCTAGGGAATCAGCCATTGAATGTTCTGATCTTGGGACATGTTCATACCTAGCGTGTTTAAAACTGGCCGAGATCTCTTTTAATACCCTTAGATACTTTATTAAGTGATCTTTCATGGTTTCAGATTGCCTCTGTACTTGATGAATAAGTAACTATGAATCGTTTATCAATCAGACTCTTTTATCCCCACACATCTGAGCCAGTCTTAATCTTGCTCCACATCCCATCATACTGGATCCACCATTAGTTTGGATTACCCATTCCTTCTTAGGCTTGCTAATTTGAGCTTCTTCAAGAGACCTTTTGGAGTGAACTCAACTATAAAATCGGCTACAACTTGAGTTTTGACTTTAGTTCGGGGGATAAAGTCAATATCATAATTCTCAAGCTCAACTGACCACTTGGTCATCCGCCCCAAAATATATGATTTATGTAATATATTTTTCAAGGGAAAAGAAGTTCTTACCGTAATAGAGTGTGCTTGTAAATAAGGCCTCATTTTTTCTAGCTGTTATTACCAATGCCAAGACTAATATTTCTAACTTTAAATATCTTTTCTCAGCTTCTAACAAGATTTTTCTTATATAATAAACGGGGCGGGGATAATTATCAACTTCTTGCACCAACACTGCACTTACATCATACTCCGATACTGTTAGATATATATAAAGTCTTTCCTCGTCTACATGTTTAAATAAGGTTTTAGGTGAGGATAGATATTTTTTATTTCAAGGAAAGCTTGGTCACAATCTAGGGACCAATTAAAGTCTTTGGCATTTTTAAAAACTTGGAAAAATTGAGCACATTTGTCTGATGACCTTGAAATAAATCTTTTTAACGTTGCCAATATTCTGGTTAATATCTGAACTTTTTTAGTATTTTGAGGTGGATCCATAGCCAACAAAGCATTCAATTGGTCTGGATCAGCTTGAATTCGTTTCTCACTTTTAATATACCCCAAAAATGTTTCGCATCAGACACCAAAGGTACATTTCTCATGATTCAGTTTCAAGTTGATGGCTTCTACTTTAGAAAATATTTGTTGGAGTTTGGAGATATGATCCTCCTCTTTAGGGATTTTGACCATCATATCACCGATATAAACTTCTATATTTCTTCCAATCTGGTTAGCAAACGCTTTATTAACCAACCGTTGATAAGTGGCCCCCACGTTCTTCAATCCAAAAGACATTACTTTGTAGGAGTGAAGCCCTATGTCGGTAATGAAAGTAGTGTAATCTTGATCACTTGGATCCATCCGTATCTGATTATACCCAAGAAAATAATCCATGAAGGATACCAACTTGTTTCCCGATGTTGAATCTACTAGTTGATCTATCAGGGGTACTATAAATTGATTCTTATGGAAAGATCTGTTAAGATCTGTGAAATCAATGCACATACACCATTTTTTTTCTTTTTGACAATGACCGGATTAGCTGTCCAAAGAGGGTACTTGGATTCTTTGATATTCGCTACCTTAGTTAACCGATCTACTTCTTGAACTATGGCCTCTGATTTTTCCCTGAATAAAGCTCTCATTCTTTTCACCATCGGTCCAGCATCGGATCTAACATATATTTTGTGGCTAATTACACTTGTTAGTACCCCAATTATATCCTTGTTGCACCATGCAAACACATGTAGGTTGCTAGATAAAAGGATAATAACTTTTATTTTAATTCTAATTGTAGTTTAGATCTGATCCTAACATTCTTCCCTTCTGCCAAGTAATGAATTTCAACTTCTTCAACTGGGATCACGATATTATGAGCCTTCCTTAGATCATATATCTCGCTTGATCTTGAAGAAGACTCCATTAATTGCTATTATTTGCCAACTTCACCGCTTTCAATGATTTTGAAGCGAGAGCAGTAGCATAACATTTCCTCGCCACTCTTTGGATACTTCAAACGACGCCTATCTGACCTCCCACACCATATTTCAAATATTGGTGGATGGTGGATGCAACTACATGTATCCTAGACAGTGAAGACCTACCAAATATTGTATTATACGAGCAAAACCGTTACCAACTTCTTAAATGGTCATTTCCCTAACAATACTTCTCTTTCAAATTCCCCAATTACATCAGTTGAGTTACCAGTAAACCCCACTATAGTTCTATTTGATTGTTGGATGACTGAAGGATTCTTCATTTGCTTATAGGTTTAAAAAACAAAATATTTTAAGTGCTACTTGTATAAATCATAATTCGTCAGATTTCATTACCTTCAATTGACGTTTATATTACCACAACATCTTCACGTGGGCCTGTAATTTATCTTCATCAAAGACAATGAAATGAGTTGGTCTCTGATAGATATGTTTGGACATTCTCCTTTATAATTGAGTTGTCGGACTGTTCACATGTCTATTCTAGAGTAACTTGAGAATGCAGTTACACTATCTTCCCCAAAAATGTCGAAGATTCACAGTAACTGCACAAATCGTCCACTGTTGTCGTTTTTTTAACTATCACCCCAACTTGGTTCTAATCCGGATCAGAGTCTAAATATTCCAAATTTACATCAAATCGTTCGATAATTACCATGGCATCCTCTTGTTTAGACGTATCTATACTCTGTTTTTGAACATTTGGTGATGTAACATGTACTGTACTTGTACTAGGTTGGGCACGTGCATTAACTTTCCTATTTCCCCCTTGATTTTTAGCAAAAGCAGATAATTTCCCCCTTTCAATCAAGTTTTGCACTTCTTGTTTTAAGGCGATACAATCTTGAGTATCATGACCCACGTCATTGTGGTATCTACAAAAACGAGTGTTCTAATTTTCTCTAGAAGATTGAATTGGTTTCGGGCTTTAGAAATGCTCAGTATTCTTGGTTCTATCATAAATAATAGCTACATTTTCACCTAATTCGGCAAACCATTCAGGTTGGACCCATTGACTTCTCTTTGTCTAGCTTGTTGGCCGTGATTTGATTGGATTTGTCTAGGCTGATGGGAACCTTGTCCAGAATCTTTAGGTTGGTAATTGACTTTAGCTTCGGACTAAGTACTGGCTTGTGGGATAGAAATTGTATGAGCTGACCTATTCTGGCCTGGTACTCTAGAATTTTTGGTTTCCTCTACTGTAATTTTCTTTATGACTTGATTTCGTAATCCTTCCCATGTCTTTTCGAGTTACCGAATGAGCCAACTCACTCGGTATAAAAATTTTCCTTAAAGAAGCGAAATCCACTTGCTCAAAACAGCCAGCCAACCCATTCTTTGTGTTCACAAAGCATCTGATGTGGTCTTTTAAAGACTCATTTGGTTCTTGTGCGCAGTGCATAATAGTATCACCTTTTCCTTTAAGCTCTTTACTTCCCACAAACTGCCTCTGAAAGGCCATCCAGAACATATCAAAAAAATTATTAGATCATTGCGGTAAACTATTATACCAGTTTAATGAACTCATCTTGAAAGTCTGCGAGAAGACCCAACATAATAGTTTATCATCATCATCAAAATTCATCATGAAATTTTTGAACTGTTCAAGGTGATTATGAGGATCTTCGCTTCCATCATATTTCTCTATTTTAGAACTATTGAAACATCTTAGTAGATATCCAAAAAGAATATTTGAAGAAAAAGGAGATTTCCTTCAGTTATGAATTCGGCTAAACATATGATCCTCGTCAAGAATGGAAAACATACCTGGTTCAGACTGAATAGAAAACTGATCGTTTAATGGATGATTGATACCATAATCTTTTGATCCCTTTACTTTCCTTTGATATTTCTTCTTTTTTTCCTTTTCCTTTTCTATTCCTTTTCTTAGAATATTTTTTAGCTAACCTCTCTTTCTTCTTCTGACACCAATGCTCACTATATTTGATGAGGAAGAAGAATTAGAGTCAGATTTTATGGTTGAGTTTCCAACAGAATCTAATGTGTTCATCAACTACTTAGCCCGATGTTCCTTTTTTGAACCTATGTGAGCCTTTGGGGACTGATCACTTTCATTTTGTTTGTGATTATTACCAGGATCATCTGCAATAATACATCCCACAACTAACTTTTTTTTTATTTCTTTTCAGATAGTCTTTGGGCCCTCAAAGCTTCAATTTCAGCCCTTAGCTGATCACACTCTTCTTGCATGAACTGACTTTCTTCTGTATTATTATTGACATGATATATAGTAGCATGATCTTTATCATCTCTCACCCCCCTCATTTTCAAGAGGGAGAACTTCTTGAATGTTAAAATTCATGTCTCAAAGAACTCTAAAGTACTATCCGCAAGTATGATTTTGAATATAGATATTCAAGCATCTCACGCTCCCATTGTGGTCGCCAATCTGGTGATGGTTAAATCTAGTTTAAGGATAGTTTTGGAATTTATTAAGTTTGAATAGTATTAAATTCTTGGTGAGAGCTAGATAGAGAAATGAGATACTTGTATTTAATAGAGAGGGAAAAAAGTCCAACCCATTTAATGTTGTTTGTTGAATATTTATATTCATTTTTTACCCATAGGTTATTCGGGTCGGGTGATATGTTTATAACAATCTTACGAGCCCTTAAGCCCATAAAACATATACTAGGCACCTAGATGTGTCACTGAGCATACTTCTTATTCATTGAATTTAGTTGCCCGGTCTGAACTGCTCCTCTAAGCAAAATTCAGCCCATTTACGAATTAGGTCCTTCAACATAATCTAAATCTATCAAGGGACAGTTGGCTCAAAAACAGGTTTTGAAGCAACTAGAGGTTGAGATACCAAAGAATATCCAATAGTATCCAACACAACAATACCACTGCAAGGAGCACTATATATACTCTCTAAAATATAATCGATTCTAGCAACAACATTTACCCTTCGGGACCACCAACTGTGGTTGTCCAAAAGATTTTAGTCGTTTCACCAAGAGAACATAGTCTTCCATGATCGGATTCATTCTTTATAATAATCGTACAATGATTTCCCTTTTTACCCAAACAAAGAACAATCATAACAATAGATTTACAAGTAATATGAATTTTGGCCCTAATATTCTTAGTTTCAAAGCTAACAATAAACTCTTTATTAAAAGTTGTATCTCTACTATGACTACTTAACTTCCTCATTGCAAACTGTTTCTCCATAAGCATCCTCTTCAGAGGGTGTTCCTCCATATTGGTCTGTCTCGGAGAGTGTTCCTCCACATTCTTCACCCATGGGGACTCACGTATAAAACAACCACGAGGAGCTTCGATACTCAACCACAACCCGCTACTTAAATAACCATAATGAAGTAGTAAGAATAAGAAAAGATAGATACTCTTGGACTAGCATGAAAAATTTATAATGGTGTGTTCCCTCATTTTTAAACTCACTCGGCTCAAACTCAACATTACAAATTTGAGGAAACATACAAAGATAATCCAAGTTATAGTCTTACCCAAATAAGAAAGAGTTAGAGAAACCATTAAGATTGTAGAAACAAAGAAATGAAGGAACAAAAACTTATTTTTGGAAACACATATTTGATTACAGCAAATATGTAATCTCTTCTTCTTGGATACAAATTTGAATTTATCATTCCAAACTATATTATAATATGGAACCTCACGAAGAACGCATCATATTTATCTATTGAAAAATTAAATAAATAATTTGTCTTTCAACCAAATATTTTGACCATGGTAAGAAATTCAGTCAAAAAGAAGCGTTGATAAACCTTTTATGAAAGACTATTGTCGAGAGAAAAGCACTCGAAGAGTTGGGTACAAGTTGTTGGAACGAATAATAGTCACTTCAAAAATCTTCACAAGTCCAGACTAAGGGGGGAATAACATATAAATAAAGTAAGATAACCTCTTCTTCTTGGGAATAAAATAGAGTTTCCCAATATCAGGACACCAAATGATCACGTCTTCAGGAATTGCCAATATTCAAGCTTTTTCATTGATTCATCGGGACATATAGATATTGATAGTCTTTAATACTCCTCATTTCATATTTGTTTTTTAAAATATTCACAAATATTGTATTTCCTTTAAGGTTAGAAGAATCAGGTTTACTACTACCTCTAATGGAGGAAAGATTCATTAAATCGAGCAATAAATGAGCAAGAATAGTGGCACATGACTAAACATCAACCTTAACAGATATATCCATCTTCAAATTAATGTTTTTAGATTGGCAACACAGACGAGTTTGGTGAGTTGGAAGAGAAGCACGAGAATCTTCTTTCTCATAATTGTTGGGAGATGAAATGCCAAATGAAGCACTCTCACTTTTGTTTTGACTATATGAGCAATGATTCTCATGGTTATTTCTACCCGTTTATATAGGATAGTAAAGATATTTTTAATTTATGTTTCTATAAGAAAATCAAGAACATAAAAGTTACAAGATCACAACTCAGATAAGTTGTTTTGAAAATGCAAAATAAGAAGAAAAGTTTAGAGAATAGAGAAGGGTATTTATACCCATAGGTAAAAACATCTTAGTATTTAATTTCTTAAAAATATGTGATATGGATCTGTTTGCAAGACGAATGACTGAATTTTAAAGAGTTTGGAGGATAAAGATAAAGGGAAAAGAAGATAGTGCAAGAGAAAACGTAAAACAAAAAAATTTCATCCACATGTCAGTATTTTCAACTTTCCACCAACGTGTTAAGAAAAATACATTAAACTCTTTAAGTTCAACCATTCCTTAATGATGTAAATAAAAGGTTCTCAGCTTCACTATCACTTATATATAAGTTCGCCTGAGATTTAAAAGAATATATACCAATTTTGGTCATCTCAAATTACCAAAATTTAGTCATTCCTTCATTCTTCACATATGACTGGGGGGGGGGGGCTACTCGACTATCATCATTAATACTTCAACCGAAAGTAGATGACAATAACAGCGGCTGCCCAAAATTTTTAAACTATTTTTAAAGCTTTGGCTTCTCTTACACGTCTTTCCTTAATTATTTACCAAGGATGAGGGGATACTCAACCATATCCATAAAAGAATCAAAGTATTTTTAAATAAACAAGAACAAACCATCAAGTAAGAAATACTATAGATAAAACTCTATAAATATACTAACTATTAGATGTTCTATTTTCCCTTCAACAAAACATATCTTTGTTTCTCAAGGGAAATTTTGAGCGGCGAAGGGTTTTTAATAGGATGTGAACAATTAAGTATAAACCAATTCGGAGATGTCTCTTGTAACAATTTAGCTAGATTAAATAAAAACCAAATAAACAAGTCTTAAGACTTTTAAGAGTGTAGCTGAGTATGACTGGTGTAATTATTATGGCATGAGAATGTAATAACTTTGACTCCAACATTAGAGATAAAATAAAATCTTTGACATTCAAAGTTTTAACAGTCAGCAACTCCATATGTAAAAACTTCAATAAATTCAATTAGCCCCTCATGCAATCAGAATATCATTCCTTCATTGATATTGTCGTAATGACTAGTGGGCTACTAATAACGGTGTAAATAGCTTGGCGCGTGAATTTATATTATTAGTCATATATGGATGATTATCCATAGACTTAGTTAAATATATTAAGAGCTAAGATGTTTAGTTCAAATAAAGCTTGTTGGTTAAAGATAATATCAAATAAAGATATTTTCCTAATATCTCAATGATATTTGTTTTGTAAACTATTTAGATAAAGACTAAATAATGATATATAAATAATCTGTTGGTTAGTATTTTTCATCACTTATTAACATCATGTTAAAATTTAACATTTTTTTTCTTTTACTCGGCATAATCACTATAAATTTCGGATCAATCTACCAACTCAAATTTCTCACCATCAATATATATATAAGATCTTCAGTGGAAGTATATATTATCACAAAAATACATCATGCATACAATAACAAACCAAAATAGTTACGAAAAACCTTACTGCCTTAATACGACAAGTTTATAACAAACTTCTAAATGTGTTGATATTTCCCGATTAACGTATAATATTGATTCAGTTAATTAAATCCAAACCAATACATCATACGTAGTTTCAGACTGATTCTCCAAATATTTAAAACTTGAAGCTTCTGAAACTTAACCTCATGCTAATGTCGAATCCTAAATACCTCATATACTACTTATATTTGTAAGAGTTTGGTATTTGTAAAGTTGTAAAAACATGATAAATCCTTAAAATCTCTTAAATTGATTGTAATTTATTGGTGGATACGTGTTTATTATTAATTTTGATTTCATTTCTCAAATTTTATGTGTATTTTTAAGGTTTTTTATTGCGATAAATTTTTTTGTTATTAGTTTGACTTGCTATGTTTTTTTACTGTTTGTAATGAATTTGTATATAAGACTTGTACAATTGATCTAACATTATCGATCTAAGTGTATATATATATTCTTGTTGAATTGGTCTAACTTTTATATATATATATATATAATATTTTTTCGATTCAGGTGTCTCTTAATATTAAAATTATCCATTTGCTTTTAGTTTACCTAGCTTAATTGGTTTTTAATTTTGTGCACTTATTATTTAATCTTCAAAGCTTCTAAACTTCATATTGATCTCTTTTATGTTTGAAAATGCAATTGCATAATTATCTAAAAAAGAAACTTGTTATTTTGATTTTGTTTGTAATAATAGTTTTGCTTACAAAAGTAGATATTTAGTTTGTGAAAATATACTATATTTATTTTTTATTTAATTATAATTTAGACTTAGGAAAGCTAGATTAAGTTGAAAGTTTTTAGAAGTGGTGTTCATGCACATGTGAAGATCAATACATAACCTACTACTGCCAATGGTGGGGTTGAAGTTGCGTTTGAACAACGAATTAATACTGTGAATGCTTTTGTGGGATCTTGGGATGTTTTTGTGTGACTTTGCTTCAGGCTCAGTATGGGATTGACCTCTGTATGGTAACTCCAACCTCAACATAGGTTTGTCCTTCTCTAAGAGTTTGATGATTCAAATGTTTCATATGTTCAAAAAAAAGAAACATGAAGATTTTGATTATTTTTTAATGGTATATAATAAAGAAATTAGACATAACACACCTACACAAAGCTATTTTATTGGGTAAGGGCTTTACAAAAAATAAAGGTGTTGATTTTCATGAGATTTTCTCACTACTTATGAGATACAACTCTAGAAAGGTTAAGCTGTCAATTGTTGCAAGATTGGATATTGAGTTTAACCAAATAGATGTACTATGGAAAACAAGAAAAGATGAAATTTATATGACTTAACTACGAGGTTTTTTAAGAAGGGATGGAGATTGATGTGTGTCCATGGACTGAAGTAGTCACTGAGATAATAGAATACGAGATTTCACTACTTCCTGAAGTTAAGCAATTATGAAAGAAGTTGTTATAACATTTGTATCTATTTCAATAGATAAATACACATAGATAACAATTTTACATACTACATGGTACTTGTTCAAGCTTTAGATTCAAATGGACTGAATGTATCAAGTAAAGAGTAGTTGGAACATCAGACAAATAGGCATTGATATCCATATAAGCTTAGAATGAGAGTTATCAAAATATGCTCAAATTTATTGAAGATGGAACACGGTCTTGGTATGGGTTCGACCTCAACATGAGGGTGGTTGACCACTATAGGAGGTTCGACCTCATTATATAGGGTTCGATATTAGATGGTTCGACCTCAATATGGGTTATGTTTTAGGAAAGCTCAAGCTTTAGTTGTTTTCATAATCGTTCTAAAACTAAGTTTAGTACATTTGTGCTAATATACACTTCTATTAACGATCATATATATATATATATATATATATATATATATATATATATATATGTAAAGTTTGTTAGGTTAAATCATATTATTCAAAAAATTATTGCCTTAACCAAGAGTTGGTCACTAGTAGCCAAAGTTATGGAAAATGTTTGTGATCACCTGCCGAGAGGCTGCAGAAAGTAACAAAGCCTAGACTCTTTACCCTTTCAAACAAAATAGTTAACAAGAAATAATTAACTCAACCACTCATATTTTGTTATAAAGCACCATTAATTTAAAAAAGTAACCATTCCCATAGATGACGAGTCTATCTTATTGATAATGAGTCCAACTGTCCCAACAACTCATTCACTCAATCTCTTGTTAAGTCCAACTTTCAAAAGCATACCTCGTTCTCCTTTAAGTAATGTTCAGTTCATATATTCAGCTATTTCACGTCTCATAGTACGGATCAAGACTTGACATCTAGATATACCAAGTGGAGAACAATAACTATTGAATGGTCCATTCATAAATTCCATGCCATTATTAGTTCTAAACTTCTTTAAGTACTTCCCGAAATGATTCTCCACATGCTTCGGTGAACCCTCAAAGTCTATTAGTTGTATCTTGGTATAAGCATTCCTAACACAAGACACACTTTCCATTATAGAATCTTCTAAAAGTAAAACATCATTAGTAGATAGCCCTTATAACAACTAGTGAGTCTTGCACGACCCTAAGTCTTCCATCTCCAACTGAAATTTTAAACTCTTCGTCATCTAACATTTAATGAATAACTTGAACCTAATATTCCACATTCTCTTCACAGTACAAGTATTGTTATTCCCAAATTCCCAACATGGCCTTACCACCTTTAAAACTTTTCAAGTCTTCAAATAATTTGTTTGAAGTCATATGAAATGACGCTTCGAATTCGAGAAGTTTCTTGTTACTGTACACGCAAGATGAAACAATTAAAGCATCAGTGAATTTATCTAATATCATTGCAATATTTTTTATTTTATACTTTGGATAACTATATGCCTTCCTCATCTTGAGATAGTTTCTGCTGATAGGACCTTTTTTTTGCAACACCAGAATTTTAACCTAGAACCAACGATCTTTTTGTTTGAATCTCTCCATCCAGACATTCCCCTCATACTTAGCCCGAGAGTGTCAGAGTCGCTCTTCAAATATATATTTCTTTGAAGATCATTTGAGTTCAAAACACTCTTAACTTCAGTCATCGTGATGAATTATTTTCTATATAGCATGGTGTCAAGAAAGTTCTCATAAAATTCCAATAAATAAATAAAACCGTTTGATATTTATCTTCAACATTGACATAATCTTATTCAAATAAATAATGATTATATTAAAATCATCCAAGTGTTACCGGATCTCCTTGCTATCATTTATTTGCAATGTATACAACTGCTTCTGAAGGTACAACGTATTTTCCAAAGGTTTTTTCATGTAAATGGATTCCGTCATATTCCAAATTCCCATGGTCGAAGACTCTTCAAACACCTCTTGAAGTACCTTATCTCACAAACTCAAAATTAAACCATTATAGGTCTTGGATAATATTTCGGCATCAATCTTCTTTGACTATTTCTTATCGAACACTATAAATTTAATTCTTCAAAAAAAATCTTCTTTAATGAATTTATCAAAGTCAAACTTCATAGAATTTATCTTTATGACTATGTTTGACTTTTCGGTGAGATCTCATTTGTATAGTTCTCATCAATGGCATTAAAAGTCCAATATGTAAAAATAATAGTATGACCCTAATTCTCCAGAGATTAAATTTATTATCTTCGGTGAATTTATCAAAGTCAAACTTCATAAAATTCATCTTTATGAATGTGTTTGACTTTATCGTGAGATGTTAATATTCACACTCAAGATTTGAAATGATCTTCGTCCTTCTACCTTGTGTTTATCACCTATAATTTTACAGATCTCCATGCTCACCGCACCATATTTATGAAAAATTAGAACATTTAAACACGTCTGGCCTTGGTCAAGAACTAGCCAGTATTAGTCATAGTTATGATAACAGTTTGTGATCGCATGTCGAGAGGCTGCAGGAAGTTATAGAGCTTAGACTATTTACCCTTTCAAACAAAAAGATGTAAATTAAAATTAGATGCATAACAAAAAATCTAACATGATTTGGATCATGAAAAAATCCTACATCCACGAGCAATGGATATAGATTCCATAAAAAGAAGATTACAAGAACCTAAAGTTAGTCTATTATTTATAAATATAAATATAAATAATTCGTAAAAATGCATGAAATAATTTTTTATGATTTGTAGGAACATACAAACATTTTAAATTTAAAACATAACATAAAATTTAATAAATCCAAAAATACAAATTAAACAAGCCAAATTCAAAATTATATATATATATATATATATAATATTATTTGTAAACAAATATACAATATATAACTATATCTTCATTTTGAAAAAATAATGTATATTTTTTTTCAAAAAATAAAGTGAAAAAATATAATTGAAATAATATAAAACAAAACACCGGATATAAATAATACTAACAAAAAAATTCAAACAATTTTGTTAGAAACAAAAATTTAAATATATGAGTTGTAAAGATGGATTTAACCTATTTTTCTAAAATAAATACAAACCAAGGGTTTAGCTAAAGAGTTTAACTCAAAATTCTAATTAGTTGTAAAAAATGAATTTTTTTGTTATTTAGTTGTTTATATTATTTTGATCAAAACCAAAAAACAATTGATTTTATTTTATGTTGGGTGAATTTCTAAACAAACACAAAATCAAAAACCGGTCAATTTCTATTTATATATCTTTTTCTTTTTTTATAAGATTTGAAGAATAGAAATTAGAAAAAAATCAAATTAATAAAATAAGCAAATTAATGGAAGCTTCGAAGCTTATTGATGAAGTTAAAACTATAAATGAGGTAATCTATTGTCTTTTTTATATTAGAATCGATTTAGCTTAAAAAATCTATGGAGTTTTCTGATTTGAAAACCTTCTTCGTGCAGTACACCGGCGGTTAGGATATCCTCCGCCGTCGATATACATGTTCAACACCGCAGGTGTACTAGGTAGGGCTGTCAAACGGATATTTCGGATACGGATCTGCCTATATCTGAATCCGAATCTGAAATCTGAAATCACTATTCGAATCCGATTTAAAAAAAAATATACAAATCTGTATCTGACGGATATTATCCGGATACAGATCTGAATCTGAATATCTAAATTTCTACTAAATTTTTTAACTAATTACACGATTGATTGAGCTACTTTTATAGACACCTTAGTAAAAGTTCATATTCTCATTTTAGATGTAAGATAAGGCTAAGAAAAAATTATTTATTTTGAAAAGCCACAATTACTTTTATAGAAAGTTTGGTAGCAATTCTTTTCTATATTTTAGATGTGGGATAAGAGTCATAAGATTAAAAAAATATATATTTATTAAGAAAAGCCATCATATGTTTTATAAACAGCTAGGTAGCAACTCGTTTTCCAACTTTAGATGTGGGATAAGATACAATTTTTAAAGAAGTAACCCTTTATATTTATGGCCAATTTTGTTAATAATTTGTTTTGCTTTTACAATGTGGGATAGCTAAAAGACATGCTTAAATAAAAAAAAATATTATATATATTTAGTTATTAAATTTCGAATATCGGATATTTTGAATACGGATATGACTATATCCATCTCCGCTATTTTTGGATACAAATTCAGATACGAATATGATACGTTTTCTTTCGAATACGGATATTATCCGTTTTCTTTCGAATACGGATATTATCTGTTTTCTTCGGATTCGATTTCGAATATTTTGGTCGGGTATCAAATTTTTTGGATTTTTTTGACAGCCTTGTTACTAGGTAGAATATAAATATATAGTTTTACATATCCTATTGGCGGTTTATAGTAGCTCGGCCGTCGGTGCCGCATTTCTTAATCAGCGATATGTTTGTGTTGCGCTGGGGTTTGGCCGCTCAACATCGGCAGTGACTTCATTTCAAGTGGTCGTTGCCGGTAAATGACCGTTGTCGGTGCATAGCTCGATGTCAGTGCTACGATGCTAGCGGCGTAGACTTTTTAAGACGCCAGTATTATGTATCTCTCCTAGCGCTGGTATTTGCAATCCGCGATAGGAGAACACTGTCTACGTTGCTTTGGAGCACTAGCGGTGTTCTTCGTTCACACCGACGACAGGTTGTTACGTATTGCCTAAATTATAATTAATATTTTACATTTGTGATTGTTGTTGGAGGGAAAAGAACCCGAATTTTCTATAGTGGATTACGGTGTTAAAAATACCAGTTTATGGGAAAGAGGATTTTGATGTTAAGGATATTGGTGGAATGTCAGAGGTATACATGGTTTGGTTTATTTTGGGCTGGGGGTAGTTTTGTAAAGTGTTTTAATAAGTTCGAAATATTTTGTGTTTAGTGTGAGGATTAGTGAGATAATTAAGCAACCTGCTTGTATTAAATGTTGATCACCCTCATTAATGAGAGTAGTTGGGGTATTTATACTGTTAACTTAATGACCTATGGGCTTACCAGGTCAAGCTGTGAAACCTGGTCAAGTTTAAGGACCCATTAGTCTTTTAAGTAGATTGACAAATAGCTTAGTCAAAACGTGTTTTACATTTGTCCTTTTCGGATTTCTTAGTGGTGTGTTATGGTCCGAATTACCCCTTTCTGGATTAACTGGTAGGTTCTGTCTGAAGTATCTGAACTCATCAATAACCCCTTTTTTAGGCCTCGTTAAATCTTTGGTAGGACTAAAAAAATACCAAGCCAATGTCAACTCCATCTGATCTTCTCGTGTTCGTCCGAACTAAGAAGTTTATTTTTAACACTAACCCAGTTCGAAATTCATCAGGACTAATCTCTCTTCCCAGAATTCTAAGAGTTTTCTTCTTGGATCGTGGGACACGTGTCAATATTTGGTTTGACCTACCAACCGTTATTTTTCCTAGACCGGCGCACCCACTAAGTCTAGAAAGTTACCTAGGCTTTTGATTCTTCACACGTTTGCACAGCCTTTAATCATTGCAAAAAACCCTCTTCAACTTCTCTTAGGTAACTGTTACTTTTTAATTTTATATAAATGCTCTTTTACTATTTCATTGTCGTCCACACTCAAAGCTTTTCTAAAGAGATATTCATCTTTGCCTTTAAATCGTTCTTGAGAGATTTTATGTTCACAACCAGAAACACTTTAGTGAAAGGTGGTTGGTTGAATTTGTCAGAGTTAGAGAGAGCGACGAAGGTAGAAAGAGAGAACCGTATCGTCGTCGGCCTCCAAGTTTCTCCAGGTGAGAAAAAAAGTGAACTAACTCAGGACGCCGATCAAAGGTCATCTTCTTCCAAAAACCCTAGGCCCAGACAGCTTTCATTCAAACCAAACCTTTCACCCCTCCCTTTTGGTTCTTCTGTTGAAGAGTCTCAACCTCCTGCGTCTAAGGAAAAATCTGTTTCAAGCATCAGAAAACCCTCTCCCTTTATTGATATGGGTTCTGATACAGAGAAGTCTCCGGAGAAGATAAACCCTTGCCGAACGACCTGCCAAACCAAAACTCAATCCACACCATCACTGCCAAAACCCTCCGGATCGGAGGTGTCTAAAACAGCTACACGGGCCAAGCCCTCCAGATCACAACCTCAACCTAGACACTAGACCCTCAGAGGCAACAAGTGCTCAACCATCCGAACAGCCTTCAATGCAAGAAACTGAATAAGGTGGTAATTCCGGAGTCTGTAAAGGTAAGGATACCTATCACACCCATACTGCTGAGTTGGGCCGAATCCGGACCAAATGGGGAATTCCGGAGTCTGTAAAGGTACGGATACCTATCACTCCGGAGACTCCTATGGATTGCAAGCTAAATAAGGTGGTAATATTTACTGAAGTGTGAAACTGGGGACTCCGGTTCCCTTTAGATCCAGAGATCATTAAATATTTTCACTTGGTGAAACTTTTCCCTAGCCAGTTAAGCCCCAATGTTTGGTACTATTTCCTTGCCTATATCATGGCATCAAGTTTATCGAAGATCCCACTTCCGATGGAGCAATTTGTTGTTGTAGCAAGCTTGTGCAAGAACCATCAGATTCCATTCTACCATCACAACATGGGGAATGACTTTAAAGTTGTGGACGACCTGTTGGAGTCCGAAAAGAATTGGAGGACACGGTTCATGTTCGTTAGTGGAGCGTGGGAAAATGTTAGGAAGATTAAGGCCAACACCAACCCTAGCATGCTCACTAGCAAGTGGAAAAGCACTGGTAATTTCCTTTCTTCTCCTTATCTTCCAAGTTTTTTCTTTTTAAATTATTAGTTTTTATATTATGACTAGCTTGTTACTCATTTTCAGTGCTATCGAAGGAGTTCACCGGAAATTTTGAGGATGGGAAAAATACTTGTGCAAAACTCAACGCATGGGCTTCAGAGCACTGGGGGAATGCCTTCCATAATTGCTTCAGATGGGGCAATTTTGTGAGGTCTCATTTGTAGAACATCACAAGCCGGAGAGACCTCACATGGGAAGAGCTAACTACCCTTCCTCCTCCTGGTGTGATTCTCAAAAGGATAGAGGTCAAGGATGGAAAGTTGTTCTTACCTTCCAGAGCTAAGGATCCTAGCAAGATGAAGAACAAAAAGAAGAAAGCTGCAACAGAGTTGGTTCAAGCAGCTACAGAAGGGACGATTCGGGGAACCAATGGGGATTGATGCAGCCCTGCTCAAAGCAGTAGAGGTTGAAACAGTGAGGGAGGCTGGAGGGTCGCAGAACCCACCAAAACCTCCTAAGAATGATAGGAAACAGAGGGCCAGTAGTGATGAGAAAGCTGCTAAGAAGAAAAAGGTTACCATGGGAGAAGAAATAATTATTCGTCCTTCAGAAATCCAACCTCCACCAGCCCCTGTTGATCCTACCTTGCAAGAGAAAATCCCAACAGATCTCCAGTCCTGAGAGATTGCTGGGGGGGGGGGGAATGATGAAGTGGACATCAGTTCCCTTCAAGACATTGATTTTTATTTTATTGATTCTGAGAATGATGATTTTGCAGGTCCCTACTGTCCCTCTAGTTCTTCCAATATGGTGACCTTCAATGTTAAATCCTTCTTTGTTTCCGGAGAGCAAGATGTCCTGAGCCACTCCCTCCTCGGCCATATCCTGCCAATAATTGATCTGGAAAGGCAGGTGAAACTAAGTTAGAGGAACTGAAGAAGGAGATGGAGGCACTGAAGAAGGACAAGGAGGATTCGGAAACTAAGTTAGCCACATCAGAAGAAGCCAGAACTGAGCTCCAGACTAAGTATTCTGACTTAGAACCTCTTCTTCAAAAGACCTCACAATGTTGAAGGAGGAATTGAAGAACAAGGATGGTGCCATTCAAACCTTAACCGATGAGAAGACTAAACTAGAGAGCACTGTTTCGGAGATGACCAAGGAAAATGAGGAATTAAAGAGCCAGCACGAGCAAGCTTGGATAGCTTGACATGGTGTTGTTGTTCCATGAAGTAATAGACTCTTTAGAAAAAAGAGATGATGGGATAAAATCTAACATTGTGCTGCTGTTAAATGAGACATTTCCGAAGATTACCCTGGGTCCCCTATGGAAGTATGTGGATTATGAAGACATCCCATTTCATACTCTAGCAAATGGTGATAAACGCAACTACTCCAGTGGAATCAATTCCACTACTGATGATGAAGAGGGAACTAGTGAGAGTTCGAGTGACAAACTCAAAAGTCCTAAAAAGATGATGGTGGTGAAGGAACGTCCGAAGAGAACAAACCCTAAGGTTTTATCATATATTATTATTTTTGTCTTTCCAAACAGTAAAATTCCTTGGATTGCCAAGGCACATTTTTATTACTATTTGGTTAAAGTCTCGATAGGTCTTTTGAACACCTAAAGTCCTTGGATGGCAAAGGCATGTTTTGCTTTCCTGTTCGGTTCAAGTCCGAATAGGTTTAATTTCATCAAACTTTCTTTTGTTTAATACTTTTCTTTAAATTTTTCATGGCTAATGTTTAAGTAGCCCCTAGCATTTCAGAAGTATTAAAGCGAGAGCGTTTAATATCTTCGATGACATGTATTTAATAGTCATCGCTCAACCAAGTTTATCTAATCCACTAAAGACCCAAGGTGTTGAACAAGTGATTTATACTTGAATTGAATTGTAGTAAAACCACTCCGAATGTTTTAAGAAGGCATCATATATTATTGAATAAAAGACCAGACAGCTCATCAAAACCTTATCGTGCCACCAGGGTAGGAAAGAGTATCCCCTCTAATATTTACATTGATATTTAACAAGTAAATATTTACATAAAATATTTTATTCTAAATATATCCTGAGATGTTCAATATTACACGGGTGCTTCAAAACTCTCCCTTCTTTGTCTTGAAGTCTATATGTCCCAGGTTTGAGCTTTCCACATACCTCATAGGGGCCTTCCCAGTTTGGAGCCAACTTATCGAACTACTTCTCCTTGGTGTGTAAGAAAACTTTTCTTAACACCTTATCTCGTGGTTGAAAATCTCTTCTTTTAACCTTGGAAGCAAATCTTCTCCTTATCAAACGTTGGTAGTGAGTTGTTCTTAAGTGAGCTTTAACCCATCTTTCTTCTATTAAGTCCAACTGATTCCTAATTGTTATCTCATTAGCTTGTTCAGAATAGTTATGGACTCTGTATGATGGTAGGGTAGCTTCCATGGGGGTAATTGCATCAATCCCATACACCAAAGAAAAAGAGGACTCTTGTGTAGCAGCCCGATGAGTAGTTTGGTATGCCCACAACACTTCTTGCAAATAACTTGGCCACTTTCACGCAGCTCATTCTAGATTCTTTTTTAATCCAGACAAAATAGTCTTGTTGGCAACTTCAACCTGTTCGTTTGCTTGTGGATGGAAAGGAGAAGAAAAACAATGTTGAATACCTCTACAAGCACAAAAATTCTCCATATCTTTGTTATCAAACTGCGGCCCATTGTCTGTAGTAATCTTTTGAGGGATCCCAAATCTTCAACATATATTGGATAGGATAAATTTAATGAAAGCCTTCAAAGTGGTTCCTGCCAAAGGAGTTGCCTCTATCCATTTTTAGAAGTAATCAATAGCAATTATAATAGTTATGCACCCCCCGGATGCCATAGGCAGAGGTCCAACTAAGTCCATTCCCCATCGGGCAAAATGTATTGGCTCAGAAATAGACTCCATAAGTACTGTTGGTACCTGAATTTCATTACCATAGCTTTGAAATGGATCACACTTCTTTACCATTTCTTTAGCATCTGTGATTGTGGATGGCCAATATTGTCCAGCTAACAACACTCTCCAGGTTAGTGCCATATACCCATAATGTGCTGAGCCTTCTCCATCGTGTAGTTTGGATAAAACGACTTGAGATTCTTCAACTCCTAAACAACGCAGGAGAGGTCTATTGAAAGATTTTTTATAGATAATTCCCCTTATGATAAAAAAACCACGTACCTTGTGTTAAACCTTTCTTGCCATAGCTTTATCCGAAGGCAAAACCCCATCAGAAATCTATTGAAGGAGGGAAAACCTCCAGTCTTTAGGTTGAATCAAATGTATGCTCATGCTTTCAACATCTTCCTTATTCCGACTCGACTGTATAGACGTGCATTCCTGTATGTGAATCCAAGGGTAGTAGTCCGAATAGGCTATAGTTGCCAAGAATCTGCCAGTGTATTCTCTGATCTGGGAATATGCTCATATTAAACACTTTTGAAGTTGGTTGTCACTTCTTTTAGGTTGAGTAAGTATTTGATCAGTTGCTCCTTCTTGGCCTCAAATTGACCTTGAGCATGATGGATAAGCAGCTGAGAGTTGCTCATCAACCGAACTCTCTTAGCCCCACACAGGAAAGCTAATTTAAGACCAGTTATAGCTGCTTCATATTTGGACTCATTGTTGGAGGCCCTGAACCCAAAGCATATAGCTTGGTATATCTTATCACCATACGGAGCGGTCATGCAAATTCTAGCTCTACAACCCATTGTACTTGAACCACCATCAGTTTGTACAACCCACTCTTTCTTAGTTTTATCTTCTGAAGTTTGTTTGGATTTCCTGTCCGAATGGAATTCTACCAGGAAATCAACCACTGATTGAGCTTTGATAGTTGTTCGGGGGCAAAATAAATGTCTTAATCGCCCAATTCTACCGACCATTTGGTCATCCTACTTGATATGTCTGCCTTTTGAAGAACATTCTTTAATGGAAAAGATGTCTGGAAAATAATGAAATGAGATTGAAACTACGGCCTCATCTTTCCTGCCGCAATCACTAAGGCTAATGCCAACTTTTCAAGCTTTAAGTACCTCTTCTCAACATCTATTAAACTTTTATTGATGTAGTACACCGGACGAGGGTAATTGTCCACTTCTCTTACCAATACTGCACGTATAGGCCATTCTGACACGGCCAAGTATACATAAAGTGTTTCTCCTTAAACAGGTTTGAAAAGAGTCTTTAGTGAGGACAAGTGTTTCTTTATTTCAACAAAAGCTTGATTGCACTGTGGAGACCACTTAAAATCTTTAGCATTCTTCAAAGTTTGGAAAAAAAGAGCACACTTATCTGAAAAACTTGAAATAAAACGGTTTAGGGCAGCCAACCTTCGAGTAAGTCTCTGGACTTTTTTAATGTTCAGAGGAGGATGCATGTCCAATAGGGCATTAAGTTGATCCGGATCGGGTTGTATTCCTTTCTCACTTATCACATAACCCAGAAACTTTCTAGATCGGATCCCAAAGACACATTTTTCTAGATTTAGTTTCAAATTCACAGTTGTCAAATTAGCAAATGTTTCTTGAAGATAAATTATATGCAAATCATCCTCCAAGCTTTTAACCATCATGTCATCTATGTATACCTCCATATATCTGCCAATCTGACTAGCGAATATTTTATTCACCAACCTCTGGTAAGTAGTCCCAACATTCTTTAACCCAAAAGGCATCACCTTGTAGCAATGGAGACCTCTGTCTGTTATAAAGTTAGTATGATCTTGGTCCTTCGGATCTACCTGTATCTGGTTGTACCCAGAGAAAGCATCCATGAAGGACAGAAACTTGTTGCCAGACGTTGAGTCTACCAACTGATTTATCCGGGGGACTGGATAAAGATCTTTTGGGCAAGCTTTGTTAAGGTCAGTGAAATCAATACATATACGTCATTTCCCGTTCTTTTTCTTGACTAACACCGGATTGGCAGTCTATAAAGAATACTGGGATTCCTTTATGTGTCCCATCTTGGTAAGCCGATCAACCTCTTGGACTATCACATTAGCCTTTTCCTTAGAAAAATCTCTCCTTTTCTGCACAACAGGTGTAACATCATCCCGGATTGACAACTTGTATGAGATAACACTTGCGGGCACTCCGGTTACATCACTATTGCACCAAGCGAAGACATGTTGATTGTTAAGTAAAAATGATAACAATTTCTTTTTCAATTCTGGCACCATTTTGGAACCAATCTTGATATTTCTACCCTCTGCAAGGGAGTGGGTTTCAATTTTTTCAACTGGTATTATAACACTAGGAGCCTCTATGGGATCATCAATCTCACTCTCTCTCTCAGAAGGCTCTAGTAACTGCTAATTTTCATTAATCCGAACTGCTCCCAAAGTCTTAGGAGCAAGAGCAGTTGCATAGCACTCCCTGGCTATCTTCTGACACTTCGGACAACACCTACTTACCCTTGAACCGCATACTTCAAACACAGATGGACTGTTGAAGCCACAATATGCATTCTGGAAAGCCAAGACCTCCCAAAAATTGCATTGTAGGATGTGGGGAAATCTACCACAACGAATAGCACCCTCACCATCTTTTTAAAGGGCCCCTTGCCCAACAGCATTTTTTCCTCAAATTCCCCAATTACATCTGCAGAGCAACCTGTGAAGCCCACAATGGTTCTATTTGAATGTTGAATAACAGCCGAATTTCTCATCTGCTTATAGGAACTTAAGAAGAGGATGTTTTCCGAACTGCCTATGTCTATCAAAATCCGGCGTATATCATTGCCCCCAATAGATACTCCTATCACCACCGCATCCTATGAGGCCCAGCAATATTTCTCAAATAATCCTCATCAAAAACTATGAATGGAAAAGGGGTTTGACATTGATCATAAGACCTTCCCCCTTCCAACTGAGTGGTCAAACTATGTACATGCCTCTTCCTTGATGAAGAAGTGGGTGTTGTCACAGTATCTCCTCCAAAGATGGTGAGTGACTCAAAGAAACTGATCAGTCCAGACACCGTCCTAGTTTGTTCTATTATGACCCCCACTTTATTCTGAGTTGGATCAGGATCCAGGTACTCAGAATCAACATCAAATCTTTCAAGGATCGTCATTTCCCCTTCCTGAGTAGATGTTCCCGCATTGTTTGTAAGGCCCGTCCGAGGAGCACTGTCAGTCCTGTTTCCACTTCTTATTTTGACATAAGCTCCCAGGTTGCCTCTTTCAATAAGGTTTTGCACTTCCTGTTTCAATACTATGCAGTATTGAGTATTATGGCCTATATCATTATGATATTGGCAAAAACAAGTATTTCGGTTTTCTCTGGGAGACGGCAGTGCCGCCGGTTTACGGAAATGGACTTTATCCTTGGCCTTGTCATATATTGTGGCCACATTCTCTCTTAACTCTGCAAACCACTCTGGTTGAACCCAAGGACCTCTTTTACCTCTTGATTGCTGGCTTCAAGACTGATTATGGTTGGACTGAGTTTGTTTAATCCGGTTGGACCCTTGTCCGGTCTCCTTAGCCTTATATCTAGACTGGTTAGCAGCCGGAGAGGTTGTTGTGGTGGACCTCACTTGATGATGCACCCTAATTTTCTTGGTTTCTTCCACATTAATCTGTTTTCCCACTTGATTCAACAGGCCATCACAAGTCATGGCTTTCTTCCTGGTCACCAAATCAGCCAAGTTCCGAGGATTCAACCCTTGTCTCAGAGAAGCGATTGCCACCTGTTCAGAGCAATTTGTTAATATGTTCTTTGTATTTACTAATCAAATTATATAGTCCTTTAAAGACTCGTTTGGTTCTTGGGAAGAATGGATAATGGTGTCTCAATTTCCCTTCACCTCTTTACTTCCAACAAATTGCCTTCGGAAGGCAACCCAGAATGTATCAAAGTTTCTAATACACCCCTGGGGTAAGCTATTATACCACTTAAGAGCACTTCCCGTAAAAGTTTGAGAGAATGCTCTACACAAAAGTTTGTCATCGTCATCAAAATCCATCATGAAGTTCTTGAATTTCTCTAGATGGTTGTCCGAATCTTTACTTTTATCATACTTCTCCATTTTGGAGCTGCCAAATCTTTTGGGTAGGTTTCCGGACAGTATTTTGGCTGACAAAGGTGACTGTCTCCAGTTCTTATTACGACTAAAGACTGTGTCTTTATTAGGTGTTGCGAAAATACCTGGTTCAGTCTGAAAAGTAAAAGAATCTATCAGCAACTGCATGTGAGATGACCTTTTGCCCAGATGCATTTTAAGCCTACCATGCCTATCCCTCTTTTTTGAATATTTTTTATTAGCTTCATATTTTTTCTGGATCTCCCCTCATCACTCCTTGATGATAAAGATTCCTCAAGCTCAGCCTTATTCGAAAAGCTACCGGAGGACTATGAGTCTGAACTTTCAACATGCTTAGACCGTTGTGTCTTCTTAGAGCTGATGTGAGTCTTCTTTGAACTCAGATGAGTCTTTATTGATGGATTATTCTCCCCAGGGTTGTACGTATGATGAATAGCTGACGTCCCTGACTTCTCCCTGATACCCTTTTCTGCTTGCTTTATGGCCCTTAGCGCCTCTATTTATGCTCTCAACATATCTCACTCTTGAACGGTGTATTCTTGTTTTCCCCAACCGTTTCCACCACAGGAGGTGAAGTTCTTTGCTCGTTCGGATCCATTCAAACTGGTTTTTTTTAATGGTTTTGAATGTAAAATTGAGGCACCTTCGTGCTCCCATCATGGTCGCCAATTTGGTTTGGTTTATTTTGGGATGGGGGTAGTTTTGTAAAGTTTTTTGGTAAGTTTGAAATATTTTGTGTTTAGTGTGAGGAGTAGTGAGATAATTAAGCAACTTTCTTGTATTAAATGTTGATCACCCTCATTAATGAGAGTGGTTAGGGTATTTATACTCTTAATTTAATGACCCATGGGCTTACCGGGTCAAGTTGTGAAACCGGATCAAGTTTAAGGACCCATTAGTCTTTTAAGTAAATTAGCAAATAGCTTAGTCAAAAGGTGTTTTACATTTGTCCTGTCATGATTTCTTAGTGGTGTGTTATGGTCCGAATTACCCCTGTCGGAATTACCCCTGTCCAAATTAATTGGTAGGTTGTGTCTGAAGTATCCGAACTCATCAATACATATCGATTATAGTGATATATTTACATCCAGAGCCAACTATACACGACAGGGTTTGGTTGATTGAGTCAAGCAGACTACGAAAGATAACATACTAGTGTTTGTAGTAACACGTCACGACGATGTGAAAAGTAGGAAACTCCAAGGCTAGTACTCATATGCGAGAGATCTGACACGTGCACAAAATTGGTAAAACCAAAGGATCTGAAAAGAAAGTCTACCAGAACTAAGAATGCCAATGCCCATTTAATCTTAAAGGAGAAATGGTAAAATATGACAAATGGTCCTTAAAGATCATGTGTGGGGTTCACAATCATGACAAAACGAAACACAATGAAGGTCATTCTTATTTAGTACGGTTCTCGGATAAATAGTTGGAATTTTTTCTTCATTCTATCAACAAGGGATCCACTCATTCAGTAATTATGGGCGCAGTGAAAAAGATGAACCCTAGCAACTCATCTTGCTTGCGCAACGTATATAATGCTCAACTTAAACAGTGCAAGGTTGACACAGGCGATCGTTTTTGTAAATTTAATATTTGTTAGGTGAACTTAAACGGTGAGAATAGTTCGAATGGCACAGAGCAGCTGCAGATGGGAGTGATATCATAAGCAAACTTTTTTATCGCACTCCTCGTTAGTTTAGATTTACAACATGTGTTTCCAAACATGCTAATAATGGATAACACCTACAAGACAACCAAGTACGGAATGAAGCTGTATGAGGTCGTTGGAGCCACTTGTACGGGTAAGACATTCTACGTCGGATTTTTATTTATGTCCGTGAAGAAACTTGATAACTACAAGTACGTATCATAACTACATTCTACATCGGATTTTATTCATCCTTGTAAAATCGATGGTAGCATTCTTCTAGGATCCAACTTCTTCGGTAGTGGCATATGCTTGAAACTTTCGGTGGCTAATTCCAAAACCAAAAAATTGGTATTCATCCAATGGATACTTTGTTACAATGTAACCCTATAGAAGCGGGTGTTTTATCAATACAGGTTATGGCCTTCTAAGGATATCCCGACCTATGCGATTATAGGTGCAATTCAGCTCTCTAATTCTTAGATTAAAAAAAACGATTTTGTAATCATCGGTGGAGTGTTCATAAAACCAATATTCTTTTTAGATATATGATTTTTTGGTAATTAACAGAAGTACATGGGTTCCATAAGCACACACTAACTTCATCGGCCGTGTATCTAAAAACATAAACTAAACTTTTGCACGATGACAACAATTCAAGATAAGAATTGGTTGAAGATAGAAAAAATTTAAGCGTCGATCAATGGCCAAAGAGAGATAAATTATAATCATAACACTCTAGTGTACCACTACGATTCTAAATCAATTTATCAGACAAAGATCCTCGTTTTAAATGAATTTTAGCGAACTTTGAACTTGAAATCAAAGAACGTAATGGTTTTGATACGCACTTGAATTTGTAAAGAAGTTCCATCGGTAGCCTGGACAGTATGTCTTCGATGATTAGTTCCGGTATTTTCGTTATTTAATTGAAGAAATTCAAAAATAAAACAAGAATATCAATAAGTCAATGAATGAAAATAAAATTTCCTACTGTTATACGTTGGCGGTGTATTTAGGTTTAACCGATAGTGTGAATGTACCACGTCGGCAGCGCTACAACCCTGCTAGCTCTCAGCGCTGTGAGTGTGTTTTACCCACGTTGTCGGTTGAAATTAAATACACCGGCGGTGTCGAGGAACATAAGTGAACCCAAACTCATATTCTTCGACAAGAGTTTTGCAAATCTAAAAACTAACAATAAAATAAAAATTCCTAACTATAAATGAATTACAGAAACTAAATAAAAACTAACTAAATTCACTTGTAACACTAATACTAACTAACAAAGATACCTATAAAAATCTACCAAAAATCAACAAAATATAGATAGTGAAATTAAACTTTAAAAACAAGAAGAAAACTTATTTTTTTTGTATTGAGATGAAATGAAATGATGTAGTGTTGAGGGTTTGAGTTTTAAGTTTTTAGTGTTGTTGAGAGTATTAAAATGTTAAAAATTGAGATAGTAGGTTGAAGATGAAGTTAAAAAAGGCAAATGTTATTAAGTACACTCAGAAGAATAGTTTGGTAGATTTGGTAGAATTCGAATTTTTAATTGGAGGTATTTTTGAAAATAATTATGTTAACTTAACTGGATTTTTGGATAGATTTATTTAACCGAACTCTCCAAACAACTCCTAGAATTGGATCCCCGTTAGAGTAAAAAAGAATTATACATAAGTTTTTTGTAAAATTTGATTTATTTTTGTTTTATACTAAATTTTTAAATAATTGTATGCATTTGTATGATGAAAACAATATTTCGATAATTTGGTGCAAAATCAACCTATTTTAATAAATATTGTGTAATATAAAATTTTGTGGGTATATATAATTTGTCAGTTCAATCTCAATAAAACCATATGGACAGATAATTGTAATTATATGAGGTTATTTTTTAAATATTTTTAAAATTTAAATTTATCTAACAATTGAAACACTCGATTTGTAATTAATTTTGTTGTTCCCTTTTATGTTTCTGCTAAATGGTTTGCATCTTCGATTTTCTCAACTAATTTTGGATGGAATTAGTTAAGATTTGAAATAATATATTTAATGATTTGAAACTTGATGATAAAACTTGATTTATAGTCCAAATACAACAAGAAGAAGATCAGACAAATGAAAACCTAAGAAATATAACCATTTGAATACTATTTTAATATAAAATAATCTTATGAGTATTATTTAGAAAGATGGACAGCACCACTTGCGAAGGTTTAGGCTGAGCCCTATTATACATATTTTTCTCTTGAAAGCCCATTTGGAGGTTCCCTCGATACATTTGTACAAACCTAATTCTGTCCTGAGCCCGGGTCCATAACCAAAAAAATAAAACGATAATAGAAAAACAAAAATAACGTCTCCATCGATATCAGATATTAAAATAGTTTGGTTGGAATGCGTGCTGGTGATTGATGGTTGATATTTAACTATATGGGATATTCTTTTTGCGAATATTTCTCTAAAACTAAGTTGATATAATATTAATGGTCTTGGTCTTATAGCAATGGTAAAAATTAAAAAAATATCAAAGATGGTTCGAAAGGGAGAGTTAAGTTGGGGGAGTTAATGAGTTTGTGGGTATATTTTATGTTTTTGTTTGTAGGTTATTGTGTTAAACTGATGGTTTATCATATGCGCATTTGTTGAGTAACGGTATTAATGGTAGCAAAAAAAATTGCTATATTTTTTCGACTACATTTTATTAATAACTATAAAAAAAAATTTCAAATTCAAGTATTTTCTCTTCTTCTATTTTACTATTTTATAGTTTTCTTATCAGTGGACAATAACCTTCGACAAACTTGGTGTTCTAGAAAACTAGCTAATAAGTTTTATCATGTCTTTGCAACTAGTATTTTATACGTTTCTCTCTATTTTTATTGTTTTTTCATACGGTAGCAAGCTCCTATTTTTGAAACGTTGAACCATGGTCCACATTATCCCCAATTAAACGCTTGATACTCGTTAAGATATTTACAGCCTTCTTATTTCACTCATAATGGTAGTCAGTAGGTCTTTAGGCTATTTTGGTGCCAAACAAAACATTGCACAATCCATCTCTCATCCTAGTGGATCGCTTAGAGCTATTTGACAATCCTGACGGCCGTGCTCAAAACTACCTTTCCCCTATTCAAAACACATGCATAAAAGCAAAAGTTAGGAAACGTTCCTATTCTTTATTCCTTATTTACTACAGTCGACCTTATACTCATGCCTTACACCTGATCCTAGCACACAGCCTCCCAGCTTTAATAGAACTTCCCTGTAACAAGGTTAAAAGAAACAATCATCATGAAAAACAACCAATATTTTAAAGCTCTGAAACTAAGCCTATATTCATCTCAAGAAACCTGCAAAAAAGCAAAACCCAAATAAATCAGCTATGTACTTTACTTAATATACAACATGAATTCAAAATCCCAACTTTTTATCTCTATCTTTTCGAAACCTACGAACAAACTCAAAATTTTGTCTTATTCAACTATGTCTAACCATAGATACTATCTCTTGTCTTTTAAATACTCCTAATTCCCTTGATTTTTTTCACAGTTCCTCAAAACAATCTCGACAATATCATATTGATCATATCTTGTAAAAAACATATTATTCTCGTACCTTTCATAGCACTCATGACATCTTCCTCTCCTGAACCTCTTATTATCTCCAAAGCCTCCATCGTCTCCCTCATGTCAGGGAAACTAATTGATATTCCTGATTACTTCTCACCGGAGAAGGTATCAGGGTTTTCATCTACCCTGGTTTCCATTCTGACTGGGTTTGGTTATGTACTTAACAACGTTCCTCAAATTCTCCATCCTTTACTAGTCGCTGCTTCTCCTCATGCTTCCCAAAAGATAACCATGGTGGTTTCTCATAAGGTCCATTACCTTGTCTCTTCCACCTTCTGTCACTCTCGTTCCCGAAGCAGCGAATAAGACTTTATTTGTTGAAGTACACTACCACATGGAATCTGGAATGGGTACCAAATTCTCAGATATTCCACGTGCTACTAATTTGTCGGCTATACATGCCTTCAATGGTGCTCTAAAGGGATTGATTCAATTCTACTCTGCTGATTCTCTCAAATTCTCCATTCCCTTTTAGCCTTTTTGCTGCTATGTGGAGGTAAGTATTTTCTATGCGAATACGGTGGCCACCATAAAGGGACGGTAAATGAGACTATGGTCAGTCAGAGTCCGCTTCCGTGTTATATGTCTATCTCGGTGCAACCCTCACCTTTCGTTCACATTGTGTCTCTTCTTGTCAATGATTTGGAGTCGACCACCATTGATCGGGCCATTATCGGTGTCACTCAATATTTTTTATTCCTTTATATTTGAGTCGACAAAGGAAAGAGACGTCCACGATGGTAAGCATTTATATCATTTGTCTTATTTTTTCCCTTCATTAAAGAAGTCTAATAAAAAAGTTTTTCTAGCAACATATTTTAGGAATATTCTGATGAAGCAATGCGCGAGTTCTTCTGTATTGCTCAACTGACACCGTCGTTTGTAATTGTAAACCGTAATATGGGTATTGTGATCTCTGGTTATCCAGAACTGGACAAATTAGTCATAACGGCTAATTACTTCCCTGAGACTAATTAAATAGGCCAACGGGGTTATAAGGAACCCAATGTTGTATTGAACTTAACTAGGCCTCTTCAATACCACCTATTATTCCCATCAGGTTCTTCTAAAGGTAAGGATATTTTGGATGGGTTTGGGCCTTTTGATGCATCTTATATATCCTCTTCTTTTGCCCAACCCTCTAGCCCACATCCGTCTCATTTATTTCCCTTAAATATTCTCAAAATAGCTTATCTTTCACCTCCTTTAATTCATCATCCATAAATTATTTTTTCATCTTCTCCGACCCATTATCCACAAATCTATCTTCCTCATATACTTCTTCCAATCCATGACCAATAATCATTTTTCCTCAAACCCCAGTTCGACTCATATATTAGGTGTTTATCGTCCTTTTCCCATCAATCTTATCGTACCTCTTCCATTCCTCCTCGCAAAAATGATAGTAGAGGCTTTAGCGGTAGAAAATAAAACATAACCTTTATTCCTACCAAATTAGGAACCATAATACTTAACCCACCTTCATCGTCCCCCTTTCCCATCTCATATGCATCCACCAACTTCTTCAAAACTATCCCATTTTCTATATCATTCAATTTTGTTGTTTATTCGCAAAAATCTACCTCATTGATTAATCCTACCTCTTTTACCCCCTCATCGTGGGTCAATACAATTTTGGGTCATACAAAGATATGGACTCTTTTAGTCTTTGGTATCCACTAAAACAACTTCAATGATAATACTTTATTAATTTATGATTCTGTTGTTTTTCTGATTTCCTGGATTTCTGGCGCTCATATTTTTTGGGCTACTTCCACGTTAAAAGACTGAATCTAATGTTACTTAAAGCTAATCGTGTGTTTATTTGAGGGCGATTGCTTTGAAGAGTTTAAATGTATTATAGAGTGGTACTTTAACTTTAAGTTACATTCTTAGGAAGCAGATAATGATATCTTAGGCAAAGCCCCTTGGAATTTTGGTGGCTTCCTTATAATCTTTAAGCACTAGGAACCCTTGGCCACCTTATCACAGGTTCTACTAACGGATATTCTGATTTGGGTAAAAATATTCAAGTTGTCTATGGACTTTAGACTTCCAATGCCCTAAGATCCACTAGTTTTATGCTCGGTACTCCTCTATTTGGGGACAAACACACTGAAATAACAGATAAGCTTACATATGCGTTATTCAGTGTGATGGTTAAGAAGGATCTTAGTTACCCATATAGATCGAGTATGAATACATGAAGAAACTTACCTCGATCCGGATAGATTAACAAGGTCTTTCACCCTAATTCTCTAAATGTATTTTTTACGATCACAACTCATAGAACTGCGCTGGGACCACTACAGCTAGCCTCCTTAGTTTTCCTTCATCCTCTCGGGTTTCCATCGAGTCTGATCTCTTTCAGGATAAGACTCTCTATTTTGTTCGTATGACTGACTTTCTTCCTTGTAAGACTCATTTCCTTGAAGGACACGCCTCTTTAGAGATATTGCGAATGGTTTTATGGTTTTGTCCTCTGACATGACCATTATCTAACCCTTTATAAGTATCTGTTATTCTTATATTTATTACTACTTGGCATGTATGTGGACTAAACAGCCATGCTAGGTAGAAATATGTAACTAGACATCATAATTCCCCGACCATATTTTATTTCACTGTCATTTATGATTTTAATGACGATCCTGACTGTATCCTTCTCTAGAATGGTCTTGAGTCTATTTTCGTTCGAGATCAGGGCATCCATTAGGTTACCCTTGGGGAGTTCAATTATATCTGTAAGTGGGAGGAGTGTCTTGAATCCTTAGAAAACTGGTCTCCTGATATCGACGAATTCAACAATTGTTGACATAGTATGAGCTTGGATACTTTCGCTCTACTGGTTTCTATTTTACTTGGCTCAACAAAAATCCTATTAATCCAATATTCTCCAAGATTAATCACTTCCTAGTTAATAACGATTGGGACTAGTCTATCTCTATGTTATATGTCAAGTACGGGTTCTCTCATTTTTCTGACCATACCATTGTTACTCAAAACTAGGCACCATTTGTAAACGCCAGAAAAAACCTTTCAAATTCTGGAATATGTGTAAACTCATCCTAACTTGAAATATTTTTTTGTCTTTTGTTGGAACCTCCCATCCCCCTGTAGGATATGAACCCGGTCTCTCTAAAACTCTTCCGACTCTAATTCGCTCTTACACAACTCAACCGTAAAAAATATAGCAACATTAGTACATGTATTTCTAATGCCCAAAAATACATCTTCAACGCCCATACCCTCATTCTCCCAAACCCCATAACTCTTCTCTAGTGCTTAAAGAAAAAAATTAGGTTTTCTATAAATTCATCTTCCTTAGTAGAGCCAAAAATTTCAATTCTAAAGCAAAATCCCATAGAGAATTGGCTCAAACTTTGGGATAGAAACACTCATCGTATTTTACGTAACAAAATTATCTCAATTTTTAATCTATGTAGTAATCTGATCACCAACTCTGCCGGTTTAGCCATCGTCCTTGTTAGTCATTTAAAAAAATTGTATAATAGACAACATCCTCGTTACGTCGGCCTGAACACAGTGTCAACCCTAATCACTTCTAGGGCCAACTTGTCGGACAAATTTGTTATGATTTGTTATGTTATCATGTTAAGATTAAAGATTCTTTAATTATTATTGATAACAATAAATCTTTTGGCCCTCATGGGTTCAATTCGATTTTTCTTAAGAATTTTTGGAATATTGTGGGTAATGATAATTACAATTGGGTCCTTGAATTCTTTAACTCTAGTCGTATGGAGTCTTCTTCAAATTCCACTTTTATCGTCATTATTCATAAAAAAGACTCTCCTACCTATGTTTCTGATTTCAGACTTATTGCGTTATGCAACGTCATTTACAAAATTATCTTTAAAATTATGTCTAACATAATTTAAAATTCTCTCTCTTATCTGATTGATAATTCACAATCGACATTTGTGATCGGTAAAAGCATCTCATACAATATTATGCTTTCCCAAGAAGTCCTCAAGGGTTACCATCTTAAAAACAAATGCAGAATGATCGCCTTAAAAATTGACCTCATGAAAGATTTTGATAATGTTCGTGGTATCTCATTTTGATATTCTTGTCACCATGGACTTCCCCGAGCAGATGATCACTTGGACTAGTCAATATATCGTCATTTCTTCTTATATCATTAACATTAATGGTGACCCTTCCAGTAACTTCAGAGGGAGGAAAGGCCTCAGAAAAGGAGACCCCTTCTCTTATTTCCTCTTTGCTCTCATTTTGCAAGTCTTATCTTGCATTCTTAAAGAGAAAAACGATAACATAAAATTCAAATTATACTATAAGTGTTATTAGCTCAAAGTAGCTAGCCTTTATTTTGCTGATGACTTAATGATTTTCTATCATGATTACATTTGAAGAGTTCTAAAGTTGTCCGGGGGTGAATATGCAATGCGAAGATGGTTGATAGGTGATTTTGCGATACAGAAATATCTTAGTGACAATTTTTAGAGAGAGAAAGTCCAGAATATTAGATTAAGTAGAGAGAGAAAGTCTCGTACTATTCATCTCGGGATTTGTGAAGCGTGTGTGGTCCTTTTATAGTACTATTGCGGACCCCACACGCTTTAACTTGGACAAATTACATCTTTTGGTCCGTACACTTTATTTTCTTCCTATTTTGGCTATCTCTTTACAATTTATTCAGTTCAGCCCTTATACAATTATTTCTATACATTTTCCTCCTATCACACTTTTCCTTTGCTATTTTCTCCTGTCAAGTTTCTTCTTTGCACTTTTCTCCTTGTCTTTTATTCTTCCTTATCAGTAGCCCCCCAATCTTAGTAAAAATCATTTTACTAGGACTGAATAATTCTCCTGATAGGCAAAAACCATTTCTTCTCCGAATTTCATATCACTCCTCGAAAAGGTCACTCTACACACTCCTCGGATTTTCGGGGCCACAAAACGACTCTTCGAAAAATCATCCTTCGAAAGTCCACGAAACTCTTCGAGTATCTGCAAGTCTCTTCGAGTGAGTAAGCCTCTTCGAATGAACAAGCCTCTTCGAATTTCTTCTGTTAGCCGAGTAGCCCCCTCATTCCTTGCACCGTTTTAAGTAGAGCAGTCTTCGAATGATTGCATACTTAGACGAAGAAAGGGTGCCATGATTGATCTTGGTCATGACGTCATTTTACAAACACATGTGTCAGCATAATTCTTAGGAAACGTTACCAATTCTTCTGACACTTTTGTCAGAAAACTCTTCCTCTTCCCCTGACACTTTCTGACACAAAAACTCTTCAACTCCTTCTACAGCTAGTGGCAGAACAACTTCCACCTATGTGGACCATCATACCCCTAGGAAAACATCATGAAAAGGTCCCCAGGCCTTACTTGTCAGGAAAGCCCATTTGTGTCTATAAATACCAGCCTCCTCTCTTCATTAATTCAACTTCTGTTCAATTATTTCTAGAGAGATAAAGCTGGCGAATAAGCCCCGTCGAATTCCTGAATGGTTGTTGATTAGTAAGCGGTTCGAAGAGAGGGTTGCTGCTGGAGAAGACGTAAGGCCTCATCCCCCACCATCGACTACTACTTTTTTTGGTGTCTGGCCTCCCTCGAACGATTCGACCGCAATTATTCCCCACGAAATCGCTCGACAGAGCCTACATAGTGAATCGAAACCCCCTGGAGAAATGGGTAAAGATAGACAACACAAGCATTTATCTGGGAAAAGAAAGAAGTCCCATAAAGATAGAAGAGGCTCTCATGAGCGAAAAAGGGCCAGGGAAGCTCCCCTAGAGATTCGCGAACCAACTTTGCCAACAGAAACTGAGAATCTCCCTCGAACCTCTGCCAACAGTCCTCCTCGAAACTCTGCCAATAGTCCTCCTCGAACTTCTGCCAATAGTCCTCCTCGAACTTCTGCCAGTTCTCCGCAAATACCCGCAAGGACAGCCACAAGTCCTCGACATGCTTCGAATAGCCCTCCTCGAGCACGGGAAGCAAATGCGTCGAGTCTTCCTTCCACTCCATCCATGACCATTCATGGAACTCGATTTTCCCCCTCGAGAACAATTATAACCGATGAGGACATGCGCAACAGACATGAGGAAACCCGAGATGTCAAAGGGAAAAAGCCTCTCAAGAAGCCCCTCGAACCAAAGGTGCCAGCCATCCCCTCCTTGGGTGCTTCGAACCTTGCAACGCCTTCATCTACAACGATGTCTGAAGAGCAAGCTCGTCGGATTGCTCCAAAATTGAAAGGGGATGTCACATTGCCTTTGGAGCTAGATAGCACTGCTGGCAATAACATTCGGGGCATCGAAAATAAACATATGGTGGCCCTTGCCAACATCAAGTACAAATATCTTTCGAAGGAAGAGGAAACAATGCTAAGGACTCGATGGGGCATCCCCTCCAATGTCAACATTAGATTTCCCTCCGAAGGAGAGACACCCTTATCTGTGAGGGACAATGAGCTGGTGGTGTACACAGAAATCATGAACTGGGGGTTAAGGTATCCCTTAGACCCCTTCTTCATCGAGTATTTGTCGAGGATAGACCTTTGCCCCTCGCAGGTTGGGCCCAACATGTGGTTTACATTAATGGCCTGTATCATGGCCTCAAGGATCTCGGGTCAAGAATTTTCATTGGAGCAACTCATTGGCCTTGCTGGTCTGGCCCGAAATCCTTACTTCCCCTTCTATTCGTTGACGTTCAATCGAGGGCAAAAAATATTGAAGGATTTATTGGAGGCTGATAAAAAATGGAGGCAGCAGTTTCTCTTCTTCTCTGGTTGCTGGGAGACCGGATCAGAAGCCACTCCTTCGAATCCTCACAAGCTTTCTCTAAAGTGGACAATGAAGTGTAAGTACTCTTAACTTTTTACTCTGCGAATTTTATGTTCCCTGAATATTTGCCTTCGAATACTTATGCTTCCTCGAAAATTCATATGCCTTCGAATAGTTATGCTCCCTCAAACTTTTACTTGTACTTTATTTTGACGTTAGTTACTTGTTGCAGCTATGACTGGGGTATCCAAGCCCTACACTGATTATGTCGAGGGGGCTACCACTGTATTTACCAACCTTCGCCTGTGGGCAAAGGATCAGTGGGACAATCGATTTCGCCTTTGTTTCACTGACAACAATCTTGCTAGGAGTCGACTCTGGAGGCTCGATCCCCTCGATCGCAATAGTATGAGGGGGTTAATGACTCCGCCCTCGGAGCGAGAGGTGATGGACCGGTGCAGTCAAAAGGATGTGGTAATATACTTGCCCAAGCGCTCCCGTTCGCAGAGCCACCTGGGGGAACCTCCAGAAGATGAAGTACGAGCAACCCAGTAATTGAATTTTGAAGGGCCTGTTAGTGTTCAACAGCCTCCCTCGAACGATGCTGGGGCGTCGAACTCTCAACCCCCCCCACCAATTACTGCTGCTTCAGTAAACTTTGCCCCTCCTCCCCCTGCTCCTTTGAGGAAGGAAGCCAAAAAGAAAGATAAGGGTAAGGGCATCCTTCTCGAGCCCATCAAAGAACAGTTTGAGGGGGGAGAAACTCCTAACAACCATGAAGAAGCTAGCCTTGAGAGAGAGGCCCATGAGGGTGCAAATGATCCTGAGAACAGGGTTGGCCATTCCCCGAGGGAAAATTCTCAACAGTCCCTGCACTCGCCTCTCACCGAAGCTTCTCACCCAGCCCCCCTCGAAGATAACCCAAGACTGGCTCTTGTCCCTATGCCTCAAAGTAACCTTCCTCAACTCGTCGATCCAGAGACTCTTGGAGGTATGTTCTCAGAATTTGACTCTGCTGCATTAGGATCTCCCTCGAGCTCCTTCGAGGTCCCTTTGGATGATGAGTTTTCATTGTCCCTTCGGAGATTGCTACATACCTCAGTGAACAGAGGAAAGAAGATGTGCCATCTGGAGAAACACAAGAATCACTATAAGTTCAAATCATTGATGGCTGCCTCTCAGCTCGAGGAGGCCAAAAAACAACATGCAGTGATCGAAGGCCAAGCTGATGCCTTATTCGAGCGTCTTTCTGCCTCCGAAAATTATGTAATAATGTTGGAGAGGTGCTGCCAAGAGGAGAGGGACTTGTACAAGAAAAAGACTGATTCTCAAGAGCTGATGATAGCTGAGTATAAGAAGGGACACCGCTTGGCCTGTGATGGATTTATCCAGTGCACTGAAGCCCTTCGAACGGTGACAGCAGATCGTGATCGATTACAGAGGCGGATCGACAGTTTTCCTGTGGAGGTCGAGGAGGAGAAAGACAAAGCTGTGGATGCTTATGCAGCAACATGTACAAGTAAACTACAGACCCGGGATGCCACTACTCGAGCTGGTTTGCTGACCCAAATTTATGCTTAGCATCCTGAGTATGACCTTGGGTCTTTTTGGAAGCTTTTTCCCTCGGAACTTCGCCCCCCCCCCCCCCCCCCTCTCATGTAATTGTTAATGAAAGTGAAGACTCAGAGGCTGAGGGGAGTGATTCCTCGAAAAACTCAGACTGGGTAAATGTGTTGAGGGAGTGAATTTTTTTGTGTATGGCCCAATAGATCCTCTTTTTGTAATGACTTAAACATATTGTACTATGTTAAGTTTGTAAGATGGGTCAATTTTTGTGAGATTAATGAACACTTATCACTCCTACATTTTGTATGTTTGCAACACGTCCTTCGAACTTTCATTTATATTATCCTTCGAACAAGTATTACTTCGATTCATAAATTTACATGTGTTATGCTTTTAACAAGGTCTTCGAACGTCCAAGTATATTTTTTCGAACTTTCAATTATATTATCCTTCGAACAATCATGGTGATCTAATGATAAAGTTTGATGGATTCAAAGCATACCATAGTGTGACCCCAAGAATAACTTGAGGGTCCCAAACCTTTGAGGCACACCTTAGGGCGGCTCGAAGCATAATTTGAATGTCCCAAAACTTTGAAGCACACCTTAATGTGACCCAAATATTGATAAAGAAAAAACTTGAGACACATCTTAGTGTGACCCAAGAAATAATTCGATGGTCCCAGTAACTTGAGGCACACCATAGTGTGACCCAAGGAATAATTCGAAAGGACAGAAATTCGAGGCACATGTTACTATGACCCAAAAAATAATTCGAAAGGACAACAATTCGAGGCACATGTTACTGTGACCCAAAAAATAATTCGAAGGGACAACAATTCGAGGCACATGTTACTGTGACCCAAAAAATAATTAAGGCAAAGGACGCTTTGTATTGAAGGGGTTCATCAAAACACCTCATTAAAACCTTCCTGTGCCTAACAGGGTAGGAAAGAGTGTGCCCTCACCATAGGTTGTTCTGGGGGATACATAGAAAGGAAAAAGAAATACAATGTTAACCTGCTCTTTTAATCAAGATACAATTTTAAATGTTCGATATTCCAAGGTAAATGGAGGTATCGCCCTTCTTTATATTTTAACCGATATGTGCCCGGCTTTATCTTTTCAGTAACCTCGTAGGGGCCTTCCCAGTTAGGTCCCAACTTCCCCAAGCGCTTATCTTTAGTGTGCAAGAAGACTTTGCGCAAAACCTTGTCTCCTACCTGAAAATCTCTGTGTTTTACTTTAGACGCATATCGACTCCGCATAAGAGTTTGATAATGAAGGGAGGTCAACTGTGCTTGCTGTCTCTTTTCCTCAATCAAATCTAAAGCCAATGCTCTACTCTGGTCATTCGTGTCCGAGTCATACGTCGCTATACGATGTGAAAGGAAAATGATCTCCGAAGGGATCACGGCGTCCATTCCATAGACTAAGGAAAATGGGGAAACAACTGTGGCCGTTCGGGGAGTCGTTCGGTATGCCCATAACACCTCCTGTAGATAGTCAGGACACTTCCCTGCTTTGCCTTCCAAGTTCTTCTTCAAACCGTCGAGGATTATGCGATTAGTTACTTCCACCTGCCCATTTGCCTGAGGGTGAAATGGTGCTGAAAAGCATTGTCGTATCCCCCTCGATACACAGAAGCTCTGGAACTCCTTGTTATCAAATTGAGGCCTGTTGTCTGTGGTGATCTGCAATGGTACACCAAAACGACAATAGATGTTAGATAGGACAAACTTGATCACGTCTTTAGCCTTCGTTCCTGCGAGCGGTTCAGCCTCCACCCACTTAGAAAAATAATCGACTGCCACGATTATCGTCTGTCTGCCCCCAGATGCCATGGGTAGTGGCCCCACCAGATCAATGCCCCACCTGTCAAACGGGACTGCCTCAGATATGCTTTCCATTAATACCACGGGTTTGTGAATTACATTAGCATAGCGCTGGCACGTGTCGCAGCGCCTGACTAAATCTTTAGCGTCAGTCATGATAGTGGGCCAATAATAGCCAGCCAAGAGTACCCTTCGGATTAAAGATTTATATCCACAGTGGGCAGATCCTTCTCCGTCGTGTAACTCGGAGAGGATAATTTGTGATTCGGGCCCACTCAAACACCTCAATAATGGCCGACTGGGAGATCTCTTATACAACAATCCTCCCAGCAGAATGTAACCGTGAGACTTGAATCTAACTTTTCTGGCTGCATTTTTGTCGACGGGCAAAGTGTCATGTGCCAAAAAATCAATGACAACTGTCCGCCAGTCATGCATAATCACGTGGCTTTCCTCCGAGATATACATCGTGTGCTCTTCGCCCATCGAGATCGAAGGGCAGTCCTGAACCAACACCCACGGATAACCTTCTGTTCGTGAAGCAGAAGCAAGGGAATCTGGGACAGCATTTAATTCTCTTCGAACATGTTCGAACTTGACTCTTTCGAATTCAGATGCCAATTCCTTCATCAGCTTCAAATACTGTATCAGCGTATCCTTTCGGGCCTCGGACTCCCCCGGGGCTTGATTTATCACCAACTGAGAGTCACTGATCAACCTTATCCGCCGAGCCCCGCATATTTGAGCCAAACGTAAGCCCGCTAGAGCAGCCTCATACTCAGCTTCATTATTAGTAGCCTTAAAACCAAAACGAATGGCTTGGAACATAGCTCCCCCTTTCGGGGAAATCAACTGGATACCTGCCCCACTTCCTGAAATGTTCGATCCACCATCCGTCCGTATCACCCATTCCTCCTCGTCAACCACGTCGTGTACCTCCTGCTCTTCCATGTCTGAATGGAACTCAACCAAGAAGTCGGGTAAAACTTGTGCCTTTATCGCCGTTCGAGGCTCAAATGTGATGTCGAAGTCTCCCAGCTCTACGGACCATTTAGTCATCCTGCCAGAGATGCCCGGCCTTTGTAATAAACCTTTCAGAGGAAAAGCATCCAAACAATGATTGGGTGAGCCTGGAAGTAAGGCCTCATCTTTCGAGCTGCCGTTACCAAGGCCAAATCCACCTTCTCCAACGTGAGATATCGCTTCTCCGCATCTAGTAAACTCTTACTGACATAGTAAATTGGTTTCAGAAGAGAGTTATCTTCGCGGAGGAGAACGACACTAACCGCATAGTCTGAGACAGCTACATAGACAACTAATGTTTCCTCTGTCAAAGGTTTGGATAAGACTTCTGGAGACGTTAAATAGTCTTGGATCTGACGAAAGGTCGTCGAACATTCTTCGGTCCAACAAAATTTCTTCGCATTCCGCAATACTTTAAAAAATGGAGCACATTTATCCGAAGACCGAGAAATAAATCTATTTAAAGCGGCCAATCTGCCTGTCAGAATTTGTACCTCTTTAATAGTTCGGGGGGGGGGGGGGGGGGGGGGGGGGGGTCATTGTGATCAGAGCTTTGAGCTGCTCGGGGTCAGCCTCAATGCCTTTTTTGCTGATCATGTAACCAAGAAATTTACCTGACCTCACCCCGAAAATGCACTTCTCCGGATTGAGTTTGAGATTGACTCTACTGAGATTTCGAAATGTCTCCGCCAGGTCAGCGAAGTGGTCTTTGTCTTGCTCACTTTTGACTAACATATCGTCGATATAGGCTTCCATATTCCGCCCAATCTGCCCCTCGAAGGTTTTGTTAACCAGGCGCTGATAGGTAGCCCCCACATTTTTTAATCCGAACGGCATGACTTTATAGCAGTATAGACCTCGCCCAGTGATAAAGGAAGTGCTCTCCTCATCGTTAGCAGCCCACCGTATTTGGTTGTACCCTGAATAGGCATCCATAAATGATAACAGTCGATTTCCGGAGGTCGAATCTACCAATTGATCAATGCGAGGCAGAGAGAACGAATCCTTACGACAAGCTCTGTTTAAATCTGTGAAGTCAATACACATTCTCCACTTGCCATTTTTCTTTCGCACCAACACTGGGTTCGACGCCCACACGGGGTAATGCGACTCGCGTATATGACCTATGCTCAGTAGCCTTTCGACCTCTAACAGAATTGCAGAGGCTTTTTCTGGGGAGACGGGTCTTCTTTTCTGGACTATAGGTTGAACATCTAGTCGTATCGCGAGCTTATGACAAATGATTTCTGGCGGCACTCTTGTGACGTCCTGTGAACACCAAGCAAACATATCAAGTTTATCGGATAAAAAGGCAACCAATTTCGCCTTAAATTCTGGAGAGAGGTGGACCCCAATCTTCAGAACTTTGCCACTCGCAAATTCGTGTGTCGCATAATCTTCTTCTGGGACCTGAAATCCGGGGGCCTCCCTCGGATCATCACAAGGGATGAGTTCGGGGGGGGCCCTTTAATTGCTATGCTGGGTCAGAAGCCTCGCCCCGAATCCCCTTAGAGGATAGGGCTATTTGGTAACATTCACGTGCCATCTTCTGGTTGCTTCGGACTGTTCCCACATTGTTTCCGACCACATACTTTAAGCACTGATGCACTGTGGAGATTACGCCATGCATCCGAGACAACCAAGAACGACCCAAGATGGCATTATACGAGGTTGGTGCATCGACCACAATGAAAAGTACCTCCACCTCTTTCCTGAATGGTCCACGGCCTAATTCGACCACACACTGAAACTCTCCGACCACCACTGTTGTAGCTCCAGTAAAGCCTACTATAGTCCTATCGGACCTTCGAATGACCGGTGGGTCAGAGATGCATTGGTAAGTGCTCATGAACAATATATTTGCGGAACTCCCTGTGTCGATGAGTATTTTCTGAATTTGATCCCCAACAATGCCTGCCGCAATCACTACCACGTCTTCATGAGGGCCTGCTATGTTCCGCATATCATCATCATCAAAACAAATGATTGGGGAAGGCAACCGGTGCATTTGCGCAGAGACCCCCGCTTCAATCTGGGTGGTCAAATTGACCATGTGCCTTTTTCGGGAGCTGTTAGAATTTCCCGCAATTGTATCTCCCCCGAAAATTGCCAAGGAGTCGAAGAACGCACAAAGGCTGTCCACTTTCCCCCTCGGAATTTCTTCCTCTACCAAGTTCACATTGTTCCTCCCCACCTTGGGGTCCAGATACTCCTGCTCTACGTCAAAATTGTCAATCCCTTCGGAAATTACCATGGTTGTGTCAGTGTTCTTCGAGACAGCTTTTGCCACGACATTTTTCTGGGAGTGTTTTTTGACGAACTCCAACAGCATTCCATTCTCGACCAAGGCTTGCACCTCTTTCTTCAGAGCTATGCAATCCTTGGTATCGTGCCCGATATCCTCATGATACTTGCAATATTTGTTGACGCTTCTGCTCTCCCTCAGAGTCTGTATGGGAAAAGGCTTCCTAAACGGGACCGTGGATTTGGCTTTGTAAAATATCGCAGCAACACTCTCTGTCAGCTCAGCAAAGTAATCTGGTCGAACCCATTTGTTTGACATGGGTCTCGCTCCTTGATTGTAGTTTTGTTGATTGCCATAATGCTGAGGGTTTGATTTTTTCCTCGGAGGGTATTGACCCGCACTTTTAGTCTGAACGTTCAATCGAGGGCCCTGGGTGCTCGACTCAGTCCTATGAAATTGGTTCTGATCCAACTGATCTCCTTTCTCTGAGGCCTGCGTCTCCTCTACCAGGATCCTCTTTTCAACCTGATCCAACAATGCTCCGAAGGTCATCGCCTGACTCTCTGCCACGGTATCCTTCAATAACATGGGGAGCAGACCCATCCTGAAAGCTGCAAGCGCCACCGAATCCTTACAATATTCCATGTCCGTTTTCGTCTTGACGAAACGATTAGTATAACTTTTGAGGCTCTCCCCCACCTTCTGCCGACAATAAATGATCGTGTCTCCGTTGGCTTGGAACTTCTTGCTCCCCACGAAGTGCTGCCTGAAGATGTTCCAGAACATATCAAAATTCTTTATCGAACCCTGAGGTAGCCTGTTGTACCACTTAGATGCCACGCCCTTAAAAGTCTGGGAGAATGCTCTGCATAGCAGCTTGTCATCATCATCGAAGTTGATCATAAAATTCTTAAATTGCTCGATGTGATTATCAGGATCCTGTGTCCCATCAAACGTTTCTAACTTTGAAATATCGAAGTGCTTTGGGAGGTTTCCCACCAAGATCTCCGAGGACAGAGGAGAGGCTCTCCAGTTGTGACATGTACGATAAATGTTGGATCTCAAATTATCGTTATTTGAAAAGTACAAACCCTCCTCGGAGGGTAAAGTGTATTGTTGCTACCATTCTGAATTTTGAGGGCCCATATCCTCTTTCTTGTCGGGACATTTTGCCTGCTCATGAGACCGATCACCTCCTCGGTCATGGTGACTCTTTTCTCTCGAAGATTTCCTCTCCGAACTCTTTCCTCTTCGGAAGTCGGTTCGCCTATGATCATATTTTTTCCTTCTACGGTGTCTCCGAGGAGACGATTCCGAAGTGCTGTATCGCGAGTAGTCGCTTGAGTCGGCTGAATCCGAACGGTGCCTCTCTCTTCTCCTCGGAGATCGCCGCTCGCGCCCCCGATACCTATCGTCCCTATTCCTGGGACGGAATTCAGCTTTGCGCTCCTCCTTTTCAACAACAGCCTCTCTCCTTATCTCGGATCGAAGATTTTCCTGTGCGGCTTCCTTTTCCGCTTTCAACCTTTCGATTTCCAGCAGCAATTCATTCCTCTGAGCAAGGAGATCTGAGTTACCAAAGGCATTTTCGACTCGCTGACCTCCTTCTCCCTCGTCTTCCATATCATTCCGATAATCATCGCCTATCAAGTTCTCCTCGCAATGGTCGACTATATCATCCCCTTCCATTGTTCTCCTCGGAACAGGGATTATTTCCAGGAAGCGATTGCCGTTAGAGCGATCCTCGATTCCCACAGACGGCGCCACTGAAGAGTTCTAAAGTTGTCCGGGGGTGAATATGCAATGCGAAGATTGTTGACATGTGATTTTGCGATACAGAAATATCTTAGTGACGATTTTTAGAGAGAGAAAGTCCAGAATATTAGATTAAGTAGAGAGAGAAAGTCTCGTACTATTCATCTCGGGATTTGTGAAGCGTGTGTGGTCCTTTTATAGTACTATTACGGACCCCACACGCTTTAACTTGGACAAATTACATCTTTTGGTCCCTACACTTTATTTTCTTCCTATTTTGGCTATCTCTTTACAATTTATTCAGTTCAGCCCTTATACATTTATTTCTATACATTTTCCTCCTATCACACTTTTCCTTTGCTATTTTCTCCTGTCAAGTTTCTTCTTTGCACTTTTCTCCTTGTCTTTTATTCTTCCTTATCAACATTAACCACCTTCAGCTTATCGAAGATGGTTTTAATGATTTATTCTTTCTCTCTAGTCTACAAGTCAGTCCCCATAAAATCCATATTTTTTGTTCGGAGTTAACCCAAACCTTAAAAATTATCTTATCAACATTTTAGGGTTTAAAGAAAGTTTTCTACCAATAAAATATCTTGGAGTTTCATTTCTCACTAGTCAGTTTTCACATGCTTATTATTGATATCTCCTTCATGATATTTCCTCACATATTACCTCTTGGACTTTTAAACATCTATTATACGTTGGTTGTTTTAAGATCATCAATTTTTTTCTTTTTTTTCTCACCAAGTTTATTGGTCTTCTATTTTCATTCTCCCTTCGCGGGCTCTTAAAGAACTATACAAGTGCCTTTGTTTCTTTCTTTAATTCGACCACGAGATGAAAATCACGGAGGCTAAGATGGCCTAGTCCACTGTCACATTTCCTAAGTGAGAGGGAAACTTTAGGATTCTCGATCGAAAAAAATGAAATCAGATGGTCATCCTTAAACATTGTAGTCCTTAATCATTAATAACATAAACCTTATCTAGTATGAATAGATTAAAACCGATAAAAATAAAAATAATAACTTATGGGCTTTAGATTTTGGCTTCTCTCCTTTTTGGAACTAGAGGAAAATTTTAAGCCTTAGGCCTCTGGCTAGTAAATTATTCAGGGTGGCGATCGGAAATGGGGAGAACGCCTCCTTTTGGTAAGATCTGTGACTTATCTCTTTTTCTTTTTGTTACCCATTACAGGTAGGGCATCATCTTCGGCTCAAGGTTCTGCAATAATCTAAAAGTATCATACATAATCAGCAATGGTCTCTGAAACTGGTCATCTCATATTAGATTGACAATTGTTAGAAACTGCATTAAGCTATGGGAGATCCACAATCTTATCATTTCCATTATTTATCTTAATGCCATCTTCAACGACGTTCATTACTGGATTGCTAAGAGAGGATCCACCAAGTTCACTATCAAAGATACCTACAATGTCATATGTATGCACATCCTCTATATCAGATGGGTGGGGTTATTATGGCATACATGTAATATTTCTCATCACTCATTCATCATATGGCTTGATTTCTATGTCAAACTGATCACCCGCAAAAAGCTTCTGAGTTGGAGTTTTAATACTCCCCCAACTTGCGTCTTATGCAATTCCATCTCTGAATCTATCAATCATATCCTATATAACTGTAGTTTCTCTCTGAATATTTAGGGTTTCTCGAGTTTTAAGCTTGGATTCTCATTAAGTAACAATACCAATTGGGACTCTTGGCTTCAAGCGATGTCTAACTTCCCTCCCTTCTAGTTTATGCTATATTTGATGCGTCTACTTTAGTGTGATTGTTTTACATATCTTAAGAAAGAAGAATGATAAAAAAAATTGCAACTCTTCTTCATTTGCTTAAATGTGTCGTATAGCATGCTTTTTTAGCTTCGTTTAATGTCATTCGAAACCAAATTCGTATGTATTACCCAATTCATATAATCTCTAACTTAAGATTTTTTTTCATTCTGTTTTTGTAGATAGTTGTCACCCTTCTCTAGTTGGTTAGTTTTTTCGCTTACTTGTCCTTCGACTCCGTTGTTTTGTCATGTTTTGACATTGTTGGTTTTTCTCTATTTTGATTATTTTTTCTCGTTTCGATTTTGGCCATGTTCGGTTTTATTTATTGTCGTACTATATAATTTCATGACTCTTATGCCACTACTTGAGGTATTCCCTACGTGATTGTAATAATCGTTTTTATTATTATTTAATGCATTTTTCAACCAAGAATAAAATAAAATTGAACTATAATACGCTATTCTTTTTTTATCAAATACAACTTATCCTAAACGAACTCAACCGTTATCCCAATCCAAAATAAATAAATCAAATTCCAATAATTTATAAAAATTGTTAAATTTTATTTTATTTATAAAAGTAGAAAGTTTATAATTTATAATTAAAATATATTGATTTGTTTTTAAATATATAATAAATTATTGGTAGTTACAAGTATTCTTTTATTTTTAATGATTGCGGTCAAATAATTTTTAATCGACTAAATGGACGGGTAATGATTTGGCTAAACGAATTTTAATTTTTCTCTACATCGAATCTTGTGGCTAAATAATGTATACCCTTATCAAATGGTATATTAACTTTATTTTTCTTTATCCATTTGAGAAAATATACTCAAAAATATTATATGTTTTTTTCTGTCACCCTTGATTTAATTAGCTTAAGTTACATATTATTATATGGGTATAAATCAAATTATTGATAACCATATGAATTTTTAAGTTTACCAAAAATCAGATACAATATAAAAGTTTCCAACAATATCCCAAAAAAATAATATACACGTCGACATGTATACGCCACGAAAGGGGTAACCGAATTGGTGGAGTAAGCAGAGCTCGTGACCAAAGGTTATGTGTTCGATTTCCTCTACAAACGCCTTATTGACTGAGCATGTCACCTTGTGTGATTTAACTTATGGCATCGAGGGTCCCTTAGTAAAAACGAACGTCGATATGTACACCTTTATGAATTTTTAAGTTTACCAAAAATCATATACAACATAAAAGTTTCCAACAATATCCCAAAAAAATAATATATACGTCGACATGTATACGCCACGAAAGGGGTAGCCGAGTTGGTAGAGTAAACAGAGCTCATGACCAAAGGTTATGTGTTCGATTTCCTCTACAAATGCCTTATTGGCTGAGCATGTCATCTTGTGTGGTTTACCTTCTAGCATCGAGGGTCCCTTAGTAAAAACGAACGTCGATGTGTACACCTTTCAACCAAGGACTTAAATTAACTTTTCTATTTGTTATTTTTAATCTTTCAAACTCTTAACTTAAAATATCAAAAAACACATATATTTCTATTTTTTAAATATGAACAAAACAAAATCCATGAATGATATGTTTTCAGATTTTTTTTTTCAATGTCAAATTTACAACCAAATTGTTCTTAATTTTACAATTGAACATAAATTGTTTTTAGCAACCAAATTACAAGTAATTTCGCAACTAAATAACATTTGTTTTTCTCCAGTCTTATTTCGCAACCAAATTGCACGTAATTTCATAACTACACAACATTTGCTTTTTTCATACTTATTTCGTAACTAAATTTTTTTAGTTTTTTTCCACACTTATTTAGTAATGAAATTCATATTTCCACAACTAATTTCTTCTTATTTTCGCAACCCAATTGTGTGTATTTCTGTACCTATTTTTTCTTTCTATTTTTTAAGCTGATCACACGTATGTTCGCAACTAAAAGTCATATATATATCTCATTATTCTAGTTTTGTTTGTCTTAAAAAACAAAAACCAACAGTAATTTTAGATTTTTTTTGAAACTATAAGCTAAAAAATATGGGCAAGGCTAAAATGAGACCCCATTTGGCTATAATGAGACCCCTCTATAATGAGACCCCATTTGGCTATAATGAGACCCGAAAAAAGACACATTTACCCCTGATATAAAAGCCATATTTTCAGCCCATTTTCTCTCTTTTCTCTCTTTTCTCTCTTCTCTCTCTACTCTCTCTCAAACTCACCAAAAAACTCGAAATCAAAACAGCAAGTTTTCTCAAATCCAACATCAGAAACATCTTAAGGTACGAATCCTTTACATATCCATGTAATTTTTATGCATTTTCGTTTAGTATTTTTAGTGATTTTTAGAGTTTAGTGTTCTTGATAAAAAGTCGGATTTTCATGTATATTTAGTTGTTTTTTTCGAAAAAAAACTTCAGATTCGTGTTAGTCGATTCAGTAGGATCGTTTTGGTACCATGCATGATGAATTTGGGTTGGGTTTTGGGGATTTGGGTTCGATATCGAAATTTGGGGCTGCTGTTTCTGGAAATGGGGATCTGCGAACTGTGCCCTCGCAACCCGTGCAAAATTGCGAACGACCCGTTCGCAATTTTGCATGGGCTGCGAGGGGACAGTTCGCAATTTCACCTAATTCAGAATCTGAGACTTTGTGAAATTGCGAATTGGGGATTCGCAATTTCACCAAATTGCGAATTCCGAGTTCGCAATTTTGGTGAAATTGCATGGCCCCAATTCGCAATTTCACAGTTTATATATTTTTTGTAAATTTTTTTTTTGCCAAATAGTTTCTATCTATCCCAAATTTATTAATAATTTATATGTTGTATTTCAGCATGCCTCGCAAACAGCAGCACACACCTGTTCGACATTCAGGAGGCTCGAGCGATGATGGAGAGCACTCCGACGTTGTGTCACGGTCACGGTCCGTTAGGCGTAGGCCTAGCGCTTCCACTCCGGCCCCTGTTCTATCCCAGGGGTTTGAGACATTCGACCTGTTATTTCGGAGGGTGAACCCCCACGTACCTGGTCTATATCCAGAGTATGCACAGCACGAGGCTTACCGTGTCTTTGCTGGAGAGGTAAGTAATGACGTGTTTTAAAGTACGTTTATATGTTCTATTGTATTATTTCTAACTTGTTTATGTCTTATGTAGGCTCGTCGGCACTCACGGCCCTACGCTATGTACGGTACCCACCGTGCGTGGGGTCTTGCTGGGCAGCACAGGGTAAGGGAGCAGGTTATGATGACTTGTTTCGGCCCACTGGTAGATGCGTTGGAGCGTTGGAATACCAACGTTCATCTTGTAGATGCCTTCCTGGAGAGGTGGCATTCGGAGACGAACACCTTTCACTTTAGCTTCGGTGAGATGACGGTTACGCTAGACGACGTCCACGTCATCACTGGTCTCCCGGTCACAGGTGATGATTTCGTAGTTCAGTCTTTTCCTAGTAATGGACAGCGTGAGGCTTGGTATTCTAGTGCATTAGGCATAGATTTGGATGACCTTAGGTATGAGTTAGGGCGTAACAGGGGGGTAATGGTAGATCTGTTCGTTTACAGTTTTTACGCGAGAAGTACATGGTACGTAGATATACAGATGAGAACATGTCTGATAGTGATGTAAAGTGCGTCACTAGGGGTTATCTGCTGCATATGTTGGGTTGTTGTGTTCTAGTGAACAAGACGGGGAATAGTATATCTTTAGATTACCTCCAGTTTGTAGAGCATTATACCTCCTCCGTTAGATATAACTGGGGACAGCATATACTAGCTCAGCTGTACCACCACCTAGGGAAGTCCTCGCTGCACACGACTTCAGGGATTGCGGGTTGTATTGCCTTGTTGGAGGCGTGGATATACGATCACTTCTCCACCTGTTTGCCTACGATTAACACGAACTACGACTGTTCTATGCCGACGATGTGCCGATATGTTCCGACGCCGTTTCGTGCGGATGATGAGACTCGGATTAACATCCGACAGGGACTGATTTCGTTGACGGCGAACCATGTGAGTTACAATGATTTGTTATATTTGTTTCCATAGCTTTAATTTATTATTACTTTCATTTTTGGAAGATTATTAACTAACATTTTCATATGACACAGGTTTGGTTCATGCCTTACGAGCATCATCGTGCTTATTTCCCTTCTCAGGATGTGGCTTGGATTGACCACACCCTGAAGGCGTTCGACGTAGTTGAGGCGTACTATCCGCTTCGGGTGGCTCGACAGCTAGGGCACGTTCAGGACATACCACCGGCGCTGCGGACTGTTGTACCCGTACATAGGCGAAAGCGTGTGAACACGCGCTTCTTGTGGGATGAGGCCACGTGGATATCATGGAGGTCACACGTTGTTGACCCGAGGATTCGCGGTGACAGGTACATTATAGGCGGTCCTGGCACGACCACGACGTACGATGTATGGATCAGTGACCACCTATGGTACGTTCTTATTGATCCTAGTATTATTGCTCCATCTGCGGCGCATGTTCCAGAGCCCCCTAGTGCGATGACATATCAGGCACGACTGTATCAGCTTTCCGATCGTGTTACTGATGTTGATTCTAGAGCGGAGTCGATGAGTGTGGAGGACTTGCGTCGGGAGATACATGAGTGTCACCTTTTAGGGGTCCAGTACCGCCAGTTCGATTGAGTTTGATACTACATTATTTTTTTGCTTTGCTTTAGTTGTTGCTTTAGTTGACATGGTTGTATGGAATTGATTTTGGTTCTTTATTTGTTGCTTTTGTTCGGATTAGTTGATAGCACCTTATTTTTTCTATTTTAGTTCTACTTAAGTTGTTCCTTTCACTTATATGATGTGCATCTTAAAAACAACAACACTTAAAATGTAACACCTAGATTTCTCCCATAATATAAAATACACAAGGAAATTACACACATAGCCTAAAAGCATTTCGTGATTAAACATACATAAGCAACTAAATTAAAGCAAACTGTAGATAAACTAACCCTCAGTCAGCATTGGACACTTAGTTCTACGGAGTCGGATAGTTCATTCCATACCCATCTGAATCACTACTTCCTTCGGGAGTTGAATTCAAACGAACGCCTGTCGCTATTGCGTCTGCTATTTGTTGCTCTTCCGACTGTGTCGCTAAAGACACCATCTCCGGCGTGATTGTACTTTGCGATCCCATGTCGAAAATCTTTCGGAGGTTGGTTTGGACTTCCCAAGGAAGTGACTCGATTTGTAAAGTCACTGTTTTAAGGTAAGCTAACCTTTCAGACACTTCTTCGCGTGTGCGTGGTCGAGGCATCATACATCTCGGGCAGGAAGCCTCCCTACCGTGGTTGAAGAACATTCTGCACAAGACCGCATCGATGAAGCCAGGAACGCCCTCTTCTATTGCACCCCTCACGATGTCAAATGCGTTTAGGAGGCTTGCATCTTCGTCTACGTTCCAGCCTGAATCACACATTGTTATACCTTAAATGTTTAGTTTCTTAGTCTGATGGTAGTATTTATAAAATCGAACTGGGTGGTTCAACTCAAAATTTGTTAGCGGGAAAGGTTGTCTTTGTTCCCGCTCAAATCTGTTTTTAGCGGGAAACCTTCACTCCATTCCCTCCATATGTTTCCATACAATATAATAATATTCTGATGAAACTAATAGCTGTCTAGATTTTTGAATGTACTGTTGTTATCCTGCAACACCTAATATTTAAAAAGGTACAATAACTATTCAGTGCAATAATAGCAGGGGTCTCATTATAACAAAAATTCCATCACCAGGTTTACCGCTATAACGAGACACCTAAAAAAGTTGCCGCAAAAAATATCTGCTTTAAATGTAGTTCCCGCCCAAACAACCACGACCCTATAAATAGACGTGAAGCACTATTCGAACAGTAACAATTTAACCAATGGAGTTTACCCCTAATGAAGATTACCATTTGCTCGAGGCAGTGAAACTCGCCCACCGAGAATTGGGAGAAGATAGTAGCGAAGCGTTTTTCGAGCTGGTCTTGTGTAATATGTACTACAACTACGGGCGTTTAGGAACTGAAGGTATTGTCGTGCGTAACTGTGACCAAATCAAGGAGAGATACATTTTTTGCAAACCAATGGATCGTTTGTTGTTTCTACCTTTTAAAATTAAGCAAGAAGCAGCTACCGTCTGGAACATGACCGTGGTAGACTACATCACGAAGGATATGGTAGCGTATCTTGAGAATAGGATTACTGAGAGGGAAGAGGGGATTCAGTCTGACGACAACTTGGGATACGACTTTGACGATTGAGCATTGTGATATGTTTTTAATAGTTTCCACCCGGTAGTGTCTGTATTGTCTGTTTGTTTTACTTAATGCCATAACTTGTTAAAGTTTTCATTACCTAGTTTTGTAGACATTATTTGGTACCCGCTACTTCAAACAACAACTAATTAAAAAGTCACACCTCAAAAAAAAAACCAGTGATAAGAAAGCAATAACTTCAAACAACAACTGATAAGGAAATTGACAACTTCAAACAACAAACAGTAATACGAAAATCACAACTACAAACTACAAACAACAACTGATAATAAGACAACAAACAGTAATACGTAACACTGCATAAGTGGAAGGCTTAGTCGTAGTCGTGTCTAAGTTTGTATTCCACATCATCCACTTCACCCCTTGCAATTATTTTGTCCTCTAGAAATGCTACCATATCCCTTGTGATGTAGTCTATCAAGGTTAGGTTCCAAACAGAGGCTGCTTCTCGCTTAATAAGCGATGGCAAGAAACACAGATGCTGTATTGGCTTGCAAAAATTGTATCTGCTTTTGATCTGCTCACGAGTACGTATAACGACACCTCTTGTACCGAAACGACCGTAGTTCATATACATCGTACATAGCACACGCTCGAAAAACTGATCGCTTGTATCTTCCCCCAGTATCTCGCGTGCAATCTTCACAGCTCGGAGCATGTGGTAATCTTCGTCCGCCGTAAACTCCATACGTACACGTTAACGAGTTTTAAATTTTCGTTCGTGCGGTAGGTTGCAAAAGTGTCGTATTTTGTTAGATTTTATGTCCCATTTTATAGGAGGCGAGTCAATTTTGGTGGGCGTTTAGTATTTGGATGAGGTCTCATTATAGCTCAATCCATACTATTTCGAATGCAATGTTGTTTTTCGCTATAATGAGACCCTTATTTGAAGAACGTGGGTTGTAATAATTAATTTCTATATGTGTGTATTTTTGTATATATTATGTGTCACCACATTAGTCGCCCATCCAGATTACGTTATCCTTACATGTCTGACAACGTTATCCTACTTTTAAGTAGGTTTTAGTCGGTTCATATATCTTATCTTATACTTCAAATCACAGTTAATAATAAAGGTTTTAAAAAAATTCAGTTCAAAATAAATTTAGTTTTGTAGTCGGGAAGGTCACAAAATTAGACCATTTTAGGCTACTTTGATGTAGTTTTTTTTAACTTTTTTGAGTTTTTTTTTTTTTTTTCTCCGCAAAATTCAAATCATTAGGGCCACTTGACTAATGTTTGATGTTGGTTAAAAAAAATTTAAGTTTTGGAGTCGAGAAGGTCACAGGATTAGACCATTTTAGGCTAGTTTGATGTAGTTTTTTTAACTTTTTTGAGTTATTTTTTTTTTTTTCCCCGCAAAATTCAAATCATTAGAGCCACTTGACTAATGTTTGATGTTGGTTAAAAAAAATTTAAGTTTTGGAGTCGAGAAGGTCACAGAATTAGACCATTTTAGGCTAGTTTGATGTAGTTTTTATAACTTCTTTGAGTTTTTTTTTTTTTTTTTTTTTCCGCAAAATTCAAATCATTAGAGCCACTTGACTAATGTTTGATGTTGGTTGAAAAAAAATTAAGTTTAGGAGTCGGGAAGGTCACAAAAAGTTGAAAAAACAATTTTTACAGAGGGCATTGCGAACACGGGTGCTTGTAAAACGCCGGATTTGCGAATGCAGGCCCATCAAATTGGGCCAATTTGCGAACACCCACTTCGCGATTTTGCCAAATCGTAGTGGTGGGAGTTCGCAATTTGGCCAAAATCACGCGTTCAAAGTTCGCAAAACCGCCACTGGGCCGAATTTTTAAATTTTTTCACATTTTTTTGGATAAAATTGTAATTTTTTGGGGAACTACCAATTTATTTGTGGTGTGCAACTTGTTTTTACAACAATTATAACTAATGGAATTTTAAAAATAAATAAAACGTGGGAGTATCGATTACAAAACGAAGTGAAAGTTCTAAAAATATTCGTAGACACAACGGAGTTCGGTTAAACACGTAATGCAAAATAAAATTATTAGTCTTCATTCAAATCGAAGATACGTGGTGGCTCTTCGTGTGCGGTCGATGGTTGCGCGGGCTTGATTTGGTTATGTTTGTTCAATCTCTTGTCGAGCGGTATTGCCCAACCGGTCACTTCATGATCCGTACGAAAGGGATACCAAGTAGGATATATTTCCGGAAGTGGTCCATCCAACGAAACCTACACAAATAAAAGGTAGATAAATATTTGGTCACGAAAATAATATATAACATTGAAACACACTTTAGTAAACTTACTTTGACAAAATGGTTACCATGAACGAAACCTATACCAATTTCGAGGTTAGGACATGATCGAGGAGGCACACCACGTAGAGGTAGATAAGTGTACGATTGGTGGAGTGAAATGTGGTATACGACACATTGGTATCTAGTGGCTATCACTAACCCTAAATCGGGTAACGTCATCCAATGCCTAGTACCTGCACCATACAATTCGAACACGTTCAACCTTCTCACAAGGTTATCTACACCTTGTGATCCATCAAACACTCTCTCCCATAGCTCACGTTCGTTTTGCAATTCGCCGATCAAATCTCTTCTAACTTGGTCCCATGAATCGGATTTACCATATACCGTCAAAGCAACGGCTCGGAATCCGCAATTACCGTCGGGAGAGACGTCTTCGACGCTAGAAATGTAGTCATGCAAATAGCTAGGAAACCAACTCTCGTACCCGCTAAAATCTTTGCCCTTTGATGATTTTTTCGGTCGAGGCACTTTATCTTTCTTCGGTTTAGCCTTGGCTTTCGCTTTTTCTTTCGTCTTGGCTTTTGGCGCTAGAAATGTAGCCGTGCTACCTATCGTGCCGGGAGTGCTAGCGCCTAGACTTCCATCGTATTCCCACTCGCTAGGGTCCCGTTGAGTTGATTTGTCCCGACCGGCTTTTTTCCTACCCTTAGTAACAACCGGCTCCTTAGGTTCCAAAACATGACTTCTAGCGGGATCTAGGATTTGCATCATCCTATTTATAATGTGGTCTTGGATGTGTTGCCCGTAACCGCGGATGGTGCTACCTATTAAGGAGATTTTTCGAGTGAGCTCGTCTTCGGTATCAAACTCCTCATTAGGTTTGATCCTTAACGTACTCCAATAGACATCACACTCATCTTTTCTAACCGCCCGTCCTTCTTTATAAATCAAAGCTAATTCGCATGCACATGGTAAATTATGAGTTGTCCTAATAACACACCCACACACTCCGGGTGTGAACCATATTTTCATGGACTTTGCGAGATTTTCTTCTATTAGTTCAATGGCTTGAGATGAAAGCTCACCTTTGACATCCTTGTAGATGGTTTTGTTAGGCCCCCTAGTTGAGTTTCTTGGACGATACCTACTACGCTCGAATGACTCGAAAATGTTAGAGTGTTGAGCGGATAGGTGCGCATGAACATGTTTCCAAAATTGTTCGAACGTGCATAGACTACTACCAATTGCCCGCTTGAGGCTAGAGTGAGCACTCTCCGCCCTACAACATGAGATAAAATACATTAGACTACTAACACTTTATATTTTTAAAAAATGGGTGGAGAAGGAAATATAACTCACCGGTTGCTAGTTTGGTTGCCAAAGTGTTTAAATTTGTTCGTGTGAATGTTGAGGAATTTGTGTCCATATTCGTCAATCCATTGCTTCATAACGTAGTCGAGAGCCAATGGACAAAATGCGAAAGTGTGGTGCATATCGGCAAGGTTTTTGTTATAGTCTTCGAGCGTGGCCGAATAGGCTACCCTTTGGTAATATTCCCCGAACTCATCGGCCATTTCCACATTCGGTAAAACTTTTCTAGCGTAAGAGGTGACGTTCTTACCAATATGCCAAGTGCATAACATATGAGTTGCGTCCGGAAATATATCGTCTATAGCATTCATTAAAGCCAACTCCCTATCGGTGACAATGATGTTAGGAAATGGGCACTTGTTGTTCGTCAACACCATCTTTAGAATACTCAACCCCCAAGTGTAATTCTCTTGTTTCTCGGAACTCAAAAAAACAAAAGCAACACAAAAGGTCTTCTTCGTCGAAGTTTGGCCCACTATTTCAAGTAAAGGCATCTTATATCTTGTAGTCTTGTATGTGCTGTCCATTATAAGAACTTGAGGAAACGTGCGCATAAAATCGATGCTTTTAGGGTGTGCAAAAAACAACTCGAGGATCTCGTCCGTTGCTTCACAACTTCGCTCCCAAACATAGTACTCGTGTTCTTTTAACTTAGTAAACAAGTATTGCATTTGGGTCTTGCCCGCTTTATCAACCAAATCATGTTTTTGCCGCATGTTGTATATCGTGCGCATGCCTGATACATTTTGCGGGTCTTTAATCTTCAACCCGCGATATATCTCTCTCCGTCGAGAACCGACTTCCGTTTGACTACGAACGAACAATTGTTCTTCGACTTTTAGTCTAGCGGCCCGAGAGTGACCGTCCAAGTGCAAAAATGGATCGTGGTTGTGTTTCCCGTTTAGCACAACCACTTTCCAATAACCCGGTAGCTCTGAGACCGGACTCCCTCTTAAGTAGAACGGACACCCGCATTTTTTCGATGAACATTCTCGGCGCTTCTTAACATACCCCGGTTTGGGGTTAGGTTTGTAAACCCCGTGCCTCTCGCACCTAAAATACATCCTAGGAGTTTTCATGCTTTTTGTACCGTCGTCGTTTTTACTCCGGACCAAAATGAATCCTAGCTTTATGCTTTCGGACTCGACCCAATCAACCAAATCGGCTTTGGTGTAATAAGTGTCCGTACTAAACACTTTCGTGTAATCGGCCATCGAACATGGCGGTGGACCGGGTTCCTACAGAGTTCATTCATGCAATTTTATGAGAACATATATATACCTACATGATCATATAAATTCCAAAACAGGGCGTTTTTGCGAATTCCAAATTCGAAAATTCAGCGAAATTGCGAACTACAAACTCGAAATACAGCCTAAATTGCGAACAACCCGTTCGTGGGTTTGGCTGTTTCGCGAACGGGCCGTTCGTGAATCAGGCTTATTTGCGAACAGCCCGTTCGTCTATCTGGGGATTTCGCGAACGGGAAGTTCGCAATTTGGCACGAACTGCGAATCCCCAGTTCGCAGTTCATCACTTTTATAGCGGTACCAGCGCTATATTCGCACTGACTCGAAAAAATTCGGAAAATACCTCGTTTTGGGTTTCTAAATGGTCCGTCAACGGCTCTTCTTCCTCCGATGCGAAATCATCAAGGTTGCAGCTGAATCCTTCACTCCAATCACTCAAATCCATGTTTTTTAGAGATTTTAGGTAGTTTTAGAGAGAGAAAGCTCTAGAGAGTGGTTGGAGAAAATTTGGTTTTTGGTTCAAAATTGTGACTTATAAGTGAAGGGCAAAATCGACAATTCACATTGAAGAAAAAAAAATTCTGAAATTGGGGTCTCATTATAGCCAAATGGGGTCCCATTATAGCCTTGCCCAAAAAATATTGTATTAAAAACGGAGAAATATAAAAAAAATTAAAAATATATTGATATTGAAAGAGAATTGAGATGTCATCTTTAAAAACAATTTAATGTCGAATGATTATTGATTAGTATTAGTCAATTATTTTTTAAGTTTGTTGTGAAATGGTTATCAGCGAATTATCTATTTAATTTATCATGCTATTGTTCAAGTTTCTATGGTTATAATAATTTGATTTTAAAAAGTAATTATAATTACAATTAGACAGACATTCGTAATCTCGCAAAATTATTGAATGTGTTTAAGAAACGGGAAGCACTCCGCATAAAGAAACAAGAGACGGCAAGAAGTCTTTAGTTAGTTAAGATATTTTTTATTATCATATTCATCAGTGCAGACAGAAGCAAAAGCGAACGATACAAACAAAGAAGCGTGTCGCTATTTCATAGCTCAATTATCTGATGCAGCCACCCATTAGAAAATAGACACGTGGCGTCAACGTAATTGCATACTTAGTTTTCAACCACTTACCAATCAGTAGCGTATGAATCGTGAATACCCCCTCATAAAACTCCATATTTTCAAATCAACCTCTGTCTATCTCTCTTTTTAAACAATTACCTAAACCATATTTTCAAATCAACCTTTGTCTATTTTTTTCTTTGTAAACAATTACCTAATTGTATATGATATGAGCGAACATACAACATTTTGTTATTATATATTCGTGGTTATGTTATAAACTATGAAAAACGAAAATAGAAAGTGATTATATATATAGTATTTGATCATCAAAGACCTAGTAAATTTGATTTTAAAAAACAGTCTTTTTTTTAATATATCGTATCCATTTTATGGATTTAAATAATAATAATAATAATTAAATTTTACTTTATTTGTGGTTTTAGTAGTTGGAAATTGACTTGATTTTTTTCGTAACTGGGATACAACAACTTTTACAAGATCTTAAATATTTGTAAAGTTATTTTTAAAAGATAAACATAATAATCTTAATAAAACAACAATTTAAGAATTTTTCAAAAGAATGGCGACAAAAATAAAATGAGAATTGAGTGAAGCTATCGATTTAAAATGAATTATTAGACAACTATTTATATGTGGTAAAATATCGATTAAATTAATTGATAGTCTATAAATAAACTCAAACTTATTAATTTAAACTTTATTTTTATTTTTAAAAATATTTATTTAATTTTTAAGTATTTCAGATATAGTAGTTGTTATATAAGACTATAACTCTTATTGAAGTTTTATGACACAATAACTAAAATTTTGATTAAAATATTCTTCCTCAAGTTCCACAATTAACTCAATTTATATCTATATTATATACTTTTGTGGTATTTATTATTATTATTATTATTTATAAATCTAATATATAACTTAATGTCAATTATTTTTTATTTAATTTTGACAATTGATGACATGCACATATACTTTAAATTTACATGGGATGAAACATTTCAAGTTCAGAATATCCTTACAATCTCTCACTTGGATCATTCACATGTACTAAAACGTATTCATATGAATGTGCACTTATAAAACACCGTAGTTTACAGATAATCCATAGTGTGTCTTATCACAATAGATGATAGCTAACAAAGGCCAAGAGTATCAGCCACTACTTATATTTGCATAATTGGTCCTATGATAATTGCATTGACAACTACCATTCTAATTAATCTCTATTTCTCATGGAGTGCAACATGGAATTGACACGAGCTTGTAATCATTACATACCGACTACCAACTAGTCTTACTGGAATGAATTGAGATCTCTTAAAAATTTAAAGATAAAATCAAAACGAAAATATTGTATTATTTGAATAAATGTATGCATACAATCCAAAATAACAATACAATCTAAAAATTAAAAATTGAGAACTAATTTATAATCGATACAATACTTACATTTAATCTAAGACTTTATAAACTTAGGACACCCATGCGAGCAATATGTCTGTGAAATACTATGAGTTGTAATGCCTTAATGAAAGGATTTAAAACAAGTGACTATGTGGCAATGTGCTCAACCCTGATATGACCATTTTGGATCCACTCATTCACATATAAGCCTTAATGTCTATATGTTTAGACTTATTGGAGCTTTTATTTTTGTTTAAGAAGATCATAGTTTAAATATCGTCATAGTAGAGCATGAGAAGCTTTCCAATTCCTTTCATTGTATGCAATATCGTGACAAAGTTCATCAACCAAAGTATATGTGTATATGTTGTAAAACATGACACATACTCGGTTTTTGTAATAGAGTTCGTGACAAAAGTTTATTTTACATTTTTCCAATACATGGCGCATTTTACCAAAATATATACATAGATGATAATAGATGTTATAGTATTTATGAACCCGATAAAATTTACATCATAATAGGTTACAATAATCATGTTATATGATCTAATGTATGTCACCCATATTCTTTGATATCCTTTAAGTACCGGAGCACAATTTTCACAATATTCAATAGATTGCTCCTGAAATGCTCAATTACATTCTCAAAATTCCAACCATGAATAATATGTATAATCCGATACATACATGAGCATACATGAGCTTTCAAACAACCAAAGCATATAGATGTGTCTTCATGGTCTGAATCTTTTATTTAATTTTAAGGCACTAATATAGTGAAACTTATCATATTTTTCTATATGATTATCCATGGGTTTGGTTTTTAACAACCGTTTATAACTAAGTATTTTTTTCTTATAGGTAAGGTGGCAATAACTAATATTAAATTGTATTGTATCAACTTGTACTTGTCATTCAGTGCTTCAATCCATAATTTAGAGTTTGAATTTTTCATAACATTCTGAAAGGTAACTTGATAATTTATATAATGTATAAAATCTCCTCATGTCCATTAAGGAATGCCACATAATCTAAAGGTATGACAATCCTTATCTTTCTAGTGGATATATATAATGCAGACTCATTATGTTGTTCAATTTCTTGGGGTTGTTGAATTTTCTCATAAAGAACAACATCAACATTCTCTTATTGAGACAAAATTACAACATTAGTTTGATGAATTGAATTCTCTAACATATTACAGATGCACAATATGCTAAATTGAGTTAGAGCATCAATATCATAGACTGGATAAATTGATTTCAATTATTCATCAAAAGTGATGTTGTTATCTAAATTATTCTCCCCAAAACTTGCATTCTCATAAAACACTACATATCTCGTCTCAAATATTGAATGTTTAATAAGAGAGTAAACTTTGCAACCCCTTGAATGATCACGATACCCTATACAATGATAGCTAATTGTTATGGATTCCAAATCATGTTTGTTTGATCGGTAAAACTTTGATTCAACTAGGCATCCATATACATAAAAGTGTATGAGGTTGGAATTTTATCATTTGAAAAGTTCATATAGAGTTTTAGTTGTTGTTAACTTAGGTACTTTTTAAGGATATAAATTTCAAATTTAAGAGCTTACTCCCCATAGTGAAATGAATAGTGGTGTAAGATCATCATGCTACTAACTATTTACATTAATGTGCTGTTGGGTCGTTCAAATACTTCATTCATAGTAGACGAGCCCGACATGGTGTATTAAGGGACATTTATACACTCTTTGAGGGAGAGAATAAATGGTCAATGACTTTGTTCCTCAAAACAATCATAAATTTTATATTATCCCCTACCATGGTCGGCTCTGACGGTCTTAATCTGCTTGTCTAGTTATAACTTAACTTCGGCTTTAAAGGATCTGAACATGTCAATGTCTTAATATTTCTTGTCAATTAAATAAAGATAGTTGTATTATGAAATATTTTATATAAATGATACCAAGTATCTTTGATCATTCCATGATCTTGTATGGAATGGATCGCAAATATATGTATGTATTAACTTCAAGACGTCTTTAATACGAAAAGATTCAAATATCTTATATTTGGTATGTTTCCATTTGACACACCATACATATTTATCAAAATCGGTTAATTAATAATATCTAAAATACTTTGAGCAACAAGATTAAATCCTTGTTTGAGATATGTCACTTAAATGCACGCGCCATAAAAAAAGTTCAAAAATAAAAAACAATTTTATGTGCTACACTCATTGTCAATAGAAAACTTATACCTGCCAATTTATTGTCAAAATAAAGTCTTAAGTTATTTATTATGAAACAAACATATGTATCCACTTTTGTCAAAACAAAAGAGAGTAAATTTATTCAAAAATAGGGAACAAACAAAATATCATCTAAAAATACACGTTTTGAATTTTAAAAAAACAAACGAAATTAACATATGGCTTCCACAGAGCACGACATCTCATCCACAATAAAAATTTGAATCTCTTCATTACTAAAATATCTGCTTTGGATGAAGTCGTACAAAAAAACACATACATGAGTTATGACAACTGTATCAACCCACCATGTGTCATTTGACAATGAAATTAAATTTTCTTCCAAAGTTATAACTGAAGATAGTTTACTTTTCTTGGCCATTCATGGCTTCCTATTTGTATATTTTCAGAGCATATTTTCATCAGGAGTGCTCCTATTTGTATTAAGGTAAACTTTTTCATCTCTAAGCTAATGGTAAATATCATTGAGATCCAACAAGAGTAATATATCCTCTTTCCATTCATTAAATTTGCTTCGTATGAGGACCTGAAAGTTGTTTCCTAAATAATAGTTATTCATTGAATAATTAAAAAATAAAAACAACACTAAATTAATGAAACAATTTCAGAAAGACTATCTCAACTAGTTAAACATAAAATATTATTAGACCAAAAGTTCTAAAAGGCATTCATATGTATTGGCTCGCAATGATCATTAGCAAATAATATAGGTATCAATATGCTATACATCATTTTCAGATACAATACCTTAAGAAATGCAGTATTGGTTCAAGATCATATCTAAAAACAATCAATTTTTTGTAAGGGTCGTACTTGATTATTTTATGGTATAAATGGCCCATTTAACACTAAAAACTAGTTGCGTATGAGTATGATGTGTGTAAACACAACAACTACGACATGCAACATGCTGATCACCGTCAAGGAAAATGTAAGCTATCATTTGTAAGGGTTGATCTATACAAACGAAAATTGTTCATTAAGCTATGAGACCCCAATTTTTTTTTTCTAATATGACTCGTCTAATAGAGCCCACATTGGTAAGATACTAGGTATACCAATGAATTTTTCATTTTATAAGTCATATAAACGCAAATGAATTGTGTATCTAATTAATCAGGGCTTAATGCATTGTATTTGTTATGATGTGAACATCTGAGTTAGTTTGGGGATTTCAAATATCCCATCAATTTCTCAGATATCTGAAATGAGATGAATACCAAATGAAACTCTTAAACTAAAATAAACAATATATGGGTATGCATGAAATTACCTCATACATTGTAGAGTATAAGTGCCAACGATAATGGATAATTACATTTTATCTTAAAGGCCATACATTCTTGATCCCTAGATGTTTCTCACTTTAGAAGTTTCCATATTTGAAACATATTATGGATCTGAAGGCTCTGATACCAATTGTTATTATTGTAGGGTTATAAACCCTAAACAACACTTGAGGGCTAATCCCTCAAATTCTAAAGATGACGAACAATAAAAAGATAAAAAGACTTACTGTTTTGCATATTTTATTATTTATACCTTACCATCGACAATGGAGAAATGTTTATTATGATTCTTTGATTAAAAATAATTATAGTGATTCACATGGTTTGCTATGTATCTGTAAAGCTATATTCAAATGATAAATATAGCAGAATCAATGAAGTAACAACTTAAGAATCACTTAAGATAAAGATATACAAAGATAAAGTGAGAATTGAGAGAATGGACCATCTAGAGTATTTAAAATGCACACGAAATTATGGATATTATACAACTATTTATATTTATCGAATCAATTTCACTAAATTAATCAGTAGTCCATGAATTAACCGAAACTTATTAATTTAACATTTTAACTTTTATCTCTTATTAAATCAAACATTTGTTTAACTCTTAAGTTTTATGGTCTCGTGTACTAGCCATTGTAGGAGATCGTAAGATTTATCAAGCTTTTATGGCCTAATAACTAAATCACTTGATTCATAGGTTCTCCTTCAGAATCTATAATTAACACAACTTATATCTACATTATATACTTCCATTCTACTTATTATTATAATTATCCATAGCTCTGATAAATAACTTGATGTTAATTACTTTTAGTTAATATGGACAATTAATAACATGCACAAATATTCTTAATTTATATGTGATGAGATATTCCAAGTTCATAATATCCTTACACTTCTAACACAAAATTTTGTAATGCATTTGTTATATATATATATAAACGGTTAGTGATTCGTAAGTTGTCAAAGACCGTGTTAAATATATGTATTTAAAGTTGATCAATACAGTCAACAAAACATTTTTGATATATATATATATAATATATATATATATATATATAATATATAATATATACACACACGTAAGAGACACATTAACAAAATATATCATATAAAGAATTAAAGTAATAGTTAAATTATAACTTGTTTATTTATGATAGTGAAGTAAACTATAAATATCAAATTACATTCTAATATGTAAAATATAAAACACATGATTACAATATTTTTTAAAGATGCATTTAAAATTCTTAGTTAAAATTGGACACCCAAAAGTTTATTTATATAAATATATAAACATTTATAAAATAAATTAACATGAAGTTAATGAATGTATTTTAATCTTTTTTATTATATACAATACTGAAAGCATGCATTTATGTCCGAACATTGAATCTTATTTAATTATACACACTATTTAAACACATTCGATTTTAGTCTGATATACTCATTCAGAAAAAATATATATGAAATAATGGATTAATATATTTTTGTTAGAATATTCAGTGTATTAAGTTTCCTTGTATAGGCCTCTAAGTTCTCTATATATTGGGAGTCTTACTATTGAGTTAACATCTCTAATGCATCAATAAAATAAAAAGGAACATTTTCTAATAAACACAAAACCCTATCCGCTTCTTACGGCTACTTCTCTCTTTGTTTTTAACATGGTATCAGAGCACGTGTGATTCTTGGAATTCTGAACATCCTCAACAAAGATGGCTGACAATGAAGTCGTGCTCAGTCAAATCTCTGATGAATTAACAATGCAGATTGCTGCCATTCTGAGAAATGGTCTCGGAACATAACAACAAACAACTAACCTTGAGAATTTATCCCTAGGGATTAAACTCGGTGGTGACAACTATGCCCTATGGGCAAACCTGAGGAAGAAAGCAATTGGGGGAAGGGGGAGAGGTTCTCACATTACAGGGGAGCCGACACCTCCATCCAAAACTGACAAAATATATACAAGATGGGAACAGGATGATCAATGTGTTTTCACATGGATTATCCAAAATCTTGAATCCAGCTTGGTGAATAATGTCTCGCAATATCCCACTGCAAATGCCCTCTGGGATGGGTTAGCCACCACATACGGTTCTGGCACAGATTTGTTACAGGTGTTTGACCTTCATAAGAGGGCTAATTCATTAAGGCAAGGGTCCGATACACTAGAAGACTTGTGGAACAAACTGCAGAACATCTGGATGTCTATAGATAGGCGAGATCCAAACCCTATAAAAGACCTAGAAGACATTCAGATCTACAATAAGAAGACTCAAGAACAAAGACTCTATCAATTGCTAATGACGATTAATGACAAGCTGGAACCAGTCAAGAGAGATATCCTGAAAAAGGATCATCTTCCTTCCGTGGAAACAACATATGCTACAATACGAACGGAAGTGACCAGGCTTAATATACTAAAATCAAGTTCTTCTGATAGTGACTCGATTGAAATTGGAATGGGTTTGGCTGTTAAAGATTATGCACAGAGGTTTAAATTTCGATCCAAAGAGAAAGAAGATAAATCCGAGTTGTATTGCACTCATTGTGGGATGAAGAAATACACTAAAGAGACATGTTTCTAGCTGGTTGGCTATCTATAATGGTGGGAGGACGGTCATAAGGAGAAAAATAACCAGTGTTTCAGATCTAATGTCAAACGCGCTTCGTCTACAAGTGGCGGTGAAGATCCGACTAAAAATGATCAAGGAAGTGGCACTGGTTTTGAGGAATGGCGGCGAACTCCTATGAAAAACTTGGAGGTAAAAGGTTTGAGAAATCAATGAATTGGATCTTTGATCGTGGGGCTACGGACACCATGTCTTATGCTCCTAAAGAATTTGGTGAGATGTCATCTCCAAAGAAGCCCCATATTGAAACTGCTAGTGGAGAAATTTGTGAAGTCAAAGGGGGAGGTTCAATTATTGTTTCGGAAAAAAATGGAAATTAAAAACTGCCTCTACATTCCTTCATTATCTTTAAAGTTATTATCTGTTAGTCAAGTGACAAAATAACTCAACTGTGTGGTTCTTATGTATCTATTTTTTTGCATTTTACAGGACATTCGTACGAAGGAGATCATTGGGCGTGGTACTGAACAATGAGGTCTCTATTATGTTGATGAGGTAGTTCATAAGGGACATGCCATGCTTGCTCATGGAACAACCGAAAGGAAACTTTGGTTATGGCACCGTCGACTTGGTCATCCTTCTTTTAGATATCTTAAGAGTTTGTTTCCTAGTCTTTTTTTGAATAATTCCATTCATGAGAAATATGAAACCTACATTCTCACAAAAAATTGTAGGGTCTCATTTAATCAAAGTAATACTAGAGTTGATTATGCTTTTTTGCTAATCCATACTGATGTTTGGGGTCCAACACCAAATTACACTAACAATCAAATCAGATACTTTGTTTTATTTGTGGTTGATTTCTCAAGAATGACTTGGATATACTTCATGAAACATAAATCAGAAGTACCAGATATATTTGTTTGTTTTTACAAAATGATTTTGACTCAATATGAAAAAAAATATACAGATTCTCCGTTCTGATAATGGAACAGATTTTGTCAACCAAACAATGCATAATTTTTTCAAAACAAATGGTCTTGTCCATCAAACCACTTGTCCAAACACACCTCAACAAAACGGTACTTCAGAACAAAAAAATCGTACTTTACTTGAAAAATGCGTGCTATTATGATTGAATCTAGAGTTCCTCATTCTCTTTGGCCAGAAGCTCTTGATACAGCCACGTATCTTGCAAATCGTCTATCAACCCGATGTCTAGGAAATAAAACTCCATTACAAGTGCTTGCCGCCCAAGTTACAATTCCATCTGTTATGACCTTACCACCTCGTGTCTTTGGTTGTTAGGTGTTTGTTCATATCCCTAGAACTAGTCGAAACAAACTTAATCTGTGTGCTGAAAAGTGTGTATTCGTTAGGTATGATGTCCATCAAATAGGCTATCGGTTTTACACTCCAGTTACTCGTCGAATCCATGTCACCATGGACTGTGACTTCTTAGAATCTGATTAATTTTTTGACCACCAATCTTGTGCTCAGGGGGGGGGAAATTAAGAATATCACTCGATTGGTTTCTATATGAAAGTTACTTTGAGGATGTGCCGAAAGAGTCGGTAGATGGCGCCACCGAACACGCCTCTTCCAACATAAAGGATACTGACGAGGCAGTTTTTACCACCAAAATGTCCAACAAGAAATAAATGCCATGGATACTACCAACTAATCAGCCGAAGAAAATGTCCATCAAGAGGTAAACAATTTACAATGTCATAATTCACAAAATGCTACTGACCATGACATTTCAGGAAGTTCATTTGTTGAAACTCAAACTCTGGTTCTTCCTCCAAGAAAAAATAGAGGAGTTCCTCCTGACCGGTATTCACCGGAACACGTTCCTCATGCTTCTACATATCCGGTAAAAACGGACAGGAAAGGAATGACGAAGATTGCAAAGGCGTTTTCAGCTACTATTCTCTCTGAACAAATCCCTAAAATAGCTCAAGAATCTAAGAAGATGACTGAATGGCATGAGGCAATGAATACCGAAATGGAAGCTCTAAAAAGGAATGACACATGGGAGAATTGTGTGTTACCACAAGGGAAGAAAGCAGCCGGGTGTAGATGGGTGTTTAATATAAAATATAAATCCGATGGCACCATTGAGCGCACAAGGCAAGAGTGGTTGCCGAATGATATACACAAACATATGGTATAGACTACTCTGAAACGTTCTCTCCGGTTGCAAAGATTGACACTATCAGAGTTTTACTTTCAATAGCCGCGAATAAAGATTGACCTCTTAATAAATTTGATGTAAAGAATGCTTTCTTACATGGAGTCTTGGAAGAAGAGGTATATATGGAACCCCCACCAGGGTTCTCTGATGGTTTTCAAGAAAATGAGGTATGCAAACTGAAAAAGGCATTATATGGGCTCAAACAGTCTCCTCGTGCTTGGTTTGAGAGATTTACAATGGCAATGAAGCAGTATAGCTACAAACAGAGTAATGGGGATCATATCTTGTTTTACAAAAAGAGAGGAGAACTAGTCACTTGTCTTATAATATATGTCGACGATATGATTATAACGGGGAATGACGAAGAAGAAATTAGCTCTCTTAGTAAAAAACTCTTCAAGGAGTTCGAAATAAAAGACCTTCGGTGATTGAAATATTTCATAGGAATCGAGATTCTTAGGTCAAGAGGAGGGATTTATATCTCCCAACGGAAATATATATTGGATTTATTAGCTGAATTTGGCATGGTGGATTGCAAACCAAATGACACTCATATGGTTGTGAGTCACAAACTAAAGATAATTGAAGGGGCCAGACCAAAGAAAGGTACCAAAGGTTGGTGGGAAACTTGATTTACTTGGCTCATACTCGACCCGAAATTGCATACGCGGTGGGAGTAGTTAGCCAGTTCATGCATCATCCTCAGGAAAACACCATATGGACGCAGTAATGAGGATTATTCGATATATCAAAGGCACACCAGGAAGAGACATAATTTTTAAGAAAAATGGACACCTTGATGTTGAAGTATTCATAGATGCTGATTGGAGAGGGAATCCTAACGACAAGCGATCAACTGCTAGCTACTTTACTCTTCTTGGAGGTAACTTGGTGACTTAGAGGAGTAAGAAACAAAAAGTAGTATCACTGTCAAGTGCTGAATCAGAATTTAGAGGAATCGTTAAGGGGATTCCCGAGATACTTTGGTTAAATAAGATAATAAAAGAAATTGAATCCCCTCTGAAGTATCCAACTCAGTTAATGTACGATAATAAAGCCGCGATTAAGATTTCAGAGAATCTGGTACATAACGATAGAACAAAGCACGTTGAAATAGATAGGCACTTCATAAAAAAAAGATTGAAGATGGGACAGTCGAACTTCTGTTTGTTAGATCCGAAGACTAACTGACAGACATCCTGACAAAAACGATTGCTGCAAGAACATTCGAATCAGTTTTATCCAAGTTGGGTATCGGTGATCCCACTACACAACTTGAGGGGGAGTGTTAGAATATTCAGTATATTAAGTTTCCTTGTATAGGCCTCTAAGTTCTCTATATATTGAGAGCCTTACTATTGAGTTAACATCTCTAATGCATCAATAAAACAAAAAGAAACATTTTCTAATAAACACAAAACCCTAGTCGCAACCTGCGACTACTTCTCTCTATGTTTTTTAACAATTTTTATGATCATATTTAAAGAAAGATAGATGATTTGTATTGCTAGTGAATACTGATTTACTTTACATAAACATTACGAATATACTAGAACAATTAGAACCCATGTATTAAAATATAGTTATTTTACCGGAATCAACATCTAATTTATTTTACAAGTGTAAGATTTCAAAAATCTTCATTGATAATTTTCACATCATTTTTACTATAGTCTATTAATCTAAAAAATCTATTATTATTAATCGTGAACTAAAAACAAACCTAACAAAATTTTCAATACATAAACATAAATAAAAAAATAGTGAATTTATCACTACATAATTTTAACGTAACATTTTTTTATATAAAATGATCAAACAAATTTTTATTTATGATCAAACCTGATAAATATATAAATATATATTTTTCATTGAATGAAGTGCTTCTGTAGCTTTAAACTTTCATATATAAATCAAGATTATATATATATATATATATATATATATATATATATATTATAGTTATAACTAATTATAACAATAATTAATACAATCATGCAATTATTTTTATGTTTAAATATACGACTATAGTTAAATGTAACCATCAATTTACTTTCACGTCTATGGTTACTTTACCATAAATACAAATCTAATTTGATATTTCTTCTTAAGTTTGAGAGTGTAAATCAAAGACTTCCAATTTACTACACAAAAAATCAAATTGATATTTCTCGAGTATTTTAGTAAATATATTTGCTAATTACATCTTTGTAGAATTATAACATGGGTGAATTATCCAAGCCTGAAGTTAAACTCGAATTATATAACAATCAATATCAATATGTTTAGTACACTCGTGAAGATACTGGATTAGCTGTCATATGTAAAGTCGATTGATTATCACAAAATAATGATATCGGTGTGTCCAAGTCTACCTTCAGACCTTTAAGTATGTATGATACATGATTAGCAAAAAAAATAGTAACCGAAAATAGATCATCTTGACATATGAAATCCACTCAAATCTGAATCACAAAAGGCATTGAGTGTCATATTTTTTTATGATTGGGAAAAGATATACTCTTACCTAGTGACTTTTTGATGTCACGAAGGACTCTTAACGCTTCTTCCTAGTATGGAATACTAGATGCTCCCATAAATTGACTTATAATACACATTGAATACACAATATGAGGCCTGGTTGTTGTCAAATATATTAATCCTACCAACAAGTCTCTGATATCTAGTCAAATCATGAAGTAGCTCAGTGTCTTCATTGATTAATTACAAGTTTGGCTCCATTGGATTTTTTTTTGTTTTACTCATGACAATCATGTGTTTTACAAAATATATGATGCATATCTTCTTTAAAGCATAAATATTCCTCTCTTATATCGAGAAAAATAAATACCTAGAAAGTATTTTAAATTGCCAAAATCTTTAATGTAAAAATGTTAGAGTAGATAATTGTTCAGCAATTTGATTTCATGCAAGTCATTTATAGTCAATAGCTTATCAGCAACATCTATTTCTCTATTATCCCGCCTCCATCTTGATATTTAATAAAAAATGAGAAATCCAATTTTGACTGTATGTAACCTGTGGTTTTGACAGTAGCTGAAAAATGAAGAACCAATTTTAGGATGCCTATTTTAGACCGTAGATAGAATTACAAAACTAACATACCAAATTCTTCCCACGTCGGTTGATACAATAATGTGGAGACATATATACCTCCTCAGATACAGTTCCATGAATAAATGCATTATGCACATTAAGTTGATGAGTATACCAATTTCTGGAAATTGCAACAGTAACAAACATTAAGGAGTGACGAGTTTAGCAGTTGGAGAATAAATCTCATGATAGTTAATACCTTCAACTTGGATATAGCCTTTATCCATCAATCATGCTTTATATCACTCAATGGTTCCAGCAGAGTTGTATTTGATCATATAAATCCAACAATGTATGATAGGTTTGTGCCTCAGAAGAAGGGGAACCATATCTTAAGTTTTGTTATCTAGAGCCTGAAGTTCATTGGACATGGCTTGACGGCAGAATGAATCACGATTAGCATGAAGACTTTTTTGTGCTGTTAACAAAGCTAAGAAAATACGATAGTTAGGGAAAAACATAAAACCAAAGTATGAGATGAGAAATGATAACTTGTATATTGACAAAACTTGATTGCATTGAAGATTGATTAATCCTAGTAAATATGTCATAGTCTTGGTGCCATACAATAGACTGGATATAATTAGTAGCACGATGAACCCATATATCATTAAGAACGAGATAAGAATGAGGTGTGATTGATGAAAGTGAGGAAATGGAAGGTGTTAGTGGAGTGAAAGGTGATCATGGAGTGAAGAAAAAGAGTGACGAAAATTTATAGCTGATTCTGAGGTGTATGAGAGGTGGTGGTTGAAGGTGTGAGAGTTCTGGAAATGGATGGAGACGAAAGAGATAAGGGCTAAGGTTCTGAATCATAATATTTAGGATCGAGAAATGGAACTGATGATGACTTAGGTCTTTTGATTAAAGAAGATAAGAATGAGTGGTTTGGAAAAATAAAGGTGGAGGCGGGATAATAGAGAAATAGATTTTCCTTCAAATGGATATAACGGCTTATAGAAACTTTTTGAGGACCCCATACATCACATGTAATAAGAATAAATAATATTTTGTATTTATTGAGCTTTTAAGAAAATGCAAGCTTTGCTTGTTGACAAATTGTACAATCATTTCCTAACCCTTTGTGAATATCTGAAAGCAAATATGAAAGTAACTTAAAGCGAGACAAAGATTGACGACCTAGGCATAAGTGTCGTAGGTCAGATGACTGCGAAACCATACAGATACTTGATTTATTTGTTGATATATGCATATAATATAGACCACCACGTTGTCTATCCGAGCCAATAATCTTCTATGAAACCAAATCCTATAAAATATAATAGTCATGAAAGAAAATGATGTAAATTTTATTTTCTCAAGTTAGTTTGTGAGCTGAAATTAAATTTAAATTAAAAGCTGGTACACACAAGACGTTTGTAAGGGTTACTTTTGAATTAAAACTAATTGTGTCATCGTGAATGATTTGTGGTACCGCACCATTTCGTATATTTGTGATAAGTCAAGAGTGATATATGAGAGACAATATGATATGTAGCACGAATATAAAAAAATGAAGGACTTGTAATACTAGATATAACAGACACAATAGTAGATGGAATCAAACCTGCAGCATTCGCATTAGGCATAAACATTACCAGATTTATTATGATTCAGTGCATAGATTGTTTGTGATAATTGTTGTATTTGTTCCACAGTGAATCCCTGAATAATGTTAGAAGTATTGGAACCCGATAAGTCATGAGATTATGTCGTATTCTTCAAAGGTTAATTGCCTCGATTTGAAAAATTGTTATCCTCGAAATTGTCCTGACTTGTCATTGTTTCCATTTTTCAGTTGACATCTATCCTTCGTGTGATCCTTCTTATCAAAATATTTACAATAACATCCAAGAGTTCGACATTCATCTATAGTATGTCCGATCTGTTAGTGGTCACACACTTTCTGCTTTGAATTTCCTTATTTTCCCGGGATTGCGGCTGCTATGGAGAAGTTTTCAGTTGGCTCAGTGGATACTTGCCGCAACTTCTCTTCTTATATTGTTAAAGAATATGTTTGGCACGGATTGGCGGAGGTAACATCATCAACATATTAGACCTCACGTAAGATTCATGTAAACCCATCAAAAATTGTATAGGACGATCTTCCTCTTTATGTTTGCAGTGACAGTATTGTAAATAATGGATCTCATTTAAAATAAAACAAATCTTTTTTTTTTCAGCAAATAGATTACTATTTTATTAATGGAATAATGTTTAGTACAAAGGAGGCCTAACTCATTCATCCCTTTGAAAGAAATATACAAGGCCCAATATTAGGTAAAAGGGAATGAAACCCTAATTCCCAAATTATGAGATCGAGCCCTAAATTGAAGAAACCCTAATTTCCTTCATCTTACAGATCCTTCTCTCTTTCGCCTCCAATAAACACTGCCATACTTCCTAGCCTGGATCAATATATCCAACACCCAAGCTCTCAAGCATCAAAATCGCTAATAGCGAATTTGGTACTTGATTGCCATTAAAAACCCAGTTTCTTCTCATTTTGAGTGAATGCTTCGAAACCCAATCAGCCGCCATATTTACAGTTCTAGATATGTGGCTTACTGTCATGGATGGATCCAACATCTCTTTGCACAATGCGATACCTTTGCAAAGAGATTCGCCTGAAGAAATTTGGTGCACCAGTGACAAACAATCCACTTCAACATCGACGTTTTTCCATCCTCTTCTGTAGCACAGCAGTAGGGCTTCCAACAAGGTTCGCCTCTCTGCCTGAAACGGAGAGAGCTTCCCAAACGTGAATCCAGCTCCTTCGATGCAGCATCCTGTATGGTCCCGAACAACTACACCTCTAGTCGCCTCTCCCGTGAAGTCGCAAGCTCCATCTACATTTATTTTAAGCCGGCCTGGATCAGGAGCTCTCCAGCAATGGTAAGCAACCTTTCTCTTACATATAGATTGTGCTCCTAGTTTCAGTCCTGCATTTTCAACAAAAACCCAATGCTTAGCCCTGAGTTTTAAGTCTATGGCTAAGATAAATCTGTGAATTCTGTTGACAACGCTTTGAAAACTGTCAATAGTTTTATCAAATTTACTGTGATTTCGATTGTGCCAAATAGCCCACAATATCAACTGAGTCACAATATGAGTGATATGAAATTTACAGCTAGTAGATTTGAACCACACCCAAAGCATATGTCTAAAACCCATATGTCTTCTTACTGGTATTTTGAAAAGCATTCCATAATAGTTCCAAATAGGCCAGGCGTAGCTGCAATTGATGAAGAGGTGTGAAATATCTTCACAATTGCAGCAAAACTGGCACTTTGAAACTATGATGAAATGCTTTTTCAATAGTATACTGTCAACTGAAATGAAACTCTTTAGTAACTTCCAGCATAAAAAAGAAAATTTTGTTGGCAAGAAGCTGTGCCAAATCTTTTTAAAGAAAAAAAAACTACTGTTTTTCGTTCTAATGCATTCCCATGTCTTCTTTGTGTTAAATCTCATGTCATTTGATAAGCTCCATTTTATACTATCCTCCTTATCAGGATAGATTTTAACACTTTGTATGTGTTGCAGTCTGTCACTAGATAGAGAGGATAGTAAATTTAAATCCCAACTCTCATTTTTCCAAAAAGTTTTAGCTTTAGCTGGAAGATACCATAGGTTTTCAGTATTGATTATAGGAGGCATCTCATGCCATGAATCCCTCCAAAAATCTACATTTCCACAGCCTATTTTCCATTGAACATACTGCTCTGCCCTCTCTCTAACTGAACATAGCCCTTTCCATACTATAGAGTCACTGACTCCACACCTAGCATTAATTGGGTGTCTCTCCAAACAATATATTTTAGAAGTTAATTCAGACCAAAGTGAACTGCCTTTTCTAAAACTAAACCAGAGCTTGTAGGCAAAAGACAGTTGAATGTCAGACAACAGTTTGACATTCAAACCACCCTCTTTATAGGGCTTGCAAAGATGTCTCCAAGATGCCCAATGCATTGCACCTTCATTTACTTTTGGTCTCCACAGAAATCTATTAAAATAAGTTTCAAGTTTAGATAAAATGTTCCTTGGTATGATACCATTTTGCATCCAAAAGAAAATGATGGGATAGAGAACATGTCTTATAAGTGACAATCTGCCACTATAAGACAGGTTCTTTAAGTCCCATTCATTTATCTTATTTAGTATCTTAGATAAAAGAGGTGAGAAATTCTTCCCTTTGTTGTTTGGTGCAATTGTAATTCCCAAATAGCAGAATGGAGCATTTTCTATCTTGTAGCCCATGGTTGCTTTAATTCTGGGTGTATGAGCCCTTGCACTTCTTTTAGAGGTAATCACCTTTGTTTTGTCTATATTTATCAGTTGCCCTGACTCAATCTGGTATTTGGCTAGCAGGTCACTTAAGTTTTTAATTGCCAAATGAGTGCTGTTGGAGAAAATAACCACGTCGTCTGCAAAGGCTAGGCATGGTAAGACATATCCTGCTTTAATGTGAAATTGCATAGCATTATTAGAACTATATAGGTTGGATAGCCCTCTCAAAAGAGCTTCCTCAGCAAGGATAAAGAGACAGGGAGATAGTGGATCTCCTTGTCTTAATCCTACATTCTGAGGGAAGTATCCTGAACTTGATCCATTAAGTAGAACTGATAACATCACATTAGATATAAGATTATACACAATAGACACAATTGCATCAGAGAACCCAAAACATCTAAGTGTTTTTATGACAAAGGTGTGAGACAGCTTGTCAAACGCCTTTGTCATATCCAGTTGTAAAATAATATTGCCTTTAGAAGGCTTTATATCAATATGATGAAGCATTTCTTTAATCACTAGGATGTTTTCATGAACAAGCCTTTCTTTTACAAAGGCAGACTGTCCTCTAGATATAATTGTAGGAAGCAGATAAGAAATTCTCCTATTTATAATTGCAGAATAAAGCCTATTAACAACTGTACACATGCTTAATGGCCTAAAGTTATTCCATGTAATAGGATTAGCTACTTTAGGGACCAATACTATCCCTGTAGCAAAGATACCCTTTGGTATAGATGCACCAGAAATGTATGCATTTATAGATTTACAGAGATCAACATTTATGATTTCCCAGCAGTGCTTTAGGAAGAAGGTGTTGAAACCATCTATTCCTGGAGCACTGTCTTTCTTCATACAATTTAAGACAGTTCTAATTTCCTCACTAGTTATAGGTTTACCAATCTCATCATTGTCACAGTCCCTAACAATATTAAGAATGTTATTTAGAATTGAATCCTGCTCATTAACAAACTGTCTATTAACAGGAACATCTGAGAGGATGGATTTGAAATGTGAGACTGCAGAAGAAGCAATATCAGTCTGGTCAGTTATCCAAATATCCTTATCTTTTATACCTACAATAACATTTTTCTTTTGCTTCTTTTTTACGTAACTGTGATAGAGTTTGGTATTTCCATCACTATCACTCAACCATGAATTAAAGCATTTCTGTTTCCAATAGCTTTCCTCATCCTTCAAAGCTAGGATGAGGATGCTATTAGCTTTTGACAAATTAGCTTTTGAAACATCATCCTTTATATTTTGGTGAAGCAATTCACAGTTTTCTACAGAATTAATAGCTTCTTTTACCTTACTGAATATGTTTCCAAAAGAAACAAAATTCCAGTTTTTTAAACACTTTTTAAGTCTTTTCAGTTTGTACCAAAATATGGTACTGTCCTCACCATTACAGTGTTTAGACCAACTCTGACTCACACAATTCATGAAGTCGGGGTGGTTTGTCCATGCATTTAGAAATTTAAAAGAACCCTTTCTTTGATTAGACATCACATTAGAGTTTTTTGTAATTGAAATCAGTATAAGAGCATGGTCAGAACAAGTTCTGACCATGTGACAAACCTGTATGCTTAAGTTGTTAAGCATGAATTGATTGGTCAATACCCAGTCTAATCTCTTCCAGTTTGTATTGTTGCTCCATGTATACCGTGAGCAACTGTGAGCAGGCACCTCTAGGTCACACTGTCTTATGAAGTCATTAAACTCCTCAGCACTTGCCCCATCATAGTTCATACAGTGGAGTTGATCATCAGGGCATCTTGAAGCATTAAAGTCTCCAGCAAGCACCCAGCTCTCATTACAGGTAATGTTACTTAACTGTTCCCAAAGCAACCTTCTCTGAGTTCTTAGGTTACTTGCATAAACAGAAGTAAAGCTACATTTATTAGAAGCATATTTAATGTTAACATGTAAATACTGAACTTGGTCCTCAATAACAGCAACCTCAACATCAGTAGACCAAAATATCCATATTTTGTTAGATGTATTAGTAACATAGTTTTCAAGACCAATCCTTTTCGCAACCAGTTCCACCTTGTCAACCCTTGCCATTGGCTCCTGTATAGTCACCATTTTTACATTCTCCTTTTTAATAATGTCCCTTAGCCTAGCTATAGTAGGATTGTTGTGTACTCCACGTGCATTCCAGCTAATGAAATTAATCATCATCTGATGCTGAGCTTTTTAGAACTTTGTCTCTCTTACAAAGAGAATTTATTGTCAGATTTCTTGAGTTATTCTTTTGTGCTGATTTTATTTTCCTTGTTATGACAGTTTCGAAATCTTGTCCATTTGAACTAGCTCTTGGAGAAGGATTATGGCTTCCAACCATTCTGCGAGGAGAAGCCAGAGAGTTTTCACAGTTCTCCTCCACCTCAATGTTTTGGAGAGCACTGATTATATCATGCTCATTTATAGAATCAGATTTGGCTTTCACAGGGCTTCCAACACTAGTTGAAGGACAAGAGACATAGGAACGATCTTTCTTTGTAACAATAGATTTTAGCTTTCTCCTATATACTTGTGCAAAAGTTTGGACCTTAGTGGTCTTAGTATCCATGTCAATCTTGGCTATATCTTGTACAGACTCATGTACTCTTTCAGTTCTTTCAATAATATCATCACCTTCCTTTACATTCTTGGATTCCTGAACAACGTTCTTTTTACAATTATCTCCATCGTGTCCAATATGATTACACAACTTGCAGTAAGTTGGCGCATTTTTGTAACTAACCTTTATCAAGAACTCCTTTTTATCACCAAAACCCACTGATAACTTCCTCTTAAGAATGCAAGACACATCTACCTCTATCAACGCAAAACAAGCGTTCCAACTTGCCCTATTCAGATCAGGTACAACAACATGATGCACAAAACCAATTGATGAAGCCAAAGCATGTATTACATCACTGTTATACATGAACTCCTCTAATTTCTCAAAGCGCACCCACAAGAGGGCTAATGGACACTCATAATTTCGCGAACTTTTAGGACACCATTTAATAACTCTTAAGAGTTTACCATCAACCTTCCAGAATCGATTGACCCACAAACGCCCAGCATCTTCCAAAGTCGAAAACTCTACCTGTATCTGTCTGGAATCGATCGTAAAGTACGTATACTGCCCTTTAAATTTGAATGTTTCAAGAAACGATTGAAAAGATTGCTTCTTTGGAATACCCTCATTAAACTTAAGAATAAGCGTTGTTCTTGATTGTTTACGTAAATCAGCAAGCGCCTGATCAGAGAAACAGATCCTATTGTGCTCAGAATGCACTGAAATCATTAACGGGACAAATTCAGCAGCTGCCCCATTAGACTTAACCACGTCTGTATAGCGTCTTTTTGACGATTCCTCTTGTGATGCAGCTACCGTATCACCCAAAGGAGGAAACACACCATTATCTTGCAAGTCCATGGCTACACGACCAAATCAGCAACGAAGCAACACCTACTACCTCAGAAGAACTGAGGCAATAGAAATGATAAAGATTGGATATAGAATCTTAAAGGTTAAGAAAATTTTCTTGATGCTTTTCTTGAGAGAGAAGGCATTCTTTCACCAATTAACAGCCATTTGGTTTATCTTAATTTGAAAATAAAACAAATCTCATTATAACAAAATCTCATCAAAACAAAAACGATCTCATTTTAATCTAGCCCAATTAAACGATCTCATTTTAATCTAGCCCAATTAAATTTAAAAGTGTCGTCCTAACCGTAAATGATCTAATTCTAGCCTACGTCTGACATAATTTGACATAAGAAAGTTAGCATGGTGGGATACAGAAAAGGAATGAAGAATAGAGGGGGTTTCTTTAACAATCGTATCTTCAAGTCGTTGATATAAACTCCATCTCTCCATTCTCACATTTCAGTGCACCACAAAAATAAAAAACTCATGGATCTTCGATACTTTTTCTCTCTCCTCCTTATCTCCTCCCTCTTATCCTCAACCATTGCCGATGACTCATTCTCTGTCGACGATCCTCTGATCCGACAAGTCGTATCTGACGGAACCAGCGATGAAGATCACCTCCTTAAAGCCGATCACCACTTCACTCTCTTCAAATCCAAGTTTGGCAAGACCTACGCGACGGAGGAGGAGCACGATTACCGATTCGGAGTTTTCAAGGCGAATCTCCGCCGATCGAAGCGTCACCAGCTTCTAGACCCCACCGCCGTACACGGCGTCACCAAGTTCTCCGATCTTACACCAAAAGAGTTCCGTCAACAGTTTCTAGGGCTGAAGAAGCTAAAACTTCCTGCAGATGCGCATAAGGCTGCCATCCTCCCTACGAACGATCTCCCCACTGATTTCGACTGGCGTGAGAAGGGTGCTGTATCTGAAGTTAAAGATCAGGTCCGTTTAAAATCAGAGATATACATATCTATATATGTTTAGCTATATATTTGTGCTTATGTATGTGTTTTGTTGATTTTGATAGGGTCAATGCGGTTCTTGTTGGGCATTTAGTACAACGGGTGCTCTTGAAGGAGCGCATTTCCTGGCTACCGGAGAGAAAGTGAGTTTGAGCGAGCAGCAGCTTGTGGAATGTGATCACGAGGTTTGTCTTTCGACCTTCATTTACATAGTTTTTGGATTAGATATGGCTAAATAAAACTTGAATATCTTGAATTGGAATTCATCTAAATACTGTATATATAACAATCATATAAGCTGCTTATTCCCTATGTTTTCCAATTAATTTAGAATAAACTTAGGCTGTGATCCCTTGCGTTTGGTTTCTAGACTTTTCAACAATACTCATATACATACTTATCATGACAAAGCTTATAACTTTATGCAGTGTGATCCGGCCGAAAGCAACTCTTGCGATGCAGGATGTAACGGAGGCCTAATGAACAATGCATTTGAGTACGCACTCAAGGTTGGAGGACTTCAGAGAGAGAAGGACTACCCCTACACTGGAAATGACCGTGGTACCTGCAAATTTGACAAGGCCAAGATTGCTGCATCTGTTTCTAACTTCAGTGTTGTCTCCATTGATGAGGAACAGGTTGCTGCTAATCTTGTTAAGTACGGTCCTCTTGCAGGTAACAATATAAATTATAACTCCAGCTGGCTCTCTAGCTGTTTAAACTTAGTACACATCTAGACTGAGATAACTTGAGTCAGACACTTGACTATTAGAGCTCGAGCTTGTACTTGTTTATTTAGTACTTCATATTTGGTGCGCCACAATGTTTCAAGTGCCCAAGCTCGGCTCGAATTCCTAACTCACCCTGAATTCAGGATCGAGCTGAGTCTGTGTATTCAAAATAAAAATTATTGTGTTTTTAATACTTTTATACTAATTGAATCTCAGTCTGGTATAATATGATATGAGCCGAAGGCATTCCTGCTTGGCTTGTGAGCAAAAAGAACCATTCAAGTCCAAGCGCAGCTTTTTTTTTCTTTCTCTTATGTTGGTTTGAATTCGTAATTTGAACTGAAAGCCGACATTGAGCGAACGAGAGTCGCAGTATCGGATAAACTATGAGTTTGTTTGTTCATTTATAGTAACCAACTCGGATAAAAATATTGAGTGAGCTGCCGAGCCTATGTATTCATTAAAATCATTGAGATATTTTTTGTTTATTTATACTAACCAACTTGAATTCGACCTTTTTATCTGCTGCAGTGGGTATCAACGCTGTTTTCATGCAGACATACATTGGAGGAGTCTCATGTCCTTACATTTGCGGTAAACATCTAGATCATGGTGTTCTTCTGGTTGGGTTTGGTTCTGAAGGATATGCTCCTGCTCGGTTCAAGAAGAAGCCTTACTGGATCATCAAGAACTCATGGGGAGCGAGTTGGGGAGAAGAAGGGTACTACAAAATCTGCAGGGGACATAACGTTTGTGGTGTAGCTTCAATGGTCTCCATGGCCACTGCTATTCACACGACGCCTCAGTAGATTATCAAACTGTTCTGTTTCTGTCTTTGTGTACATATAAAAATGGGAATCAGAAGCATGATTGGCATTATGATCGCCGTTTAAAGATCTTAGTTATTTGCTTAGGACATTTTCTGGCAGGACCTTGTTATGTTTGGAGGGGCTGTTTATAAGTTTGTCAGATTGTCCTAGTTATTATTTTAACTATCATGTAACCAGAGGACAAGTTTATGTCCTGGTTTAAACTACTTGGGGTTGTCTCTATAATTAAAACAGGTATTTATACTTTATACACCATATTTTATTATCAATCTTTTTGGAGCCAAAGTCTGAACTGATAAAGGCGCTGACAATACGTTCGCCAGCCATTTATAACATCTGTAGCACTGCTACAACAAATATACAGGTGAACAAGTACAACTTAGTAAGTTAACCATCAAAACTCAAACAAAAAGATATCAGAGAGAATAAACATAGAGCTTCATGTACATCTGATTTCATGATAGCTATGTACGGGAACACCTAGCATGAACTGGGCTGGGCCTGTGGTGTGTTTAATTTCCGAGAATATAAACGGAAGTACTTATTTCATTTGGTTCTAATACCTTATAGTGAGATCGTAGCATTTACCTAGATCTAGTTCCATTTATTCGTATATAAAAGAAGTATTAGATCAGCTAATCATTCGTCTTCATCGCCCAGAAGAGCAAATGAAAAGGGGAGGAAGCTATAGCCATCGCCTTCATAGAACTTGTTCTGGAACTCCACCCAGTGAAGCCGCAATGCGTGCAGAAATGCACTAAGGGTTTCCATAACTAGTAGCACTCCCACAGTTGCCGCAATAAATACCAGTATGCCAATAACAAGAATTACGATATTATTAAACCTGCAGTATTTCACTTTAGTTTACTTGTCCATACGGAAATCTAACACAACAATGCTGAAATAAATGTTAACTTGCTTACCCCCAGGCGAGGAGTAAGACCTTGTCGTAAAACACACTTGATAGTTCTGAGTGGGCGAGGCTGAATTCCAGAAAAAAGTCATTAAAGAAACAACCAAGAATAACGCAATTTCTACCAGATTGGTATGCGGACAAGTGCCACAATAACTAGTGGTGCCAAAATCTAGTCCGACCCGACCTTATTATTTCTGACCCCCAACAGGAATTTCACGTCCAGAATTCACGTTTGGACAAAGAATTATTTTAATCTGCGTCGGGTATGGGTTTGTTTTACATTCGGACAATCCGGATGGAGTTGAATGTTGTAAAGTGATCAACCAGGACTGGAATATCAGGGTCGGTACAAATAAGATAAAAAGACTTCAAATGTTCAAAATTTATAAATAATATGAAAAATAGGTTGAAACCGTGTCAGTTCAGGGTTGTATGAATCAAATCTGGGTTGAAATTCAAATAGACTAGTTTTACTAAAGGTTTAGTCCAATGGGATCAAGAACAAACACTATAATAGTCATTAGCCAACCTGAGAGCCCATAATCGCAAGTAGGAGGCTGTATTGGACACTGCTCCAAGGACGAATTCAATAGTATGGATAAGTTGGTGTACAAAGACCTCACTGAACTCAAAATCCTCATGGTTACCAGAATCATAATGTACTTCATTTTCAAGAGGATCGTCTGAGTTGTGCAGTGGAGCGTAGGATTGACCTTGATGTCTCTGATGTTATAAATTCCAAATGTTACAAATTCCAAAACAAATGCATAAAACTAAAGATGTGTCTTCTAATTAAGAAGAGGTTTTTTTAGCATACTTCTTCGTGTTGCTTCTTCAAGAGAAAAGGTTTGGGAAACAACATCCAAGGTACCGCAACGATTGCCGATAGCAGTAGCAAAACCTGGTTTTAGACCATTGGACTCTATAAGATTATAATCTCTGAAACCCGATGAAAGTGAAAATAATGAATGTAACGAAAGACAACCTGAAGAAATTTCTGCCCAAAAAAGAGCTGATTGTCACCGAGATCCTCTGCAGGACTCAAGAACATGTATATCATCACATGATAAAGATCAGCTTGTGAGCCAGTGCACCACTTGACAATTATGAGTAGTGAAAGGTAGCCAAAAAGGCTGTTTAAGAAAATCATTTGAGGGACAAATTGGTACCTGGAAAATATAGTCAATGTAAAATGTACATATGTTTTGTCATCTTAACCATTATGCACCAAAAATAAATTTTAAGAAAAGAAAAAGAATTCAAAGTTTTAACTTATTTATAGCTATATCCTATCTATTAAATAAATAATAATGAGGGAGCCCAACAACTTTGAGGATTCATATATAATAAATAACCAAAATAAATGAACAAAAAACAAAATATTTTAGCAGTGGTTGAAACTTATGCTCAAGTTTACTAGACCAAAAACCTCAGCCATTAAGTTAAGCAATCAGACTAACATTTCAAGGACAATTTATCTAACACAAGGTACTTTTTTTATAGAAATTTTCCAGCCTAATGTAAAATCATGGCCCAGAGTGAATAACTTTTCATAAATATTCATGGTCAAACTTGCATATACTTGAGAAATTTATGAGTAATTAGACTTACCAGATATTTACATCATTTTTCTGGAACTTTGCATTAAAGTAGCTTAAAAGAATTCCGAGATTCATCTGGGCTACTCCTAATAGTATCGACATCTTCATCTTCAACGAGTTAAGAAATGGAAGCTCGGTTCGGCTACCATGCCACTTGGGATCAACGCCAAACGGGTAGGCATCACGCACTTTTGTTAAGCCAGCTGTAAAAGCATCCCTGAAGGAAAATGATAAGGTAAATGATTTGCACGCAACATAGCGAAAACAGTGTATAACAGATCATACTTCATACCGACAGGAAGGATCCGAGCACTCGTAGGCGGAGTATCCAAACAGTTCAAAAGGAACTGAAAAGAATTCATTGTATATAAATCCAGTATAGATTGAGAACAGTGCCATCATCAGGATTACATAACGACCTCCGAAGACCATCTGTACGATATCTCCAAGTTTCTGTTTTTTTAAAGCGTAAAGTAAGTGACAGTTCATGCCGGAAAGGAAATGAGATCATCAAGTACCTGAGTAGAGAACTGTTTCTCCTTTGTAATGAAATACATTGTTGCTAGCAGCAAGCAAATACCATGGCCCCAGTCACCAAACATCACAGCAAAAAGGAAAGGGAATGTTACAACTGTGTAGACCGCAGGGTTTGCTTCCTGATACTTAGCAATCCTGTAACGATATTCTATGAGTAATGAATACAACTAACATGCGGAAACGAAAAGGTTTATCTACAAGCCTTTTTCCAAGTAGCTCACCCATAGGCATCAACAATATCCTGAAACGCAGATGTAAATTTATTCGTACGAAAATAAGTCGGGGGTGATTCTTTAGTTTGTAAAACATGGAAGATAGGCCCCATTTGCGAGTGACTGTCTGTGCTTGCTCGCTGCAATACCTTTTGAACCTGCGAAATTGTATATTCAATATTTAAACTATGTGAAACTCTTCTCTGTAGAACTGGAGAAGAACTTGCGAAGGTCTTCCGAGTGAACCTGATCAGCTGCAAAAGTGGGACACCAGCCTTCTGCAACAAGACATTTTGTTGTCACGTCTATGCTGAGCTTATTTAGAGTGTTATAGATGGATTTTTCCTTCTTCACCTATGCAAGATAGAATAAGCACGTTCAAAACGAACAGAATTTCATGTATATTCATGTAAGATAAAGGTTAACCCCAATAAGTACACCATTAGGCTCCATTGGTCATATCGGGTTCCGATCGTCTGCAATAAATTGCTCCTATGGAAAAGTCCAGCATCTATGGTTGTCCTCAACTCTTCAAGTTTCCCAGACACCTAAAAGTTGAGTAGTATTACATTTCAGCAGAGTGTGACTGACCTTACTCTCTAACTAGAAAACAATATTGTCTACAGGAATATATCCAAGTCCATATTAATACTAAAGAAGACAATGTTGAGTAGCAGTTGAAGTCTACAGGAATATATCCAAGTCTATATTAATACTAAAGCAGTTGAAATATATAGCTTGTTGATTGGCAGCGTACATAATGCCAGAAAGAAACGAAGAAATTACATGCGTATTACTCGTAGCTATCAAAGCTACCAAGGCCATGGCTTCAATTTTTTTTTTTTTAATTATTCAAGGGAATGATGTTGGACTTTGTAGTACCTCGAAGTGAGGCCTGCCTTGAGAATGTTAACTATGATTTTTTACCAAAAGTTACTAATTTGGATTTCGTTCTACATGACAAAAGAAAAATCTATCATGTATGGTAATATAAAAAAAATTGGTGCAATAAGCAGTCATCACCTCTGTAATTATCTGTTGTTGTTTCCTTATGTCCTCAGTAAATGGGTATTGATTAGCTCCAAAAGCATCACACAGTTTCAGAATTTTGGTTTTTATTCTTTCACCAGAATAGAAGACAAGAAATACATTTTTCTCGACCTGATGATACAAGGGTTTGAAAGGTAAACTTTTCTGAATATAACACCAAGCAAGAATTGGAAATTATGAACTAGAAGTGACAAAAGAAACATGAATGGACGAAAAAAGAATAGCTTTTATGAGTGTCCGTCTAGTGATTAACCTTCTCTCCTGTTGCAGGATCAGTAACAAGGCCTTGCACTATCGATTGCCTTAAGTACACGTTACCCCTGGTTGCACGAAATAGAAACCTTTCGAAAGCCATGGCCTTTTTCCTTGGAACAAGCCCACTGACAGAACCCAGTTTAATTTTTTTTGATGGAGTAACAACCATTTCCTGCACATTATCAACTACTTAAGCATCATCAAGAGCAGGAGAAGATAAGACAGCAAAAAAATATATAGAAAAAACTATACTTGCTCCAACAGCAATGGACTGTCGATTGATCCATCACGGAATTGTTGTTCCTCGACTTCTCTCTGCTTAGCTACGGCAGTACTTTGAGCAGAGATGAAGTACTCGCCACCCTGCGCTACGGAATAAGGAGAATCGTTTCTCGTTTATTTTCGAACGAAGTTAAAATAATTCGAATTTAGAGTTTCAGACACCCGACCTTGCGCAGAACAAGCTTGTACTCCATGAGTTCGTTGTAAGTTTTCTGTAGCTTTTCATTGTTTGCATTAATCTCTGCTAGCTCTTCTTCGAGTTCTCCAAGTCTTACCTAAGTTGTCCAAATCTATAACTTAGCTAGTCTGCATAACCCAACGAATATAAATCACAATAAAAACTCAATACCTCTAAATTGTCTAAAGTAGTATCATCGTTTATCGAATTGGTGGAAGGTTCCAAGTCAGCTTTTCTCATTTGATCCCTGAAGAAACGAAGCTTCCGAGAGAGTTCTCCGTATCTCTTGATCTACATGTTCAAGAGTTATGAAAAAAGAAAGAAACGAAACAATTGTTTCTAAACCAGTGAAATAATGATCACACCTGAGAAGCATACGTCCTTTGGAAAGGGCTCTTTTCTGCATTTAGCTGGACAGACAGATGATTTGAATATGTGAATTCATAAATTCAAAACATTGAATAAATCAATTCGGATAGAACATTGATCAGACAGATGGTGGGCTACACTCACATCTTTGAATTGAAAGAGACCAAGATCACCGAGATACGAAACGGCGCGATAAGAAGATTCGACAGGGATGATCAATTGCACCAGTTGCATGGGATCTGATCGTAGCATATCCATCGTCGGACACCACGGATCCATTCTCTGACGAGTTTTTTTTTGGTACTTTTTTTTTATCCCGGACTGGTAATGACGTAGAGAAGTTGTTTGGATCCGAATATCGCCGATGAAAATTGCAATGTTTTTGTTTCTCCGTCGATTTGAAACGCCATTTTTGGAGGGTATAGATTTGTCATTTGAGCCGGGTAATGAAAGGCTCCTAATTCCTAAACTTTTGAAATTCGCGGTTTTATTTTGAGTTATGATTGGCTGCGTTAAGTCTTAACTTAAAGATACAAATTCTATTATATAATACTATAAGAACAGAGGAACACTAGATCACTGTGTTCTTTTACAACGAATGTGCTACAGCTTAAAATATCAGACAGAAAGCGACCAGTCCGGCTACAAATTTTATAGCTTAGCCCAACATGGAGAATCATATAAAAAGATGCCTTTCCTAAATTACTTCTCTGTTTAAAAGCTTTAAAGTGTATATCGTCTATCCATTATTAATTTGGGACACCGTTGGTTATCTATGGGCTATCAATTTTGGATAAAGTTAGTCCGCTAATTTTTTTAAAAAAATTTAAAAAATTATATTAAAATAAAAATAAAAAATAAAAATACAAAGGTTTATCTTTAAACCTAAAGTATTTGAGCGATAAAAAAGAATTGAAATTTTCAATTCCCTCCAATACAAAGAAAAACAGAGTTTCGAAAATAACAATCTTCAAACTTTGCCTCTGCTAGAATTTCCTTAGTCCATCTCCGATTAGAAAATCTTCTCCAATACTTGAACTTTCTTCAACTCCTAAGCTCCTAGTAAGCCAGATCGAGATTGAAACCTGTTCAAGAATGTTCCTGCAAACAAAACTTGTGTTTAAGAATTTTAAAGAATCAATGATTACAATCAGCTGAGATAAGAGATTAGGTTAAGAGTTGTCCCTTATGTATCCGAATCCTTAACTTCCAAGGAGGATAATAGCTTTGAAGTGAGCATAGGCAGTGTTTGAGTCGAATGAAAGCTTCATTTTGCATTTTCTAGTCCATTTGGACAACCAGTCAGCTGCAGTGTTTTGAATGCGGTTGATGTGCTTGATTGTCATGGATAGCTTGATTAGAGCTCTGCATCACTGAAGAAAACTGACAATGGGACTGGAGAAGTTTCCAGTTTCAAGCATAGTAATCAGAATCTCCAAGTCTGTTTTCAGGTCAACATTAAGAAGACTATTAAGGTTGCAGATGGTAAGGGCATCAAGGAATCTTCAGTAATATAGATTGATTTTTCTCTGATTTTGTTAATTCTGTTCAGTCTTCTTTTCCTTTTGATATAATTTTGAAAAATCTTCGTGTTTCTATCCCCATCCTTGATCCAGTTAGAGAATGTCTTTTGATACCAATAGTTTTCTTTTTGAGTCAGGTCCTGATGAATAATTTCATTAGCCTTATCTCAAGTAATTTTGTTAAGATTGGTGTTTTCCATCATATAAGATTCTTCCATTTTGTTAACATCTTCATCAGCTTTCTTGATATTATCAAACACATTCCCAAACACATAGATATTTCACTCATCCAAAGCTATTTTGAGTCTCTTAAGCTTGTTCAAGAACCTTTTTAATGGAGTACCCTGCATTTCAGTAAGCCAATTAGTTTCTACAAAAGGTATAAAATCCTCACTTAAACACCACATGTTCAAAAATTTAAAACAAGATTTAGTCTTTAAGTTATCATTTGAAATAGACACAAGAAGAGGCATGTGTTCGGAGCATGTTCTAGGTAGATGCTTGACACGGGTTTTCTAAAAGTAATCTGTCCAATCAGAGTTAATAAGAACTCTATCTAATCGTCTCTAGTTAGCTTTGTTTGTCCACGCGAATTTCCTTCCCATATAGCCAGCATCCTCCAAGTTGCTCTGGTTGATAGCTTTATTGAAATCTTCAGAACTTCTAGTACAGTAGTGAGTGCAACCCTTTTGTTCACTTGGATTAGTAATGGAGTTGAAATCTCCGAGGATAATCCATTCTTTGACTGTAGAAGCAATATTAATTAGTGAAGCCAAAAGATCTTTTCTTTTTTGCCTTTGGAATTTAGCATAAATAGAAGTGATGTAGAAAGGTTTGCTGAGATTAACATAGTTTACTTCAGTATGAATCAGTTGGGGATTGTCTTTAATGATTTCAACATTGAACCTGTTGTTCCATAAAATTCAAATTTTGCTTGTGCAGTTAGAGTAGTAATTAAAAAAACCGATTTTAACAGCTAAAGTAAGAATCTGATCAGAAAAAACCATTGACTCTTGAATGGTGACAAATCTTACTTTTTTTTATGGATGATGTTCTTGATTCTTCTCAAAGAAGAATTATTAGCGACACCCCTTATATTACAACTAAGAATGTTGATCATTATTAGGGTTGGAAGGGGTTTGCTTTTCGGCTCCAGTCATGGGCTTGTATAGGTTGTATAGATATTTGTATAGGTTGAAGTTTGCTAATAACATTTCCATAATGATCTTTTTTCCTATCTGCTTCTTGATCAGTCTTTTTGTTTAGCACAACTATAAGATCTTGGACTTTAGTAAGATTTCCATTTTAAACAACTTGAGAGTATTACATTTCATATGGCTTATGTAGATGTTGCTCAGTGTCACGGTTTTGAATTGTTTCAGGTAAGTCATCTTTAGTCTTAGAAACTTTCTTTCTGCATTTTTCTTCCTCGTGACCTATATGTTTGCAGTAGTTACAGTAATCTGGAACATTTTTATAACTTATTCTTATCCAACATCCTTCATTTGGCCCAAATCCTACCCATATGTCATGCTTGAGACGTTGAATTGTGTCCAGTTCAATAAGAGCATAGCAAGCATTGAATAATGCTATATTCATGGGTGAAATCCAGCATTTGAGGGGTTCACCTATGGTTTTTGCAATTTAAGTTATAAATTGTACATATATTCTGGGATTTTCTCAATTCTGATCCACACAGGAACTATAGGATTTTCAATTCTTGGATTGAAGTTTAGGTTCCATCAAAGAAGACGCACAATCTTGTCACCTACTATCCATATGGTTCTCATTCATATTCTGCACATATCTTCAGTATTCGAGAACTCTAAAATTAAATGCCTTGAGTCCTAATTGCTTATGTTGATCTCACCAACAAACTTTCTCTCTTGAATGAAGATGTTTAGGATCTGTTTTTTGGGAATTCTTTAAGAGAACTTAGTAATTCGAGAGTGTTTGCTAGTTTTTTCCAGAGCTTACTTGGTTTCTTTATTGAATTGAATTGATATATGGGATTGATGGCAGTTTATACTGGTATGGGTGAGATTTTCCTAAGATGATATTGTATTTGGTTCATTAAGAACTTCGACAAAGGTTTTCTTTGGTTTTTCATTCTGAAATTTTGTATTGTTAGGAACTGGAAATTCTTCTGTTATTTCATTTGTTTCGTTCATGTTTTCGGAATGCAGGCATGGTAGGAATACTGTAAGAGATTGTAGTGTTGGTGAAATTTCTCAAATGAGAAGAAAATTGGAGATGAAGTAAAGAGAATGACTCAGATTATTGAAGTTCAAGAATTTTCATCCTCTGTTTCTTGGAGAGAAAACAGAGGCTTCATTTTCAATCCACCAGATCCTTTGATTCATGTGAACCTGCCACCTGTCACCATAATCACAAATTTTTTGTATCACCACTAGTCTTTTAACTTTGGGTCACATTTTGTAGACTACATTTTGGATTTGACCTAAAGTTAAGGGACCAATGGTGATATAAAATTCTGCTCACTATGGTGACAGGTGGCAGGACCACATGAATCAAAGGATCTGGTGGGCTAACTTTATCCAAAGCTGACAGTCCAGGAACTACCAACAGACTTTTGAAAGTCAAATGACTGTCTGTTACAAAATGTGATAGTTCGGGGACGATATACTGTTCAAAACTTCTATTTATATTATAATTTGGCAAAGCGATAATACTGAAAATATCAGGGTTGATCTAAGATATTTAGATTTTAAGTTTTTTTAAAAAGTTATAAAACATACAAGTATATATGAGATTTTAAGTAAGCGGACACTTCAATAATAAAAACAAATACCGGGGACATTTTCTGACATTATAAACGTGTAATTATATCCTATCATATGTTAGAAATTTCGCACTACATGAATAAGTTAATAATGGTTTTCTCAAAATCTATTCGGTCATAGCGTTTAATCTAACTTAAGTTTCTCTAGTTCGATATAGTTTTAGGTTTATAGTCTATGGCTTTGTTCAATTTTTTTATTGTTTTTATTACATTCTCAATGTATTACCATTTTTAGCATTCTTTCAATTATTTTTTCAACAAGGTTAATGTTTAACAATTTTCGATGTTGTTCACCATTCCGACTATCTCTATTTAATAATAATAAATGTATCATTAAAACCCAACATCAAATTTACATCATCGGTAGATAATTAAAGTTCCAAGTAAGAATAAGTTCTTTAAAACATCCGCAAAATAGTTTTACAAAGTTTCCTAAAAAATCAAAGATCCAAAAAAATATATATAAGCTTTGTGAGCCTAGAACTTGTCCATGAATCGGAGGACCATGATTCTGTCCTGTTAACATCCACTGACAATTGGAAAATATGAAAGAATCTCACCTTTCAAAGATCAAGATAATATGTAATCTAGTAGCAGATCGTGGCCAGACATGTCGATAATCCTATGGTATGGCATTCGTCGCTTTAGAGAGGTTTACAACTCCGAAAAAGGATTTGATGCCACCTCTTTCATACTCATGCATTATTCTTTTATGCTTGATTCCACATCTCATCATTCTCAGACTGAGCTTCAAAGGAGAGAGGGTTCAATCATCACTCTGATCACGAGCCTATATGTAGATCTTAAAAAAACAGTTCCCCTCGCGATCGATCCAAATATGGTCAAAAGAGCAGAACTTCTTACTCTCATCACGCAAAGATAAAAGAGGGTAAACACACACCTCAGAGCCCTATTTGATCTGATATCAAGATCCAAACCATCAAAGTTATCCAATGGCTCATTCGAAGACTCAGCCGAGCCTTTAGAATATCCGTCTAACACCTCCCTAACTGAGTCATAAGAGGATCCGTTAGATAATTTTGATGGTTCGACTCCTGATATTCGATAGTTCTCGCCCTCAGTTTGGATCTACCTCAGTTTAGTTCGACTATACATCAACTTAGTTTGGCTCAACTTCCTTTCGCCCCGACCTCAACTCAACTCGGTATGACCTTAGTTCAGCTTAATTCGAACTCAATTCGATTCAGTTCGGCCCGCTCTTAACTCAAACTGACTCGATATTGGCTTCTGCTTATGGCCTACGTTAGGCTTAGTTCAACATGTCCTCAGCTCAGCTCGACTTCAACTCGATTCAACCTCAACTCAGTTTAGCTCACCCTCAACTCGATTTGGTATCAACCCGCCAGCTCAGCTTTATCGTACCTCAAATCAATATTGTCTCGACTTTGACTAGATTTTTTATGCCCTAATCTGTTTATCCAACCCTATGAGCAAAACTATGTTTTCTTATATTTATCTATTTTATTTTTTTCATTCATATAAATAAAAATCTATATAATATCAATCTACCGTGAGCCCTTAATTTAACGTTTGCCAAACCAACCAATAGTTTACTCTGTAGTTAATTTTCCCTGCAAATAATTTGTGTCTAACACTATAAATGTAATTTTAGATAACACATGTATTCATGTAACTAATATGTGCCCGAGGTGATTCTAAATGTAATTCCAGACACCACAATGAGTCATGTACTTATACGACTAATTTGTGTTTGGGTTGATTCTAAATGTATTTCCAAATATTGCAATGATCCATACACTCGTATAATAAAAACACGTATTTGGAGTGATTCTAAATGTAGTTCCCAACATCATAGATGTAACAAAATTTAATATAGTTCACAGAGCAAGAATACTTCCCGAGGGCTAAACAACTACAAATTTTGAAATAGTTTGGATAACTAAAACATATGGTTCATAAGAGAGGTAAGTCATGTGAAAATTTCATTAATTAACTAACTAACACTCCAGATTATTTATGTAGAATACCAAAGATGCGGATTCAAATTCCACAATTAAATAACTTCTAAAGTTTGGTCTTACTATGGTGCTTCAGACATTAAATCTTTGGTCACTAGAAGGTTTTCATGACTATCCAATAGCATCTCAGAATTCAAACAGCTTGATCATTCTAAGATTGACATAACTATTTATATCTCGACCATCATAAGTACACTCATACAAAATTTTGGTTTGGTCATGACGTTGATCAATAAATCAATTTTTTTATAGGTACGACGTTCTATCTTAGTTTATCTTCACAATCCGAAATGACTAAAGGGCTACCTTCATATCTTCATGGATAAAATGAAGGTACTTTTTTTTTTAATACAAATCCAAATAAAATTTTGAATTCTACCTTACAAGATAACTAGTTACCAAGAAATAACATTATCAAGGAAATTCTAATAATATATGTATTTTTTTTTCAAGGGAGGTTTTGATTAGACAAAGATTTTAATGAGGTAGATATGAAAATATAAGGTATTAACTCGGTAGCTCGACTCGACACATCAACTCCCTTGGAGAAATCATCTCACACAAGGTTTGGATCAACTCACCTTCTGTTTAGTTTAGCCTCAACTTGGCTTGGTTCGAACTCAGCTCAGTTTGGCTCGAACTTAGCTCTACTACACTGGATGAAGCTCGGTCTGAGCTCAGCTTGACTAAACTCGGTTAAGCTCGGTCTGGGCTCATATCAGTCTAGTTTAAGTTCGTTTTGGCCTTAGCCCAATCTTAGTTCAATTCAGCCTTAACACGAGCATACTTTGGCTCGGCTTCAACTCGGCTCATAACCAACAATGATTTATCTAACCTTAAAAAACTTAAAACTATAGTCATCATTCAACTCTCTCGTAAGGAGTATAGGACTACTGATAAGTTTAAAAAATATAACTTCTTGGCCCATTAGGTATGAGCCTATAAATAAAGGTCTTAAATTATATGTAACATAAATAAGGCTTTAAGTATAATTTGTTAGTGTCAAAAACCTTAATGTCAAAGCAGTAGTTTGTAAGACCTTAGATGATGTATAGTTTGAAAGAACTTTAAGGCTGAGGCCTGATGCCCATATAGACCTTAGATCATGTATAGTTTGAAAGAACTTTAAGGCTGAGGCCTGATGCCCATATAGAGTCGTGGCTCATTGCACTGTCTATAAATATAAAACATACTCAAGTGTAGAAAAAGTCAGGTCCTTTAACTTTTTAATAAAAACACTTTTGTAAAGTTATTTATTCTTAATATTCTTCTCCATGCACGTCTCATATTCTTTAGGCAACGTACATCACTATATTTTCCACTTTTCTTACTTTATAGGTCACGTTCATCACTCTTTTCCTATTTTATTTCACTACATCCACCACTCATGCATATTGTTTTACCTTATTTTATTATATCTTATAGTTTTTTCCATCTTTTTGCCTACTTATTCCAAAACAAGCTTAACACTTCAACATTTCTATCTTACTACCTTCCGGTGATATTTATCATTATGAGAACTACTATTTGACCATACTAATCGTTAAAACACATTACTAATGTTGGTTTACCTGTTTTAATTTATTAAAGTATATTATAATTATAAAAATTATGATTACTAAAAATATAATTATTATAATCATTAATTAACTTGATTAGAATATGTTTAACCAGATTCACTAGTACTTATAACTAAATGGATGTTTATGTTTTGGTCTCCATTAAATTATTCACTTAACTTATAATTGTCATTTAAAAAAATTATAATCTTAAAGAGTGATTCTTAAAAAGAGCCAAATTAATGAGTATAGTTGTTCATTTGGTGCTCCATATCCTCAATATTTTTAGAAATAAGAAATTTTTAAAACTACATGTCTTATTTGCCAAAATCGCGAGTCTAAAAAGGTTAATGTAAAAAAATAAAAAGTTTCCTAAGGTTGATTTTCCACCAAAATGTGTTTCTCTTACTTCTTTAGTTGGCAATTAATGTCTTTCTTCAATATGAGGTAGCAGCAAACATGATTTTTCTAATTCCAAAGGTAAAATAGAATTTCTGATACTTTTTTTAGTAAAGTCAAAGTAAAGAGTATTCAGGGACACCTCTATCACTATATCACCTATTTGATTGGATAAAAGAAAATACTTGAATGCGACATTCAATTCAAGGGATGAATCGAAAAAGAAATGTTTGGTTCTACCTCCTACTTTTATGAAGAAAATGAATTTATTTATCGAAGGATCATAAAAAAAAGGTTTGAGTCTTTTGCGAGAATGATTTGAAAGATCCAAAACAAAAAATGTCGCTACGAGTGATTAGGTGAAATTTTTGGTTGATTGTAAAATTCTAAAAAATATAGTTATTCGGTTTCTTACTATTGGGGAAAGTCCTTTTCAAGATCGTAAAGATTAGGCTGTGTTGTTTACCTACTTTCTTGATATATAAATTTAATTTCCCTTTGGTTTAATCTAATGAAGTTCTTTAAAGTGACTAAAATTTACATTAGCCAATTTTTACATAATTCTTAAAAGGTTCTTTTTCGATAATAATTTGAGCACGAATGATTTATCAACATTTCTTTGTAACTGAGTTTATGACTGGGGTCAACGTCTGTGGCTGGAATATTGTTTTTATAGATACATATACTATAATTATTCATGATATGCCAACCTTAAACAAGACATGGAAATATAAGTTCGTGCATGTCTCCGAAAGTTAGGAGATTGGTCGCAAAACAATATTTCCCCATTACATCTAAACTTGGGACTCGAGGGGTAAGTTGTTAATATTTCATTCTATTATTTTGAATCTTATAATTTTGGCGTGCCTAAATAAGACTGCAGTTGTGATTGTCTTTGTATGGTTTCATCAACTCCCAATGTTGAAATGCTACCTGATGATAATACAGTGGAGTGTTTCCACAAAATATATATTTGTTTTGCATAAGAAACTTCCAAGTTTTTTTATTCATACTATTCCATTATAATGCCTAAATAATTAATGTATAGTGGATTGTGGTCGAGTATTGAGTCTTGAGATAAAATTTTTGTTTTTGTATCCCATAGGGGTGATAATATGAAATAAAACTATTTGAAAAAAAATAAATAATGCATAGATAAATCTCCATAAAAGAAAATTTTGGAGGAATATTCTCTAAAGAATAAAATTATAGAGAAACAACCTTCAAAGAAAAAGTTAAGTATTTGGTGGTAAGATACAAGTTCAAGTAAAATGTCTATTGCATGTGTTAAATCCAAGAATTCTAAAACTGAGGCTCGTGATGCTTATAAATAAATTGTGATTGATGTTCATGGCTTGAATAAGAAAATTGATTATTTTTCTAGTATTACAGAAGGTGAAAAAGGTGAAGCTGATTTTCAAGAAGATGATATGCCTTTTATTAAGCAATGAAAAACTTCGGCAACTAGATGTAATGTTTATCATAGTATTGATGTTACCACTAATGATAATTTAATATTTGAGAATAAAGTATGGTATTTCTGGATTACGTAGTTGTAAAACTGAGTACTCCTGCAGCTGTATCTTCTATGGCTCCCTGACTTTATTTTGTTTTAAATCATGTTGTTCGGATAGTTGTCTCAAAGTCTTTAACTTCTGCAACTGCCCTTTTAAGGGATTTTTGCTACTAAGTTTGTTATTTTATGTGAAAATGTGATATTCTATACTTGTTTTTTATGGGCGTCCTCAATCTTTTTCCTACGTAAAAAGTTATTATATGTAAAGGTTGTATGCATAAAAAAAATCCATAATTTATTGTGAAATGTGAATATATTATGTTTGAGGTTAGATTTTAGCCTTCTAATATCGAGCTCAAAATATCATTAACATATCATTATTTAGCTCCGAAAGAGAAAACAGTTTCAAGGGTTTGAAGATTGTAGAATTAAAGACTTCTAATATCGAGCTCAAAATTATTTAGATATGATATTTGTAGCTTAATAATGAGCCTATTTAACATATCATTATTTAGCTCCGAAAGAGAAAACAGTTTCAAGGGTTTGAAGATTGCTGAGAAGCAACGAGAATAATTCTTTCTCTTTAGACGTCGAAAGGCCAAGTCTGAAGCTATTTCTCAATCTGAGAATCCTAACTAGTTTATATATATACTAAATAAAAAAATATTATTATTTTTGTACAATATTTAATATCAAAATGATATTATAGAATTTCTTTTATAGAAAAATATAATCTACCAATGTCATCGAAGATCAAACTTATTCACTAATAACCATCTAAAGTTTGAAAAAGTACGGATAATCAACTCGTGATAAATTAGTAATTATAAATTACCACATGGTAGTCCGAAATACCCACAATCATATTCTCCCACAAGTTTTTTTATCTTTTTATATAAAAAGTATCATTTAAAATCATGGCTCGAAAAACATATTCCAACATACCATCGATTTTATTTTAAGACAAACAAAACTAAATCTATAAAGACATAAAAAAATTAGATGCGAGAATGCGTTTAATTTGGTTGAAAAATAAGTCTGAAATATTGAATTGTGTTATAGTTGCATAATTACGTGTAATTTGGTTTCCAGTTGTAGCATTACGTGTAATTTGGTTGCCCAAAAAATAATTGTGTTACAGTTGTAAAAATACGTACAAATGTATTGCGAAAATAAGAAGAAAATATATGTAACAATAAAACTTTCATTGCTAAATGAGTGTGGTTGTGTGAAAAAACAAATTATTTGTTTTGTAAAAATAATTATTAATTGAGTATGAAACAACTAATTTTTTCTACTTACCAAAATATATGCATTTTTTGTTAAAAATATATTTAATACAAAAATTAGAATGTGTTCCACTTGCGAAAATACATGCAATTTGGTTGCAAAGTAAGCCTTGAAAAATCAAGTGTGTTAGAGTTGCAGAATTACGTCTAATTTTGTTACAAAAAAAAGAAAAAGAAAATCTCCAAAAACATCATTTATAGATTTTGTTTTGTTCGTCTTTAAACAATAAAAATACATGTGTTTTTTTATATTGTTTTTTGGATTAGGATTGAAAGATATAAAGTTTTAAAAATTAAAAATAACTCACTTTTGAAGGTTGTACGTATTTGTGTGTTCAGGGGTATTATTGGAAACATACATATTGGAGGTGCTTTTTAATAGATTTTAAAATTGAGTTGGTAATTTAAACTCCACTCAAATGATTATCGATAACTCTCCCTAATAAAAATTTCATACCAAAATTATTTTATTATGTAAGTGTTAAATTTTTCATGTTTTTAAAATTCAATATATCATACTATTAAACTGATCTAAGTAATACATTAAATGTAATTATTTAAAGTTTTATGTAATTTAGATTTTATTTAAGGTTTTATATATTTTTAAAGTTGAGAAACTGCACAGCTACATTTATTTATATCAAATTATAAAAAAAGAATTAAAATTGTGTAAGATTTTAAATTCAATAGTTTAATTTGTAATTTATGTGATTTTTTAAATTTAACATATTATATTACTAAATTTTAATATTTTTAATTACATAGTATTAATGCATTTATTTATTTTAACTAAATTATATAATATATTTCAATATACAAATTTAATAGATTTTTATAAACAACGGTATATTTCAAGTTTGATAATATATTTTTTCCAATTTAATGCAATAAATCTAAAGTAAATATGTGCAAATGAAAAAATCGGATGGTTACATTATATCCTTTTTGCGAGTAATATTTTTTCCTTTAAAAAAATAAACATACACATCTCTTGGGTACCTCTTCTTCATTTACAATAGATTGTCAAATTATAATATTCGTCCCAATAAATATATATATATATATATATATATATATATATATTGCTACATATACATATATGACGATTCAAAATTTATATCATACATTTTTTGTCCATACAACTCGCCTATTGTTTTTTTTCTAATGTTGATATTTTCTACTTAAGTTTTGGATTTGGGTTTGGAGTGTGGATTACTTTCCTTTTAGTACTTAACTTTAGCCGTTCTTTTTTGTTTTCTATCTTTAGCAACAATCTTCACTAGTTGTACACGGTATCATTTTTATGTATCTATTTATCTATATCACATATCTTTAAATGTCATAAAAAGTTGAAAATATAAAAAAATAAATACTTTATATTCATATATTTAATCAAAACCTAGGTTCTGATACAAACTGCGACGATCGTATCGAATAGTTTTTTAGATTAAAAACTTATGAACAAAAATAACTGAATAATATTTATTATTGAACATAACAAATTTATTTTGGTATCACTTGAATATACAACGAAAAATTATTTACAACATATACTTAACTGAAAGCTTTCCTCATTTGTAGTTTATACCCTTTTTATTTTCATTTTATGAAATATGTTATGCATTTGAATGGGAACCCAACTAAATATATATATATATATATATATATATATATATATATATATTCCTATACCATAGTACATCATAATATATATTTATATGGTAATAATCTACAATTTGTTTCACAAAGCATATCACTAATTTCATATCTCACTCAAGTTACTCAGACCAATTGCGTTACTCTGATTTTAAGTAAATACATATACTTTTATATTTTATTAATAAACTATATTTTATCATTTATTTTATATAACATTTATTTTCATAAAAAGTTTAATATTAAATTGAGTTTTTATAGAAAATTAATTTTGTTATTTCATTATGTAAATTATAAAACTGCCTATTTATTTTTTAGGTTAATATACAATGTTATTAAACTAACTTAAAAGACATAAATAAAAAATAATTCGTTAAATGTAATAATTTTAAAGTCTCTCAATTTGAGTTTTAGCTCATTTGAAAATCTAATACGTTTTCTAATCAATTGAGGAATGCATTAATTTTATTTATATAAAAAAAATAAAATATTTTAAAAATCATATAAGATTTTCAGTTAACTATTCTAACTATTATTTTATGCAAAATCATTTGTTTCAAATCCATTATATTGTTATGGACCAATAAGTTTGGTTATATTAATATTAATATCTAAATCATCACATTAAAAATAATCGCAAGGTAGATAACTTCAAACAAATTCAGAACTAGTAGAGCGACAAAGAGAAATACTTATCATGCAACTTCCAAACACGAGACACACTCGTCTCCCACGCTCCTGACACATGTACAAAGTTTGTTATTATTTTTTTGTAATCCGAAAGCTCAATCACAACTCTTACTCTTTCACTCATGGTATATATATATATATATATATATATGAGAATCAGATTTCCCAAAAATCATGTTCCTCTTAAGGAATTGAGACAAACTAGATTGATTGTAAATACAATGAGATATGATAATTGAAACATAAAGAACCTTCTAGAAGTTAGACACCAATTGGCTCAGACATATTTGAGTCTTCTCAAAGAATAACAATATGTCTGAACTTAGAAAAATCTGAAGCTCATGGTCAATATATATAGGTAAAAAAATGGTGCATCATCAATAGAATCAACGATGTCTCCTCGACATTAACATAAACCTCGAACCACATGACCCACTACATCCTACTTCACATTATTTCTTCCGGTGAAAAATTCTGATATTCCCTTTTATATACCACATTTACCTCATGATATCCAAAAGAAGTCTCAACGAATTCGATACATAATTCGTATTGAATGCTTGGAGGACTCCATGACCTTTGGCACATGAAATGGTGGAGCTGATGGACGATCGAAATCACAAAAGACTAGCGGTCGAGTTCAGATAATAGAAACTACCTAGAATGATACAACATCGATACTAAATTCCTCTTAATCTTGAGCATTCTCCTTTATTTTTGATTTTCGGACAAGAGGTGTAGAGTTGACTTCACCATATGAAGGTGTGAAATCTGACACGGCTGAAGAAGTGTTTATATAGATTTCACTACTGGATTCGTCTCTTTCATTGTTCTTGACCAACATATGGGTGGTGGAGGATTCTATGTTAGAATAAAAAAATCAAATGAGTTAACTAACGTGGGATTTAAATCAAATATTTTAGTATATCTCAAAGTAACTACAATGGAGCCTCGATAAGGTTTAAATATGGCTCTTTATATATAAAAAAACAAGATTTATTAGTCATCATTTGATATTAATACCCATATAAAAGTGAACAATATTATTGTGAATGACAAAAATAATTTCTTAATTTACCTAAATGAATGGTGATTTGAATTCTTGATTTTGGAACATAAAACTTCCATATTAATTTAATAATTTCATATTATCTTCATTTGCTCCTCAGTCAAGATGGAAGATGATAAAATTACAAGGTTTCAAAAGTAGAGTACGAGCATCATCAAATTATCAAGTTCATAAGCCACGGCTAAGCATGGAAATGAATAAGAAACATCGATTACAGTCTTTTCAACCATGTGTAGACTTACACTAAGACCGAAAGAACAAATGACCTCATGGTCCAAGCCGTGAAACACGTTTAAATTATGACAACACTTTACAGTAATACAAAAGTCTTGAATGTATTCATACATCAAGTTTAACCTATGATAACTACAACATAAAGCTAGGTATAAACCTCAGTCGAACCTTGATAATACAACATCTTTCATGAGAATGACTTGGTTATCAAGGAGACTTCGACAAACTACTTGGAAAAAAATCAATTCTAGGTAGCGCTTGTGCAGGTAAACCTATTCTTTAAGAATTTGAAATGACTCGAATGGACTACTCAAACTAACAACTATTTTCAGCATTCCTCGTAAGAACTTTGAAGGGCTAATAGAAGTCATAAATTCTTCCAGGGTATAAATTTTTTCAAAATAGTTGGGGAGAGTATTTTATATTATAAGACTTTTAATTATTATGATAAATTCCAAAGCAATCAAGATGTAGCAAGAAAGGGTGTAAGACCAGATTTTGACAAAATACGTCAAAATACTATATTCTTTTCTTAACACGCTCATAAAAACTAGGTGGGGGCTACTAATAAAGTCAAAATCCATTCATAATTAATTACTTGACTCAAACAACTCCAATTCCTATAAGGCAGAGCTTTGTATCATTAAGCAAGCTCAAAAGGAAATATATATCTCTAGCTATCATGCAAGAGCATGATTCTCACCATTTCTCATCATGTACAAGTGTGAACAAAATATTATTTATTCTCACTAACTATAACTTAATATAAAAAATATTCTCTCATAAATAGGAAATATGTTGCGTTTATACAACATCATAATACATATTATTTTTAATCGTTTATACATGATGAATTTATTCTTTACATTTTATTTTTTTTTATAAAAAATAGTATCTTCAGTCTTTAAATTTCTGGCAATCAAATTTTTATCAACATAAAAAACGGACATCCGAAAGTAAATAATTATATACATGCACATAAACAATATTAGAAAAAAATAAAAATGAATTTGTCATAAAATATTAACCTTAATTGACCATTAATAGAACTAATTAGAACTTATAAGACTTTCTAATACTTCACAATATTTGTGTATGATACGAGTTTATACCGAATTACGGTTAACATAATTTATTCTAATGTTAAAAGTCAATATTAATTCTTTAATAATTATTTTCATAAAAAATTATTACATATAAATAATCCGTCATTCATATAATAAAAATAGAGGAAAAGTTATCTCCTACACTGTTTAAGGTATTTCCTCTATTTAATTTTTAAAAAAATATAACACATATTTTTACCATTTTACTTTTCAATTAACTTCAAATTTATATGTTGTTATTGCCTTCTCTTTCATTTTGTTTTTTATAAACACTTAATTTATTCATATTCAAGCGAAACTATATTCATAAACCTCTAAACTTAAAACTCTAACAACTCAAAAAAATTGTAAACTTAAATCAAGTAATATTAACTTAATAGAAGAAGAAAAAAAATCAACACTGAAAAATATCACTCAACCACCAACAATGTATTTTAATATTATTTTTAGGTATGCCATTTACTAAACATAAAAAACCGATTTTAGAAAACCACATCTCAAATTTTCGATTTTGTAGATGTCATTCTGAGCCAGGCCCTCAACATCAATCATTTTTCAAAAACCTATATGATTATGAAGGTGTGGCTTGGAAATAAATACTTTCTTTAAAGCAACCTTGTTTTAGAAATAGGTTTTATTTTTTTCTTCTAAAAACACATATTTCCAAGATAAAATCTCGTAATTAGTTGCTTAAAAAAGCTTCTAATTATTAAATTTAGGAATCTTAATTACTTTGGAATCCAAAATTGTTTCGCCCTCTCAAATCGCTTCATAACCCGAATTGCTTCGGAGAATATTATATTACCAAATTTCACTCACTTATTCACCAAACACGTGCACTACACAAGATATGAACTTACGGTATGGATTGCAGATGCTAGTGGAGATATGAAAGGCACCTACTATGAAAACAAAAATATTACGTTTTTCAAATTGCTTGTGCTTAATTTTTGTATGCTAGCGAAAAATGTCAAAAGTTTAGGAGAAAATCAAAGGCACATAATATGAAAAGAAAATATATCTTTTCTTTTCAAATTAGATCTCATCATGTCCACGATGAGGTATAGTTTTTAGAGTTGAATGCGGAAGGTATAATCAGCCACTAGTCGAATATTTAAAATGATTTCATCAAGCGAGAAAACTTATTACAACTAATTTTTTTTACGTATGTTGAATAAGCTTAATCTTCATAACATATCTAAATGTGAAGCATTTATAATTTTAGACAAAACCACCACATATTGGAGAAATGCAGCCAGTCACAACTTCACTATTTATTGGATAAGATAAAAGAGTAAAAGTGCATTGAATGGTATACAACAGCAAGTGATGAGTCTTAAATAATCACCGATTTGTGGGTAATCTACTAATAACCATCCAATATCAAACTTATTTACAATAACCATTCAATGTTTAATAAAGTACGGATAACCACATGATGTTAAATTAGTATATACATATAACCACATGTTAGTCTGAAATACCCCACCGTTTCTCTATCTCATGTTTTTATATCTATTTTTTTTAAGTAACATATTTTTCAAAATATAGCTAAAAAATAATATCCAAAAGTACCTTTGGTTTTGTTTTTTAAGATGAACAAACTACATCCATGAAATATATTAGTTATGAAAATAAATGTAATTTGGCTGTGAAATTAGTATGGAAAATAGAATCGTGTTCCAGTTGCGGAATTACGTATAATTTGGTTGCTAAAAATAAATATTATCCAAATTACATAATTACGTGTAAATATATTGCGAAATAAGAAGAAAATAGTTACAAAAATATAACTTTTGCTGGTAAATAAGTCTGGTTATATGGAAAAATACAAAATTATTTTGTGAAAATAAGTGTTAATTGGGTGTGAAACAACTAACTATTTAGTAATTACAAAAATATGTGCATTTTTATGTTGGCTATTGTTTTAATGGATGATGTTTTGGTTGCAAAAATACATGTAATTTGGTTACGAAATAAGTTTAGAAAAAACAATTATGTTCGAGTTGCATAATTATATGTAATTTGGTACTAAAAAAAATTATGTTTCAATTGCAGAATTACGTATATTTTGGTTGAGAAAATATGAACAAAAATTATCGAAACTATCATTCATGGATTTCGTTTTGTTCGTCTTCAAAAATAAAAATATGTCTTTTTAAATTATTATGTTTTTGAGTTATTGAAATATATGACGTTTTGAAGGTTAAAAATAACTAATTGTTTAAATATATATATGTTTAGGTGTTCATGGGTATTATTGAAAGAATTTATGGTTCATATGGTTTTTAATAAACTTCAAAACTCAAGTGGTTTTTGGTAATTGAATTTCTACATAGGTGGTTATCGGTAACTTATTTCCTATTTATTTTGTTCCTACCCGGCGTATATTGATCTTCTAAGTAAATTTCATAAGATTATAACTATGGATGATGTATACAAGACAATAAGATACAAGATTCTATTGCTCGTGATTGTTGGTGTTACCTAAACTAATATCACATATTGCGTTGAGGTGATTTTATAACTCGCGAAAGGGTTGACAATTGCACGTGGGGATTAGATCGTTTACGGTTTCCCAAAGAGGAAACTCGTTGTTACTTGATATTTTAGATACGTATAGATATTTGGAATTAATTAAAGCAATTGAAAATATATTTCTTAAAGCGACACACATGCTATGTAGATAACACATATACAAAAAATATTCTAAGAAATGTTAAGAAAATGTTTGCAAACAAAATTTTATTTAAAAGATTTTAAAATTCTTGGGATATAATTTTTCATTCAGCTTCTATAAACAATTTGAACTAAAAAAATAAAGCATATAAAAGAAGAATACAATGCATATCCCGAAGCCATTGATTACACTCATATATGGCTCAAACCTTGCGGTGAAAAGTTTATTTATATTTACACTAACAAGTTCAAACACATTGGCAGCAATACAAAAAATTGGTAAGCCAAACCTTCTATAATTTAATGTAATAATTATATTAATTTTTGATTTTGAATGATTGGTTAACATATTGAATATTAGGACGAAAGATGCGCATCTCTCCCTAAAACGTTTCTTTGGAATGAGCCAACTTACATTTTATTCATTTTGGGAAAAAGTAAATGCTTTACTGAAAAATCATGAGTATATGATTTATCTCACCCATGAGTCAAACCGGTAATACATTAGGCTGTTATTTACTTTTTAAGATAAGTTCAATAAATGGTGACATTGATGGTGTTTCATGTAATAAGATTTAAATATGTCTTAATTTAGTAAGTTAATGGGATTGATTACACAAAAATGGGCTAATAGTGTATGCTCAAATGCCCACCACCATTATTATAAAAGAAGATGTACCTTTTCTTGAAAATGGCGAACAAAAAAAACTTTATTACTACTTTTGGTAATTTCTCTCTCTAGAACTCATTTCTTAAATCTCTCTTTAAAGATTTTGTGTGAACCCTAAAATATTCAGAATCCATTTCCCTTTGAATATTTTTATGATTCATCAGTGGTGATTAAATTAGGAGCTTAGATTGGTCCTAAATATAATATCTAAAACCACCAAGATACTAAGCGTTACTTTGGAATATTATGAGAGATGTACATTCGAACGCATATAGATCCTGTAGTGCTCACAGACAGAACAGTGGTCGGGAAAGACTCGAACATATAATAGATGATACTCCAACGCAGCAAAAACTCTAAGAGAAATAAAATCAATTTGATATACAAGGGACTGATGATTAATTGTTGAATGAAATTGTTGCAGTAAATCCCTGAAGGAGACAATGGTTGCACGTTTGAGAGAGTTCCATCAAAATTTCAGAAAGATGAAAATAAAGAGAAATCTTCTGAGGGTAATGATGTTGAATCTGAATCTCTGTGAGATGAAGAAAGATAACAAAGGAAATAATTTCAAACGGACTGAAGATACCATTACTTGAAAAAAAAGTGTAAAACCATTCATCAGTACAATAATTCAGAATCTATTGACTACTATGTGTCTGATTTTGATAAGATTTCTTTTTTTCCTAGAATGGGGTCACCACCATAGGAGGAAGTTTTATTTGAAAAAATATATTTTAGTCATGTTAGAAGCTCTAACGAGAGCGAGATTTAAAAAAATAGTGTGATTTGATGGATAAGTAGGTACCCGTCTTTAAGGTTAAGGCTTAGATGGTCACCGAGAGTGGTGTAGGACATCAACAAACTTTAGCTCAAATTCAAAACAATCCTGCACTTTTTTGTGTGGCTAACCACCAGTATCAACACAGAGGTTCAGGTTGGTGATGATAAATCTGATGGGAGGGTATTTTAGGTAAGTGGTTAAACAAAGTATTAAATTTGTGATTGAGGGAAGAGAGATAATAGCTACACTAGTATTAAATATGTAGAGAGATAAGAATAAACCCTTTGAATGCTGTTTTTGGTCAATTTATAGAAAATTTTAGCTCTATGGACCCATCGAGTCGGGTCGTAAATGTGGTTGAGCCTTATGAGCCCTCAATCCCAATAACATTTGAAGCTGGCATACTGCTTAGCCAATAAACACTCAACTTATATGACATAGTTTTTCTTATAGGTCTAAAATATCCTCTAAATAAAATTTGACCCTATCATAAATCCCCCTTAGTTCTCTCAAAGATCTATTTGAAGGACTAACGAATATCTCCTCGAATTAAGTCAGTCTTAAATTTTTGAATGACTGCCCTTACCCTTTTTCCTTAAATGATGAATAAATTCGAACTTGTTTCAAAGTCGAAAAGTTGCCATTATTATGAGCCGTATTTTTAGACATGTGTCAAATGTTCATTGGACCTCATATTTGTTCTACCCTAGGTAAAGTGAACCAATTAATGACCGACGTTTCCACAACCTAATGGTGTTTTTTCTTACCTAGAGACCTTATTAATGATTGGACCTCCACCTAGTTTTTAGGGTACTCAAGAGCCTCTTATTAGCTCATTAATAGGACTCTTGAGTACTTATAATCACCTATTTATAAACTAATTCCTTATTTTTCTGATTCGCACATCTTTAGAAAGAGAAAATATTTCATAAAAAAGACACAACCAAAAGCTTCTGTGCTTGTATGTTTACTGCTAAAGCCTCACTAATAAAATGCGGTTGGTTGAACCTACAACTCAAGTCATTGACTACAATGGTGTTTACCATTATAATCGTATTATACCCTCAGAACCTTCAATAATTGCTCAATCAGCTACTATATCTAAGCGTTCCATATCACCAACATAATATCATAAATCCAGTAGTCACTTAGCTCCTTCAAAATTTAGAGCTATGTGGTCAGATTTAGAGAACGTCACCCCACTTAGGGTGATTAGGCAGTCTAAAGTCAAAGCTAAAACCGTTATGAAACCACTAATTCAGAATTATTCTCCCTTTGAGCCAAACCCAACTAAGACTCAGTCTGGTACAATAGGTGATGCGAGCACCTACCCTATCGGTCCGTTAGGATCGGAACCAAAGATAATGGAGAAAATTATGTAAAAACTTAGCAAAGATTCTCCCATTGAGATGTCCGGTCAAACAGGGGAAATCTCAAAACCTTTTATCAAGAAAGTTCTAACAAGGAAGAGGATTCATGGCAAAGGTGAAGTCATAGAGGAAGAATCCAAAAAACTTCCGATTTTATTAGCTGGACGCGTCGGTCCTAACTTCAAGAAGGTAAGTGTAAAATATCTTTTAGCACTGAATCAAATATCTTACATTTACTTTCACAACAAAGAACTGGACGTTGTTCGTACTAAATGAGGATTTCCCGATGCGATAAGAGTTATATTGCCTAGGTATGGAAAAACTCCAATAACTTGTTGCCCCAACGAACTTGTAGTTTACACCGATGTGCTAAACTGGGGACTTCAGTTTCCTCTTGATCCTGAAATTATTAGGTATTTTTATTTAGTTTAGTTATATCCGAGCCATGTCATTTCGAATGTATGGTTCACTTTAATTACTTGTATTATAACATCTCACCTTTCCAAAATTCAAATGCCTATGGAACAAATGGTGGCTATTTCTGGGTTCTGTCGCAATTCTAAAATTCTCTTCTACTACTTCAGTGTGGGAAATGATTACAAAATAGTAGACGATCTGCTAGAAGTGGACATGATATGGAAAAATTGGTTGCTTTTTATTAGTGATCCATATGAAAATAGAATAAAGATTTCTCCCTCAAAGGGAAATCCGAGTCTGCTCACCAGATTTTGGAAAAGTCATGGTAATTATCCTTAAATATATTATTTTTATTTGCTTGAAAACTTGATTTGTGGAACTAACTTTATTTCCTTTGTAGCTATCCTGAACCGTTTTTTACACCATCTGAAGGATGCTCAAGTCGCTATCAAAAATCTGCATGACTATGTAGAGAAAAAATGGGATAATGCCTTTCATGAATGCTTCACCCCCCCCCCCAACTTGACTCGTAGCCATCTGTGGAGGACCAATCCCAAAAGAGAACTTTACTTGAAGGAATTACCACTCCTCATTCATATACCACCCTTTTGTTGAGGGTCGTATCTGCCAATGGGAAGTTATACTTTCCTACTAGAAAGAGAGCCCTCAGTCATCAACGTAAGAAGAATAATAAAAAGAATGGGGGAAATTCGCAAGGTATCGTCGAAGAGTTCACCAAAGAACCAAACGTTAAATTCGATGCATTATTGTTGGATACATTTACTGCCACTATGGAAGGAGTTAATCTGCCCACAGATGTTCTTGAGCCAAATAAGAATAAGGATATAAAAAAAAAATCAAGCCAGTAACAAGAGAAAAAGAAAGAAAAGTAAGCCTATTACTAGTTCAGAGCTAGTGTTGCATCCTAGTTCTAGTGTTCCTAGCTTACCTGCGTCAGACCTTACCTTTTTATTTCCAAATTTTAAGGGATTAACTGTTGCTGGAGCCGACAATCCAATGGATGAGCCGATGAGATTTGATTACGAAGAATTTGATAGGGCCTTCCTAAGTACTGCTCCCAACATGCAATTCGACGGTGTACTCTTTAAAGTGTTAAAGGTGATAAGATCAGAACTTTTTGGAAGGACAATCCTTTGAAAACCGGAGGGGCAGTTCGGGTATATCTGATAAAATGCAAACTAGAAATAATCTGAACAGACCATACGTGACTCAGTTGTGTGCTAACATTGAACCGGATCCAGGATCCGATCCATAAATCCTATGGGTCAAAGAAATAATATAAATAATCCAACCAACTTCATTTAATATGTTGGATTGTTTTTAGAAAACATTAAATACAAGTATACACCTCTTTTATCTCACTACTCACTACCCAAAAAATAAGATTCAACTTATAAACTTCCCAAAAATACCCTTTAATCAGAAAATATCCTCACTAAAGTGGCGACCACATTGGGAGGCGACGATGGCTGAATTACGAATTTGAAACCAGTAAAAAAACCAGTTTGGATGGATCTGAATGCACAGAATACTCCACTTCAGAAGGCGGAATGAACGAAAGAAAATAATGAGTACACTACTGCGTGATAAGTTGAAGGCTTGAATTGAGGCATTGATGGCCCAGAAACAAGCAAAAAATGAGTTAAAGAAAAATATGGGGCGTCAGCACTTCACCATACTAATAATCATGGTGAAAATGAGAAGTCCTTAAAGACTCATCTCAACTCCAAGAAAACGCATCGATCCAAACAGATGGAGAATTCCACGTCGGAATCTTCTAGTAGTTCCTCTAATGATACAGAGCTTGAAGAATCAGATCATCTTAGCAGTGATGAAGGACGATTAAAGAAGAAAATAAGGCTGACCAAGAAGCATTCAAGAAAAATGGATAGACATGGCAAGCTAAAAAATTATCAAGGGAAAATGAAGGGTTCAGCTGATCAACATATTGACTGTTTGTTAATTCATCCATTTGATTTCCAATCCGAACCAGGTATTTTTGCTACTTCAAATGAGTTAGTCGTAGCCCAAATTGGAGACAATTACATTTGTCCTAAAAAATACTTTTCGAACATCTTCATATAAGATTTGATACTTCCATTATAGAAAAGTATGATGAGAGTAAAGATCCGGACAATCATCTTGAGAAATTTAAAAACTTCATGATGAACTTTGATGATGATGACAAGCTGTTGTAGGAATTCTCTCAAAACTTTAAGTGAAATTCCCTCAAATGGTATAATAGTCTCCCTCAGGGATCTATAATTTTTTTTGATATTTTTTGGGTTACTTTCCGGACGCAATTTGTTTTGAGCAAGGAGCTAAAAGGTAATGGTGATACAATTATCCATTGCGCCCAGGAACTGAACAAGCCATTAAAAGAATACATTAGCAGGTTTGTAAATACAAAATAATGGGTTGGTTGATTGCTTTGACCAAGTTGTAATTGCCTTTTTCAGACAGGGCTTGAATCCGGGTAACTTGGCTAATTTTGTGACCGGGAAGAAAGCTATGACCTTTGGAGGGTCGTTAAATCAAGTTGGGAAAAAAATTAATGTGAAGAGACTAAGAAATCCAAACTAGATCAGATCCACACCTACAACAACGACACCTCAAACAACTACCCAATCCGGTTACTGATCAAAGGAAACTAGGCAGGGATCTCATCGACCCAGGTAGAATCAGTCCAACCAGAACCAACAAGTTAGAAGTAAAAGGGGACATTGGGTTCAACCTGAATGGTTTGCTGAGTTGGGAGAAAGTGTGGCTACAATATATGACAAAACTAAAAATGATGTGCACTTTAGAAGGCCGACTGCATGCCAATCTCCTAGAGAAACCTGTAGTACCCGTTTGTGTATATATCATAACGATGTTGGGCATGATACTCATGATTGCATAGCATTGAAACTAGAGGTGCAAAATCTCATTGAAAGGGATAAATTGGGGGCTTATGTTAAAAAACAGGGGGGGGGGGGGCAGCAGGCCAGATAATGCACCATCTAGTACCATTGCACTCTAAACTACCACTTCAGTAGCTCCTGGAACGTCTAGGAAGGAGGATACTATGGTTATCATTGAAAGATTTGATGTGGATTCTGAGTACCTTGATCTAGATATAGGTCAAAATATGGTAGGGGTGATAGTGGACAAGACTGCTATTGTTTCTGGTCTGGTTAAATATTTTGAGTCTTTAACCATATTTGGGGGAGATACTATGACCGCACCTGCAAGTTGTTCAAGAAAAAGGCATGTCAACAACTTGACCACTCAATTGGATGAGAGAATGTCCACACATCTATACCAAACTCCAACTCCTTTCATAGTTTTCAGTGAGGATGACCTGAGAGATATTGCAGGACCTCATGAAGACGTCGTGGTGATAGGGGAATCAATATGAGGAAATGATGTACGTCGAAAACTGATTGACACAAGCAGTTCATCAAACATATTATTTTTAAATTCCTATAAACAGATGATAAATTCCTCGGTTATTCAACATTTAAACAGAACTATTGTAGGATTCACTGAGAGTTCGGTATATGTAATTGGAGAATTCGAGGAGGAAGTATTGCTGGGCAAAGGGCCTTTCAAGAAAATAGTGAAGGTATTGTTTGTGGTGGTTGACTGCCCAACCTCTTACAATGCTATATTTGGGAGGTCTTGGCTTTCCAGGATGCATGTTGTGACCTCTACTGTCCATCAGTGCTTAAAGTATGTTGCAGAGACACAAGTGGGTGTTGTCTAAAGCAGTCAGAAGGTAGCTAGAGAGTGGTATGTAACAGCTTTTGCCTTGAAGTCTTTGGAGGCGGTCAAAATTAACAAAGAATAGCAGTTATTGGAGCCTTCCACTGATGAGAATGAAATTTATGATCCAAGGGAGGCTCCTAGTGTTATCATACCCATATAAGAGGTTGAAATCTTTTATTTGGCCAAAGGAAAAAAATGTTAAAATTGGTACTAAGTTGCCACCAAGTTTGAAACAAGTGCTATTATATTTCTTATCGGATAATTTACAGATATTGGACCCGTTGTGCAAAAAAGAAGGTCATTTTCCAAAGAAAAAACAAATTTATTGTGCAAGAAGTAGATAAGCTGACCAAAATGGGCCACATCAAAGAATCTCAGTATCCATTATGGATTGCCAACCCTGTTTTGGTCAAGAAAAAGAATGACAGATAGCGCATGTGTATTGACTTCACTGATCTTAATAGGGCATGTCCCAAAGATCCTTATCATGTTCCTCGGATAGATCAATTAGTGGACTCTACCTCTGAGAACAAGCTACTGTCCTTCATGGATACATTTTCAAGGTACCACAAAATACAAGTAGATCCGAATGATCAAGATCACACAGCTTTTATTACAGACAGAGGACTTCATTGTTACAAAGAGATGTCATTCGGATTAAAAAAACACTGGAGCCATTTATCAAAGGTTAGTAAATAAATCATTTGCTAGTTAAATTGGCAGAAATATGGAAGAGGAAAACACACAGGAAGACATATCATCAGTAAAAGAGCCTGCCCTTAAGATATTGAAAACTGGGAAGAAAGACAAGGGCCACCACGACTAAGTTATATGAATTCAGCTTGATCCGGATCAACTAAATGCTCTATTAGCTATGGATCCTCCTCGAAGCACTAAATAAGTTCAAAGACTAACCGGATGTTTGGCTACGTTAAATAGATTTATTTCAATATCATCTGACAAGTGTGCTTAATTTTTCCAAGTATTGAGAAATGCTAAAAACTTAAATTGGTCTCCACAATATGAACACGCTTTCCTTGAAATAAAAAAGCATTTATCTTCGGCTAAGACGCTGTTCGAACTTATTCATGGGGAGAGACTCTCTCTCTCTCTCTCTATATATATATATATATATATATATATATATATATATATATATATATATATATATATAGCTGTATCAGAGTATGCAGTAAGTGTTGTGCTAGTACGAGAGGTGGATAATTACCCTCGTCCGGTTTATTATGTTAGCAAAAGTATGTCGGATGCTGAAAAGAGATATTTGAAGTTAGAAAATTTGGCATTGGCAATAACAGCTAGAAAAATGAGACCATACTTTCAAGCACATTTGATTGTTGTTCGAACATATTTTCTTTTGAAGAATGTTCTCCAAAAGGCTGATATATCAAGCAGGATGACCAAGTGGTCAGTTGAGCTAGGTGATTTTGATATTGATTTTGCGACCCGAACTGCAGTCAAGACTCAATCAATGGCTGATTTCTTAGTTGAATTTCATACTGATAGGCCTTATGGGAAAATGCGAGAAAACCAACCTAAAAAAGAATGGGTAGGCGAACTGATGGTGGATCTAATACCATGGGATGTGGGGCCGGAATTTGTTTAACTTCTCCTTATGGTGATACTATATATCAAGTTATATGTTTGTTTTTCAAGCCTCAAAAAATGAATCTGCATATGAAGCAGCTATAGTCGGACTTAGACTAACCATTATATGTGGAGCAAAAAGAGTCCAATTGATGAGTGACTCCCAGCTACTTATTAATCATGCTTAGGGGAAGTCAGAAGCAAAGAATGAACAATTGATAAAATATTTGCTCATATTGAGAGAAGTTGTTGCAAGATTCAAAGATATCCGATACGCACATGTCCCTAGATCGGAGAATATTGTGGCTGATTCTCTAGCGACCATAGCTTATTCTGAATCCTACCCATGGATTATGATGCTAGAGAGTCCATCGATAGATTCAAGCCAAAAAATGGTAAAAAGATTGAAGAAAGTATGAGTATATTTTTCATATAACCCAAATATTGGAGGTATGATATTTTTCAATTTATTTCCGATGAGATTTTAACTTCGGATAAAGCCCTAACTAAGAAAATTAAATATAAGGCTCGTGGTTTTCTAGTATTAAGAGAAGTTCTTTATAAGAAATCATTTAGCAGACCTCTATTGCGTTGCTTATGATTTGAAGAATCCCAAAATATTCTATCTGAACTACACGATGGATAAGGCTCTGCACGTTATGGCTATAAGGCCTTAACCAGAAGAGTCTTGTTAGCATGGTTCTACTGGGCAACAATAATGGCAGATGCCAAAGATATGGTCAAGATGTGTGATCCTTGCCAGAGATGTGGAAATAAAATCCATGTACCATCAGTTCCTATGGAGTCCATATCCGAACCAATACCTTTTGATAGGTGGGGTTTGGACATGGTTGAACCTCTTCTCATGACATCCGGAGGATATCAAACGATAATAGTGACAATTGACTATTTCTCTAAATGGATAGAAGCAGCTCCCTTAGTTGGAACCACTTCTAAGGCGGTTATAAAATTCATTATGTCGAACATATGTTGCAAATTTGGAGTTCCCCGGAAAATCACTATAGATTATGGAGATGTTTTGCACTTCTAGAGGCATTCAACACGGTTTTTCTTCTCCTTTCCACTCTCAGACTAGTGGGAAATTTGAAGTTTCTAATCGAATGATCTTATCGGGATTAAAGAATAATTTGGAGGGTGCTGCAATAAAATAGCCAAGTTATTTGCAAGAGGTATTGTGGGCTTACCGAACTACTCCCCGTTCTGCTACACAAGAATCCTTTTTTGCCTTTGTTTATGGAATGGATGCAATCATACCCATAGAAGCTACTTTACCATCTTTCAGGATCCAAAACTATTCCAAACAGGCAACTGATATGGCAGTTAAGAATCAGTTGGATGTGATTGAAGAGAAAAGAGTTAAAGAATATTTAAGAACAACACACTATGAGGGTTTAATGAGAAGCATATTTGCACATAAGGTTAAAAGAAGATATTTTCAATTGAGAGACAAAGTATTAGGAAAGGTCTTTTTGCATACTAAAGAAAAGCAGTTTGGAAAGATGACTCCGAACTGGAGGGTCCCTATGTGGTATGTGAAAAAGTCAAGCCAGGGACATATAAATTTCAAAACAAAGAGAGCAGAGTATTGAAGCATCCATGGAACATTGAACAACTCATGTTATATTTTGAATAAAACTTTCTTGTAAATATTTAACTTCTCATATCTCAGTGTAAATATTAAGGGGTGCATACTCTTTCCTACGTTGGTGGCGCGGGGAGGTTTTAATGAGGTGTCCGGGTTTTTAATAACATCTTACGCCTTCTTCAAACTTCTTGTGAGTAGTATGAGGAGATCAGATACATTAAATACTTATTAAACACCCTGGCTCTCAAATGAAGTATCTTTGAGTTGATCGGATTTACTAAACACTTGATCAAATTTATTTAACACTCGTGATTGGAGTTATTCAACACTTATTAAACAAGTCTGAAATATTAAAAACCACTTAAAACGTTGGCTATAAGAGAACAATGGAGTTCGTACAAAAGAAATATTTGATATTTAACTTAATCGGAATAAGTCCGACCAACAATCCAGAAAATTCCTTGTCCATCCAAGGACATTCAAATCAGTGGTGCGATCGACATTCAAATTCTGATTTTAGGTGGTAAGAGTGTCAATGCTTGAAATTTGTTCCATGACTTGCCTCTCTAAGTCAAATATTGGCCTAATAAAGCCCAAAACTGCATGGCCCAAAGTGTTTTGTTCGGCTGAAACCTCAAAGGATTCACTATTATAAATAACAGCGTTAGGAATAATGGACTGAGGAAAGGATCTGAAGTCATCCATGTCCAGGTCCCTGAAGTTAAAATTGCAAAACTCATCAAGAGTAACATCTCCCTCGATAGATGGATGATTAATCACATGATGCCTTGGTGAATAAGGATCAGCAGATGCCTCTTCTTTTGAAGGAGCATCCTGTGGCAGTGTAGGATTATCAACCGAAGGCTAGAGAATAACCTCTAACCCTAGGTTGCTCTTGTTTTTCTTCTTTGCTCTTCGGTCACCACCCTATTTTAGCCTTTTATGACACATTTTCTTGACCTGAAGAGATTGATCTGCTTCCCTAGCTTCCCTAACAGTTGTAGCCACAATCTTCAATAAAACAGAATTTATCCCCTCATAATTCTCCGAACCGGCCGCTTTGGGGTTCTGGGGAGGTGGGTCGGTTCCAGTCTTTTTCTTTTTCTTCTTAATTTTGTCCAAATGACTAGGAACTTTACTCTGGAGCTTGTAATTACAACTTGCCATCTTTTACCTCTGTCATCTTCAATATCACATCTGGTGGAAGAAGAGTAGTCAACTGTTCCCATGTCAGCTCTCTGCTTCCGGTGGAGTTCCAAAGATGGGATTTCAACATGTTTCCCGAAGTGAAACAGTTGTGGAAACCAAGCCTCCATGTTTCCGATGCCCATTGGTTTAATTTTGAAAGGGTAGGCTTTCCAGCCTCTAAATGCTCAGGAAACATCTTTGAAAGCATCGCAAGATGACACAATAGTCAGTTTGGTCTAGATGTTAGAAAGATAAATGTAACTAAAATGATAAATGTTACCTGAGCTCCTCCAATACCTAGTCAGCAGACTCAGATTTATTTTGTAGTTGATCTTTTTTCCATTCTCCCAGGCTTCACCGATGAACATGAATTGGGCCCTCCATGGTTTCTCAGCCTCCAGCAGGTCAATCACCACCTTGTAATCATTCCCCATGTTATAGTGATAAAATGGTATCTAGTGGTTCCTGCATAAACCAGCAACAACAGCAAATTTCTCCATAGGCAATGGAATTTTAGATATCCGAGAAGAAATGATGTTGGCTAAAAGGGTGTACCACGCATTCAGACTTAGCGGAATAGGGCAAATCTTAATCAACTGGAAGTACCGAACTACTTCTAGGTCCAAGGGGAAACGAAGTCCCCAATTTAGTACTTCGGTGTATACCATCAGTTCATTGACTTTGTAGTCTAGAGAAGTCTCCGGGTGGACTGGAATCCTTAGTTTGATTGACTAAGGGAAGCCCCACCTTACCCGTATCCAGTCTAGTTCAGCAGTATGTATGTACACATAATTAATTTTATGAAGGGCCAACAAATATTCCGCGTTCACCTTGCGAAGATTTGGCCCAACTTTCCCTTCTAAAAACTCTAGGAGTGTTTTAGTGTTAGCCATCCTTGCCTTTCCTCTTCTGGACCGAATTGGTGTAGGATTCTTATTTTGTCCGGACGTTTCCATTGGGGTATCCTCCCCACTATCATCCATGGATTCCTCCATTATATTTGATGGTTGATCTGTTGGCTTAGCATAAGTGGCCTCTTTTTCAACTTGAGTGACCTCTTCAAAGATGAACATGTTGTCCGGATTAAGTGGGGATGGGGCAGTAGGTTTTAAGGCATCCGAACTTACATTTTTGGATGAGGAAGGGTTGCTTTTAGATTTAGAAAGTCGGGTGACTCTTCAGGGCGTGATTTCTTCTGTGTCTGATCCCATTGTTATGAAGGATGATGGCTTCCTAACACTAGAGACGGTTTTTCTCTTAGGAGAAGAATCTAGAGACGCTTGAACTGAGGGTTCAGATTCTAAAGTAGACAAGGTAGGATTGAAAGAGGGTTTTCGTGATACCGATGTTCGAGATGATGATGTGCTCTTCTTAGGTTATGGAACTGCTGGGCTAGCTACTCCACCATGAGAAACGGGGAGTTCGGCTGCGATTCTTGCCTCCTTTTTTGCTTCTTTACTATCTCTCTTTAGGTCTGACAGGTTCAACCAACCTCCTTTAATCAAAGTTTTTCTAGCATTGAACATATAACCTCTTAAAGACAAAGGAAAATTAAAATCTCAAGTGTTTTCTCTCAAAAAAAAAGATTTATGGTTATAAAAAATGATATAGTGAAACAATTATAATATAAGGCCCATGTGTCAAAGAAATAATATAAATACCCCAACAAACTTCATTTAATAGGTTGGACTTTTTCTAGAAAACATTAAATACAAACACACACCTCTTTTATCTTACTACTCACTATCCAAAAATTAAGATCCAACTTACAAACTTCCCAAAATACCATTTAATCAGAAAATATCCTCACCAAAGTAAAACGACATAGTTGGGTACTCAATAATGGGTTGCGTTAAACCTGTTTTTGAATTGGAAAGGGAAGTCAAGTCCGTAAGATGAATCATTTATTCTCTTCAAGAGGAGAACAAAAAACTGTAAAGTTCCATTGAAGAAGAAAAAACTGTAAAGTTCTATTGAAGAAGAAAAAACTAAGGCTAATAAGGTAATTGAAGATGCTGACATGCTCAAAAAAAGATAGAAACTGTCAAAGAAGAGGTGGTTAAGGCTAAAGAAGATTTGGAGACACTGCGGTCATCCAGTTCCAATAGGATCACTTCATTGGAAAACCAACAAAAAACAGATAAAGAACTATGGATTGGATTTTGGGCGAAAAAGAAACTCTTGAGACTTCCAAGAAAGAGTTAGAAAAATAAATCAAGTCCTTGAAAGCTAGTCTACCTAGGAATAAAAGAATGTTGTCCAATCATATGCTGAGGGCACCATAGAGTAGCTAGAGAAAAGGGACGCCTCAATCAAATTAGACATGGTCCTAGCATTTCATTCAAACTTTTCAACACTGACCCTTGGTTCTTTGTTGGGATGGGTTCCAGAGAAGTTTTTTCCCCCGATATATCTTTGACAGATGATATGAATGCTTCTAATGAGTCTTTGGACGATGACTCTTGATGAACTCAGAAAATCCTTAGTGTAACCCAGAAGCGGAAATGTTCGTGGGAGAGGATCGTAATAGAGAATATTCATATGAAGTGATAGTGAATAATTAAATCATTGTTTGGTAGAAAGGAAGAGAGACAAAAGGAATAAATGTAGCAATAATTGACTAACCATTGACCCTTTTCCAAAAAAGGGAATGTCCTTTATATAGTAAATGAGGTAGGTAGTAAAATTATATAATTACCACCACTAAAGTGGATTTCTCACCCTATTATTTGACTATTTACAAACAAGTTCTTGGGGCATATCATTTGACCCCTCTTCATCTTATGTTTGCTTTACTTTGGTCTTTAACCACTAAATATACAAGCCTAGGCCTTTTCCTTGATATGAATTGCATAGTGATCACCTACACTTTCCTCCCCTTATCAGTAGCCCCCCAATCCATGCGTAGATGTCTGGGTGTGGATTGCAGTTGCTTTTTGACCTTGGTCGAATCAGATGTCTTTTCCCGTTAGTATTTGTCTAATCGGATCGAAAACCTTATCTTTTCAGTGATCGTCTACTCGGGCCGGAAACCTTAGCTTTTCAGTGATCGTCTACTCAGGTCGGAACCTTTTCCTTGCCAGTGATTGCCTACTCTGATCGGATGTCTTTTATAATGATGGCCTCATGTGTAGTCATGATGACCTCACCTAAACAACCATTTCCATTAGGCTCGCGTGCTCTTGCTTCATAGTTATCGAGTCAAAGATTTTTTAGACGGCGGAGTAACATCTGGCCACGTGTCACGCTTTTACCCAACTTGCCAACACGTCTTTCGAAGTGGTTCGTGATACGGTAGCATGTCAAAAGCCCTATATTCTTTACCCTTTCACCTCCTGTTTCTTTTATTATAAATACTTACTTCTTTCTCTTAGTATAGGTTTCACATTTTCGATTTCTACTTATCTTTGATTCGAGAGCATTTGTCTAAGAGAGAGAAAGTGTCAAAATCAACTTCCCATTGTGAATTTACATGCCTGAAGAGTTCATCAACCTTGAATGGTATAAGTTTTGGAGGTGGTTTAATATTTCCAACCGAATCGCTGCTTGTAGACCCCCTAGTACAAGAGATTATCCCTCGCCTGCATAAATTTGGGAGTCAAACTTTCATGATAACTGGTCCCATATCCGCGAACGTTCCCTCAATCTTACTAATTTATCCCCCGGTCAAGCTCCTCCTCGTGGTAGCGGGGTTGACCCTTTAACGTCTGCAACTCCATCTGAATTCCCTTCTAGCCCTTCTCCCTTCATAGTCATGGGTGACGAAAGAGGAAGACCGAATGGAAAGAATACGAAGGAAAGTGTTAAAAGGAAAAGGTCTTTCGACCCGGCGACAAAGTCTGTTCGAACGAGGATTTCTTTTTCAACTGCAACTCCCCAAGTAACTCTACATAGGTCGCCGCAAACGACTCCAGAAGTGAGTCCTAGGAGACCTTCAACGAGGGGAGTCTGATACGAGCTAGTTTTAACATCCATCCCTGAACTTCGGGAAATGAATCTGGTTAATGAGCCCGATGACGATCAAGAGCGACCTGATATGGTGGTGGTCAAAGCGCAGCCTTTACAAGAAGTTCCTGCTACCATTCCTCCCCCCGGACTATCCGAGTCGAGTCAAGGTGCTTCCTCTCCTCCCCCGGAGCCTACCACTGGTCCGCCCCCTCAAAGCGGTAAAAATTCCTTAGTGAAAAAAGATAAGAAGAAGAAGAAACACACAATAGATTTTCCCTCGAACATAGAGGATATTCTAGGCGGTAACCTTCACGGCATCGAGTCTAAGCATCTTCTTGCGCTGTACAGAGTGAAGTACAAGTATTTTAATCCGCTGGAGGAAGTCAAGCTAAGAGACCGCTGGGGGATTCCGGATAATATCACAATTAGGTTCCCCACCGTCGGAGAGACTCCATTGTCTGCTCGGAACAATGAGTTAGTCCTTTATACCGAGCTAAAAAAACTATGGTTTTCGTTTGCCCCTTGACCCTGCTCTAGTCGAGTACTTTCACCTGATCGGATTGTGTCCCTCTCAAGCTGGTGCTAACATGTAGTACACGCTTATGGCTTGTATCATGGCCTCCAGGCTCTCTGAGATTGCCTTTACCATGGAGCAGCTTGTCTCCATCTCAGGTGTGGCTAAAAATTCCCACTACCCATTCTACTCTCTTGGTTTTTCCAGACAGTTCAAAGTAATTAAAGATTTCTTAGAGGTTGACAAGAAGTGGAACCAAAAATTTATCTTCATATCCGGATTGTGGGAGACTGGCTTCGAAGACTCCAAGGACCTTCCGCATCGGCTAACACTAAAATGGTCCGGGCAGGGTAAGTATTCTTGTCTGTTCTTCTATCTTACTTGTCATAGTCGGATGATTCTAATACTTCTCTTTTACAGCCATGAAAGGGATTGCTAAACCCTTTAAGCGTCATGCCAAAGTGACCAAAGATATTTTTAAGAAGTTAGGTGCTTGGGCAGGTGAGCATTGGGACCACAAGTTTGATCAGAGCTTTATTCCGATGAACTTCGTCAAAAGTAACCTCTGGAGGTGCGACCTAAGTGAGAAAAAGTCCATATCCAAGCTTATGGTGCCTCCTCTGAATGATGACATCCTCAGATGCTTAGAGTGTTTAGACAACTCCGCCTACCTTCCCACTTGTGCTCGGGTTCTGAGCCATCAAGATGCAGAAAAAACCGAGGAGGGCAAAAAAGAGACCAAAGAGGATGCTGAATAAGAGGGTGATGCTCCCGAAGAGCAAGGAGTTGGCGCTCAAGAGGTTCTCAAAATGAGGCTCAGAGCGGTCCCCAAGGTGAGATGCGGGATGGTCCTCTAGAAAATGTTCAGGGTGACCCCCAAGATGAAATTCAAGTGGGCCCCAAGAAGATGAAAGGTCACCAGAAATACAACAAGAGGTCCCAGCAGACCCTCGGACTGTTTCTAAAACCCAACCCCAGGAAAACAGATTGAAAGAAGTTGACCACACCGTTGAGGTGAGGCCACGTGGTCAGGCTGGTGCTGTGAGGCCAAGAAGACTTAATGTTGAAGAAAAACATAAAAATATGGTTGAAAGTGGTGGACAGAGTGAAAATAGAATCTGTCTAAGCTTACCTCCAGTAAAGAAAGTTATAGTGGTTGACTCGGACTCCGGGAGGGGGGGGGGGAATTCGTTCTTCAGCAAAAGCAACCACAAGAAGTGAACTCTAAGGAAGGACCCTCTCCTGCATCGACTTACTTTGATGTTTACGAGAATGACTACATTGCAAACGAGTTAAACAAACTGCTTCGCGCTGCTGTCCTCCTTGAACGCAAAGCCAACACCAAAGACCGTTATAAAAGTGAAGTCCTTAAAAAAGGGCTGAAGTGAAGACATTGACCTCCGAGGTGGTTGAGTTGCAGAGAAAGGTAAAATATTTAACAGAAGAGCTTGCCCAACAATCAGAGATATCTTCCCAAGTAGAGACCTTGACGTCTGAGGCGGCTGAGTTGAAAAAGAAAGTGAAGGAGCTGACCGATGAGCTTACCAAGACAACAAAAGTGTCCACCCGACTAAAGGAGGTTGAGGGAAAACTTTCTAAAGAGAAGAAGACTTCTGAAGATCATTTAGCTGCTATTTCTTCACTTGAAACAGAACTTTCTGAGGAGAAGAAGAAATTCAACGATGAACGAGAAATGTTTATTATTAAAGATGCCGAACGCGACACGTTGGTGGATGGCCTCACTGAGTCTTGTGCCAAACCCAAGGTATACTTTAAGAATGCAGTAGAAGACATCGAGAAGTTATACAATTTTCCTCTTGCTGTGAGGGCTTATGATGGGACAATTTTTATGTGATGCTTACACTAAAACATTTCTTCCCTGACTCAGTTTATCTTACATTTATTTACTTATGATTCAAAGATGAGTTATTTTGTCCAAACTTTTTTGGAGTGTGTTGTGAGTTCAAAAAGATGAACTTTATTGTCTAAGTATTTTTGGAGTATGTTTTGAGTCCAAAAAGATAAACTTTCTTGTCCAAAACTTTTTGGAGTATGTTTTGAGTCCAAAAAGATGAACTTTCTTGTCCAAACTTTTTTGGAGTATGTTTTGAGTTAAAAAAGATGAACTTTCGGTGACTCGTTTTAAGAAGGCAATGGAATTAAATATATTAGTCGGCTATTATGCACCTCATTAAAACCTTCTTGCGCCACCAGGGTAGGAAAGAGTATGCCACCGATACTTACATAAACTGATAAAGAAAATATTTACATGTCCCACATTCACTCTAAGTAGACTTTGAGGTGCTCAATGTTCCAAGGGTGGGGAAGATCTCTCCCTTCTTTATCCTTTAGCCAGTATATCCCAGGTTTTACCTTCTTTGTTACCGATTATAATATACCAATTTGGAGCTAGCTCCAAGTCTCTTTTCTTTTGTATGAATGAAGACTTTTCTTAGAACTTTGTCCAAAACCTCGAATTTTCTTCTTCTATCTTTTGATGCGTACCGGCTCCTCATTAGAGTCTGATAGTGTAAAGAGTTTAATTGTGTCATTCTTCTCTTTTATTCTATTAGATCCAGCTCGGTATGTTTCCCTTTATCATTTCCCTTCTCAGAATAATCACTTAGCCTGTAAGATGGGAACATGGTTTTTCGATGGTACTACTGCGTCCATTCCATAAACAAGTGCGAAGGACGACTCATGCGTTGCGGTCCGATGAGTAGTTCTGTAAACCCATAATACTTATTGTAGGTAGTCCGACCATTTCCCAAATTTACCCTCTAGATTATTCCTCATGTCATCTAAAATTGTCCGATTGGTTACTTTGACCTGACTATTCACTTGAGGGTGGAAGGGTGCTGAGAAAGACTATTGTATTCCTTTGGAAGCACAAAAATCTCTCATTTCGTTGTTATCGAACTACGGGTCAGTGTCCATCGTAATCTTCCTTGGTACACCAAAACGAAAGCAAATGTTGGAAATGATAAATTTGATCACATCTTTCGCTCTTGTTCCTACTAACGGTTCAGCCTCTACCCATTTAGAGAAGTAATCCACAGCGACGATGATCGTTTGGCGCCCTCCTGAGGCCATCGAAAGTGGCCGACAAGGTCGATTCCCCATCGATCGAAAGGCAAAGACTCTGATATTGATTCGAGGGGAACCCCGGGCATATGGATTGAGTTAGCAAATTGCTAGCAAGTATCGCATTTCTGTACCAATTCCTTTGCATCCGCTGAGATGGTCGGCCAATAATAACCAGCTAGAAGAACCCTTCGTATAAATATTTTGTACCCACAGTGTGCGGATCCTTCCCCATCGTGCAGCTCTGAAATTATCAATTGTGACTCATCCTTCCCTAAACAACGAAGTAAAGGTCGGCTTAAAGATTTCTTATACAGTACATCACCGAGTACCACGTATCCATATGCCTTGAACGTATTCTTTTGGCCATTACGTTGTCAACTAGCAATATGTCATGGACTAAAACCTCTTGTATCTCACTTCTTCAATCTTTCACTAGAGCTGTGGAAATTTTGAAAGCTTCGAGGCCTACTTCAACCAACTCGGACCCCTTAATGTTGACGGACCATCCTAGGTAACTATCCATGGGTGTTCATCTAAATAAGATGCCTTAGCCAAAGAATCATGCACTGAATTCCCTGTCCTATGAACATGTTTGAACTTGACGTTCTCAAACTCTGAGGTTAAAGTTTTCAAAACCCCCAAATACTTCACTCAATGATATTTTCTTGCTTCTGACAGTCCCAAAGTATGGTTCACCAAGAGTTGGGAATCACTTATCAACTTGGCTCGTTTGGCTCCCAAATTTTTGCAAGTCTTAATCCAGCCAAAGCCGCTTCATATTCTGCTTCATCGTTTGATGCTTGGAATCCGAGTCGAATGGCTTGGTACATCGCAATACCTTCCAGGGAAGTCAATTGAACTCCTGCACTACAGTTATATGAGCTTGATCCCCCATCGGTTTGGACTACCCATTTCTAGGGCAGACTTTTCTTCATCCATATCCATGTCACCCTGATTAAAATGGAATTCAACCAAGCAATCAGCTAGTGCTTGTGCTTTGATGGTGCTTCGTGGTTAAAATTAAATATCAAAGTCTCCAAGCTCTACCGACCATTTTGTCATTCTTCCCGACACATCGGGCCTTTGCATCAAGTTCTTCAAGGGAAAAGATGTTCGTACCACAACCGAATGAGCCTGGAAGTAAGGCTTCATTTTTCGCGCGGAAGTTATTAGGGAAAGTGCTAACTTTTCTAATTTGAGGTACCGCTTTTCCGCATCCAAAAGAATCTTACTCACATAGTAGATCGACCTCGGGACATTCGCTTCTTCTCGGATTAAGACCGCGCTGACCGCGGAATCGGACACTGCTAGATAAATGAACAACTTCTCCCCCGGATGTGGCTTTTTCAAGATTTCCGGGGATGAAAGATCTTGTTTGATTTGATTAAAGGCGTCTGAGCACTCTTGCGTCCAATCAAAACAGTTTGTTTTTCTCGGTACCTGGAAGAAAGGGGCGCATATATCTGATGACCTTGATATGAATCTGTTTAATGCAGCCAGCCTTCCAGTCAGAATTTGCACCTCTTTGATCGTTCTTGGTGGATCCATGGTACACAAAGCATTTAGCTGCACCGGATCAGCTTTGATACCGTGTTCACTGACTATGTAGCCTCAGAATTTCCGGATCTTACCCCGAATGTACACTTTTTTGGGTTCAACTTTCAAAATTTATCTTGGCCAAATTGGTAAAGGTTTCTTCCAAGTCAGCTAAGTGATCCTCATCTCTGAGGCTTTTAACTGACATGTCATCGATATAAACGTCCACATTTCTACCAATCTGACTCTCAAAAGATTTGTTTACTAAGCGCTGATATGTTGCCCCAGCGTTCTTTAGTCGAACGACATCACCTTGTAGCAGTGTAGACCCCTTCAGGTAATGAAAGTTGTGCTCTCTTGATCCCTTAGGTCTATCTGGATTTGATTGTACCCAACGTACGCATCTATAAAGGACAGTAAACAATTTTCGGATGTCGAGTCAACCAATTGATCTATTCTGGGGACCGAGAAATGATCTTTAGGGCAAGCCCTGTTCAGATCAGTAAAGTCTACACACATCCGCCACTTGCCATTTTTCTTCTTTACTAAGACTAGGTTGGCCATCCACAAAGGGTATTGTGATTCACGGATGTGGCCCACTTTTGTCAAACGTTCCACCTCTGCCATTATCCCTTCAATTTCTCTTGAGAAAAAGTTCTTCTCTTTTGAATGATGAGACGAACACTGTTCTGTATAGCTAACCTGTGACAGATGATATATGCTGGGACCCCTGGGACATCTTCTGTACACCAAGAAAACAAATGCAATTTGGTAGAAAGAAATTTGAATAAACTTTCTCTTACCTCTTGAGATAGTCTTGTTCCAATCTTGAGACTTTTACCGGGGCAAAAAACATGATCCTCAAAGCCTTCATCAGTGACCATGAACCCAGGGGACTCCCTCAGATCGTCAAAAGGATCGGAATATGCGGGAGACCCCTCTTATTGCTATTCTTTTTTCAGTCTTACCGCTTTCACCTGCTTGGGGGCCAGTGCCGCTTTGTAGCATTCCCTGGCCATCTTTTGACTACTTCTTACCGTTCCCACATTGTTGCCCACCACATATTTCAAACACTGATGAACACTGGACGGTACAATATGCATCTTAGACAACCATGACCTTCTGAAGATAGCATTGTATGACGTGGGGGAATCTACTGTGGCTATCTCCTTGACTGGCCTTCTGCCCAACTTTACCATTCCCTCGAATTCTCCGACTACGTCTACGGTCGCACCGATGAATCTCACTATCGTTCAGTCAGATCGCAGGATTGTTGGTGGGTTTGTTATCTGGTTGTAGGTTGACATAAACATTATATTAGTAGAGCTCCCTTTATCAATCAAAAAATTTCTTATCTCATTTCCCGCTATCTCTGCTCCGATCACCATTACGTCCTCATTCGAACCGGCTACATCTCTTATGTCATCATACTTGAAGCATAAAATTGGTGATTGGTTTCTGTATATGTGTGATGAGGCTCATGCTTCTAACTGTGTAGCCAGACTCACAATGTGCCTCTTTCGATAATATTTTGATATACCTGCTACTGTATCCCCACCGAAGATGGTTACTGATTCAAAAAACGCGCATAATTCACTAACCTTTTCTCTAGCTATCGGTTCTTCCACCATGTTCACACTATTTCTTCCCAACTTTGGATCAAAGTACTCTGCAGCTATATCGAATGCATCAATAAATTCTTCGTCAACCGCTTCAGATATCATCATGATGCCCTCTTGTTTTGGAGCAGCTTCTTGCTTTGGTGCAACCGTGGTATTCTTTTTAAAACATCAACTAAATTTCCATTCTCTATCAGATATTGGACTTCTTTCTTTAATGCCACATAATATTTCGTGTGATGCCCGATATCGTCATAAAACTAAAAGTACTTATTCTTCCTATGCTCCATCGGAGTCTGCAATGGGAAAGGCTTGCGAAAATGCACATTTTCACTTGCCTTCTCAAAAATGGTTGACACACACTCAGTCAACTCAGCATAATGAGTTGGTCGGACCCACGTATTGGACACGGGTCTAACATATTGCTGAGTTGCTTGTCATGTCGGTACGTATTGCTGGTTTTGTACTGCCCGCTGAGGAGTTTGGTTCGTTGCTTGTACTTGGGCTCGTGGTCGGACAGTTGTAGGCGGTTGTGAAGCTTATGGTTGGACATTCATCGTCGTTGTATTGGCCCTTACTAAGATCGGATCCTGATAGAATTGAGACATGGAATCTATCTCTGAGGCCCTAGTTTCTTCAACTAAGATCATTTTCTCTGTCTGATCCAACAGTGCTCTGAATGTCATGGCCTGTGTCTCCGCGATATTCTCTTTCATTACCCCCGGAAGAAGACCCATTCGGAAATCAGCCAATGTTACCTTGTCTTCACAAAATTCCATGTCCGTATTGACCTGAATGAAGCATTTTGTGTACTCTTTCAAGCTTTCTCCAACTTTTTATCTACAATAAATGATGGTATCCCCGTTTCCGCAAATTTTCTTGCTTCCGATGAAGTGTTGTTGGAACATACTCCAAAATATGTCAAAGTTCTTTATGCACCCTTGGGGTAGACGATTATACCGTTTGGACGCAGCGTTCTTAAAGGTTTGGGAGAATTCCCTACAAAACAACTTATCATCATCGTAATTGATCATAAAGTTCTTGAACTGCTCAATGTGGTTGTCTGGATCCTGAGTCCCGTCGAAATTTTCCAGCTTGGAAATATCAAACCACTTGGGAAGATGTCCGGAGAAGATCTCTAGGGAGAGATGGGATGACCTCCAGTTATGTCCGATTTTGTAAACGCTCCCCCAAACCATCATTGGTTGTCATATACAATCTTTCTTGAGTCGGAGAAGTAAACTGATTACTGACTCGGTAATCTTGATGATAACTATCGGGCTGAGGCTATCTCCGAGTAGTGACATGTTCGACTCGAACATTTCATGTCTTATCCTGCTCATCGGAGTATATTTTTCTTTTACCAAGATCATATCTCTTTCTTGACTCCTTCTTTCTCTAACTAGTCTGATGGGCGTGCTTGCGCGTCTTCAAATATTTTTTCCAACGATCTGCTTTGTATCTGGTATCAGCGTCCAAAGATTAAAATTCATCAGATCCCAATGAGGTATATTCACTGGACTCCGACGGTTTGTATCTTTGTTCCGATCTGGCTCGCCTTTTTGAATGTCGATGGCTCCTCCTTCGTTGTCTTTCTCCAGGTTTGAATGATATCTTGGATCTGATCAGCCTCGATTCTCTCTTGTATGACCTCAGATCTGACCTTCCTAGAACTCACTATGGTTTTCCTTTCAGCATTCAACCTTTTGATATATTCTAACAGTTCTTTACGTTTGGAGACCAAGACTGACTCCTCAATTAGCTCATTGGCATATCGGTTCGGGCCGTTGCCTTCGTTTGTGACTTGTTGTTTCATCAGATGATCACCAGACTAAACACCAATCAGATCCCTGGTCGAATTGACCTCGATCTCTCCTTTTTAAAGTATAGTTTTCAAGGTTTTGAAAATTAATTCTGGGTACCACTCGGTTTTCATAGACGGTGCCACTGATGAACTCAAAAAATCCTTAGTGTAGCTTAGAAGCGGAAATGTTCGTGGGAGAAGATCGGACTAGAGAATATTTGTATGAAGTGACAGTAAATAATTAAATCACTGTTTGGTAGAAAGGGAGAGAGACAAAAGGAATAAATGTAGCAATAACTGACTAATCGTTGACCCTTTTCCCAGAAAGAGAATGTCCTTTATGTAGTAAATGAGGTAGGTAGTAAAATTACATAATTATCACCACTAAAGTGGAGTTCTCATCCTATTATTTGACTATCTACAGACAAGTTTTTGGGGCATATCATTTGATCCTTCTACATCTTATGTTTGCTTTACTTTGGTCATTAACCACTAAATATACAAGCCTAGGCCTTTTCCTTGGTATGAATTGCATAATGATCACCTATATTTTCCTCGCTTTATCAAATCTGATGGAAATGATGGGATGGATTCTGAAAAAGGGAGTTTATATGAAAGAGAGGAAAAGACTGACGACAATGGTCCCAAGTCTTTTGTTGTTTTTTTAACTCGGCTTAAGTCCTTGTTATAAGACATTTTTGTCGTGGTAGATCTGAAGTTTTTTTGGATAAGTCTTTAGTAAAGCCAAAATATTTTGTTGTTTTTGGAACTCGGGTTAAGTCCTCATGGTTTTTGAGGCATTTTGTACCGGCTATCCTCTTATTACTCTTACTTTATTTTCTCATGTATATGCTCCTATTTTTATTCATTAGTTTACTCCATTCAAAAGTAAACATAATCAATAAACAAGTCATTCGAAAGCAAACCACTCGAAGGTATATAAAAATTCAAACACAAACCATTCGAAGGTAATCCATTCGAAGGTATACATAATTTTAAACATAAACCATTCGAAGTTATACATAATTTTAAACTCAAACCATCCGAAGCTATACATAAATTTAAACATAAACCATTCGAAGGTATACATAATTTTAAACACAAACCATTCGAACGTATATATAATTTTAAACACAAACCATTCAAATGTAATCCATTCAAAGGCATACACAATTACTGAAATACTTAGAAATGAAAGTTTTTAAGGCAAAAAGTGGTAAATTGATTATATGGGCACCTCGTTAAAACCTCTCTGAGCCACCAGGGTAGGAAAGAGTATGCTCCTTAATTATTTACATTAAAAAAGGTAAAGTAAATATTTACAAACTCTTACTCAAGGTATAATCTCAGATGCTCAACATTCCATCGATGTTTTAATGGACCCTCTTTATCAACTAGCCAATATGTTTCACTCTTGATTTTTTCCACCACTGTATAAGGGCCTTCTTAGTCTGGAGCTAACTCTCTGAACTTCCTATATTTGGTATGCATAAATAATTTTCTAAAACCCTTGTCCCATATCTCGAAATATCTTCTTCGTATTTTAGATGCATATCTACTTCTAATAAAACCATGGCAGTGAAAATTTCTCAGGTATGATTTAATTTTTTTTCTTCAATCATATCTAATTGAGCTCTTATTATAGCTTCCTCATCTTATTTCGAATAATTTTGAGCCATGAAAGAAGGAAGAATAACTTCTACTGGTGCAATTGCATTCATCCCATAAACTAGGGTAAATTGAGATTCATGTGTAGCAGTGTGAGAAGTAGTTCGGTTGGCACGTGGTACCTCTTGTAAGAAATTATACCATTTACCAGCCGCTCCTTCCAAACTGTTTTTGAGCCCCATCAATATGTTTCTCTTTGCTACCTCCACTTTCCCATTCTCTTGGGGATGAAAAGGTGAGGACAAATAATTGAATTCCTTTTGAGGAAAAAAAAATTCTCCATGTATCTATTATCAAACCGTGGACCGTTATTTGTAGTTATAAGTCTTGGAATTACAAACCTACAACATATATTGGAAATGATAAATTTTATTGGAGGTTGTTCAGGAGAGTGATGCAGCTTCTATCCACTTAGAGAAATAATCAATTGCCAAAATAATAGTTTGACATCCCCCCGAAGCCATTGGAAGCGGTCTAACCAAGTCAAGTCCCCATCTATCAAAGATAACTAATTTGAAAACTGAAAAAATATGGACTGCATTTCGATATCTTTGAAAATGGTCACATTTTTAACCAAATATTTGGAATCTGCCATAATAGATGGCCAGTAATAATATGCTACTAATAACCATCTAGTTAGGGCTTTATATCTCCAGTGAGCCGATCCTTCCCCATCATGTAATTCAGACAACAGTATTTGAGATCCATTGGATCTGAGGCAACATAGTAAGGGTTTACTAAAATATTTTTTATAGAGGACCCCGTCCAATACCAAGAAACCATGAGCTTTGAATTTTAATTTCTTGGCTACCATCTTGTCCTTAGGTAGGATCCCATCACTAATAAACTTTTGGATGTCATACCTCCAATCTTGGCGTATTGCGGATGATATATAGAAATTTTATTGTCAACTTCCATTTCAAGGGGCGTTGATATGGAAGGGAATTCTCGTATAAGAATCCAAGGGGTGCTTCTGAATACGCAATAGTAGCCAAAGAATCAGCCATTGAATTTTCCAATCTTGGCATATATTCGTACTTAGCATATTTAAAATCAACTGAAACTTCTCTTACTACCCATAAGTATTTTATCAATTGATCTTTCTTGGCTTCAGATTGTCCTTGGGCCTGATGCATGACTAATTATGAGTAAGTCATCAATCAAACTATTTTAGCATCACATATCTGAGCTAGCCTTAGACCGGCTATGACTGCTTCGTATTCTGCTTCATTGTTAGACGCCTTAAAACCAAAATGTATGGATTAGTGCATTAAATCTCCATGGGGAGAAAGTATACAGATCCCGACCCCACATCCTACCATAGGAGATCCACCATCAGTTTGAACTACCCATTCTTTAACAAGCTTGTCATCTTGAAATTCCTCACGAGGCTTTTCTTATTGGAATTCAACTACAAAATCAGCCACAGCTTGATCTTTGATTGCGGTTTGAGGAGCAAAACAAATACCATAATATCATAGATTGACAGACTACTTGGTAATCCGACCTGATATGTTTGAATTTTGTAACACATTCTTTAGAGGAAAAGAGGTTCAAACAGTAATCGAATGTGCTTGAAAATAAAGCCTCATTTTTTGGGCTACTATTACAAAGGCTAGAGCTAGCTTTTCCAACTTGAGGTACCTCTTCTCTGCATTCAATATACTTTTACTAACGTAGTAAACAGGGTGAGGATAGTTGTCTACCTCACGAACCAGTATAACACTTACTGCATAATCTGATACTACCAAATATATATAGAGTCTTTCACCTACCATGGGTTTGAACAAGTTTTTTGGTGAAGACAAATGCCGCTTGATATCAGTAAAATCTTTATCACAATTTGAGGACCAGTTGAGGTCTTTGGCATTCTTCAATACTTGGAAAACTGCATGCACTTATCCAATGAACTTGAAATAAACCTATATAAAGCTGCTAACCTCATGGTCAATATTTGAACTTTTTTTATATTCTGATGTGGATCCATGGCTAACAAAGTATTCAATTGGTCTGGGTCAGCCTGAATTCCCTTCTCAGTGATGATGTAGCCCAAATATTTACCGGATTGAACCCCAAATTTACATTTCTCATGATTCAATTTCAAATTAATAGCTTCCAAATTATAAAATATTTCTTGGAGATCAAGTATATGATCCTCCTCTTTTGGAATCTTCACCATCAGGTCGTCAACGTATACTTCCATATTTCATCCGATCTGACTGACAAAACCTTTATTGACCAATCACTGGTAAGTTTCCCCATCATTTTCAATAAAAAAAGGCACTATCTTATAACAATGAATCCCCATATTCGTGATGAATGTGGTGTGATATTGGCCGTTCACATCCATCTGAATATAATTATACCTAGAAAATACATCCATAAAAGACAACAACTTATTACCCGAAGTCAGCTGCTCTATTCGGGGAACTAGAAAAAGATCCTTAGGACAAGATATGTTGAGATCTGTAAAATCGATACACATTCGCCTGTTACCATTTTTATTTTTTACAAGCACGAGATTTGCAGTGTAAAGTGGATATTGGGATTCACGGATCTGTCCTACCTTAGTTAACATGTCCACTTCTTGAACTATTGCATCAAATTTTTATTTAAAAAAATCTCTCCTTATTTGTATTACTGGGCCTGCATCCAGAACAAACAGACAGCTTGTGGCAAATGATATCTGCTGGCACACCAGTCACATCCTCATTGAAGCAAGCAAATAAATTTAAATTTTTGGATATGAAGGCTAGACACTTATTTTTCAATTCTGATGATATTTTGGTTCCAAATTGGACGTTCTTCCCTTCTGCCAGACTACATATTTCAACATTTCTATTGGAATCATAACACTAGGAATCTCTCTTGGATCATCTATCTTGTTTGGATCTAAAGAGGACTTTAGTAATTGCTATTGTTTCTTGGTTATCATATTTTCCAGATATTTGGGAGCAAGAGCTGTAACATAACATTCTCTAGCCACTTTTTGGCTAATTCAAACCACTCATACTTGAGAGTCCCAACTGCATACTTCAAACATTGGTGAACCGTTGATGCAACATCGTGCATCCTTGATAACTATGAACTACCAAAACTTGCATTGTAGGAGGTCGGACAATCCACAACCACAAACAACACACTAACCATTTTCTTAAATGGTTTCTTACCTAACAAAGCTTCACCTTCGAATTCTCCAATGAACCCAAAAAAATTTCTAGTATATCCTACTATAGTTCTATTTGATTGTTGGATAACCGAATAATTCTTCATTCGTTTTTAAGTGGAAAGAAATAAAATATTTGCTGAACTACCTGTGTCAATGAAAAGACTTCGAATCTCAATACCTTCAATGGATTCCCCTATTACCACAACATATTCTTAAGGGCCTTCCACTCCTCTCAAATCATCTTCATCGAATACTATAAATGGAGCAGGACTCTGATAATATGGATGGAGATATTTCCTTCAAATTGTCTAGTCAAACTGACTACATGTCTCTTCCGATAAAAATTAGATGGAGCTGTCATTGTATCCCCTCCAAAAATAGTCAGTGATTCAAATTATGAGCCCAACTTATATACTTTTCTAGTACTTTCTGCTACCATATTGATTCGGTTTAGATCTAGATCAGGATCCAAGTACTCTGAATCCACATCGAACTGTTCAACATCACCATTGTACTTTCTTGTTTAGATACTTTGGTATTTTGCTTTCAGGTATTAGGCGATGCATTTTGAACCCTACTTGTACTAGGATGTGCCCTATTTCCTGGTTTCCTATTCCTCCCTTGTGACTTCACAAAAGTGTTGATTTCCAATTCTAAATTAAAGCTTGTATTTTTTGTTTCAAAGCAATACAGTCTCAAGTGTCATGCCCCATATCATTGTGGTATCTTGGAAAGCGTGTATTTTAATTTTTTTTTCTTGGAGTTTGAATAGGACTTGGCCTTTAGAATTGTACGACATTCTTAGTCTTTTCGTAGATAGTAGCCATATTTGAATTAATTCTGTAAAGTAATCACGTTGGATCCATTGATTTCCCCTTGGCCTTTATTGTTGACCCTGATTAGACTGAATCTATCTAGGTCTATGTCCGAAACCTAGGTTGATTATTAACTGTAACCTGTAATTGAGTACTAGCTTGTGGAACAGAAGTTGTAGGTGTAAACTTGGACTGATGAGGTTGGCTTGATTTCTTAGTTTCCTCAACCATAATCTGTTTTCCAACCTGATTCAAGAACCCAACCCAAGTATAAGCTTTCTTTCGAGTCACTGAATCAGCCAATTCTCTAGCCAACAGGCCTTGTCAAAATGAGGCTATTCCATATGTTCGAAACAATCAGCTAACCTATTTTTAGTATTTATGAAACGGTTGATGTAATTTTTAAGTGATTTATTCAGATATTGCGCACAGTGTATTATTATGTCATTAGTCCTTTTGAGTTTTTTGCTTCGTACCAATTGTCTTCGGAAAGCCATCTAGAATATATCAAAATTCTTGATCGACCTTTGAGGCAATCGGTTATACTATTTCAATCTACTACCTTTATACAATTGGGATACGGCTCCACATAACAACTTATCATCATCACTGAAGCTCATCATAATTTTTTTAAATTGTTCAAGATGATTGTCAAGGTCTTAAATTCCATCATACTTTTTTATTTTTGAACAATCAAATCATCTGGGAAAATGTCCAGACAAGATTTTTAAAGACAGTGGTGACTGCCTCCAATTCTACCCTTGGTTGAACATGTGATCTTCATTAGGGGTAATGAAAACACCAGGTTCGTACTAGACATCAAACTGATCACTTAGCAAATGATCTATACTATGATCGGTTAATCCCTTAACTTTCCCTTGATAAAAAATTACCTTTGCCCTTTCGATATCTCTTCTTTATCGATGAATCTTGTTTACCCGACTTTCATTGCTTTTTTAAAAGCCTCTTAAGTAGATCGTCTTTTTTCTTTTTACGTTCATGCTCACTACTTAAAGAGGAAGAATTTTTTTTTAAATCAGACTCATTTGTGGACCCATCAACAGAATCTGATGTACCTGTACAATTTTTAGCCTGATGTTCCTTCTTAGATTATTGGTGGGCTCTAAATAATTGATAATCTGAACCTTGCTTGAGGTTAATGCCCGACCAATCAGGCTTGAAGTGTTATATTAGATTATTTTTACATAAATACTTTTCAGCCTGCCTCTAGGCTTTGAGTGCCTCATTCTCAGCCTTGAGTTGATCAAGCTCCTCTTGCATTAAGAGTCTGTCCTCAGCATTGTGATTTATATGGGACATATTCACATGATCTTCATTACATTTGGCCCCCTCATTTTCTAAAAGGGGATCTATCTGCATATCTAGCTTCATGCTCCAAAGGACTTTGAAGGTGAAATAGGTTTTGAATATTGATATCCAGGCACCTTTCGCTCCTATAGTGGTCGTCAATCTGGCGATGATAAAATTTGACCATAGTGTATTTTAGGTAAGTGGTTAAATAAAGTATTAAATTTGTGATGTAGAGAAGAGAGATAATATAGGTGTTAGCATTAAGTATGTGGGGAGAGAAGAGTCAACCTTTTTAATGTTGTTTTTTTGTCAATTTATAGAAAATTTTAGGTCTATAGACCCATCGGATCGGGTCATAAATGTGGTTGAGCCTTATGAGCCCCCATGACCAATAACATTTAAAGTTGACATACGGCATAGTTAAGAAGCACTCAGCTTACATTGCATAGTTTTTCTTATACGTATAAAATGTCTTCTAAAGAAAAATTGATCCCACTATAAAAAACATTTGACCCTATCATGGGTAACTAGTGTTTCCATTACCATGTCAATATTCAATTTTTGAATCCTTCATAGCATGGTCTTTATGAAATGATTGATGATGGTCTGGGGGCATCAATATAATCAGGGTCGTAATTGGAGGAAATCTCATTTATGAGTAAAAATTCTATCCAGATATCTGCCAAAGCGGTTTAACATATAGAAAATAGAGAAGTTTGATGGAAAGCGGTATATGGATAATAATATCGAGAAATTTAAGAATTTTATGATGAACTATGATGATGATGATGATGATGATGAGTTGATATGTCGTGTTTTCTCCTAAATGTTTAAAACAGTGCTCTGAATTGGTACAATAGACTTCCTCAGTAATCAATCAAGGATTTTGACATGTTCTTGATAGTTTAAGGTGGAATTTTATCGAAAATAAAGACATCTACAGAGATGTTGGTACGATCAAAAGTGCAGACAATCAATCAAAGAAAGTTTGCAAGATTAAATTAGGGTTCTTGGACCCTTCTTAGAATTCGACTCATCTCTCCCTGATCCTTAAAAATGATACCTCCACCAATACCATATATTTCAGGTATATTTCCTTGTACAAGATTATCTCCAAGATTATGACTAATAGAATTAAAGATTATTTTCCTTATCTAATTGATAAATCTCAATCGACTTTTATTTTTTAAAGGAGTATGTTTTATAAAATTATTATTTTCCAAGGACTTCTTAAGGGTTACAACACAAACTGTAAAGGAAAAAGGGTTGCACTAAAAAATAACCTCATGAAATCCTTTGGTAATGTTCTGACGGTACCTAGTTTTTAACATTATTGTCGCCATGAACTTCTCAGACAAGATGATATCTTGGATTATCCAATGAATTTTCACCATTTCATACATTTTTAATGTTAATGGTGATCTTAATGGTAATTTCCATGATAGGAAGGGGATTGGGTAAGAAGACCATATCTTCTATTTTGTTTTCGCCCTCGTGATGTAGGTCGTGATGAGGATTGAATTATCCAAAGGGTAAATCGAATAAATATATAATTTTGCTACAGTTTATTTTATGTATATTAATGTAATAAAATGTAGTAATTAGAGGTATTTAACATAATAATGTATTTTTAGGTTTGAATAGGCTTGGGTTACCAAATGACCCATGAACCATATAAGCCCATTAGGCCCATTATGTTAATTTCTAATAAATAGAACTTGGAACCGTTTAATGAAAATAAATGAACTTTCATACTTCCTGCATACCTTGTCAAAACGTCTCCATCTAAATATTTTCCTAAACATCTAGATCAATTCTTTCTCTACAGTATAACTCCATCTATCTTAGTTTTTTTGCATACTCTAAAATGACTAAGGGGTTACCTTCATATCTATGTGGATAAGACAAAACTAATTTCTAAGTAAAATTTTCAACTTCCTATAAATTTGAATTCGATTGTGAATTTTACTTACAAGATAATGAGTTACCAAAAAATCAAAAAAACCTAGGAAATTCTACTAATATTTGTATTTTTTTTCTTGGACAAAAAAATATATTTTTTTTCAAGGGGATTTTGATTAAACGAAGATTTTATTGAGGTAGATATGAATATCAAAGACCTTCAGACTCTTATTATTCCAACCATAATTTATTTGGTAGCTCAACTCTACATATTAATTCCCTCGAATGAATCAGCTCACACAAGGTTTGGATAAGCTCACCCCAGTTTGGTTTGGTCTCAGGTTGATTCAGTTCGTACTCAGTTCAGTTTGGCTCAGGCTTAACTCGATTAAACTCGACTAACCTCAACTCAGCTTGGCTTCAACTCATGTCAACTTGGTTTAATCTCGATTCAGCCTTAGCCTGAGCTTATCTCAGTTTGGTCGTAGTACGATCTTAGTTTGGCTCAGCCTCATCTTAGTTCAGGCTTAACAACAATTTAGTTAACCGAGAAAAACTTTAGACTATAGTCATTATTTGATTCTCTCATAAGGAGTATAAGACTACTCATAAGCTTATAAAATAGAGAGTCTTAGCCCATTAGGTATGAACCAATAAATAATGTCCTTTGATTATACTTATCATAAATAAAACTTTAGGTATAATTTGTTAATGAAAAACCCTTAATGTCAAAGTAGTAGTTTGTAAAACTTTAGGTTATGTGTAGTTTGACAGAGCTTTAAAGCTCAATCCTAGAGCCCATAAAGACTTGCAGCTCAACGCACTAACAATAGAAAACATTATCAAGTGCAAAAAGATTCATGTCTTTTAATATTTAAACAAAAATACTTATGCATAGTTATTCCTCATACATGCACGTCTCCTATTCTTTAAACAGCGTACATCACTATATTTCTCACTTCTCTTACTTCATAAGCTACCTTTGTCACTCTTCATCTTGTTTTATTTTATTACATCCACTATCCATGCCCACTACTCTACATTTTTTCATTCCCTCTTGCACTTTTTTCATCTATTCGGCTACTTATACCAGAACAAGTTTGAGACTTCAACATTTTTACCTTACTAAAGTCCGATGATATTTAGCACTACTTTCCCTACTACTTGATCATATTAAATCCATCGTTAAAATACATCACCAATGTTGGTTTACCTATTTTAATTAACTAATAGATATCGTTATTAAACACGTTGTTATTAACAATAATATTGGGAATATGCACATATTCCATTTCCGTATATAAGTAAGAACAACCGATCTCCACACTAGTATGATATTGTCCGCTTTGGCGCCCAAAGACCCTCACGAGTTTGCTTTTGGTCCCCTTCCAAAAGGTCTCATACTAGTTGAGATATGTTCTCCCTTATATACCATTGATCCTTCCCATGTTTAACCGATATAGGATGTGGGACTTTGGTCGCCACTCTAACAAATCCACATCTCGAACAAAGTACCACATTAGCCTCCTTTAAATTGACTTCCATCTGCTCACTCTAATCAGTTTGGGGCTACCTGACCTCTAGAGCTTTTAGCTTAGATATATCTGCTCACCTCTTATTAGACCATCATTGTCTTGTTCCTTAGCGTGTCACTCCAATCAAGTACCACTGTGTTGCGTCACTCCAATCAAGTACCACCGTCTTGATACACTCAAATCAAGCTATATTGCTTGATGAGCCATGGGGACTCCAAACTAGGATCTCTAGAGCATATCATTCACACCTTGAGCATGACCACTAGTTCATCATGTTCCGCACTATCGCATTCTGGTTTGGATCTGGCTCGGATACCATTTGTTGGGAATATGGGTCCCGCATATTCCACTTCCGTATATAACTAAGAACAACCGATCTCCACACTAGTATGATATTGTCCGCTTGGGTCTCGCATATTCCGCTTCCGTATATAACTAAGAACAACCGATCTCCACACTAGTATGATATTGTCCGCTTTGGATCTCTATAGCAGATCATTCACACCTTGAGCATCACCACTAGTTCATCATGTTTCGAGAATTTCCTCACCATCGCGGAATTTCACCACCCCCGCATAACTAATAACAACCGATCTCCATTGTTCGCTTTGGCGCCCGAAGGCTCTCACGGGTTTGCTTTTGGTCCACTTCCAAAATGTCTCATACTAGTTTAGATATGTTCTCACTTATATACCATTGACCCTTCTCATATTTAACCGATGTAGGATGTGAGACTTTGATCATCATCCTAACAAATTACATAACTATTATAACTAATAATTAGAATATTTTTAACCGGACCCGATAGTAGTGCATAAAAGGATATTTATGTTTTGTGTTATGAATTATTCAACCAATTACAATGGTCATTTTAAAAATATTAAAACTCTAAAAAAAATGATTATGAAGAAGTCAAAATTATATGTATAGTTGTATTTTAATTTTAGTTTTAATTTACTTTTGTTGAGGAAAAATTATATTAAATCATTTTAATATTTTTATTACGTTTTGAATTTAGTTTTTTATAATTAAACCCATGATTTTATAAGTTATTTTTAAAAATTAAGACTTAAAATTTAATAATAATATAAAAATATAAACTCCTTCTGTATTTAGTCTTAGAGACTAAAAACAAAAAACAAAGCAACCCAGCACAATAAAGATAAAAAATAGACCTAGCTTAAATAAAACTCAAAATTATTAATATCTAATAATCTAAAACGTAAATAAGTAGTGTCAACCTTCATTTTTCATGGTCAAATTTGGACTCGTAGACATTTTAAATACAAAATGTATTGATGCATACAAAAAGTTTCCCTGTTCAAATTACACCTAAAGCCTACGAAAATATGATGCATACAAAAATATGTCACAAAAAAAATTGTTTTGAATCGAGAGAATTTTTTTTAATCGTTAACAAAATCAGTGTATTGTTCACAATGGTAAAAATGCTATGTCTACCGCTATGAAGACAAGCATGTGACATCATGAAAATGTAAAGATGTGGAACGAGAACGCTCTCTCGACAGACACTACTTCGGTTACTACTGAATACGCAGTAGAATAAAATTTTAGTACTCATTTATAATCAAATCAGAAATCCTGAATTACTTACCATATGAGTGTCACGAATAATATACATATATTAGTTCCTTACAAACAAAGAAATCAAAAATCTAAGAAAAAAGGTTGTTGATGGATGATGAAAAAGATAATTTCCTCCTAGATCAAAACCGAATGTGTCCAAATTAGGCTAAAAAGCATCCGTGTTTCTCTATGTTTATCACTTGTATCAATTTGGTCCCCTTCCTTCAATCATGCATAGAACGCATCCTCATCCTTTTTTTAACTTGCAATTTTAGTCCCCCGCACATGTGAAGCTTGTGAGCTTCACACGTGGCATCTGTTTTTGTTGCAAGAATGGTCCTCCAATTTTTCTTCCAAAATTGCCCCTTCTCGATCCATCTCAGCTGCCATGTCAGCTGCCCCCTCAAGTTTACTATTTACCCTAAGTTTTTACCGTTTTACTTAAAAACTTACCACTTACTCTAACTTAACCCAAACCCGAAACCATATAGAACCCAGGCCAGCCCTTAATAATAAAACCTAGCCCAGCCCACTACAATATAACCAAACCCGACCCGTTTACCCTAATTACCCAACCAAATCATACCCCAATTGACTTTTTTGTTTCTTCATATAAATATAGATTTGATTACAATTCACATGAACTATAGCAATTTTTAGAAAGTTTGTAAATAATTATCTCTGGCATTTGATAAACATAGCATCCAAATTCCATATACACGATAATTGCACCACCAAAAAGTATACCAATTCAGTGTCATTGGAAGTAGAAAACCCAGCATAACAAGAACACCAAACAGAAATCCATAAGAACCCTAGTCCTAGCCCTGAACACATTGATCAGTACTACAATTCTCACCAAATCAATCAACAATTCAAAGGCTGATTAGCAGTATTAACAGCTTAAAAGAAAACCTTAAAACACTAGGGCCAGCCTAGACAGAAGAACGAAACTAAAATGAGATTTGGAATTAGAAAGAAATTAAGCACGAGAACGAAAGAGAGCGAGAAGTCGGTGACAGTTACACGACGATGAAACCCAAGCGATCGCCTCTCCTCCACAATTTCCAGCTTTCAAGTCTCCAGTGGGGAAATCAGAAGCTTTTTAGGTGCGTAAAGTTCGAATCGGACGACGACAGCGATTAGATACTCCGGCGCCGATCTTTTCCTTCGAATTTCGAGGAGTCTGCTTCTCTGGTGATCAGAAGTCCTCGAAGGGGATCCGAGCACCAGCTCCGTAAGAGACATCACCGTTTTTCTAAAACGGCGCCGTCGGGATTGAAAATCAACGACGAGGAGGACGGGATCGACGACGTGAGGAAGAAGATAATGCTCGATCTGAAAACTAAGGCTGATAAGATGAAGGAATCTATTCTGGGAGAGGAAGTCGCCGGCGACGACGAGGATAAGAAAGTCGAAGCCTTGGAGAGAGCCAAGGAGAAGAAATTAAAACAGAGGGAATTGGATGAACCGTCTACTGCTTCTGGCGATGATTTGGTTGGGTAATTGGGGTAAACGGGTCGGGTTAGGTTATATTGTAGTGGGTTGGGCTAGGTTATGTTATTACGGGTTGGGTTGGGTTCTATATGGTTTCGGGTTTGGGTTAAGTTAGGGTAAATGGTAAAGCTGAGGGGGCAGCTGACATGGCAGCTGAGATGGAACGAGAAGGGGCAATTTTGGAAGAAAAATTGGGGGACCATTCTTGCAACAAAAACAGATGCCACGTGTCCAGCTCACAAACTTCACATGTGGAGGACTAAAATTGCAAGTTAAAAAAAAGAATTGGGATGCGTTTTATGCATGATTGAAGGAAAGGGACCAAGTTGATACAAATGGTAAACATGAGACCACGAATGCTTTTTAGCCTCCAAATTATAATTTCAAAACTTATTTTTTTATTTTATTTTTGTTTAGATTTGGCTATGTTATGTTTTTTTTAAAGAGTTATCCAAATCCAAACTTCAAAAAAAATATAAAAGAACCACCCATTTTTTGTGTGTGTTTTAAATATCTAAATATATTATGTTTTTAATTTTCTAAATGGACCATAAATATTTAGGAAGAAAAACGTATTTAGAAAGAGTTTGACAAAATCATTTTCATAAATTTGAATAATATCTTATAAACAAATTTCGAAAACCTCATAAAATAAGACAAAAAAGGTCCAGAAAACCTAGGCATAAAATTTCATGGCGACAAAAGGAAAACCATTTCGGATGTTGAGTTATAATCGGACCAGATGATACGAGTCGGATTATTTAACAAAATAAGGAAACTTCTGTCTTTATAATCTATGTCATTTTGCTACTGCCTCAGCCCTACACACACATCATTGTCTGTCTAGATGTAATATAGACATGAGTCACATGCAACTAAAACAAATCAAGCTCCTCTAATCAGGTTTAGTTAGAGAGATAGAAACAAAAAATCTCTACATACAAATAACACATCGTTGTCTAGTGGAGTATACTCTAGTGGATCGAGATCAGCGAAAACAAAAAAAACATTGAAACCCTCGAGTTTACAATGAAGGTCACATCCATGCACGTTGTTTTCGAGTCATAGCTAATTGCGTTTGGTTTTGCAGGCAAATTACTCAGCCGAGGAGAGAGAGATTTAGTAGAGAAGTCTAGAGAGGGAAAATAAAATATTTAATAAGAGGAAAAGGTAAATCCTTTTTAGTATCATGGTTATATATATTCAAACATGGTTTAAGTTTAAAAAAAAAATGCATTTGATTTTTGTTTAGTATTTTTAAAACTAAAATATTTTTAAATTTCATTTAATTACAGTAGTGGAGTTAAATAAAAAGAAACACAAAGTATATCATACGTAGTCCCAATTCACAAAACATTTTGTTTGGCTATATAGATCCCAAAAAACACGACTTTTTATTAGATCAAATACTATATTAATATAATTTTGTGATGTTCTTCAAAATGTTTTTAACATTCAAAATTGCTTCAAGCATCTTCAAACTCTTTTCATTTTTTTTAAATTTCTTCTAATAAAAACACAAAATCAAACATGAACCAACCGAAATTAAAATAAAAACTTTTTTATTTTTTAATCTTTTTTTTCGTTATTTAAAAAAAATTAAAGATTTAATTATTTAAAAAAATAATAGATTTTGGTGTTCGTGCATAACCCCTGTACCGGTTGGTACAGGCCTAGCATATCAATTGGTACGCAAGACTTTCGATCCCTGTCATTTTTCGGCTTGAAAATGGTTTCCAACCACTTCCAAACACTCTAAAATTGAGATTTTTTTTTTATTTAATTCAATCATAACCGTAATTTTGATACTAACATTAAGTTTGTCGGATTTTAGTTCGTCCAATAATTTAGATAAAAGTTAGAGAAAATTAAAAGAGTGTAAAAGAGAAAATGAAGTGGAGAGAATTTAATAAAAAAAAAAGTTTATATACTCAAAAATATATTTTCGTCTAAAGATAAACTCACAACTGGAAAATAAAAAAAATATAGTAATGTTCTTATAATTATATAATAATTTTATAATAAAGAATTTGTTAGTGTTATTGTGAGATTCTTTGGTCACCGGTACACGGAACCTTATCATTCAGTCACATAAAGATCTAGCGAATTGTATATTATAAAAGGACACAAATTCGGATAAAAAGCAACTTCCGATTTAACACCAACAAAAAGCCCGTTCTACGGCAAACCCAAAATATAGTGAGCAGGAGTATATAATAAAAACACAAAAGCACACATATCAAAATTTCAAGATTGCTTTTTGACGTCAAAATACCGGGAATGACTCATATTCACACGTAATCTATTAAACTAGTAGTATTATGTTTAGAGCACCAAAAATATCAGTACTACTTCAAGAGAAGAGAATAGAAGTGAGATGTATTAGTCCATCTCTTAATGTCAACCTTACATTAAATTATCTAACACTCTCATTCATAAATCATAATAACATCATTTCAACATCTCATTTAAATAGCATTTAAATTTCTGTTACTTCTTTTGGAGACAAATTACAGACTAATAAGCCTAGAAAGCAACAACTCCTACTACTACCAGTACTACATACTACTACTACTACATAAATGAGAGTTGCTTAAAATTTGAGGCCTAAAGTAAATTATAGAGATGATCAATTCAATTACACTTGCTTGCCTTTCAAGATCTCGGGTGCGGAAAAAACGTACCGGCGATAAATGCATTAAGGGGAGGAGGGTATTGCAAGTTATCAACAACTGCGCCCGCGGTCGTTGTTGTGGCTTCTGTAATAAGGTTAAGAGGTTGTTGGTGGTGGTGTTGGTGTGATGTATCGGCTCCGGTTGAAATATTGTATCGGCTCTCTAGACCTTGGTCGTATAGAATTCCTTTGAATGTGTGTCCTCCGATGTTTACAGCTGTTTGGTAAGCGTATGCTGCTTCTGCATCATCCATGGCACTCACTTTTACACAGCGGAAAATGGCCGGGGAGTTCACTTCAGGAGGAAAATGACCTACTTCCAACCCTAATTCATTCCAACGGATTAATATTTAATAATTTCTGAAAAGAACTACCTTTGCTTTTGCCCTAAAATCGTAGTCTTATTAAGCATAAAAAAATTCTAAAAATGCAGTAGTATATTTTTGAGTCACACATAAGTTTGATGAAATTTGTTCTCCAACAAAGAATGAACCCAAAAGCAACCCTTTATTAGGCATGTTTTTTGACTTTTTTTGCTTCACACAATTTCAAGGAAACATAAAAATCAGTATTTTAGAAGCTAACACCCATTAGTTTATGTTATTTTCTTCAACCCATATTTTAGTTTCTTTAAGGAATATATATGAACCAAACAAAAACAATCTCAAGAATAATACTTATCTGAAAGTCTAAAAGAACCTGAGATTAGTAACTATAGAATTTTATTACAAATGCTTTCTGCTTGACCTAAAACATATGCATTTTCGGATCTTTATTATAGTCCAGAGATAGTAAAACATCAAGAAATCTAAGAAACTTATATCTGAACATAAATCAGCAAACTTAAAAAAAAAAAAGGTTTATAAATTTGTACTACATTATTCTACTCATTTTCCAAGGAGTTCTTATGTCACATTAAAAAGTTTCAGATTTCTATGTAGTTTTTCAAATCTTTCACAAGAACAAAAATCTGTCTGAAATCAGTACTTAACATTATTAAGTTAATTATGTCAACTAATATACTCCCTCCGTTCCACAATGTTGGTCGTTTTAGAAAATATAAAAAGTTCCATTTTAATTGTCGTTTGAGAGTATCAATGCATTCATTAATTTCTATTGACCAATGGTATTTTATTGTTTGTTTCCTTTTATTAAATTAATAACTTCTGCCCAATTGAATTAGATTGATTCTTGTGTTTTACAAGAGAGAGAAATAATCATTACATTTATTGGTTTTTACTCCAAAACCTTAAACGACCTACATTGTGGAATAGAGGGAGTATAAATCTGTAAACTCGTTTACCTGTATTAGTGATTTCTCGCTGGCGTTTGGATTGTTCGCCCTCAAACCGCACCATGACCTGTTGCTGGTGTTGACGGTCAGCCTCGCCGGTGCTCAATGCGGATAGCTGTTGTTGTCTCTCTCTCCTCTTGGCAGCCGGAACCCATGTACTCTTGACATGAGTGACACAATTGAAGCCTCGGCTTTTACAACACGTACGGCATCTCATATGGGAACAATCTTTCTTAGCTTGATTCCCACAATCCTGACAGTTCATTCCTCCTCCTCCAACTTGTTTCATAATCGTAAATCCCGATCTAGCCGATGGTAATTCATCATCATCACCACCGCCACCACCACCAAAATATAAACTTCGTGTCCTTAGATTATTACTAGTACCGTTGTTGCTACTTGGACCTGCACCAAACGAACCATAGTTGTTGTGGTTGTTGTTGTTGATGGGGAAATATTGTTGCGGCCATATCTCGAACCCTTTGTTTGAATAGATCTCTTCGTTTTTGTACAAGTATTTTTCAGCTCGAGGGTTTTCTTCGTGTTTGTTGTTGTTAGGTGTTTCTCTTCCTCCTAAATAAAAGAAATCCGCCATGTTTTGTGCAACAGCTTAACCTAAACCAAAACAAAAATAATTATCCATGTCAGAACAAAAACACAACACTAAGAATCTGCTTCCGACAGAAAAAAAGTTGAGATCGAGCACTGTTTCGAACGACAAACTTGGAAAAAATGCAAATAGAAAACTAGATCGGTACTAGAATAGGAGTAATAGATACTACAGGTACCTATACAAACTTCACGTTTTTTGTTTCTGTTTGGATAGCGAGAAAGTGAGCTGAGATCGATCTTAAGTAGAATTGTAGATGTTGGAATGAATTTTGATGGAGACAACGAGGTAGAGCTTAAAAAATGAAGAATTTTGCTTAATTCGAGATGGTTCGCTTGATCTTTGAAGTTCTGAATTTCTCTCTACAGCTAAAAGCGGTGTATTAATGGCATGAGGTCTGCAAACGCCGTCATGAATTTACTGCAACAAAAAATTTAAAAAGAAAAAAAAAACATTTTCTCTCACTACACACAACACACAACAGTAGTTACTTCTGGTTTTCTTCTCACACACTGTAGAGAGAGAAAGTTATGGAAAGAGAAAGAGAGAGAAAAGAAAAGAAAAGAAAATCTGTTCTCTACAGTTCTCTCTCAGTTTTCTTACAAGAAAATCACAGATGCAGACGCATTTAATTGAGGTTTGAAATCCTGACCGTTTAAATTTAGTTTTTCAAGGGTAGGGAAGTGTCCACGTGTCGCTGTTTTTTGGGCTTTCCTTATTCGTCCTTTTTAGCGAGAAACCCGCGTGGTAGCTTTTTTGTGTTGGTTCTGAACTTCTGACCTTTGTAATTAAAATTAGGTAAAGCTGTATGTTTTTACTGTCTGTTTTTTTTGGTTACTGCAAGATTATTACTACTAGCACTTTAAAAGATCATCGTTCAATAATGGTTTTACTATTGACTACATCTACAAAGCCTGTAATTGATTCGATGAATCGTCCGATAAAATAAGACCGTCAAAAAGTTGCAAACTGGAGTATTCCGGTTTATAACTTTTGCTCATTAGTCAAAGTATAGTCGTTAGAAAAATAAGATTGCATAGTATTTATATTCTAGTGTCACGTGCATTTTATGGATGTGATTTTATCGATTTGATGGATACACATTTTGTAAACAGTAAGTTAGGTGTAGTAGTTTTGGTTTTTTAGTAGAAATAATTAACATGGAAAATATAGATTTTGTGAAGTCGGAATGTGAACCGTAGATCTTGTGAAGTCTATCAATAACTAAATTATTCTCTCGCATGATTTAATACTAACTACACTAATAAAAAAATCTGATATTAGTTTATTATCGCGAGATAATTCAAATTTTTGGTTTAAACTGATTTTATTATTACAATACTTATTTGCGATAATCATAATAAACTAAATTAACATCTAATCATCTATTCCAAATAATAAACTTAAATAAATTCATTTTTTTAATCAGTTTTTTATTAAAAATGAAAGAAATGAATACATGATCCCGCCCATTTAATTAAACAAAATAAAATTAAACGAAAATGAAAAACGTCTAAAACAAAACTCATACCGCCATTATCAATCTAGAAGCTAGCTACTTGAAGTCCATCTTTTCCAAAAAACACGAACAATGAGAGAAAACCACCAAATTTCACTAAGAGAAAAATAAGATCTGATAACTATGAAATTGCGATGAAGAACAGTTGACGAATTGAAGAATTTCAGCAGCAAACCCAGGTATGTTAGTCTGAATCATCTGTTCTTAAGTACCCTATCCCCATACTTTTCAAAACAATGATCACTCTGAGACAATCTGGAATAGAGTTAGAGTTTAGGTATAGGTCAGAACCTTTGTTGAGAGTGAATGTAGCAATTCAGTCTGCGACAATGTTCTGTTCACGGTATATATGACAGATGTTCATTGTAGAAGAAATCAGTGACCTGTAACAGTTGATTATAGGTTCTAGATACCAACGAGCGTTGCATGCTAGTATCATCTCAGTAAGAAGAGTTGAGTCCGTTTCAATATCTAGAAAAGATATTTCTTTAGACTGACAGAGAAGAAGACCATATAATATAACTCTGCACTCTGACACAATTGATGATTGTTTGTCGTGGAACCTTCCGAACCCAGCCACTAAATTACCCCGATGATCCCGAATAAGATCTCCACCACTTGCTTCACCTATGTAGCAGCTAGCACCATATGTGTTCAGCTTGTATTCGTTAGCTTTAGGAATTTTTTATTATAAGGACAAAGCTATTATGGGTTTATTCATATGGGTTATGAAACCGAGATGGTAAGCAATTTTAGTGTCTTTTCCCTAATGTTTTATTTTTAGTAAGTGAGCTTGATTTTACCCAGGAATTATACTTATAACATGATCAATAATAGAGCTAGAAGTTGTAGCTTGACCCATGTGCTTCCGTTTATTCCTAGCTGACCATATAACCCATAAGATAACAATAGGTATAATGGATATGATATGAATGTCTTTTATTGAAGACCAAAACCAGGTTCTGAGCATAGAGGGAAGGTCATGTTTCTTCTGATTATAATGTTAAACATTAAAAAGAAAACCCAGACATCCCAAGCTTTAGCACATTTAATAAGAGAGTGGTTAATTGTTTTAACACTTTCACAGTGTTGGCATTTCGATGCCATTTAGAATTCTTTTTTCTGAAGATTAGTATCTGTAGAAAGCCAATGAGTATATAGATCTCCATACTAAATAACACTTTTTATGTGTAATAAATTTCCCATTTGATAGAGTCTTTGGATGAATTCAAAGTGATTTTCTTTATCTTTTCAATTATTGAAGCATGTAGTACCTTGGAGCCTATTCATAGACTATTAGCATTCAACCCAGTAGTATTTAACTTGAAAAAGACGAGACCATGATTTGTCATCAATAAAGTTCTAAAAGATAAACAGTGTTGTGGAACACCACCGATCTAGCCAAAAGTCAAATGTACCTTCTCCCACCTTCCACTAAATGTAAGGTTTACCCTTGTCTCTAATTCTAAATAAGCGTTTCCAAACCGTAGAACATCTAGATTTTTAGACATAGTGATGGGATGATTAGTAGGTAGTAGATTGAGGCCATAAGTCTTGCCTATAAGGATTTATGCTCCCTGAATGTAAACCATAGCTTGTAAAAGAATGATTCCTAAATGTCTTCAAGCTTTCTTAGGCTGAACCCTCCCTCTTCATAAGGCCTGCAAAGTTTAGACCAAGTAGCCCAAGAAATATTTTGCTTACTCTCTGTAGAACCCCACAATAATCTATTGCAAATGGTGTTAATATGCAAGATAGTGGTTTCAGGAAGAGTAACATGCTGAAGAGTGTCGATAGGTATATTATTTAAGACTGGTTAAACAAGGGTTAGTCTTCTACTATATGATAAGTGAATATTATCCCACTACATAATCCTGTTTTTGATCTTGCTAACTATGTTTTCAAACTTTGGTATATTCGTTAATGATTATAAAAATTATTATTGTGGGAGATAGTGTGTTATCATTAGAAAATACTTATTAAAAACTAAAATGGTTGTACTATTAATTTATAAATGCTATACTTTTATTGTAAATAAACTAAATGAACTTAAATTCATTTTGTTATGTAATATGAAAATTAAATGATTTATTTATTTTAACATGCTGAAAAATAATCAAATTTATCTAAATTAAAACCGTCAAAATTAATTAGACAATAAAAATCACGATAAAAGTATAAAAATAAACATTGTTTTATTTAATATGAATATTTACAAACCGATATTGATACTAAAAACTATAATCAAACAAAATCCCATTGAATCTAAATATGCATTAGACTAAATATCCATTATGATTTACAATCACGAGGTTTACTATAAGTAGGATTAATTGTGTTTTTTATGGAATTTCTTAAATCTTCTCAAATTCATATAAAACATATAAAAAATTTAAAACACTTGAGCCAGTTTAGAATTTTATTCAATTTATATAAACCAATATACATTTATTCAGAAAATTTTGTTATACAGTATTACTCTACCATTAACAAACATAATCTTCATTTCTATGTGTTTAGACTTGTTCAAGTTAGTCTTACTTTTAGTGAACATGGCCATTAAATTTTTCTCATAAAATAATATAATTGTTATTTCAACTATTTCCATTCTATACAATCATATAACAAGATTCATATTACGTAGTACTGCATGGAATACCTCAAATTATGAGATGTATTTCACTAATATAGTAGAAGATGCGAAAATAATATGTTTATAATTTTTTGTAAATGGCACATTCTGCTAAAAATAATATATTCGAAGTTGTAAACTTACGACAATCCACATAATGAACAAAGTTTACATCGAAATAGTTATGATCGTCAAATTGTATGATCTTATAAATGTCACTATATGATGCTTTATTTTATTTATCAGATAATATTTTGATTTCCTTATAATAGTTCACATTTAAATTACTCAAGTATTTTGAATATATATGTATGAAATAAGTTTATATTGCTAGTAAATATGAGTATACTATTGACATACGATAGTAAATATTTTATTTTACTCCTATGGAACTCATGATATAAATAATATTTTATAAAATTAATCTCAAAGAAAAATAAAACGATAATATTTAAAAGGTTGATGTACCATTGACAAGACGTATGTTTGAGATCATAGATGGATTTGTTAAGTGAGTATAATGTCAATTTTGATTCGTTTGACAAAATATTCAAGTTGCTCTATATAAGTTGTTGACTTAATGACTTTATTGAGAAATAATATCTGAACGTCTATTTGGTCAAGTTCAATATCAAATCTATAACACGGAGATAATTGTCCTAAGCAAGTTATTTGATAAAAGTAGAGACAACATCTCATAATAATCGATATATTCACGTGGAGTATATTGTTTTGCTAAAAATCGTGTTTATATATTTTTACTTTTGATTTTTATATTGCGTAGATTTTAAATATTCATTTAAAACTGACCATTTTTGTTCAGTCAAGTTAGGATACAAAATACGAAACTAAATTGGCTTGCATGGATTTATACTTTGCATTGATTAAATCGGAAGCTGTATTTTTTCATATTATCTTAAAAGTTGATTATATTATCTTGCAAAATTCTTGAAATTATTCATGTTTTGTGTATATTCTGAAAAGCTAAATCATGAAATGTTTATTTGAGTTGATTTATTTATTTCATAAAATTTGAAAAAAAAACCATTTAACATCGAACTTCAGTTTTGTATGAACGTGCAATATGCAAATATTTTAGTTATATCAAGCGCAGTTCTTGACTTATTAAATATGTAATAATAGTATTTTTAGGATGACATATGTAAATAACAAAATTCATTATATAAAGGCAAAAAATTATTCCATGAATAATGCAATAATATCAATTATTTTGAAAATTTAACTCAACTTTCAAGATATTTATAAGTTTATAAATCTTAAGTGTTTGTTTTTTTACATACAAATAGTATATTTTTTTAATGGATGTACGATTACATTTAAATTTCATCACATGACCAACATGTGGATAAATTAACATTAATGCTCTAACGAAGATCGATCAATACATTAATAAACTTTATATCTCAATCATGTATCAGATATCTTTAGAGAGATGACAAAAATACAAACTCAAAACTTCAAACTATTTTAAAAATAACATACATAAGCTTATACATGATAAACTCGAAAGTTTTATCAGATCTAAATTATACGTATAACTTGTGTAAATAAAAGGTCTTCATCACGACATTGAAAAACATCACGAGAATAGTCCAAACTTGATGGCGAGCAACAACACATGATGACTTAGCTTTGTGACATTTATCACTGCTTTGTGATGATGCAAGTATTGCACAGTTGCAAGTCATGATCGATACAAAATGGTTTTGTTTTGCGATAACACGAGTTTGGAAAGACTAGTTTTATCAATATATCTAATTTTTAAGAGTTTTTATCCTAAATTTGAGGTCCCTCAAAAACTGACATATGCACATTAACATATACATGGTGAATTATGAAGGTAAGATAAGTAATGGTCTCATGAGTGATAACTCATGACGTCAGATACAATGACTGAACATATTCAATACATCCTAAAACATGTTTGTATCATATATGAAAATATATATGCATCAAATCTAACATTTTCTTTACGAAGTCACATCTTTTAGTTTTTGCTAAAGTAAAATAAAATAAAACTCTAAAATTTATATAGACTACTTATATGCTAAAAGTTTTCTGATACCATTTATTGGGATTAAATCACTCAATCAGTCATAAACTATGCATTCTAGTACCGGTTAAGAACATTAGGACTACATGAATCAACCGATTTATAACTCAATCCATAAAAATATCTAGTCACCGATTTGTTGTTTGCTTCACATGTTTTATAAGTTTGAAAAATGGTTTAGTTAATATATTTATTATTCTATATATATATTAATATTTTGTTTTATATAAATTTATATAGTATAAAAGTTTATCTCAATCAAATGTGAAGTTATTTATCTAAATTATGGTACTATAAGTTATATAATGTGAGAATAGTTATATATTTAAGATGCATAGACGTTAATAGTGTTATAACAAAAGATGAACATTCTTTTCATAGTTTCAATAGTTTTTTAGCTTATTGTTTTGAGTTGTTTATGATCGAGATCAGTCATAGTTTAATAATATGATGCAAGAAACATTCTAAAGTTTCAATGTCTGATATTTTTTGATTTGGTAAGAAGGTGTCCATTTTTATATAAACATTTATATAAGCCTACAACTTAAAAAATCACTATTTTTAAAAACAAACCATATATCTCAAATTAATAAAATATGAAAAATAATTTTAAAAAGTCAATTCGTATCAAAATTAAAGAAAAAAATAATAAAATTTAAATTAAGTAAATTTAACACCCCATACGAACCTATAATAATTTATAATAGAAAATCATGCATGTTAAGTTTTTATTAAATCTTTTATTTATCCTTAGTATATAATAGGACGTTAACAGATTTATATTAACTTTTAATCTATATCGTAAAATTTTACAATTTAAATTTATAAACATGCTATGAGTTTTTTAAATCATTCTGTACTGAATATTGAAATAAAAAAAAACTCAAAATCTGATTGGGTTGATTAATTTTTTATTTTGTATCAGTATAATAATTTTTTAGATTTATTCCACTTAATAAACATTTCTTTTATGAACAATTAAAATGATTTGATCAGCTTACTATGACGCTGCTAAATATATAAATATCTTATAATATTCATCATTTTATTGAGGTCGTCTATGATGTACAAAATTTACGTTATCAGTGTACCATTTAAGTACCTTTTAGAAAATATTGACTAATAGCTTAATAAGATAGTTTTACAATGAGGCTTGTTAGTACTAAAGATGAGTTAGACATTCAGACATGCTAAGATCCTCAAAAAATTAATGAAGGCCTGAACAATTTGAGTCACCTATAATATTTTTTATGAACATTTTATGAAGTAAGTTATCATCTATGAGGTTAATGTTTATAAAGGTGTGTATATCATGAATTTATTCATACATGCTAAGATGTTATAATGCTATTGAAGATCATTGATAACTAGTTTAAATAACCTAAAAAATTACTTGTAACCACACTCTGATTTATAAGGTTTACCAATACACATCATGAATATAAAAATGACATCTTATTATTCTAAGAAATAATTTTTCTAATCTTTTTTTATGTATTCCATAATGAACTATATTTTTTAATAATATTTTTTTTAATATCTCTTTCTTTCACATGAAAATATACAATCAATTTATAAATAATTATTCATATGTGTTTAAAAATATAGTAAATTGTTAAAAAAGTGGACGAAATTCTACGATGACATAAATAAAAACATGTGGTTACGAAGAAGATGCAAAACCTTTTTTTTTGCTAGATGTGAAACAGTTTTAAGTTTGTACTGATATATGCAAAACCAAGCAACTATGATAGATGCGAAACCAGGCCAAGTATGATAGATGCTAAACCAGGATAACTATGATAGATGCAAAATCATATAATGAGAAACTATTATAAAATACTATTATAAAATATAACTTTAAAAAAAAATCAAAACGCACCATGAACGGTAGTAGTTTTTTTTGTCGTTAAAAAACCCAATGGTATTTTTAGTTTTTTTTACGATTATGGTTTAAAAGATATGAACTTATAAAATTTTAATTTTAGAGTGTAAATGAAAAAACGACTGCTACTATGATTAATGCAAAACCTTTCTAAGTTTGTACTGGTAGATGAGAAAACAAGCAACTATGATAGATGCAAAACCAAACCAAGTATGATAGCTGCTAAACCATGCCAACTATGATAGATGCTAAACCATGCCAACTATGATAGATGCTAAACCATGCCAACTATGATAGATGCGAAACCAAGCATATTATAGATGTGAAACCATATAATCAGAAACTAGTGTAAAATATAATTGTAAAAAAAATCAAAGTATATCATGAATGGTACTAGTTTTATTCATCTTAAAGAAACAAAAGCAATTGTATTTTCACTTTTTTTTTTCTCGAGTTACAGTTTAAAAGATATGAACCCTTAAAATTTTAAATTAAAAAAATAAAGAAAAGAGGATTTGAATAGTTGTTTGTTGAATTTTATATATAAGGATATTTTAGATATAAAGTCTGTTAATTTTGATATTCATAATAAGTTTGTTGGATGGGTATTAAATAGTAAGTCTCCCTAAAATATTTTAAAATAAATAAATATGAGATCACAGTTAGTTTATTATTAAATATTTTTATTATTATAAAAGTTAAATAAACAATATCAAATTCGACATATTAATAATATTAAAATTTAAAACGACTAATATCAAATGAAGATATGAACAATAAAAAAATACACACACAAAATATTTTGATATTTGTTTTGTCTAAACGTGGTCTTTTACTTGATTTTTCAATATTGACAACGAATTATTATATATAATGCCTCACGTAATATAGAAATATATATTTTCATATTTATAATTAGTGTATGGATTAGGTCATTTCTAACTTAACGCACGTGATCTTCGAAATCAACTAAGATCAATATCTTTGTTATTACAATCATTGATGTTTGTGATTCTGGTTCGGATATGTCAAATATGAATTTGACCAAAACATAACCACAAGCAATGTTTAGAGAGTGATAGACTAATTAAGCTGAGTTTTTCTCTTTTGCTAGAGGTTTTATTTATATCATTTGATTGATTAAAGGGGTCATATCATTAATACAGGTGATAAGATTCAAATCTTATCTCTTATTGTTAAACGAAAGGCTAAGATGTATTTAGTTATATGATTTAGTCTATCATAATCTTTGGACCAAATATTTTATCATTTTCTAAGCCTAGGTTTGTCTAACTATTTGTACAACTTACTATTCATCCAAGACTATTATTTATTTTGGGTTTGGTTATTTCACATGTTTAAATATTATCAGTATCTCCCTCTCATAGTCTTTGCGAATGAAGTGAGAGAGAAATATGAGTTTATAATTGATAGTCTTTGGAAATCCCAACAATTGTTTATGATCAAACTTTAATTTTGGGTTGCTTTGTCCATAATATTGAGTTATTAGTTCATGTTTATGTAGAACCCATATATTTTGGTTGATTCTTAACAATGATAATGTTATTTTTTGTTAGACGGTCAAACTTTTTTGTTTTAACTTCTTGTCGTAAGTAGTTCGAGCTTCAAAGGTTCGACACAGTTAAATGATTGATCCTATAAGTTTTTAAAATTTTGTAGATTGTATTGCCAAACTCATGAGTTTATGTGTTTTTTGTTTTTATGTTCTACGTTGTCAAACCCAATTATTTTTAGCCCAACCATTTTGACAAGAATAAGTAGCAGGCTCTTAGTATAACTAGTATGTTCTTAGTCAAACCTTTATTTCTTTTGTAATATCTTTTTAATTTATCTCTAAAAATGGTTCAAAAATTTGTTCTTGCTTCAAAATTTAAAAGATTGGACAGTAAAAAATTAACTCATTATGGAGAGTCTTCTCATAGCACCCCTTATGGTTGTTGTTTCTTACAACGAGATGGATGATGAGGTTTCCCCACTTGTTTATGTGGATCATATCTTAATCACTTTATTGTCCAATCCTATTCGTTTGTTTGTATCTTCATTATTCGGAGGGTCTTACTCTTAGTTTTTTGTACGGTTAGGCGCTAATAATAATTTTTTGGATCCCAAAATCGCATGCAGTTCACGGGTGGGTCCATGCATTAGATTTTGGTATCCTATGAGACTCGACTCATGTTCATAAATGGATAGAAATATAAATTTACTCTCTTATGCTTGATAAAGTTTTGAGAGAAAAATATGGCTTATATGACGAACAGATGCTCCATATATGGTGGACGCAATGAAGACTGTCTGAATATGTTGTAATAAGGCTATATGGCTCATAAGGGACTCTTTAAATCGTATTGACCATGAGATAATACTTTTTACATGTTTATCGATATAAGGGTTTGCTTACCCCTACACTACTCATTGTTAGACTTTTTTATAACTTTATAGTATGTGTCACAACCAACTAATATCGAACGGTTGGAGGTTTCTATTCGCCTCCAGCAAGCCTGCTAATTTTGCTAACCCTCCTTTCTCCATGCAATAATATTTTGTTATAATTATCATATTTATACAAATATAAGTCCTTATTAGTACTAGTTTTTTTTTGAACCAATACAAATTAGTTATGGAACTTTCAGACTCCGAGAACAATGAAAAAGGTATTTTGTCTTGTTTAGCATGGATTGAGAGACAGGTCTGAATGTATTGGATCTTTACAAATAATTTCTTGACTTATGATTAGTATTTACTTAATGCTTCTTTATTAGAAATTTTTATTATGGACTGTCTTTTCTCCTCAGCAAAATATTTATGCCACTTCATTGAATCATATAAGGCACGAAAGAATAAATCTCAGTGATGGGCGAGGTTACCCATAAATATTAGGGGAAACAACATCATAGGCTCTTTATCGGATAACGGGTCTTATCATGTGGCTTCCCTTGAAGGGCAATGTTATGAGATGGCTGGACTTTTACGGTTGTACGATCATAGAAGGTAGAGAAACTATAAAATTGTCTACCTATGAGTATGTTTTGCCAAAGTCCAATAAGGCATCTATAAATATGCTTGGGGCTTCTACTCATGTCCCTCTAAAATAGATAGTTATTTATGAGGGCATATGGTGCCACACCCAACTGGGATGGAAAGGAAAAGGAAGAAACCCTTAAATGAAAGTGCCAGAATCCTAAAAAGACCAAAAAAATAAGGTAAAAAAATTGGTTTATGCTCTTATGTGAGAGATAATCTTCTCATATAATAAAGCTTATATAAGAAACAAAAGTAGCATATGCACTCTTGAGGTGGGCCTTATCAGAAAAAATAAAGAAACAAAGATATAAACTAGGGTTCCAAGTCTGACAAATCAATTTTTGAGCCAATGAATGAAGTGTTGACCTATATAAAGCTGCAGTATGATCCTTTAGAGGTACCCTTAAAGATATGATTATTCTTTTTTACTTAAGTTTTGTATTAGTGGAGGAAAATGATGCTCATCCTAATGTTTATGTCGTTCTTTTGAGGATGAAGTTGTCCATCTCAATATTCAATGTTGTTATTTGAGGTTGTTCCTAATCATTAAGCTAAAGCTTGTAAAAAGGCATACCAAAGCACATGAGGCTTGAAGTTGGGAGAAATGATATCTCAAATGACACCATCAACCTAAGACATATTTTTTTAGGCCAACCACCCGTTTGAATATTTAGCATCTCATAAATCTTGCTAAACATTGATGTAAATAATTATTTTTTCTTGATTTTTTACTTATTAAATCTGACGTTGGTTTTTATTGCAGGACATTCTTATTATTTTTGTCATGATCAAGAGTATTCCGGTAGTTAGAAAGGTGGACATACTAGACCTTTGGAGGTTGCTCTCTGTTGCGGTTGATCCTATGAAAAATTATAAACAAAATAAAATAATAGAGGACTAGATAGAACAATGATTCATTTTTTAAAGACAATGCAAACCAGGAACCAATATGAAATTTGAATAATTGTTCCAAAAAAGAAAATAACAAAAGATATTGAAAATACGACAACCGTTGACGCTTCTATAAAAAAATGTCCTCAAAGAAAGAATATTAGTGCCACTGCTTATGTTTATACTGCATCCCCTCCTTAACAAAACAATGATCGAGATGACACTCTTATTAATAAAGAACCTGTGTAATAAAAAGGAAAGTCAAACCGACCAAGTAATTTTTTTAATACTAATGTTATCTCTATAAATCTTGACGAATTCCTTTCTGCCAACACCAATGTCGAATTTCCCATTTAAAATAACTCTGACAAAACTCTTCCCTCATTACTTGATCAATCAAACAAATAAAAATACAAAGGTAGAAATGCAATTATAGATAAAATCCCTCCCTTTGCTCAATGCCATATCTCTCCCTCTTATACCGACCATTGTATGAGTGTTCCCGAGATATATAATTTTTATAACATGATTTTCAAAGGAAACGATGTACGCAGAATAATAGTATGACTTTAAAAATAAGGTATCATCTGCCTTATAACTACTACCAGACTTAATGCCAATTTCTAAAAATTTAAATCTATTTTTAGCGCTGATTAAAACTTTTACTCATGTAATAGATCAATTTTCACACTTTATCAACTTCTCCAACCAAGACGGAATTTGTAGCATGATTAGACATAGAAATATAAAGATATATAGATTCACCTTGCACCAAAGCTGAAATGATCTATGTTAAAGTCAAATATTCCCTTAACACATAAATCGTTATAGCACACTCCTCACTCTAACTAAATCTATTAGCTCTTTTAAGGATTTTGAAAATAAATGGCTATTGTTAGAAGCTTTAGAAATAAGCAGTGACAGTGACGAAAAAATTAATGTCAACTTCTGCATTTTCTTGATGCTTTTTAGAGGCTCCATATTTAACAATGCATTAAGTTTCTTTGGATCAACTTCAGTTTCATTTTTATTAACATATATTTGGTTTGGTTTATTTTGGGTTGGGGTTAATTTAGTAAAGTGTTTTGTGAAGTTTAAAGTATTAAGTGTTTGGTGTAAAGAGTAGTAAGATAATAGATTAGTCTTCTTCTATTAAATGTTGATCACCCTCATTAATGAGAGTGGTTGGGGTATTTATTCTCTTAATTAATGACCCATGGGCTTACGGGTCAAGTATGAAACCGAATCAAGTTTAAGGACCCATTAGTATTTTAAGTAGATTAGCAAATAGTTTAGTCAAAAGTGTCTTACTTTTGTCATGTCTGAATTATTTAATGGGTATCATTGTCCGAATTACCCCTGTCCGGATTATGCAGTGGGTTGTGTCTGAAGATTCCTCAGTAGCCCATTTTTAAGGCCTTGCCAAATATATTTGGTAGGGCTAAAAAATCCACTAAGCCAATAACCACTTTGCCCGATTTGCCCGTGTGGTCCGTACTAGGAAGTTTACTTTCAACATTAACTCAGTTCGAAGTTTGCAAGAACTGGTTTCTCTTTTAAGAATTCCAAGAGTTTTCTTCTTGGATCATGGGACATGTGTCAATATCTGGTTCGACTTACTAGTCGTTATTTTTCTTAGACCGGCGCACCTACTAAGTCTAGAAAGTTACCTAGGCATTTGATCATTCACACGTTTGCGCAGCCTTTACTCATTGCAAAACCCTCTTCAACTTATCCTAGGTAATGGTTACTTTTTACTGTTATATAAATTCTCTTTCACTATTTCATTGTCTTCCACACTCAATGCTTTTTAGACAGATTTTCATTCTTACCTTCAACTTGTTCTTGAGAGGTTTTATGTTCATAGCTAGAAACACACTAGTTTAAAGCGGTTGGTTAAATTTATCAGAGTTAGAAAGAGCGAAAAAGGTAGAAAGAGAGAATCCCATTGCTGCCGGCCTCTCAGTTTCTCCAAGTGAGAAATTCAGTGAACCGACTCAAGAAGCCGATCAAGGGTCATCCTCATCCAAAAAACCTAGGCCTAGAAAGTTATTCAAACCAAGCCTTTTACACTTTCCCTCAGGTTCTTCTGTTCAAGAGTCCCAACCTTATGTACCTAAAGAAAAAGCTGTTTCAAGTATCAGAAAACCCTCTCCCTTCATTATTATGGGTTCTAATGTTGAAAAATCTCCGGAGAAGATAACCCCTCGTCGGACAACCCGCCAAACTAAAACCCAATCTACACATTTACTGAAAAAACCCTATGGATCTTAACTTCAACAGATACCATGCCTTCAGAGGCAACAAGCGCTCAGCCATCCGGACAGTCCTTGTGCAAGAAACCGACCCTTAAAGCTGCTGATAAACCTTCCACAGAGGCCTCAGGTCAAGCAGGAGATGTTGCTTCTGATAAGAAGGGAAAAAGTAAGGTGAAAGTCTGCATGGCTATCTGGACTCACTGCCGGAGTGCTTAGAGGGTAAGGTAGGCCCATGCTTCAAAAATGTCAGCGTCAAGTACCTGTTGGCTCTACAAAACATAAACTACATCTACACCCACACTGCTGATTTTGGTCGAATCCGGAAAAAATGGGGGATTCCAAAGTCAGTAAAGGTAAGGATACCCATTACTCCCGAGACTCTCATGGACTGCAAGCTCAACGGGGTGGTAATAATTACCGAAGTACTGAACTGGGGACTCCGGTTCCTATTGGACCCATAAATCGTCAGGTACTTTCACTTAGTTAAACTCTGCCCTATCCAGCTAAGCCCCAATGCCTGGTACTCTCTCCTTGCTTGCATCATGGCGTCAAGGTTGTCAAAAATCCCACTTCTGATGGAGCAGTTTGCTGCTGTGGAAAACTTGTGCAAGAATCATAAGATTCAATTATATCATCACAATATAAAGAACAACTTCAAAGTTGTGGATGATTTGCTGGAGTCCAAAAAGAACTGGAGGACACAATTTCTGTTTGTCAGTGGGACATGGGAGAACGACAGGAAGATCAAGGCCAACACCAATCCTAATATGCTGACTAGAAGGTGGAAAATTACTGGTGAGTTTCTTCCCTATCTTTGTTTCTCATGTTTTTTTTAAATTTAGAAGTGTTCCCATTCTGGTTGATTTGTTACTCCCTTTTCAGTTTTGCCGAAGGAGTTCACCGGACACTTAGAGGAGGGACAAAAAATATGTGCAAAACTCAATGCATGGGTTGCGGAGCATTAGGGGAATTCCTTCCACAATTGCTTCACGTTGGACAATCTTGTAAGGTCCCATATGTGGAACACCACAGGCTGGAAGGATCTCACATGGGAAGAGCTTACTACCCTTCCTCCTCCTGGGGTAATTCTCAAAAGGACAGAGGCCAAGGATGGTAAATTGTTCATACCTTCCAGAGCAAAATCTCCTAGAAAGATGAAGAACAAGAAGAAAACAAACTGCAACAGAGTTGGTCCAAACAGCCACAGAGGGGACTGGTTCGAGGAACCACGATGGAATTGATGCTTCCCTGCTCAAAGTAGTAGAGGCTGAAACAGTGAGGGAGGTTGGAGAGTTGAAGAATCTACCAAAACCTTCTAAGAAGGACAAGAAAAGGAGGGCCAACAACGATGAGAAAGCTGCTAAGAAAAAGAAGGTTACCCTAGGAGAAGAAATAATTCTTCGTCCTTCGAAGACTCAACCTCCACCAGCCCCTGTTGATCCTACCTTACAAGAGAAAATCCTAAAAGGTCTGCAGTCTGGATAGGTTGCTGGGGAAAGGAATGAAGAAGTGGACATTAGTGTCCTTCAAGACATTGATTTATACTTCAATGATTTTGAGAAGGATAATTTCGCAGATCCTTACCGCACCTCCAGCTCTGCCAATATGGTGACCTTCAATGGTAAGTCTTTCTCCGTCTCCGGAGAGCAAGATGTTCTGAGCCATTCCCTCCTTGGTCACATCCAGCCAATACTTGACTTGGAAAGACAGGTGAAAAGTCAGACCACCCTTACCAACTCCCTCACCTCTGACAAGGAATCTCTATCAACTAGCCTCCTCAATGTCAATCAAAGTATAGAGGAACTGAATAAGGAGATAAAGGAATTGAAGAAGGACATTGAGAATTCATCAATCAAGTTGGCCACCTCAGAAGCTGCCAGAACTGAGCTCCAGACTAAGTACTCTGGCTTGGAAAAGGACCTCACAATGTTAAAGGAGGAACTGAAGACCAAGGATGGTGTCATTCAAACTCTATCCGATGAGAAGATTAAGTTAGAGGGTACTGTGTCGAAGATGGCCAAAGAGAAAGAGGATTTGAAGAATCAGTAAGAGCAAGCTATTCAGGTGGGTATTGACAAGTATACCAACGAAATGATAGACTCCTGAGAGAAGAAAGATGATCAAGTCAAGTCTGACATGGTGCTTCTCTTCTATGAGAATTTTCCGAAGAGGACCCTTGGTCCCTTATGGAAATATGTAGAATATGAAAACATCCCGTTTCACACTATGGCCGATGGAGAAAAGCACAACTATGCCAGTGGAATAGATTCCACTACTGATGATGAAGAGGGAACTGGTGAGAGTTCGAGTGCCAAACTCAAAAGTTCTAAAAAGGTGGTGGTGATGAAGAAACATCCGAAGGGAACAAGCCCTAAAGTTTTATATTATTTTTTGTATTTATGAACAATTAAAGTCCTTGTACGGGCAATGCATATTTTGTAATGTTATTAAGTTATAGTCCAAATACGTCTCTTAAACACCTAACTTCCTTGGATGGCCAAGGCATGTTTTTTTTTCTGTTCGATTCAAATCCGAATAGGGTTAATTTATCAAACCTTCTTATATTTTAATACTTTCTTTCCTTTAATTTTTTCATGGTTAATGTTTAAGTAGCCCATAGTATTTCAGAGGTATTAAAGTGAGAGTGTTTAATATCTCCGAAGACATGTATTTAATAGTCATCACTTAACCAGGTTTGTCCGATCTACTAAAGATCCAAAGTGTTGAACAAGTGATTTGTACTTGAATTGGACTATAGTAAAACCACTCCGAATGTTTCAAGAAGGCATCACATATTATTAAATAAAAAACTGGACACCTCATTAAAAACTCCCTGCGCCACCAGGGTAGGAAAGAGTATGCCCCTAATATTTACATTGATATCTAACAAGTAAATATTCACACACAAATTTTATTCTAAATATAACCTGAGATGTTCAATATTCTATGGGTTTGTCAAAACTCTTCCTTCTTACCAAAATGCTTCTCCTTGGTGTGTAAGAAACCTTTTCTTAACACCTTATCTCCTGGTTGAAAATCTCTTATTTTGACCTTGGAAGCAAATCTACTCCTCATCAAGCCTTGGTAGTGAGTTGTTCTTAAGTGAGCTTTAACCCTTATTTCTTCTATTAGGTCCAACTGATTCCTAATTGTTATCTCATTAGCTTGTTCAGAATAGTTATGGACCCTGTATGATGGTAGGGTAGCTTCTATGGGGGGTAATGGCATCCATTCCATACACTAAAGCAAAAGGAGACTCTTGTGTAGCAGCCCGAGGAGTAGTTCGGTATGCCCACAACACTTCTTGCAGATAGGTTGACCACTTCCTTGCAGCTCCTTCTAGATTCTTTTTTAATCCGGACAAAATAGTCATGTTGGAAACTTCAACCTAGCCATTTTCTTGTGGATGGAAAGGAGAAGAGAAATAGTGCAGAATGCCTCTAGAGGCACAAAAAATCTTCATATCATTGTTATCAAACTGTGGCCCATTATCTGTGGTAATCTTTTGAGGAATCCCAAACCTGCAACATATATTGGATATGATAAATTTAATGACAGCCTTCAAAGTGGTTCCTGCAAAAGGAGCTATCTCTGTCCATTTTGAGAAGTAATAAATATCAACTATAATAGTTCTGCACCCTCCGGACGCCATTGGCAGAGGCCCAACTAAATTCAATCCCCAACGAGCAAAAGGTACTCGCTCAGAACTAGACTCCATAGGTACTGTTGGCACATGAATTTCATTGCCATACCTTTGACATGGATCACACTTCTTTACCATTTCTTTTACATCTGCCATTATAGATGGCCAATAGTACCCAACTAACAATACTCTCCGGGTTAGTACCCTATAGCCACAATGTGATGATCCTTCTCCATTATGTAGTTCAGATAAAACGACTTGAGATTCTTCAACCCCCAAACAACGCAGGAGAGGTCTAATGAAACATTTTTTTTATAGAGAACTCCCGTGATGATAAAAAAACCACGAGCCTTGTGCTTAACTTTTCTTGCCATAGCTTTATTCGGAGGCAAAATCCCGTCATAAATGTATTGAAGAAGAGAAAACCTCCAATATTTAGGTTGAATCACCTGTATGCTCAAGCTTTCCTCCTCTTCCTTGTCTGACTTGGTTGTATGGATGAGAATTCTTGTATGTGTATCCAAGAGTAAGATTCAGAGTACGCTATGGTTGCCAAAGAATATGCCAGTGTATTCTCTGACCTAGGAATATGCTCATAACAAACACTTTGAAGTTGGTTGCCACCTCTTTCAGGATGAGTAAGTATTTGATCAGTTGCTCCTTCTTAGCCTCAGACTGACCTTGAGCGTGATGGATAAGAAGCTGAGAGTCACTCATCAACCGAACTTTTTTAGCCCCACATAGGAAAGCTAATTTAAGACTAGCTATAGTCGCTTCATATTCGGATTCATTGTTAGAGGCCCTGAATCCAAAGCATATAGCCTGGTACATTTTATCACCATATGGAGAGGTTAGGAAAATTCTAGCTCCACAACCCATTGTGTTTTAACCACCATCAGTTTGGACCACCCACTCTTTTTTGGTTTTCTCTTGTGAAGTTTGTTTAGAGTTCATGTCCGAATGTAACTCTACCAGGAAATCAGCAACTTATTGAGCTTTGATAGCAGTTTTTGGGGCAAAATAAATGTCATAATCGTCAAACTCTACTGACCACTTGGTCATCTTGCTTGATATGTCTGCCTTCTGAAGAATATTTTTGAACGTAAAAGATGTCCAGACAATGATGGACTGAAAATACGGCCTCATCTTTCTTGCCGCAATCACCAAGGCTAGTGCCAACTTCTCAAGCTTTAGGTACCTTTTCTCAGCATCTATTAAAATGTTGCTGATGTAGTACACCAGACGAGGGTCATTGTTCACTTTTCTTACTAATAGTGCACTTATAGCACATTCTGACACAATCAAATATACATAAAGGGTTTCTCATTGAATGGGCTTAAAAAGAATCTTTGGTGAGGATAAGTGTTACTTTATTTCAACAAAAGCTTGGCTACACTGTGGAGACCAATTAAAATCTTTAGCATTCTTCAAGGTTCGGAAAAACGGACCACACTTGTCTGAAGACCTTGAAATAAAACTATTCAAGGCTGCCAACCTCCCGGTGAGTCTCTGGACTTCTTTAACATTCCAAGGAGGATCCATTTCTAATAGGGCATTAAGCTGATCTGGATCGGGCTGTATTCTTTTCTCACTTATCACATAACCCAAAAACTTTTTCGATCGAACCCCAAAGACACATTTTTCTGGATTTACTTTCAAATTCACAACTGTTAGATTAGGAAACGTTTCTTGAAGGTCAACTATATGTAAATACTCCTCTAAGATTTTAACCATCATGTCATCTATGTACACTTACATATTTCTGCCAATCTCACTTGCGAACACTTTGTTTACCAACCTCTGATAAGTAGCCCCAACATTTTTAACCCAAAAGGCATCACCTTGTTGTAATGGAGACCTCTGTCTGTTATAAAGGTAGTATGATCTTGGTCCTTTAGATCCACTTGTATCTGGTTATACCCAGAGAAAGCATCCATGAAGGACATCAACTTGTTTCCAGACGTTGAGTCCGATAACTGATCTATCCGGGGGACTGGATAAAGATCTTTTGGGCAAGCTCTGTTGAGGTTAGTAAAGTCAATACACATACGCTACTTCCCATTATTTTTCTTGACCAACACTCGATTGGCAGTCCATAAAGGATATTGGGAATCCTTTATATGTCCCATCTTGGTAAGCCGATCAACCTCTTGAACTATCACATTAACTTTTTCCTTAGAAAAAGCTCTCATTTTCTGTACAACAGGAGCAATATCACTCCAGATCAATAACTTGTGTGAGATAATGCTTGCGGGCACTCCAGTTACATCAACATTGCACTAAGAAAAGAGATGGTGATTGTTTAGTAAAAAGGAAAACAATTTATTTTTCAATTCCGGCGCCATCTTAGAACCAATCTTGATATTTCTACCCTCTGCACGGGAGTGGGTTTCAATCTCTTCAACTGGTATTAAAACACTAAGAGCCTCTCTGGGTCATCAATCTCACCCTCTCCCTTAGAAGGCTCCAGTAACTGCTAATCTTCATTAATCCGAATTGCTCCCAAAGTTTTAGGAGCAAGTGCAGTTGCATAGCATTTCCTTGCTATCTTCTGACTACTTCGGACAACACCTACTTGCCCTTGAACTGCATACTTCAAACATTGGTGGACTGTCAAGGCCACAACATGCATTATAGAGAGCCAGGACCTCCCAAATATTTCATTGTAGCATGTGGGGCAATCTACCACAACAAACAATACCCTCCCAACGTTTTAAAGGGCCCCTTGCCCAACAACACCTCTTCCTCAAACTCCTCAATTACATCCGCAGAGCTTCCTGTGAAGCCCACAATGGTTCTTTTTGAGTGTTGAATAACGGCCGGATTCTTCATCTGCTTATAGGAGCTTAAGAAGAGGATGTTTGCCGAAATTCATGTATCTATCAAAATCCGGCGAATATCATTGCCCCCAATAGATGCTCTTATCACCACCGCATCTTCATGAGGCCCAACAATATTTCTCAAATCATCCTCATAAAAAACTATGAATGGAAAAGGGGTTTGGCACTGATGAGAAGACATTACCCCTTCCAACTGAGTAGCCAGACTATGTACATGCCTCTTTCTTGATGAAGGAGTGGGTGCTGTCACGGTATCCTCTCCAAAAATGGTGAGTGACTCAAAGAAACAAATGATTCTGGACAATGTCTTGGTTTATTCTGTTATGACCCCCACTCTATTCCGGATTGGATCAGGATCCAAGTACTCCGAATCAACATCAAATCTTTCAAGGATCACCATTGCCCCTTCTTGAGCAGATGTTCCCACATTGTTTACAGGGCATGCCCGAGGAGAATTGTCAGGCCTGTTTCCACTTCTTCTTTTGACATAAGCTCCCACCTTGCCTCTTTCAATAAGATTCTACACTTTTTTTTCCAGGGCTATGCAGTCTTGAGTATTATCGCCTATATCATTATGATATTGGCAGAAACAAGTGTTTTGACTCTCTCTAGGAGACTACAGTGCTGCTGGTTTCCAAAAATGGACTTCTTCCTTGGTCTTGTCATATATTGTGGCCATATTCTCTTTAAACTCTGCAAACTACTCCGGTTGAACCCAAGGGCCTCTTTTACTTCTTGACTGTTGGCTCTGAGACTGGATCTGGTTGGACTGAGTTTGTTTAGCCCTATTGGACCCTTGCCCAGTTTTCTTAGCCTTATGTCCGGACTGGTTTCGAGCTGTTGTGGTGGACCTCACTTGTCGGTGCACCCTGGTTTTCTTGGTTTTATCCACATTAATTTGTTTTCCCACTTGATTCAATAAGCCACCCCAAGTCGTGGCTTTATTCCTAGTCACTGAATCAGCCAGGTTCCAAGGGTTCAACCCTTGTGTCAGAGAAGCAATTGCCACCTGTTCGAAGCAATCTGCTAATCTGTTTTTTGTATTTACGAAGCGACTTATGTAGTCCTTTAAGGACTCGTTCGGTTCTTGGGAACAATGGATAATGGTATCTTCATTTCCCTTCACCTCTTTACTTCCCACAAATTGCCTTCGGAAAGCAACCCAGAATGTATCAAAGTTTCTGATACACACCTGGGGTAAGCTGTTGTACCACTTAAGAGAACTTCCCGTAAAAGATTGGGAGAAGGCTCTGCACTAAAGTTTTTCATCATCATCATCATGAAGTTCTTGAACTGCTACAGATGGTTGTCCGGATCCTTACTTCCATCATACTTCTCCATTTTGGAGCTGTCAAATCTTTTGGGTAGGTTTCCAGACAGTATTTTGGCAGAAAAAGGTGACTGTCTCCAATTCCTATTACGACTGAAGACTGTGTCTTCATTAGGCGTTGAAAAATACCTGGTTCAGTCAGAAAAGCAAAAGGATCAATCAGCAACTCATCAGTATGCATGTGGCTGTGAGATAACCTTTTACCCAGATGCCTTTTAAGCCTCCCATGCCTATCTCTCTTTCTTGAGTATTTTTTAATTAGTTTCATTTTCTTTCTGGACCTCCCTTCATCAATCCTTTATGAAAAAGACTCCTCAAGCTCAGCCTCGTTCGAAGAGCGGCTGGAGGACTCAGAATCTGAGCTTTCAACCGGCTTAGACCGATGAGTCTTCTTAGAACTGGCATGGGTCTTTTTTTAACTCAGATGAGTCTTTGCTGATGGATCATTCTCCCTAGGGTTGTCAGTATGATGAATAGTTAATGCCCGTGATTTCTCCTTTATACCCTTTTCTGCTTGTTTTATGGCCCTTAACACCTCTATTTCTGCTCTGAACTTGTCTCGCTCTTCAATGGTGTATTCCTTGTTTTCCCCAACTGTTTCCACCACATGTGGTGGAGTTCCCTGCTCATTCGGATCCATCCGAACTGGTCTTTTCTACTGGTTTTGAATGCAATATTTAGTCACCTTCGTGCTCCCACTATGGTCGCCAATTTGGTTTGGTTTATTTTGGGCTGGGGGTAGTTTAGTATAGTGTTCTGTAAAGTTTAAAGTATTAAGTGTTTGGTGTAAGGAGTAGTAAGATAATAGAGTAGTTTGCTTGTATTAAATGTTGATCACCCTCATTAATGAGAGTGGTTGAGGTATTTATACTCTTAATTAATGACCAATGGGCTTACGGGTCAAGTTATAAAACCAAGTCAAGTTTAAGGACCCATTAGTCTTTTAAGTAGATTAGCAAATAGCTTAGTCAAAAAGTGTTTTACTTTTGTCATGTCCAGATTATTTAGTGGTGTGTGATTGTCCGAATTACCCTTGTCTGGATTATGTAGTGGGTTGTGTTTGAAGATTCTGAACTCATCAATATCCAAGAAATTTCCCATTTCGAACTCCAAAAGAGAATTCAAAGAATTGAATTTAAGGTTAGATTTTATTAAATTCTCAAATATCTAAGAAAAATTTCAAATTCTCGATCTTTGATATCACTTTTACACGATCATGTCATCTATGTATGCTTCAACGTTCTTTCCTAACTACTTCTCAAATATTCGAATCATAAGACTTTGATAAGTTGATCTCTTGTTATTTAAACCAAAAGGCATTACCTTATAACAATATAAACCTTTATATGTTTGAAAAGCAATAGACTATACATCATTTGGATGTATCTGAATCTGATTGTATCTCAAATATGCGTTCATAAATGACAAAAATTTATGACCCATAGTTGCATCACAAGTTGATTAATACGAGGCAAAACAAATGCATCCTTAGAGCACGCCTTATTCAGGTCGGTAAATTCCACATACATCCTATACTATCCATTCTTCTTCTGAATCAAAAGTGGATTAGCAAACCAAGTCAGGTACTTCAATTATCTTATGTTATCAAGTTTCAACAATTTTTCTACTTTTTGCCTATGGCTTCTGACTTTTGCGGAGAGAAACACCATTTTATTTTGATGAATTAACCCTATTCTTTTATCAATTGCTAACTCATGACAAATAATTGACGAACTCACCCCAGAAACATTACCAGCACTCCACGCAAAAACATATGAATTATCTTTTAAGAGTTCCAAAAGCTTACTTTTAAAATTTTAACTTAACTCATTTCCGATTTTAACCACTCGTCCATTTGATAACTCTTCTTTCACTACTTTATCTAAAGGTTTGTCACATTGTGTGTCCTCTATATGATTGTTAACCTATTTCTCAAATCCAATACCTCCACTCGGATGACAATCCCCTAATTCCTTTGGGTCCAATTTTGGAGGATCTAAAGCGATTTCATAACAATACCTTATTTTTATTTGACCTTCGATTATAACTTTAACAAAATTCCCAAACGGATACTTGAGGTATTTCCAAAAAGATGAAGTAGTAGTTTTTAGTTTATGCAACCATGGTCTGCCCATAATCATATTGTACGGACTTTGAGCATCACTTATCATAAACATAGTTTTCACCGTCTTCTCTGTATTACCATACCAATAGTCACCAAAAGCTCAACCTCTCCAAAACAATTAGAATATTTCTCTTCATAACTAATTAATTGTATGTCGTTCGATTTGTATATAGGGACATTGATCATCTTGTCATAGTTGCTATTTAAAAGAACATTAGCCAGACTACCATTATCTATCAGAACTCAAATAGTTATTACCCTCGAAATATCAAAACTAATAATCAACGCATCCTCATGAGGGGTGAAGACCCCTCTCAAATTATCATTAGTAAAGGACAAATTGGTGACCGACTTCCTATAATAATGGTACAAAGACTCATAAATTAAATGAATCTCTAAATCCTTCTGATGTTATCCAGAACTTGGACTCACTCCAAAAAATGTATTATCACCCAAAATAGCATGAAACCATTGTTGCTTCCATTCTTCTTCTCGTTTCTTCTCACTATTCTTCTCTATATGACTCATTGCTTGTTTTTGTCGTTATTGTCTTCCCTTTTTATTTTAACAAAGTAAATCAATTCATCATTTTTTTTCACATTTGCACCTCGTCCCACAACTGAAAGTAATCATTAGTCAAATGAATATGATCTTTATGATAGGCATAAAAAAATCTCTTAGGCCTCATGTTATATGGAGTTAATATTTGATGAGCCGGTATAAACTTTGTTTTCCCTTTATTTTATAGAAATAGTAGCAATATTCTCAGTTAACGAAGTAAACTTTCGAGTTGGATTATTACAACATGTAAACTTTTTCTTATTTAATGGATCTTTCACGATGTCATCACGTTTGACATTATCAAACTTTTTACTGTATGATACCATAACTTTTGATTCCTCAAATTTTGGATTACTCGATGCTCATCTTTTCGATTCTCCAATCATAGTAAATTGATCCAGTATTGCCAAAAATATTTCTCATAGTATCAACACGGAATCTAACGAGATCCTCATACAATTTCCCTTCCAATATTAAACATTTTTCCATGCATCCAAAGCTATATCTTCTTTACATGTTGCCAAAACATTCATCTATACACAAACCTTTGAACATAAATTTTTAATGACTCACCTTACTTTCGATAAAAATTCATTATAGAGTCGCATTCTTTATTATATGATTTATTGCCAATAAAATAATTCCAAAAAGAAAACCAAATATGCGTAAAGTTTCTGAATTGTTCCTTGAGGTAGTGAATTAAAACAATCTAATTCATTTTCTTTAAACATCAACAAAAACACTCTACATAGTAAATTATCAACCGCATAAATTACCATCATCATATTTCGGAAGTACTCCAAATTATGTTCATGATCACCTGAACCATCAGAAATATCCATGCAATATGGATTGAACTTCCTAAGATGTTTTCCTTCAAGATTGTACGGTGAAAATGAGAGCATGTAAGCAATAACCGTTTTTTATTTTTTCTATTATACTCTGCTAATTTTTTCATGTATTCGTCCTTAACTCAACACTACTTGATTGACCTTCATAATCAGCAATGTTCACATTCATTTTCCTTTGCTTATTATTTTCACTTTCATCCATATTCATTTTATCTTCTTCTTCATCATGTTTAAATGAGACTTCTCTTTATTTTTCTATGACTTTTTCAGTACAACTTACTTCATTACCTCCATTATTCACTATATGATTTCTTTTATCTTGAGGCGTAACCCTCTTCTTAAAATTTTGTAATGTATCTACTAACTTTTGAATTATCTCTTTAACTTATTGATCTCTTTCATATTGTAATCAGTTGATTTTAACTTGTTCTTGTTTCAAATATTCGATATGAGCTTCTGAAATTCAAACAATAGACGCAAATATAACTATACCTTAATTAGTAAGATGTTCTCTCTGAACATGAGAAACACAATCTTATGTATAAATTTTCGTACCACTTGAACCATCTTTGATCAGCTCCATCGTGTGCACCATAAGCCACACTGGTCGCCTGGTTACAATTTGTTATCATAACTTATGGACTCATATGTTCTAAACCTGTGGTATTGCATATACCATATGTCATGCCTAAGAATTGATCTTCAAGCACCGAAATATTATCATCAACTGGTAGATTGAAAGCAATTCTTGAAATAACAATCAGAGTAACTTAAATCCAAGAAATTCTCAAAGAAGTTCTTTCAGTTCCCGATTGTGTCATCACCATTAGTAAGAAAGTAAATAAAACTTTGAAAAGAAATCCCACAGACAACGTTAAATTTAATAAGGGAATTTCTCTCCAAATGATTAGCCAAGATAATAAATTGAAATAAAAAAAATGTGTTAAATATGTTTTTTCTTATTAAATGTATAGTTAGTCTCCAAATGAATACTTTGATTTTTTATTATAGAGTTTACATAGGATATTTTACCAATCATTAAATTACATGTGTTCCCAATCACCAATTTACAAATACATTCACTTTTAACCTTCTAACAAACGCTTTTTGATGACTTATGACACGTATAAATACGGTTATAACCGTCTAACAAAATTTATATATCCTCGTCTTAATTCTGCATATGACCATCTTCTCCATACATCTTCATACGACCATCATCTTAACTCATTATATGAACCTCGTTTTAACTCTTCATATGGCCCTCTCTGTACGAATTTCATCAACTTTTTACAATTTCCTTGGTTTTTTTTATTATCGTCTTGTACTTCACTTTATGACCTTCATATGTTCCACTTTGTACCCTCGTCTATGTTTGTAATATTTATAACTTTGCTTCATATACGTATCTTATTCATTTGTTAGCCTTACTTATCTCGTCTTCATGAGTCGTATATACTATATATACGATATATCCTTATCAAAATGAAGCATATTTTTCCAAGGATATGAAGATGAATATATTAAGCGCGATGTACCTTCCTGTAAAGATATAGAGTTTTTTTAAGTTACATATATTTAGCTGCTAGATTAAATAGTTTCATATGTCTAGTATTGATTCTCTTCTCGATGATTAAATATCCTAAGAACTTTCATGACCAAACTTTAAACGTTTACTCCAAATAAGTTTCTATAAAGCCGGTCAAATGGTTGGTTTCCTCAATGATTTTTAATAGTGGATCCTCAATGTAAGCTTGTATATTTCTCCCAAACTGGTTAGAGAATTCCTTATTTACCAATCTCTGGTTTGTCACTCCCATATTTTTTATACTTGATGATATAACCTTGTAGCGGTATAGCCATTGTTTTGGATATGAAGGTTGTATGTTCTTCATCATTTGGATGCATCAATGTTTTATTCTATCCATATTCATCAACTATAAATAATAACATTCTATTTTTAAAAATGGTATTTACTATTTTTTCGATATGTGGGATTGAAAATAGATCTTTTGGGCACATTCTGTTAGATCGATAAAGTGTACGTATATTTTCTATTTTCCATTTTATCTTTTAACCAACACCAGATGAGTAATTTGAATATGGTAAAAATATTCTTGGATATTGTCTATTTGGCCTAGCCTATTGACTTGGCCTAACATGTCTTTAACTTTCTCATGTGAAAAAGGTGGGCGTTTTCATTTTGTCGGCTTGAATTTTCTCTCTATTGATAACTCATTACATACCACCTTAGCTAGAAATATTCTTACATATTATGCAGAGCATGCAAAAACATCCAAGTTCTTGGAAAAAGTTCTTAGTAAAATATTTCAAAAGGTCATGTGTAAGTTGTAACTTATATGTGACATCTATATTTTCCCCTAGTGTTATCACTTCTATAGCCTCCCTTGGTTATATTATGCGCGCGGGAGAAGGTGGGTAGGGGGAGTGGGAGGGTTCTTGGATCATATATATTATCTAAGATAATCGGGGGCCCTTGTGGTTGTTGTACAAGATCCCAAGGAAGGAATAATACTCTCTAGATTTACACTGATTGCTTCAGATAATTATAATCCTCCAATTAATGATGCACCAAAGTTATTAATGTATTGAGGATACAATTATCTGTATTTAGTTAGGCGGACAATGTATGAAGATGAAAATATAGGATGATGGTAAATGTACTACCATAAATAATTATTATATAGTCTTTTTATATTTTCTCTACCCGAGGACGACATCCAGCTTGGGTTCTTCAATAACTAAGGCATATAATCTATTGAAAATGGTCAAAACATTTTTTATGGTTATAAAAGTGTTATATCTTGAATTTGATTATAATGTTTCTTAAATAAGATATTCGCCAAACTACCAGAATTTATCATGATTCTTGGTATCTCTTCCCCAATGACCTATGCAAGATTATGACCACATCATCATGGGATGGAACTATCCATCCCAAGTCATCTCGTCAAAATTTATGATGGGTTATAAACTTTGATAGAGCTGGAGTAAAGTATAGAATCGATGTTGGGTCTCAAGATTGGGCACGTGATGTTTTCATAAGAAATTGGTACCTTTTGTGAGAGAATCTCCTCCGGATTTGGTAATCACTACTTTTCGTATCGAAAAAGGCCCAAACTGTAATAACTCAATGAGTTCTTCATCGTCAATGATATTTTGGATTTCATATTTCAAATTATTATAGTCATTTAACTTATGGTTGTTCTCATTGTGGCACTTACGAACTTGTTAGTTTTTATGGGGTTCACATTTTTTCAAGCTTCCAAAATTGAACCATATTTTTTGCCATGTCGTATATAATTGTCGTACTTACAGTCAGATTGGTGCAATGGAAATATGAAGCCTTCATTTTTGTAACTTTTTGCCATGTCGTATATAATGGCTTGGCTGACTCTTTGTTCATCCAGTTTGAGGTCCGACGCATATTGATACTTTATTGTGATGGTGGTAAATAAGAGTTCAAATTCTCTCATATGAATATGAGCAGCGTTGCTTGAGACGGTAACGTTGTTGATTGACAAATCTTTAGAACCCCTTGTCTTCGGTAATTTTTCACGGTAATGATAGTTGCGTTGTCTCACCTTAACGAGTTGTCATTGGAATGGCGATACAAAATTATCGAGACATCATCACCTTCAACATAATTATATTGTCAATTGGGGGCAACGTATTTTCAACCGTAACCTCTCTTTGCACTTCGGGCGCATGTTAGCTACCACGTGTTTGATGATGATAAGTGCATCCAAGTGGATATGGTGCATATCATTCATTTATCGATGCATTTAGAAAATTAGATCCGCAAGATTATCAACTACTTGAACATGGGGTTCCGCAGTGGGTAGTTTTAACATAGTATAATTAGTGGTTTTAGTAAAAAAATATTTTTCAATATTTGATATCTTCATGTTATTTTGCTTTCCACATACGACACTAAATTATACATGTGATTCCGGTTTTGTTACGTCAAGGCAAAATTGCAAACATTGATTTGACATAGATATTATCTAGTTAGTATAGAGTGTGAGAGTAATTAAGCTAAGTTTGTAAAATCTATGAAAGACAAAAATTGTATAATTAGTTCGTTGGTTGGAGCCCTTATTTATATAATTTGGTTAGAAAGCAAATTATCATTAATTGATTGGATAATATTAGAATCTTAAGTTCAATTTCTAAGGTGTAGACTGTGATATTTTGTTATTAAACTTATTCTATCCTTAATCATTTATCATATTTTTAAATCTAAGTTCATTCAATTATTTTTATGGACCACTATTTAGTCAACCCTATAATTATGTTCGGCTTATTTATATATTTAGTCACCATCAATCGTCATATAATATTCATCACGCTAGTCATAATCATATTGTCTAATAATATAGATATCATTATTATGTTATGGAGCTTAATATGATTTCAATTTTTTTTTATTTTGTTCCAGTATAATATCTTTCAAATAGTATTTTTTATTTTTCTCCCCTATTTTATCATAGTATTTTACTTTTTCTTAAACAATGATATATTTATATTTATTTTTTAAAATGTTTTTTAAACAATATATTTTAGATTGTTTTGTGTTCTCATAGTGATAGATTAAAAAATACACCTTAAATTTTACATTTATTGTTTTAAAACTATATAAATTTACATATTATGTTTATAACATTGGTTTGATTTTTTTAAAATATAGTTTAGTTGGTATCTATACGAATACACGTGAAATTTCTAATAAATAGTGGTATAATTTTGTATAAATATATCAATTAGCATTTAACAAATGATTTAACATGTTACGTATATATTTTATATATATAAAAAATAAATAGTATATTTTCAAGGAGATACTAATATCTCACCATAACATTTATTTTATGAGTATATTTTTGTTATGCTTATTCATTTACTTATTTATTACGTTTAAAATAAATTAAAGGGAAATTATATCTAAGGTACCTACTCAACTATTTTATTGTCATCTAGTACCCAAGGTTTGATCAATTATTTCTTAATACCCATCTCAACTACCTAATTACCACCTAGTACCAAACATTATTTTAATACCCTAACTACCCTCACCATTCATGAACAACCATGTAACCAAAATTTATTTTTCCTACTGTTAAATTTTTATTTTATTTTTAAAAGATATGTATCTTTCAAACCGGAGCTCGAAAAAAAATAAATGAAAGTACCATCGCTTTTGTTTTTAAAAAATGAACAAAACTAGATCCATTGATGATATTTTTTTATTTTTTTAAAATAAAATTTCACCAGTAACAGAGTTGCAAACAATTTGCATAATATCATGAGAATTGTTCAGGAATTCCCGAGAGTTGCAAACAATTCGCATCATATCATGAGAATTGTTCAGCAAACCCAGAGTTGCAAACAATTCGCATCATATCATGAGAATTGTTCAGGAAACCCAGAGTTGCAAACAATTCGCATCATATCATGAGAATTGTTCAGGAAATCCTGAGAGTTGCAAACAATTCGCATCCTATCATGAGAATTGTTCAGGAAATCCTGAGAGTTGCAAACAATTCGCATCTATCATGAGAATTATTCAGGAAATCCTGAGAGTTGCAAACAATTCGCATCCTATCACGAGAATTGTTCAAGAAATCCTGAGAGTTGCAAACAATTCGTATCCTATCATGAGAATTGTTCAGGAAATTCTGAGAGTTGCAAACAATTCGCATCCTATCATGAGAATTGTTCAGGAAACCCCATTGTTGCAAACAATTCGCATGCTATCATGAGAATTGTTCAGGAAATCCTGAGAGTTGCAAACAATTCGCATCCTATCATGAGAATTTTTCAGAAAACCCAGAGTTGCAAACAATTCACATCCTATCATGAGAATTGCAAACACTTTGAAGTACCAGTGCATATATTTGGTCGGGGGTATTTTTGTCCAAATTTCAATTCGAGGTACCAAGTGACACTATCCAAAAAGCGGGTACCACTAGGTAATTACATAGTTGAGAAGGTATTTACTAGTGACTTTCTCTAAATTAAATTGATCAAAATTAAATTATAATCCATGAATCACATTTATTTATAATTAAATATAAAATCAAGTTATTGAATTTAAAAAATCTTATAAAAATATATTCTGTATATTTTATAAATTTATATTATATATTTTATTTAGAATTTTGGTACGATAAGACAATATCACACGATTAATATTGAATATCAATCTCTTACTGAGAATTTCTTAGTACAATACACGGACTTTAAAATTATCATATTATATCAAAATTTGGTAAAAATATATTAATGTTTCGCTAGATATTAGTATGGTAGGACAATGTGACAAAAAACAACACTCTTAGAGTTTTTTTAACTCTTTACTAAAATAAAGGATTAAATTTGTTTTTCATAAATTATTAATTATCTTTTTTTATCTTAAAAAAATATAGGCTTATTTATTTTAAAATAAAAAAGAATGATATTTTTTTATAAAATAATAACTTCATAACATTATAATATATTTATAACCTTATTGTTGAAATTCAAACAGTTTAAGTCGCTATATAATATTTTACAAAGTTAACTAAATATCATAATGGCTCATAATTTACATCTCTAAGATTTTGGTATACGACTAAGTCTTAAACAATTAATGCAACAATTTCAACGATTAAAATTATAATACCTAATAGTTTAAACATCATTTTTTAAATTGAACATTGTAAGTAGTTAATTTACACCTGGATATGATCATCCCACGTAACCTTGAGAATATATTAAGCCTTTGTGATTTTGTTAGACTCTCAACAATTTGCTTGTGGAAAGAATTGTGAAGTTAACTCAATATCTTTTACGTTGATAAAATTACAAAGAGAATAAAATCGAATGCCAGTAGGCTTATTACGACTATTCATCATCGTATTCTTATGAATTTTAATTGTATGAATATTATCTCAAAAAACTATTGTAACAATAATTTAAACTTGTTTAAGTTCTTGCAAAATCATATTAATCTGCATTATTTGACAAAGTTTTGATATTGTATAAATAAACTATACTTCAGTTGTAGAGACACCTGATGTTTTTTCCATGACCAATATATTTCTTCTAAACCCACGATGAACATATAATCAAATATGATTCTTCTATCATCTCACCTCATGTATAATATATTAGTTATTTTTCCTATCTTCTTATAAAATACACCAAAACTTAGTCTGTGTTTTTCAAATAAAATAGCTCATTCTCTTATATATGTAAGTGAATATGCATGTGAAAATCCATGTATAAATCCATGTATATGTTGTTTAAACTCATTATAAACATCAAGTTATGATGTGTAACAGTCAAGTACATGAGACTCATTAACATATCATTATAGAGTGTGCTATCAATTTTGATTATATCTTCATCGTCATGAGCTTGAAACCAAGAACCACTAGATTTTACACCATATTTTACTAATATATAATAAAAAAAATCAATATTTCATGAGCATATTTTTATTAGCTAATGATAATAATATATCATATGCAATATTCTAACAGCCATAAAATAACTTATTTTTCCAAATATCAATCATATGAAAGTCGATCGTCATAGACTTAGTGGTTCCGGCTTCATGCAGGCGAGTTGCAACCTGCAATCCGAACTGAGGACGTGTCCGTGGGTTAAGAACGAGAATTGAACTCTATGAGATCTAATCCCCTGGTGTGTGGTACTTGTGATATTTCGGCTTGGGACTTTTTTATTTGGCAGTTTTTTTGGATGTTAAATACTATAGGATGGGTTACTTTTTATTGGCATTGGAAACACATAACATTATGGCAAGGTAATATTTCGCATTTTAATGAATCTTCCACTTATTTGATAGAATGGTTAAGAGATTGTCTATGGTTAAATTATTCACAACTTATTGGATTTTTAAAAAATACTTTCATAATTTTATATTGATATAAGATCGTTAATGTAGAGATAAACAATTCACATACACCTATAATTTATTTTAGTGAACAATTGTGCTTATATGGAATTTTTTGAAACTTTATTGTATAAAATATGACTCTATAGACTTTATAAAGCTTGAAGAGCTTGCTTAAGATTGCATTTTTTAAATACATTTTTTGATTGTGATATTAATGTTCATAAATAGGTCGATGCACAACAAAAAACTACTCGTTTAACTCTTATAGTAGAAAGGCATATTTGAGATTTAACTCATTAACCATCTAAGTTATTTTGTGCACCAATAAAAAGTAAAACTCGTACGTTTTCCAAGAAAACCACATATCAAACATTTTAATATACTCAACTTTATACATTGGTTGTACTTTGTTACGACTAACCAAGATTTTTAATTATCAACTTTTTTTATTGTCTATTCATTAAATCCATTTTAAGTCAGTTACCATATATCATTTTTATGTTGGTTAAATCTCCGCCTCCATTGATATCCTTTATATTTACTTTTTACCACGTCCCAAATGAGATGAATGCGTATGATTTTTGAATAAACAATATTTATTGTGACTGAGAGGGAGAAATACACTGGAGTATCAAATTTGCATATAGTACTACACTAGTGTGTCTCTTCTGTCAGGTTGGGCTTCAGGCATTCACCGTCCAAATTAGGGTAATCAATTTGCTGAATGTTACGTCCCTACCGATTAGACATCTCATATAAATTACTTCGAGACACCATAACTTGTAACCATTGACTCTTTCGAGATATCCAATGAATAAGCACTTTAAAGATCTCAATTGTAGTTTTTTCATGTGTGATATGTGCATAAGCAATGCAAATAAACACTCTCAAAGTGAATAATACGAAGACTTCCCATACCATATTTACTATGGGGGTATTTAAGCCAATCACAATAGATGGACATATTTTATGAGATAATAAGCAATCATTACAAATTCAGCCCAAATATCCATTGGGAGCTTAGCAATAACCAACATGCATCTCACCCTCTCAAGAATGGTTATGTTCATACTTTCAGCAATACCATTTTGTTGTGGTGCGTCCCGTACAATTTTATAGCGAGTGATCCCTAGTATTTTGCAATTATCAATATATTCATTTGCAAAGACTTCAAGACCATTATCCGTCCTAAACTTGCCAACTTGCTTTTCAGCCATGATCCTTCATTTCTTTTGGACCTATCAAAAGCTTCTTTATTTGGATTTAATAAATAGATCCATAACTTCTTTTAATAATCAGCAATGATTGATAAAAGTATTTTTTTGCCTCCAAGTCCCCCGGAGAGCTGCATGTATGTAGTTAAGGGTTCTAATTTTTGTGTGCTCGGATTATACAAACTTGGTTTTGCTACTTTTTCCATATACACATGATTGCCAAAACTTCAATGTAGTCAATTTGTCTTTTCCAAATGAACCTTACTTCTGAACTCCAACAATATCTTCTTACTCACATGCCCTAGTCTCTTATGCTATAGAGTTGTACCATCTATCGGTCCTTCAAACAAGTAAGCTATTGTACCTATACCAGTGTCACCAATAAAAGATTAGAGGTCATTGGAATGTTTCCCATTCATTAAGGTCATGACATCTTTGATAATTTTCTTGTAAGCATTCTCAAATTTGATAAAACAACCTACATTGTCCAACATGCCAATACAAATTAGATTTCTTCTCATGTTGGTAACGTAGCTCACATTAGTCAGAATCCATTCACATCTATCAAACATCTGAATCTTCACATATTCGATTCCAGTTATTTTACAAGCCTTGTTATTATAAAGTATCATAGTGCCTTCATTATTTTCTTCAAACAAATTACATCAGTTTTTTTGTGGGCTTATGTAGAATGATCATTCATAATCTAGAATCCACTTCCTTTAGCTTTCATTTGAAAAGTGCACTAGAACTTCCACAGAGTCATATCATTTAGAAGTAACAGAAACATTCGACTGATCTGATATGCAATTACCTTACCTTTTCAGGTGTTCAGCATACTCTTTCTTGAAATTACCCAGGTTTCTGCAATGGTGACATATAATCTTGAACTTATCAAACATCTTTGTTGACTTCGATTTAGATTTTATTCTGGCCTTATTTGTATCTCATCTCTCTGATCTCTCTAATGTTTAAAATTTCATGGTTACTACCAGAAATCTCATCCCTTGGACACTGCACGAATTCCAACTATTTAGATATAATTGAAGGTTACAACTCTTCCATATATAACGAATATTTACTGTAACAAATAATATTCTTCAATTGTCCATATACATAAGATAATGAGTTCAAAAAGATCACTTTCTAATCTTCATCAGTGATCTCCTCACTGATATCGCCAAATTGAACATTATTTTAGAAAATCCTTCAAGGTTCTCATTAAGAGACTTGTCATCGTGCATCTTGAAACCAAAGAACTTCGTATTCAAATAGATTCAATTTTTCAGGGACTTTGTCATGAACATGTTCTCTAGTTTGTTCAAGAATCCAACTAATAAATTTTATTTTTAGACATACTTTAAAACATTATCACTCAGATATAGAATGATCGTGTTGTAAGTAGTTTCGAGCATTTATGCTTCTCAGCCCAGACAATATTTCAGGCAGTTTAGTCTCCCCTGCAGCGAATAGAGTAACCTTCTGTTGAGCTAGAACTGTTCGTATTTGTTGTCGCCAGATTCAAAGATCTCTTTTCCTGTTAGACATTTCTATCTAGAACTTCGTCAGTCACAATTCAGCTACAATAATTACTTTGTTGCAAAGATCTGATATCAATTGTGACACTTTATACAAACTATATTTGATATGCTCAGATCTCAGATATATCATTCAAGAACTATGTCACAAAACACATATAAAGTCTGATGAAAATTAACAAAGTAATATAAACTTTGAACACATAGATTTACAATAGTTCGAAAACTTCTCTACATTCATTCTAAAACACAATTAATATCACTAAATATAGTGTTTACAGAAACTCCAAATCCAGAGCTCATACTCGATACTCTTTCAAGATCGCTCTTTGATGTACTAAGTATATTCTATCTCTTTCTCTCTCTATGTTGCACACTTCACCAAAGTCCCATCATCTTCTTCGAAGTCCAAAGAGCAGTATATATAATGTTTAGTGACAATCTATCCTCAACAAAAATAACAATTTATGTTGCATGTAGGAGTAACTAATTTTGGTATAACAATATATTGATCTAATGACTACAACTCACACCTTATATCACATGACACACTTAACAGCCCAAGTCTAGATTGTTACCTATATGACTAGTGTAGTCTTTACTTCATCCACAGTACTTCAAATCAAAGCAAACTTATACCTCGTCCTATGAGCCCACAAGTCTTTGACCTCGTTTAGTTTTACCAATTGGCTTCCTAACCGAAACAACAAATGCTTTTGCATAACCTTCCCGTCAGATGAATATGTTTGATTTCACTAATGATTTTTTCTCTAAAACGGTTGAAGCCTTCGTTGATATTACCTTCGTATGAACAATTGCTTAAGTTAATCAAAATCATAAAGATGAAATAGTTAATATCTTAATCGAAACAACCGATGCTTTGGTAATTTAAATTTATAAAATTGATAATCCAAAAACACCTAAACATGCATAATCGAATTACTCAATCAACTGTGCATACCCAAATCAAAACGATACATTAAAAAAATAATTCACACTCAAACAGCATATTAACTAAACCTAATTAATAAAATATTGTGGATTGACAAAAAATTGTCTTCTGGTAGAGGGGAAAAGATCGTCATATTATCAAACAATCACGTGCAACACCCTAAATTAGTGACTCTTAATTACTTTACTAAAGTTCAATATTATTATTATTAAATTGCTCGAAACGGCGGCTTTATCAATCCCACTGTGCACGGACCTTGACAAAAACAGTCTCATTACGGAATCAACTTAAATTTAAAACTTGAAAGAATAATTATTCCCAAAAAATCACTAAACACCAAATAAATCACTTAAAAAGTTTTTAAAAGAAGTGTAATTAGGGGCCCGAGGCAGGAGACCTTTTTCTTCTTCATTTACTGTCGACTCTACCTAAATTTCTGTCTTATTTTCAATTAAAAAAGAAGTACTTAGAGCTCCTGACTTTCATGCATTCTTTTATTATACTCCACTCCCAAATTGTATGTGATTTTTTTAAGTTTCATGATCCCAAATTGTTGCTTCGAATAAAAATGATCTAATTTTATGTGTACCCGATTATGAAAGTAATACTACTACTAAATAGTTAGTGAAATTGAGATATTAAATAGATCCGTACCATCCCTAGGCTATGTTAATGTAGATGGTTTTGTTGTATGATTGTATCCCGAAATTGAGTGAAAGTTAATAAGTAAGATTCATCAAGTATACTGTTCAGAGTGGTATGGTTGGTTAGGTGGAATGTTGGCTTGTCATCAACAGTTTCAAAGACTCATTACCTAAGGAACTAAGACAAGACTATATGGCTATGTGTTTATATATATATAAAGGTTTTCGTTATAAGCCTATTTTCAGTTTTGGTAAGGTTGATTTTATTTAAGCTTTCAAATTGGTTGGATATTTTGTTTAAAAAATTATTAAATTATATTAGAATATAAAAAAATGTAACAAATCAACTTTTTTTTGGATGGTTATTTTTAAAAGGTCATCGTTCATCTAGTTTTAGACCTCACATCCAACATTTGTTCTTAGCATTCTTCGCATCCTCCGATTTGTTTTTGCTCTTTAGTTCACTCCCAAAAGGCCTCACATTAGTTGAGATATTTCATTCACTTATATACTGTAAGTACTTGTTCGGTCTAAGCGATGTGGGATAAAGGGTCAAGTTTACTCACTCTTAACACTCTCTCTTAAACTTGATCCGCGGAATGACATATACACTCTATGCATCCCGCCTCACTCAATACACCCGTTGCATGACTTAGAACACAAGTTTGAACCTTGCTCTGATACCATGTCAGAAATATCTCCACCAACTAATGTGATATTGTCCGCTTTGGGCGATTAGTCCCGCACGGTTTTTGCTCTTTGGTTCACTCCTAAAATGCCTCACATTTAACTAATTGTGAAAATACGTTATAGGTGGTTGCGTAAAAGGGTTGTGAAATTACGTTGTATTATACACTACATTGGGTTGAAAAATTAAGAATGTTGCGTAATTTGGAAGTGCATTTGGTTGTGAAATTACGTGTACGTGTTGCGTGATAACTATTTCTTCTTGTGGGCTTAGGTTGTGGATTTATATGAAAATTGGGTGTGAAAATACGAACAAAAGATTTTATATTTGAAACACAAAAACTAAAAAAAACAACAAAAACATACAAAAATTAAAAATTAAAAATAAACTTTGAAGTCAATTTTTCACATATTAAAAGAAGAGTTATTCTTGAGACTCCTTTTATTTCTCTTATTATTTTTCTTCATATTCTTCTTCCGCTTTACTAAATTTTCTCTCTTTTTTCCACGAGCATGACAAGGATTTTCATTTGGTTCCTCCTCATTTATAAAATATTTAAAACATTCTAGACAAAAAAATCATTACCAAAAGACAAAATTTCATCATCAAAAGAAGATGAAGAGTATTCGTGTGTCTTTGTCATTTTTCTAGTTTTCTTATCGTTCGGGTGTGCTATCAAATGGTGATAAATCATCATAACTATTAACATTGGAGTCATCAAGTAGAAAATAGTTATACGATTCATTTTGAAATAACAAAAAAATAGTATGAAAGTCTAATGAAAGTGTAAATTGAATTTATAAGCACAAGTTTTAAAACATGGATTCAATAATTAAAGTTTTCTTTTTCATGGACAAACCATTGTAGTTATAGCCACATTGATGATGATTTTATATACTTTTGTCAAATCAAACAATTAATTACCCTATCAGAAATTGCTAACAAGTTTAAATATATATATATATATATATATATATATATATATATATATATATATATATATATGATAAAATGTGTGAGAAGATGATAATTTATAATTATATTCAGAGTTTGGAATTATATATTTTTAGCTATGAAAATAAACATTTGTTTAGTTGAGTGTGAAATTACATTATGTTATTAAATCACTATGCAATTTATCACAAAGTGGCTCAAGCACTAAACACAAAGAAGGGTAAAAAATATGGCAGCCCCCCCTGTTTGTCAATTGTCTCACATCAGTCCTTTCTTTACTTTTGTATAAATAGATCCCCTGCATTTTAAAAACGTAACAAATAGATCATTTTTATTGTAATAAATAGGTTTTTACGCTTGTAATAAACAGGTCTCTCACGTGTTCAATTTGTAATAAATAGGTTCCTCATATTTTCATAACAAGATCTGTTTGTTACGTTTATAAAACGTAAGAGACCTGTTTATACAAAATTAAAGGAACGAGACTTACGTGCTACAATTGACAAACATAGGAGACCTGCTACATTTTTAGCCCAATGAAAAAAATAACAATAAAGATAGAACACAGGATTTAACGTGGTTCGATAATTGTCTACGTCCACAGGCGCCGCGAGATAAAATTGTTTCACTATGATAGAAAAAGGGTACAAAATTCAAATTAAGATTTGTGTAGCCGTAGTAGTCTATTTATAAGGAATAAATAGAACTTACTAGATAATGGGCCTAATGGCCTCATACCACAAGACTAACAATGATAGTGTCACAACCCTTATTTGTACTGCCGAACATAGTACACTATCAATGCACAATATCACTATCACAGACACAAAACTGTATTGCCGGACAGTACATTGTCAAGGCACTATTCAACTCATTCACAACTAACCTTTCCCTTGAGGCGAATATTCTTTATTCACTATCAACAAAGAAATTTCTCTTCTTCTGACTCACCAAATACCCCTAAGGCATTCACTCTATACTGTGGACACCAATCCAGTTTAGGCACTCCCTAAACTTTCGAATTGATACTGCCTTGATCATTATATATGCTGGATTATCGTGTGTAGACACTTTCTTCACATCAACAATTCCCTTTGATATTATATCACGAATAAAATGATACCTGACATCTATGTGATTTGTACGCTCATGGAAAATTTGGTTCCCTGTAAGGTGTATGGCGCTTTGATTGTCACAGAACACAAGCTACAGTAGCTTACAACTGTGCTTTCCAACTGATCGCACTCCCAGCTAGAGTAAATATATATCCTATCAAAGATCTCATTTTATCCATATCCCCTACACATCAAAATCAACAAACAACCAATGATCCTGCAACATCAATTATCGATTCACCAATATTGGTCTTGTTAAAAGTTAAGCCAACGTTCATAGTATTCTTATGATCCCGAAGTATCAATTTTACTGCCTGCTAGTGCTCTTTCCCAGGACATCCCATGTACTTGCTAACTACACTAACCGCGTGTGAAATATCAGAACGTGTGCATACCATAACATACATGATACTACCTACTTGCATATAGAACCTTCGCCATTTGTTCCAACTCAGCATCGTCCTTGGTCGCTCCTGCTGCAGACAATTTGAAATGAGTAACAAACGGGATATTAACTGCCTTAACATCAAACATGTTGAATCGTTTTAGCACTTTCTCAATATAACTTTATTGAGACAAGTGTAATGATCCTACACTTCTGTTCCTAATAATCTTCATACCAAGAATCTTCTTTGCTTTACCAGATCATTTATCTCAAACTCGGCACTAAGCTGCTTCTTTATCTACACATGTGTGACATACTACAAGCAACAATAAGCATATCATCCACATACAACAACAAGTAAACATAAAAATCATCTGACATCTTTTGATGATACACACAACTATCATATGGACTCCTCGTGAACCTTTTTGACACTATGAATGTATCAAAACGTTTGTATTATTACCTAAGTGACTGTTTCAAACCATACACTGACTTTTTCAGCACACAAACTTTGTCCTCCATATTAGGTTCAATAAATACCTATGGTTGTCTTATGTAGATTCGCTCCTCCAATTCACCATATAAAAACGCAATCTTCACATCCAACTACTCAAGCTCTAAATCTTACAAAACTACCATGGCTAACAAAACTCGAATTAAGCTATGCTTCACAACTGGATAAAACATTTTATTGAAGTCGATTCCTTCCCTTTGAGTAAAATCCTTAGCGACGAGTCTTGCCTTGAATTGAGATGCCTCAACCCCTGGATTACCTTCCTTTTTTTTGAACACCCATTAACTGCCTACTACCTTCTGTCATTTAGGAAAGTTAACAAGCTTTCATGTTTGATTCTTATGAAGAGATTCAATCTTTTCCCCCATAGCACCAATCCATCGATCTGCCTCTGAACTTGCTATAGTTTCTCTATAGCTACTAGGTTCTTGCATCTAAACTTCTTCTGCAACTAGATTCTCATACCTTTTTGGAAGTCTAATATCTCTTCTTTCTCTACCCAATGTTATGCTATAAGGGTTGTTGTTCTGGTTCGGGCGCATCATCGTCACTATCATCTGATGCTGTCACTTCACCTCCTGATTTTGGATCCACCTCAGATCCAATTGAAATTAATGGACCTGCTAGGAACTGATTCTACTTTAAGCTCCACCTATTTACTCACAACTGATCCTGATTCGACCATTTTCATATTTCCTTCTGACTGTCTATCGAAGAAAACTCATTAAAAGTAGCGTCCCTACTAATGAGAAAACCTAGAGACTTTGGAGAGGTATATCATAACCTATATCCTTTCACTCCAGTAGCATATCCTAGAAATATGCAACTCTTTTACATCGGCTCAAACACCATCTCTCACATGAGCATACGCATGAAAACCAAACACCCTTAAATATTCGCAATCATCCGACGGTCTAAACCAAATCTCAAAAAGAGTTTTACAATCAATAGCCGTTGATGGAGACCGATTCAGCAAGTAACACGCTGTATTGATAGCTTCAGCCCAAAAATAATTTCTCACATTGGAATGCAAGAGCATGCTTCGTGCTTTGTCACAAAGTGTTCTGTTTATTTTTTCTGCGACTCCATTCTGTTGTGGTGTTTCAAAACAAGTGCGATGGTGCATTATTCCCTCAGCTTTCAGAACTCGTTGAACTCACGACTACAATATTCTAACCTATTATTTGTCCTAAGACATTTGATTTTTCTTCATGTTTGTTTCTCAATCATCATCTTTCATTTGACAAAGGTTGATTATGCCTCATCAATCGTTTTTAGAAAATAAACCTACACCATCCTTGAATAATCATCGATCAAACTCATGTACAGTATGGCTCCACTCTTTGATGGAATTCTGTTTGGACCCCAAATATCTGAGTGAATGTAGCCCACTGTACCTTTAGTTTTTCTTACAGCCGATTTGCTGAATTTGACTCTAGTTTATTTACCAAACATACAGTGCTCACAAAATCCCAATGATTCTTCGTTATACCCTTTTCAACAAATCTTTATTTCCCAATACAGCTAATCCTCTATCACTCATGTGACCAAAACTCTAGTGCCACAACTTATTTTGACCTTTCCTACCTTGTCTATTACTCCCTGATGATACTGTAACATTTCCCATAACAACATTCCCCTGGAGAATGTAAAAATCCTTCTACAAACGGTCCTTCATGCATACAATTGATCCTTTTGTCACTTTGATTACACCGTCTTCTGCACAGTACTTGTAACCTTGAGAGTCTAGAGTCTCAAGAGAAATTAGGTTTCTCTTTAACCCAGGAACATACAAGCACGTTAAGATTCTAATAACCCCATCAAACATTCTGATTCTGACGTTACCGATACCACCAATAGTCAACGAATGATTGTTTCTTAAATAGGCAGTTCCATGCATTGGCTTGTAAGTATCGAACCACTGCTTGAACTGAAAAATGTGATATCTAGCGCCAGTATCGAGTACCCAAGACTTTTGCACACAGTCTAAACTCACGGACAATACATCTCTTCTACCACTGTTTTCACTATCGTCGGAATCGTTCACACCTTCAACAATCTTTGCTGCATTTTCCTTTTTTATTTCTCTTTTTACCATTCAGTTTCGTACAATCTCTCCTATTATGACCCTGATCACCGCATTTATGACTGTTTGAGTTCTTTACCTTTGATTTGGACCTCCAGCTCTTACTTCTTAAAGAACTCACTTCCCTAGTCATAAGACCTTCTCTTTCAGCCTGATTGTCTGGCTGCAACTGTCTCAACTTCTTTGATTTCAGCGCCCCTTTGACATCCGCTAGTGATAACTTATCATTACCATACATTATGGTATTTACAAAGTTTTCATAGGGAGCTGGTAACAATCTCAATACAAACAAAGCTTGATATTTATCCTCAATGTTGATATCTATGTTCTCTAAGTCCATTATAATTGATTTAAAATTATCTAAGTACTACGCTATAGACATACCTTCTATCAATCTGAAATCGTACAAGCGCTTTTTCAAGTATAATCGGTTTACTACTAATTTCTCTGAGTACATATCTTCTAGCTTCTTCCATGCACAGACAGCAGTCTTCTCACCACTAATATCACGAAGTGCATTGTTTTTCACACTCATTAAAATCCAGCACAAAGCCCTTTCTTGAATGTCTTGCTTCTCATCTTCTTTTATCTCTTCTGGTAACTTATTCTCCATATCCTTCCACAGCCCTTGCAGTACCAATGAATATTTCATTTTAATCTTCCACAACGCAAAGCTGGACCCCCCATCAAATTTTTCAATCATGTATTTTTTTTGTTGTAGACGCCACTATGAAACCCTAATTGCAAAAGCCTTAATGCTCTGATTCCAATTTTGTTAATAAATAACTATGTAATATCACAAAATGGCTCAAGCACAGAACACAAATGAAACAAATCAAAAAAAATTACTTTGATGATCGAAACCATATATGTTATACTAGTTTTGAGGTCAACATTTAAAAAAGGAATTTTTGAAATAAGGGTTATAATCACACTAGTGTTGTAGTTTATATTTTCTTGTAGTTTGCTCAAAACATAATCTGAAATCTATAATCATTTTCTATCATAGTGAAATAATTTTGTCTGGTGGCGCCCGTGGATGTAGAAAATTGTCGAACCACGTTAAATCATGTGTTCTTTTATTTTCTATCTTTTATTCATGCTCTGTTTTTTATTTATGTTTAGTGCTTGAGCCATTTGTGATAAATTGTATATTGATTTATAACACAATTAGTATTAGAGAATGGGTTGTGAAATTAGGTTTTGCAATTAGGGTTTCACAATGGCGTCTACAACAATAAAATACACGATTGAAAAGATTGACGGGGGATCCAACTTTGCATTATAGAAGATTAAACTGAAATATTCATTGGTACTGCAAGGGCTGTGGAAGGCTGTGGAGAATAAGTTAGCTAAAGAGATGAAAGAAGAGGAAAAGCAAGATATTCAAGAAAGGGCTTTGTGTTGGATTTTAATGAGTGTGAAAGACAATGTTCTTTGCAAAATTAGTGGTGAGAAGACTGCTGCATGCGCATGGAAGAAGCTAGGAGATATTTACTTAGAGAAATTTGTAGTAAACTGATTATACTTGAAGAAACGCTTGTAAGGTTTCAGATTGAAAGAAAGTATGTCCATAACTGAGCACTTAGTTTAAATTAATTATAATGGACTTGGAGAACATAGATATCAACATCGACGATGAGGATCAAACATTTTTTGTCTTGAGATTGTTACCAACTCCCTATGAAAAAATCGTAGATACCAAAGGGGCGTTGAAATCAAAGGAGTTAAGACAGTTGCAGCAAAAAAATCAGGCTAAAGGGGAAGGTCTTATGACTAAGGTAAGATCTAGAAGCAAAGAAAGTTGTTTAAGAATGAAGAATTAGAGGTCGAAATCAAAGGTAAATAACTCAAACTATTGTGAATACGGTGATCAGGGTCATTATATGAGAGATTATCCAAAACTGAATGGTAAGAATGGAAATCTGTTACGGGAATAACAAGTTCTACCACATTAAAGCCTTCAATATTTTAGTCAAGAAAGAGATAAGCCAAAAAAAGATAAATTTATTTGTAGATAGGTCTTCTCTATTTATAATATAAAAATTAGTGGGCAGTTACACATGTTTGCGCTTTAAGCGCCACTATCCCACTAACATCACTATCCCTATAATCGTGGAACAAATAACTAACACAGTTTGACTCAATGGTCAAAACGTGCGTTTATATAACAAGTAAGAAAACACTAAATCTAATATATACTTTAAGCCGAGCTGAGCTTCATTTTAAACGCAATCAGGTCTGCAGAGCTCGAGCTCACTGGTCGCATGCTCAACTTACCATCTTTAGGTCCTCACTCAATCTTGATCATGTGTTCATCGTGTTCCCAATCTAGTCGATCAACTATTTCCCTAATGTCTTCGAGCTCAAACTGTTCTTGAGTTCATCAATGCGGTATTTGTCTTCGAGCTCGGTCTTATAATTAGCTCGATATGTCTTTGAGCTCATCAACAACGTATTTATCCTCGATCTCGATTTCCCTTTGAGCTCGTCATGCTGTATAGCCCATCATTTTCTTCATTGCTTGTCATAATCCAAATTCGCGGTGCTCCTGCTCGTGCTCATACTTATTTGGGGGAACCCCCCCTTATCAGGGCTCCCCCTAGTTTATAGGTTTATGAAAATATTAATAAGCATGTAAATTAAAATATTTAATTAAATTCCTTACTTATCCGCATGATAATTCAAACCGTCTCACGTCTGTCTCTTTCTGACACATGTCGTTGATGCAAGTGACGGTTTCTGACATCGCCGTTTCTTGGAAATACAATTTGGCGATTCAGTTTTCTGGCACAGCTTTCAAACAACTGATGAAATCACGATTCACACGCTTATGTGAAAAGTGTTTAGTCACTTAAACACTTATGGTATCCTTTGGCTAAAAATCACAAATTGCAAAAAAATATGCTTCATCGTTGTTGGAAAACTCTCTCAATCTTCAACCAAGGCACTTGCTATCATCTTCTTCAACATTACTCAGGTAACGTATTTTTTATCAAGTAACCATTTTGTGTTGAATGCTGGAGATAACCCTAGATTTAAGGTTTCGAACTTCTATCAGTAGGCGTTTCCCAAAATCAAATCGTTTGCCCTATTCATCACAATCAGTCTGATTCATATCTTTAACTAATTGCAGTATGTAGAAAAACCATGGCACCAAAAAGGGCAACGAAGAGTAAAGTCGATAAAATTACCGAGCCCTTATACGAGGACATCGATAATTTAGAAAACAATTTCTCTCAGAGATCCCCTAAGTACACTAATTTCAACGACGATGGAATCGCCATCCTCAGGGACAGATGTAGCATCCCTGAGGATGTGACTATTAGGGCTCCCGGTCTAGGCGATCATCCCTATCATACACAGGAAACAGAGACCTTCCTTTTTACCACTTTGTTTGATTAGGGGTGAGGTTACCACTGCCCGAGCTCATTCGTGATTACTTCTGTGTGCTCGGTATCTGCCCTACGCAAATATCTATGAATGGTTGGAGGCTATTACTTAGCGTAGTCCTCAGCTCACGCCTTTTTAATACTGAAATATGTTTAGCAAACCTACTATCTGGCACTGATGTAACAAAACTGGCCAAAACCCCTTTCTTCTACACCCACTTTAACAGGATTAAGAAAATTGTTGAACTCCCTTCCTTTGATAGGAATTGGAAAAACTCTTTTATCTTTGTGTCGGGTAATTGGGAGCATAGCACCCCCACCTTAAACTTCGACTAGATAGAAAATGGGAGAACAACTGTAAGTATTATCAGCTTACAGGAGATAAAGATTTGCACGAACTCTTATATAATATTATATATGTTTTTCTTTCAGGTGAGCTGTCCAATCAGAGCTGGTGGAAATAAGGGAGACCACTAAACTATGTGAATCCTTTAATCAGAGTTAGTAGTTTAGCTTCTGAAGCTTGGCAACAAGATCCTACGTGACTGTTCACACGATACAACTACTTGAAATCAGGATTGTAGTCGATCCCCGAGCTCGGTATCACAAAAGAAGGAGACGTGAGAATGGCAAACAGCTCAGAAGCTACCATGGATCGTCTCATATCACTTTTAGAGAAAAAAAAACTCTATGAGAAAAACAACGCTGGCATCTGGGTGGCAGTGCCTCAAGTAACCCAAAAAGCTGGTGAAACTGGGGATTCATCCACTGCTCCTGCTCCCTCTTGTGAGCAAAGGAATGATGCTACAAAAAACAAAGGAAAATTTGTCGGGCAAACTGAAAAAGAATCACCGAAAGTGCCTGAAGTTGCTCAGCCTACTAAAGTCTGAGCAGAAATAGAGGATGAAGATGAGGAGACCCTTTCTGGTGCTCTTGATACTCAGAGAAATAAAAACCAAAAGGTGATTGTAGATGGTGTTCCCCTAAGCACAAGGAAATTTCAATTCAGAGATGAGGAGGATGGTGCTGAAGCTACTTCCAAGGAAGGAGCTCATCCTCCCAATCTAACAACAACAGAAGTTGGTCAGAAAATGATAATGATGCTCAGAAAAAGCAAACAAAATCCCCAACTCACACAGAGAAAGCTCAACATCTGATGTTGAGCTCTTCTGTGGACAATCGAACACCATCAGTGGAAACCACTAAAAAGAACAATAATGGAGACAAAGTAGATGAGTCCATCCAGCAAAGGGTGCCTGTAGAAGAGTGTTCAAAAGTTCAAGTTCCCCGTCCTTTCACTTATATGTTCGGCCAGCTTCGAAGGTCTCCTGACTTGTCGTACGATGATAAAATGTGTAATGCAGAGATCTTGCAAAGGCAAACCGAGTTGTCGATCCAGGTAAAAATCACTAAGTTACGCACATGTTAAGTTAAGGATTTAAAATTTACATCTAACTTCCTTGTTTGTATACAGATGCATCATAACTCGTTTATACTCGGTTATCGAAATATTTCCCATGCCGACATAACTGCCATGGATAAATTGAAACCCGAAGCCATGTTTTTTGGCTCAGCTAAGCACAGCATTGTTGAGTTCATCCACTTGAGGCATGCTTATACCTTGGCCAAAATCTTCAAGCATGAGGCCTTAAAAGCAAAATCCAAACTCGAGAAGGTAGTTGCCTCTCTGCAGGAGACTGTGAACTACAACGATCAGAGGCTAGTGACTGTATCTGAAAGCTACAAATTAGTGTTGAACCAGAACAAAAATTTGTTAAAGAGAAATAACGATCTGCAAGCACAAAACACAAACTTGATGGATCAGACCAACAATTAGGCGAAAAGGGTAGAGGAACAAGCAAATCGAATTGCATCTCTGACTGCTGAAATGAGCAAGTTGAGCAAAGAAGTGGAGGAGCGTGCACAACTCGAACGAGAACGACAATAGTGGCAGGAAAATGTAGAAGCAACTGCTGAAGAAAAGGAAATGCAAGTGTTTACAGTTGAAATAGAGATGATTACCAAAGAAAACAAGAATGTTATTGCATAAGTGGTAGCCTTGAATCCTGGTATGAACCTGAGATCATTTGCCCATCTAGTAGAGTCGTCAACACCGAGCTCGCTCGTGGCCCCTCAGACGAACACCAAAACTAATACTTCTGTTAGTCATTCAAAACAACTGCCACCCAGTAGTGCTAAGTAATAAATATTTACTTGCGTTGTTCTGTTGAACTAATTTCCCCTTTGCTTGTTGTTTAAAATTAAAACTTGTCGTACTACTCAATACTCTTGGGTTTATTTATTTAAAACATGTTTGAATTGATGCATGATTTACCTTAGTTATTGCTATAGACATTTGTTTTCAATTGTGGAGTATGTGTTTGCTGAGCTTTCTGAAGATCCTTATAACCCCAAGCTCATTAGGGCTCATTGCGTAGCTTAGACAACTTGTGTCATAATAGCATAATTGCGACGAGGTCTTACAGACCCTATTGCGTAGTCTATTTAGACTTGGTCTTTGACCAGTTCGTTAATATACCTAGTACAAAGTATATGCATAGTATGGCCATTACGTAGCCCGTAGACGTGGCCAATCAGCCCGTTCGTGTTTATAGACACTTAATCTGGACTGAATGTGGTCCGTTGTGTAGCCAAAGATGGCATGGTCTTTGACCCGTTTTCTAGCTATAAGGATAATACTTACACAAACACACATTTTCGAAAGCATAACTTATATTGAAAAATTCAAAGAGTTGTTCTTAGATGCCTCAGTAAAAAACCTCCCTGCGCCATCAGAGAGGAAAAGCGCATCTTTACATCTTAAACATTTTGGCGATACAACTTTAGGTGATTAACATTCCAAGGATTCTTGAGTGCTCGGCCATCTTGATCTGCTAATCTATACGCGCCAGGGTTCCCTGCTGAAATAACTGAGTATGGGCCTTCCCAATTTGGCCTTAGCTTGCCACCTGTTCTGCTACCGGAGCCCTAAAACACCTTCTTTAAGACTAAATATCCCACCTTGAAAGAGCGCGGCTTCAGACGAGCATTAAAGCGCCCCCTCATAAGACTTTGATAATGCTCTGCTCGGACTCTAGCCTGATCTTGTCGCTCGTTTATCAGATCCAGGGATGTTGATCTAGCTACAAGATTTGCCTCCTCTTCGTAGTGCTCAATCCTATAGCTTGGTATTATGACCTCTGCTGGAATAACTGCCTCTGCACTGTATACCAAAGCAAATTGTGTGTCTCATGTTCGACCATTTACCTTTAGCTCCCTCCAATTTTTTCTTGAGCCCTTCTAATAGTGTTCTGTTAGTCACATCGACTTGTCCGTTTTCTTGAGGGTAGTAAGGGGTCGAAAAGTGATGGAGAATCCCATATCGTTTGCAAAAGTTGGTAAGGATTAAATTTTGAAATTGAAGGCCGTTATCAGTCATTATAATCCGTGGAATTCCATATCGAGTTAGAATTTGATTATGGATGAAATCACATACCTCATGAGCGCGTGTTTTGAACAGGGATTTAGCCTCAACCCATTTTGAAAAGTAATACATTGCATAATAAGGAACTGTCGTTTGCCTGTGGCCATTGGCAAGAGGCCCACCAGATCTATTCCCCATTTATCAAACAGATATGGGATAGGGATATTCTGCATGGGCTCGCATGGTCTATGCCGCGTGTTCGAATATTCTTGACATTTGTGATATTGCAATACCAGATTCTCCGCATCACTTGCTAGCTCATGCCAATAGTACCCAACGAGGAGAAAACGATGAATCAGTGTTCGGTGTCCATAATGAGCCATTGCTTCTCCCAAGTGAAAATCAACCAATACAGAACTAGCTTCAGCGCGGTCAAGGTAGCGGAGTAGAGGTCTGGTTGAGCTTTTCCTATACAGAATATTTTCAAGGACACAATATTTGTCTGCTCTGATCTGCAACGCACGAGCTTCACTTTTACTTGTAAACAATGTTCCTTGGTTTAAGTATTAGAGATATTGAGTCCTCCATTCATCATCATTAGTGATTGAATTGACTGTTGCATCTACTGATATGAGCTCTGTCGCAGGGAGTTGTTGGATTAAAAATTTTGGATGCTCTCTTGAAGCTGCGGCCTTAGCTAAAGTGTCGGTTACCGAATTATCCCTTCGTGAGATTTGCTCATAAAACACGTTAGTGAACTTAGACTCATACTCCTTGAGTATCACAAGATACTCCTTGATACAGTTTTGCCTGACATCATAAATACCTTGTGCTTGATTTACCACCAACTGAGAGTCAGATCTGATCTTGATACTTCGAGCTCCACGTATTAAAGCCAGCTTCATGCCACAAAGGGCAGCCTCATATTCTACAACATTATTTGTTACCGGAAAATTAAAGCGTACAACTTGTTTAAACTCCTCCCCACTTGGAGTTCCGAGTATAATGCCTGCAGCTTCTCCTGTTGTAGAAGATGCACCATCAACCTCAATGATCCATTGGTCGAGCTCAACCGCTTGTCTGTCGTTTATCTCAACCTGTTCTTCCCTGGATGAGCTGAAGTCTGCTAAGAAATCTGCAACTGTTTGTCCCTTTATAGCTATGCGTGGTTCAAAACAGATGTTATACTCGCTGAGCTCGATGCTCTATTTGGTTAACCTGCCAGAAACAACGGGCTTTTGCAATAATGTTCGTAAAAGATGCGTTGTTCGTACCGTAATTATATGCCCTTGAAAGTACGGCCTCATTCGTCGAGCTACAACAACCAAGCTCAGAGCGAGTTTTTCAAGGTTTAGATATCTTGTCTCTGCATCTGTTAGTGTTTTGCTCGTGTAATATATTAGGCGTTGTTTTCCTTTCTGATCGTGCATGAAACCAAGCTAACAACAAATGGTGATACTTCTAGATACATAAATAACAACTCTTCACGAATAGAGCAGACAAAATATCAGGGGATGTAAGATACTACTTGAGCTCGACAAAAGATTTATCACACTCTTCTGTCTACGCGAACTTCTTAACACCCCGTAATACTTCAAAAAAGTGATGAATCTTGTTTGATGCACGCGAGATAAACCTTGAAAGAGCTGCTAACCTTCCTGTAAGACACTGCACTTCTCTGACACTATAGTTTTCATTCTACATAAAAAGAGTATCAACGATATTTCTTAACTTGTCTAAAGTTGAACAAAAAATGACAAAAAATAGAATAGAGAATTAATAAAATAGTTTAGTCAAATACCAAACAATGTTTTTAACATACAAATTGTTTTTTTAAAAGTTTTTTTAAATGAAATTTATTCAGTTATCAAAATTAATTGGGTTACTACATTTGATCCATTTCTACTTGGGACTTTAAGTTGAAAGAGAAAAAAATGGTGTATTTCCTTAACACCAAAAACTAAAACCAAAATTGAATTTTTTTTAAGTCTTCACTTTCTTTTGCTTCGAGATTTCCTTTGCTGGTCCAATAGAAGACCTCATTGATAAGATTTAGAAGCATGAGAAGAATTGAGGAGATTTTTTGGAAGATATGTACTCTTCTTTAAATCTTTTAAATTCTGACTATTTGAATACCCCTCAGTAAGCTAAGTGTCTTTGCTTTGGTAGAAATTGATGAGTTTTATGTCTCTGTATTCTGTTTGTCAACTTGATTTACAAATATATTTTTTTCTTCCTTCGTGTTGCCGCTTATTGTGAGCCAGTTCACAAAATTTGCTTTATAAAAAATAGATTACTGTGATTTATTATTGTGTTCTTCATTGAGTGTTGTCTTTGATTTTGTTTTTGAGATATGAGTAAATTAATCTTCTAGAATTCTCTTTTTAGGTAGCCAATCTCTCTGTTTTCTAGGAATGCGATAGCTCTAAGTTTGGCAATGGAGGTAGTTTTTATGTGATTTAGATTATTTCCTTGAGTAAGAGTTTCTTTTTCCATCAAGTCAACTACCATGTTATATTCTCTGTAGACATTTTTATGGACATATTAGGATGTAACAGGTTTCTACAGTTGTCAATTATATATGTCATAAACTATAGAGTTGTGTTCTTTATAAACATTTCATAGATAAGGATAGATCTGTCTCAATGTCTATATTATGAAAGTTGTGTACTTTACATAGAGTTAAAACATCAAGTCCTGTTTTGATTTCTACTAGAATAACGATTATTTTCCATAAAGTCGTCTAAATGTCTATATTATATTACCTTTATGATCCCTTAATATGCCTTCATCACTAGATTTTTAGATCCATCCATGTTGAGCTTAAATCTGTTGGTATTAGGTAATATCCATTTAAGTAAAGGGAACTGTATTGTTTTGTTTAATATTGAGTAACACCATAAGTCAGCTGCATAATTAAAGTCCCCTACCCATTGAGAAGTTCAAAATAGTTGAGCTATATTCAGCTTGCAAACTAGATAATTGATTTGGCTTATGACTAATTTATAATTTAAAAATTGAGCTTGATATTTTACTTGATTTATGGCTTTCCAAATAGCCCAACATATTATATGAGGCAATATGACTCTTGTGTGAGTGTATTAATTAGATGGCCAAAACCATGATCTAATAATATGTAAAAGTGGTATGTGTTTTAGTAGTTAGATGTTGAATATGTCTAAGAGTGCTTTTATAAATCCCAAGATGGATTATATTCCACGAACAGATGATTGATTTACTCATTATTATAACAATGGTGACATTTAGATATTATGGAGTAGTGTATAGTCTGCATAATGTGTCTATAGGTAGCAACCCTTTAAGCAGTCTCCAGTATAGGATAGAACATTTTATTGGTGTGATGTTATTCCAAAGTCTCTGGAATAATTTGGATTTATCACCCTGTTCTCTAATCTCCTTCGAGGTTAGTTTAGTATTGAATTCCCCATTATTCAATAGTGTACCTAGCAGCTTGTCTTGGATGTTAGGGTTGATCTTAAACTTAGCTATGTTTTTTATATGAGATGGCAGAACTTGATACTTCAATTTTTCTATATCCCATTTTCCTCATTCACATAAGATATTGATAGATTTCTTAAATCTTGGTGAGACTTCTGTGTAGGGGATGAAGGGGTTTTTTTAGCACCATTTTTCAATCAAAAAATATTTGTTTCCATTTCTAATGTTCTATGTTGTAAATTTCTCAGTAGTTTCTTTAATATGATGAGTATTCTCTAAGTTTTGGAACTGTTTATAGGAGAAGAGTCTAGTTGAGGATGGACTTTGGGACAATATATAGATGTCATTAGCTTAGCCCAGATAGATGATTTTTTTTTTAAGTTCAACCAAAGTTTACATGAGTAAACTGTTTGAAGATCCTCTATTTTCCTAATGTTGACACCTCCCTCATTGTATGGTTTGTAGAGTGTTTTCCAACTAGCCAAGTTATAAGCAGTTTTATTTGGTGTCATACCCATAAAACTTTTTTTACAGATATGCTCAATTATGGTAATGATAGTCTTTGGGATGAGGTTGCATTATAAGTGGTAGTTGGCTATTGTCATCTGAACAACTTGAATTAGTGTGAATCTCCCACCTTAGGAAAGAAGTTTTCCATCATATTGTTGAACCTTGTTTCGAATCTTAGTCATTAGTTGTTCATAGTTGAGAAGTCTGTTATTAGAGTTAATGTTAGTTCCAAGATAGTTGAAGGGGAGTTTCCCTTGTCTAAATCTTGTGAGTCTAGATATAATTGTAGCCCTTGTATGAGTCATTTCAGCAGGTGTAATTAGGGCTAACGTTTAACTGTTTATCATATGACTTAAACAAAATTCATAGTGTTTCAGGTAGTAGTAGATTCTCTGGAGATTGGATGCGGATTCATTCGTAAATATAATAAAATAGTCAGCAAATGTAAGGCTGAGAATATGTAATCTTCTTCCTGAGTTGTAGTGTATACCAGTTTGCTGAACATATAATGATCGAGTCCTTGAATTAGATATTCTTCTTCCGAAATGAACATACTATTGGATAAATGATCCCATTATTTGATGTCATTTGTTGATGAGAAATAACCATGTATGATTTTCATTTATTGATGAGAAATAGCCATGTATGATGCCATTTGTTGATTTGGAATAACCATGTAACTCACTATTGACTATGATAGAGAAACCAACAAAGTTGGTGCTAGTTCTGATCCAGTTAATCCATTGCTTGTGAAAACCAAAAACCTCCAAGATTAGGTAGTTAAATTGTAACTATACACTCACATAAGCTTTCGACATGTCAAGCTTGAGTATTACATTGTTTCCTATAACGTTTTTGTTAGCTTATGGGATAATTCTTGAGTAATTATGATATTATCTTGAATATTTACCCCTTGAACAAACCCACCTTATTCTTCAAAGATTAGATAAAGCAAGGTGGTGAGTCTTGGTAATTGGTCTAAAGTTTCTCAATACTTTAGGTGATTCAATATTGGTAATAAGGTATATTCTTGTGGCAAAAATCCCTTTAGGAGGTAGTGTATTTAGAAAAAATGATCTCAAATCATAGCACAAGTCCTTAGAGATGATGGTCCATTATGTAAGGTAGAATTAAATGTTAAAACCATATACTCATGCGACATTTTAGGGGTTGATAATTTTAACTATTGAGAGAATTTCATCATCAGCTGAAATTTCCAATTGCATAGCATTATCATGATCGTTTACTAACTTTGGGATAATATTTTGGATTTTTCCAGTCTCTGCAATTTGAGTATTTTCATTTAACAAGTCTTTGAAGTGGTTTACTGCAGAGTAACCAAGATCTGTTTGGTTAGTCACACAATCATTATTTTCGAGAACTATCTGAATCTTATTTTTTTTTCTGTTTACATAATTGTAGAAGCAACAAGTATTTCTATCACCATATTGTAGCCAACTAAATCCATTTTTTTAGCCCAGTATATTTCCTCTCCAACTAGTAGTTGTAAATGATGAGCCTTAGTTTGAGAGTAAAGGATTTTTTCTTGTATATTTATGCTTATTTCAAACAGATTTTCCAGGTAAAACACCTTCTTTTCATATTTAGCTATAGCATCAAAGATGTTGCCAATAACATTAAAATTCTGGTCGTTGGGGTTTTTTGAGTTTTTTTAGATTATTCCAGAATACATATGAGGGTAAACCATTCATTCCATACTCCCAACTGAGTTTAACGACATTTAGAAAGTATGGGTGTTGTATCCATATGTTTTAAAATTTGAATGAGACTTTAGAAAGGGTTTTATCGTCTGAGATTTTGATGCATAGTGTTGAGTGTCAGATGTAGTCCTACCAAGGTGTTTAACTTTAGTTTTTTCAAACATATTAAGTCAGGGAGAGTTGTACATAACGCTGTCTAAATGTTTCCATTTGTGGTGATTCTATTTGTGGTGATTGAACCAAGTATAGTTAGAGTCTATAAATCCAACATTCAAAAGCATTCAGTCAAGGATTTCATCATTAAATTCATTTATGCTCCTGGTACATAGAGTTGGGCAAGCTAGTTGTTCAAAATGTTTATTAATAGCATTGAAATCCCCCATTAGGATCCAATGATTTTCATGGTCTGCCAGTTCTCTTTGGTTATTCCACTGTTTCATTTAATTCTGTTGAGTTTTTAGCATACACGACAATGACATAAACACTGAGTTCATAAAAGTATGATTAACTCTTAGGTGGACAAATTTCTCATGGTAGGCCTCTATTTCAATCTTAAAATCTTTATAACATCAGATCTATTGTTTAAATTTGAAAAAGAGTGACGGAAGCCCATCTTCTTGGATAATATGTTGATTTCATCTGCTTGAATCATTGGTTATTCTATTACAAAGTTAAATTGTTAGCACTTTTTAAGGATAACAATATTCTTATAGTACATTTGCTGCTCACTCCTCTCACATTCTAGTTAAGAACTGAGATGATAATTTTGTTTGATGAGGATAAGAGCATGATAAATCCTTGATTAGGTTATGCTTTGTGATGACGATAATTCTATGTTGATTTTGTTTTCTTTCTTTTGTTAATCACTTCTTGAAATTATGAGTTGTTTACTATGTTTTTTAAAAGCGGTGAAGAAAGAAGGCTACCTATAGAGGTTTACGAAGGAGAGTTTCAGCTTGCTTGTTGATGTTCAAGACCATGTGAGAGATCAAATAACTCTTCAATTTCTATATTTTCAAGGGCTTTTATAATTTTATGTCATGATTCTTGATTTTGCATATAGACTATAGTTGTGTCATTTGGTTTGTTTGAAGTTTTTGTATTGTTTAGTAATTATATGAGTGGCATTTCTGTTGGTGGAGGATTATAATTAGGTTCACTAACAATGATTTTTAAATTTAAGTTTAGGTATTCATGCAATATGATTGAGGTTTTGAGCTAGGTTGAGAGTGTTTTGTTGATGAATAATGTTATTGCTTAGTTGTGGCTGGGTTTCTTTTGCCTCATATTTTTTCCCGTAGTTAAAAGAGTTATAAAGGCCTGTCAATATATATGACATCTTGCCAGTATCAATTTTCTTGCATTGAAGTGTGGTTATCTTCAAATCCTATCCAAATTTTGGGTTTAAGCTGCATAGAGGTGTCTAAATCTATCCATATTTTATATTCATTAAATCGGGCTCTGTTTTGAAATGGTACCCAAACTTCTAGAGGATTGCCAATTGATTTGACAATTGTTAGTATATCATCTTTATTGAATAGATATTCAGAAAGGTTGGGGAATGATATCTAGACGGGGGCTACTGGTGATTCAACTCGAGGATTAAAGTGTGGTTTCCATTTGAGGAGTCTCATAGGAGTTTGGTCAATTGTCCAAATTGAGAATTTCCATATTTTAGAGTAGTCTTCTAGTAGGTCAAATTCAATAAGGATATGCATAGGATTCCATAAGTCAATGTTAACCTCTCCATGAAAATGAAATGTATATATAAAGCTTTGCATCCTGTCCATTGAGGGTCTAGCTATGAGAGTGTGTTTGGATTGTGATAAAAGCGTGGCTTTCCCTAAGGCGGATAATTTGATGGCTATGTGGTTTTATTTTTGGTGAAAAATGGCTGGTATTAGGATGATATCTTGAGATTTAGGTTTTATTATTTCAGTGCAAGACTTGGTAATTTACGATTGAGATTTGTTTTGTTGTTGATTGTTGTTTTCATTATTGTTTGATTTGGCATTATGGCTTAGTCGGTTTTTTGTTTTTTCATTATTGTGACTAATTGCTTGATTATTATTAAGTTGTAATATTGGACAAACATTTCTATTAAGGGTATTTCTGTAATTCTGATAGGAGTAATACAGAGAAAGGGCTTCTCTCTGAAGAAATATCTTCCTTCAAGCAGCTCTTATCAATTCTATTAATGCTTGACAGCTAATCTTCTTTATAGCATTCTTGTCTGGTTTTTTAATTCTTGGTATCGAGAATTTGAATCTTTTGCTCAACGTTGGTTTTCTTCTGTCATGTTATCCTCTCCCTAGCTGCTCCTTGCAGCCTTTGGCTACTTGTCACTACCAGAATAAAGATACACTCGAAAAAACCGCATGATCTGATAGGAAAAGATTTTCCTGACCTGAAGAACACAAAGAAACCAATGGTTTTAAACAAACTTGATATTTCCAACCCCAACAATCAATATGAAAATAATACCAACGGAAACAACCAAATAACATCCAAAACATATGCTGACATTTTAAAACCTACAATTAAATCAATCTTCTACCATATTGAAGTGCAAGAAAAGTCTAATTATATTTCAATACAATTTACAAATGAAGATACACACTAATCAGAAAATTTCCATAAGGTATTCCTAAATTTAATGTTATTAACCAATTCTTGACTTCTAGAAAATTTGCAGGTGAATATAATATGTTTATATGGGATTCGAGGAATATCTTAATAAAGTTCAGAGATAACTTTGATATGTATAAGTTATGGGTGAGAAGTGTGTGGTCTAAAAATGAATTCTCCCTGCGCTTATTTAAATGGACACCCTTCTTCAATCCTAAAACAGAGTGTCTTATTACCCTATTCTAGATAAAGATATCCAGAGTTCCTGAATTTCTCTACAATGAAGAAATCATTCATTCTATAGCATCTACTATTGGTTAGCCATTAAATATATGGGTCTCAACCAAGAACAAAGCAATGTATAATGCATATTATGCTTGGATGGAGTTAGATCTTACTAAAAAACTCAGTATCACATATGGACTTGGTTGGGAGACAATTATGGGAACTGGATTAAAATAAGTTACAAGGATTTACCTACATAATGCAACCATTGCCACCATATAGGTCACTTGGAACAAAAATTTAAGAATATTCTTCCTAAAGAAACTAACAGTGACCAGAAAGCTAAACCAAACTTAACTGATGATACCTTATCAAAATCAATGCAGCAGTTGAAGCCAAAACTTAAATCTAAAATTATCATTCTCCAACATGATAATATAATTGATACTGACACTGGAATCTGGAATGGTGACATAGATACTCACAGGCAGACTCAAGATGATAACAATAAAACATCTGAAAATAGCAAAAGGGACATACCAAATCAAGAAAGTAAGTCTTCTAAGACTACTACTGATAAAAAAGTGCTTTAGATATCATTGAGAAAGTTTATGATAAATAAAGATGCACACCTGAAGAAGCTGAAATCATTGAAGCTATCCAAACATTAGAATTTGGATATAACCTATCTTCCAATCTTGATTATGAAAACATGGACACTGGAACCCTTACTCCCAAGCAGCAAAACATAGAAAGCCTTCCAGATACCCCTGTTATAATAAAAAAATAGAGGAAAACAAAATAATTCAAGAGTTGCTCAGTAAAAAACTTAAAGACGCTAAGAAAAGAAAGAACAAAGGTAACCTGATTATCAAATGCTTGTTTGGATCCAACAATAATACTTACCCCATTCTCAATGATGATCAAGATACTTAGTTCGAATATATGTGGTATTGGGAACAAAGCATTTATTAGGAGGCTGTAGTATATTATCAATAAAAATTACATCAAATTGTTTGATGTTCAAGAGCCTTTCCTAAAAAAACCACATGGAAAATATTACCATCGAATTAGGATACAATCACTATTTTTCTAATTCATCAATCAAAATTTGGGTCTTCTAGAGTGATGAATATACTGTTAAAATTCTCCTTTACCACAACAACTGGTTCATACTAAAATTAGTCACCTATAATTTGATCAGCCTTATCTCCTTACCATAGTATATGCTAAGTGCCAAAGACATAATAGGTTGAATCTATAGAAAACTCCCAAAACATTATCCTCTACTAGGGTTGTTATGAGAGATTTCAATACGATTCTCTCCTTAGATGAACATATGCGCTGCACTTCTTACAACAATAATTGTTCAGAATACTTTATAGAAATTATAAGTGATTGATCTCTTGAAGATGCATGCTTTGCTGGAACTAAGTACACTTGGTATAACAAGCCTAGATAAAACGATTTTCAATTCTTACTGGACTGATTATTTTGGGAATACTAAAGTTATGCATATAGCCGAAACCTGTTCTGGCCATACTCCTCTTTGCATAACTATTTCTCAAGATATAAAACACTTTAAACAAGGTTTCAAGTTTCTTAACATATGGACATTGAACCACAACTTCTTAAACATTGTTGAAGAGAATTAGAATCTTGCTATGGATGGCTACCTATGTTTATCTTCTGAAATAAATTCAAGAGGCTAAGAGAAACCTTCAAAGTCTGGAACAGAGATTGCATTGGAAATATTTTTGACAAAGTCACTGAAAGTGAAAACATTATTAAAAATATGGAATTAATGTTGTAGAATTCTAACAGTATTGAGAACAAGATCAACCTCTCTAAGGCTAATTCTCTTTATCTCATGGCTTTGGCTAATGAGGAATCATACTGACATCAGAAAATCTATTCTACTTGGTTTAAATATGGTGACAGAAACACCAAGACATGCCACAACTTTGTAAAAAGAAAAAATAGAAAAAATAGAATTCAGATTGAATGAATTAAAGATGATTAGCTCATTGGCTCATCTGCGACTAAAAAGTACTGTTAGTCCCCCATGTTTACCATTTGTATCAACATAATCTCTTTCGTTCACTTCTGCATAAAACTCATCCTCTTCGTTTTAAATATTTGCACGATTAGTCCCTCCACATATTCTGGGGGACCAAAAGTGATGCAAAACATAGAATTTAAGTGTCACGTGTCAGTCTATAAATGGTTTATATGTGCGGGGGTTCTAATAAGAGGCCTCAATAAACGTTTCATTACTAACAAGTCTATGAAGTATACCTCTAGAAGAAATATCAGTATTCCCTCTTTTACCTTTACTGATGATATCTTGATCTTAAAAAATGGTATGAACTCTACCATCACTCACCTAGGAAAATTTATCCATACCAAAATATTTATGGTCAGACCATTAATAAAGACAAAACCAAAATTATTGCATCTAATTATATCATTTAGACTAAAATATTTACGATTGTCAATCAAACTGGATTTAATAATAGTAACCCGTCACCTATCTTATATTACTCTTAATACTAATAATCGAAACTATAACTATCTACCCTTAATTGAAAATATTGGAACCAAGATTAGTGATTGGGAAGGAAAGAACTTATCCGATGGTGGTAGACTCACTTTAATTAATTATGTGTTAATAGATTACCCTATTTATTGGATACAATCATGTAATCTTCTTAAAGGTATCATATCTAAAATTGAGAGAGTCTTTAATAGATTCTTATGGGGCTCTACTCAAGACTCTGAAAATGTCCACTGGTCTAAATGGTCTAATCTTTGTAAGCTTTTTTTGTGAGGGTGGTTTGAATATTGGGCTCTTTAAGATATTTTTTCCTGTAAGCTATGGATAAATTTTAACAAGAACAAGTCTCTATTAGCAACGCACCTCCACAATATCTACTGTAAATATTTGCACCCTCTTCAAGAAAACTACTTTAAGAAAGGCTCTCATATTAGAAGATGTTGGCCCTTATTAAACCTATTTTTGAAGCTAACATCAAGTGGAACTTAGGTAAGGAATATATTGACTTCTGACTGGACAACTGGTACAGGATATCCCCTTTCATAAATCTTGATGATCATACTGAAAATGGATGGTATAGATCAGACAAATTCAAAATAAATAACTCATGGAATCTTAATAGGCTTGAAGGCTTTCATTGTGCTTATGAATTGAGTCAAATTATGAAGCAATTTGTCAAGGATCAGCAAGAGGATACTATAATTTGGATTTTTTTCTAAACATAGTGTATTCAACACTAAAGAAACCTATGATAACTTAAGAGATAAACACAACAAGTCTAGCCTTTTTAAGAAGATTTAGAATCCTATTACTCCAAAAAAATGCTCTTTGGTCATTGGATGATCCTATACAACTGGATGCCTATTGATATTATTCTTCTAAAGAGACATACATGATACAACCCTTATTTATAAGTGTCAATTTTGCAAGAATATTGAAGATCCTAATCACGTATTTGTGGCTTGTGATTTCTCGTCGGATATTTGGAAATACTCTGCATTTATATTCAACATAAATATTGGTAGACATATGTTTGTGGATCACATCACCAAGATCTGTTTCTAGGCTTCTAAGAATGATGTTCACCTATGCTCTATATTACCTCAAATTATCTTCTAGGCTATTTGGCAGTGCATAAATAAAGATTAAATAAAGAATAAGATTAACTCATCTTCTTCTATCATCACTTATATAAATAATATCATTCATAATATTGATCATACTAATATCCTCAAGAGAAGCCACTTGAAAAATAATAAAACAACAGCTACTGACTTAGGATTTTAGACTCATCCTTCTCAAAACAGGTTCAAATTCAATTCAGTTGGCTCATGTTTCGCCACTAGAGATGCTAGGGGGGGGGGGATCATAAGAGGTTGTAATTGAAGCATCGTTTGTGGCATTAGATACCTTTATGAAAAGCTCACTCCTTTCATGGTTGAGGCAAGAGCTCTTCTGGATGGCCTTCAACTCCGTAAGAACAAACATCTGATCAATATTGATATAGATCTAGATACGCAAATACTTGTTAATTTTATTTACACTAGATTCTATCCTACATTGTTGCAGACGTTTGATAAAACCTTCTATGAATATCACTCATGTCTCTCGATTCCAAAACAACTTTGTCGATTAGCTAGCAAGATGAACTTTCAAATGTAAAATGAAGATTGAGTTTAATAATACTCATATCAGTTCTCAGCTAAATGTTATTGCTCTGCTTAAGAATATGGGACTGGGTTATTTTCACAGCTAACTTTCTAATATTTTTTCGTTATATTTGTTATATACTATATATTATGCACTAACCTTTCTTTGCTAGCAGTACAACTGACAAGCATTTGCAAGATCCTGATTTGTTTTCAGATTGAAGAGATTGAATTGGGATAACGTCATATGTTCTTTATTGTCCCTAATCTCATTTGGAGATTCTGAAATTTCTTGCTTTGATCAAAAGACTCTCAATATTCATCTGAATCTTCATAGTTTGTCTTCTTCTTGTTCTTTGATACTCTGTCAATCATATGTTAGATTATTTGCTTATTTTATTCTGAAATCTCTGTGGCTACTCTCATATTTGAGATATTTTCCTGGTTTTCCCTTCGAAAGTTTTGGATTGTCTTTTCCTCGAACAACTAGAGACAAATTTCTCTAGCTCATTATTTTAATGGTTTTTTGTCTTCAATTAGTAATGTACTTAATCCATTGGTTTTTTATGTAGGATAATTATCTACTTATCCATCAAGATTATTTTCAGAATAGTTCCATGCTTCGAAGTTTCCATAAAGATTTATCTTTGAATATCTAAGTTATGCAGCCCCATTCTTTTCTCCCTTAGATGATCTGTTTGTTCATAAAGAAGACTGATGTTAATCTTGATGTTCTTTGAGCAAGAATGATGAATGGATTTTATTAAAATCGATGTCAACTAAAAAAATTGAAAATGAAGAATAATCTATGAGGATACGTGGAGTTAGAATTTGTGTATGCTTAAAGCTAATTCTTAGCGCTTAAATTTCATTTGGCGCCTTTGAATATTTAAAACGATTGCATTGTTCTCCTTTTATTTTTCAATAAGAGTTTTATTTTTTTATTAAATTATGTTTTTTAAAAATAAATTTGAACTAATGTACTACATAGTATTTTTGAATGATAATTGTTTAAAAAAATAATGGTGGTTCACAACCTCGCTCGAAACTAATCAACTTTCAACATTTAATCATGGTTCATAATAAATGTCGTTCTCATTTTCCAATGCATCATTAATTATATATATTCAACTTTCAACCAATAAAATAAAATACTTAACATTCAACACAAGTTATTAACTTCACCAATCGAATTTACTAATTTTATTTTTTCAAAGTCATTATTACTTTCTTTAATATTTATGGAAATTTTTTAAATGATACTTATCATGAATGGAGGGAGTATATACAATCTGCTGAAGTTCTTGAATGTTGAAGAACTAAAATATAGAGAAGATAGAGAGGAGAGAAAAAAAAATGAAACTTTATTAATTTTGAATATTGTTGCTCTTAGTAAAAGGTCTCTTATATAGTAGATCATAACTACTCTTAACTACTAATATAACAAATAATTCAACATCCCCCCTTCAAGACGAGACCTAAAACTAGCGTGAAGGCTCGTCTTGGACAATAAGGGAACAAACATATGAGGGATCATAGTTTTTCTGAGCTTAAGTGTTCGCTAAGCTGTTTTCCAGCACCCTATGTTGTAGAGGCCTCCTTCCAAGTCGGTTAACATATGTAATAACAACTCCTGTCATAATCAGTTTCAACACACCAGAGAAGAATCGAGCCTTGAGTTGCATTGGCAAGCAATCTGTGCTGATCATAATTGAGAAAGTAACTGTTATTATCGTTTGGCTTCCTACCACGACCGCTATAATTGCCATCATGAACACCGACCAAAACCCAGATTCTGGTATAGCTTTATAAAAGCTTCTTTCTGACCAATGTAAATGAAATAACAGACATGAAACCTATAAATCCATAGTCAACCCCTGATTATCCCATTGATTTAGATATTTTTACACAAAGCTCATCAGTGTAGGCCAATATATGATCCTCTGTCTGATTCTGCCTAAGCTGGTTCTCCATCCATACGAGTGTCATTTCACAAGCTGAACATATTGCATCATTGACCCCACTAGAGATGTTTTCATTGTTTCTGTCCACGACACTCTCGATGCCCATACTAACACCATGTTTGTCGTCGAAGGTGCACACTTTGAGTTTAGAGCAGATCTTCAACGAGTGCGTTTCACATATAAGCAATTCAATATTATTTGTACCGTACTTCTTAACAACTTCCTTATACTACTTACTTACCACTCCAGAAGCTCCGATCGTTTTATTGATCATTGTACTGATAGTCGTTGGACCTGCGAGCATGGAATTTCCTAAGTCTGAAATTACCTTCAAACTACCAGAGCAATATTCGGTAGGTTTACCATCAATGAGGACGTCACCCATGTCAAACTGCAAGTGACGAGTTATGAATCAACGCCCCCAATATGAGTTCCCCTCCAACTTATTCTTTTGGGTTGCGGTTAAGCCAGAAAGAAATAATTTTCCTTAATATGAACTTGTTTGATCATGTTATACCAAACTGGGGTTGAAAATTTTTCAACTGCGATTTCTTTGAAACCAAAACCTAAGATACCATCAAACTTGGCCAATAAAGAAAACATAACACCAGGTTGCTGAAACAATACTCTTCATGCACCATATCTCACAAAATCTGCAGAGCTATCAAGAGAAGCAACTCCACTTTATTATTTGTCAAATAAGAGATTATTTTCCTTGCAAGTTTCTAGTTCTTGAATTTAAAAAAAATCTTCTTTGCATTCCGTAACATCTTTAGTTCTTTAATTAACAAGGCGAAATCCATTATCACCTCAAACAAGTGGAAATTTCACTTGCTAAAAAATATGTAACTTGTACAGACCTCATCATCACTACAAACATATGTAGTAGTTCAATTCCAGATATATCATCCGAAACAAAGTAAAAAACAGCTCAAAGCACTTATATTCATCGAAAACGACCAAATTCAAGTCGTTTCCTCATATTCACATATTGCAAGAATATCATTGCACAAAAATACCAGTAATTTGGTATCAATTATTATTCCCATATATCTTCATAAAGGAACAATTAAAATTAAAATTTCGGAAATAATTAAGAAAGTTTATTGATGTTACCAAGAATTCTCATTGAAAACCCCAACATATCTAAACAACAAAGGCAGTGAAATCAAAAGCAATCTCCGTATCAATGCAACACCAAGAAACAATCTTGCTCAATACTCCTCTCAATTTATCCATATAGTTCCGGTTAGTTTTCTTTCCCAAACCTACTTATGAAACAACCTTTAAAAGCTTATTTATATTCTGCGAAGCAGCCCATTGCCTCACTGCAGATATTGTTATCTTCATACCAATTATTGATATCGAAGGTATAGTCAGAAGCCATGCTTTTCTCCAAATGTACAACATTTAACAGTTTTCATACACAATAAGACCAATGTTGCCGCTACCATAAGCTTTTCTACTGGATCCAAAAAATGCACCGAAGGCGAATCCTAACCTCATCTTTCTTGCGAGATAGCCATCTAGTCAGTCTATAATTGCAGCAACAATAAATATACTAGTTGTTGTTATTCTGGCCCACCAATAACCAATGTAAAAATTGACAACGATGGTAGGAACTGAAGCTACACTGCCAAATGTTAGAACGATAGGTAGTGTAAGCAATTTAGAAGAAAAGTACTACATTTTAGTAAGATTCAATGTCTATATTATTTTATCCATTTTGTTTTCCATTCAAGAATTATTAAGGTTTTTGAGCACGAACCTGCTCTGATACCATGTTGAAGTTCTTAAATATTGAAGAACTAAAATGTAAAGAAGATAAAGAGGAGAAAGAAGAAACGAAAATTTATTGATTATGTATATTGTTGTTCTTAGTGGAAGGTCTCTTATATAATAGATCCTAACTACTATTAACTACTAATATAACAAACAATTCAACATACCATGTTGAAGTTCTTTTCTTTTTTTAGCTAAATAAGAACTTTATTAATTGGGTAGAATTGATAGGTTTTACAACTTAGAGTCCTCAAATTAAATAATTACAAAGCAAAGGGACTAAAGTTGAAATTTGAAGCTTGAAACGTGACCTTTTCTCTCTCTGATTTTCAAATTTGCCTCCAAGTTTTCATCATTAGAACAAAGTCCAAAATATTCCTTAAATCGTCTTCTCGGCTGCTTCAACCTTCCATCTTCTCAACTCTTCAGTTCTCCATTCTTTCTCAATGCTTTCCTTCTAGGATTTAGCTAGATGATTCTGCAAAACATAGGTAAATCTTGATCACTAATTCATTCTAATATAACATATTCCTAAGCTTTCCAATTTTAGAATTTCTTTTAAATGAGGAGGAGGCTTGAAATCCTTAAAGTCGATTTTCATTTTACACTTTAGGGTCCAGCAAGCTAGCCGATCTGCAACTCTGGTCTGTTCCCTAAAGATAAAATGGATAGACATGTTGGCAGTGATAATTGATTTGATTATGTCGATTAATGATTCTAAGAATGTTATGTTTTTTCAGAAGAAATTAAAGAGATGAGAGTTCTACAATCTGATTCAATATCAACTTCCTTATACCGATGATTCTGCAAAAAAGTAGGCCGTCAAGCATTTCCCTTGCTTCAGCTTTTTGAGGAGTAATTTTTCCATAGGTTTTTCCATAACTACTGATTAAATCTCTTTTGTTGTCTCTGATAATTATTCCCCTGCTTGATTCCCCAGAAGATAGGCAGCACACATCTGAATTAAGTTTGAATCTTCGTGGTCTTGGAGGTATCCATTTGAGGTGAGTGATTTTATGTTTAGTGTTGAAGTGATTAACACAACCAAGAGATGGCGCTTCTTTTTCATTAAATTTCCAGTGTTTTTTGAAGTAGATTGGAGTGGTCTAGATTAGAAAACATGTTAGTAATGTAGTTGATGGTAGATCTTGAATAAAATTTATCTCCATTGATTGTTGTCTTGTTTCGTTGTTGCCAAATTGCCCAGCATATTAGAGGAGGTAAGATTATTTTGACATGGATTTTTCCTGGAGATGACCAAGCCCAGGTTTCGAGCAAGTGTTGTGTAGTCATGTGTCTTCTTAAATCCACCTTTAGAATTCCTACAAAGTAAAGCATATACTCCACGGAAAATTACAGTTAACAAATAGATGATCTTTTGACTCTTCATTAAAACAAAACTGGCATTTTGATGCAAGTTGAATGTGACTAGTTTTGATTATACAATCAATTGGTAGTTTGTTTTTAAGAGTCTCCAAGCAAGGAAAGATAATTTCCTTGGAGTTATGTTGTTCCACAATTTTTCAAATAAAGAAGAACTGAAACTGACTGGTTTAAAGCCTTGCAAAATATCTTTTAAACTGAATTTTCTATTGCTAGATAAGCTCCAAACAATTTCATATTTAGCATTTTCTATGATTTTAATTTGAAGTACTAGATTAATGTTGAAACTTGTGAGATATTTAAGCAGTTTATTGACAGTCTATCCATATTTCCCCCAGAAGAAACAGACCTGAATGCCCTTAAACCAGCTATCATTTGAGTTATGGTCTAGTTTGATGAAAGAGTTAGAGCCATACCAATTGTCTAACCACAGATCAACTTTACCTTCCTCCAACTTCCACTTGATTCTCTCTTCTGCAAACTATTTAACGTTAGCCAATCTCTTCCATGTTAAAGAGCCTTTTTTGAGTAGTTTAATTGTAGTGGATGATTTCCTTTGCAGTAAATGATGTGCATTAGTCTAGCCCACCATGTTTTGTTTTCTCTGAAATTTATCCATAATTTGTAGGAGAAATCTTGTTGAATATCTTGCATCATTCTAATGTTTAATCCACATTCTCCATATGATTTACATATGTTTTGCCAAGATGACCAATGGATTTTAGTTGCTTCACTTAATGATCCCCACATGAATTTGTTCAACAGTCTTTCTATGTTGGTGATGATAGAACTTGGTAGCCACCGGATTTGGAGCCAATATTGTGTGATTGGCATTAAAACAGTGTTTATCAAGGTAATTTTACATCCAAAGGAAAGAGCTTTATCATTTTAGCTTTTAATTTTGGCTTTGATCTTTTCTAGCAAAGGATAATAGTTTGATGCTTTGTTGTGAGGACTAAGAGTAACTCCAAGGTATGTAGTTGGAAAATTGCTAATATTAAAGCTAGTTTGAATAGCTAAAGAGTTCCTTCTGTTTTGAGTCACGTTTGATGCAGTAATGATATTGGTTTTCTCATTGTTTAAGGACTGTCTTAAGACTTTTTGACAAACCTGCAGAAAGTTACCAATGTGCTCCAAAGAAGAAGATAAACCATTAGAGAATATCAGTAGGTCATCAGTAAATGAGAGAATATGAATAATTAAGTTTCTTCTAGTTGAATAATGAAGAGATGTTGCTTTTATAAATAGTTCATGTAAGCTCCTTAGTAGGACATCCTCAACAAGAATAAACAGACGAGAGAACAGGGGGTCCCTTTGTCTGATTCATCTTTTCATTTTGAAAAAACCAACAGATTCACCATTAATTAGAATTGAAACTTGAACAGACTTGATAAAATTATATACTAAAGAAATTACTCTGTTGTTAAAACCATAGCATTGTAGAACTCTTAAGATAAAGCAGTGGGAGAGGTTATCAAATGCCTTGGACATATCCACTTTTATGATTATGTTGTCAGCCTTTATTTTCACAGTTGATGTCATGAATCATCTCATTTGCAATAAGGATGTTCTCATGGATCAGCCTTCATTTAATATATGCTCCATGAAACTATGAAATTAATTTAGGTAAAAGAGAAGACAATCTATTATTTAGCAGTTTACACATTAATATGTTAAGCATTGTATAGAGACTTATTGGTCTGAACTGGTTCCAAAATTGAGGAGCTTCAACTTTAGGAATTAGGCAAATGCCAGTAGCTAGAATACCTTCTAGGGTAGCTTGACCTTGAATGAATGATTCTATAGCATCGATAAGTCTAGCTTAACGATATGCCAACGATATGCCAGCAAGTAGTAAAAAAATGTATGTTGAAGCCATCAACGTTTGGAGCTCCTTCGAAGTTTAGGCTATGTATTGAACTTCAAATCTCATATTCTGTAGGTACAACTAAGATAAAAGTATTGTCAGTGTTGTCTAGGGATAACATTAAAGATTCCATTATTCAGGTATTCAACTTGTTGACTGAGATTAGAATAAGAAGGAGATGCTAATTTTTTTTTAAAATAATATTTTGCAAAAGTTTTGATAGTTTCATTATAAAACATCCATTCATTTTGAAACTTAATACCATACACTTCCTTCTCCTTTTAAAAAAGTTATGGTATAATTTTGTGTTTCGATCACCATCTTGGAGCCAGTTAGAGTAGCATTTCTGTTTACAAAACTCTTCTTCCATAGTGAGGACAAGAAGATGTTCTGCTCTAGCTTTTTCCATAGTTATTTTGTCTTCTTGACTGTCAGAGTTGAGAAACTTCTGTTCAAAATGTTTTAGATTGTCTTCTGTATGATTCACCTTGTCAAATATGTTTTTAAAATGATTTATGTTCCAACATTTCAGAGCTACTTTTAATCTTTTTAGCTTTTTCCAAAAATTAAAAGAGGGTCTCCATTCATTGGGTCTTTCTAACTAGTCTCAACAATGCTTATGAACTCATCATCTAGTGTACATGCATTAAGGAACTTGAAGCTTTTAATGGGATTGTCTCTTTTTTAGTAAGAGATACACGCAAAGGGGTGTGATCAGATCACATTCTTGTCATGTGCACCAACTTAGTTTCTACAAAGTAATCAGCCCAAGCCTGATTAATTAGGGTTCTGTCTAATTGTTTCCATATTGTCTTGTTAGTCCATGTGTATTGAGTCCCAAAAAAGCCTGCATCCTCAAGACAAGAGTCTTTGATTGCATCAGTAAGTTAGAAGAACTTTGGTTACAATAATTAACACAGCCAGCTTGTTCAGAGGGGGATGTTACATTGTTGAAATCTCCCATTAATAGTCATTCACCCCATGATTCAGCTATATTCCTTAATGTATTCGAGAGGTAAATTCTATTTGATATTTGCATTTAGCATATATGCAAGTAATAGAGAAGTACTTTGCTAATAGACTATGTTTAATGTGAGTATGAACACATTGATCATTATCTCGGATTATATCTAATTGATAATCAGAGGACGAAAATAACCATATTTTGTTAGATACATTAACAAAGAAGTTAGGGAAACTTAGCTTTGTAGATAGAGACTCAATTTGGCTGCTTTCACCATAGGTTCTTAAATGCATAGGTGTAAGATCTTTTTCTTTTTTTATAATTGACTTCAGTCTTCTTATAGTACTATTGTTTCCCACACCTCTAACGTTCCAGCACAAAGCCTTAATCATTTAGGATTTATTCTTGCTGACCTTCTTGTCTCTTTACAATGAAGAGATTGTATTGTAAGCTGTTTGTGATTTTTTGACCTTGCCAGCTTCAACTTTCTGTTGAGAACCTTTTAAAACTTAAGTTTATATCTCTCTTGCTGAAAGTGGGTGTATTGGGGAGGCTGTCTGTGTTGTTTTTCTTTGGTGTAATGTATCCAGTGGAATGATCATCTGTCATCTCTTCATAGAATTCTTCCGCTTCTAAAGAATTGATAGCTTCTAAAATGTCTTCATCCGACCTTTCTGCATCAGTAGTTGTGTTCATCTTTAAAGGATCAGGTATGCTGATAACATTAGGTTCAACTGGTTTGGGATTAAGATCAGGTATGCTAGTAATATTATGTTCATTAGTGACATTATGTTCAACTAGTTTAAGACTAAGATCAGTGACCAGTTCATCTGATCCTTTGGTAACTTCTTAAGCTATTTTATTTAAATTTTGTACATCCATTGTTGTTGTGGTAGGAGCGTTTGGCTTATATACTTGGTCTTCATCTGAATTGTTCTTTACTTAGTCATTTAAGTGTTGATCTGTAGTCTGGGATGATTTTTTACAAGAAGATCTTCGATGCCCAACATGATAACATTGGTCGCAATATGCAGGAACATTCTTGTAACTGAGCTGAATCCAAGCACCAAAGTTATCTCCAATGCCAAACCACATACTATACTGTAATTGTCTTTATATATTGATCTCGACTCAGGCGTAACAAGCATTGTACAATGCTTTGTTTTGGGGGGTATCCAAGATTTAATTGGGCTTCCTAATGCTGATGCTGTTGAGTAAATAATGTCCTCATTATACATGTTTTGAGGAAACTTTTCAATCTTAACCCATATTGTAACTATAAGACATTCATTCTTATGGGTGAAAGATGTGAGCCACTTTAAATCTCTCATTGAATGGTGTCCAACAGTCCAAGCACTGCGACTCTAAATCTTGTTGATATCATCTCGAAGTGAAAATTATAGGAAGGGGCGATGTGAGTCCGAGTTTGTATAGGAGAAGTTTTCTTCAAACTTTCTTTATTAAAAAAACTTGTCCAGAATCTGCTTTTTAGGGAAACCCTTTGAGAACTTTCCAATTAGTGTGAATGTAGTACACGACTGTAGATTTTCAAGGATTGTTTCGTTGAATTGTAGATCAATGATCAGTCTTATACTTTGTAGATTCTGGCTTGATCTGTTTGTTCAAGTATGATTTTGTTGCAGCCTCAAGGTATGATCTATTTTCCAGAATCATTGTTGTTGAAAACTATGTTTTGACTGACTTTCTTTGATTTTCTGGAAGAGATCTACAGACAAACTTAATCTGGACTACTTTAAAGGGAAATTTTAAATCATCTTAATTTGTTTGAAAATGCAGAAAGTCTAGGAAGCTTTAAGACATCACGAATGTTGAAGGATCACGAAACTGAGATTACAACACTGCTCTGTTTTGAGTCTTTGAGTGAAAGATAAATACAATATATTTTTTCCGGAATTTCAACCAAATGTAGAAGAGAAGACGATGGTTTGAAGATGACGATGATGGTTTGCAGAATATGATTCTCAAAAACGCTGAATCAAAAGGATCATTGGTTGGAGATGAATCACACATTGAAGCAGGCTTCAACTGGCTCTGTTTCTTGAAGCGTTCTTGGAATGATATAGCATCAATTTGAATATCCTTAATTTCAGGTTGACTTGACTTCTAAAGCTATGAAAAATAGAGATAACATAATTAGAACCAGAACAATGAAAGGAATGAATAAAAAAATCATAAACATTGCCATGTGAAAGTCTTTGAATGTTAAAAAACTAAAATATAAAGAAGATAAATAAAAAAAATGAAACTTTACTAATTTTATATATTATTATTCTTTGTAGAATGTCTCTTATATAATGGATTCTAACTCCTCCTAACTACTAATATAAAAAATAATTCAATACAATCAATACAGACGCCTTTTATATATATATAAAAATAAAAGTTATTAATAAAATTTATTTTAATAATATGTTTAAATTATCGGTATAATAAAATAAAAAACAAACGTACAAAGTGTTTAGGTATAGGATACGAATACGTAGTTCTAAATCTTATGGTTTCCATAGCGCATGACATCCAAAACCTAACGTTACGATTTAGTTTTATCTATATTTTATTTTGGATACATTTTTTTTTTCTAATTTCCAACATAGTTTAACGTCCAAATAATGTATTACTATTACGAGTATTGAATTAGTTATCGTATACTAATACCAGTACTAATATTGATAAACTATTTATGTCCCCTAGTCTAAAGATTGATGTAGTGCTGCTTTATGTATAATCTAGTGCACAACAACCATAGGAATAGGAGTAGGAGTAGGAGTAGGCTACATCGAATTTTGGCACTCACTCATCAAACTTAGAGAGAGAGAGTAGATGGATAGAGAGAGAGTCAACTGTGAAGAAAGCACAAGGCTCGAGAGAACGAAAGACAGCGACACAATTATTGACAACTTCCCTCTCTCCTTCCCTCGACTAATAACAACAGAGTTTTTTCAATTATTTTTAGCATTGGAGTTGTAAGATTATTATGCTTAATTATGATAATTTTGCCATAATGAATCAAATACTACCCTTTTCTTCTTCTTTTTAGGTAGTGGGACTTATTTGGAATCATCAAGTTAGCCATTTAAATGTTTGTTAATCCATAATGACATAGGTTGATTATTTTATCTGGGTGTAAAGTAGTGAAATATTTGTCATTTTTTTTTGGCTATTCTTAGACAGAATTATTTTTTATAAAAAAAATTAAAATTCTTTTATGGATTTTTTTAGAAAAAAACTCAGCTATACTTTTATATAAATATAATTTTTTAATCAATTATTTTATTTATTTATTTTACTATCCAGATCTAATTCAAAAACTTTTTTTTTCACAATTAATTTTGATTTACATATTTTCGATTTCTTTTATCTCAATCTTACCTAGTTGTACAACAACAACAATACTCTTCTCTCTCCTTTTATATCGGGGACAACTCTTCGTTTCTCGTTATTATTTTTTTTAGTTTCACAAATTTGTATAACGAAAAAATCGAGCATCAATGACAATGTTTTTATTTATTAATTAAACTCATTGTGTAGTTTTGAGTTTACCTCCGTTTTTTTTACTTTTCAAACTCTTCAAGGTATCATGTATTTTTGTTCCAATCTAGTTTAATTATTATATTTTTAGTGGGTTTTATATTTGTTGATTAATCGATTTTAACTCTTGTTGGTTTTTTTTTTTAATTATAAGTTTTGTATTTTAGCTTTTTGAAACTACATTAGTTTTTTAAGTCGGGTTATATGTTCTTGTTCAAACACAGTTTAGTTTTTCATTTTTTTTGTTAATTATGAGTTATGTATATATATTAAAACTCGATTTATGATTTAAGTTTTGATGTTCTGTATGTAGAATATATAATTATAAATTCAATTGCGTTGGTTTTGGGGTTTCAAATCGTAATTATTGTTATAAATCCTGTGTCCTTGAATTGTTTGTAGGCTAAAATATAAATAATTATTTTAAATTGTTTAAAATATATGGTTAGTTTGGATAAACTCTTATTGGCCTGTTCAATTCTGATTCAATAAGTGGTTTCTTTGTTAATTGTTTTGACTCTTATTAGTAAGTTCAATCATAGTTCAACTACTTATTTTGAATGGTTTGTTTTTTTCTTGATTGTCTGTTTCTTGCTTGACTTGTTTTCAAATGATTGGCTTATTTGTTGATTCAACTATTTGTGGCTTGTTTTCAAATGAGTGGCTTATTGGTTTATGTCTCTTGTTTTGCTTCTTGGTTTATATTTCTTGTTTTCAAACCTAGTTTAGTTTTTTTGGTTAATTATGAGTTATGTATAATATACTAAAACTTGGTTCATGGTTTAGGTTTTGATGTTATGTTTGTAGAATATATAATTACAAATTTGATTGCGTTGGTTTTGGGTTTTCAAATCGAAATTATTGTTACAAATCTTGTGTCCTTAAATTCGTTGTAGTATTTGGGACGAAAATATAAATAATTACTTTAAATTGTTTAAAATGTATGGTTAGTTTGGATAGACTCTTATTGGTATGTTCAATCTTGATTCAATAAGTGGTTTCTCCATTGATTGTTTGGCTCGTATTGGTAAGTTCAATCATGGTTTAACTATTAGTTTTGAATGGTTTTGTTTTTTTGCCTCACTGTCTGATTCTTGCTTGGCTTGTTTTCAAATGAGTGACTTTTTTTATTCAACTATTTGTGGCTTGTTTTCAAATGAGTGGCTTATTGGTTTATGTCTCTTGTTTTGCTGCTTAGTTTATATTTATTGTTTTCAAAGCTAGTTTAATTTTTTTTGTGAAGTATGAGTTATGTATATTATACTAAAACTCGCTTCTTGGTTTAGGTTTTGATGCTCTTTTGTAGAATATATAATTACAAATCCGATTGTGATGGTTTTGGGTTTACAAATCGAAAACATTGTTATAAATCTTATGTCCTTGAATTCTTTGTAGTATTTGGGGCAAAAATATGAATAATTATTTTAAATTGTTTAAAATATGGGTTAGTTTGGATAGACTCTTATTGGTATGTTCAATCCTGATTCAATAAGTGGTCTATTTATTGATTGTTTGGCTCTTATTGGTAAGTTCAATCATGGTTCAACTAATTGTTTCGAATGGTTTTGTTTTTTTGTCTCATTGTTTGATTCTTGTTTGGATTGTTTTCAAATGAGGGGCTAATTGGTTTATGTCTCTTGTTTTGCTGTTTGGTTTATATTAATTGTCTTCAAACCTAGTTTAGCTTTTTTTTATTAATTATGAGTTATGTATACTATACTAAAACTCGATTCATGGTTTAGGTTTTGATGTTCTTTTTGTAGAATATATAATTACAAATCTGATTGCGATGCTTTTGGGTTTACAAATTGAAAGTACTGTTATAAATCTTATATCCTTGAATTTTTTGTAGTATTTGGGGCCAAAATATGAATAATTATTTTAAATTATTTAAAATATTGGTTAGTTTGGATAGAATCTTATTGGTATGTTCAATCTTGATTCAATAAGTGGTTTCTCTATTGATTGTTTGGCTCTTATTGGTAAGTTCAATCATGGTTCAACTATTTGTTTCGAATGGTTTTATTTTTTTGTCTCATTGTCTGATTCTTACTTGGCTTGTTTTCAAATGAGTGGCTTATTTTTATTCAACTATTTGTGGCTTGTTTTCAAATGAGTGGCTTATTTTTTTTATTCAACTATTTATGACTTGTTTTCAAATGAGTGGCCTATTGGCTTATGTCTCTTGTTTTGCTGCTTCGTTTATATTTATTGTTTTCAAACGTAGTTTAACTTCTTTTTTTTGTTAATTATGAGTTATGTATACTATACTAAAGCTCGATTCATGGTTTAGGTTTTGATGTTCTCTTTGTAGAATATATAATTACAAATCCGATTGCGATAGTTTTGGGTTTACAAATCAAAAGTATTGCTGTAAATCTTATGTCCTTGAATTATTTGTAGTATTTGGGGCCAAAATATGAATAATTATTTTAAATTGTTTAAAATATTGGTTAGTTTGGATAGACTCTTATTGGTATGTTCAATCTTGATTCAATAAGTGGTTTCTTTGTTGATTGCTTGGCTCTTATTGGTAAGTTCAATCATGGTTCAACTATTTGTTTTAAATGGTTTTGTTTTTTTTTCTTGATTGTCTGTTTCTTGCTTGGCTTGTTTTCAAATGAGTGGCTTATTTATTGATTCAACTATTTGTGGTTTGTTTTCAAATGAGTGGCTTATTGGTTTATGTTTCTTGTTTTGCTGTTTGGTTTATATTTCTTGTTTGGCTTGTTTCAAAATAAGGCTCTCATTTGTTGATTCAATTATTTGTAGCTAATTTTCAAATGAGTGACTTATTGGTTTCTATTTCTTACTTGGATGTTTGTTACTCGCTTGATTCAACTATAATGAGTGATTTGTTTGTTAAAGTAATTTTTTCAGTGAAAATAAAAATCATTAGTTCTTTTGGATGTGTTGCTAGCTTAAAAAATAGTTGATTCCAAAACTTGGTTTTTGAATCAACTGTATTTGTTTCTAAAAGGAAGTTGATTCCGAGATCGGGTACTAAAATCAACTGTATTTTTCGAGAAATAAATGCAGTTGATTCCAATACTCGATCTCATAATCAACTTATCTGTGAAAAACCATGTATATGTATTAATATTATATCTTTTTTATTTTGCAAGATGAGATCTAAGAATATTTTTACGACTATGTTTCGCAGCAGCTCCCTTTATTCTCGTGCGGAAGACATAGAGGAAAAATGATAGAGAAATTCCTCTAGAAGTTGTTGATCATGCGATCCTACTTTTAGAAGTAGAATACGTAACAAACGCATGTCGAATAGGGAACCTAACCTGACTTTTATGGAGTAATTGTTAAATTGTTATGGAAGTTGTTGTATGTGCCAAAATTGAGGATTCAAATCACCATTATTTTGGGTAAATTAAGAAACTGTTTTTCCATTTAGGTTAGACATACTCACTCTTCTCCTTGTATTAATACCAAACGATGATTGTTATATCTTGTTTTTCAAATTTAAAGAGTCATGTTTAGACCCGCTTGAATTGAGACTGTATTATAGGTACTTTGAGATATACCACAATTATTATTTTTTGTCTTCCCCGTTAGTTCACTCATTTTTTCTATTTTTATCCATGGAAAGAATACTCCACCACCCCACGTCGATAGAAAGAATACTCCACCACCCCACGTTAATCATGAACTATGAAAGAGACTACTCAGATAATGAAATCCACGACAACGCTTGATTAAGCATTTCAGATTTCCCATGTTCATCTGGTGAAGCTAAATTGACATGTCTTGTTTAAAAACCCAAATTGAAGGAGAATTCTCATGATTATGAGGTGTTGAGTGTCAATTTAGTGTCATTGTAGGTATTTTTTAGTTTCCAAGTTCGAATACGAGTCCTCTGTGATGTTGATCGTCCCATCGGCTTTACCATTTATTATGCCAAAGGTCATGACGAGTCCTCCTAGAAGTCAATAAGAATTACGTACCAAATTTTTCAATAAGCATCTAAAATATTATATACCAAATTTGTCGAATTATGTACCAAATTCGTATTTCTTGTCTGGAGGAGACAATAATGATTTCATTGATGGTGAACCCGTTCTTTTTACCTTTAATATTGATCATGAACTCTGCCTTCCCCTAAAGTCAGACATGTTGTGGTTCTTTGAGAGCACCCGACTGTCTCCAAGCCAATTGATGTCTAACTCTTGCAGGATTCTTTTTGTTGTAGTTATCATGTCTCGCTGTGTTTATAATTGATTTCGTATGTCTCACTTCCTTACGATGAATATGATTATTGGGCGATCAGATACCCCGTATCAATATATCGCCATGAGTGAAGGGTAAGAGTTGTGATTGAGCTTTCAAATCGCAATAAAACATGAAAATATTAATTTTGATATCTGTCCGGATAGTGGGAGATGAGCATGAAGTGAGAGAAACAATGAGGTCCCGTACTTAGAGATCACATGTAAATGTTACTCTTTGTCGCTTTATTAATTTTGGTGGTGTATGAAGTTATCTAACTTGTGATCATTTATATTGGTATCAATATAATATAGTTTATTGGTAAGTAGTAACATAATAAATTTTTGAAATATTTTGCATAAATAAAAGTTAGAATAGTTAATTCAAAATCTTACATGACTTTAAAGAAATTTTAGTATTTTTATGTAAATGAAACTAATGCATTTCCTCGACTTATTATAAATCGTATAAACTTTTTGAATGAGCTAAAACCCAAAATAAGTAAAATTTTAAAACTATTACATTTGATTTTTTTATGTGGTTTAGGTTGGTTTGATAGTATAATATATTAAGCTAGAAAAAATAAATACGCAATTTTACATAATAAAATACTAAAATAGTCTTCCACAAAATATGTTTTGATATTAAATTGTTTTTTAAATTTGATTTGATGTTAAATGTTGTATAAGTTAAAAAAATAAAAATATAATTTATTAATAAAAATTTACAAGTATGTTCATGTATTTGAAATTGGAGTAACGTAATTGGTTCAATATTTATATATTTTTTAAACTAATAAAAATGAATTTGAGTAAGATATGCAATTAATTATGTGATTTGGGTAAAAGATTGTGAATTGATATGAAATAAATTATGATATTATATATATATATACTTTGTGTTCAGTTGCGTTCTCATTAAACAACATAATATTTTTCAGAATGTTAGAATAAAAAATATATAAGATGCAATCCGCACTTTCCGAATTATTCGATAAAATATTATGACTATATTGATCAACTAGTCAATCCAACTACATTAAAATATCTAACATGTCTCTCCCATTGTATTAAGTCATGACTAATTAAAAAAAATCATAAAAAGCAATAGGTTATGCATAAATAAAATATCACGACAATTGAATTCCATATTAGTATATCACACATTTCAAATATTCGAATATCAAGGTATCAGTAAGGATTGAACCTTTACAATCCATAATGCATACATGAACACAATATATATAAATTTACATTCTCAAATATTCTTTCTTGACATTATTTTTTACTAGCCTTGTGTCGTTATCTTTCTCAAACATATCAAAGGAAATTCTAGTTTCTTGAAGCGGCTAAACTTCATGCTCAAATAAGTAGTTCTTTACCTCTTACACCTGCATATGCATTTTTTTCAAAAAAACCTATTAAGAAGATAAACCTCAACTTCCACAACGTGCAGGTATGAACACATAACTTGGGATGATAGTACAAATATATTATAAATATCTAAATGTTAAGCTTTTCAAATTTAATTGAACACCTAATGTCATATTAGATGGGAATTGAGTATCTCAACATGAGAGATTTTAGATGAACTTTAATCCCACCCCAATAGCCGACTTGTGCACGAGTTCTCTACTTAATTCTTTGATTAAATGATCGTCTAAATTATATTGAGTTTTGACAAACTCCACTAATAACATCATGTGTGATACATTCAAAAGTCAAGCTATATCCAAGAACAAATTTTCTAGAATTTCCTTTATACACTTTTCTATAGACATTGACCAATGTAGTTTCACTATCACACCTAATAGATATAGGTGATACCGATTTGGACCATAATAAAATCTCATATATCAGATTTCTTAGCACTTGACTTCTTTACTAGTTGTTGCTAATGCCACAAATTCATATTCTAATGTTGAATCAATTATACATGTTTTTTTATTTGATGCTCGTGATATAACACCTCCTCTAAGAAGGAATACCATCCATTCGTAGAATAATGATCTTCCATATTAGAAATGTAACTCACATCCAAATAAATTTCAATAATCGAAGGAAATCCTGTATAAGTCAAACCATAATCTATCGTTCTTTTCAAATATTTAAATACTCAGTTTAAAGCTTACCAATGACACGAACTAGGATTACTACTATACCTACTAAGATTTCCAACAGCATAGATAATATATGGCCTAGTACTAGTCATGGCATACATGAAACAACCAAATGTCCCTTGAGTATGCATGTTGAGATACTAAAACACCTTTATAAGGTAGAAGTTTAAGACTGGGATCCATAAGTGTGCTAATCGTAGAACAGTCTTTAAAATTAAATTTATTCAATATTGCTCAATACAATGAGATGGATAATTGACATACTATTATCATTTCTCTTGATCCTTATACCAAGAGTAATCTCAGCTTCCCCCAAGTCCTGCATTTTAAAACTAGATGACAAACATTTCTTGGTTTTATCAGCTTGAGTTTGGTTAGAACAAAAATCTACATCTCATCCACATATAGCCAAATCATAAATCATTCACTAGAAGCATAAAGTTTACCATATCCATATTTGTCTGCTTGATTAAGAATAAAACCATTGGACAGTACCACGTTATCAAATTTTGTATACAACTTTTTTTGTGCTTGTTTAAGACCATACAAAGATTTTCTCAACTTGCATACCATGTTTTCACAACCAGACATAACAAACACTTCTTGTTGTTTCATATAAATCTTCTCATATAAATAACCACTCAAGAATAGAGTTTTTACATCCATCTGATAAACCAGCATAATGTATATCGATGTAAGTGCTATCAATAATTAAAGGGTGTAAATCCTAGCAACATCAACATATGTATCAAAGAAGTCAATATCTTCTTTTTTCCTAAAACCTTGAATGATCAATCTCGTTTTATACCTTTCAGTGGTACCATTTATTTTCATTTACCTCTTAAAAATCCATCTAGTTCCCAATGATTTACAACCAAGACGTAAATAAGCCAATTCGTATATATTATTATGCATGATAAAATCTATCTCATTTTGGGTAGCTTCTTTTCAGAAGACATCATCTCTTGATGTCATAGCTTCACTATAATTCTTTAAATCATCTTCAATAATAAAGAAATATTTTTATTGATAGCAAATATTATCTCTTTACCATTCAACCAAATAAAGTTGAAAATCAGATCCAAAAGACTTAGCTTTTCTAGCTCTACTGCTTCTCATTGGTTCAGAAGGTTAAGGTACATAAATAGTATCACCTAATCCATCTTTATCTTAAACTGAGTTCTTATTGATTAATTATAAATTATATGTCTAGGTTTTGATATAGATGTAAATATTTCTTCGTCAAATATTGCATATTTTGACTCTATATGTGTGTTCACTGATACATCGTTATTAAATTCTAACGCATATAGTCTATACAAAACGGAATGCTCAAGATACCCAATAAAGATATAATATGTACCTCTTTCACCCAATTTTTTCCTTTTGGGTTTAGTGAGCCTAACAACTGGCTCAATAACCCCACACTTTTTACATAACTCAAACTGGAGGTTTTTTATACCAAAGCTCATATGGAGTAATCTTATTACTTTTAGTATGAATTCGATTTAATAAATAACAAGTTATTAACATAGCCTCACCTCAAAATCCTTCACTCAAACCCGAATAAGATAATGTGAAATTAACTATTTCTATTGAAGTCATATTCCTTTCTGTCACACCATTTTTTTGTGGTGTATAAGGAGTCGTGGTCTGATGTATTATACCAATAGACTAAAAATTTATCGAATCATACTCTTCACTCATATATCCGTACGTAGATTTTCAACCCAAATAATATTTATGTACATATACTTCTTATTTATAGATTTTAAATTTATTAAGAGCTTCACTCTTTGCATGAAATAAATAAATGTAACAATATCTAGATGCTTCATCAATGAAAGTAATAACATACAATTGTTTTGAGTAGATATACTTGCCATTTTTGTACATACATCATGTTTTGACTAAATATACTTGCTACTTTCGTACACTTATTTGAAATAATAATGGTTCAAGATAACATCGGATAAAAAATTCTTGCAAATCCCGGGAACATATAATACATTGTTTAATATTACATATTTTCCAAAAGTATATACTAGCCTAACATTTTCTAGTTTTTTTATTGACTCGGTTGCAACATTTTTATTTTCAATATAGATCCATCTTTAATTAGTTGAAATTCATTGAACCATCAGAGATCTTTAGATACGTTGCTTGTTTCTCTCGAATAAATCCACCATGCAACATTATCATCCTGCACATAAAATGCTTCACATATTAGTGACGTATAATTCTGACCAGAATTACAATTTTGAATTAAAATCTCACCTTGTTGATTTTTTGGATCCTTAGACCACTTGGACCAGAATTATAACCATTGGACCTGAAATTTTCTTGCCTTTTCCAACACATAAATCCTACCTAAAATTACCAGGTTTTCCACAGTTCTACATGTCGATTTTGGCTTCTTGTTAGAATGCATATTATTGTTTCCCCTAAAATTTAATTTATTTCCTTCCTCGTGTTTGTAATCTTAAATAATCGACTATTTTCAACCATATTCGTAGTGGGGTTCCTGCTTGCTTCGTTCTTTTAGTATTATTGATTTCTTCTTGAGCCCTTAATGACTTTTCAATCTTAAAATAACTCTCAATTTAAACTAGAGTAATATCCCTTTTGTTATGTTTGATGTGTTCAAATTCTTTCCATAATTGGGGTAAGTTGTCTATAACACTAGACAGCAAAATAGACTCATCCATTTTCATATTGTGTTGAAAAACCTAAAAAAACATTCTTAGTAATTTATTGTCTAGTTCCATGACCGACCTTGAATAAACCATTCTGTAATTAATAAAATTAATAACTATGAACTTCATATTATGAGCATCTTCGGCCATATATTTGGATTCAAGTGAATCCCACAGTTCTTTTGTAGACTCAACATTTTAGTATACATCAACTAAAGGATCAGACATACCATTTAAGATGTGGCCACGATATATGTATTCATTATCATTTTATTTGCAGCGCATCTCTGTTTTTCATAATAGCCATGCAGGGGGCTCGACCCAGCCAAGGCTCCGCCCGACCCCGCTCGCTAATTATAATATATTCTTACAAATGTGCACTATGCACTTTCTGACTTGTAAGATAAGACATTATGACTATATTGGTTGACTTATCAATCAAATTAGATTAAGATATCTAACAAGTAAGCCACACCCTAAACCCAAACTCGAAACCCAACTATAGAATATCACCAACCTTGGAAAGATAATAGACACGTGGTCTGTTTGGACAATGTAAGGTCTTATATGGACAAATTTATGTGAAAAAATATGTATGACGTGAATTGTGAATCGTCATATATATGCTCTCACATGGACATCGTCCTAGGTGGACAATTTGTGATCATGTTGGGACGAGTATTAGAGTTTGACAACCTATTATAAATAAAGAAGGGTTATCCCTCAACTTTTCAAGATCTATGTTCATGAATTCCGATGACAAAATTTCTTACAACGAGAATATATGTAACGATTCATTTTTTCATTTCGATATATTTATTTTAGATATTTTATATTAAATTAGAAAAATATTATTTCGTCAAATTTATATTGGGCCTTTATTTACAAAATCTAACAAAGTCATATATTAAAACATATTATATAATTTTAATAAAAATAAATAAATGGACTAATACTAATATGATCAAACTTATTAAAAATTACTTAATTAAAAAAAATCCAATTAATTTTACGTGAAATAAAAATTAGACTACTGAATTCAAAATCTTGTACAATTTTATTTTGTTAAACATTTGTATAAATAAATTTAGTTGTGCAGTTTCTCAACTTAACAAAAAAATTCAAATTTAGTAAAATGTTAAAATGATTACATTTAGTGAATTCAAAATATAAATATTATTTAGATTAGATAATAGTATGATATTTTGAATTTAAAAATATTATCACGAGAAACTTAACAACACATATAATAAAATAAAAGTTTGTATATGATTTTATTAGGGAGAGTTACCAATAACCATTCAGGTGGAATTTAAATTACCGATAATCATCTCAATTTTGAAGTTGACCAAAAATCACCTACAACATAAATACTTCCAACAATACCTTTAAACACACAAACATGTACAAACTTCAATACTCAGTTATTTTTAACATGCAAAACTTCATATATTTGAAACCCTAACTTAAAAAAACATATATTTCTATTTCTAAAGATAAACAAAATGAAATCCATATGTGATATTTATAGACTTTTATTTACAACCAAATTATATGTAATTCCCTAACTCAAACACGTTTGTTTTTTCACAACCGGAAGACAGTCTATTTTTGTAAATGTTTTTCAACAAAAATATACATAAATTTTTGCGACTAAAAGAATTAAGTTGTTTTACAATAAAGTAAAACTTATTTTTATAAAATAAGTTATATTTTATTTTTTCACACAATTAGACTTATTTGGAAACCAACATCTTATTTCCACAACTACTTTCTTCTTATTTTCGTAAAATATTTGAATGTATTTTTGCAACTGGAACACAATTATTTTTTCATAACCAAATTATACGTAATTATGTAACTAAAAACCAAATTACACACAGATCTATAATTGTAATACATTTACTTTTTCCAGACTTATTTAGCAACCAAATTACACGTATTTTTGCAACTATTTTTTTTTATCTTTTACGGATCTAGTTTTGTTCGTCTCAAAAAAAGCAAAACAAGTATTATTAGCCTATATATGTTTTTAGAGTTATGGTTTAAAAGATACGATATTTTAAAAAGTATAAAAATATAGAAGAGAAAAAAAAAAGTTAGAGGTGTTTGAGACTACCATATGGTTATCTTTAATTACTAATTTATTACAAGTTGGTTATCCGTACTTTTTCAATCTTTGAGTGGTTATTAGTAAATAAGTTTGATATTAGGTGATTATTGGTAGATTATATTTTTCTATAACCATTGTTTTCTAAAATTGTTTTGATATTAAATAAATATGATATAATTATATAAGATGAAATTTATGAAATAACTATTGATAAAATACGTGTTATATAATATAATACAATTCCAATGGCTCATCGATTTTAGTGAAATAAAAATAAAAATAAAATAGAAAGGAATTAAATATATATATGTATATAATGATATTTTAAAAATTAAAAGTAAATATCTATTTTTATAATAGTATTATTGGTAAACTTATAGTCTATTAGCTATAAATGGATATTATCTACAAGATTTAATAAAATATATCAAAGCTAAGATATCTAATTCAAATAAAGGTTGTCAATATCAAATCTGATATATTTTAAGTGTTTGGAATATATAATTCTATATTTTTACACTATACATATAAAGATATAACAATCATTAAAAAACTCTTCATTCATTAATATTACTTTTAGTACATTTTAGCAATTGTTATTCTTACCATCACACTTTTCATAATTCCTCCAAACTCATACCAATCTTTCCATCCAGAATTTACACTATCAATTGGCGTTGTCTACGAGAATAATATTTATTTTCTAATTCAAACAAAAGCAAAGAAAAAGGTTTGAAACAAGCTAATGACAAATCTTGAAGAATGATCTAATCCATCTATTGATGACTACTTTGAGTTTGAAATTCATGACAAACAAATTCCACCCTTGGGGGCTCCTGCACCTCATGCCACTAATTTTGAGCTAGCTCATCTACTGAAAGAAGAGCATGCAAAGAGTTTCTGAATTATGTAGGTACAGTTGATCGTCCAGGCACCAAACTCATTTTTTTGTCCATGTAGTAGATGATAAATAAGGTAACTATATAACTCCTAATATGTTGAATGGTCCCTTAGGAAACATTACTCAACACATAAAATTGTGTTTCACCGTTGTTGGAAATGAAGGTAGAGAAGCATCCAACAGAGGATCCTTACATCGAAATGCATCCATGTTTTTTGCTACAATAGTCGAGATGGAAACAACCTCATGCTTAACAACAAGGATTCTATTTTTGGACATTAGGCGGGATTTCAGTAGACCTTGGCACCCTTGTTGGGATCCTTTCTAATCAACAACAAGTTCTGACCTCTCAATGGTTGTTGTTGCTTAACAACCTTAAAGCCCGAATAGGATTTCAGGTTAACTTCATAAAAAGATAATCGATGCAGCAAATAGTACGCTCACGTACCCAAATTTGACGTAGGAAACCATGTCGGTCCCGACATGATTCAATGTTAATCATCCAAATTTCCAAATACAGTACTGAGCACAAAATAACCAGTTATTTCGATGCTCTCAACAATATCCAAACATGAATAATGAAAATATATTGGCTAAAAAATAACAGGGACTAGGGTATCAACAATCATACCCATTTATGAAAAATATTAACAATTTCAATTTGACGATAATGACCTACTAGATGAGGAATATGTTTTAGTTCCAGGCCTCTCCCGCAAACTTTAACAACCAAAATATGGACAGGTAATACAAAAAAGAGATGCAGAGCATCATACTCACAACTTCAATAGTGAGATGCTACAATACCAAACTGACTGTAAAATAAAATACAAGGTGTTCTCCATGACATTCAGGGTAACTTTATGCGGTGGTTCAATAGTCTCCCAAAATGGTGCATAAAAAGTTACAAGATGTTCATGACGAATTTCATGAACTATTTCTTAGGCTCCAACACTGTAAAAAGAGATATGGACTAGATTATACACTGCAACCAAAGTCCTAAATAAATTCGTAGAGAGTATACTCAAAGGTTAGTATAAACCAATGAACTACAAGATTACCATAACTTTGTGGTCGTAGTTTTATATAATAAAGGAATCCTAGAAATGTATCTTTTGAAATACATAATAAAAAGCTCTAAATTTTAGGGACCTACTAGCTATAGTCGAGCGATACATCAAAGTAGACAAGGTTGCTAGAGCTAAAAGAGAATGAGACACTATAACTTCGATAACATGCTCACAAAATCATCTGGCACTAAGAACGACATGGTGGCTCAAGTTAATACAAAAAATAATGGTGCAACAACACGATCAGGCCAACAAATGATCAAAGTCAATGTTATAAAGGAAAATCCAAAACTAGTTACGATAGTAACAATAATCGTAGGATGACTAACCTCCAATAGTGTCATTCATAAATCTAACCAAAAGTTTGTTAGCAATCAATGAGAAGGTAAAATATATTGTCAAATACAATTGGTTGGGAAATTTGCATGGTGTGCGAGAATACATAGACAAAAATATATACTGTAAGTTTTATAGTGATATTGGTCATCTTACTATGGGCTATTAGCATTTTCATAATCAAGTCCAAAGTTTAGTAGATGAAGGAAAACTCAGTGAGTTTATTAAGAAGAAAGAAAGATATGAACCTTTACAAGGTTTATGAGAAGTAAAGCAGACTTCGGCGTCATCAAAAGAACATAAAGAACTAGATAGCAATGTCGTTATAGTTGTTGAATAAGATGAATACCTAGATTTTGACCTTAACAAGTTAACAATATGAGTTATTGATGGAGGAGACCCATATTCCAAATCCTGTAGAAAATCATAAAAGATATATGCAGACAAGATAAAGGTGAAATTTCAAGGACATATGTCACATACTTGTAATGAAATCCACATCCTATGCTAGCATTCATGGATAATGATCTGAGAGGAGTGACATCATCATGGAGTGATGACGTACTAGCTCGGTAGAGCTAGGTGGAGTAGAAGTAAATAATGTGATGATATACATCGATAGTTTAGAGAATATAATATATAAAGATATGATTGAAAATATAAGACAAGCATCAGTACTAACCCTATATCAAAATTTTGACTGATTTTATTGTGGAAATTACAAACTTGTTTGAAGAGTTGACGCTAGATGCTATCCTAAAATATTAAGAGTATATAAATAAAAAACAATATATATTCATGATGGTAGATGCACCTCCATTGTACAAATTTATATTAGAGCGATATTGGATGAACCAAACGCTAAACATAGTATTTATTGTCTAACAATGCTTAAGGTACCCAATCAATAGAGGAAATTTAGAAAAATTTGAGGGAATGTTATGCAATGACTCTGGCACTCAAGGCATTAAAATCATAACAATAATGGGCTATTTAGAAAAGGAAGGATGACCCTAAAGAATGCCTTAGTATAGCTAAGTGAATATATAGAAGATATACAAACGGAAAAATGAAATAACCTTGAAGATTGGTCGAGATATCCCAAGCAATCTTAGATATGTTTACATGAACTACACCTGGTGTGACAGGAGTCCTAACAAAAGTCATTTGATATCATCTATGTATTAACAACAACTTTTATTCTATCATAATAATAAAAAAATTATACTCTCAACAAAAAAATAGAGGCAATCATTGAATATATAGTACCAACTGATGTGTGATATATTTGAGAGTTTGTGACTCAATGTGGAGGACCAATTATGTCATGGTCAAGAAGAAAAATGACAAATGGAGGATGTGTGTGAACTTCATATGCCCCAACAAAACATGTCTGAAGGAACCCTCCCCTATATCAAAGATTGACCATTTGGTAGATGCAACATCTATGAATAATTTTTTTTATATCATTCAAGGATGTATTCTCCAGCTACAATCAGATACAAATGTGAGAATAAGATAAAAAATCATAAAATTTTAATTACTGAAATGGGTCTTTATTGCTACAAAGTAATACTCTTTAGACTGAAGAACGTCAGCAAAACTTATGATAGTCTAGTTAATAAGATACTTACAAGTTAGTTAGGTTGAACATACAAGCCTACATCTACGATATGTTGGGTACTAGCCTTGGTGAGGAGTATTATCTACTATATTTGACTGAGACCTTCGCAAATCTTAGAAAATTTAATCTCAAGTTAAACCCAAAAAATGTACCTTCTATGTAAAGTCTGTCAAAATCTATGCTACACACTAAGAAAAAATTGAATTGACAAAGATCCAGACAGTTGGTAAATCTAGTAATTGAGCCACTAAGGAATGTAAAAAAGGTACATTTTTATTGGAAGACTAGTACACGTAACAAGTTCATGTAAAGATCATCAGGCACGTGTCATCCTTTTTTTCATCTGCTCAGGAGAGCATTAAAATTTGAGCGGACTCTAATATGTAATAAAACTTTCAAAAACATAAAGAAGTTTTTGGCTTTTCCCGAAGTGTTAACATAACCTCATCCAAAAGAATCTTTATACTCATACCTCATAGTCTCGGGATAAATTGTCGGTGCAATACTAATTAGAGAGGAATAAAGAGAATATAACGCGGTATATTATGTTAGTAAATCTCTATTACCAGCTAAAAATAGATATTTACAATTAGAAAAACTCATTTTGGTATTGGCCTTAATGTGATTTTTGCATGAACAAGATGCACGATGTTCATCAACAATGAGGTTAACTCTCAAATATATTTATTATGAGAACTATATATGTATTCGGTCTAGCTGATACCACGATAAAAGGTCATAAAATAACTTTTGTTTCTTTTCCATATCAGTTTTTAAGGCGTTTTGACCCTCTAGTTATTAAAAATTCTCTCATATCTTTTTTAGATGGTCTGGCTAATATATATATTATTTCAAATAACCTCGTTGAATCAATCTTAGGATCTTGGACTGGAGTACTTGAGATTTATTATTGGTATACATATGGTTACAATAATAACCACACTGTTTGTTCTTTTTTGTGCTCATGGATGGGATGTCATTTGGTCAGATTCTGTTAGAACATCCGAATATTTTAACTTCATGAGTAAATTGATGTTTGATATCTTGAGCATTGTGAAAATTTTGAGTTCTGCAGTGTAGGGTCGGTACCTCTGTTAATTATATATTTTATTTGAGGTTATTTTCTAAGACAATAAGGATATTCATTTTCCTGTGCTAGGAGGTTAGCTATCACGAGAGGCTCAACTTTTCCGACTAAATTATAGAAATTATATTTTAATTGAAGGAGTTGGTATAAAACATATAGTTTAAAGTGATCGTGATAGTCTAATGGCTTATCACTCAGGTTTACTTAACGTAAAACATAAACTTGTAATGATTTTATTTTCATGTTGTTTTATAGTCCACGTTATAAACTATTATTTTATTTCTTTTTGATAAAACTAATTTAGAGTGTCATTATGTAGTCTCGTTAGAAATGAGGACCACATGACTATGTCTTCATATTACAAATACTTCACAAACTATTTAAATTACAATGTGTATAGTTTTATATTAGTTTAATCTTTGAAATAAAATTATGTGATATCGATGATTTTTTTAAAAGATTTATAGTAACACTATGTAGTTTAGTTCTTCAATGCTTACAAAAATGAATATAGTTTTTGGCGTGTCATTGAATGTATTTTTACGTCAGACCAATCATAACTCTATTTAGACTCTATAATGGATGTTAGTGGAGAGAGTATCAGCTGAATAATTTTTCTGGTGAGGCGGGTTGTCGGGTCCTTCATGGTGTAATAGGTCATATAGTCCCAATATTTATTGAGAACGACATAGGTGAACCTTATCACGTTATTAACCTATTAAATTGTCTCCTTACAATACTTTTAGGTTTGTTTTATAGGTACGTCGATGTAGCAAATGAGGTTCACATGCATATCCACAAGTACCAATTCTTGACATAAAGCCTGAAAAACTTCTCTGACTATGTTGTGGATATGATATCATGTATTAGTCACGATGGTTGTCACATTGGTTGTAAAAGAAAATAAAATGAGAAAGATGGATCCTAATAAAATCCTTCACAAAATGAGCTACGTATGTAACTAGTTGTGCGAGGTGGTAAAAATGTACCATTATGGATAGGTTGGTATTTTTTCTTCAATTATGTCAGGAGAAGACTCAGATTTATCATGGACCGACATGCCTCATAAGTCTTAGGGACATGGAAGTTTGGACTCCTAACAATCTCATTGGACTTCAGAAACTTGCTTTTGATTTTCGAAAACAGAAAATGAGGGTATTGATGATAGTGAGCCATTGTAACACTTGCGTTCGAAAGAAAATCTTGGCAATTCATTCTTGACAACATAACTGAAAAGATAAAGGAAAAGTATCACATTTTAGATTTACTCGAATAAATATTAGTTAAACAATGATAATATGTAGAAGAACAATGCAATTTCGTTACTAAGTCAATGATTTTTTTATTCATTTTAGAGAACTCGTTATGGGTTTTCTTTTCTAGGACTTTCACCCATTTTGTGTATCTATGTACTAAGTTACGAGTGATGAAAACATGTGTATTAATATAAATTTCCGTTAGTCATGTCTCTTTTCAGAATATGCTAGACTTATCATTATGTTGTCTCCTGATTTTGTCATAGCTTTCGATTGTTCAATTGTGCATTTTTCTTTTGTCGTGTTAAATTATTAATAGTTATAACTTGAGTCATTAACCGACATGGTATGTTGAGTGTCAAAGTTGTAAGATGTTCATTTCAACCTGAAATTTTTAATGAGAAAGCTAAAATCTCGACCAAAAACTCCTAAAAGACAATCTGTTGATCAATATGTCATCATCTAATGATTTTTTTTAAAAATGAGACGTTATGGATATAAAATATTCAAAAGTTTACCATTAATATAATATTTTATTGTTTTAAATTAAATTTATGTCATGTTTTTAACTATGGTTTTACCAAAATAATATCTTTTAAAAAAAAATTAAACTTCTCAACTCTAGATTTTTAATATGACCCAATGATATTGAAGTTTTCAACAACAATTGGTCATTAGTTTTACTTATTTCACTTTTAAAATAATCCATGTTGGTACCGCATCCACTATTAAAATATAGATGAAATATTAATAAGTTTATAAATATTTTATAAGATATATGTTAAAATTTATTTAAGTTATTAATTTTAGACTTCAAACTTTGATATAGATTTTTGTAAGAACTAATTTCAAATCAAGTTTTAAGAATAAATTATAATGTAAGACTTAAAATACACTTAAACTTAAGTGTAAAATTTTAGTTCAAAATCCAAAATAGAGATCATAATAAAAAAATTATAGTTTATAAAAGAATTTGATAGAGATATCGACTCATAATAAAAATAAAGTAAATAACAAATACTTCTAAGGGGTAGCCGAGTTGGTTGAGTAAGACATGTTTGTGACCAAAAGTCATTAGTTCGAGTTCCTATACATACACTTTCTCGATTAAATTTGTCACTTTATGGGGTTTATCTGGTTTTCGATTGAGTCTGTCACTTTATGTGGTTTATCTTCTAGCGTTGGTTTGCGCGCTATCGCGTGCACATTCATTGCACACCGAAAAAAAAAAACATATAACAAATGATAGTTAAGAAAACTTTGGTTACATGGAAATTAGAATAAGTATCTTTCCCTATATTGTAGCAGCATTATAAGCCAATTATATTTTAAACTATTATTATTCAACGAAGAAAACGACCAAAAGATAAACATGAATTCAAGACCAAAAAATCAAATATTTTGTTCTTATTCCCAAAAGCACATGTGTTACTCGATAATTTTCTTGGCGTAAAAGTTATGTCATAATTATGCTCTTTCCATCCTAAATTGCTTTTTGTCAATTTCGTTTCAAAATAGAGATGCGAATTAAAGTGGCCGATTTAAGTTTGCTAATAACCCTTTTTGCACTTTTACTATAATTTATGTTTAATACAATATTATGGAAAATAACATGATAATTTTATCTAATAGTTATGCTTTTTTTTAATCCAATAATTATGTTTTATTATTATTTTTAACTCAACTAGGATTGTATTGTCTGTTTAGACTATAAGACCTTTTTTTTTAATTTTTAAAAAACATCGTCATAGTTGAGATTTTTTTTATATTGTATATTTTGTATTTAAAAATGACCGAATTCATTCGAATATTTTTTGTTGGATTTTTTACAATTATTTTAATATCCTTCCTTTAAAAATAAAAATTATTTGAATTGTTTGATTAGAACCCTCGGGATAGTACTCTAAAATTTATAATCTATACACACTCTCTTATTAAAATTGTTTAAGATAGTCGATATTATGGTCGCGGCTATCGTCGCGCCTTTGGCCGGGTTGTTGGGTTTGGTGTCACGGACGCATTCTTCTTTTCCTATTCTAGATGTCGATCCAGTAGATGTGTTTGTCTACAGTACCTTTCTGAGTCATTTTGGTACATGTCCGGGGCTGGATCTGAAATCGATTTTCTCTCGGAGTTCAATCGTTGCTGCAGACATGCCTTCAAACTATGTGCCGGTGACGATGGTGGTGGGGAACTGTTTGCCGGTGGTCGCAAAAAAGATCGACGTCCGAGCAGGTAATAATTATTGTCTGACGGCGTGTGGTCCTGACAATCTTTGCCGCTCTGGCCGAATTTCAACGGAAAACTCGCAGTCTCCGCTATCTTCGCTCTGTTTTAACAACCTATTGCAGATTCAATCAAAAAATCCGCCATGTCTCCCAATTTTGCTCTCTGGAACGTCCCCTGTGCTGTAATGTCTGGCTAATGATGCAGACAGAATTTTTCGATCCCCTTCACCGTCTCCGCTACATTCAACCAGCCAGACGCAACTCCGACCAGTCTTGACGCCGTCTCTTCCGAATCCGCAGTCGATGTCCCTTCCAAATTCGATGACCAGATTTTCAGATTTGCACCATCTGACCTTCGATGCAGAGAGATCAGGTGGAGTAGGGCTTCTTTCCCTGGGCAAATCGGGTCTTCAAAAGAAATTGACTCTTGGACCTGATTTCAGCAAAAGATCTCTGGGCTTCCAAAGTAGTGACTCGGTCCAGTCAGTGGACCCTCCTTCTTTGGACCATCGTTCTTCAAACATAGGGTCCATTCGGGTCCTATCCATTAAAGGGCCTACTAAAAATAAAGGGAAGGGCATTTTGGAAGGTCTATACCCTATAATCCGGAATTTTGGGAATGCGGGTAAAGACCCAAAAGGACGAAAATACAATATGGCCCATGCAAATCCTGCCATCCCTCAGTTTTCAAAGCAAAAATTCAAGAGGTTTCTCTAATTCGAATTGACTCCAAAATCCGCCCCCTCTCCTCTTTTGCAATCATAGTTGCGGGCCAAAACGATTACCGCTCCCCTATGGCTATTGGTATTAACCATATGGAATTGGTGGACATCGAATTTATTACGAATGATTCGGCTCTTGGATCCCCTGACGGAAAATCCATCTCGGTAGCGTTTGAATGCCAGGGCCTCCCTCCCCAATGTGCGAAGTGTAAGGTTTTTGGGTATCCTACTCGACAATGCACCAAAGGCCCTATCAAACCTTCCCATATTCCCTTGATGACCTCGTCTTCTGAGAAAGATCCTTCTGAGTTAGCTCCTGAGATGGAAGTAGGTTCTCGTCTGCCATCCATTTCTGAAGACTCAAAGGTGGAGCTTGGAGAGGAGGTGGAATCCCCTCCCAAGCGGGCGTGCACGGATGTAGCCAAGGACAAAGGCAAGCAAGTAATGTCCTCCGACAGGACCAGCAAATGACCCACTGTAAGTACTCTATTTATGAATATAGCTTCTTGGAATGTGCGGGGTTTAAATGACCCTATCAGACAAAAATATGTCACTGATTTCATTATTCGTAACCATATCTCATTGATTGTCCTAGTAGAAACTAAAGTCCAAGTTCATAGGGTTGATAATATTATCAAACATATGGTCCCCTTTTGGCATGTCATTACAAATCATTCGACTCACCCCCTAGGTATAATATGGATCACTTGGAACCCGAGTGTCATTACCGTCTCCAGAATTTCTCAATCTCCTCAATTTATTCACTGTAAATCTACTTGTCATAACTTAAGAGCTTCTTTCAATTTTATTGCTATTTATACCTTTAATGAAGCTCAAGATCGTATCGAGCTTTGGAACAACCTCATTGATATTTCAAAGCTTGATACCCACTCTCCCTGGGTTGCCCTTGGGGATTTTAATGCTATTCGTCATCCTGATGAGCGTCTGGGCTCTTCGGATTCTTGGACCCTAGCTATTGACGACTTCAATAACTGCTGTTACCAGTGCGAACTAAGTGACCTCCGATCTTCTGGATTTGAGTTCACTTGGATCAATAAACAACCGTCCAACCCTATCCTCTCCAAAATTGACCGCGTCATGGTCAATTCAGAATGGGACAACCTTTTCCCTATGTCTCATGCCCACTTTGGTTATCTTCGCACTTCTGACCACACAACTATCACCCTCAACCTTGGTCTCCCCCGTCCAAAGCGGAAAAAACCTTTCCGTTTTTTCAAAATGTGGCAATCTCACCCACAGTTCAAGGATATTGTTTCCAATAGTTGGAACCTTCCTCCCCCCCTCCCTGGGAATGAAAAGGGTTTATGATAAGCTTGTAAGATTGCAACCGGAGCTTGCCTTTCTTAATCGTTCGGAGTTTAGTGACATATCCTCCAGAGTCTCTAAAGCCCAACAATGTCTGTTTGAAGCCCAAGAAAACTTAGCCTCTGAACCCCTCAACCCTCGTTTAGTCACAATCGAATCTGAGGCTTCGGCCTCTTTCATTTTCCTTAGCCACGCTGAAGAATCCTTTCTTAAGCAGAAATCGAGAGAAAATTGGATTAAACTGGGGGACAAGAATTCAAAATTCTTCCATAAAAGCATTAAAGCCCGGTTATTCCGCAACAAAATAATTTCGATCTCCAATGACCAAGGAGTCATTGTCTCATCCCCGGCTAGCGTTTCCAAGATCTTGGTGAATTATTTTGAGAATTTGTTGGGTACCAAACACCCTGCTCCTTACCCAGGACTTGAAAAAGTCTCTTCCCTGATAAATTCTAGAGTTAATAATTCTGATAAAGAGTTAATGATCCGTGAGAGTTCTTGTTCGGAAATTAAATCCGCTCTCTTCAGTATTGATAACGATAAATCTCATGGTCCCGATGGCTTTAACTCTAGTTTTTTAAGTCATCTTGGAACATAGTTGGTCCGGACATCTATAAGGGTGTCCAAGAGTTTTTCTTCTCTGGAACCATGAATGAGTCCTGTAATGCAACTTATATCGCTCTCATCCCCAAAAAAGTCTCTCATTTTGTGCCAGCTGACTATAGACCAATTTCACTTTGCAATGTCGTCTATAAAATCATCTCCAAAATCCTGGCCAACAGAATCAAAATCGCCTTTCCTTATCTCATTGATTCTTCTCAATCAGCTTTCGTCGAGGGAAGGAACATATCTGATAACATCCTTCTTTCCCAAGAACTGTTGAAGGGCTATCAGGGTAAGGGTAAGGGCAAAAGGTTTACCCTCAAAATTGATATCATGAAAGCCTTTGATAATGTTCGCTGGCACCTCATTCTGGATATCCTTGTAGCAATGCATTTCCCGGAAAAGATGATCACCTGGATTGTAAAGTGTATCTCCTCCCCCACTTACTCTATTATAATTAATGGAGACCTTCATGGCAAGTTCAAAGGCAAAAGAGGACTCAAACAAGGTTATCCTCTCTCTCCTCTCCTTTTCATACTTGTTATGCAAGTACTTTCTGACATCCTCAAAGAGAAAAGTCATGATGAGAATTTCTGGTACCACTAGAAATGTCAAAAACAGAAAATCATCAATCTCTGTTTTGCAGATGATCTGATGATTTTCTGTCATGGGGACATCCTCTCTCTCAATCTCATCAAGAGTGCTCTGGATGAATTTTATACTATTTCTGGTCTTCACGTCAACCCATTGAAAAGTCACATCTTTTTCTCTGGAATTGGTCATCATCTTAAAATGAAACTTATGCCAATAATGACCTTCCCTGAAGGCTCCCTCCCAGTGAAATACTTGGGCGTCCCTCTTCTCACTGGTAGGCTCACTCTCTCGGATTGTCGCCCTCTTCTGCATAGGATAACTTCCCGTATCGACTCTTGGACCTCCAAGCATTTCTCTTATGCGGGAAGGCTCCAGCTAATCAAATCGGTCCTTTTTGCTGGACAAGTTTATTGGTTTTCAATTTTCATTCTCCCCTCTAGGATAACTAAAGATCTAAGCCAATACCTTCGTCGTTTCCTGTGGTCTGGCTCTGCTATGAGAATTCATGGGGCCAAAGTGGCCTGGTCCACTGTAACCACTCCCTATAAATAGGGCGACCTTGGGATTTTAGACCTAAAAATCTGGAATCAGACGGCTGTCCTTAAACACCTATGGTCTATTGTTAGTAATCAGAACCATTCAATTTGGTGTGAGTGGATTAAATTTGAAAAGATTAAAAAATAAAAGTTTTTGGAACGTTTCTTTCGGATCCTCCCCCTCTTGGATATGGAGAAAAATTCTCCGTCTCCGCCATTTGGCTATTAACTTGTACAGGGTGCCAATCATGAATGGAAGAACTACCTCTCTCTGGCATGACCCGTGGCTTCTATCATCACCCCTGGCAATCCACTACGGCCCTGACATAATATGTGACTCTCGTATGGGAAATAACCTAAAAGTTTCTGACATCATCTCAAATGGAGAATGGAATTGGCCTAAAAATCTGAGATCAGCTAGGGTTCGAAGTCGTACACACCTGGAAGAAATCCTTCTTCTTATTCTCTCTCTCCCCCACCCAAACACAGTATCCAAGGACGCTCCATATTGGATTACAAGGGATGGTGGCAATAAATTCTCGATTCATGCCACTTACAACACTATTCGTCAGCCTATTCCTGTAAAGGGATGGGCGGGGTTAGTATGGAACAAATATAACATTCCTCGCCACTCTTTTATTTCGAGGCTTGCTATTTAGGGTAAGCTTGTCACCAGAGACAAGATCATTAGTTGGGGTATCAACACCCCTACTTCCTGTGCCCTCTGCAGCTCTGACCCGGAATCTATAACTCATATCCTCTATGATTGTAGTTTTGCTCAGAATATTTGGTCTTATTTTAGTACCAAACTTAACCTCCCCTTCCGCCCCTCCTCTTGGCATGCTTAGATCAACGAGGCGTCAATATGGTCTAACTCTCGTGACCATTATATTTGGCGTACTTGCTTCAATGCGGTCATCTACCATGTTTGGAAAGAGCGGAATTCAAGAATATTTGGATCCCTCCCAGCCTTGGCTTCCACAATTTCCTTCAATATCTTATCGGATCTCCGATATAGATTCTTTGGAACCAAAATTGGCTGGACTTAGTAGAATAAAATAACACTAACAATCCTCTAATCTTTATCTTTGAAGGTATCATCAGTATAGCGTGGAGTATGGAGCATGGAGCATGGTTTCCAGTTACGACCACGGAGTCGCCTAATTCCACCAAATCATTAAAGCATGTTTATTACGTTGTCTATGTTTTCTTTTACTACATCTCTGGCTTAAGACATTTCGATTTTCTTAGCTCTTTTGATGTTTATCATTGTATCACCTCGAGATATGCCCTAGGAAATTGTATGAACCTTTTCCATTTATTTAACGTATTTTTCACCAAAAAAAAGGATAACCTATCCTCCATCAAAGTTTCTAACTGTATTTTATAATATCCAAATCCTCATGTTCATAATGAAATAAGATAATATGTCGAGTTAAACCCAATTTTTTTATTCATAATTTGATTATGTATTATTAATAAAATATAATAAAAAAACATGAAAACCTACTAAATTTATTAATTTATCATTGTAATTGTGAGTATAGTACATTATTTCATTCATAAATTTTAGTTTTCTTTTAAAGGTATATTTTCTACTTTTTTTTATTTATATATTTGGTTTTTGTTGGAATTGGTTGTTTTTTACATAAATGTTGATGGATATGTGAATGGTGTTAAGGTCTATATATCTAGAGAAAAGAAAGATAATGATTTTGTGAATTTGATTGGTTTATTGTAGAAAATATGGATTTTTTAATAATTCAACTCGTTTTTTTATGAACAAAAAACCGTGTTTTTTACGATTTTGTTGACATCATCATCGAAGCTCTTGCGATGAATTAAATGTAAAATAAGATACTATATTTTTATAAAAAAACTTATGTTTTTCATTATTGTCCAAAAATTATAAATGAGTGAAAATTTGGTTAAATCTATTGTGATTTATCAAAAGATACCGTTTTTATCAAAAAAAAATATAAATTTGGGTGTCACCATCTGAAAACAGAAAAATGTTTAAATATTTGGATGAAAACAAAAAATAAGTGAGAATGAGAAAAATAATATCTTAAATAAATATTTTTAAATTATTTTTGAAAATGAAAAGTAAGATTGAATTTTATTAAATCTAGAGTTTTTTTAAATGGATCACAAATCTAAGAGAAAAATATGAGATATATAATATTTTAACTTTTTCTAATAACTTATGTTTTGTTTTGCAGTGAAATCTATTTTTCTTTAATGCCAAAATGATAAATTCTGAAATCAAAGTATTTTGTTAAAAAAATTAGATTTAATTACTTGCAGAATCGATAAGTTGTGATTTAAAAATACATAGTTCACTAAGCGATAAGCAGGAGCCGTAATGTTGGTCCGAGCCGGTTCAAACCGGTCCGACCCGATCTAATCCGGTCGGGTTTTGTTCAGTCCGAACATTTAACGAGGCGGGTACAGATATATAAATTGTGACTGTAAGTGGATCGGGTCGGGTATGAATTTTTAATTTGTCCAATCCGACTTGGTCCACAAATATAAACTATATAAAAAATAAAAATAATAAAAATAATAATTGTAAATTTGTAAAATATAACTAAAAAATATACTTATTAATTACTCGAGGACTAACATTTATATGTTTACAATAATATCGAGTAATTATTATTTTACATTTAGATTCAATAATATATTTATTAATTATATATTTTTTTATAAACTAATTCCATAAATTATAAATATATTTTTTCAGATATTTGTCTCTATAGGCTTCCGATCCTAATTTCTAACTTTTCAAGTTTTTTTTGATATTTTTCTCTTCTATTGTGTTTTAGGTGAGTCGGTTTAAAAATTTATGCCTTCAACTTTCGTTTTAATTAAAACTGAAGTCAAATTTGAGCTGGATGGGATTAGACCAGTTCGGCCATCTAAATAGTAAAAATATTTTTTGCGGCCAAGTAGGACTGACCCGCCAGCATAAACGGAACGAATTCAGATTCGAAATTATTAAACCTGTTGTGGATGGGACTGAGTTTGGATTCGAGTAAAATATAATGGCCCAAACGGATCGGTCTGAACCTGGTCTGAACCCGATCCGAACTCGATCCATTGTCAAACCTAGCGATATTTCGTAAATATAAATCTGACTAATTTACCCAATGATTTAATTCAATAATAAATTAATTAATTTACTAAATAACTAGTTGCCATATATAAATTTATTATTTTCTAAAATTGTAAGTGTAGCATACAAGCTTAATTAATATAGGGAAATTGTAACAAAGTTACCTACTCAACTATTTTATTGTCATCTAGTATCTAAGGTTTGATCAATTGTCACTTAATATCCAACTCAACTACTTAATTATCATATAGTACCTAACCAAAAAATTTCTTTCCTTCTCTTTCCTACTTTTTCTTTAATTTTATTTTTAAAAAATTCGTATCTTTCGAACCGGAGCTCGAAAAAAATAAATGAAAGTACCATCACTTTTGTTTTTTAAAAATGAACAAAACTAGATTCATTGATGATATTTTTTTATTTTTTTTAAATATAAATTTGACCAGTAACAATTCGCATCTTATCATGAGAATCGTTGAGAAATCCTCAGAGTTGCAAGCAATTCGCATTTTATCATGAGAATCGTTCAGAAATCCTTAGAATTGTACCAGGTTTTTTTTTGCAAGCAATTCGCATCTTATCATGAAAATCGTTCAGAAATCCTGAGAGTTGCAAGCAATTCGCATCTTATCATGAGAATCGTTCAGAAATCCTGAGAGTTGCAAGCAATTCACATCTTATCATGAGAATCGTTCAGAAATCCTGAGAGTTTGCAAGTAATTCGCATCCTGAGAATTGTACCAGTTTTTTTTTTGCAAGTAATTCGCATCTTATCATGAGAATCGTTCAGAAATCCTGAGAGTTGCAAGAAATTCGCATCTTATCATGAGAAGCGTTCAGAAATTCTGAGAGTTGCAAGCAATTCGCATCTTATCATGAGAATCGTTCAGAAATCCTGAGAGTTTGCAAGCAATTCGCATCCTGAGAATTTGCAAACAATTCGCATCCTGAGAATTGTACCAGTTTTTTTTTTTACCAGCACGCCTATATTTGGTCGGGGTAGTTTTGTCCAAATTTCAGTTCGAAGTACCAAATGACACTATCCAAAAAGCGGGTACCGCCGAGTAATTACATAGTTGAGAAGGTATTACTGGTGCTTTTCTCTAATAAACTGTAAAAATCATATACAATATAATTATAAAAAATAAAATATTCTCAAAATATATGAGTTGTTTTGTTTTTGTTCTTTTTTAAAAAGATAAAAAGATAAATAATTTTGGAATTTTTTTAAAAATTCAGTAATTAATTAAAATTACAACATATCAAATAAAATAATTATTATAATCTATAAATAAATGCACATGATTGCCATTATATAAAGAGGAGAAATGGCCTATATCATAAGTCAGTACAGGAGCCCTCCTTAGGTTTTGTCCCAAAATCAATTAAATCTCTAATTGCTAACTTGAGTTGAGTCTACACACATCCCCAAAGATAGATCCCAAGAGAATGAGTTCCTCTTTCTTGTAGTTTAACCAGAATTGAACAAAATCTAGCCATTAGTTGCAGAAATAGTTAGTAGGAGGAGGAGGAGCCGAGGTGTATTAAATTATGTGTGTATATTATATATGCACCGTGATCCTAGAGGATACAGAGAAGAGAGAGAGGGACACCACATGCCATATGGGCAGACAAATCTATTCTTTATGTTATCTAGCCTTTTTCTATTTTTTTACATATTTGTGGAACTCCAACGACCATAAATTCGCATACTTGGAATTTGTGGGTCTAACTTTATAGAAAAAAATGAGCCAAAGCTCGTGTGTTTTAATTTTATTTTCATTTTGAAGTAAAAGTTTGAATTCAATGCTTGAGGATTAGATATGGTATTCAATTTTTCGTTCCATTTCGGTTCGGTTTTTTCGGTTTTTGTTTTTTCGGTTCTTCAAAATTAGTATCCATTTAGGAATCGAACAAATTTCAGTTCGGTTCGGTTTGATTTTTCTTAGTTCGGTTCGGCATGGGTACTTAACTCGGTTTCAAATAGGGTAGTTTTGGATATTTTAAATGCTCTGCAATATCAACATACATAAAAAAAATTACACTTTAAAACAATAAAATTATGTGAGATTGTAAGAAAAAAAAACTAAATATGAGAAATATTCAAAATTAATATATTAAATAATAATATTAGTAATATAAAGAAAATTGAAAGATGATATTAAGTTTATTAGATTATGTAAAGGTTTATATTTTGTTATTTTGTTTATCGTATAATAGTTTGTAAATATGTCGTCACTTTGAATTAAATATGTTGTGCTTTATTAAAGAGAACATAATTAGAGGTGAATAATAAAAGACAAATTTAGGGGAATCTAACTTTGAAAAATAAAATATATTTTCAAAAAAATCAAAATTAAGGGTTAATATATAGGTTCGATTCCTAACGGGTACCCACGGTTCTTCAGTTCGGTTCCAAGAACCGTGGGTAATTGAAAATTGGAATAATTCGGATATTATGAAAGAACCAAATCTGCTTCGGTTTGGTTCTTTTGGTTTCAGTTAAAATATCCATGATTATTGAGGATAATATACCTACGAAAGGCTATCCTGAATCAATAGGATAATTATAATTAATAGCGATGTATAAAAATATAGAAAAATTATTTTGAAGTACTATGTTCATTTATCTTAACATGGTATTAAAATAAGCAACCTTCTCATCCTATCCTATCCAAAATCAATCGTGTCCTAGTCAACCCTAATTGTGACGATTTCTTCCCGATGTCCTTTGCTCAATTTGGCTTTCTCTGCTATTCTGACCATACCACTATCACACTTAATCTTGGTCTCCCTTGTCAAAGGCGCAAGAAGTCATTCAAATTCTTTAATATGTGGCAATTCCATTATTTCTTCCAAACCATTATTTCCAACAGCTGGAACCTCCATATCTCCTCCTGTGGGATGAGACTTGTCACTGATAAACTCAACCGCCTCCAACTTGAGCTTGCTTCTCTCAACCGTAAGGAGTTTAGTGACATTAGCTCTAGGGTTTCGATTTCTCAAAACAATCTCTTTCAATCCCAAGACAACTTTGCTCTAGACCCTCTCAACCATATCCTTGTCTCCAATGAAGTCGAGGCTTCCGCGACTTTCATCTTTCTTAGTCGTGCCGAAGAATCATTCCTCAAGAAAAAATCCAGGAAAAACTGGATCAAGATTGGTGATAAAAATACCAAATTTTTCATAATAGTATTAAGACCCGTCTTTTCCGTAACAAGATTATTTCTATTACTAATGATCTTGGCGTCACTGTTTCTACTCCTGCTAGCGTCTCAAACGTTATTGTTAAATTCTTCGAGAACTCTCTTGGTACCAGGCATCCTGCTGGTTACCCTGGTCTTGTGAAAGTTTCATCTCTCCTTTCTACTAAAGTAAAAGATGATGATAAAATCTCTATGATTCGCAAAATCACGTGCAATGAGATCAAATCCGCCCTTTTCAGCATTGACATCAATAAATCGTCAGGTCCTGATGGATTTAATTCCAGTTTCTTCAAGTCCACTTGGAACATAGTGGGTCATGATATCTGTAAAGGTGTCCTTGAATTCCTTCACTCTGGTTCCCTCGATACCTATTGGAATTCCACCTCCATTGCCCTCATCCTTAAAAACGATTTCCCTTATACGGCTGCTGATTTTAGACTTATTGCTCTTTGTAATGTAGTTTACAAGATCATGTCTAAGATCTTAGCTAACAAAATTAAGGATTCTTTCCCCTATTTGATTGATAATTCTCAGTCGGCTTTCATCTCGGGTCATAATATTTCTGATAATATCCTTCTTTCCCAAGAACTTCTACGTGGTTATCATACTTCCAGTAGAGGTAAAAAGACTGCTCTTAAAATTGACCTTATGAAAGCTTTTGAAAATGTCCGCTGACATCTTATCCTTAACATCCTTGTAGCTATGAATTTTCCCGAGAAGATGATCACTTGGGTCATCAACTGTATTTCCTCCCCCTCTTACTCTATCATTATCAATGTGGACCCTCATAGAAATATAAAATGTAGAAAAGGTCTCTGGCAAGGAGACCCCCTATCCTCTTTTCTATTTGTCCTTGTCATGCAAGTCTTTTTTAGCTTCCCGAAAAAGAAAAGTAATAACAATAACTTCTGATTTCATTGGAAGTGTCATAAACTCAAAATCACTGATCTCTACTTTGCAGATGATCTTATGATTTTATGTCATGGTGATTTCAACTCTCTTCTTCTTATCAAAGAGGCTCTTGATGATTTCTATGACCGTTTTGGCCTTAGAGTTAGCCCCTTTAAGAGTCAAATCTTCTTTTCGGGTATCGAAAATTCCCTCCGCTCTGATCTTCTGCCTATAATGGGATTCTTGGAAGTTTTTCTCCCAGTTAAATATATGGGAGTTCATCTTCTAACTGGCCGCCTCTCTCACTCAGATATTCATGGCGACAATAATGTCGAGAATGAGAGGTCTATTTTTATGTAACCCTCTTGCCTTTGCAGTTTGTGTGGTAACTTCTAGAATGTTATTGGGGAAAATATTGTCACAAATGCTCTTTCCAAAAAATAGAAGTTGATTAAGATTTATCAATTAAATAATGACAAATATATTTTACTATATTAGTAATAATCTTGGAGATAATCTTGTATACGATGTTGCATAATGTAATAAGCATGAAATATGTGGGGTTGGTGGGGGTATCCTTTATAAGGATGAGGGAGACAAAAGTGATATTCCAAAAAGGGTCCAAGCGCCCCAAATTGAAGAGCTCTATGACCATGTTGCATATTTTCTTACTCGATATATTCAAAAAAATATTTATGAAACTTGAATTCAAACCATCCGGATTCAAGGATTTGTTGCTACCAATATTGAATAAGGATGTTTTTATCTAATCGCATGTTACTGTGCGAGTCATAAATGTTTTATAAAAATTATAGACACTAGAATTAAGAAGAGGTGAAACTCTTTCAAGGCTCGGGTAACCAAGAGGACACTAGTACCAATGGGATACTTGATATAACTCACTAGAACATTAGCGACACTAGAGCAATTAGTAATTAGATCGCTTTGATTATTGAAATTTAATTAAATTTTGTCACGTAAGATACAAACTTTAATATTGTTGTGGGAGAATTCAGTATTTATGTCTCCAAGTTTGAGCCAATTCTCTCTAAAAAAATTTCTAAGAAAAGATTCAACAACACGACTGCAGAATATGAAGGAAAAGAAAGCCTCAATTTATTTTGATACAATAGAACACTTTGTGGGGTCATCATCAAGAAGTTACTGAGGTTATAAGAGGTACTCGAGTGCTTATGTCGATATATTCTTTGTGGTTGAGGTCACTGAGAACGACTGGAGACGAATGAGTTTTTGAGAAACCAAACTTATACCCTGAGTGATGATATGAAGATTCTAGCTATTAGAGGAAACTTATTTGAATTAAGAGTGAGATTGCCGCATATTGAAAATTTTGTAGAGTTTTTTACTACGCTTGCAAGGGGTGTCAAGGTTTATGATGACGGTGGTGTGGTTTGATGCCCGAGGAAACTTATAATGAGGAGGTTACATTAGAAAAACCTTATCCCAATCATTATTGAGTATGACATGGTCAGTTTTGGAATATATTTGTTTAATAGATTATTTGTTGAGCCAGGTGATATGGAAGCCAATAAGAATAAGATCGCTAAGTTCACATTAGTAACAACAATTGTTGAATTATTTACTCATCGTAGTCTAGTTTTTCAAGGAGCCTATGCTCTCCTACAGGCTACGGATAACATTAAATTCCCCAAGGGTAACCTATGGGTTTCCCTGATCTTAGGCTGCAATGGATTCAAGGTCATTCCATAAGGAGATACGATAAGAAGTGTAATTAAAAGCATAAATGGCAGTAAAAGGAAATAAATAGGGAAGTTATGATTTCTCGTTTTTAGAATGACTGATTTGCGTAAATTAAGATAACATGGTAATTAAAAGCATAAATGGCAGTAAACGGAAAGAAATATTGAAGTTATAATATCTCGTTTTGAAAATGAATTTGTTGCGGGAAAGAAGATAACGTGGTAATGATTACACTATGATTTTATATAATCCAAATTTTGGCCAGGGGTGCGAGACATAGTTAGTTACGTAATATCAAGCAATGGTCATTGATCTGATAAAAAAATGTGCTTTAGATAGTCGAATTGTAAGGAAGATTATTTTTTTTAAATGAAATATTTATTAATAGAATAATGTTTACAAAAGGCGGTGAAGTTGAATATAAAAATTCTATAGGCGCCAAAACAAAAACCCTAATTTAAGGTTTGCTTTAAAATTAAACCCTACTCTATACTAATTCGGGACAATTGATAGATTGAAGGTGGAATCTTGCATCCTAACAGCACCAGAAGCTTGACATCAACACATTAGAGGACCATCAGCATAGTCTCAGAGCGGATTTCGGAGAGCAACATCAATGAAGCCTAAAAAAAAATCAGCAGCATCAGAAGTATTATCAGGGCAACATCATGAAATCAGCTCCATCAGAAGCATCAGAACATCACCATCTACATTATCAGGGCAGCGACGACAGAGCAGTACCATCAGAAGCATCAGCACAACATTAGTAACATCAGTAGCATCATAACACCGCATGAAAGTAACATCATTAACCTCAACACATGAGCAAGGATTCAGAAAGGAATGCAATCAGCCAAGATAGATCGATGACAACAAATCAACTCTCAGGGAACATCTCGGATATCATCTACTTATAAGAAAATCAGGTATTAGAATTCAGCTAGTTATGTATCCAAGACCAAGGGCTTCTAAGATCAGAATTGCCTTAAGCTCATTAGGAATATAATTAGGCATAATGTTGTAAACAGTTTTAGTTTTCAATGTGTAATGAGCCAACCAGTCAGCAGCATGGTTTTGTTCACGATAAATATGAGAAATAGTCATGCTACTATTAATAAGCTTAATAATGCAATCAAGAATAGGTTTTATAAACCAATAGGCATTGCTATTTTGATTGTTGATCCAATTGATAATAGTTAGAGAATCAGATTCAACATCAACCATCCTCCAGTTATTAGCTTTACAAATAAGAAATCCATCAAGGAGGGCTCGAGTCTCAGCAAATAGGGGAGTAGATGTGTCATGTAGATAGTTGTAACCCTTAACAAGATTACCATAACTATCTCTAAAAATGATAGATCCACTAGCTTCACCATTACTAAGACAAGAAGCATTAGTATTCATTTTCAATCTACCAGTAGGAGGCAGAATCCATTTGATATAGGTATGTCTATTAGAAGCTCTCAACTGATTAACACATCCCAATATCACAGGAGCCTTAGAGATTTTCCTTTCAATTTTCAAGCCTTCTTGTAAGGATGATTATTGATATACTATTACTGATAAGTAAATCAGTAACATATTTTTACCGTACTTGATTATTCAACCAACAAATATTTTAATAAAAAATAAACATTTAAAAATTTTAATACTTACGGTTGGTATATACAGTGGCAATATGGAAAAAAAAGACCAAAACAGTTTTTAAAACCCAATATAACGGAAGAAATTATATAATCTTCACTATAATTTGGCCATCACCTAACAACCCTTAAAAATTCATCAGGCTGATAACTAGCTAAAATATATATCAAGGACCTAAACCCATTAAACCAGAGTATAAAAAGTTGTAGCCTACTAAACCATCACTTAAAGCAACATATAAAGCAATTTATTTCATCTAATTTGTCTTAGAAATAAGCTACACACTGCTCCACCTTAACTTTGCCACCTTCTTCCAAATAAAAAAATTGCTCATCCTATATCTCAAATCAGCCTATGCCAATCTTGTTCAACGAGGGTGAACTAGGGTTGCGAATGCAAATGAGGAACTAGATCAAAATCGAAAAAAAATCAATGATATTTTCAAAACTACCGTTTATTACAAACCAATTAAATATATATAATTTTAATTCAAAATAATATTTACATACTCTAAAAAGCTTTATTATGATCATTTGGATACAATTTATATTTGGTTTCGTATGTTGATCTTAAATACTTGAATAGCAACAACCCTTCCTCTACTCACCTGATATGATATACTATCTTTCTCTTTTGAATACGAGCTTTCATATTTTTTTTTTAAGCTTTCATAATCCTGTGATATAAAATATGTTATCTCTTTATCCATGTACATACTTGCTCATTTTCCTTATATTTTCAACATGAATTAATTAATCATTGATTTAATAAAGTTGGCTCAAATATTGACTAAAGCTTGATATTTAATCATATTGTTAGTCATCAAATCTTAAATAACCAAAAGCTAGAATTTCTAATAGTATAATGGATTTAAAGGAGTTTGGTATTTGACAGTTATCTAGATCTACTTTTATTTTATATTTCAGGGTCCAACGAGCTAGTCAATCTGCTTGATTTTCATTCCTAATATGTGTTTAATAGTCATTGATGAGCATATTAAATTCATACAACAGTTTATTAAGGGATTTAAGTATCGTGAGCCATGACCCTTAGAAAGCATATCAATAAGAAGAGCATAGTCAATTTCTATATTTACTTGTTTAAATCTTTTTTGGTTACATAAGATAAGCCCATATATTAATGTCTTACATTCAAAAACTAAGGGGGATTGCTTCCCATATAATCTACCATAAGTAGCAATAACACCTCTATTTTTGTTTCCGGTAATTGGTACGGGAATTACAAGTTCTACCAAAGTAAAATCTTAAGCTTTTAGTCAGAAAAGAGATGAGGCAAAGAAGGATCCTCTTATTCATCAATATATTTTTCCTACTTATAATGTCGTGAGTCAATGGGCAGTTACACTCGTTTACATTTTTCCCCCCTAACATCACTTCTCCTATAATTTCGAAACAACTGCTTGAAACGGTTTGACTTAGAGTTTATAACGTTTATTACATAATGAATAAATAAATGCTTCATCTGGGTTACGTGTCAATCCGATCTGGCCCACTCCTTGAGTGCGATGACGTCTGTGTTGGCTACGTATTCTTGAGCTCGCACGACCATGTGGTCGACCATTTATCTTCGAGCTCATTCTCCACTTAGCTTTACGGCCGATTAGTTTATATGCGAGCTCGTCCCTTGTCTGCTTATCGCCTATTTAGTCTGGTCGATCAACTCGTTGCTCAGATTATCGTTGAACTTGTTCTGCACTTCTCTTTGAGGTCAACAGTAGCGTCGAGCTCATCCTCTATTTTCTTGTTCCTTTATTATCTTAGCCGAAGCTCATCGTCCACATTTCCTGCTCGTGTTCGTACTTACTCGGGGGAATCCCACCTTACCAGGGCTCCCCCTAGTTTATAGGTTTATTAATTTTTTAGAAAAAAATTAGTAAACTTGTAAAATAAACATTATTATTAAATTAGAATGCATAAGTAAGCGCGTGGTTATTCAAAAAGTCTCTTGGCTTGATTTGTTAACACGTGTAGCTGGTGTAACTGTGACGGTTTTGACACCGCCGAATCTGGGATACAGCACTTGGCGCTTGAGTTTTTGGTACAACTTTCAATTTTTTAGTGATGTGACACCCATATACTTTAATAGTTTCTATGTCTTTAACTTCTTACGCGTTTATTTACTTGAAAAAGAAATAGAAACTCTTTCGAGCATTTCGCGTCGTTCTTGCTGGAGAAGGAGACATCAACTACAATCTAAAAACTCTCTGTCATATTTTGCATCACCAACCAGGTACGTGATTCTTCAACACATATAATCACTCAAATGATTTATTATAGAGTAGAAACCTAGATTTTGGAATGCAACATCTGTGAATAGGTTATTCCCAAATGTGCATGTTTTCCATGCGTCGAATCAATCATCCTTGCCTGCTATACACATGCTGATTCGTATCCTTACCTCATTGCAGTCTCAGTAGAAGCTATGGCACCAAAGATAGCAATGAAGATGGAAGCAGATAAATTGTGGAACCTGTGTTTGAGGAAGCCAATGCTTTAGAGAACTATTTCTCATAGATAGCCCCCAAATATGTTTACTTAGATGAGACTAAAGTTACTACTCTTATGAATAGATGTGCGATTCCTGAGGATGTGACCATAAGAGCACCCGTTATAGGTGAACATCCCTATCAGGCCCAAAAGACAGAGATGTGTCTCTTCACTACTTTGTTCGATTGGGGTTTGAGGGTGCCACTGCTTGAGCTGATTCGCGATTACTTTAATGTACTAGCCATATGACCTACTCAACTTTCTACAAATTGGTGGAGGTTATTACTTAGAGATGTGCTGAGCTCGCTTCTGCTAAGAATTGATGTGTGTTTAGCAGACCTATTAATGGCCACTTATGTTACCAAACTGGCCAAAGCCCCCTTCTTTTATACCCACTTTAAAGGGATGCGGAAGATTGTTGAGCTCCCATCATCTGATAGGAATTGGAAAAATTCCTTTATTTTTGTATCTGGCAATTGGGAGCATAAAACACCCACTTTGAATCTTCAGTTAGAAAGAAGATGGAAAGTAAATTGTAAGCCTTAATAGAATTAGTTGAAATACAGAATTAGTGGTCGAGTCATGTTAATCAGTAACTTATGAGTATTTGTTCGTACAGGTGAGGCAGCTAGTCAGAGTTGGTGGAAGGAGAGAAAAGCTAAATCTTACGTAAACCCTTTAATTCAGATTGGTAATTTGGCCTGCGAGGTGTAGTAGCAAGACCCAAGCATCTATTTACGCGCTATAATTAGCTAAAGTCAGGCTTGTGGTCCGTTCCAGAGTTGGAGATCGCACCAGACAATAAGGTTACGATGACAGATGGGTCAGAAGCCACAGTAGATTGCATCAGGGCACTAATGGAGAATAGATACCAGGAGAATAACAACACTGGGATTTGGCTTGTAGTACCGTAAACTATCCAAAAGGGTGCTAAGGTAGGAGATTCATCATCTGCTCCTGTCCAACCGGGTGGACAAGGAGATGATGTGGTGAGCAAAAAGGAAGAGGAGGTTGAGCAAGTTGAAAAGAATGCGCCCGCTATACAAGAAGTTGCTCAGACTAGCAAGGTGCGAGCAGAGCGAGAAGATGAGAAGGACACCAACTCAAGCTCATTGGTTAAGCCTTGGAATAAGAAACAAAAGGTGATTAAAGACGTCATTCATCTCACTGTGAGGAAGTTACAGCTGAGAGATGATAATAGTGATAGCATAGGAGCTTCTCCTGAAGGAACAACTTGTCCCCCAGCTCATCCTTCACCCAAACAAGGCGAGAGGCAGAATCCAAATGCTGTGGAGGAGCTGATTGATTTGGTGGAGAATAGTGAGGAGAAAAAAGATGAGCCTCAGAAGAAAAAAGTTATTCCCCCAGAGCATGCTGAAAGGATGAAACGCTGGGTGTATACTTCCAATATGCCTCCTATGACTAGAGGTGTGGATAAAGGCGCGTGTACTAGTCAATAAAGAGTGCCAGTGGAAGAGCTGTTGCCCAAGAAAATTATCATACCATGCCCCTCATCATTTATGTTCGATCAGTTCCATCGAATTCTTGACTTGTCGTATTATGATAAGATGTCAGTTCCTGAGATCTTACAGCCACAATTTGAGCTGGCCATTGAGGTAAGCCTTTCTTTTCTTTTTACTGTGTTGAATAAGAGGTGTTAATATAATTCTAACTTCCAGGTTGTACATAGAGTCATCATAACTCGGTCGTAATCGGCTACCGGAGCATGTCCCAGTTGATTTAGAAACTATGGAGAAGTGGAGACCAGAAGCCATGGTTTTTGGATCAGCCAAAACGATCACCACAGAGGTTATTCGCTTGAGGCATGCGTATACCTCAACAAAGGCGACCAAACATGAGGCAGTTGAAGCAAAGGAAAAACTGGAGAGTACAATGGGAACCTTAAAAGATTCTTTGATATGCAGCGACGAGAGGTGGAAAACCACATCCGAAAATCACAAGATGGTACTGAAACAAAATGAGAACCTGTTGAAAAGGAATGATGAGATGTATGCTCAGAGCTCGAACATGATGGATAGGAATTTGGCTCAATCGAAAAGGGTGGAAGAGCAGACTGAGCGAATAACCACTTTGACTACTGATGTTACTAAATTCATTGCCCAAGTGGAGGAGGGGAGTGAAGATCTCAAGCGAGAAAGGCAACAGTAGAAAAGGGACTTGGAAGCAACTGTGGCAGAAAGGGAGACGCAAATATTCACTATTTCCACAGAGATGATAGCCAAAGAGAATGGAAAAGCCATAGATGAGCTGATGGCTCTGAATTATGGGCTGAACTTGGGATCTTTAGTGTCTCTCGTTCAAGGCTCCGTGCCACCTTAAAATTTCAGCCTGCAACCTGAGCCAAATGTTGAAGTTGATACCACCGGTGTAGCTGATGTTACTCCATTAGAGCAGACCAAGCTGCCCCATTCCCCAAGTGCCAAGTAGTGATAATATTTGTTGTATTTGCTCTCTTTTGTTGTATGTTATGTATATGAAAACCTTATGTTTCCTGAAGTATTTTGAATACATGTTGAACTTAGTTTTGGTTTTTCTTACGCTATTATGTTTACTATTATGAATATTTATGGAGAAAATGTGGAGTGTGTGTTTGTTGTGCTTTGTGGAGATCCTTACAATACCGAGCTCAGTAGGGCTCATTGCGTAGCTTAGACAATAATTGCTATAATAGCTTGTTCGCAGCAAGGTCATGTAGACCCTATTGCGTAGTCTATTCTAGACTTGGTATTTAACCAGTTCGCGAATATACCCAGTATAAAGTATAGGCACAGTATGGCCATTACGTAGCCCGTAGGCGTGACCAATTAGCCCGTTTGTGTTTATAAACACTTAGTCTAGACTCAGTATGGTCCATTGTGTAACCACGAATGGCGTGGTCATTGACCATTTCACTAACTGTAAAGATAAAACTTGCAACAAACACATAGTGGCGAAAGCATAAATAATATTGAATGAACAAAATATTGTCCTAAGATGCCTTATTAAAAAACCTCCTCGTGCCATCAGAGAGGAAAAAGAGCGAATCAGTACAGTCCAAGTATTTTGGCAATACAATTTTAGGTGATTGACATTCCAAGGATGTTTGAGTGCTCGACCAATTTGATCTGCCAATATGTACGCGCCATGGTACCCTGTGGAGATAATCGTGTATGAGCCTCCCCTATTTGGTCCCAGTTTTCCACCTGTTCGACTGTTGGAGCCTTGAAATACCTTCTTTAAAACTAACTCTCCCTCCTTAAAAGAGCGTGGCTTTAGTCAAGCATTGAAGCGTCCCGTCATCAAGATTCTGTTGTGCTCTGCTCGTACCCTTGCTTGATCTTGTCGCTCATCGAGGAGGTCTAAGCAGGTTGATCTTGCTATTAGGTTTTCCTCTTCTTCATAGTGCTCGATTCCATGGCTTGGTACAATGATCTCTACTGGAATGACCACTTATGTGTCGTATACCAAGGCGAACGACGTGTCTTCTATTGTTGAGCGCGGGTTAGTTTCATATACCTATGATACTTCAGCCAACTTATCCGGCCACTTCCCTTCGGCTCCTTCCAATTTTTTCTTAAGTCCTTTGAGCAGTGTCCTGTTAGTCACTTCAACCTGGCCGTTTTCCTAGGGATAATAAGGGATGGAAAAGTGTTGGAGAATCCCATATCGTTTGCACAGTTGGTGAGTATTGAATTTTGGAATTATGGACCGTTAACTGTCATTAGAATCCCCAGAATTCCATATCTAGTTAGAATTTGATTATGGAGGAAGTCACATACCTCCTGCGCGCGTGTTCAAAATAAAACTTTGGCCTCGACCCATTTGGAGAAATAATCTACCGTAGCAGTTGGTAAAGGACCTACTAGATCTATCCCCCACTTATCGAATGGACATGGAACAAGAACGTTCTGCATAGGCTCGATGGGTCTATGCTGTGTGTTTGCATACTCCTCACATTTATAACATTGTTGTACACGACTTTCCGCATCAACTGCGAGCTCGGGCCAATAATACCCTGCCAAGATGAACTGGCAAATTAGCGTTCGGTGGCTACAATGAGCGCCTGCCTCCCCTGAATGAAGATCAGTTAATATCGAATTGGCTTCCGTGCGATCAAGACATCAGAGCAATGGCCGATTCGAACTCTTCCTGTATAAGATGTTTTCGAGAACACAAAACTTGGCTACTTTGAATTGCAATGCTCGGGCCTCATTTTTATTTGCTAGGAATTGGTCAGATGTCAAGTAGTTCAGTCGGTATCACTTGCGATTGAGTTGATGGTTGCTGTTGTGGGTATGAGTTTGGTCATGGGGATTTATTGCAATAAAACTATGGGATGCTCTCTGAAAGCTGCAGTCTTGGCTAGAATATAGGCTGATGAGTTGTCCTTTCATGGGATCTGCTCGTATGATACACAAGTGAACTTGGATTCGTATTCCTTTTGTATGACAAGGTACTCTTTGATGTCTTCATGTCTGGCGTCGTAAGTACCTATTTCCTGGTTAACCACTAACTGGAATCGGACTTGATCATAATGCATTGGGCTCCACATATCAAGGCCACTTTCATGCCACAGAGAGCAGATTCGTATTCTACCACGTTATTTGTTAGTGGGAAATTAAAATAAACTTCCTGTTTGATCTCCTCACCATTCGGGGATCGCAAGACAACTCCTGCTCCTCCGCCTGACGTAGAAGACGCACCATCCACTTCAACGGTCCATTGGTTTGACCTTGTCACTTCTTAGTCCTCTTTATCATTGTTGATGCATGTAGGAGGTGAATTCAGCGAGAAAATCAGCGATTACCTGCCCCTTAATAGCTAGGTTTGGCTCAAAACTAATGTCGTACTCACCAAGCTTGATACTCCATTTGGTGAGTCTGCCGGAAACATATGGCTTCTGTAGTACCGTTCATAAGGGGAAGGTTGTCTGCATCGTAATAATTTGCCCTTGGAAATATGGTCGCATTCACCGAGCTGTAATAACTAAACTTAAAGAAAGTTTTTCAAGATTCAAGTACCTTGTTTCCGCATCTGTTAGCGTTTTTCTCGTGTAATATATCGGGCACTGTACCTCGTTCTGGTCACGTCCTAAAGCCAAAACTCACAGAAAATAGCGATACCGCCAGGTAGAGGAACAGTGGTTCCTCAATCATAGGTCCAAACAGAATCTTTGGAGAGGTAAGATATAGTTTGAGCTCAGCGAAAGCTTTGTTACACTCTTCTGTCCAGATGAAATTCTTAGCGCCCTGTAAAACTTCAAAAAAGTGATGACTTTTGTCCGACGCGCAGGAGATTAACCTTTATGAAGCTGCTAGCATTCCCGTGAGACATTGTACTTCTTTGATATTTTTTGGAGGGTCCATTTGCAGAATTGCATTTAGTTGGACGGGGTCGGCTTCAATACCTCGTTGACTTACCATGTAACCCAAAAAATTTCCTTTGGCTACACCAAAAGAACACTTATCCGGGTTGAGCTTGAGGTTGAACTGTCGTAACATATCAAAAATATTCTGTAATGTCTCCAAGTGTTGCGCTTCCTCATGAGTTTTAACAATCATGTTGTCAACGTATGCTTTTAAATGGTGTCCCAAATGGTCTTGAAAAATGTGGTTTATCAATTGTTGATATGTTGACCCCACATTCTTTAATCCAAAAAGCATGACCGTGTAACAGTAAAGACCTCTTTCGGTTTGAAATGCTGTGTGCACCTGTTCAGATGGGTGAAGGGAATCTGGTTGTATCCGGAGTATGCGTCCATAAATGACAAGTACTTTTGCAACCCGAAGCCGAATCGACTAACTTATCGATGCACGGTAAAGAGAAAGCTTCCTTGGGTCATGCCTGATTCAAGTCGATAAAATCCACGCACATTATCCATTGGCCGCTTTTTTTTTTTACCAAACCAGGGTTAGTTATCCAAACTGGATATTTTTCTTTTTGAATGTGTTCTAAACGACTTAATTTGGTCACCTCAGCTAATATAGCTGTCTGCTTTTCTACTGAGAAAGATCTGCGCTTTTGACGTACAGGTAACTTATAACTGAAGGGCTTACCCATGAGACATCAACCGCCTCCTAAGCGAAAACATCTAATTTTTTTGCTAATAAAGTAGTTAAACGTACCTTAAAGTCTTGAGATAACTCCTTCCCTAATCGAGGCATCCGACCGTTTGCTATAAGTGTGTCCACGACTGTAGTACTCGTATCAGTTGAGTCTTCTCTCTCACGCAGGTCGTCCACTGGATCCAGTAAGGTAAGATCCATTTTTCTGGTCCGGGATCCCCCTCGTTTTTTAATTGCTATCAGAGTGGTTTGGACGGGTCCGACACGACCGCGTAGCATGTTCGCGCAGTTCTTTGGATGCCTCGTATTGTTCCAACCAAGCTTCCCCCCGGATATTTTATGCATTGTCGGAATGTGCACGGTGTTGCTTCCGTCCTATGCGACCATGGTCTTCGATTATAGCATGGTAAGGCTTGGTGCGTCGGAGATTATAAACAATGTTTTTAATTCCTTTTTCTTCGCTCCAAAGCCAACTTTTACCAGTAGCTGCACCTCCCCCACACATTGTGAATTTTTACCTTCGTAGCCGACCAAAGTACGCTGGGTCGGCCGATATGGAGGTACATTTTTCATACGGTCGAAACTGCTTTTGAATATAATGTTTGCAGAGCTCCCACCGTTGACTAGGACTCGAGTCACCATCACTCCTTCGATATCTAGGTCGATAGTGAAAGCGACCTCATGAGGCAGACTGACACTTTTGAGATCGACATCATTGAACGTGAGATCGGCCACTGGATACCTGTAATTGCGATATGAGTTGGCGTTTATTTCATACAGATCGAGCTTATTTTTAGCCCTTTTGTTTGAAGCAACCCCATGGATTGGTGTCGAATTCCCTTCTGATATGGTGAGAAGCCATTGTTTCTTGTTAGCTTCCGTTTCTTCTCCATTTGCCGATTTCTCATTATTTGGTGAACGGAATTCCTCACGGTGATTCTTTTGAGTCGTTGGATCTCTTCTCTGAGTTGCCAACACTCATTCTTGGAGTGTTCGTAGTCATTATAATATGCGCAAAAACACGAGTTAGAATGCTTAAAGCATGGGGCGTTCATCATGCGCGGAGCTTGGTACTTCGTGCGTCCTCGAGTTCGGTCATAGATCACGAAGATAGCCTCACTAATGGGGTGAATCGTCTACTTGGTTGCTCAAGCTGTTGAGGTTGCAGACTGTAATCCCGTCTAAGCTGCTCTTTAACCCTTTTCCTTTCTAATCCTCCTTTCTTGGAATCTGATCCACGTCGCTCGGGTGACCCACCTCTTCTGGCATCATCGACTCTAATAAAAGTATCCATCATGGCGAGCAAATCCTCCATGTTCTCGGTTGGAAACTTGATGAGGTCAGCATAGAGATCACCCTTTCGATCGAGCCCTCTCTTCAAAGATGTCATCGCCATATTTTTGGCCAGATACGGTAAAACATTCATGGCATGAACAAATATCCTAACACAACTCTTAAGGGACTCACCTCGCCGCTGGTAAAGGTCCATGATTGAGGACGGGGGTAATTCAGATAATGACACGCCATTAAATAATCCAGACATGACAAAAGTAAAACACTTTTTTGACTAAGCTATTTGCTAATCTACTTAAAAGACTAATGGGTCCTTAAACATTACCCGGTTTCATAACTTAACCCGTAAGCCCATGTGTCATTAATTAAGAGTATAAATACCCCAACCACTCTCATTAATGAGGGTGATCAACATTTAATACAAGTAGACTGCTCTATTATCTTATTACTTTTTACACCAAACACTTAAATACTTCAAACTTCACAAAACACTTTACTAAACTACCCACATCTCAAAATAAACAAAACCAAATTAGCGACCACAGTGGGAGCACGAAGGTGCCTGAATCTTGCATTCAAAACCACTCAAAAAGACCAGTTCGGATGGATTCGAATGAGCAGGGAACTCCACCACCTGTGGTGGAAACAGTTAGGGAAGACAAGGAATACACCATTGAAGAGCGAGACAAGTTGAGAGCAGAAATAGAAGCGTTAAGGACCATAAAACAAGTAGAAAATGGTATAAGGGAGAAATCAGGGGCGTCAACTATTCATCATACTGACAACCCTAGGTTGAATGATCCATCAACAAAGACTCATCCATGTTAAAAAAAGACCCATGTTAGTTCTAAGAAGACTCATCGGTCTAAGCCGGTTGAAAGTTCAGATTCTAAGTCCTCCAGCAAATCTTCGAACGAGGCTGAGCTTGAGGATTATTTGTCATCAAGCAGTGATGAAGGAAGGTCCAGAAATAAGATGAAACTAATTAAAAAATATTCAAGAAAGAGGGATAGGCATGGGAGGCTTAAAAGGCTTCCGGGCAAAGGGTCATCTCACAGCCACAAGCATGTTGATCATTTGTTGAGTGATCCTTTTGCTTTTCAGACCGAACCATGTATTTTCACAATGCCTAATGAGGACACAGTCTTCAGTCGTAATAAGAATTGCAGACAATCAACTTTGTCTACCAAAATACTGTCCGGAAACCTACCCAAAAGGTTTGACAGCTCCAAAATGGAGAAGTATGATGGAAGTAAGGATCCGGACAACCATCTGGAGCAGTTCAAGAACTTTATAATGAATTTTGATGATGATGACAAACTTTTGTGTCGAGCCTTCTCCCAAACGTTTATGGGAAGTGCTCTTAAGGGGTACAGCAGCTTACCCCAGGGATGTATCTGAAAATTTTATACATTATGGGTTGCCTTCCGAAGGTAATTTGTGAGAAGTAAAGAGGTGAAGGGCAATAGAGATACCATTATCCATTGTACCCAAGAACCAAACGAGTCCTTAATGAACTACATAAGTCGGCTCGTAAATACAAAGAACAGATTAGCAAATTGCTTCTTTGAGACAAGGGTTGAACCCTGGGAACCTGGCTGATTCGGTGACCAGGAAGAAGGCCATGACTTGCGGTGGCTTATTGAATCAGGTGGGAAAACAAATTAATGTGGATGAAACCAAGAAAACTAGGGTGAATCGTCAAGTGAGGTCCACCACAATAGCTCAGGACCAGTCCGGATATAAGGCTAAGGAAACCGGACAAGGGTCCAACATGGCTAAACAAACTCAGTCCAACCAGAACCAGTCTCAGAGCCAGCAGTCAAGAAGTAAAAGAGGCCCTTGGGTTCAACCATAATGGTTTCTAGAGTTGAAAGAGAATGTGGCCACAATATATGACAAAACCAATGAGGAAGTCCATTTCCGAAAACCAGCAGCACTGCAATCTCCTAGAGAGAGTCGAAATACTTGTTTTTGCCAATATCATAATGATATAGGCCATAATACTCAAGAATGCATAGCCCTGAAACAAGAAGTGCAGAATCTTATTGAAAGAGGCAAGCTGATAGCTTATTTCAAAGGAAGAGGTGAAAACAGGCATGACAATGCTCCTCGGACAAGCCCTGCAAAAAATGTGGGAACATCTGCTCAAGAAGGGGCAACGGTGATCCTTGAAAGATTTGATGTTGATTCGAAGTACCTGGATCTTGATCCAACCCGGAATAAAGTGGGGGTCATAGCAGAACAAAATAAGATGGTGTTTGGACTCATTAGTTTCTTTGAGTCACTGACCATTTTCGGAGGGGATACTGTGACAGCACCCAGTCCTTCATCAAGAAAGAGGCATGTACATAGTCTGGCTACTCAGTTGGAAGAGGGAATGTCTTCTCATCAGTGCCAAACCCGTTTTCCGTTCATAGTTTTTGATGAGGATGATTTGAAAAATATTGTTGGGCCTCATGAAGATGCGGTGGTGATAAGAGCATCTATTGGGGGAAATGATATTCGTCGGATTTTGATAGACATAGGCACTTTGGCAAACATCCTCTTCCTAAGCTCCTATAAGTAGATGAAGAATCTGGTCGTTATTCAACACTTAAACATAACCATTGTGGGCTTCACAGGGAGCTTTGCGAATGTAATTGGGGAGTTTGAGGAAGAGGTGTTGGGCAAGGGGCCCTTTAAAAAATTGGTGAGGGTGTTGTTTGTTGTGTTAGATTTCCCCATGTGCTACAATGCGATCTTTGGGAGGTCGTGGCTCTCTAGAATGCATGTTGTGGCCTCGATAGTCCACCAATATTTGAAGTATGCAGTTCAAGGGCATGTAGGTGTTGTCTGAAATAGTCAGAAGATAGCAAGGGAGTGCTATGAAATTGCGCTTGCTCCTAAAACTTTGGGAGCAGTTTGGATTAATAAAGATTAGCAGTTACTGGAGCCTTCTGAGGGAGAGGGTGAGATTGATTATCCTAGAGAGGCTCCTAGTGTTTTAATACCAGTTGAAGAGATTGAAACCCACTCCCTTGCAGAGGGTAGAAGTATCAAGATTGGTTCCAAGATGGTGCCAGAATTGAAAAAGAAGTTGTTGTCCTTATTACTAAAAAATCAACATGTCTTTTCTTGGTGCAATGGTGATGTAACCGGAGTGCCCGCAAGCATTATCTCATACAAGTTGTCGATCCAGAGTGATATTGCTCCTGTTGTACAGAAAGGAGAGATTTTTCTAAGGAAAAATCTGATATGATAGTCCAAGAGGTTGATCGACTTACCAAGATGGGACACATAAATGAGTCCCAATATCATTTATAGACTGCCAATCCAGTTTCGGTCAAGAAAAAGAATGGGAAGTGGCGTATGTGTATTGATTTTACTGACCTCAACAGAGCTTTCCCAAAAGATCTTTATCTAGTCCCCCGGATAGATCAGTTGGTGGACTCAACATCTGGAAACAAGTTGCTATCCTTCATGGATGCTTTCTTTGGGTACAACCAGATACAGGTAAAACCGAAAGACCAGGATCATACTACCTTTATAACAGACAAAGGTCTTCATTGCTATAAGGTGGTTCCTTTTGGGTTAAAAAATGTTAGGGCTGCTTATCAGAGGTTGGTAAACAAGGCATTCGCTAGTCAGATTGGCAGAAATATAGAAGTTTACATAGATGACATGATGGTTAAAATCTTAGAGGAGGATTTACATATAATTGACCTTCAAGAAACGTTTGTTAATCTGACAGCTGTGAATTTGAAACTGAATCCAGAAAAATGTGTCTTTGGGGTTCAATCCGGAATTTTTTTGGGTCAGCCCGATCTGGATCAGCTTAATACCCTATTAAAAATAGATTATCCTCGGAATATTAAAGAAGTCCGGAGACTCACTGGGAGGTTGGCAGCCTTTAATCGTTTTATTTCGAGGTATTTGGATAAGTGTGCTCCGTTTTTACAAACCTTGAAGAATGCTAAAGATTTTAATTGATCTCCAAAGTGTAGCCAAGATTTTATTGAGATAAATAAACACTTATCCTCACCAAAGACTCTTTTTAAGCCCATTCAAGGAGAAACACTTTATGTATACTCGGTTGTGTCAGAATGTGCTATAAGTGCAGTATTGGTGAGAGAAATGGGTAATTACCCTCGTTTGATGTACTACATCAGCAAACGTTTAATAGATTCTAAGAAAAGGTACTTAAATCTTGAGAAGCTGGCACTAGCCTTGGTGATTGCGGCAAGAAAGATGAGGCCATATTTTCAGTCTCATTCCATCATTGTCCAGACATCTTTTATGTTAAAAAATATTCTTCAGAAGGCATACATATCAAGCAGGATGACCAAGTGGTCAGTGGAGTTGGGCAATTATGACATTGATTCTGCCCCACAAACTGCTATCAAATCTCAACCAGTTGTTGATTTCCTGGTAGAGTTCCATTCGGACAGGAACTCTAAACAAACTTCAGAAGAAAAAAATAAAAAAGAGTGGGTGGTCCGAACTGATGGTGGTTCAAGCACAATGGGTTGTGGAGCTGGAATTTTCCTAACCTCTCCGTATGGTGATAAAATGTACCATGCTATATGCTTTGGATTCAGGGCCTCTAACAATGAGTTTGAATATAAAGCGGCTATAACTAGTCTTAAATTGGCTATCATGTCTGGGGCCAAGAGAGTTTGGTTGATGAATGACTCTTAGCTTCTTATCCATCACGCTCAAGGTCAGTCTGAGGCCAAGAAGGAGCAACTGATCAAATACTTACTCATCTTGAAAGATGTGGTAGCCAACTTCAAAAATGTTTGTTATGAGCATATTCCTAGGTCAGAGAATACACTGGTAGATTCTTTAGCAACCATAGCATATTCTGAGTCTTACCCTTGGATACACATATAAGAATGCCCATACATACAATCAAGTCAAAATAAGGAAGAGGATGAAAGCTTGAGCATACAGGTGATTCAACCTAAATATTGGAGATTTTTTATTCTTCAATACACTTTTGATGGGATTTTGCCTCCGGATAAAGCTATAGCAAGAAAAGTTAAGCACGAGGCTCATGGTTTTTTTTATCATAAGGGGAGTTCTCTATAAAAAAATCTTTCAGTAGACCACTCCTGCGTTGTTTGGGGGTTGAAGAATCTCAAGGCGTTTTATCTGAACTACACGATGGAGAAGGATCAACACATTGTGGGTACAAGGCACTAACCCGAAGAGTATTGTTGGTTGGGTATTATTGGCCATCCATAATGGCAGATGCTAAAGAAATGGTAAAGAAGTGTGATCCATGTCAAAGGCATGGCAATGAAATTCATGTGCCAGCAGTACCTATGAAGTCTATTTCTAAGCCAGTACCTTTTACTTGTTGGGGATTGGATTAGGTTGGGCCTCTGCCAATGGCGTCCGGAGAATGCAGAACTATTATAGTTGCTATTGATTACTTCTCAAAATAGATAGAGGCAGCTCCTTTGGCAGGAACCACTTCGAAGGCTGTCATTAAATTTATCCTATCCAATATATGTTGCAGATTTGGGATTCCTCAAAAGATTACCACAGATAATGGGCCATAGTTTGATAACAAGGATATTGAGAGCTTTTGTGCCTCTAGAGGTATTCAACATTGTTTTTTTCTCCTTTCCATCCACAAGAAAATGGCCAGGTTGAAGTTTCCAACAGGACTATTTTGTCCGGATTAAAAAAGAATCAAGAAGGAGCTGTAGGGAAGTGGCCAAGCTATCTACAAAAAGTGTTGTGGGCATACCGAACTACTCCCCGGGCTGCTACAGAAGAGTCTCCTTTTGGTTTGGTGTATGGAATGGATGCCATTACCCCCATAGAAGCTACCATACCATCATACATGGTCCATAACTATTCCGAACAAGTTAATGAGATAGCAATTAGGAATCAATTGGACTTAATAGAAGAAACAAGGGTTAAAGTTCACTTAAGAACAACTCATTACCAGGGCTTGATGAGGACTAGATTTTCTTCCAAGGTCAAGAGAAGAGATTTGCAAGCATGAGATATGGTGTTAAGAAAAGTTTTCTTAGACACCAAAGAGAAACTGGGAAGGCCCATATGAGGTTTCTGAAAAACTTAAGCCTGGGACATATAGGCTTTAGGACAAAGAAGGAAGAGTTTTGAAGCACCCATGGAATATTGAACATCTGAGGTTATATTTAGAATAAAATTTATGAGTAAATATTTAATTGTTAGATAACAATGTAAATATAATGGGGCATACTCTTTCCTACCCTGGTGGCGCAGGGAGGTTTTAGTGAGGTGTCCAGATTTTTATTTAATAATATGTGATGCCTTCTTGAAATATTTGGAGTGGTTTTACTATAATTCAATTCAAGTACAAATCACTGGTTCAACACTTTGGATCTTTAGTAGATCAGATAAACCTGGTTAAGTGATGACCATTAAATAAATGTCATCGGAGATATTAAACACTCTCACTTTAATACTTCTGAAATACTAAGGGCTACTTAAACAGTAGCCGTGAGAAATTTAAAGGAAATAAAGTATTAAATAAAAGAAGGTTTGATAAATTAAACCTATTCGGATATGAACCGAACAGGAAAACAAAACATGTCTTGGCCATCCAAGGACTTTAGGTGTCTAAAAGGCTTATTCGGACTCTAACCGAATAACATTACAAAATATGCCTTGGCCGTCCAAGGACTTTAATTGTTCAGAAAGAAAAAAAATAATACAAAACCTTAGGGCTTGTTCCCTTCAGATCTTCCTTCATCACCACCACCTTTTTTAGGACTTTTGAGTTCGGCACTCGAACTCTCATCAGTTCCCTCTTCATCATCAGTAGTGGAATCTATTCCACTGGAAAAGTTGTATTTGTCGCCATCGACCATAGTATGAAATGGTATGTCTTCATATTCCACATATTTCCATAAAGGACCAATGGTCCTCTTCGAAAAAATCTCATGGAAGAGCAGCACCATGTCAGACTTGACTTGATCATATCTTTTCTTTAACGAGTATGTCACTTCATTGGTATACTTATCAATACATGCCTGAATAGCTTGCTCATGCTGCTTCATCAAATCCTCTTTGTCTTTGGCCATCTCTGACACAATACCCTCTAATTTAGTCTTCTCATCATATAGAGTTTGAATGACACTAATCCTGGTCTTCAGTTCCTCCTTTAACATTATGAGGTCCTTTTCCAAGCCAGAATATTTAGTCTGGAGCTCAGTTCTGGAAGCTTCTGAGGTGGCCAACTTGGTTAATGAATCCTCATTGTCCTTATTCAATTCCTATATCTCTTTCTTTAGTTCCTCTATACTTTGATTGGCATTGAGGAGGCTGGTTGATAGAGATTCCTTGCCAGAGGTGAGGGAGTTGATAAGGGTGGTCTGACTTTTCACCTGTCTTTCCAAGTTGAGTATTAGTTGGATGTGACTGAGGAGGGAATGGCTCGGAACATCTTGCTCTCTAGATACGGAGAAAGACTTACCATTGAAGGTCACCATATTGGCAGAGCTGGAGGGGCGGTAGGGACCTGCGAAATCATCCTTCTAAGAATCATTGAAGTATAAATCAATGTTTTGAAGGGCACTAATGTCCACTTCTTCATTCCCTCCCCTAGCAACCTCTCTGGAATGCAGACCTGTTGGGATTTTCTCTTGTAAGATGGGATCAACAAGGGCTGGTGGAGGTTTATTTTCCGAAGGAAGAAGAATTATTTCTTCTCCCATGGTAACCTTTTTTTTCTTAGCAGCTTCTTCAACACTGTTGGCCCTCCTTTTTCTATCCTTCTTATGGAGGCTTTGGTGGGTTCTACGACTCTCCAGTCTCCCTCGCTGTTTCAGCCTCTACTACTTTGAGTAGGGCGGCATCAATTCCACCTTAGTTCCCCGAATAAGTCCCCTCTATGGTTGTTTGAACCAACTCTGTTGCAACTTTTTTCTTCTTGTTCTTCATCTTGCTAGGAGCTTTTGCTCTGGAGGGTAAGAACAATTTACCATCCTTGGCCTCTGTTCTTTTAAGAATTACCCTAGGAGGAGGAAGGGTAGTTAGCTCTTCCCATGTGAGATCCCTCCGGCATGTGGTGTTCCATAGATGGGACCTCACAAGATTTCCCGACGTGAAGTAGTTTTGGAAGGCATTCCCATAATGCTCCACATCCCATGCATTGAGTTTTGCACAGGTTTTTTGCCCCTCCTCTAAGTGTCTGATGAACTCCTTCGGCAGCATTGAAAAAGGATTAACAAACCAATCAGAATGAGAACACTTATAATTTAAAAAGGAAAAGAATGAGAAACAAATATAGGGAAGAAACTCACCAGTACTCTTCCAGCTGCTAGTCAGCATACTAGGATTGGTATTGGCCTTGATTTTCCTGCCGTTCTCCCATGTCCCACTGACAAATATAAATTGTGTCCTCCAGTTTTTTTCGGACTCTAGCAAGTCATCCATAACTTTGAATTTGTTTCCTATATTGTGATGGTAGAATGGAATCTGGTGATTCTTGCACAAGCTTGCCACAGCAGCAAACTGCTCCATCAAAAGTGGGATTTTTGACAACCTTGATGCCATGATGCAAAAAAGGATAGAGTACCAGGCATTGGGGCTTAGTTAGCTAGGGCAACGTCTAACTAAGTGAAAGTACTTGACGATTTCTGGGTCCAATGGGAACCGGAGTCCCAGTTCAGTACTTCGGTGAATATTACCACCTCGTTGAGCTTGCAGTCCATGAGAGTCTCCGAAGTAATGGGTATTCTTACCTTTACTGACTCTGGAATCCCCTATTTTATCCGGATCCGGCCCAACTCAATAGTTTGGGTGTAGATGTAGTTTATGTTTTGTAGAGCCGACATGTACTTGACACTAACGTGTTTGAAGCATAGGCCTACCTTTCCCTCTAAGCACTCCATAAGTGAGTCCGGATGAGTCATGCAGACTTTCACCTTACTTTTGCCCTTCTTGTCAGAAGCAGCATCTCCTGTTTGACCTGAGGCCTCAGTCTCAAAGGGAGCCTCCTCAATACTGTCTTTCATTACCTCTTCCATAATTGTGGAAGGTTTATCATCTGCTTTGGAAGAGGCCGGGTTTGTTTCTTGCACAAGAGGTTGTCCGGATGGTTGAGCATTTGTTGCCTCTAAGGGCCTGGTATCTGATTGAAGTTGGGATCCAGAGGGCTTGGCCTTTGGGTCTGCTTTGGATACCTCCGATCCTGAGGGTTTTGTCAGCAAAGGTGTAGATTGGGTTTTAGTTTGGCGGGTTGTCCGGCGAGGGGTTATCTTCTCCGGAGACTTTTCAGCATGAGAACCCATAGCAATAAAGGGAGAGGGTTTTCTAATACTTGAAACAGCTTTTTCTTTAGGCACACAAGGTTGGGACTCTTGAACAGAAGAACCTGAGAGAAGGGGTGAAAGGCTTGGTTTGAATAACTGTCTGGGCCTAGGGTTTTTAGATGAGGATGACCCTTGATCAGCTTCCTGAGTCGGTTCACTGGATTTCTCACTTGGAGAAACTAAAAGGCCGACAACAATGTGATTCTCTATTTCTACCTTTTACGCTCTTTCTAACTCTGATAAATTTAACCAACCGCTTTTAACTAGTGCGTTTCTGGCTGTGAAAATAAAACCTCTTAAGAATAAGTTGAAGGTAAGAATGGAAATCTCTCTAAAAAGCTTTGAGTGTGGAAGACAATGAAATAGTGAAAGAGAATTTATATAACAATAAAAAAGTAACAGTTACCTAAGAGAAGTTGAAAAGGGTTTTGCAATGATTAAAGGTTGCGCAAACGTGTGAATGATCAAATGCCTAAGTAACTTTCTAGACTTAGTGGGTGCGCCGGTCTAGGAAAAATAACGGCTGGTAGGTTGTACCAGATATTGACACGTGTCCCAAGATCCAAGAAGAAAACTCTTATAATTCTAGAAAGAGAAACCAATTCTTACAAGCTTCGAACTAGGTTAATGTTAAAAGTAAACTTCCTAGTACGGACCGCACGGGCAGATCGGACAAAGTCGTTACTGGCTTAGTGAATATTTTAGCCCTACCAAAGATATTTGGAAAGGTCTAAAAAAGAGGCTACTGATGAGTTTGGAATCTTCAGGCACAACCCACTGCATAATCCGGACAGCGGTAATTCGGACAATGACACACCACTGAATAATCCGGGCATGACAAAAGTAAAACACTTAACCCGGTTTCATAACTTGACCCAGTTTCATAACTGGGACAGAAAAAGATGAGCATGATCACTAATGGGTCCATAAACTTGACCCGGTTTCATAACTTGACCCGTAAGCCCATGGGTCATTAATTAAGAGTATAAATACCTCAACCACTTTAATGAGGGTGATCAACATTTAATACAAGCAGACTGCTCTATTATCTTACTACTTTTTACACCAAACACTTAAATACTTCAAACTTCACAAAACAATTTACTAAACTATCCCCAGCCCAAAATAAACCAAACCAACCATGACCTTCCAAAAATTCTGTTGTAAGAAGTGGGTGCATCTACAACAATGAATAAAATTTCAACCTCTTTTCTGAAAGGTCATCGACCTAATTCCACTACACTTTGAAATTCACCCACTACTTCTGCGCTTGCTCTTGTGAAACCCATTATCGTTCTAATTGACCGTCGAATAACAGGTGGTTCAACAATCTTATTGTAAGTACTCATGAATAAAATGTTAGCGGAGCTTCTTGTATCTATTAATACCCTTTGTACATGATCACTAGCAATCCCAGCTGCAATTACCATCGCGTCTTTATACGGGCCTGCTACATTCCTCGTATCATCGTCCTCGAAATAGATTATTGGAGAAAGAGATCGATATTGATCTGTTGAGGCTCCCACCTCTAACTGAGTAGTTAAACTAACTATGTGCCATTCCCGAGAACTGTTCGAATTTCCTGCTACATTATCCCCTCCGAAAATTGCTAAGGATTCAAAATAGGCAATAGATCATTAACCTTCTTCCTCAGAACAACTTCTTCTACCATGCTGATATCATTTCTGCCTTCTTTTGGATCCAAATACTCTGCTGCAATATCAAAATAATCAACCTCTTCGGAAATAACCAGAGCAGTTTCCTCCTCTTTTGACTTTTCTTTAGCCACCGGATTTTTGGTAGAATTATTTTTTACAAAGTCTGTCAACTTTCCATTTTCAATTAGCGCTTGAATTTCTTTCTTTAAAGCAATACACTCCTTTGTATCATGGCATACATCCTCGTGATACCTGCAAAACCTACCGTTTCCACTTTTCCTCGGAGTTTGAATAGGCAACAGCTTTCTAAATTGTACAAGACCACGAGTTTTTCCAAATATAGTTGCCACGCACTCAGCTCTGCATAGTAAATTAGGTCGGATCCACTAATTAGATATAAGCTTACCAATTTGTTGCGTATTATATATCTGCTGATTAACGTTAGGACTCAGAGGATACTAGCCCACTACCTTAGGCTGAAAATTAACTCTAGGTGGCTGAACGGTAGCAACAGATCTTTGAAATTGATTTTATTCCAACTGATCGGTAGATCCTCTTTCTGATGCCTGAGTTTCTTCCACTAGAATCCTCTTCTCAACCTGATCGAGTAAAGCTCTGAACGGCATTGCCTGAACTTCTGCCACTGTATCTTTTAGAATTCCGGGGAGAAGTCCTATTTGGTATGCTGCTAACGCCATAAAATCTTTACAATATTCCATATCAGTCTTTGTCTTAACAAAATGGTTGGTATAATTTTTAAGAATCTCCCAAACTTTTTGTATACAATATATTACAGTATCTCCATTAGCGCGAAAGTTTTTACTCCCCACAAAGTGTTGACGGAACACATTCCAAAACATATCAAAATTATAAATATAGTCATGCGGTAATCTATTATACCACTTTGATGTGACCCCCTTAAAAGTCTGAGAAAAGGCATTGCACAACAACTTATCATCGTCATCAAAATTAATCAATAAATTTTTAAAATTTCTCTATATGGCTATCTGGATATTGAGTCCCATCAAACTTCTCCATCTTAGAAATATCAAAGTGCTTCAGATGGTTGCCAGACAGTATTTCTGCAGATAAAGGAGAAGACCTCCAATTATGACCCGCTCTTGGTCCCTCGTGAGCCATCACATAAAGACCTTCCTCGGAAGGCAATGTGTACTGGTACTTATATGATATTCACAATTTTGAATTCCTGGCTGATTCTGTATATTCACATTGTCTTTCTTAACATATTGCTTGGAGATTTTATCCTTTCCTTTCAACTTCTTAGTACGATAACTTGATCAGTGTTCTTTTCTATACCTCTTCGAATATTATTTCCTTGCATCTTTCCTTCGGCGATACTCCCTTTTCGAAGAAGATTCACTAGAATTATAAATAGAATAGTCACTTGACTCAGATGATTCATATCGACTCCTCGGCTTCAACTTCTTCCTCGGAGAATTTCGATGGTGCCTTTGATACCTGTCCTTCTTACTAACTTGATGATAATGATCATGCTAATCTTTTTCTATCTCATTTTCTCTTCGGATTTCATATCGAATTTTCCTAGCAGCAATCGCTGCAACTCTTTCAGAGTTTAACTTTTCAATTTGTTCCAACAATTCGTTTCTATGAGCCACCAAAATAGATTATGTTGTTGATCCTTTTCCATATTATCTTGCATTGTGACCTCTTCAAATTCTTTTCCAATTTCCAAATCATGGTTCATGTTTTACTCTCCTCGAACTTCTGATGCTGTTTTGTTTTAAATTGGTTTTGGAAGACGATTCCTGGTACCAAATCATTCCCACAGACGGTGCCACTGATTGCTCCATAAATATTTAGAGGACATCTTCTGTATAAAACTATGTTTAGAGGGCCTTAAAATTGTTCAGATTACTTAGACAAGATTCTAGAGAGAGAATGACGTACTTCTAGAGAGATAAATCAATATAATAATTACGTAATCATTGATCAATCACCATTTCCCCAAAAAGGAAATGTATATTTATAGTACAATTAGTAGGTCCCACAAGCTCAACAATCCTATAATTATGGTCATATCCTCAAGTCTATTATTTTCTTTATCAATAAAACACCCTAAACTTTCTTAGGTCTTAAATCTTCCCTTATCAATATCTTCGACCAATCGAATCAAGTCTTAACTATCGACTTCCATGATATGATCATACACTATATAACCATAATAATTGGCAGATATCGATTACTATTGCTTTAAGAGAACTGGAATAATCACACAATTTGAGTCTGTACTTCTTGGGAACATAGGTTTAAGGGATACATAACCTGATGTCGGGATATTTTGTCAAACTGAAGTCCAAGTATGTTATGCATTGCATCATTTGTTGCTTCCAATATTTCATTCTCAAAGCCAACCACTTCTTTAGCCCACTTAGCACATTCGCTATGTAAGGTATATTTAGCCTTCTTCATCTAGGATAAGGCATCTTTAACCCATGCTTTCAGCTCATTCACCTCTAATTGGGTTATGGTAGGTTCAGACTCTCACTCTTTTTGTACTTGAGCTAGTTTTGCATTGAATTTATTCAGATTCTTATAAGTTACATATATGGTTTCTACTTGGACCATATTTACTATACGCCAATACTATAATATAGAAACATACTACCTAGTGATTTCCTTGAACACATCATGGAACCTTTGAATCATCAAGGTTTGAAAAAATTGTTTTAAGCCAAATTACAACCGCGGGTTTGAACTCAAAATTAATCTTCACTACCATTTTGACTACCAAATTTTTTTCAAGTCTTATCTTTATCTTTGCATTGGCATCCCCCTCCAACCGAATGACCTTATTCAACTTTTCATTATCCTCAAAAGGCTCACTAGCATACTCTAATAATGGTTGAAGATCAACCATGAAATTTGCAGGAGTATGGCAGGCGCGATACAATGTAGTCAAAGAATTCAATATTATATGATAAAATCTAGAGAATCGTATGAAGTTATACACACAAACAACATATAAATAAAATGAATATAAGCATACCTCAACACCAAGGTTCGGTTGCCTATTGGCCAAATTTACAAGGAATAGATGGATGGGTAGCTTTTTTTGTTGGCTAACAAACTAGCTCGTAATCTCATGCGTCTATCACAAGCCTATCACATGTGACTTGTGCGATCTAGCCATATCCATCTCATGACCTGTTTCATTCAGCATTACAAGTTTACCCCCCAATATCAACACACTTTGCAATCAATATAAAGATGAATGAACCTATAACAAGCTACTCAGGGTTTTCGATTATCAAAGAAGTAACATCGACTACTGCCTCATGAGAGCCCATGTTTTCACCATATTCCACTCCACGCTTTTGAGTCCCAACAATCAGCTAGTCAATGGATTTTTATTCTATAATTACATCATCAACATGCTCTAAGGCCTTACTCTCTTCAGTCATTACTATATTGAAAAATACAACCGCCCGCTCAATTTCATGATTAACCCTCACCACATATTCTTCATCAGTCTTGGCTTTATTCACATTGGAAGACGCATTGCCAACCTCCATTCAAATTTTCTTACAGATGAAGTACTCTAATCCATGTGCATCTTTGATCTCAACCTCAAAGACTACATTCTCCGTATAGCTTTAAAATCAATAATGGGACTCACATCCTACAACAAGGATTTACCTTTCCCTTCACAAACTTGACTCACTGACTGAGGGACCACTTTCGGCAATAATAAGCCTTTTCATGAGGATAAAAAAGACGTCATTGATCATGTTTAGCTCTGTCTATGTGACTACCAACTCCTCTTTAACTACAGAAAACCTGGCTTCACTAATCTTAGTTTGGAATGTCTAACTTATGGCAATAAAGATATATATGAACCAATACCAACATAAATATCTACCATATTCACCTAAGGATAAACGATGGTTATTTTAGCCTCTGACAGAGCAAAAATATAATATACACGATTATATTCTTACTTTAGTGTATCTGTTACAACAATTATACCAGTCAAACACATTATACATTAGAAACTAAAGATGCAGCACAAGGGACCACTATATCTAAAAATGTTGAATTTGGCCCAATACTTATACTCTCGCCTTTAGTAGCCTTTGGATATCCAGACCCAGTCCCGTATGTATTGGCATATTTAGTAGGGGACACATTATTTTCTAGAATTTTAGTATTTCCCCTACAGTTTTTTCTTCTCAACTCTCTTATATGAATCTTTTATCTTTGCAGATTCAATTGCCTTAGTTTACACAAAAATAGGCTTCCTAATAGTCTTTCTATATGAGAATCGTCTTACTATAAATTTGAGAGGGAATCTAATTTCAAAATTTGTCTTTGGAGGAGTATCTTCCTCTTTTACCTCAACTCTTGGTTGAAATCTATAAACACAAAATCATTTGATCGTATTGGAATTTGGCCATAGCCCGCTGGCTATAATATATTTTACGCACCAACAAAGATGTGTAGGAATACCTCCATGAGAAGATTCTCTAACCAACTCTGCATAATGTTCATACATACAAAATATATGTCGTGATGATATCACAACCAAACGATGCAGAAGAATGGTGGGCTTACTTTGGGAATTCCAAATGCAAGAATATAACGACTTATTTTATTTTAAGCCAAACTCTCAGTAGTAAGAGATGCACATAAACTCATCATTACATACTTTATTGAAATATTGAATGTTAGAAATAATCTTGGCCTTCTCATAGTGAAGAAAAAATAGGGATGAGGATTTCACACGACTATTGAATTTATTGATAAAAACCTTCTCACACTAAAATATTGATACACTACATGTGAAAGAATAATGGCTACCATCATTATCTTCAAGTATTCAACATAAGTAGGTTCAGGCATATTTGAGTGTGGTTGAAGAATATTAACAATTATGGACTTAAAGAAAAATCGGAAGCCCCATCTTCACAATATATATATATATATATATATATATATATATATATATATATATATATATATATGAAGAACACCACTTCACTTTCATTAACATGCAAGAAGGTTTCATCATTCACTAGGAATCGCACACTCGCACCTGTCGATATGGAAAATTATTCCAATATTTGCCTATGATCAAACCATATCAACAAACTTATAGGTGGTACACATCACACTTTGAGATTAGGTATAGCTTAGTAAGTTCTTAACGTAGATCGGCATATTCGTTTAATTAATTTTCATTGATATCATGAAGTGTGGGATCACAGGAGCAGTGCCACAAAAACATGAAGAAAATTCCCCTGATCTCTAATAGGGATAACAACAAGGGAAACAACAAGCGACCAATATATATACTTTCAAGTGATATAATCCTGACCTTACATATATATTTTTAATTCAATGGTTAATATCTACTTGATGGAGAAACCTTATATTTGCTACAAATGGAAGCCCCCAAACTTTTAAGACGAAAAAATCGCATGCATAGAACTTCACTAATACCCTAAGCTTTTGACATGTGTTGTCTCTCCAACCAAAATCTCCTCTTAATTGTAATCGACCCTTCAATTAAACGGCAACAATACTAGTTATGAAAATATAAAATTTTCAAACAAAAATTAGCTTCAACTAGTAATTGTTTTTACAAGTTCCTGCATATGACCAAAGACTCATTCAGCTGGTCTAAATGTGTTGTAACCAACACTAAGCAGAGCAGAGTCTACATCTAACACTTATTTTCTTTCTACTACTTCATTCATGAGGAATTATTCTTTTATTCATCCTTAATAAAATATTACAAGGCTACACTCGTATATCTAATCGTGATTAGAAACATATTCAAGCATATATAAGATCCACTAGATTTGGTCATATATCCAAACAAAACTAGGAGTATACTACCGTTAAGATATACTCGTTTTACCTTTGAAAAATATATTAAAACAATTTATCAATGAAGGTTTTAACCGACAAATGTTGTTTTAAGGAGGAGAGAACATGGTTAGTTCGAACCAATCCGGAGATGCCTATGAGATTTCATTCGGCTAAGTAATTTGAGTTCATAAAAAACAAAAGCAACGTACCCAAAACTCTTAGAATTTCGGCTAAACCTAGGCTGCGATACAAATTAATGTAAAGATCATTTGATCGCAAACAACAACGTGCACAAACTGATTTGATAATAACATCAAGGAAAGATAAGTGTCTAAAAAATTCTTCAAACCTTAATCTTTCCCTGACTCTCTCACAAAGACTGAGGGAGACTACTGATAATGATGGAATTGGTAAGAAAAAGTTCAAATATTGCATCTTAGAAATAATAATAAAAATATTGATTAGACTTTATGTTGAAAAAAACAAAAAATACAACTTGCATAATTAAATATTTATTAATAAAAATAAAAAATTAGTTTTTAAATATTGTAAACGATCATTTTTAATAAATAAAAATATATTTCATACAATAAATATTTTTTATTTATAAATTTTAGTATTTAATATTAAAATATTTTGTCTTATTATCGTACAATCTAGCCATTTATATACATTGATCATTTTAGTCAATTCTTTCACACAAATAATAATACAAACATTTAAAAGAGATACTTAATATATATATTTTAGGGTTTGTAATCCGATTACGATTGTGGAATGAGACAATTAATTATTGGTTTTTATATTTCTAACTTTACGGATTTTGAAGAATTTGATAAAATTACAGGTTGCTTTTGTTTGGTATTCGAATAGAGTGAACATTGGTAAATACTCATCAAACTATATCTTTACCAACTACTATCCAAAAATTAGATGTCGACTCTAAAATTAGACAAATACCCAACTATTAATAGGTCATTATAAACAAACACAACATTTTTCTTCCCATACCCTTTCACTTTCTTCATCTCTAAAAACTTCTCATACCCTTTCATTTTCTTCATCTCTAAAAACTTCCAAACCTGGATTTCAACCTATCAAGCTTAAGTTCTCACATTTCCAAATACAAGCTACGTAATTGAACTTAACACCGATTTCAACCTCTCATATTTTCTAAAAATTGATCGGTTAGAAACAAGGTAAGTTTTCTTCTTCATTTTGTAACTTGCAGGTTTAAACTTAGTTTCGAATAGTTAGAAACAATAAATATAGGTTATTTATTAGGTTTTGAACATAAATATACATCCTTATTATGATTTTATGCTAAATTTTTGTTTTAGAATATTAAAACCTCTCAATTTAGTATTTGATACGTTGCATTTTAGTAATTTGGTTCGAATGTATTGTCCTAAGTTCTATTGTTTGCTATTGTAATTGTCCATTTTGGGTTATTGGGTAGCTCATTCAGTTTGAAGTTCAGAAATCACCACGTATAGCATCATGCATGTATGTCAATACCACGTCTCGCGCTTGATGTAATTGTGCATGACATGCATTTGTCGGTGTGTCTCGTATGTCGCAAATGTTCATTATGTCTAGTCTCGTATCGTTTAGATGTAGAAAGATGCACACACCTTTATTATGCATGGTCTTGTATTCTTAATCATACATTAGATATGGTCTCGCATCACGCACATGTTTATGTATGATCTCGCATATCTCCTTTATATATATATATATATATATATATATATATTCATTATGTCAGATATTTCATCTCACACATATATTTTCTATGTACTTTAATGTTGGTCTAACCATTTATAAATATAATTTCACATGTAGTTATAAATGACATGCATTTATTGGCATGTCTCGCAGGTCACACATGTTTGCTATTTCTGGTCTCACATCATTCATATGTAGAACATTTTTCACATTTTCAATATATATGTGATAAGGAAAGATATTCCTTAGGGACTTGAGTGTAATTAATAAGGGCTAAAATGACAAATTCTGTAATTATAGGATTTAATTACGCTTTAGTAGAAACCTAGGGGTTAAATTGTAAATATATTAATATGTAACCGTTTTCCTAACTAATTCACCCTGCCTATTTAAGGAGGCTGAAAAGGTTATTTTGACATATGAAATATTCAGAGGCACTGAACACTTCTAAAAATTCTCTTTGAAGACTCTTTGTTCTTAATTCTCTCTTTACAACTTAAATTCACACCAAATTGGCGCTAGAAAGAGGGGAAGAAGATACCTTGATCAACAGATCAAAAATCGACGTCCGAATTCTCGTTTTTAAAGGTTTTTCGTTCGAATTTTCATATTTCGTTTGATTTTTCGCTGTTTGAAGATGAATCCGGAGGAAGGTGACAATCCATCCGTTCGCAAGGCGATGGAAATGCTGAAATCTGATCTGCAAGAGGCAGGTAAATTTGTTCCAATTCAACCTGTTCAATTTGACTTTGAAGGAAAAATGAATGAAATGATTAGGAAGGTGGCTGAGCTTGACGAATTGGTAAAAAAGAAAGGAGATAATAATGAAGGTGCTAGACTTAGATCTAAGATAGCAGGTGATGATCGTAATGATCAGTCTGATCAGTCGATGGATGAGGCTGATGATCATTATGAACATCGTAGGGTACGATCTGAACAAAAAAAAGAGTATAGCGGGATAAAGAAGAGGAAGGAAAAGTTGCAAAGGCGACTATATGAAAATTTTAGTGATGAGGAGGAATTTGAAGATTCTGAATCTGATGAAACACCGAGGTATGAACGTTCTCGAGGCCGTTCAGGAGGGGCAGAGCGTGAGCTCCGGACATCTAAAATGTACAGGGAAGGAAGGAAAAAGAAAGAGAGGCGAATATATTCACCTCGGAAATACTCGCCTCGGAGGTGTTCGCCTCGGAAGTATGAAGGTGAGTCCAGCTTGTATACAACTGTGGGAATGAGAAATGAAGACCAGTATGTCCAGGGGGTTGATTGGAGGGACTCACCATTGGTGAAGGAGATCAGATCAGTGCCATTACCGAGGCGTTTTGATATTTCTAAAGTTGAAAAGTTTGATGGGACTCAAGATCCCGATGATCACATCGAACAATTTAAAAACTACATGACTAATTTTGAAGATGATGATAGATTGGTGTGTAGAGCTTTTTCTCAAACGTTTAAGGGAACTGCGCTAAAGTGGTTTAATAAGATTCCTAAGGAATCGATTGCAAATTTCAGAAGTTTCTACACTGCTTTTCGCAGACAATTTGTGGGAAGCAAGGAGATGAGAGCCAATGGAGACACGATAATACAGTGCAAGCAGGCTGTAGGAGAGAAGCTGAAGGATTATACCAAGAGGTTTGTGTCAACAAAGGCTGAGCTGGATGACTGTGAGGAAAGTGTGGCTATGGCAGCGTTCAGGCAGGGGCTGTTGCCTGGGGATTTAGCCGATGAGACTACGAGGCGCAGAGCGTTAACGTTTGGAGCTCTTATGGCTCAGGTAGAGGACCAGATTAAGGTCGAAGAATCAACAAGGGTTCGAGGAGGTGCTAGTATTGTTCAAAAAGGGAGTGGACAATCTAACGTCTCAAACAACAATCCCTCACGTCCGAAGAACAACCAAAATGTTTCTAACCGAGGAGCCTCGAATTCGTATCAAGGGGGATATAATCAACATAATTCTAACAACCATCAGCAGTATAAGTCCAGGTCGAATGTGTGGGTAAGGCCGGATTACTATGCAGATTTGACTGAGAGTGTGGCTTCAATATATGAAAAAACAAGAGGAACAATCAATTTTAGAAAGCCACCAGCTATCAACAGGCCAAGGGAGGAGCGCAATAATAAATTTTGTAGGTATCATGAGGATATCGGCCATGATACAAATGATTGCATTGCTCTGAAGAAGGAGATGCAAGTTCTGATCGAAAATGGAAAGCTGTTGGAGTATGTCAGGAAGAATGCCAAGGCAACAGTTCCTAAAGGAGGTAATCCCAATTCCAAGCAGGAAACTGCTTTAATGATTCTTGATGTTGCAGGTGAGGTGGATGGTTTCGATGTAGCCTTGGAATATGTTGAACCAGACCCCAGTCGACTTTTGTTAATGACGATAGATGAGCCAATACGTCAGGGGCGTGTTCGAGACTTGTGTGCTTTCTTCGAATCATTAACGATATTTGGGGGAGATTCAATGACCAACAATACCAATAATTCGAGGAAGAGGCACATAGTGAATTTGACAAGGCAAATTGAGGGAGGAGCTTCGGCAAACCTGAATAATAAAAAGAATGTGCCCTTTATAATTTTCGATGAGGATGATTTGAGGGGGATTAATGGGCCACATGAAGATGCAGTGGTCATAGGAGCAGAGGTTTGCGGGGCTGAAATTCGACGAGTGTTGATCGATACAGGAAGCTCTGCTAACGTACTTTTTAAGTCAACATATGATAGATTGACTACTCCACCTCGAATAGAAAGATCAGAGAGGACTATCATTGGGTTTACCGGCGCATCAGCAATTGTGATAGGTGAATTCGAAGGTGAAATTTCCTTGGGAAAAGGGCCTTTCAAGAAGAAAGTACAGGTACTTTTTGTGGTGGTGGATTGTCCATCAAGTTACAATGCTATTCTTGGGAGGTCTTGGTTGGCTAAAATGTACGCTGTAGTTTCTACAGTTCATCAGTGTCTGAAGTATGTGGTCGAGGACAGAGTTGGCATAGTCCGAAGTGACCAAAGGGTGGCAAGAGAATGTTATGCTGCTGCGTTTAGATTACGAAGCAAAAATACTGACGATCCGATGGAGAATTAGCAGTTTGGGGGGTCGCCTTGTGGTGGTGCAGATGAGGGAATTGATGATCCAAGGTCAACCCCGAGTTCTGTGGTGGTTAGTGAAGAAGTTGAGGAATATATTTTCAGCAACGGCAGGGCACTTCGAATTGGCACCCTGTTATCTTTGTCCATGCGAGAAAAGTTGTTGACCTTTTTGTCTGAAAATTTGGATGTATTTGCGTGGAGACCCGAAGACGTTGTAGGGGTCCCAAGTAGTATCATATGTCATAGTTTAGCGGTTGATCCGAAGATCAAACCGATTATCCAAAAAAGAAGGGCTTTTTCATTGGAGAAATCTGAGGCTATAGTTGCCGAAGTGGATCGGTTATACAGGATGGGGCACATTAGGGAGGCCAATTATCCGAGGTGGACGGCTAATCCGGTGGTAGTAAAAAAGAAGAATGGAAAATGGCGAATGTGTGTGGATTTCACAGATTTGAATAGAGCCTGTCCAAAAGACCCTTTTCCGGTGCCTCGAATAGATCAGTTAGTGGATTCCACTTCGGGAAATAAAATTCTGACTTTCATGGATGCATTTTCGGGGTATAATCAAATTCGAATGAATCCAGATGATGAAGAAAGCACGACTTTTATTACTGATAGAGGTTTGCATTGCTATAAAGTAATGCCATTTGGATTGAAGAATGCTGGATCAACGTATCAGAGGCTGATGAATAAGGCGTTTGCTTCACAGATTGGGAGAAATATTGAAGTATACATCGATGACATGCTTGTTAAAAGCAAGGGTGATGATGAACATATTGATGATTTAGAAGAAACGTTTTTGAATCTTAGAGCCATTCAATTGAAGTTGAATCCAGAAAAATGCACATTTGGAGTCCGATCTGGCAAATTTTTGGGGTATATGATTAGTGAGAGAGGAATCGAGGTGGATCCAGAACAGTTGAAGGCCCTGATATCGATGTCTTCACCTCGGAATATCAAAGAAGTGCAAATGTTAACAGGCAGGTTAGCAGCTCTGAACAGATTCATTTCTCGTTTTTCAGATAAGTGCTTGCCTTTTTTCCAGGTGTTACGTAAACCCAATAATTTCGAGTGGACTTCGGATTGTGAAGAAGCCTTTTTGAAGATAAAAAATCTTTTGTCCTCTCCTGAAATATTATCAAAGCCTCGGAAAGGTGAGCAGTTATTTTTGTATATAGCAGTGTCAGATTATGCAGTGAGCGCAGTTTTGATCAGTGAAGACACAAAAATTTCGAAGCCTGTTTACTATGTCAGCAAAAGTTTGGTTGATGCCGAGAAACGTTATTTGAAGCTCGAAAAATTGGCACTGTGTATAGTAGTGGCAGCAAGAAAGATGCGCCCTTACTTCCAGGCACATACGATTGTAGTTCGAACTTCATATCCATTAAAGAATGTTTTACAAAAACCAGACATTTCAGGGAGGATGACAAAGTGGTCTGTGGAACTGGGGGATTTCGATGTGCTATTTTCTCCTCGGACAGCTATTAAAGCTCAAGCTTTAGCAGATTTTTTGGTGGAGTTTCACTCGAGTAGACCCGAGGAGAAAGATGAAGAAAAGGTGAATGAGAATCCGACGTGGACAATTCGAACTGATGGGGGATCCAGTAGTAAAGGGTCAAGTGCAGGAGTGGAATTGGTGGCACCAACAGGGGAATTTATGTTTCAAGCTATAAAATTTGGCTTTCATGCTTCAAATAACGAAGCTGAATATGAGGCTGTGCTAGCAGGGTTGCGATTAGCGAAGATTTGTGGAGCAATGTTTGTGCGCTTGGAAACAGATTCACAGTTGGTAGTTAACCATGTTAAAGGGGTATCAGAAGCTAAAAATGAGCGTTTGGTTTTGTACCTACAAGAACTTCGGGGGATGATGGCGCAGTTTGAAGATGTCGAAGTGGAGCATATTCGAAGAGGAAACAATACTATGGCTGATTCTTTGGCAACGATGGCTTATTCAGAAGAATATCCATGGATTGTAACTCAACCATCGCCTTCGATCAGATCGAATTCTGAGCAATGTGAAGTTGTTAATGAGGTGGTAAATAATCCGATGTGCGCTCGAGGAGATTGGAGGTTTGACTTGTTAAACTTTATTTTAAATGGAATATTACCTATGGATAAACACTTGCTCAAGAAAATAAAGTACAAATCCCTTGGCTATGTGGTACTGGATGGGGTGCTGTACAAAAGGTCTGCTTCGAAACCTTTACTACGGTGTTTAGGCAAGGATGAGTCTCAGAATGTTTTGTCCGAACTACATGATGGAGATGGGTCAGCTCATTGTGGGTTTAGAGCTTTAACGCGTAGAGTATTGTTGGCAGGATATTATTGGCCTACCATTTTGCAAGATGCCAAGTCATTAGTTCGAAGTTGTGACACTTGCCAAAGGTATGCAAATTTAATACACAAACCAGCAGTACCCCTTATGACAATTTCAGAGGCGATTCCTTTTGATAGGTGGGGAATTGATTTGGTGGGACCATTACCTATGGCTTCTGGAGGAAGACAAATGATTATTGTTGCGGTTGATTATTTTTCGAAGTGGGCAGAAACAGAACCCTTAGCTGGGACAAAAGCTAAGGATGTAATCAAGTTTATTCAAAGCAACATTTGCTACCGTTTTGGAGTACCTCGGAAAATAACAACTGATAATGGTCCTCAATTTAATAACAAGGAAATGGACTCATTTTGTTCTTCAAAAGGGATACAGCAGTGCTTTTCCACTCCTTTTCATCCTCAGGCAAATGGACAGGTAGAAGTTACGAATAGATCTATTCTGGATGGCTTGAAGAAAAATTTGGCAGGAGCAGCAGGGAAATGGCCAAATTATCTCCAAGAAGTATTATGGGCATATAGAACAACTCCTAGAGAGGCTACAAAAGAGACCCCTTTTTCTTTAGTATATGGGATGGACGCTGTGTGCCCTGCTGAATCTACATTGCCCTCTTATAGACTACTACAATATTCCGAGGCAGATAACGACGAGGCTAGAAGGGTGGAACTTGATTTGTTGGAAGAAAAAAGGGTCAAGGCACATTTGAATGTGATCCATTATCAAACATTAATGAGAAGCAGGTACGATGCTAAAGTTAAGAGAAGGGAATTCAAAATTGGCGATCTAGTGTTACGAAAAGTATTTCTTCACACCAAGGATAAACACCTCGGAAAATTGGCCCCGAATTGGGAAGGTCCTTACGAAGTTACAATGAGGGTCAAACCAGGTTCTTACAGGTTATCAGATCGAGAAGGGAGGATGCTCAAGCACCCTTGGAACATAGAGCACTTGAAATTGTACTGTGAGTAAAATTGAACTTCGAATTTTTGTAAAACAGACATACTCTTTCCTTATCTGTTGGCCCAGAAAGGTTTTAACGAGGTGTCTGATTGATATTGAATTTTTTAATAAAATTTCTTTTGGCCATTGGTTGTTTGTTATGATGTGTGATTTATTATTTTGGTAATTTGGCAAAGATTGATCATCTTTGGAAGTTGACCAAGAATAATTTTCCGAAGCGATAGCTTTGAAGGAACAACCAAATTTTTCGAGGTGCCACGTCTTATGAGTGCATCTATTTTTCGAGGTGCCACGTCTTATGAGTGCATCTATTTTTCGAGGTGCCACGTCTTATGAGTGCATCTATTTTTCGAGGTGCCACGTCTTATGAGTGCATCTATTTTTCGAGGTGCCACATCTTATGAGTGCATCTATTTTTCGAGGTGCCAAAAGTTTAAGATATAAAAAAAAGATAAGTCATTTCCTCGTGGAATAGAATACGAAGTTTACAAAAATAAAGGAGGGAGAACTTAATCAAATACACAAAAAACAAAAACAACTTGCTTAGCCTATTAAGCATCATTTTCTTCTCCTTCTGATGATTCCTCTTCGGAACTAGTTCCTTCTTCTGAGGAGGAGCTAGGTGGCGCTTCGAAAGCTTCTTTGGGACGCTGATCTTCTGGAACTCGTTTCCAAAGGTTTGATAAATCTAGTCTTGGGCAAGCAGCATGAACTTCTCGAAGAAGCTGAATAGATGTATCAATTTCAGTTTTCTTCATGCCTTTGAGCATCACAGAGCTAACCTTGGTTTCAGCCTGTTTGACCGCAGCCTTCTTTTCTTCTTCGAATCCTGTTCGAAGTGTAGTAATCTCATTTTGGCTTTTTTCCAGTTTATCTTTTGTTTCCTTAACAAGTGCAGTAGCAGCGGAGATGGCGGTAGAATGTTCAGCTTTCAGACTTTCAAGAGCTCCCAGATGAGTCGTTTTAAGTGCTTCGACTTCCTCCTTGTGTTTTTTAAGAAGCTGTTCTTTTTCAGCTTCGAATTTTTGGAGTGCTTCATTTTTTAAAGTCCTTTCAGACTCTGTTTCTTTTCTGCTTTTAACTAACTCTTGGGCAAGACGCTCCAATTGGCTTTGAGATTTGCTCACCTCTTCGTATAATTTTGTTACTGCAGTAATTAGATTTGGGAAAGGTTGAAGAATCGAAATTACCTCATCGGATTTCTCTGAGTGAGGAAAGACTAATGGCTGATGAACAGGAGCAAAAGGGTTAGATGTAGAAGTTGTAGCAGCCTCGGTAGAAATTGGTGGAACAACATTGGCAGGTTGAGACCCAGAAAGTACGAAGTCTCCACTTGAGTTGAAGTCATCAAAGTTTAGATAATCATCTACTTGTTTATCTTCAAGGGTTATTCCTCCTTCAGGATTCTCCTCAACAAAAGTTTTACCTTGTGCTTCGGAAGCTAGCACAGCCTCTAGTAAATCAGCCTCATTCTTTTCATTGGGCTTTTTAGACTTATTCTCCTTCTTTTTTGGAGAAGTGTCCTTTTTCTTTTTCTTCTTCAGGTTAGGCTGGTCTTCTTCGGCTATGGTGGGAAGTGAAGGTGCAGACGTTTTTCTTTTTCTTGTACTCTTCGAAGTAAGGGAAGGCTTAGCTCTGCTTGTGCTGGCTTTCTGGGTCATTTTCCTTTTCTTTTTCAAAGGTAGATGGCTGTCACTTCGGTTCCGAAGAGGAAGATAGCATTTCCCATCTGGTGCAAGTATCCTCTCAACTGCAAGAAGGGGATCTGGTGGCGTCATCGGATCCTGAGGAAAGTCAGCCCCTAGAGATATGCGCCAGAGATGGCTATTAACGAAGTTAATGGGCTCGAATGCTGAATGAAAACCATTGCCCCAAGATTTTTCAGCCCACTCAGCCATCTTTTGGAAGATAAGCTTGGCTTCTTTTCGACGACCCTTAAAACGCCTCGGAATTTCTAAAGAGAGAAAAATAGTTAGTTAAGTGGATTGATTCAAAAACAACTAGATAAACAAGGGAAGGTATTACTTACTACTGTCCCTCCAAGTGAGGGTGAGTCTAGAAGGGTTGGCATCGGAAATTTCATGTCCATTTTCCCAGGCGCCTGACAGAAAGACGAATCGTTGTTTCCAGAATTTATCGGCTTCGAGGAGGTCGTCGATAATTTTCAAGTCATCTTCAAGGGTTAAATAATAAAATGGCAGAACAGGACCATTTGACACTTTGGTTACTGAGATGAAGTCCTCGATTTCGAGGGGAATACCTCCAAGCCTGGATACCATAATTGCTGAGAACAAGGTGAAGAGCAAGTTGGGAGTCACTTGTGTTGGGCATAGTCTGTGGATTTCGAAGAACTTTACGATCATCGGATCCAAGGGAAACCGAAGTCCCCAGTTAAAAAGTTCAGGATACACTACCAGCTCGTCTTTTTGACAGTTCAAGGGTGTCTCTCCTTCCACCGGTAGTCGAAGTGTCATATTATCAGTTAACCCCCATAGCTTTCTGAGGTGCTCCTTCTCTGATTCGAGGTAGTAGCTATAGGGTACATTCTTCAAGGCAAGAATGTACCAAGCAGAAAGAGGCTTGAGATTTTCCTGAACTAATAAAGCAACGTTCTCAGGCAATGTAATGAGACCTTTTTTCCCTCGAGTTTTCTTTGGAGGAGCTACATCATCAGCCTCGGACTCCTCCTCGGCATCAGATTCAGTAGCTTCTGAATCGTCTTTTTTCTGACCGTCCTCGGAATGGCTTCGAATTTGTGTCTCTTGTTGAGTCACAGGAATTGGCTGACTACACTCTGGTGTAGTGTCATCCACTTCTAATGAGGGAGGAGGAGAGTGTTGAGGAGCAGAAGAGGTTTTTGTTTCTTCACCCATTACTAAGAAAGATGATTTTTTGGAACGTTTAGCTCTAATAGCCTCGAATTGAGGAGGAAGTGTTTTGGTTTGAGGGTTTTTTGTCTCTTCGAATTGAAGGACAGGTGATTTGAGTTGTGATTTGTTATAAGTGGGTGGTTTGTCTAAAGTAACTACTTTAGGTTTCCGATGAGGTCTTAGTATTGAAGTTTTGGTTGGATTTTGGAAAGAAGAGGTCGTTGAGCTACTTTCTGGGTTAGAAGCTAGAGGTGAAGACGAAGTGGCAAGGTTTGGATTAAAGTTGCCATATTTAAAAGTGGTGCAGGAAGAGTGAGGACCGTTATAGATCAACCCAGCAGCTTTGTATTCTTTGGCTCTTCGAGAAATACAAAGATAATCGTAGGCCCCAAATACTTGGTTACTGGAACCAGGAAAAAGATTTTTCTTTGATCTTACTGGTCTTCTGGGTTTAAATCTATTGTATCTAGGGTATCTTCTCATACAATGGTTTTTGGTAGGAGAGGTTGCTTGGTAAGACAAGAGAAGATGAACAGGTTGAAGATAAACAAAAGAAGATGAACAGGTTGAAGGTGAACAGGTTGGAGATGAGAAGGTTGAAGATGAAGAACAGTCTGGAGATGTTTCAAGGGTGATTTCTCTAAAAGTTCTGAATGAATGAGTAACTGGGTATTTATAGAGTAAAGAGTGACGTTGAGAATGTAAAGAAGTAGGGCAAGTAAGTTGTTTTCATTGGTTGGAATATGAAACGAAAAGGAAATATGCAGTGTTGCAGGTCTACTGCTAGGTGTCTAATCAATCTCTTAGGCAGGGGTCAGAGACTTCGAAGTGTCATTAAACTATGTTTGAAGTGATAATATTCGAAGAAGAAGTAAAGCTATACCACAATGCTTGAAAATTCGAAGAGAAGCGATAAAAATAGTGTTGATCCGAGGAAGAATCCGATGAGCCAATAGTTCTTATAAATGTCTATATAAGAACTAGGGGGACTACTGATAAGGAAAGATATTCCTTAGGGACTTGAGTGTAATTAATAAGGGCTAAAATGACAAATTCTGTAATTATAGGATTTAATTACGCTTTAGTAGAAACCTAGGGGTTAAATTGTAAATATATTAATATGTAACCGTTTTCCTAACTAATTCACCCTGCCTATTTAAGGAGGCTGAAAAGGTTATTTTGACATATGAAATATTCAGAGGCACTGAACACTTCTAAAAATTCTCTTTGAAGACTCTTTGTTCTTAATTCTCTCTTTACAACTTAAATTCACACCAATATGGTCTTACATTCTCAGATGTTTATTATATTTGGTCTCGCATCTCGCACATGTTCATTACGTATGGTATTGCATATCTCATATCTTGTATATGTGCACTATGTTAGGTCTCACATCTCACATGTATTCGGTATGTCTTATCTTCTATCTTTCATCTACTTTAATATCTCATCTAGCTACTTATACCTAGAATCTTACATCACATTTTCTTAAATCTTGGCATTTCATACCGAGTATATTTAGCATTATAAATTATGGCTAAACATTATATTGCATCTTGGCATTTCAGAAAAAGAATGATATTAGATATAATCATATAAAAATCGTTAAAGCAACATTGTCCTATACCATCTTGAAGGCTACACATTATTTACATAAATACAATATAAAAATAAAGAAGCAAAATGAAATGATCACCAAAACCATCAAGAAATACAATATCAAAGAGGGGGTTTTCAAATTGGACTTCATATACGTTAAAGTGACCACCAAATATGTGAAGACTATATTTGGTTTGAAGTACAGTGAAGAGGAAATGCCTTTAAACACCAAATAGGACTTCAAACTTAGATATATTGATGGAGAAAAAATAAATTCAACGATCATTAAAACATAATTCCTTGATGAAAACTCAAGAAACGTGAGAAGCATAAATCAAAACCAATAACAAATAATTTGATAAAGGTATGAATTTTATCCTTGGTCTCGGATTAGTAGTTACAATGGTATTGCATGTTCCAGTTGTAAATAAGCTGGGTATCGCATACAGTTGTAAATAAGTTTAGTATTTGCATACAATAGTTACGGTAGTCTCGTATACAGTAGTTGTAGTAGTCTCTCATGTAGTATTTGTTATAGTCTCGCATCTTGCCCGTATATTTTTTCTAGCCTTGTACGTACTTAATTCTTGCCTATCATTGTGTTGTGTTTTATAAGATGGAATACATAAAGTTATTTCTACTATGATGTCAAAGTATAAAGGATGTGGTTATTTTGTTAATCTTGTATATATGCTCTACACTGCTTTATCAGGTTTTGTTCGGCAATAAGTTCAAACTGACTCAAGTAGCTTATCCTTGATTGCTCGGGACCAATCACAATTTTTTATTTTTCAACAAAACATAATTGTAATCATTCTTATGCATTTTTTTCATATAACCATTCATCATGGAGCACATAACCATTACGAAAGAAGAATGCCAAGAAGACATGATTCCAAGATGCTACAAAATGTTAGGATTGAAATTATAAAAACTTGGATTTGGTTGAAAAGATGAAGACGATAAAAAGTGAAGAGGTATGTGCTATAATACTAAGGTTATGTTGGTAATGCATCTATACTTTATATCGTGTTGCGTCTAGCCATTATACAGAGAACATGTCTCACACTTTGCATGTAATGTTTACCTTATCTCGCATATTTCTTGTAATGTTTACATTGTCTCACAACTTTCTTATAATGTTTACATGGTCTCATATATTTATTGTAATGTTTGCTTTATCTCATACATTTATTGTACTATTTACTTGGCCTCACATCTTTATTGTAATGTTTACATGGTCTCGCATTTTTTTTGTAGTGTTTGCTTTATCTTGGAATTCTCTTTCTCATATACAGGAAGCATATTTATAGATATTCATGTCGAATGTTCCATCAATGACTTGTCTCACATGCCGCACATTTCATCAATGCTAATCTCGCATGTCGTACGTTCCATCAATACTAGTCTCTCATCTAACTATTAAATAATTATTAAATTATGTATAGTCTTACATGTTCTATAAATACTAGTTTCACATCTAACTATTAAACCGGTATTAATTCATGCATAGTCTCACATGTTCCATTAATGCTAGTCTCACATCTAATATTAAATCAATATTAACATATCTCACTTTATAACATGTCTCGTACTTATCTCACATGTTCCATTAATGCTAGTATCACGTCAAACTATTACATCAGTGTTTTCAATGCCTAGTCTCGAAGGTCGCATGTTATGTAAATGCTAGTATAGCGTCTAACTATTAAATTATGCATATTCTTACATCTCTATATTGTAACAAGCTTTGTCTCGCATCACTTCGCATCCATTGGTATACGTCTCACATCTCTATATTACATCATAACTTGTCTTACATTATAAAACTATTTAATCTTAAAATTGCAGATCAAAGAAAATTATGTCATCCAAACTAAAAAAGAGAAGGAAATTAATCTTCTAAAAAATTCCACCGAAGATAGAGATAAAAATATAGCTGAATTACGTGATCGTTTGGACTTAGAAGACCTTGGCAAAAACACTAGACCTATCTATTTTAGATCCAAAATCACATAATTTACTAGCAATTTTACATGCCAACCCGTAGATTCTAACATTCAGCCCACAACCTGAACAACCCCAACCATTATACCCACAAAAGCAACCAGCTTTCAAAGAATTACCGTCCTGTAAGAGAAAAAGAGAACTATCACCAAATATTGTCGCTAGTTCAGCATCTTAACATATGTACTTAAGAGAATGTAGTAAGGGTTGAGGTAATGGCAAGTGGAAAATAATAAGAAGTTGAAACGACATAAATTACCTAAGAAAATGCATAATGTCTTGAACAGATTGATAAGATTGTTGTTGTTGCTAATACTATTTTTTTTCATGGACGGTATTCATGTTACCGAAGTTGTTGTAAAGAAGACAGAGATAAACACTATGTTAAAATTTCATCAAGCTAATAAAGTTGAATATGTATGTGGATCTTGAATAGAATAATATTCAGTTTATATTTTCAACAATATTTTGTTTTAATCATATTTTACATCATTTCACATTCCTTTCCCTTATCATTTTTCCCTTTGTCTCACGTGTTCTTTTTTTCTTTGTCTCGCATGTGCTTTTTTCTTATCTCGAATTTATGTTTGTTGTCTCGCATCTATCATTCATGTAAAATTTCTCTACATCTACATGCCTTGACAAGATGTCTCAAAGTCTCGCATCTATTATCCATGTATAAATGATCTCACATTTAGTAAAAACTATATCTTAATCACATATTTCCTGGTTTTGTATTATTTTCCCTTGGTTCCCATTGTCTCGTGTGTTTTCTTTCTTTTTTCTTACATGTTATTTTTTCCTTTATCTTATATTTATATTTTTCCTTATCTCGCATTCATGTTTGTTATCTCCCATCTATCCTTCATGTACAACTAGTCTCACATATATATACCTTAACGAGACGTATCAATGTCTCGCATCTATCCTTCATGTATAAATGGTCTTGCACATAATGTGTAATCGTCTTGCACATCACTCTCATGTTATACATGCCTCGCATCGTAGTTGACACGTGTTTTTCACCTTGTATAAAGGTAAAAAAAACAAGTTAGAGACAACAATGACTGGCCAATCTATTACCAACACAGTTGAGAACCCTATACAAGAGATGGATGAAACAAATTGGGTAATGAGTACCAAAACAAAACTCTTTATTGACGTCAAAGAATACCACAAACTGGCTAAGATATAAAAAAAGAAAAACATGAAAATCAAATTGTATGTTATAACCCAATATCATATTCAACATGCTACCAAACAAAAAACTTTTGGATTATAAGGTAAATATTATCTCTCAACATCATTTTGAGAAGTATCTCGCATGTAATATTGAAAATGTCTCACATTTTTTTATAACATGTCTCGCATATTTATATAACATGTCTGCCATATGTATAACATGTCTCATACATGTCTTACATTTTTCATTTGGTATAAAATGTATGGGACTTATGTCGCACTTGTTAATTGGTATAACATGTCTCACATCTTCGTATTACATGTCTTGCATTTATCTCACACTTGTATAATACAACTCGCATCTTTGTACAACATATCTCAGGCTTGTCATATTGTAGGTTATTAACGCTTGGATTTATAATAAACTTATATAAAGGGATTTTAAAGCACCATTCAAAGACTTTATGAAAAATTATCAGATACCACTCACGATATCCTGCTTCTTGCTTATGTACTTGTAAGTATAACTAAAATTGTATTAAAAAAATGTATCTATTATTAAATATAAAATTATTTGTAGTCATTTGTCTTAATGCATACTTCACTAGTTATTAAGGATGATGTCACAAAAATCATTGTAGATTTATTCATCAATATACGATTCAAAACGTATTATATATAGATTCTAATTTGAATCCAACATACAAATACAATGAACCATTGGTCGTTAGTGATTATGAACCTTGAAATGGAGAAATCAACAAATTATAACCCACTATTGCCTGACAGTAAAGACATAAGATACAAAACAAAACAATATTGAATCCTACTTGTAAGTATTACAAGTATCGCATTGTAACATTGACAAGTGTCACACCGCATATTGTAACATTGCTTAACCTTGCTTTGTAACATTGCATAGTCTCACATTTTAACATTCAACAGTCTCATATTGTAACATTTACCAGTCTCGTATCTCGTATGCCTTTGTTGTTTGATCTCGCATCTATTTATTCTTTTCCTTAATTTAACCTTGTTTTGAGGTGCACTACCGCATGAAAACAAACTCATACCACGAAATGGAGCAGTCGACTGCGGCGCCCGGGTTTGTGAATACGCAAGAGAATTTATTGAGAATAGTTTTGTTTCTCAGATTTGTTTCTCGATTTTGTTTCTCACCAGATAAAGAAATGTTTAGGTGTATGAGTGAATACACATTTTATCTTTTAGATAATCATGACCAAATAAACAAATTCTTGAAATAAAAACATGAGTATTTTTTTAAGTAATATTTTGTAAATAAGAAGTTAAGTATTTTGTATTTTTCAGTATTTTGTAGTTAAGCACAACAAAATATATTTTATAAGTGAACACAATATAATATATTTTGTACACTTAAGTATTTTTTTAACTTAAACTAACTCTTGTCTCGTATATATAACTAGATTGTATCGCACTTACTAATATTGAATGTGTCTCATACCTCTTACTATTTGTGTCTCACACTTATCTATTCCCCAAAGAGTTTTTCTCACACTTCATTTTAACCCCAATAATGAACGAGTCTCACATTTCTTACTAGTTGTGTCTCATACTTATACATATCATCTACAACATATCTCGCATAAATTCAAATTCATACAACATGTCTTCTAACTTTCCATAACCATACGTCAGGCGTCGTACGTATCTGTAATCATAGAGATGGTTTCACATCTCGCCATAATACTAAAATTGGTCTAGCTCTTTTTTATAACCCTATTATTAGATGTACATTACACCTCTTATTAGTTATGTCCCGCACTTACACATACCACATACAACAGATCTCGCACTCATCCATATCCCTATAACATGTTCTGAAATTTTCCATAATTATATAGTTGGTCTCACACACCTCTGTAACCCTACTCTCGTATTTAACTGTAAGAGGTATCACATGAAGAAAAACTAAAATATAACTTGTTTTGCAGTAAGAAAAATAATAACAAACACTATATAACATAAAAACTATAGTATTTTAAAGTTTTAAAATAAAGGCAAAATTAAAACTACAAAACATAAAAAACAATAACAAACATTATAAAAATTTCTATGAATGACCGCCAATTATGCATGAACTTTGAACAACGACTACACTTTATCTTACGATTTGTTATTTCTCCTCCAGACGGAATATGTTTTTTATTAGGCCTTCAAACTCGTCTTTACAAGTTAGGAGACACATTTTTACATTGATTCATTAGAGCTTGATCATTCTCCAAAATTAGTTAAAGTAAGTATGCTAAAAGAGTAAATTGACCTATAATAGCTGACTGTATAAAACGACTCAACATATCTCATTGGATCCTTCTAAATCATATCTACTGGTGCATAAACATGAAAACATGAAAGCAATATTGTCGCCAAGTACCACGAGAACATTTAAAATCCAGTAAATTAATAACCTAAGACCGATTCATAAAACAATTTGTATATCACTGCCAAACACTTACAAACTAGCCACGAGTGACCTTATTCAATATTTACCTTAAGCTTTTTTTATACTCATGACATAATTTAATGCTCCAACATAGCCAATACACATAATATCCTGAAATTTGACTCATAAATAAGACTATAATATTTTCAATTGATTGCACAATGAGTAGACTACATAATTCTCTTATCTAATTGTAAAAAGGTTTGGCCGAAGAAGAGGTCATACAACCATAGCGTTTCCGTATAACATATGCTTGGGAATATATTTCCTAAAGTACATTATCGAGAAAGTTAATAATTTTATGACCTTATTCACCGATAGATAGTTTCACGAATTCTTAAAAAATATTTATCGTTAGAGCATAAGCTCATTGTTCAAACCTATAAACCCTCTTAGACTTAAAATTTGGGTATGTATGACTGGAAACATACTTCAAATTCCCAACAAGATGAAAAATATAGTAGGCATAATAGTAATTTAGAAATGAGACAAAAATATCAATGATACCTAAATGGTTATCTGAAATAAATATGATTTGACATTCCAATAAATTAGTTGTAAATATTCTAGAAACTAGAGTCAGTTTTCCGTATCTTTACACCCAATAATACCTAATACAATAAAAATACATGGATTTGTTTTTAAGTGGTATTATATGTATCACATCTTGCATCTATCCTTATATAGGTCTCATGATTATATTTGAACACGTATCACATGATTAATATAATCTATCTCGCATCTCGCACATAGAAAGTCTTATTGCCTCGCATATAACATATAATGAATACTTTAGATTGGTCTCGTATGAAGTATGCATGATAAACTAAGGTCTCGCATCTCGCATGCATATTATATGTTGGTCTCGTATATCACATGTATATTGTATAATGGTCTTACGCCTAGCTTATAAAATTATATAATATCTCACATCTCGCATATACAAAAAAAAGTTGGTCTCCTAGATAACACAAGCAAATTCGCCTAGTCTTATATCTTTAAGAACACATAATATTAAAAACAAAATTGAATAAAAATACAATGAAATAATGAAACTTACTATTGTTACCATACTTTGCTATGGTAGAAAGTAATACTCATTTATACTTGTCGGTAAAAAAATGTTTCATCGATAAATAAAATTGGATGACAAGAATGAAAACCTAGAAAACAAGATCCAAATGTTATGTTATGAAATACCACTTGAAGGTGTTTTTCAGAGTATATCTCATTGTGTAGTCACACGTAATATCAAGAATGTTCAATATTTTAAAGTATCCCTTAATTAAATTAAACAAACTAGAACTATATAAAAAAAACCTCATAGCTTTCTCTAAAGCATTTCATTTCATGATGATAAAATATTTCCAGACTATAGTCTAAATTAAAATGATTTTATATTCTTCATTGTCACGTAATATTTTGATCTAATAGAATCTTTAATTTTATTAGCAATCAAATCGGATGTGAAATGTTTCTTATTGTCTTTGTGAAAACCAATGTTACAATATTTTGCTTGATAACCATGAAGCCAGTGGATGTGTTAAGTGATGCATTAAGTCTCCATTTAAGCATAAAATTATGCATATATTTGAAACAAAAACCATGAACTAAGTTATAACGACATAAAGTTAACCTTAGAGCGGCAACACCTTGATAAAAAAAAATTCCCAACACATGTCACCGCACCATCGCATCAATACAACAAATAGAAGCATGCTGTTTTTCTGATGATCAAAATAAATTAAACCACAACTACTCTCCCCATAATTAGTTTATTATTTAAGGCTTCAAATAAACTTATGCTAGATTCTTCATGTGTTTCTTCATCAACCACATCAACCGCATACTATTCTATATAAAACCTAACACATTATAAACGCTCAATATAAAAAACTGTTAGCAAACCAAAAAATTAGTAGCATTCATAAATAAAAAATTCTTATTATCATCGCAATAGTAATTTATATTGTAATTAAATCTAACCAACAGATGTAATCTGCTTCCAACATATCTTTGAATACTTTCAAAGTCTTTAAACTCACTAAAAGGAAGGATTACAGTTTGACCATCCTGTTTAAATATACACACTCGATTTCCAGACATTGTTTACCAACATTGCATAGTTCAAATATAATTAATAACAAATATATCATTTAAATAAGTAATATGGTCTCACATCTCTCAAATAAAAGTAAATTAGTCTCGCGCTTTGTAGCTTGACCATCTTTTATAGTCTCGCATCTCACATCAGCTTACAAATAAATTGTCTCTCATCTCATATGAACTTACTACAAGTATCGTATCTTGCATGTAACGCATGTTTGATCTCGTATTTGTTAAAAGATACCTATTATAATTTTACATTTATCAACATGATATAAATGTATTTCACATCATGAATTTGACCTCATAGTAGGTCTCACATTTATGATGCATGTGCATGTCCCGCATCTCTAATATAATACTTTTTTATGCAAATTATGTGTCTAATACACCTAATATATGTCTCTCATATCGCATGTATGTCTCGTGTATTTTGAATATGGTAACTATGAAAGTCTCGCGTTTATTATATCTAACATCTCGAATATTTCTAACAAATCTAAACATACGTTTCGCATCTTCCTAACACCTGCAACCTGTAAAATCAACTTCTGAAATACCTCATAACCTAAATGTAACTCATAACTCAATAAAAATTAGAAAACCATGATTTATAATTAATTAGCAAATAAAAAGGAGTTGAAAACTTACTCTTAATTAGGGCTGTTATCGGTCCGGTTCGGTCCGGGTTTTTCAGAACCGGACCAGACCGCTAAGCTTATCGGTTCGGACCGACCGAACCGATAAGCTTTTGGTTCTGATATTTGGAACCGGACCGAACCGAACAGATAAGCTTTCGGTCTGATATTTGGAACCGGACCGGAACCGGTAAAAATCAGTTCGGTCCGGTCTGGTCCGATTCTGGTCTCGGTTCGGTCCGTTTTTTATCCGGTCCGGTATTTTTTGGTTCTTTTTGGTTTGTTTTCGGTCCGGTTCAAACGGTTCGGTTCGGTCCGCTATTGATCCGGTTTGATAAAAAAAAATTAAAATAATCTAATTAAAATAATTTACAAATTTCAAGTAAAATGAATTTAATTTCATTAAAAAATCATCTTTGCGTCAGATTTTGGGGTTATTTTTTAATCACTCACCATCTATATATACATATATTATTTTAAGTTAACTAAAATTACTTTGTATATTATCTACTATCTACTGCTACTTAAATACTTAATACAATTCATTTGTTTTGTTTGTAATTTTATTTAGCCAACTCTATCCTACTCACTGATTTGGGTTATCAATGTGTGGTAAACACTAACCACTATATATATGTGTTTTCATTGGTAAGTAAAATGTTAGAAAACATATTTAAAACTACCATAGAAGTTGTTGTTGATTCAAAGTTACAAACACATAGATAGTGTACCATTTCAATTTCAAGCACAACGAAAAATTACAACGTTGAATTACTCGGTACTACAGAATATCCTTTTCTTCTTCTCTGCCACTATATTATCGCGAATATGATCTGATTTTTGTTTCATTCCATCAACCAATTTCACAGTATCCTCTGCTATATGCATTGTCGGCAAGTAAACTTCTATAAATTCAAACCATTGGCTTGGCCTAGCACCATGCTCTCTAAATTCACCTCCATAGAAACTGTATAATTCAAACCAAACATGAGAACTTGACTATAAAACTTTTCAATTCAAAACTTTATATTATCAAATACAAAACTATTGTGCTAGTCCATTGACTAAGCCATACCCGAAAAGGAAGACAAATAAATACTCAGTTAGCACTTCAAAGAAACCAATAGACAAAAATCCCAAAGACAAAGCCCTATGATAATAAAATACATTGGAAACTAATGGCATAAATGAATTACCAGTAACGGTAACACCAATCATAGACTTGGGCGAGAGAAACCCAGTGTTAGGTTTGACCCAATAGTTCTTCGGAGCCGTTGTCTTGACCTACATAAACAAGAAAAGTTTCACATGTACAAATTGTGAATCCGCAGATATATACACACTAAATCACAATTTGAGCTTTAAAATTAGTGTCATCAAATACCTTGAAAGCAATAAAATGGTCAGTCCTGTTAGACAATAGCAAATAACAAGAGAGATTCTTCATCGATTCAACTATAGTAATTTAACGACAGAAAATTAGGAGATGTAAAACTAGAAACTGATGAAAATACGAGTACAAGAAGTCTCAATCTGCCTATTAGTGACAGCTATAGTATATTAGCAGGTTAAGATGCTGACCTACCAACTAAAACTTTGCCAACACTTCCTGCGGCAATTTTAATGATGATTTGCCTACGAGGCTTTCATAGAAAGTTAAGGGGCTGTTCCATTTCAGAGATCTCAACCATAACACTTAAACTTCAAATACTAACAAATATTAAACAACATTTAAACCAAACAACATTTCCCACAAAACCTTACTTAAACCAAACAACACTTGAACTTCAAACACTAAACTTCATATATTACAAAAATTGCAGCAAAACAAAACATGTGATCAAACCAAAACAAAGTAACAAGAATCTATGATCAACCTAAAGCTAAGTAACACCATACTCAAACTATAAGGCCAAACCTTACAAAAACTGCACACTTAAAATGTAAAGAAAAATCTTACAAAACCATACAATGTATGCATACATGAATTAGACGAGTCAAGCAGCTGTAGTTGAGTTGGACGACTCTTCAATCTCCCCAAATATAAATTTCATTTCTGTTTCAACTGGATCTTCTTCGGTAAGCTACAAAGAAAAATAAATTAGAAAAAGAAGCAGATGAATAATTAAAATAAAAACGAAAATAAACTCTTACAATGCTTCGCCCATGTCCTTTTTAAACGCCGTGGATCTCTTTTGCCCAATCACCTCCACACATAAGCATCTCCGCAATCTCAAGTTTCAATGAGGTGCATTTCGGATCAATCACGCGCTTCCCGGCGCTAAAATCTGCTTCCGAAGCAACCATTGTAATGTGGATGTATAAAATATCTTTAGCCATGATGCTAAGAATAGGATATTTTGGAGCATTAGCCCTCCACCAATTCATTATATCAGACTCTGCTCCACGATCAAATTTCTCTGGTTTCTCCTCCAAATAGAAGTAAAGATCAGTTCGAGTCTCGCTGTCCTCCTCAGTCTCATCGAGATATGCAAAGAAAGTAGATCCACTAGGATTATTTGTTGTTTGAGAAGAAAGAACAGCAGGTTTCTTATGTGCTTCTTCATAGATTGCAAAACAAATTTTGTAAGTCGGTTGACACTGATTCCTCTCTATTTTTAGCCTCATCGGGAAGATGATACAAGAATGGGTAAACCTACTTAATGAACTTCATCTTATATCTGCGCCATAACACAAAGTAATAAAAAATAATAAAAAAATACATTCCTGTCTTAGCTAGAGAAATAAAAATGAAAAACTAAAAAGAATCAGAGACATTTCAATTTGAAACCATAATCATAAACCTGATAAAAAAAGACATGTCTTACCTTGGGTCAAGAATAGCACCAATGGAAATCAACAAATTTGCCTCCGACCAATACTTTTGATACTTGATCTTCATCTCGATAACCGCAAGAATTAGTTATGGATTTGTGTCACAATACTCAAACTTATCCAACACAACTTTAACTTAATAAAGTTCAGCAAGAAATAGGTTCACCGTAGGGTAAGTTCGACCACTAATAACTTTAGTGACACGCTCAAACACCTCCAAAAATGACAAATGGCCTCCACGCTCTTCCACTCTTCATCACTAGGCAAGAATTGCATAAAAACAGAATTAACTACTACATACCTGTGCCACACCTCTCGATAAAATAACACAGTGGATAGCATCAACCATGTGGAGTTCCACCTGGTCTTCACATCAAGTACCATCCGTTTTCCTTTCAACGCCATGTCTTTCACTATCTTATCGAATTCAATGCATCTTGCCTCATATGCAAGTATATATGTGGCACCTCCCCTAACATTTTCTACAGATGGTTGAATGACTTTTAGACCATCTTGCACCAACAAATTCAGTATATGTGCACAACACCTCACATGGAATTACTTACCATCCAAAGGAATATTTCTTCTTCTAGTAAAGTCTATTTTCGGTCTAGTCAGACACGCGTCATTAGTTGTAGCATTATCAACTGAGATTGAAGCAATTTTATCCCTAATCTTCCAGTCTTCCATCACCTTAATTAACTCCCGAGCAAGAACTTCACCACTATGGGGGGGGGTGGTACATGAACAAAAGCCAATACTCTATTGTGTAGTTGCCACTTATTGTCTATAAAATGCGCGGTGACAGTCATGTATCTTATTTTCTGCTCCCCACTCCACCAATAATCATTAGTAAGTCCTATCTTACTCACCTTTGCCATTAGTTTTTTCATTTTCTCCTTCTCCTCTATATAATATGCCATACAATCAGCTTTGACATGATGCCGAGAAATCTTCTTATACCCATGATATATTGTGGTATATACCTTGTTCCAAACAGTTCCTTCTAAATGGCTAAATGGTGTATCATGTGCCAATACTGCTTCGGCCATAATCTTTCTAACACTAGCATGATCATATCTCCACGTACTAAGACTTGGTGTCCCATCTCCTTGGAATGAACTACTGTCTAACAATGTCTGTGTACCTACAGTATTTTTTTCTATGCCCACAAATCTTTAAATGCTTCAAACAGGTAGAGGTACCCCCATCTTTCACATTGTAAGAATACAATGTCCCACACCACTTACACTTCCTCTTTTTTGCTCCACACGACACCGTAACGATTTGAAATTCTTCCCAAATAATAGATTTTTTAGCTCTTTTTTAGGAGGTGCAGATGGATCTTCATAAGCATTAGCATTGGCAGTAGTATTAGCAGGGGTTGATGTTGACCCATCAACTTGGCTACCAAAATTGGGATCTATATCTTGAAGTTCTCCGATCTCAATCCCTCTTATAGGCTCACCATCATCGTCACATTCGAATGATTCATTATTATGCATTGGACTTGAAGAATATTGAAACGACATGAAAAATATGTATCATTTATACAAATTTATAAAATTATTGGAAAGAATACAAAATTTGGGAATAAAACCTATACTGTTACTATAAATTCAAAAGACTTAACTAAACAAATTCTATCAAAACTCAGACAACTAAAAAACTAGAGCTCAACATAGATTATTGATGTTGTAAATTTAAAAAGAATCTTTACAACATTGAACTCAAAATGAATCCAATAAAAATGATGAATCATGAATGTGATGAAATCAAATGATATAGAAATTAAGGAAGGGATAAGAAAATGAATAAGAAATCATACCTAGAATGAAAAATGTATTTTTGGGTTTAATGTTACTGTGTTTGTCGGTGCGGCTACTGCTGTAAAGATAAACAACACTAAATTTAACTTTGTGTCGAAAGAAATCAAATTTTCCTCCAAATCGATAAGTTTCCCTCCAAATTAATTTTCATCCAATCAAAATATAGTTTTTGTTTTAAAAGCACGAACGTGTATTGCGCTGTTTCTATATTAGTTATATAATTTGTCATTAAAACATAAAAGTTCTCATTTTCAATTTTATGGTGAGGTAGTGTTGTTGACTATAAAATTTTGAGACATTGAAACAAAAAGAATTCGATTTCTGTTTCAGTCAAATTGGTTATAATTTAATTTAAATTTTAGCTTTTAAATCCAACAAAATTAATTTTTCCAATTAAAACAAAAAAAATCCATTTCCTTATCAACCACAAGTTATATAATATGTCTACCTAAATTATATAATTACAATTTAAATTATTAGCACTAAAGAGTAAGGAAATCAATTTTTTTAATTAAATAGAAAAAAAAAACAGTTTCCTTTTCCATCGTATAAATAATATAGTTTTTATATATTTTATAATTTATTTACTTATCTTATGGCTATATTAATCAATTTTTAAATAATTTATATTATCTTTTAAAATTAATTTGTTTATAATTTTTCTATAATTTTATTTTAAATTTATTTTTTAATTTTATTGGTTCTATTGGTTTATCCGTTCGGTTCCTAACCGGTTCTACCGGTTTGTCGGTTTTATCGGTTTGGTTCCTAACCGGTTCTACAGGTTTACCGGTTTTACCGGTTCGGTTCCTAACCGGTTTTATCATTTCGGTTCCTTATTGGTTTCAGTTTTAAGAATAGGACCGCGAACCAGACCGTTAAGGTTCGGTCCGGTTCTCAGTCCGGTCCTTATCGGTTCGATTCCGGTCCGGTTCCCGGTTCTCCGGTTCTCCGGAACCATAAACAGTCATTCTCTTAATCATGATACCTGAAACATGCATAAAAATGGGAAAGTATATATGAGTTTGTTCGAAACTGATTTTTGAAAACCTTCTTTTCGAATAGTTGTTTGTTAAAGGGTTATGAACTTTGATATTCGAAAATGTGAGAAAAGTATCTCTCAAAAAGTTGTGATATTTGAAAAAAATAGAGGGAATTATTTTAGGTTTTTTTTATCTTTGTATATAAGAAATAAGGCTTCTAAGAAAAAAAGCCTATATAGTTGGTTAAATAAATTTTGGGTTTTATAAAAAAACTCGATATCAAGTGGGAGTTAACTAAATGCCAAAAATAGATTGAATAGATATTATTAATAGTTGAAATAGAGTGTTACCAATAACCACGAGACTAAAAAGAAAAGTACTAATAACCACCCGGATTTCAATTTTACCAAAAAACATATGCAACATTAAATCTTCTAACAATATGCCTCGAGTATAACAATATAAGAAACATGAGCTTTGAATTTCTTCTTCATGCTCGCAAACCTTGTTTTTTCTAAAATTAAAACTCTCAAATATCTCAAATTACAGTAAATTCTAAAGCATTTCAATATAAAACAAGTACTAAATCAGGTTTCCACGAAGAAATTACTTTATTTCGTCTTATATTTTTCACTTATTGTGTTCATAAATAGTATGCGTGACCTAAGAAATGTTCGTGTTTGGTTTTGGTTTTGATGATTTGTATGTCATTTTATGTAACAAACAATACAATTAGTAACTTAAGAAGTAATTGTGTACATGTTTAAAGGTTATGAATTTTTTCTTTTTCTTTTTTCGCAACTGAATTGAATTTATTTACGTACCCAACTAACAGCCAATTTTCAGCCCAATTTCTATTTTATTTAAAAAAATAAAAGACCTTTTTTGCAACAAACTTGAACATATTTACACACCCAACCACATTAGTTTCTAGACCTACCTTCTAGTTTATTTTTTTAACATAAAAGATATTTATCCAACCAAATTCCACCTATTTACGAACCAAACTTACAATAAGTTTCCAGAGCAACTTTCCATTTTGTTTTTAAACATATAAGACCCCTTTGGCAACCAAATTGATCTTATTTACACATCGAACTAACATTCAGATTCGAGACTTACTTTCTATTTATTTTTCAAAAATAAAATAAAAATTCACAACTTAATTGCACGTATTTATGCAACCAACTAGCAATTAGTTTTAATACTAATCTAAATATATTTTAACTTTGTGATGTTGATACAAATTTTCAAAATAATCAGTATTATTCGAATCAGGAATTCGAGTTACATTTCAACTCATATAAGAAATAAAGAATCTTAAAAAAGAAATAAACCATTTGAATAATCAATATCAATCGGTAACTTTAGTCTTTTTCTGCAAAAATAAGACTAATTACACAACTATTATACTCATTATTATGCAGCAAGTATTTATGCAACCATATTTTAACACATCTAAAACTTTATTTCATAACACGATTGCACGTAATTATGCAACAAGATTTTGACAGAGTTTTTTTTATTTCTTAGTAAGAAGATATAGATTTAGAGGAATACCTCAAAAAATAAATTTCAGAACTAGAAACAAAAAATAATGGCCATAATAAATAGATTAAAGAACTGCAAGAATCAAATGTTAGTATTAAAGATCATGTTGAAAAACTTGAAAAGTAAAATTATCTATTTTTCACAACCATTTGCAAGGATATCTTGCGTGAAGCAAAAGAAGTTCTTACATATTTGGTTTATTTTGTAACCATAAAGGTACAATAAGATATTGGTAGATACTCGTCTGTTAAAATTAAAACTATATTTTTTTTGTAAAATTTGTTTGTCTCAAGACTAAATTCTTTTTTGTTTGGAGTTTTAAATTATTTATTTTTTCGTTTATTTATATATTGTTATTTCATAACTTTAATAGTTTATAATATAATTATAAAACCAATTAAACCATAATCTCATAACCTTATTACACTTGTATATCTCATATCAAAAGTCTATTTACGCGACAAAAATATTATTACACAACCAATAGTAAGAAAATTTCACAATCGATTAAAACATAATTTCGTACTCAAAGTAGACTCGTATTTTTTTTCACAACAACTCTTTTTTATTGCTACCAAAATAAACGTAATTTTATACCCAACTCACAATGGATACTTTCATAACTAAAAAAAATATCAAATTCCAACCTATTTTCAAAAAGTAATACAAATGAAATAAAAAAAATATAGTTGATTTAAAAGATAAAAATATATTATTTTATACGTTTTCTTCACATGTTCTTTTATTAGTACCACGTTTTTTTCAACATCCAAACTTTATTTTATGAAGCAACTCTTCACCTTGGGACATGAAGCAATAGTTGTACCGTAACAAAAGTACACATAATTACATAACATAACAACACTTACTACTTAGGTAACCAAAATATACATAATTTTGTAACCCAATACACTAACTAATTATGAAGACAAATTGTATATAATTATGCAACCCAATAATACTAACTAATTTCGCGGCTTAAATGAACGTAATTGCGTAACCACACCTTCAAAAACCAAAAATCCGGAAATTTATTTTCTTATAATAATTGTCAAAACAATTGAGTGTATGAAATCAAAGAATCAATATAACTAAAACATTTATATAATTCATGAAACAACACATAATAACTCAACACAAACAAAAATAACAATTAAAAAAAACAAAAATCATCTGAATTGATTCACGATAGATAATTACAGAAGAAAAATAAGTTATCGTAAATTACAAAAGAAATTGATCAAACGAAAAAAAAACCTAGAATCCAGCAAAGAAGAAAAATTATTGAAGAACATATCATATAAGGCGAAGATATGATTGGTAATTTATAAATTATAGGTGGTTACTTTCAATTCAAAACCAAACGATTATCTATACTCTAGCAACTTTTCAAATTTTATGTGGTTATTGATAAATAAATATAGGGTGATTATTGATAAATTACCTTAATTCAAATATTAATTAATTTAAATTTAGTTTTGAATATTATTAGGTACATTACCCCTTCAAATAATTAATAAGTATTAGGGTGAATTACCCATAAATATCCAACCAAGTAAGTCATTACCACGTGATACCCGAAATTGGTAAACTACCAATAGAGAATTGGGCCATAAAATTGGATAAAAATACCTATATTCGTATAAATATGGTGTTTCAAGGAAAAAGACACTTATTTTCCTTTATTTAAATGAAAAAAAATCACTTATTTTCTCTCTTTACTCCCTCTTAAACCTAGAAACCTAAATACACGAATGAACTTGAACCCAACCTTTAGGAACTTCTATTTGAACTCTGATTCGTTTTTCGAGGTCAGTTTCAAAGCTCAGTTATCTAACATCTCTCTAAAACTGCTCCTATTTGAAGGTTCGAGCTCCATTGAACCAAAACCTCTCGCTAACGACTCCCTAAAATTTAGGTTAAAGTATATGTAAAAAACTAGGTATGATTACTTCGCTTTTCTGTTTGTATGGTGTTTCAAGTTTGGAAGTGTTTAATATGATAAATAGGTTTTTAGTTAAAGTCCTCCATAAAATACACCTTTATACTGTAATTTTTTGGTAAAATATAGTGTGAGAGTATGAGAAACTCACACTTTTTGCATTTGATGTGTTATGTTTTAGTAATTAGTTCGAATGTATTGTATGATATTCTATTTTCAGATGTATTGAATGAATATTTTTGGTTTCATTTAGTGAAAAAGTGAAATATCATCATGTCTCCCATCTTCATTGTTTATCCTTGCCATGTCTAATATTGTTTTGCATGGCGTGGTTCATTTTTACATGTGAATTGCATATTCGCATGTGTCCTTGTCCGTGATATTTTTATTTTAAAGATGTCTCGAATGTTTCTAATTTCCATTATGTATGGTCTCACGTGGTTTTTCTCCATAGTCTACAATTTTGCCTATTTTAGTAATATGTCTCGCTTTGTTTATTATACATGGTCTCGTCTATTTCATCAATATGTCTTGTTTTGTTTATTATATGTGATCTCGCCTTTTCTTATAACTGGTCTCACGTTTTGTTATAAGATAAAAATGACTCTTAAAGCATATTTTTTTCATATATGGTCTAGTGAGCGTATTAAATTTGATAAAAGAGAAGAGTGACATTCTAACTGATGTAAAAAATTGAAGTTGCTAAAGAAGCGCCATTCTATATAATCCTAAAAACTTCATATGATCTACAGAATAAGAATTTATAGGTGAAAAATCATTATCAAATAATAACCAAAATTATAAATGAATACTCGATAGAAGAAGATCATTTCCTCTCGGGGTCCAAACGTGTTAAACTCACCATCAAAGAGGTAACGACTATTTTTAGTTTGAGGAACATGGACAAGGAAATACTTTAAATCTCTAAAGGAAGCTTCAAACTCTAAAGGAAGCTTCAAACATCGATACACCGATGATCAAGAAATAGAGTCCTGGATCATCAAAATATATTTTTTGGATAAAAAATAAAAATAAAATGGAGAAAAATAAAATTAAAGCAATATCAAATAATTTGATAAATGTATGATTTTTTTGGTGAACTTGTATTATTAGTGAGTTTGGTTGCGCATAGTCCAGTTGTAGATAAGTATGGTCATGTATCACATGATATAGTAGTAGTAGTCTCGCATGTTTAATCGGATATGATATTTCCTTATAGTGTTTTGCTCAAGTCTCGCATTGTCTCTTTGCGCTAGTATCGTGTGATGTAGTAACATTATTTATTTAATTTTTATTGCATATTTTTGTGTTGTATTTTATGGGATGCAATAGAAAAGGTCATTGGTGCAGGGGGGTCAAGCTATTAAGGATGTGGTTGCTTTGTTGATCATGTTTTTGTGCGTTACACTGTTCTATTTGGTATCAAGAAATATATTGGGTACAACAATGATTTTTTATGTCAAATACCTTCATAAAGTTAGAAAAATGATTGGTACGGATCAATCAAGGAGAAGTTATTTGAGTCAATTGAAACCTGTGTCTCCGACAAACCAGATAGAGTTATTGGATGTGTTGCACTTTTAATGGTTAACATCTTGGTCTATAACTAAAGAAGTAAAAAAATAGATATAATAATGTTGATATATTTTTTCATTCAATCATTTATCATGGACCACACAACCATTAGGCAAGGAGAAGAAACGTCCCATATGATTCCAAGATGCTACAAATGGTGGGGATTGGAATCAAAATCGACAAAGTTGGATTTAATTCAAAAGATAAATAAGCTCATAGATGATGAGGTGTCGCATGTTTTAGTTGTACTGATATCACATGTAGAAGCAGTTTCATTAGGCTCGCATGTTTAATTGCACTAGTATCGTATATTTTATTTGATCCAGACTTGTATGTAATTTTAAAATAAGGCTCGCATGTTGTGTTGAACTAGTCTCGCATGGTTCATTTGTAATAGTCTCTCATGTAGTATTTTGATATAAATTCATATTATTTAGTACGTTTTTAATCATTTTATAGGTTTTTGAAGGTGAATTAATCCTAAAAGTTGAGGAAATAAGTGCATTTGGTAGGGATGGAGATATTGGGCATGATCTAAAAGATGATCCAGTTGGAAACCCATATCTTGTACCAGAACCAAGGCCTAAGAAAAAGATAAAATTTGTAACAACAAAAACAAGAATAAAAGATTCAGGGCTAGAAAACCAGTAACTAAAACAACCAGTACAACCCCAATCCCAACCAGATCACCAACCCGAACACACCAACCCACAACCATAAAAACATCAATTAAAAAACCCTCAACAAAAACTATAGATGTGAGAGATAAATTTGATGTTAATTATACCCTAGGTGCATTCATAAACCAAAAAATGAAGACTTCTATCCCCTCCAAGAATACTGCAACCACCACCAATAATATTGCAACACATCCAAGAAAAGTTGAACCACCTCCAAAAATGTCGATTCCCTTGAAAAAAAATAGTTATCTTTCTCAAATCATGGAATATAAAAGATGTAGCAAGGCATACATGTGGTCTATTGAGTTCAAACTGATGGAGAATTTGTATATCTCATGCTTTATTGTTATACTCTAACATCTTTATATACCTTGTTTACCATGTAAATAATGTCTCGTATTCTTATTGCAAATGTATTAGTACAACCACCACCAGTCAATAAAGATATTCCACCAGTACCACCAGAACACCAACCAAAACCAATGATCGAACTAGTCTCAATAAAACATCAACCATACTCACCAATCAACTGACCAAACAAAATAAACCCACATATCCCCTCAATTTTACCAAAACTCCCACCAATCCCACCAATTTTACTAAAAATCTAATCAGTCTCACTATAAATCCAAGTAGTCTCACCAGAACACCAACTAGACCACCCAGACTCACTAGAATACCTATCAAAACACCAACCAAAACCTAAACCAGTCAGCTTAAAACCAAAAAAGCCACAACCGTGATAACTCCAAAAACTAACACCACTAAAGTGCAAAACATAACCCTTGGCTAATACATTATCCAAAAGAAATTCTACTTTAAAGAAACTGATAAATGATTAACACAGAATACACAGTTCTTTATAATGAGATTGATAAGACTGAGGCTGATGCTGCCATGAAAACTACTTGGGTATTCGTCGTCGAGGATAATGAGTCTTATGTTTCCTACGATACATGTTATTGTCCAAGATGCTACTATTGAAGTTGTTGTAAACGAGCCAGAGGCAACTTTTACATGTCTCATGCATTTATTTGTTACAAGTCTCTTGTATTACTTTCAACTTGTCTCGTCTCTTATTTTTAACTAGGTCTCATATTATAACATTGCCAATCTCGCCTCTTATTTGTAACCGGTTTTTCCTCTTGTTAATAGTTGAAGTTGATCAGTTCGGATATCGCTGGAAGCATATCACCAACGACTCAGCTATGTGTCTAGCAGCTTATTTCGTGGATTTGGGGGCTCATATGATCGACCCAGCTATAAGATCCGAACCGTACGACCCATGGATCAGAGAAAAACACTTTAAATATCCCAACTAACATCATTAAGAGGGTTGGAAATTTTCCAAAGATATTAAATACTATCACTCACCTTCTTTCTCTCACAAAGCCTTATAAAAATAGTTGATATCTACCACCTAAAGTTTTTCCCAATTTTACCTTTGGTATAGATTTTACCATCACCAAATTGGCGGCCATAGTAAGAGTGATAGGTACCTGAATAGTTTCATTCAAAACCTTACTTCTAATATAAAGTTCAGAAATCCTTGAGATATGGATCTCAATATGCAGAAGTTGTTGCCTCATGAAAATGAAGTGATAAGAGAGGAGAATGAGCATGCTACTGTGTCTCATGTCAATCACAATACTGAGGAAGGACCATTCATGGAAGATGAACATAACCAGTTGAGGGATGAGATTGAAGCTTTGAGAGCCCAAAGGCAGGATGAAATATCGTTGAAAGAAAAATCCGATATGGGAGGTGTATCTACAGATGAGCCTGGGGACAATAAAAAATAAGGCAAGAACGATCAGTTCTCAAAAGTTCATACTAATCTTAAACATGCACATCGGTCAGAAAACATAAAGAGGGCCTTCATCATCTAGCAGTGAGCAAGTCCGTTAGAAAAAAAAATATTTAACAAATAAATATTCGAGAAAAAGGGATATGAAGGGGAAAATGAAAAATAATAAGTATCAGGGAAAAATAAAAAGGTCGATGGATCACTGTATTGATCATCTACTGAGTGATCAATTTGCTACCCAATCTGAACTAGATATATTTGCCACTCCTGATGAAGATATAGTCTTTAGTCGTAACCATAATTGGAGGCAATCACCCTTATCCTCAAAAATACTCTCCTGACTTCTGCCCAAGAGGTTTGACAGTTCCAAGATGGAGAAGTATGATGGGAGTAAAGAACCTGATAATCATCTCGAGCAATTCAAGAATTTTATAATGAATTTAGTTGATGATGACAAACTTTTATGTCGGGCTTTCTCAAAAAAATTTAAAGAAAGTTCTTTAAAGTGATATAAAAGTTTGCCACAGGGGTCAGTATAGAACTTTGATACGCTATGGATGGAATTTCGGAGACAGTTCGTGGGAAGTAAAGAACTTAAAGAAATTGTGATATTATCATCCATTGTTCCCAAGAGTTGAATGAATGTTTGAAAGAATACATTAGCTGTTTTTTGAATACGAATAACGGGTTGGCTGATTGTTTTGAACAAGTGTCCATTGCTTCATTAAGGCAAAGTTTAAATCCGGGTGAATTGGGTGATTCAATAATCGGAAAAAGCAATAACATGGGGCAGATTGTCAAATCAGGTCGAAAACTGATTACGGTGGAACAAACTAAGAAGTCTAGAGTACCATGCCAAAATAAGTCTACTCCAACAGTACCAATCCTACTACCTAGTATTCAATCATATGCCACCGTTAACTACATGCCTAAATATTCAGGACAAGGATCACATCGTCCAAAACAGAATCAGTCAAGTCAATCCCAACAATTTAAACCCAAGAGAGGTCCATGGTTTCAACTTGAATGGTTTACCAAACTAGTTGAGAGTGTGGCTACCATTTATGATAAAACTAAGAATGTAGTGCATTTTAGAATACCAACACCAATTCAGTCTCCTAGAGAGACTCAAAATACTTGTTTTTGCAAATACCACAATGATGTGGGTTACGATACCCAAAACTGCATTGCACTAAAACAAGAAGTGCGGAACTTAATTGAGAGAGGGAAATTGTGAGATTTTGTTAAAAATAACAAGGGAGAATAGGCCAGTCAATACCCAATCTAATGCGAATACGGTCTGAGCTGCATCACCTACGAGTCAAGGACAAAGTATAGGAGCATCTAGACAAGAAGATAGTAATTATGGAAAGATTTGATACGAATTTGGAATACCTAGATCCTGATCCGGCTCGGAATCCGGTCGGAGTGATAACAGAAAAGGTTCTACAGTATCCGACTTGCGTAACTTTTTGAATCCCATACTATTTTTGGGGGAAAAAATGTGACGACAGCTTCAAGCTGTTCAAGAAAAAGACATGTCAATAGCCTAACAACTCAAATAGAGGGAAAATGTTTGCACATCTTTATCAAAGCCATGCTCCGTTCATTTTTTTTATGAGGATGATTTAAGAGGCGTTGTTGGGCCACGTGAAGATGATTTGTTAATAGGGTAATCTATTTGAGACAATGATGTACGAAGGATTCTAATTTATACTGGAAGTTTGGCAAATATATTGTTCCTATCAGCTTACAAAAAAATGAAAAATCCATCAGTTATCCAGCGTTCAAATAGAACCATAGTGGGGTGTACTAGAAGTGCGACTGATGTGATTAGGGAATTTAAAGAGAAGGTTTTATTGGGCAAAGGGTCATTCAAGAAATCGGTAAGAGTTTTGTTTGTGGTAGTTGATTGTCCGACATCTTAAAATGTTATATTTGGTAGGTCTTGGCTATCGAGGATGCATGCAGTAGTTTCCATGATCCATCAATGGCTAAATTATATTGTGGGAAGACAAGTAGATGTCGTCTGAAGTATCCAAAAGGTGGCCCATGAATGCTATGTCTCTACTCTTGCTTCAAAATCAATGGAAAAAGTAAAAATTAATAAAGAATAGCAATCAGTGGAGCCTTCTGCCAACCAAAACAAGATAGATGATCCAATGGAGACTTATAGTATAGTGATCCCAGTCGAGGAGTTATAAATCCATTACTTGGCCGAAGGTAAAAGTGTCGGGGTCGGATCCAAGCTACCTTTAAACCTAAAATAAAAATTGTTATCTCTTTAAACTGATAATTTACATGTGCTTGCATGGTGCAACGAGAATATAACCGGAATGAAAACTGTGGCGGTTAGTCACAAACTATCTATCTGATCTGATGTTGGGCCAATGGTACAAAGAAGTAGATCATAGTCAAAAGAAAAATCTGAAGCGATTATTCAAGAAGTAGATTGCTGACTAAGATGAGGCATATCAAAGAATCTCAGTACCCCCTTTGGACAGCTAATCCTGTTTTGGTCATGAAAAAGAATGGAAAATTTCGTATGTGCATTGAATTCACATACCTCAATAGATCTTTCCCTAAAGATCCTTTCCCAGTGTCCCGGATAGACCAGCTTGTGAACTCTACATCAGGGAGCAAGTTGTTGTCTTTCATGGATGCATTCTTTGGGTATAATCAAATATAAAAGAATCCTGATGATCAAGACCATACCACGTTCATCACTAACATGAGGCCTCATTGTTACAAGATAATGCAGTTTGGGCTAAAAAATGCGAGAGCCACCTATCGATACTTGGTGATACGATATTTTTTACTCAGTTCGGAATAAATATGGAAGTCTATATTAATGATATGATGGTCAAGAGTCCTAAAGAAAAGGATCTAATCTGATCTTTAGGAAACGTTTTCCAACATAAAGGCCATAAATTTGAAATTAAATTTGGAGAATTTCACCTTTGGTGTTCGATCAAGTAAACTTATGGGTTACATAATAAGTGGGAAATAGAATCAGGCTGACCCGGACATATTGAATGCATTATTGGCTATGGATCCACCTTGGAATACTAAAGAAGTTCAGATGTTAACTAGAGGGTTAACAGCTTTAAACCGGTTTATTTCAAGGTCATCAAACAAATGTGCATAATTTTTTCAAGTTCTAAGAAATAGAAAAGACTTCAATTGGTCTCCTAACTGCGATCAATATTTTCTTAAAATTAAGAATTACTTATCTTCACCCAAAACATTTTTCAAACTTGTTGACGGAGAAAGACTTTACATGTATTTGGCCGTATTGGAATATGTTGTAAGTGCAGTGTTAGTATGAGAAGTGGATAATCATCCTCGTCCGCATTAGTATATAAGCAAGAGTTTGTTGGAAACTAAAAAAACTATTTAAAATTAGAGAAGTTGGCTTTATCGTTGGTGATAGCTGCTAGAAAAATGAGACCTTACTTTCAAACACATTCAATCACAATTCAAAGTTCTTTTCCCCTGAATAATGTGCTACAAAAAGCTGACATATCAGAAAGAATGACCAAACGATCAGTTGAACTTGGAAATTATTATATTGATTTTGCGCCTCGGATAACAATCATAGCTCAAACTGTGGCCGATTTCTTAGTAGAATTCCACTCTAAACAACCTCGTGAAGAAACAAAAGTCACTTAATTTAAAAAAAAGAATGGGTAGTCCGAACAGATGATGGGTCTAGTACAATGGGATATGGAGCTGGAATATGCTTAACTTCTCCTTATGGTGATATCTTGTACCAAGCTATATGTTTTGGCTTCAGAGCATCCAACAATAAGTTAGAATATGAAGCGGCTATAGTTGGGTTAAGGTTAGCAAATATATGTGGGCCTAAAAGAGTTCTAGTAATAGTGATTCTCAACTGCTTATCCAGCATGCCCAAGGGCAATCCGAAGCAAGGAAAGAACACTTGATAAAATATTTACAAGTGTTGAAGGAAGTCACCAATGGTTTTAAAGGGGTTAGATATGAGCACGTCCTTAGATCGGAAAATGCCATGGCAGATTCCTTAGCCTCTATAGCATACTCCAAAGTGTATCCCTAGATTCTTACGCAAGAATGTCCTTCTATAGATACACCTACAGAAAGTAAATTTGAAGTTGGAGAAAATTTAGACGTATCCGATGTACTCCCTAACGATTGGAGGACTGAAATCCAAGAGTTTATTATTAATGGGGTTTTGCCTCTGGATAAGGCTTTAGCTAAGAAAGTGAGATACAAATCTAGTCGTTTCCTAGTCTTGAGGGTGGTACTTTATAAAAAATATTTCAGAAGATCTCTACTGTGTTGCCTCAGATTAAATGAATCCCAAAGTTTTTTATCAGAATTTCATGATATATATGGGTCGTCGCATTGTGGTTATAAAGTTTTAATTAGAAGAGTCTTATTAGCTGGATATTATTTCATTAGAGCTTGATCATTCATCCAGATAAGTTAAAACATGTAAGCTAAAAAGGTAAGTTAACATGTAATTATTGATGATAAATATGGCTATATTTTGAGTTGAATATATTGCAGCAAAACCATGAGAACATGGAAACTAATTTTGTTGCCCTGCGTGAGAAGAACATTTTAAATCCAGTAAATTAACAACCATAATAGGTTCGGAAAAACTTCATATATGGGTGCAGAAGACTTACAAACTAGCCACGAATGAGTTGCTTCAATATTGAGCTTAGTTTTCTTTTCATAATCAAGACATAATTTGTCATTCCAACTTAGCCCCACCAAATAACATCGTGAAATTTAAGTCATAAGTAAGATTATAATCTTGTCAATTTATTTAAACATATATAGATTACATAGATCTATATGTTGGTTAAAATTTACTATTGGAGATAATGCCATAACACCATATTATTTCCCTTTAACAAAGGTTTGGGCATATATGTCTCGAGGTAAATTATCAAGAAAATTATTAAATCTTTGATCTATTTCACTAATAAACATTCTAGGGCTTTCATTAAACATTTATACCATTGGAGAATAACCACATTTTTTAAACCTAATACAACACCCATAGACTTAAACTTTGGATATAAGACATAAACAACATTATAATAACTAAATGACAAACTGAAATCGATGTGATTTGACGTTCTAAAAATGAGTTTTCAAACTTTTCATGAACCAGAGCCAATTTCCAGCACCCTTACAACCAATAATAGCAAATACAATAGGAAAATACCTGAAAAACAAATTAAACTAGTATCATATGTAACTCGTCTCACAACAATCCTTTCATAGGTCTCGTAAAAATATTTTTCATATCTCATTGATTGATATAATATATCTCGCGTATATCAATTATAATATCATGTGTCTCGCATGTTGGTAAAGTTAGAACTATTACAGACTGGTCTCGCTTGAATCAATGCTAAGATATTAAAGTCTCGCACGTTTCATGTATATAATATGTAGGTCTCGCACGTTTCATGTATATAATATGTAGGTCTCGCATGATGATACTGCTAGTCTCGTCTACAATGTAAGAAAAATCATATAGCCTTGCGTCTTCGAAAATACATGATATTATAAATATAATTGCATAAAATAATTAGAAAGTAAAAGACTCAAACTTACCATTATTATTATCTTTTTCTATGGAATAAAAAAAATACTCATTTGTGTTTGTCGGTAAAAAAATGTTCCATCGATAAATAAAATTAGATGCCAAGAATGAAAACCGTGAAGATAAGACCCGAATGCTATGAATTACCGTGTAAAGTTGTTTCATGGCGTATATTTTAAATGAGAGTCAGTCATAATATCATGACTCTTCAATCTTTTGAAGTATCCCTTAACTAAATTAAACATAATATAACTATCTATGAAAACTCCCTCATAAATTTCTCTAAAGCATTCTATGAAAGACAGTAAGAAATTTTTAAACCGTAGTTTTGTTGAACAAACGATTTTACACTTTTAGTTGTCACGTAATTGTATGATCTAATAAAATCCTGAATTTTTGTAGCAATCAACTCAGATGTCAAATATTTTCTATGTTCTTAGCGAAAATTAGGGATGCAATTATGGAGGTTAACAAACCACTTGATTAGCATGAAGTCGGTGGACGAGTCAAGTGATACATTAAGTCTTCGTTTACATCTTTTTGAGACTTCATATTTTCAATAAGAAATTATTTTAGATTTATGATTATGCTATATTTGAAACAAAAATCATGCTCAAAGTTATAAAAATATAAAGCTAACCTTAGATTTGCAACACCTTGATAAAAAAATTGCCTAACGCCTGTAATAACATCAACCCAACAAGTAGTAGCAAATTGTTATTTTCTTATGGTTAAATAAATTAAACCATAACTACTGTCCCTACTAATTAATTGATCATTTGAGGCTTTAAATAAATTTAAACTAGACTCTCCGCGTATTTTTTCAACAATCTTGTCAACCGCATGATGTTCTATAAGAAAACTAACACTTTTTAAACGTTCAACATCAAGAAATATTACCAAACCCACAAAAGTTGTTTCATTCGTAAATAAACAATTATTATTATCACCGCGATAGTTGGTTATACTTATATATAACCAACATATTCAATATACTTTCAAAGTCTTCAAACTCACTAAAAGAAACGATTATAATTTGACCATTATGTTTAAAAATAGGCATTTGAGGTCGAGACATTCCTTAACTATATTGCACAATTAAAAAAAATTATGAGCAAACAACGCGTCTCGTATATACATGTCTAATCTTGCATCAATCAGTTTTATACCAATGTATCTCGCATCACACGTCTCACATATATAATGCATGAACATGTCTCGTATATACCGTATAATAATTGTACAATCTCGCATATATCATAAAAAATATGTTATAGTCTCGTATATATCAAATATTATTATGCATGCATGGTTAGAATAGTTCATGTATGTATCGTATGCTATTTATTCAATATCTCGCATTAAATACCCCAAACATCTCGCATCTTATTGAACCATGCATGCAAACTTTTACAAAATATTTCACAGCCTAAAAGGAACTACTAACTTAATAAAATACATATAAGAGTTTATAACTAATTATAAAAAGGAAAGAGATGAAAAATAACTATTAAGAAATCAATATCTCAAATTTGTTCTTCGAAATAAATAGCTTTTTTTAGCCAAAACTAGTATCTCACACAACCAAAAAAGCGAAACTAAATCTTTGTCAAATATGTTATACGTATCCAACAATGAATATGACGAATAAATCTAGAATGCAATAAATTGGTTCGAATAAAACTCCACCATAACTCAATTTCTCTAAAACTAGGTTGTAACATCATGTTCGAATTTTGATTATAACATATTCGACCATGACGAAAACCTTTAAATGTATCTAAAACGTAAAATCGGATTTGAAATCCAAAAGCTCGAGTAGAGGTTTTTTGAGTAAAATTCATATTGAAGATGAATCTTGTTTGTTGATACGTATTTTTTTAAAAAAAATTAAATTTTAAAATGTGAGAAAAAAATATTTTTTAGGTTTTTCGTATTTTAATCTCTAAAATGACTTTTTTTTAAAATTTATATAGTTGATCGAAAATATTAAAAATATTATTAAAAATATTAAATAAATAATACTTATAATTAAAATACAAAATGAGAATAAATATTAGTTCCCTAATATAATTAAAATCCAACTATTAAGTATTATCGAATAATAGTAAATAGCAATCACATGTTTCACATACGTACATTCTGTTGGCCCACTTGTGGTCATGGTCTTGTTTCAATGCACTTGGTAGGGCCATCCTAAATTTTAATTAAACCTCCGCGAGAAAAAGTTACTATAAACAAAATTAAATATTCGTCGTTTGTGTTCATTCCAAATTATAAGAGCAAAAGTAGGATTCGAACAATAATTTTTCATATATATTCATGTAAGTAAGAAAACATCACAATAATGATAAATTTGCATAAAACCTGAAATTAGTTATTAATATTGTTTATTTTTATCTAATTATTTTGAGATATAATAGTAATAATCAGCTTTGATCGAAAGAAAAGAGAATATAAGCAATTTTGTGAAAGTATATACATCTACCCGTAGATTCTGCATAAAGCCCGTTGTTTTAATTCCCTTTCTTTTCCCTGAAGACTTGGTGCCAAATCAAATCAAATCAATCAAATCAGTTTACTTATTTCTATATTTACACTAAAAAAAATCTGAAAATAACATGGCTACTACTAGTCATCCATCCCTCATGCAATCAAAATCAATCATTTAAATTCATTTATATCGGTAGTATCAAAACAACGTTTAACATAACAAATTACTAGTATTTTATTAAAAATGTATAGCTACATAATTTGTAAATATTTCATTAGTTAAAAAACGTGATTATCTCATAAATAAGGTGGAAGACAGAGTGGGAAAGTTCGAAACTTTTTATTCTCCTACTTTAATGTGAATATTATTATTTTTTTATTTAAAATTTCTATTGATACCGAAATGGATGTGATACAAATGTTTAGGATGAAATTAAATAATAGAGATAAGTAATGGGTTGAAAGAAAATAGCCCAATACTAATTAATTAGAAAAAAAACTGTTCTTCTTCAAGATTTCTATCACCTCTAACAGAAAATTATTCCAGCTTCGACCAGTTCGATAAACTTGAGTTTTTCGGCTAAAGAAACATGTAATTTGTGAATCAGATCTCCAGCAAAAAACGAAAAACTCCTACCCAATCAATTCCCAAACCATAACTCATAAGCAAAAAGCCCCAATTTAATTTTCCGAAATTCCAACAAAGCTCGATTTTAACCTAGACCAATCGATACCGACCAGATCGATAATCTTCTAGAAGTTCATGTAACCGAGGCCTAATCCTTCGAGAAGGACAATAGACACTAATTCCACCGGGGCTTCACACTGAGTGACTTGTGTTTTTTGTTTACAACGCATGGTTAATTTTGCCAACGAGTCGGCGGCGAAGTTTTGATTACGAGATATTACTTTAATCGTCATACAAGGGTGGAGAAGACTTCGACAGATAGGAAGGATTTGAGCCAAAGACCCGGGAATTTTCCTTTGGCCAGATAGTCGATTAGAGCTTAACTGTCAGTCTCTATATCGACTTTGGTCCAATTCTGATCCTTACAAATAAGGAGCCATTCGAGAAGAGCCTGGGCCTCAGTTAACAGAGGAGAAAGTTTTCCAAAAACTTTAACAATTCCAAGCTTAAGATCGCCTTGATAATCTCTGAAGATGATTCCTCCAGAAGCTTCCCCAGTATGCGAGCTGGCTCCGTCAACGTTCATCTTCAGTCTACCATTAACCGGGTGAGTCCACTTAACATATAAACTTTTAGTGAGCTTGTCATAGATTGAAGCACAGCCTAAAGTTGAACCAGCTTCTAAAACGTTGAGCCAATGCTTTCTTTTCATCTTCGAATATAAATGACAAATGATTCTGTTAATATATAGGATAGCATTGTCTGTGGTAATGGATTTGTTTTTTAATTTAAGTTGGTTTCTATATTTCCAGACATACCAACAGATAAGAGAAGGTAGGACATGAGTTATATGGACCTTCCTATTAGAAAACCATAATCATTCCCTGATAATATGAGTAATGCTCATGTACTGGTCAATTTTGATGTTAAAGATTAGGCTGTAGTGATTCCGGATACACCAAGCAAAAGAGCAATTCACAAATAAATGATTTTTATTTTCAGAATTAAGGCAGAAAACACACTTAGAAGCAAGACTAAAATGATGAGATTGCAAGATAGAATCAATAGGTAGAATTTTATTTATAAGCTTCCACAAGAAGAAAGAACACTTCTTGGGAGTAATCTGGTTCCAAATTTTCTTATACAAGTTAGATTTGGTGTAGTGATTTCTAATATAATCCCAAGTATGTCTAGTATTAAAATCAAGATTAGGAGAGATAGCCCAAAATAACTTATCTTGCTTTGTAGGATCGATCTTGAATAGAGAAATTTGGTTGATTCTGTCATTGTCTAGGAAAGAATGAAGCAGTTCTTTATCCCAGTCATTCCTTTCCAGAATGTGTTTATTTTCTGCTCAATGTACCATAGATTAGCCTCATTGTTATTGAAGTCCATGATTGGAGATTGGTTATGCCAATTCTCCAACCAAAAATCCATGTTACCACTGCCAAGAGACCATTTGATGTTAGTTTCAGCAGAATCTTTAATACTGACCAATCTTTTCCAAGCTATATATCCAGGTTAATTGAAATCGTTTTCAAGAGGATGAATTCCATTTTTATTATAGATATCATACATTAATCTTTCCCAAAAAATTTCCTGCTTTCTATAGTTATACCATAGCTTTTGAGATAGGGTGGTTTGAATGTCAGATAAACGTCTGATATTCAAGCCACCTTCATCAAAAGGCTTACAAACATGACTCCAAACAGTCCAATGGATTGCTTTAGTCTCAAATTTAGACCTCCACAGGAATTTATTAAAACATTTCTCAAGTCTACTGATCACATATAGAGGAATAAGAGAATTATGCATCCAATAATATGGAATAGACATAAGAGTAGAAGAAATTAGAGAAAACCTCCCTCCAAAAGATAAATATTTGTTGTCCCATTCTGTAATTTTTTTGTTGATGTTGTCCAGCAATTTACTATAGTTTTTTGCTTTGTTATTGCAGCTTAATGTCACTCACAAGTAGCATATAGGAAGCAAATCAGTCTTGAAACCTGTGTTGGCTTCCAACTCAAGGATTCTACTATGAAACAGATGATTAGAGGTAATAATTTGAGTCTTATCTCAATTAATCAATTGTCCAGAGATTAGCTGATAATTATCAAGTAACTCACTTAGCAAATTGATAGAAGAGTTCATGCTGTTAGTAAAAATTAAAATATCATCGGCAAGAGATATACTAGGGATTATAATAGATGATCTAGAATCAAACAACATACTTTTATTATTTGTATATAGATTTAGAAGCCCTCTAATTAAAACTTCTTCTCCAAGAATGAACAGACTAGGGGACAGAGGGTCCCTTTGTCTTAAACCCCTCACATAATTGAAATAACCCATATGACTTGCAATTAATTAGGATAGAAATACTAACAGCACTTATCATATCATGAATTAGCTTAATAAATTGCTTAAAGAATCCGAAGAGAGATAGAACTTTAAGAATAAATGGAATGGACATCAGGTCAAAAGCTTTGGACATGTCCAATTTGACCATCATGTTACATTTAGCTGGTTTCCTCTTCAAATCATACACCTTCTCCCTGGCAATCATAATATTGTCATGGATAGACCTTTCCTTGACAAAAGCACCCTGAGTACTTGAGATGATCATAGGCAGAATAGATCATAACCTGTTATTAAGAAGTTTAGAAAGAATTCTGTTAGTTAGAGTACAAAGGCTTATAGGTCTGAAGTGAGTTCAATAGATAGGATTACTAGTATTTGGGATAAGACAGAGCCCAGTGGCAAAAATCCCATTTGGGATTTTGCTACCAGCCAGGAAAGAGTTTAGGGCTTTAACCAAGTCATCCTTTATAATATGCCAACACACTTTATAAAAGGTGACATTAAAACCATCAATTCCTGATGCACTGTCAGCATTCATAGAATTAAGGACACTTCAGCTCTCATCATCAGTAGTAGCCCTCATAAGGTTAGAGTTATTGTCCTTAGAAACCAGCTTTGGAATAGATGACAAGAGGTCATTATTTAAGCAAAGATTCTCCTCCTCTTTAGAACTATAGAACTTTTTTGAATATATATCCTTATAGTACTTTTCTGCAGAGTTACCAATCTCCACGGCATTATAAAGCCACTTGTCCCCATCATTAATTCCATTTTTTCTTCTCTTTTTGGAGACTAAAGAATGGAACATTTTAGTATTGTTATCACCGTCCTTAAGCCAGGAACAGTAAGCTTTCTGCTTCAAATAATCCTCCTCGTTTCTAAGAGCCTGCATGTAGAGACTATTTGACTTCTTTAAGTTCATTCCAGAGGTTTGATTATTTAAACTAGAATGCTTTAACTCAGCCTCCAAAACCATTTTTTCAGTGTGTTTGACTTTATTAAACACATTTCCAAAACAATTTCTGTTCCATATTTTAAGACAGCTTTTGAGTCTTTTGAGTTTAAACCAATAAATTTCATTGGAAGAGCCATTAAGTCCATATTCCAATTGTTTTCAACAACTTCAAGGAAAGTAGAATCATTTGACCACATATTCATGAACTTAAATTTTATGTTAGTAAGATTAATGTTATTAGGATGAGAAGTATAAGCAGATATCATAATAGGAGCATGGTCAGAACAGGTTCCGACCATGTGAGTGACCTGAGTATTGTTGTAAAGGTTGGACCAGTTAGAGTTAATCAATACTCTATCAAGCCTTTTCCACTTGAGCCTTCTATTCCAAGTAAACTTTGGGCCCAAATAACCAACATCTTCAAGGTGACTCTCATTTATAGCTTGAATGAAATCATCCATACTATCCTGGTCTAAATGCTTGCATCCAATCTATTCATCTAAGGTACTAATGATATTAAAATCCCCAACCACCAGCCAGCCTTGATTAGGAGAGGAGAACATCTTGAGTTGATCCCACAGCTCCATCCTAAGCATTATGCTACACTTAGCATAAACAACAGAAAGATTAAAGACAATATTATTCATAGTATTAGTAACTTCCATGTTCAGGCATTGATTGTATTTTACAATGACTTTAATATTAAGATCAGAAACCCAAAAGACCCAGATTTTATTAGAAACATTATAAAAGAAACCTGAAAAACCCAACAATTCAGCCAAAACATTTATATTATCAGATTTAGATAAAGGTTCTTGAATAGCTAAAATGCTAATCTTATCTTTGAATATCATATCTTTCAGCCTTCTGATAGTTGGTTTGTTGTTTATGCCACACAAATTCCAATTAATTATCTTGATCATTATCAGAAAATTACTTTACTTTTCTATTTGTCCCTCCATATTTGAAGGACTTCATTATTTTTTAACATGGTTTCTTGATCTTTTTAGCAGACTTGATTTTCTTTTTCAGGATTGTGCTAAATTCTTGGCCAGATGGAGAGTCATCTTGCATTACTAGAGACATTTGGAGACTCCCAATGTTGTCTTGAGAAGGGGAATTGGAGTCCTAGAGATAATTAACTGCTTTTTGGGATACTGCATATCACATTGACTTTGAATATGTTGTATAGCTTCAATAATCTCAGTGTTGTCTGGGATATTTGCTGTAAAAGTTTTATGTGCTTCATTTCTACTTGTAATTGAATTATCTTGTATTTTTTCTTTAAGCAAAATATCTTGTAAAGAGGTTTCCCTCATCTGATTGTGAACGATAATTGATTTCAAATTAGGAATGATATCAGAGTTTGATTCAACAACTTCTTTTCTGTTCATCTTTTCCTTCTTTTCAGTACCATCTTTCTCATTTTCTGCCTGAGCAATTCCTAATGACTGAACCTTAGCTTCATGGCCAGAATGACTGGGGTTTTTTCTTACAGTCATCAAAACAATGGCCCAAGTGATAACAACCTTTACCATAAGAATGAAGGTTTTTATATTTGAGATTAATCCAACACCCATCATTTATCCCAAAACCAATCCAGATTTGATGATGGATCTTCTTGGATAAATCTATTTCGATTAAAGCAATGACATAATTTTTCAATGCTCTGTTTGATACTAGGATTTCAATTTTGAAAGACTTTCCAACCGTTGAGGCGATTTCTATGATGAAGTCGGAATTGTATAGATATTCTGTCGGTTGCTCAAATCTAGTCCAAACAAGAGCAGTTGGGTTTTTCGTTTTTATGATGGAAATCGGGAGACCATCTTAAAACTCTCATCGTCAAACCACCAACATTCCACACGCTTTTAGCCCAAATTTTACAAGCATCTTCTTCTAAGTCGAATTCCATGAACACATGGTGAGAGTCCTAGTTATAAGTATTTAACTGACCTTTGAACTTCAATGAGGAGAGAAAATTTTGAAGAACTGATTTCTTGGGGAGATCCTAAAGAAAATTTTCCGATCAAAGTGATTTTTGATTTCATCTGAAGCATTTCTTTAATTTCTCGATGAAATTGTATTGAAATGTGATGATATTTCTTGGAAACACTCTCAGGTCTGTAACTATTCTCTTTCTTTATTGATTTCTCGTTTCCGAAAAGATCCACAAACTTCCTTTTGATCTTCTTTTCTTATTCTATACTCTGTTTTTCCGATTGAAACAGGGGTGGGAAATCGTCTTCGTAGAGAGCGTTGTTTCGTATCTCCATGATAGAGATGGTGAAGAGCAAACAATGATAAGGTAGGAAAAGAGATATATCAGATAGAGAGGGAGATAAGCAACAAAAAGATCGTTGAAGAGCTTCCTAACTGACTTTGTTTTCTCATCGCCGGAGAGCCTCTCTCATGGTTCATCAAGCATAATTACTTTAATGTGAATATATAGAAAGTAAAATTTTAAGGTTTTAATAATTTTTATTAAATATTAATAAAATTAAATAACCAATATTTTAATTATCGTAATTTATAATCTCATATAAATGATGTTTAAAAAAGATAGCCAAATTGGTGGAGTAAGACAATCTTGTAACTAAAAGTCAAGAATAAGACAGCTTGTGACTAAAAAACTACCCTATTATTTTTATCCAATTAACAAAGTTAGTGTTATTCTTTTATTAAAAAAAATAAAAAATGGTAAAATGGTAAAATGGTCAATGTATTTAAATCTGACCAACACTGTTATACTAGTATGATTAATAAATAATAACATAAATACGAATTTCAATAATAAATAAAACTTTATTACATTTGTAACTATATGGATACCATGTCAAATTTGGATTATAGATAATATTGAATCCAAACATTAACACTCGGATCTAAATTATAAATTTAAAGACTAATTTGTAAATAAATAAATAATCATGGTCATTGTCTCCCATCACATAAACTTAAATAAGTGATATGAATGTAACTATAGTTAAGTTAAAACTTAACTTTAATCTTATACAAGTGGACAATAGTGTTCATTCCTTTAAAACACCATATAATAGAAAATTCAGATTGTTGCTGGTTAAAAGATCATATCCCGTAAAAGAGATCCAGTTTCATAAAGACAAAAAAAAAATCCAAAGATGTTGTAAAGTGTACGTGGGTGTACCTCTCATAAGATATTGCATTATAGACAATGTTGAAAGAAAGAAGGTCAAGAACTAAGAAACACATGTTTACTTACTCTAAATTTCATTATTTTGCATTTAAAGAAATAATCAATTACGTATATAAGATTATTTATTTATGTATGAATTTAGAATTCAAATGGTATGATTCTGAACAAATAGAATTATAATAATCATAATATAGTAGAGTAGTGTGGCAAATAGATATACTCTTATCAGCAAAAAATTGGCTTTCCAAATAATTTTAAAGGTAGTCGAAGTCATGCCACAATACTCAACAGTTCGTATAAATTTAATAAATGGCATATAATTATTTTTTCTTTTGTGAAATAAGCAAGTCACTAAGAAAAATAAAAATATATAATGGTCCACTTGGGGTCTACAAGATCACCAAGTCAATCCCCACTATAGTAATCATGCAACTTTGAAAATGCGTAGAATGAAATAATAAAATGGAGTACTCTAACGATATTTGAGAATACGTAGAACACCAACCCAATAACTATAGTAAGCAAACTTACAAACTGACTAACCATATTAACAACATGTGAAATGTATGAGTGTCTTACAGTAAGATAAATTAACTTGTATATAATGGTTCAATAAAGATTGGAATTTTCCAAAAATATATATAATCCAACGGAGAGTATCGATAGCCATGTTGACTATGAGTCGAGTATGTTCAAACAAATCATCTATATACTTTGATTATAGTAAACAATAACCTTTTGGAGAATAGAAAACCTCAATTCCCAAACATTAATGTAGCATATCCAAGTTTCTCAAAACAAATTAACGTGCTAACTAAGACGTCAAGGATCATATATTATTAAAATTATCACCAATAATTATGTTAGGAATATGGGGGGGTCCGGTCCGCATATTCTACCTCCGTATATAAGTAAGAACACAACCGATCTCAACACTAGTATGATATTATTGTCCGCTTTGGCACCCGAAGGCCCTCACGGCTTTGCATTTGGTCCACTACCAAAAGGCCTCATACTAGTTGAGGTATGTTCTTACTTATATACCGTTGATCCTTCCCATGTTTAACCGATGTGGGATGTGGGACTTTGGTCGCCACCCTAACAAATCCTCCTCTCGAACAAAGTACCACTTAGTCTCCTCTCAATTGACTTTCATCCGCTCACTCTAATCAGAGAATGCTCCTCCACCTGAGCAATAGAGCTTTTACAGCGGATCTATCTACTCACTCGACCATTCTGTGCTTGTTCCTTAGCTCCACTATCCACTCCAATCAAGTACCACCGCTTGATGAGTCATGGACGCTCTAGCTCCACTATCCACTCCAATCAAGTACCACCGCTTGATGAATCATGGACGCTCCGAACTAGGAAGTATAGAGTAGATCATTCACCTTGAGCATGACTACTGGTTCATCATGTTCGACCTCCGCCGAGAATATTACCACCATCGCGTTCCGTCTGGGCCTGACGCTCTGATACCACGTGTTGGGAATATGCGGGGCCGGTCCGCATATTCCGCCTCCGTATATATGTAAGAACACAATCGATCTCAACACTAGTATGATATTGTCCGCTTTGGCACCCGAAGGCCCTCACGGCTTTACATTTGGTCCACTACCAAAAGGCCTCATCCTAGTTGAGATATGTTCTCACTTATATACGGAAGCGGAATATGCGGACTGGACCCGCATATTCCCAACACGTGGTATCAGAGCGTCAAGCCCAGACGGAACGCGATGGTGGTAATATTCTCGGCGAAGGTCGAACATGATGAACCAGTAGTCATGCTCAAGGTGAATGATCTACTCTATACATCCTAGTTCGGAGCGTCCATGAATCATCAAGCGGTAGTACTTGATTGGAGTGGATAGTGGAGCTAGAGCGTCCATGACTCATCAAGCGGTGGTACTTGATTGGAGTGGATAATGGAGCTAGAGCATCCATGACTCATCAAGCGGTGGTATTTGATTGGGGAATATGTGGGTCCGGTCCGCATATTCCGCCTCCGTATATAAGTAAGAACACAATCGATCTCAACACTAGTATGATATTGTCCGCTTTGGCACCCGAAGGCCCTCACGGCTTTGCATTTGGTCCACTACCAAAAGGCCTCATACTAGTTAAGGTATGTTCTTACTTATATACCGTTGATCCTTCCCATGTTTAACCGATGTGGGATGTGGGACTTTGGTCGCCACCCTAACAAATTATAATGTCATTAATATGTCATGATCATATGATATGATATATCATTCTACTTTGGACGAATAACGCCAAATCATGATGACTAAATAAATAAAAAATCAAAATGATCATCGTAGAGCTTTGTAGAGCTTGCAAACTACAGTAGGTGATGTGCACGAATAAGATGAGGCATCATATAAACTCATTCATGAAACTTACCATTCAAAAAATCATTTTTGACATCTATATGAGGAATTATCTATTGTAAAACAAAACCAACTCCATTCAGAGCGGAAACATTCATTATTTTCAGAATAAGAAGAAAAATCTTCATAATTTATTATATACTCCCGAAAATGGTATTTAGTTCAAGTCGGGTCTTGTATTGTTCAAAAAAATAAATAGTATTTGACTTTAATCTTATAGAATCAACAAGAACTAATGACATGCTCTTGGGATGACATTAGAACCAAACTCTATGTATGATTATGGTGAAAAACATTTATTCTCTTAGTTATAGTAGTCTGTCAAATGAGATCACAGTTGTTTATATATAGGACAAATGCTAGAAATACGATGAACAAAAGTAACAAAAGAGAATTATGAATTAAAATAAAATGAGTACTCAAAATGAGGGATTTATGAGTAGACTGACACATATGAAGATCATCCATAATCTGATCTGAGAATTGAATAATCATAAAAACAGTAGCAAAAGGATGGATGCCTCGTCAACTGTAAAATTAATAATAAAATTATTATTTTGGGAGAACCCGTAATAGAACTTCACTAGAGATGAATATAATACCCTCCCCCTAATTTCAATTCTAACTAGAAATAGTGATTTCCCCATCTTGTATAAAATTCTAATTGAAAAAAATAAATAGTTAATATTTATTATCTTCTATGAATATGAAACTATTAATAAAATTTTTCTTCAAATCTCGTATACGGCGAGACGATCCGTTTATGATTACGATAGGTGCTAAGTGGAAGTGCAGTGATGCATGCAGCTGAGGCATCAGAGCAGACCGGTAGACTTGAACCTTGTTCCTATATGACCCGATCAATTCGATCAGACACTCACCATCTATTTTCATTGTTCAACTCTTTAACAACATGAAAAAAACCAATATATAGAGCTTCATTTTAATCATTCCCAAAAGGATCAATATGAACAAGATCTAAATGTCTCATATGATGTGAAATAATATGAATTTAGAAGAACAAAATATGCTATAAAAAATAACATAAAGCGTGATATATTTTTAGTTGACTTACTAGATCAAAATAATGATATTAGTTTTAGAAATAAACATAAAGTAAAAAACTAATATGAACGAAGAGACAATTTATTGCACTCACCATATTTTTCGAGAATAAATAAGCACAATTGAAGATGTATAACAAAAAATAATTTGGTGAATGAGCATACAACCTTTTAAAAATAGACATATATGATTTATGAAATTTAGAAATTTATTGATCTATGGGCAATGGTATGTATTATTTACCCCTAAAACACACTTGAACCTTAGTTGATAACAAGAATGAACAAGATATTTTAATGAGATGACGATGTTTTTTTTCCAAAAACAATACTTTGTCTAAAACATGTATGTACAAAAGGTTTTATAGATATTCTAATTACAAACAACTAATTGAGAAAATCATTAGAAGTGTATTCACCATATAAATCACCCTAGAAACATTTTATGACCAATGGGTTGGATTTTCTTAAGAGCTTAAAATTTATTGAATATCAATAAGTGAATCAGATGCAAATATCATTGGTGGATACGTGAAAATGGTTGCAATATATAATAATGTACAAGATCAAATGACGCACTTGAAAATGAAATTATTTTATAAATATAAACAAGGTTAAAAATTTAGCCAATTTACACTACTGCAATCAGAAATATCATGGTTGTCCAAATGACTTAAAACTCATGTAGATACCAAAAATTTTAAACTAGACATAAGAACATGGTTCAAACTAGAATGTAAATAGAATAATAATCAAAAGATAAACGCGCATATGAAAAGACAAAAAATCCATACTAGAAGGTGTGACATCAGATATTTAATCTAATCAAAAACATAAATTCTCTAATTTCTTAGGCCTTGTCCCAATCACCTTCGAGATCGCGAGCTCCAAACACGATCATTAGTATAAATAAAAAGAATTAAGATTCCATAATAAAAAAAATTGAATAATATATTTGAGATTTAAAGTTAGATTAATAATATGGTATACAAATGAAAAGTGCGAACATACCCATTTCTTCTTTAATAACATATGGGCATCATCGTCGATCATGATAAACAAATACGGAGCATAATATCTGATATATAAAAAATCAATAATATAATATATGTAATGAGATGCAACTGAATATAAAAACCATAAAATAGATAATTTGACATGGGTTACAAAACAAATACCAATTTTTACGAGAGGAAACTAGCATGTCATGTAGTTTTGAAGCAAAAAAACTATTGAAATTACTCAAACAAATATGAGTCCAGATATAGGATATCAACTGTATTATTGAGATATGATGGGTATTACGTCCATTGAGTAGTCGGTATGAAGCATTGTTATGGTGGTGGTCGTTATTGTTGTTGTTGTTTGTATTCACTTATCAATTTTGGACACTAAGCCTTTCAATGACCTTTATGTTTGTAGAATACACATTGGTCCTAAGATATCTTAATATTTTTTCTATTTTAGTTGCTAGTCACAAACTGTTGTAGCGTAGCAAAAAGTTGTAGATGTGACATATCTTTATTGACTGTAAAATTAAGTCGTATATCTTATACTAACAATTCATTAAAAACCAAATGAACATAATTGAGATATAAACGATGTAAAATTGTCATACACAATCCTTCAAAATTATTCAACCAATTATAAAAAGTTATACCACACATTGTTCTTCCACACAAGTAATATACAGCTCAAGTTCTCCGACTTTAGCAACCTAGTGAGAGCCAATTGATCCCACAAATTAGATATTATAGAATCAAATTATGAGATACTCATATATTTATTTTGAAGCGCACAAATATCTGTTTCTTACTAATATTTTTTGATAAAATTAAACTGTGTATGCAATCTAACTAGATGGTTCAAGATCTCTTTAGTGGTCTCATACTTAGCTAATTGAACACCAATAATGTAGGTAACATAATTTTCAATCCACGTAATAATCTACAAATTACTAACCTCACAATTTTCAACTAGCTCGTTGTGTGTAGATTTAGCTCTCACACACAAAATATCATTCAAAATGTAACTCTAATATATATATAGTTTTTATATTCAACTAAACAACAATATATTATAGTGAATCATTTTTAACTACGATAAAAGCACATACATAAAATCTTTGTATCTAAAAACTTCGAGTAAGCAAAACTTAAATCTTTAAATAACTACATCAAAAAACTTAAAAATCTATAAATCACAAGATTACAATCATACAAACTTTAATAAAAAATTGAATTAGTAATTATACACCCACAAAATTATACTATAAATAATTATTGATGGATTATGCATTTTGATAAAAACACATAAAATTAAGAATCTAATATCATGTATATATAATATTTAATTTAAATAATTAATCTATAGGTTTACTTTTTCCGTTGCGGCTGATATTTTTTTATGTATTTAATAATAAAACAAATTTACTTAATTTCGATGCATTAAAAGCCAACGATTTTATATTTTAATATTTACTTTTAGAAATTTATTTAAAACAGTAGATTAATCTAATAATTTTAAATGATATATATTTGATTAAAAAATAATTTTACTCGAAGATAACAAATTACTTGATTGAAGACAAATTACTTGATTAAAGACAAATTATTTGAAGATATATATTTGATTAATCTAATAAGCATGTATGGTCTCGCATTGTGTTTGTATAGTGTCGTATCTCGTACTTCATTTTGCTATGGTCTCACATGATGTAATAGAGATATATGAGATTATGCATGATTTAATAGAGAGATGCGAGACTAGACATGATGCAACAGATAAATACGAGACCAGGCATGATGCAATACAGAAATGCAAGACCATGCATAAAGAAATGAAGAGGACATACATGATGAAGTAGAAATATCATGCATGATATAATGGAGAGATGCGAGACATGCATGATGTAATGGAGATATGCTAGACCATACATGATGTAATAAAGATATATGAGACCATGCATGATAAAGTAGAGAAATGTGAGACCAAACATAATAACACAAAGAGACCGGGCATGATGAAGTGGAGAGACCAAACATGTTGAATTGAAGAGACCATGTCTAATGAAGTGGATAGACTATGTATGGAAGTGGACAAACCATACATGATGAATTGAAGAGACCAAGTATGATGGAAATGGAGATACCAATCATGATAAAGTGAATAGACCATAAATGATGAAATAGAGAAACGAATCATGATGGAATAGAGAGATGCGAGACCATGCATGATGGAAGTGGAGAGACCATACATGATGAAATGAAGAGGCCATGTATGATGAAAGTGGAGAGACCATACATGATGAAGGGAATAGACCAAACATGATGAAATGAATAGATTGTGTGTGATTAAATTGAGAGATGCAAGACTAGGCATGATGAAGTGGAGAGATGCAAGATCAGATATAATAAAGTGAAAAGATAATGCATGATGAAGTGGAGAGATCATACATGATTTAGACATGATGAAGTGAAGAGAATACATGACGAAATAGAGAGATGCAAGACATGTATTACTTGATGATACGAGATGCGAGACCAGAATTACTGGGTCTGACAAAAGAAATCATTCATGGATCTAGTTTTGTTTGTCTTAAAAAACGATGGTACTTTCAGATTTCTTTTCAGAGCTACAATTTGAAAAATATAATTTCTGTTCTAAAAAAATAGAGAAAAAATTGGATAAAAAATAATTTTCTTTTGTCCAAATATCTATCGGTATTTTATCAATTCTAAATACTAAATATGGTTTGAAGACTCATACTAAACATATATAAATAATTCATTTTTTCCGTACACAAAATTTACAATAAAAATTAAATTAAATTAAATTAAATATTTTAAACATTAATAAAATAAAATAAACTAATAAAATATATCAAAATCAAAATTACGAAAACAATAAATATATTTCCAAATGAAATCGATAGTGAAAAGAAAAGTGAGTTATGCCTTCTCTCTTACTTTCCGACGACTATATTTCTAAAGTCTGCCAGTAAATTTTTTCTGTCTCTGGCTTTATGTAGTGGCTTCAGGCCTTATGGCCTGAATGCCAAATATACATTGATGGATGATACCTTCATGTCTATGTATATTTCATTTTTTTCCAATCTCTTCTTTTTTCCTACTTTTTCTTCTCTATTTTCCCTTCTCGTCGGTTTGGTTCGCGGCACCAGTTTGGTCTTATCGATGGCTATGCCCTTCTTTACGAAAGCAAATCCAAGCAGCCACTGGAAGATAGCTCAGCTTATTTACTATATCCTCTGCTCTTTTCCTCGCATCTATTATATTTTCCGTACTAGTTTTCCTTTTTTGGTGCCTATGTTTTTCTCGATAATTTATTTTCATCGGTGTCTCTTGAGGCTTTGTTCCTCGCAAAAGAAGCAAGCTCCGACGGATTCTTGTTCGTCGTTATTCTCTGTCGATTTCTTTTGTCGGGTTCTTGCAGGTTCCGACTTAAAACATGTGGTTATCATGTCTTCATTCATAAACATAGTATTTAGACATATCTCTAGTGGAAAATTGGGTGTCATCCTCACTCCGATGAGAGTTCAACACTGGATAGTTGAAGCGAGACGATTGTCTCTGTGGCGAAGTCAGAGGCGCAACTTGGTTTTGTAGAGGACCTGCAATCCATCATCGTGTCGCATCTAGGTTTCAAGTTTGAACAAAGTTTAATGGTGGAGATTTTCTTAGGCGAGGTGATGTGTTGCTCCGATGTACCAGTGAGGCTTGGCTTTGCAGTTTCAAATTACCGCAGTTAATCGAAAAGACGGAATTTTGTAGTCAAGTTCTGAATATCAAGGGGACGATAGTAAAAGGTTTTCTTTTTTTATTATAGGTAAGTGGTTTTGTATATATGATGTAAAAAATTACAATCATCTAGAGAGTCACAAGGTCTCCCAGGTGAGTACAATTAAAGGGTAGTGTTATACCCTAAAAATATGGCCCAAGAGCACACTGCTAAAGGTCTAAGGGAATGGCCTCCTTAAAAAAACCTTGACTAGGAAAAACCCCGTGGGTGAAAACCCAGTCTAAGGTAAAAGAGTACAAGTTTCTAGGATCAATGCACTTTTAAAAAGAAAATTAAAAAAACTAGATACATCAATGAAACAAGAAGAAGCTAACATATGAGTCGATAATACGGATATAATCTGAATAAAATCTTCAATGTAGCGATAGTGAGCCGAACGATGATGGGTTCTTGAGTCACAATCTCTTTATCGAAAACAAGGTGATTGCAGGCATGCCAAATCTAAACAACAGTAGCTTGGAAGGTAAGGTTATAGCGCGGATCAGAAAGATGTGCCCTAGTGCTCCTTCCTAACCCATTCGTGTGCGCTTTCTAATGTGTTCATTTCCCAAGTAATCTTCAACCAGGATCGGGTACAATTCCAGATCCCTCTAGTAAACTTGCAAGCAAAGAAAAGATGGGAAATGAATTCATAAGATTACCTACAAAAAGGGCAGTTGTTATTCGGCAAGCCTATGCAGTGAAGTGTGTCTCTCGTGGCAAGTCGGCGGTTCAAGAAAAGATAAATAGTGAATGAGTATTTAGGGGGAACATATCTCTTCAAAAATTTGATAGATTCGGTTGTGTCTCACCCTTTGTTCTCATGGCCTCATAGACCCAGTTGGTGATTAGTTTTCCGTTCACAACATAACTTTCTAGACCTTGGATGGAATTATCCTGTCCACCAAACATCTGAAGCCAAAAGTCTCTAATGTCAAGGAGTTTCTGAATGAGGTGGTTTTCTCTGTCCCGTCTTTGGTAATCTCATATAGTTTGGCCTCGAAGGTACATTTCGGGTAGAAGTGGAAGTCGGGTTCACTTGACCTCATCTTTAATAACTGGGAGAAGTATTATAGACAAATGATTAATAGGATATGGGACATGGGGTGCCCTTGTCTTAAGCCCTGTTGCCTGCGGAAATGACCATGAAGCTATCTGTTTATAGATACCAAGAAGGATATCGTGGTAACGCATGCTAGGATCCAACCCACATATTGAAGAGGGAGGCCAATACCATGTAGGATTTTGGAGATGAAGTCCATGAGACTTTTTGAAGTCGACCATGAGCATGCATCTTGGGGAAATTCTAGCTCGATTTGAACATCTAACCAATTTTTGAGCAAGGAAAATGTTATAAACAAGATTTCAACCACTCACGAAAGCACCTTGTCTTTTGTCAATGACAGTTGGAAGTAAAGAGGCCATTTGGTTAGCCAAGATTTTGGTTATCAATTTATAGGTAACATTCGTGAGACCAATCAACTTAAAATCTCCATCTTTAGCATCACTTTCCTTTTTCTAGATAAAGGGTAAGGATGGTATGGTTTGTTGCACGGAACAGGCTACGGGTGTCAAAAAACTCTCGAACACAATAAATCAAGTTTTTTCCCACAAGATCCCAATTCTTTTTGAAGAAGACTGAGGTGTATCCATCCGATCCCGGAGCCTTGTCATTCCCGATATAAAAAAGGGTATTTCTGATTTCATCAACTTCAAAAGACTTAAGAAGCTGCTCAAAATTTTGTTTCCCAATAAGAGGCCCATGGCGCATAACCTCTTGGTCAATAAGAGACTTAGTCTGGGACGTGCCAAAAAGGTTTGTGTAAAATTCGACAATGAGAGAGGAAACTTTCATCGGAGAGCTGGTGTGGGAGCCATCATCACGGAAGATGTAGGATATATTTTTTCGAGCATTGTCTCGGTTAATTAGACTATGGAAATATTTTGTGTTTCTATTACCATCAACTAAGTAGGAGCACCTCATACGTTGTTGAAGGAAGCTTTTCTCTGCATCAAGTAGGAAGTTTGCTCTAGCCCGTAATCTGTGAACCTCCTTTTTCAAAGAAACTTTATATGGGTCGGCCATCAGAGAAGAGATGGCCTCTTTAAAGGTTGTATTCGCAGTAGCGGTACGCTCAAAATTCCACTGTACTCGGCCGTATTCAAGTCTTTTATTGGGTGTTTTAGCGGTTTCAACTTCTGCGCACGCACGTATTATGTTGTACCGTCAATAAACTGCCTTCACATGTTTTCAATAATGCTAACGAACCTAGGATGATCAAGCCACATGTTAAAAAATTTAAAGGGCCGATAACCTTGCTGAAAGTCATGTACCACCGAGGAAATGACTGGGCAGTGGTCAGAGACCGGCTCCATTGGAAGAAACTAGGCTTTGCATAAGAGATTCTTTTCACTCCAACCATGGTTTATACAGACATGGTCAAGTTTAGACCAAATAGTGCCATTTGTCAATGTGTAGAAGGAACCTGTGAAGGGTGCATCAATAAGACCATGAGATACTCTAAAATTATATAAATCAACCAACTCACCATTTTGAAGGAGAACAATCCCAATGCGGTCTCCCGGTGCGCAGTAGGCATTGTAGTCGCCCATAATCATCCAACGTAAGTGGATGGTGGCCTCGATGGTGTGAAGTGATCCCATAGAACTCTCATTTGCGGCATGTTGTACAAAGGGTATACAAAGGTAGCATAAAATGTTTCTTGAGTGATGTTAAAATGGACTTTAAAGTGGATATATTGTCTTCCAATTTCAAGCACTGTACAAGCCACCCTACTAGTTTCCGAAACAACAATGATACGCCCTCCATTTATCACAAAAATATTAGAAACATGATCCCAATTTATGAATCGAGAAGATATAAAGTAATCTAAACGTTCTTGGGAAATTTTAGTTTCTAAGAGGCAAACATGGGCAAAGAGTTCTATTTAATGAGCTTGCAAACCATGGAGAGAGAAGCGTCCCGATATGTACGCTCACAAAGACCTCTGATGCTCCATGTGAGGAGCTTCATTGGTCAACCGAGGGGTTTGTAGGCACCTCGCGCCTCGCTTTACTTTTACCTTTTTTTGTTTTGCTACTTGTCATGGACCATCATACTTATCAGTGATGTTGTCCACCAGGGTGGTGGTTGTGTCATTTTCTTGAGGAGTGCTCAATGTAGGGGGCTCATCAATATCAATCGGTTCCATGGGTGTATCAATGAAGTCAGGGAGTTGATGATTGGTGTTTCTTTCCATGGTGAAGGTGAATGGTACCAGCAGATACGAAGGTGTTCCTTCGAGCTTTAATTACATTAAATGCAGTTACTTTATAACTTGCAGCTATGAATGCCTTCCTTCATATGTTATATCATTTTATTTAAATTTCAAGAGTTTTAAATGCATTAAAAGTAGTAGTTTTATAACTTTCAACAACTTTTAATGTAATAAAAGGGTCCTACTTGCATTAGTTTTATATATAATTACTGTAGCTTTAAATATAATCTTTAATACAATTACCATAGTTTTAAAGGTAGTAAAACATCTTCAAATATTACTTATAATAACTTTAAAGGTTAGTAAAGTGGTTTTCATGTAGACTCGTTTTCTGAGAGGTTTTGTGCTACTAGGGTCACTATTTACGGTAAAATAGATTTGTCCTCCTACAAGACCATCATCTGATACTAAACTATCATGGCTAAGGGTAAAATGGATTTGTCCTTCGACAGGACCATTGTTTGATGCAGTGTAAGTTTTTTTCCTTATGAATATTGCTTCTAGGAATATGATGGGTCTTAATGATCCTGTTCGACAAAAAGATGTTACTGATTTCATAATTAGTAATAGTATCCCATTGGTAATTTTAGTTGAAACAAAAGTAACTCTTTAAAGTCGACTCTATTATTAGGTATATGGTTCCATTTTGGTATATTATTACCAATCATTGCTCTCATACCCTTGGTAGAATTCGGATTATGTGGAACCCTAGTGTTATCACTATTTCTTGGTTATACCAATCCTCTCACTTCATTCATTGCATGGCCAAGTGCCATAATTTCAATACCTCTTTCAGATTCTATGCCATCTATGCTTTCAATGATGTTCATGATCGTTCTCATCTTTGGAATGATTTAATAACCAATTCCAAGCATGATCAGGGCATCCCATGGGTCTTCATAGGAGATTTCAATGTCGTTCATCATCCAGAGAAGCGATTAGGCTCCTCCAAAATTTGGTCCTCAGCAATTGATGACTTCAATAATTTTTTCCACCTCAGTGAGCTCAGTGATCTGCGATCCACTGGATTCGACTTCTCTTCGATTAATAAGCAGCCAACTCATCCAATCCTCTTCAATCTCGATCGTGTTCTAGTCAACCCTGTATGGTATGATCTTTTTCCTATGTCCTTCGTTCACTCTGGTTTTCTTCGTTCCTCCGACCATACCACAATTAATCTCAACCTTGAGTTCCCATGGCAAACACGTAGGAAACCTTTCAAATTCTTTAATATGTGTCACTTCCATCATCAATTCAAAAATATTGTTTATAAAAGCTGGAATCTTACGATCTCTTCCTCTAGTATAAGTCTTGTCACTGACAAGCTCAATCGGCTTCAGCATGAGCTTATTTGCCTAAATAGTAAGGAATTTAGCGATATTAGTACTAGGGTTTCTAATGTTCAAAGCACTCTCTTTCAAGCTCAATATAATCTCACAAGTGACCCCCTCAACCATATCCTTGTCACCAAATAAGTTGAGGATTCCACGACTTTCCTCTTTCTTAGTAATGCTGAAAAATAATTCTTCAAGCAAATATTTAAAGAAAACTATATCAAGTTTGGTGATAAAAATACCAAATGTTTCCACAATAGTATAAAAACTTGTCTTTTCATAACAAAATTATTTCTAACAATAACGACCATGATATTACTGTTTCAACTACCGTTAGTGTTTCTAAGGTTATTGTGAGTTATTTTGAGAACTCCCTTGGTACTATGCATCATGCTGGTTATACAGGGTTGGAGAAAGTTGTCTCTATTCTTTCCTCTAAAGTTAATGATACTGAAAATACCTCAATGATTCGTGAGATCACTAGCGAGGAGATTAAGTATGCCCTTTCAGTATTGATAGTAATAAATCGTATGGTCCTGATGGTTTTAGTTCAAGTTTCTTCAAGTTCACCTAGAATATTATTGGGCAGGATATCTGTAATGGTGTCCTCGAGTTTTTCCAAACCGGAATTCTTGACACCTTCCACTTTCATTGCTCTCATTCCCAAAAAGGATTCCCATTATGTTGCTACTGATTTTAGACCTATTTCTCTTTGTATTGTTGTTAACAAGACTATCTCTAAGATCTTGGCTAACAGAATTAAGGATTCTTTCCCCTACCTGATTGATAATTCCCAATCGTCTTTTGTCTCAGGTAGGAACATCTCAGATAACATCATTCTCTCCTAAGAACTTCTAAGACACTATCATATTAATTGTAAAGGCAAAAGGGTAGCCCTTTAAAATTGATCTTATGAAAGCTTTGACAATGTCCGTTGGCATCTTATCCTTCACATTCTTGTGACGATGAACTTCTCGGATAAGATGATCACTTGGATCATCAACTGTATCTCCTCTCCATCTTACTCCATTAATATTAATGGAAACCCTTACGGTAACTTCAAAAATAATAAGGTGTCTCAGGATATGGGACCCATTTTCTTCTTTTCTCTTTGTCATTAGCATGCAAGTCTCTCCAGTACCCTCAAGAAGAAGAGTAAAAACAAAATCTTCTGATTTCACTAGAAGTGCCACAAACTAAAATTACAAATCTTTGCTTTGCAGACGATCTTATGATTTTATGTCATGGTGATATCGAATCTTTCTCTTCATCAAAGAGGCTCTGGATGATTTATACTCTCTTTTCGGTCTAAAAGTCAACCCCACTAAAAGTCATACCGTTCTGTCGGGTATCAATAATCCTCTTCGCACTGGGCTCCTATTTATTATGGGTTATTTGGAAGGTTCTCTCCCAGTTAAATATCTGGGAGTTCCCCTTCTTACTGGTCGTCTTACGCACTCGGATTGTCGTGCTATTCTTCACAAGATTACCACCAGGATCGATTCCTGGACCTCTAAGCATTTGTCCTACGCGGGTAAACTCCAGCTTATCAAATCTGTCTTATTTGTTAATCAAGTTTAATGGTCCTCCATCTTTATCCTCCCCTCCCAGATCATTAAAGAACTGACCAAGTACCTTCGTCGTTTTCTTTGGTCGGGTTCCGCTATGAAAATCCACGGGTCCAAAGTGGTATGGTCCAATAACACCTCTCCCACAAAGGAGGGCGGTCTTGGGATCCTGGATATAAAAATATACAATCAAATGGATGTACTTTAAACATCTCTGGTATATTATCAGTAATAACAATCACTCTATCTAGTGTGATTGAATAAAAATTTAAAAAAATCAAAAATAATAATTTATGGGATCTTTCTATTGGTTCTTCCCCTTCTTGGATTTGGAGAAAACTTCTTCGTCTTCGCCCGTTGGCTAGTAACTTGTACAGGGTGGCTATTGGAAATGGTTCAAGTACTTCATTCTAGTACGATCCATGAATCATCCACACCTCTCTAGCTTCGCACTTTGGTACCAATATCATCATTTGCCTTCAAGCATCAGATCGACCAGAGGTAGAAGTCGTTCTAATCTTCTGTAAAGCAAAAACCTCATCCTCACCCTGCCCCCTCCTAACATCAACTCCCATAATGTTCCTTTTTGGATTGCGAAAGGCTGGTTTCAATAACTTCACAAATAGAATACCTATAACGTTATTTGTACGCCTACCTCTATTGTGGGGTGGGCTGGGCTGGGCTGGGTTAGTATGGAATAAATTCAATATTCCTCGTCACTTTTTTATTTTATGGCTCGCTATCATGAGCAAACTTTCTACTAGATATAAGCTTCTCAGCTCGGGTATAAACACCATACCTAATTGTGCCTTATGCAACTCTGCTTCTGAAACTATCGTTCATCTCCTCTTTGACTGTAGTTTCACTCAGAGTATTTGGACCTATGCCAGTTCAAAACTGGCTTTCCCTTTTTCCACTTCGTGCTGGCAGTCTTGGGTCTGCGAGATGTCAAAAACTTGTCTCACTCTCGAAACCGTCACATTTTGCCTCTTACTTTGGCGCGGTTGTTTACCACGTCTGGAAGGGGAGGAACTCTATAATTTTTTGTTCCCCCAGGCCAATGCCTCTCTGGGTTCTCACCGAATCTTCTCTGATTATCGGTTCTGATTCCACGATACCAAGATTTGCTGGCCTATGTAACTGCTTGTATCATTATTTATTCTTATACTTTATTTACAAGTCCCCTCCTCTTCGATCTAGTTCGTTGACTTCCATTGTTGTGGACTTCCTTGGAGTATTATATGTCGGCTTGATTGATCCTCGTTGCGTTGTTTTAGTTATTCTAGTTTATCTTTGTTGTTCTACCATTCCTACTTTGTTTGATTTAATATTCATGTTTATCGATCTCCTTATATCGATTCGATCTTTTTAGAATATGTCTTTGGTACTTGCACATACATTTTTATTTTATTTAATATATTTAAAAAAAAATACATATTTCCAAACTTAAAAAAATATTACCAAAAGCTAAATATATTAATTCTGAAATCCTATCTCCTTGGAAACAGTAAATACACAATATGCCCCTAAGGGGGTAGCCGAGTTGGTTGAGTATGGCATTCTTATTACCAAAAGGTCATGAGTTCGAGTCCCTCTACATACGCTTTCTCGGCTGAACCTGTCACCTTGTGTGGTTTACCTTCTGGCGTTGGTTTGCAGGCTATCGCGTCAGACTGAGGGTTTACCCTGTGCGCACATTGCACTCTGAGTAGCGGCTGCGGGTTCCCTCCGAAAAAAGAAGAAGTAAATACACAATATATACCATCAAGATATTCGTTAATTCATAGCTTGGATTTTCCACTTTCGGCATCCGCGATCATGACATAAGGACTATTTACCAGCTGGTCTGAACGACAAATATTTATCTTACATTAGGTGTAATATATACTATTTATCTGAGATTCACTCACCAAATCTTAAATAAATCAATCGAAATAGTTAAATATTACAGAATATATAACATTTATCGTTTGGTTTAAATGCTATTGTATACATCCGTTACTCATATCAATAAAGCCCATTCAGCAAAACTTTTATGCGCGGCCTTATGTACTAGTAGACATGGTTTCAGGTCCATCAAGAACCGATAAGCTAAAAGAGCCTACAAGCCCATTAGCTTTTTAGTTACTTTCTCTCTATTTAACATGTTAAATAAAAAATTGTAAGGATACGAAATATTTGACATTCTTATAAGTTAATATTCTTGTTTTATATATAGATAAGATTAACCATTCTGAATCTTCGTCTTTAATGATTAGAAAAATCCGCAACGAGAATTTAATTTGATAGAAAAACTTTGACGGTTTGTAAAAGATGGATTTTCCTACACACGCGTGCTCACAAATCTATTCGCGAAAGATAAAGAATAGAAGCATCGATGAAGCAATAACGGAAAATTTTATATAACGAGAGAAGAGAAAATACTATTCGCGAAAGATAAAGAATAGAAGCATCGATGAAGCAATAACGGAAAACTTCATATAACGAGAGAAGAGAAAATAAAAACGGCAGAAAACAAACTTCATATAATGAGAGAAAAGGAAATAAAAACGGCAGAAAACACACAAGTGAAGCATCGATGAAGCAATAATGGAAAACTTCATATCAAGAGAGAAGATATAGCAAAACGATAGAAATCACACGAGTGTGAGTGTAAGAGATTGAGAGTTTATGATTAATTAGAATTTATTTATATTTAATAAACATAATTCACTAAATTATTTAGTGATCCATGAATTATCCTCTTAATCAATTATGCTTTAATCCATTTTATTTTCTCTTAATTAACTTATAGGTTTCACAATTTGCTATAGTTTGATGTACTAGTCGTTATAGAGGATCATGAACTTTATTAGTCTATTAGAGTCCAATACTAAAACGTTAGACTAATGGTCCCTTCCGCTAGATACACATTAACCAACTAGTATCCACACTTTATATATACTTCAATGAACCTTAATCATAATATATTTATTATCATTATATGTAAGTCCAATATTCTAAATATTAATTACTTTAACTAATTAGACTTTAACAACATGCTTGAAAACTTGAATTAACACATGCCGAGACATTCCAAATCTAGAACTTTTTTCAATCTTCCACTTAGATCATTAGTGTACTAAAGTGCATACATCCGGATTTTACACAATAAAACGTGTTTGTTCACATATAGTATTTGAACTTCGATTCATGTTAGATGATAGTCAACAATGAACCAAAAATATTCCACCATGACTTATTGTATGCGTAATAGTTTTGTAATACATGCACTACCAACTAACACCTTAATGAGCCCTGATTCTCATGGAATGTAACATGGAAGTGTGACACAAACCTGTAATAAACACGTGTAAACTTCTAAATTGTCAAATTTTACTAAATTGAGATCGTTTAATTTAAGCAATATGAGCAAACTAAATTATAATAATATTATTAAAATAATATCAAATATGTACATAAACTTTAAAATAATAATTCAATCTGAAACACTAAACAAGTATGAGACTAAAAATACATCACTCCCATTGAATCCAAAAATCCTTTAAACTAACGATACACACGCAAACTCTGTTTTTGTGAAAGGCGGATGGTGGAAATACCTTAATAAATGAATATGAAACCATATAGTGTATGCTAATATGCTACACCATTGTCTGATCATTATGGATTTGTTCTTTCACAATAAGGAACTTAATATCTATATACTTAAACTTATTTGAGTTGTTGTTTCCTTTCAATAATATGACAGCTAAACTACTATTATATTAGATCTGGATAGGTATTTCAATTCATTTTATTATATGCAATATCGTCACAAATCTCATCAACCAAAGTGCATGAGTATGTGATGTGAAATATGCCATATATCGGTTGTCATAGTGGAATTTGTGATAAACGTTTGTTTCGTATTTCTCTATGATATGACGTATCATGTTATAATGAATATATATATCCAGCGGTATAATTTCTAGGTTTACATACCCAACAAAATCTACATCATAATAGCATACAATCTTTAGTTTATTCGATCTGTTATATGTGAATTCAAAGTGTTTAGTATTTTTCAAGTACTAAAGCACTATCTTCACAAAATTCTAATTGGAAACTCCTGAAATTTTCAAGTATCTTCCCAACATTCTAACTATAAATGATATGTATGGTCTAATACTTACCTAAGCATACATGATAATTCTAACAACCGGATCATATGGGTGTGTTTTCATGATCTGAATTTATGATTTTATCTGATAAAGTGATAACTTATCACCTTTTGCTACAAAAGTATCCATTGGGTTTTATATTTTCTATATTATTACAGTGTAACATGCTTTCAATGTATGCCTCTTATGAGAGACCCATGATATACCTATGGAGGTTCCTTGTGATATGGTTATCTAACACATATGAGGTTTTACCAATGTCTTTTATATTAAATTTATTTGACAAAATTTCTTTGGTAGCATGTAATAAACCTAGGTAGTTTGTGTCTAAGAGTATGTCACCGAATTACATCACTTAATATATATAATTTTAATCCTACTGATATTGTAATATACAAAATCTTTGACATGGTTTAACTTAAAACTGAATTAGGTGATCATTTATAGGAATATATGGTACCACTAATGAGATGCTTTTCAAATTTCATAGCTAGATTTATTTAGTTTACACACTATTGACTTTGCGTCTGCAAACAAAGTTTTCACGTTGCTTCGTGTAAATCGTCTCATCAACGTTTCTAAGAAGGAACACTGGCTTAACATCCATCTAATAAAGCTCAAGTTCAAAATAAGAAATAAGAGACATGATTGTCCTATGATTTATTTGATGATACCGGAGAAAAATATATCATAATCATTCTCTTGAGTTTTGTTGTACCATTTTGCTACCAAAAGAGTTTTGTTTCTTTCTATTTTTTCTAGCAGCATCATGTTTGGTTTTAAACAACCATTTCTAATCGAGTGATTGACCTCATTCAAGTAAGGTGGAAAGATCTCAAACATAATTATCTTGTATTGATTTGTACTTGTCATTCATTGTTTCAATCCAATGGTTAGAGCTTGAACTCTTTATAGCACCATAAAAGGTGACTGGGTCCTCTTCTAGAATGTTTAAATTTTCTTTATATTCATTAAGGAGTGCTACATAATCCGAAGATATGACACTCTTCCTCTCTCAAGTAAATTTACGTAATAATGGCTCATTATACTGTTCTATTTCTTGAGGTTGATTAATTTTTTCATCATGAACCACATATATATTTTCTACTTGAAGTGGAAGTGCAACATTAGTAGAATGAACTGAACTTTTATGCATAACACTAACGACTGATAAACTAACTGTTAACCAAAGCATCAGTGTTAGAGAGTGGATGAATTGGTTCCAATTATTCCTAAATGATGATCTCTGAATATTTCCTCCAAAATCGACATCCTAAAAATGTATTGTAGTTCTTGTCTCAAATATCAAACACTTAAGGGCACAGTAAAATTTGTAACCCTTAGAGTGGTATGGGTAACCAATGAAATTGCAACTCACTATGTTAGACTCCAACTTTTGTTCACTATGTGTGTAAGTCTTTGCTTATGTTGGATATCCATATATATGAAAGTTCTTGAAGTTATTATTATGCCATCTAAATTGTTCATGTGGTATTTTAGTTATTGTAGAAGTAGGTACCCTAATAAGGATGTATGTTACACACTTAAGAGCTTCCCTTTATCGTGTATAAAATAGTGATGTATGAGAAATCATGCTAATAATGATACCAAAAATCTGGTCAAATAATGCGACATTTGCCAACGGTGGTCCACATTCCAACACCAACTATGGGTCAAACTAACTTAAATACTAGGGGAATGTTAGTTCGATCAATAGAGGCTAAATCTGGAAGGACCCCTCTTACCCTGACCGAGTAACGACAATTTTGTTATCATTTTAATCGATTACTTCACCAAGTGGATGGAAGAAGAGGCTCTGAACCGAATTAGAAGAAAAAAGATTAAGAAGTTTATATAAAATAATATAGTCTCATGCTTCGGTATCCTTAGAATCCTAATATCAGATAACATGTTGCAACTTGACAACGAGTAAATGAAAGAATTTTGCCTCAAGTACGAGATCCTCCACCATTTATCCTTTCCATATCATCTGCATGCAAATGGTAGTGGAGGTTACCAACTTCATAATCATGGACAACCTAAGGAAAATCATGAGAAATGCAAAAGAGAACTGGTCAGAGATGTTATCACAAATAGTATGGACATATTTAACAATGTCGAGTGACATAACATACGAAACTCATTTCCAACTTACCTATGAAGCAGTGTTGGTAGAAATCAAAGCCCCAATGGCTCTCATTCTACAACATAACAAGAACACAAATGAACAAGGACGATGGACCGACCTAGAATTTCTAGAGGAGCGTTGCGTTGAGGCACATCTAAAGGATTTTTCCATGAAATAGAAGACTTAGCGATGATACTGATAGGTTCAAAAATATTCGAGGGTAAACTCTTTGGTAGGGTCGGAAATCTTCGAGGGTCGATTCTGACCAAAGGTAAATACCTCACTTTCACCATTTGACTTACACATTTTGACAATTATGTATTTACTAGAGTATAATGTATGTATTATTTATAATCATAATGTTTACTAGGCTTTTTGGTATTTGGGTTTGGCCCAAAACTATGATCCGGCCCATAAGGGTAAGTTGAGCCTATAAATACTTTTTGAGATGACATTTAATAGGGATGGAATTTTATCTCTTTAAATACTTACTAAAGCAACTCTATTATCTCTATACTTTTCACTTTACATTTATTACACCTTCACCATATTACTTAAATACCATATGAACCAGTTTTATCCTTATCAGATTTAACGACCACAATGGGAGCTGTCGAGTAAGGTACTCGAATAACAATATCCAAAACCCGACATAAAAGATATATCTTCGAAGTTACAGGAATCGATCATGAAATGCAGACAAACTCTCCTCTAGATAATGAGGGAGTTAGAATCAAAGATGAGCATGTACATACATCACATGTAAATAACAAAAGTGAAGAAAATATTCTTATGCATGAGAAGCGAGATCAGTTGCAAGGAGAAATTGAGGCTTTGAGAGCCCATAGACAGGCTGAGAGGATCTGGTAGGGAAGGCTTTATCGGAGTATAAAATATCTGATGATCCGGATGATAATCTACAACATAATCTGAAGTGGTGCCAAGATGACCAATCCTCTAAAACACATAAAACTTCTAAAAAAGAGCATCAAGCCAAACATTATTCTAGTATTTCGAAGTCTACTAAGGGCTCTACAATATAGTTATAAATTTCTTCATCCGATTCAAGCAGTGATCATTGTCGTCATAAAAACAAAGAAAACCACTGAGAAAAATATCGATTTAAGAAGCATTTGAATAAATACCACTAGTCGAGTAAACATGATTATTCAAGAAAGAAAATGAATCAAAACGATAAAAAGAAAAATAAATAATATCTGAAAAGATAAAAAGGTCAACTCAACATATCATAAATCGTTTGTTGAATGATCAATTCGTTGTTCAATCTGAGCCATGGATTTTTGCCACTTCTACTTAGGATCACATGCTCATTCAGGGACACAATTGGAAGCAATCGCCTTTATCTACGAAAATCATATACGAACATTTACATGGATGCTCTGATATCTTAAAAATGTAAAAATATGATGGGAGCAAAGATACGGATAACCAGCTTGAGCAATTCGATGAGTTTTGATGATGATGACAAGTTACTGTGTAGAGATTTTTCTCAAACCTTAAAGGATAATGCCTTAAAGTAGTATAATAGATTACCACAAGGATCGATCAAGAATTTGACATGTTTTGGATGGATTTCCGAAGATAATTTGTGGGGAGTAAAGAGCTTAGAGGAAATGGAGACACTATAATCCATTGTTGGCAGCACCACGCTGAAACTTTAAAATATTAAACCCAAAATTTTGTGAATACCAAAGATGGCTTGACAAATTGCTTCAAACAAGTGGCTATAATTGTATGTAGATGAAGGCTGTTAGTTGGTGAGTTGGCCGATGTCGTTACCCATAAAAAATCGATGACTTGGGGTGGTTTGTTGAACCAGGTGGGAAAGCAAATTACTATGAAGGAAACTAAGAGATTAATATGGTCATGACAGCCAAGATTACCTAGTCTTATTCGTTTCAAACTAGTGGCTAATCACAAGCTACCGTCAGCAATTGTTAGAAGGGTTCCGAACAAGGTTCTTATCATCCCAAATCAATCCAATCTATGCATGGATCACAATTCAGGCCTATAGGAAATCAATGGATTCCACCTGGTCATCTTGCAGAACTAAGTGAGAATGTTGCGATGATTTATGACTACGTGCAATTCTGAAGGCCCTCACTCATCCAAACTTCAAAGGAAAACTGAAGTACGCGATTCTGCAAATATCACAATTAAGTGAGATATTATACTAAGGATTGTATTTCTTTGAAGCAAGAAATACAATCATTAATAAAAAATGGAAAGTTAACTACTTTTGTAAAATCACAAATAAGTAATAGGTCGCTGCCAAGCACAATTAGTGTACAAGAAAATTTACCCCGTGTAAGAAGGCAAGCCATAAAACCCCCCAAAGAGGAAAGTATGATGATGATTGTTGAATAATTTGATGTAGATTCAGAATCTTTGGATCCCGGTCCGGGTTGGGTCGAGTGAATATGGTGTGTAAAATGGTGGAATGTCTCCAAACTATGTCAATGCTTCGAATATATTTTTTAAAAAGACATGTGGTTAGCTTGACCACACAGTTCAAAAGAAAAATGTCTTATCATTTGTATTAAAATCATGCTCCATTCATAGTTTTTGATGAGGATGATTTAAGAAATATTGTTGTCCCCGTGAAGATGTTGTGGTGATTGGGGCTGCTATTGAGGGAACAAAAATCAAAAGGATTTTGATCGATACCGATAGTTAAATAATATCTTATTTATGTCCACATATAAATTGATGAATAATCCATCCGTTATTCTCCAATCGAATAAAACTATGGTGAGATTTACAGTCAATTTTGTAGATGTTATTGAAGAGTTCGAATGGGAAGCAATTCTTTAAAAATGGTAATTTAAGAATATGGTAAGAGTTCGGTTTGTAGTGGTTGGTTATCTGACCCCTTCTAATGCCGTTTTTGGTAGATTTTGGCTATCAAGAATGTATGTTGTAGCATTAACAGTGCACCAGTGCTTGAAATACGTTGTTGGAGACCATGTGGGGGTTGTTTGAAGCAACCTAAAGGTGGTTATGAAATTCTATGTTACTGATCTTGCTCCGAAGTCTTTAGAAATTGTGACAGCAAAAATAGAATCGAAATTACTATAGTCCTCTTCAGATCCAAGCAAGATAGATGGTCCAAGAGAGACTCATAGTGTATTATTTCTAATTGAGGAAGTTGAAGTGCACGATTTTACAGATGGGAAAAACGTTAGAATTTGAACTCAATTATCGCCATAAAAAATAACAATTTTTTTGGGAAGAACATAAGAGAGGATGGTATGGTTAACAGGTATGGTCCAACAATATCATCACTCGGAGCTACATTTTAGTATGAGCAAGTTTAGGAAGAGAAATAGAAAGAGATGAAGCCTTTGAAAAATTTGCCTCAATAATAGACTTTAAGGCATGAGAAGGTTGTGGAGCATCAGAAGATTGAGAAGCTGATGAAGTAGACTTTCATTCTCTATATTTAATTTTTGTTAGTGATAATGATAATATTATCTGAAATATTACCTTTGGTCGTCGAAGTTTTCCGCCACTTAATCAATGATATACCATCTTGGTGTCCCAATTGGTAGAGACAAAAATATGGACGTCATGAGGAATCACCAAATCAATATTTTTTATACATTCGTTATCCGTAAGATAACGATATGAATGTTCCATAATGCTTTTCATCTAACGTTATTAAAAAATCAACCTTTATCACTAGTTTTTCTCTACGATTATAAATCTTGCTCTTACTACTATTTCCTATTATGGATAGATTCATACATTCAAGAGCGGAATGAGTACGAGAAACAATGTTGAGTGAAACATCATCTTTAAATGACTTATCATTCTTCACCATAACTTTATTTTTTTTCTACGTTATTTGATAAATTAGACGCATAACTTTATAAAATTATTCATGACTAGGGAGTTAAACACTCGCTTAAAATTCTTATGGTCATACAACCTTACACGACCAGACTTAGCTCATGGCTTAGTCAAGGTTGCCCATACTTGGTCACATATGGTTGCGTGACCTGACCGAGACATACTTGGCCTCGATGGCCAAGTCTTCTGGTCATGGTAGCCATATTTTGTTCATTCACGGTCGCACGTCCTGACCAAGATAGACTTGGTATCGACGGCCAAGTCATCCGATCGTGCAGCCATGCGCGACCTATACTAGGCCAAGCCTTGTTCGCACACGGTTGCGCAACCTATCCAAGTTTTATGGTCGTGTAGTATTACATGAAAAAGTTTAGGCTACATATTGGCAATCATGGCCAAACCTTGGTCGCATACACTTACGCAACCTGGCCAAGATGAACTTCGCCTCGATGGCCAAATCCATTGGTCGTGCATCATTGTACAACTAAAATTAGGCCATGTTTTGGTTGCACATGGTTATACAACCTGGCTGAGGTAGAATTCGCATCGACAACCAAGTCTTCTGGTCATGCAACCTTACACGACTAGACTTGGGTTATGGCTTGGCTACAATGGCTAAGTCTTGGTCACACGTGGCTGCACAACTTGGTTGTGATAGACTTGGCCTTGACGTTCAAGTCTTATAGTTGTGCAGCCTTGCATGACCAAAATTAGGGAACGGTTTGGCCATGGTGGCCAACCCCCCAGATAAATATTGGTTTCATTCATATCTCTATGATCATGGTTGAGGGACTTGGTCATTGTTTGGTTCATTCTTTATTGAATAAAATGCAAAGGGCTATAGTTCTAGATTGTTTCATGGTTTATTTGGTATCTTCCTAAGTCATGTTTCATGTTGTATGAGTAACTCTCCCCACTCTGTTACTTGCGTGAATGAAACTGAAGTTCTTGAGTCTTGCAATGGCCCTCATCTGTTTTGGTGTCTTTACTTTTCTTCCAGTTTTCTTGGATTCTTCAAGTGTTAAAAGTTTTACAAGCTTGCCATGATTTACCGATTTGTTGATGTAATGATCGAACAATTTATTGGTCTAGCTTATACCCTATTACTAGCTAGGTATAAGGCTAGGGCATTAACTTGTGTATGCATGGGTCGAGATGCAATTCTCCTTAGATGTGAAAGGCTTTCATAAGTGAATTACTTTCCAATTCAAAGTAATACATAAAATCAAAAATATTAGATATAATACAAACACAATTATTTTATGTTCCACGGTTTATGGACCTTTTTTCGTTCATGTCCTCCAACCAATAAGTCCCATATTGGTTGCACTCGATCACTATATATCGTCCTTCTTATGTGGGCATCAAGTTTCCCTCTTCGGGTTGTTGGGTGTGTTGGAAGACACGCCTAAGCACGAGTTCCCTAACCTCAATGGCTACAGGCTTCAATTTCAAGTTGTATATGATAAGGATAAAACTGGTTCAAATGGTATTTAAGTATTATGGTGAAGGTGTAATAAATGTAAGATGAAAAGTATAGAGATAATAGAGTTGTTTTAGTAATTGTTTAAACAAATAAAAGTCTATCATTATCAAAGACAATCTCAAAAATTATTTATAGGCTCAACTTAGTCTTATGTTTAAGGATTCAAAAGAGACAGAGGAAACACATATGCTGATGGGATCCTAGATTCCTTAAAAAAAATAGATGGCTCAATTAAACCCGACATGGTCTTAGAATTTCACAAAAGATTCCCTACACTAGTCTTCGGGTCTTTATGGGAACTGGTTCCAGAAAACTTGTGGCCCAACGATAAGCCTATAGCTGATCAGTTGGGTATTTTTAAAGTCTCACCTAACGATGGCTCCAATGAGAGTGCTTTAGGGGGCTCCAAAAGTGGGAGTTTGGAATAAAACGAAAAAGAAACTGTTGACGGGAACGAGCCCAAAGTTCAATAGATTTGTATTTTGTTATTTTGTATAAGCTCTTCTTGTATACAAGGAATTTTGTGATAGTAGTCATAAGTTTTTGTGTAAGTCCTTGACATGGCCAAAATGTTTTTGTAATGTTTCAACTCAGATTCCATGAAGTCTTTAGGTCTTCAGAGGTATTCTGTAGTTGATATTAACTCAACAGTTCAATCTTCTTTTCTTACAACTTTTTATTTTCATGTCTCAGTCCAATTTATTCAATAGTAATCCATTATAACCATTCAAAAGTAATCTATTTGAAGGTACATAAACTTAATACATAAGTCATTCGAAGGTAATCCATTTGAAGGCACACAAATTTAACATATAAGCCATTCGCAGGAACATAAATTTAACACATAAGTCGTTCGAAGGTAATCCATTCGAAGGCACATAAATTTAACACATAAGCCATTCGAAGGAACAAAAATTTAACACATAATCCATCTGAAAGTAATTCATTCAAAGATACATAAATTTAACACATAAGTCATTTGAAGGTAATATGTTTGAAGGCATTAATACATAAAGTGTACTTACGATAAAAAAAATTAGGGAAAATTAATAATGATTCGGACACCTCGTTCAAACCTCTCTGAGACACCAGGATAGGAAAGAGTATGCCCCTTAATATTAACAATTGGATGCTTTGAAGCCCAACAATAACTCACTTTCAAAAAGTTTTCCTAATGAACGCCAGACTTGTATTAAAGATGATATTTCTTAGCTAGAAAAAATAATTTAGTCTGTTCATCTGACTATTATAGAAGTTTGTTTTAGGTTAATTATAGATTTTCACGAGAAATACCCTAATATGAATTTTTGGTATTATGTTCCTAATAGTAAATAGCAGAAAGATTTGTAATAAAGTGATTAATATCCTTAACTCTCATCTTTTATCGGGTTTTAGTAAAGGTAATGATGCATATATTATCGACTTTTTTTTAAGAGAGGTTAAGTTTTCCGAAAATTTTAAAAAAATGGCGTTGAAAAATATTTTGTTAGAACTAATATTGTTTAAACAGATTACGCCAAAACTTATAACGCTAGAGGTATAGATGTCCAAACAACTACTATCAATATTGACGTTTTTTTTTTTGCCAAATATGTGGTTGCTTCTAAGTTTATATAAAAATTTATTTATTTGTTTATTTTTAATACTGAAAACTACAGATCCTATTCCTCTATTTATTTAATAATTTTATAAAAGAAACGAAAATAAATAATAGAGTATTCTCTTTTATATATTTAGAAGTAGAATAGTAAAATATTACTGTTTTTTTTAGATAAAAAGCCCTTATATAGCTTACAGCTTTAAAATATCTTTTGAAAATCTTGTTTACCTCCTATTCCTATATGATAGTACTACATCTCTCAAAGAAACCAAACGGTCCGTCGGTCCCCTCTCTAAAATTTAAGACAGACACATCGAAGTCTGATTCCAGAAGATGAGACACACACACACACGATATCCATTTCCAGTCACTTCCTGCAAAAACTTTAATCGATATCACACAAAACCATTCCATTTCTAGTAAAGATGAACCTCCTCCTCATTACTCCTTCTTCATCTTCTTCCTTTTTATCCCATTTCCTATTTGATCCACCGTTTACTCACAAACAACCACAAGATAAAAAAAAACTTACAAAAAATGGCGAGAGGTAAGATCCAGATCAAGCGAATTGATAACTCCACGAACAGACAGGTCACGTATTCCAAGAGAAGAAACGGATTGTTCAAGAAAGCTCACGAGCTAACTGTTTTATGTGATGCCAAGGTTTCCATTATGATGTTCTCTAGCACAAATCGGCTTCATGAGTATATTAGTCCATCAATCACGTACACTTCACTCTCTCGCTCTCTCACCATTTCCGAAACCCTAGATCCCTCTTCTTCTTTTTCTTAATGAAGTCGTTTCTTTTCATTGTATTGTAGAACGAAGCAAGTTATCGATGATTACCAGAAGGAATTAGGGATCGATGTATGGCGCACGCACTATGAGGTATTTTTATTATTTTTATTATTATGGATTTCTCGTGTGATTTGATTTGTATGAACTTTGCTTACTAGATTTGACTTCTGTAGAAAATGCAAGAGACGTTGAATAAGCTGAAAGAGGTGAATAGGAATCTTAGAATGCAGATTAGGTAAGATTGGGATTTACTGATCATTGTTGTTTTGGATTTCCATTATGTTCAATCTTCATTTAATTTTGATAGTATAGGAATAGAATGGGAGAGAGCTTGGATGGTATGGGTTTTGATGAGCTTCTTCTTCTCCACGAAGAAATGGAGGCTACTGTTAAGGTTATCGGCCAACGCAAGGTTTCATTTTCGATACTAACTATGCATTTCTTGGAGCTTAGGTCATTAATCATGTCAGCTACTTAACTAGAGCATAACGTTTTCTAGTGTCTGACATTTGTTTTGTTTTTTATCATTAAAAGTTCAAGATACTCGAAAATCAGATTGGTACCAGCAAGAAGAAGGTGAGGCTTTAATTTCTTGGGTCTCAAGTTTCTTCCTTGTTGCATTGATATAGTAGTGGCTGACCCTTGTTCATTCATCTTACGATTTGGTTCAGAATAGGAATGCTCAAAACATACACAATAGGCTTTTGTACAAATTGGTAAGTAATTCTTCTTAATGATCGGATTAGTCTTATATAGTTGCAGGTTGCTTCTTTCTCGAGATTTGTCATATGAAATTACGCCAATAATCCTCATATGTTCTTTAAGTATAACAGGATTTGTCGCAAAGGGTCATAACGAAACTCTAGTTATGTGTTGTTCTTGGATTTATCAGTCAAATACATTGGACATTTTGATCTTTTACTTTGCAATCTTTCAACATTGTAATTTAACACAACCATGTCGTAGTGGTGACGGTCTTGTAGGATCTGACCTGACCTGACCAATCGATTTTGTCCAATTTTAGAAGAAAATCATATTGTCCAGTTAAATTTTTTGTCAGATCCGAGTTTAACATTTGGACAAACAGAACAGTTTCAAACTATGAAAATTTACAGATTAGCGTTTTGATATGGTTTGTCTAACATAATAATAGTTTAAAAGAAATTTTTGTATATTAAAAAGGTTAAAAAACTAGGTCAGGACCCGAATCGGAACTGAGAGACTAATGTAAGTGCAAAGCTTTCTGTAGACAGAACCGGACCCGGAACTATACTTTGTTAACCAAATACATACCGTATCCGTACTTTAGGTTTGAGGTTTAGAGTTCTTGGAAAGATTTTTAGAGGAGCTAAGCTAACCAAACTTTGTAATCAATTACGTAGGCAAGGGAAGAAGATCCTGACTATGGATTAGTAGATGATGACTGCGATTACGATACTGCCATTGGATACGACGCCGGAGGTTCTCGCGGTTTTCCATTGTATCAGCAGCCTAACGACCTTCATTGTGGAGCTGCAGCTGCTTCGAATCTTACGACTTATCACTTGCTTGAGTGAAAAGTAAGAACTCTAACACGTTTAGATGCAACAAAAACAAGTATGATCTGCTTTCAATGTGCCATAAATGTAGTGTTTAAGAGATCACTGAACTTAAATCCTGCTGTTTGTTGCCAGACTTCTTTCTTTCATCAGTTTTTTTTTGTTTTTTTATTACTTTTTTCTTAAGTAAGCACTAAGGTTCTATTAAATGACTTTAGCTGATTGGTATTTTTTTCTCTTAATCTAAATATAACTTAATTGGTTTTTAAAAGTCACTAAAAAGGAAAAAAGTGTAACCTCCAACGATTTTTTTAAAGGACGCAATCATTTATAATATATATTATTACAAATATACGTGATACAAGAGACTCGAGTAAACCATAATCCACTTTTTAGTTTTTTGAGTTTTCTTTGTTTTTTATTCTTTTGACTAAAAACAAAAAATAGGTTTTTAAAAAGAATTTAGTAAATGAGTTGGGTATTGTAAAACAAACGCTATAATCGTGATCAAAATCATAAAAAAATAGATATGAAAATATGTATATGTAAAAAAACTTTCTTAGTTTTAAACAAAAATAACTTGAATTCCATCTTTAAAAAATGATTTTAAAAAAGAACGACCCTATTATTAGAGTAATCATTTTAGTAATATTTTTAATAAATTTTTTCAATTTTTTGTTTCAAGTCGCATTAGTGGTATACTCTAGCTCCGACTAGGGAAATCGGTGGTGTGGAGTCCTAACACCGATGATGTCAGTATATGTCACTGGTGGTGTAGATTGCGGATATTCGCGATACGAGTATTAAAAATAAATTACCGAAATCAAATTTATATAATTATTTAATTAATCATAACATGTTATAATGAATTAATATATTTATTTAGTGTTTTTTTTAATATAATCATTTATTTAATATAATAATTTAATTAGTAATAATATACATAAATAGAATGTAGTGGGTTAAATGATATTATTTAAATAATTTTAATATAATTCAGAATTTGATTTGATTTGATTTTTATAGATAAAATATTATAAATTTGAGTTTATAATGAAAATATTCAGTAGGTTTGATTTAGCTTATTATAAATGATAAATTCAAAATAGCTTATTGAGTTGAATCAATGGTCGGGTACCAATTCGGGTGGTGTCCGGTCCGACCCGGTCCGATCTGATCCGGTCCAGTCGGGTTTTGTCCGGTCCGAATTTAGAACAGGTCGGGTTCGGGTTCAGAAAATGTAACCCGCAACCGGGCCGGGCCGGGTTCGGATATATAAAAAAAAAAGTTCTATATATAATAAAAACAATATTTTTTAAAAAATAAATTAATATATTTAAAATAAATTAAAAAATATTAAAAAATATTAAAATTAATGTCTGCGGGTCAGGTCGGGTTGACCGACGAACATTAACGGACGGGCTCGGGTTTGAAAATATGAACCCGAGAGCGGGTCAGACCGGGTTCGGGCTCAAGTATAAAAAAAACGGGCTCAAGCGGGCCGGCCCGAACCCTGCCCAACCCATTACCATCCTAATCAATGGTGACATAATAATAAATAAGAGTTGATTATCAATAATATTTTAATAAATTTGTTTATTTAATTAGAATATTTTAAAATTTGTTTATTTAGTAAATTAAATAATAAAAAATGTATTTAATTAAAATTTATTTATTTCACTTATAATATAATAATAAATTTACTTATTTAGTGAATTCTAAATGTTACTGTCACGTGTCACGTGTCACGGGCCTTCATCCTTACCTCCAAGGCTCCAACCCGCTGGTGTTTGTTTCTAAAAACCATTTTAAGACATTCGGAACACAAATAATTTACAAACAGTGTCGGTTTTACGCATATACGGTGTTTGCATAAGTGTGTCGCGCTGCCAGCGTCTAAGAACACCAAAAAACTTAGTGTTTCTTCCACGAATACCTAGCTTTAATCTCCTGAATTGACATCAAATAATATAGCTCAACCACAAATGAACCACATAAACACTCATATTTCATGCTAAATTCTTTTATAACACTAAGCAATTTTGATACTTAAATCAAAATCTACCAAAATCAACAAAATTTAAAAACACAAATTAAACTTTTAAAAACAAAAAGAAGACTTACTATGTCCCTTTTCTATCGATTGATTGTGTTTTTTAGATAAAACTGGTGCTTTGGTGCCGACCAATAGGGTTTTGGGTTTTTAATGTTTGGGGTTCTTGAGATCACTTGCAGAAGGTTGAAGATAAAGTGAATAATAATGAGAAGTTTTGTTTTTATATATGGATACACTTAAAGTCTTTTTGGTTAGACTTAAGTTTTTGGGGTGAGGATATTTTCAAAAAAAAAGGGTAAACTTATAATGATTATAATGAGATTTGGATAGAATTAATTTGGAACTACGTAGAGTTTTGAGGTTAATTATTTAGCCATACCCTAACTTAATTTCTTTAATAAAAAATAATATTAAAAATAGATGTATTGTTTATATTATTTCTATTAGTATTTTATGATTTTACGAAATCAATATCAGATCATACATGAGTTACGAGATATATACGACATAGTACAACAATATGATAGTACACAAATCTATAAAATATTAACGAGATTAAACAACAACATGTTAATCGTAACAAACATGATATGCATCATTTACTGGTCGAAGATCATGTTGTCATCAGATTGATTTTTGGTTTTAGATCTAGTGGGAGATCGTCGGGAACAGACAGAGGGAGAGTTGATCTTAACTGCATCTAGATTAGAGTCGTGGGAACTGTTGGTGTTGGCATGTGCATTCTAGTAAAAAAAAATTGGTGGTTGACACACGCCTTCTTTGTCAAAGGCCATTAGGATCGTATTATAGTTGAAGTCGACGTCATGGGAGGTATCATGAACAATAAGGTGTTCCTTTTCATTGGTGGATTAAACAACCGTAAGACAAATAATGTTTTTGGGGAAGTTAATTATGATGGGGTCATTTCATTTTTGGCAAAGAACAGATGTTATAGCAGTTGTACAATGGTCGGAGATGTGACCACATGTGTCACATTTGAGGAATATATGAGATAATCTTTGATATTGGATACGAAGATGGATGGACTTGCCAATGCATTTGAAACTTATCTCTTAATGAAAGTTATCAACAACATTCATGATAATACAAACACAAGTGGAACTCAGTCTAATCTTGTTAGCCATATGCGTATTAACATAAATCGGACAGCCCATGACATTGCCAATGATACTCAGACCATTTTTCGTCCATAGCTCATGAAGGAGGACATGAAACTTGAATCATAAAGAGACACTCTTAGAGGAACCTTGATATTGAAGGCCATGTATTCCTATTTTTTTCAGAAATGGTTGTTGAAGAACCATTGAGCTTTTTTTTAGGATAAAAATAACGTTACCAACGAAATTCAAGCTGAACTTGAATTAACCTAAAATAAAATACTAGCTCATGATCAAAGTTTTAAAAATGCGTCGCCTTAGCAGTACTTCAAGGCGAAGATGCACCGCCTCATGCCGTGGCGAGGTGCCCTAGTCAATATGGTGACCGCTATGTGTATGTGGTGACACATCTTGAGGAACTTCAAGGTGACACCTTTTTTTTAGTGAATTATGGTTTTGTTTTCTAAGTGAACCCAAAGTGTGTGTCCGTAGATTTAACCATTGGATACTAAACTGATTTTTCCATATATGATTTAGTGACATTGATATTAATTATTAAATAATGTTAGTATATGCACTGTTGGACTATTTGATATCTGTTTATACAAATTTCTATGACAATTGTTTCGTTTATTATTGAAGATAAATGATTTTTTGAAGTTTAGTTGTATTTGGATGATTTATAAATATTTGAAGTTTGAGATTTTATTGACTTTATTTAAAAAACATGTTATTTTTATTATATTAATTGTTATTTAAATAATATTTTAAAGAACTAAAAGGCGGGCTCGTCGTGGGGCTTTAGTTATGTTGTATTTCTACAAGTGCCTGCATATACATAAAACAATATTTTTTTGAGACAAAAAATATAGGCTACATAATGTTGTAAATTTATTTCCCAAAGTTTACCACGAATACGGAACTAAATCAAAACTAAAAAAAATCATACCATAGTTTTACCACGAATCGATTTGATTTGTATATATTGAAACAAAAAACCATTCAAAATATAAAATACCGAAATTGGATATATAAACTATATATTATGTATCGAAACCGCTCAAATTTAATATAAATATTTACTCAAGTAAATCTACATAACTAACCTAGAAATGAATAAAATAAACATATATAATATGTTGAGAGAAAGTTTAACAAAATGTAAAAAGAAGGATAATAAAAAAATAAAATATGATAAACTTAAATTAGAAGGATATCATGAGTATTTTGAAATTTTCAAGTGCTTATTAGTAATAAGTAATTGAACATTAGTAATAAGTAATTAAACATTACATATTAGATGATACTAAATAAATTTTCAAGTATTTATTCGTACATAAGTTTGATGTTGGGTATATAATGGTTCTTTACCCTTTATTTTATACAAGCTACAAGATTATATACTATCATTTTTGGTTTAAGTGTAATATATACAATCTACAATATTTTAAAATCAATTCAAAGTTTGTTTCTCTAGATTTATGATTTTTGCATCGTCTATTTCTAGTTTAATTAAAATTTATATAATTGAAATTTTGATTAAATAAAATAATTAAAAATATTTATTTGAAAACAAATTAGGATTAAGAGTTTAAGGATCGAAATATATTCAGAATGATGTAGTAAAATTTTGAAAGGTGTTGAAAAAAATAGATACATAGCACAACGAACTATGTAATGTAGTTTATATCATAATACATAAAATAAATTGACATGTATTCATTGTAGAAACTTACCTCACTTGTCGTGATATGGTATGCAACAATATACTAAATGTTTAGATTTTGCTTAACTCTGCGTGGAAATTAACAGGTTTCACCGTAATAATTTTTAAGACGCAACTTATGAATTGTAGGTACAAGTCCTCCACATAACAAAGAGTTTGGTTCACTCTGATAAATACTATTTGAAATTTTGAGTAGTTAGTTATCATAATAACGAGTATAACTTAATTGCAAAAAATATTTTGATGCATTAGCATGGTCTATTGTTACGCCCACGATCTTTGCAAAACTTAACTATTGTTTATCATGACGAGCACAACACTTTTGAATTTTTAATAAATATTTTATTTTTGAAGAATTCTTATAAAATATTATGTTGTTTTAAAGATACTTTAAAACATATCTACCAAATAGACGGTTGAGATAATAATTTACAAACACATAATTTATACACAACCTTTTAGTTCCTGGTATTAGAAGTTTGAGGATTTGTTATATAATGAAAATAATACTCTTGAGATATTTAATTAATAAGTGATCAAAGTGATTATTTATTATACGTCTATGTATTATGTGTCTCAAGTTGAACAAAATAAAAACAAAACTGATAAAAATTTATAGACAAAGTTCAGTAATTATTTTATATCATTAACATTTTCAAACATTAAAAAATATTAGATAAAATCATTATGAAAAATGAATAATATAACTATGATGAACTAAAACTTGGTTCACTTGATGTGATTCAGAAAAACTTCTAAAGCGAACCTTGGTAGACACCGAAAAAATAACGTAAGTTTAAGATGGATGAATTGACTTGCCAAAAACATATTTTGAACATAATTTTAGACCACATGTATGAAAATTACACTATCAAGAATTTAGCATTCAAAATCTGGAACGCTCATGAAAACAATTATATACTAAGAGAGAATGTAGAAAAAATTCTTACACATAATTATTTTTATTACAAGTTTTCAGAAATAAACTACCATCTCTCACAAATGTTGAAATTCAAGTAATACTTAACAATAATGTAATGTAAAATTAACAATTCAAAAAAATATCAAAGTCAAAGAAATCATATTAAAATTGTATTCTTTATTAACGAATCATCAAAGATCTTCACAAATTTGAAGAATATGTTACGAAGAAACTTTATAACACTTAAGAGTCAAAGAAGAATCACGTGTTGGAGGTAAAACAGATGAAGAATCTAATATTGTGAATTCTGGAAATTTTAACCGAGTTGAGTCAAAAAGAATAAATAAATGTTCTTTATGATATAATTTCGGTATAAAAAATACTTTCAAGAAGATTCAAGACTTTGTTGCTTATTATGACAAACATATAATTTTCAAGAGATTTTAAACTTTACAAAAAAAAATCATGTGAATTGGTAGATTATGTTATGGTGATAACATTTATACCATAGAAGACAAGACCTCAGTATATGATACTTGGACATCCATGCACCTATCTCGTGACGAAACTTTATTAAAAAAATCAAAAAAATTAATGGATCATGGTATGTGCAAATGAACAAAACGAAAAAAATCTAAAGTAAAAAAAAAGTAACGTTAAGTTGATGTCTACAAATGGAAAAATATAACTCTCACGAATATGATCCATGTTGAGTATGAACAAGAATCTCATCTGTATGATTTTTACCTAAAGATAATTGTTTTCTTGCTGTATGAATCTAAGAAACTAATTTTGTCCAAAGTGGATACTTTTGTTGAAGGTATTCCAATGGCATAATGATTAAACTATGTACTAAAGAATTTATTAATAATAACATAACTTTTTTCTTGCAAAATGATTATTTATTGGTACGATAGACTTACATATATAAGTCATGACATTTAAAGCTAGAATTATAAATTGTAATATAGTTCCACATGACATATGTGAACTATGTGTATAAATAAAAATGTGTTAGTTAAATTTTATCGTAATGCGTGGGAATAAAATATATTTTATACATTTTCTAGATAACTACTGTATATATATGTATGTATGTTTGTTTAGATATAAAGATCTGACCTTATTACGTTCAATATTTTTAAAACGGAGGTTCAAATCATGTGAAAATTAGGATACAAATTATATAGTGTTAAATTATGAGAATACTTCCTAAATGAGTTTTAAAATTTATATAGAAAACATGAGATAAATCATCACTATTTGACATTTTTTTTTATTGTAACTAAGGAATACCAAATGAAACCTCAATTGAGATGTTCAGTGTCATGTTTGCATATTTACTTATAGAGTCAAGTCATTTTAATGTCATATCATATTATAACATGTTATTCTAAAAAAACTGAATTACATTCTTATGACTTATAGAAGAGAAGGAAACCAAATAGTGGTTAGATTAATGCACGTAAAATATCAAATCTTATATGTTGTTAGACTTAGATTCTAACATGGTTATTACATCCAGAGATACAGATTTAGTTGAGGCTAAAATATATAATGATAATTACACTCACACTGCTACCAAAAAATAAAGAAAAAACCTCACAATAATTAAATATGGACGTGGATAAACCTTTTGAGTATTTTAAGTGTCAAACAAAAAACATTACAAGTCGCACTTGTACCTAACTCATTTGAGTACTAAATTTATCATTACTTGTATGCGAACTAACTTGTGCATGTAAAAATTATTGAAAATAACTTACTGGAGTAAATGTCCAAATATTGCTGATGCTCTTGGATGTATTTTCCACATAGCAATCCTCAGGAAATGTCTTCATTTGCAATGGATCCTTCTAGCTACAAACAAACATAAGCTTAACATAGATAACTTAAGTAACATTGTTGGTGAAACAAACAGAGACTGTCTTATTCGTGATGATAAAGGTGAAATACTTAGAGCTTTTGCGAGAACATATGGCAAGATAGATCATCTTATAGCTGAGACTAAAGCTCTACTTTATGGACTCATCATCAACAAGCAAATGAAGATAAAAAACTTGGACATAGAAACAGGTTCGTCTATATTAATCGAAATGTTAGCTTCTGAAAAATGTTTATGATGACTCAAACATGACAATCAAACATGTCTACAGAGAACAAAACCAATCAGAATATTGGTTAGAAAATTAAGGAGGAAATTTGAGAACTTTCATTTGCCGCCAAAGAAATATATTATATAGATAGGCGGCAAATGAAAGTTCTCAAAATTTGGGCCCAAATTTTATTTAATATATTTCCTTACTCCATCTATATCTATATATATATATATATATATAACATTAAGATTTCAGGTTACATATCTTGAAAATATAGTGAAAGATAATTTATAAAATATTTTACTAGATTTTACGTTTTCTCGTAGTTTATTCTTTTTTTATAATAATCTCTTAAAAATATTTAGTTGTTTAATAAGAATTTGGTTCAATACAAATTTTATATGTTTTTTAATACATTTCATTTTTTATAGACAACTTAATTCAACTAAACACAACAAAAATATATATTAATTTGTAACATACAATTTATATGTTATTTATGATCAATGCTGCGAATTATAGTTTAAATTTGAAATATTTTATTTTCATATTTTTTTCATACGCAGGCTTTTCCACAAACACGATACATGTTGTCTAATTTCTTATATATTTATGTTATCGAGTTTTTTTATAACATGGTAGAATAGGGCATTAATCGATGGTTATCTAAATTTTTCAATAAAATATATATTAAACTAATATTTTAAGAGATGTAATTAATTATCATATGTTTTCTAGATAAAAACTCTCAATAATCATGGTCACGACACACATTGGCCAATATTCAGTATGCACATACCATCAAACAATTTCATAGCATGTGATACTAATATACTAAATGCAGGGTTATCTTTTATATCGACCCATTCATAAGAAAATGGAAGTTAGTCCGTCCAGTTCATAAAAGGACATTATTCTAATCAAATCATCAACGAAACATGAGTCTCATCGTTTTAGGAAACAAATATAATCTTAATAGACCTATTAACCATGTATGCCTAAAGACAAATATCATTTATTATATAAAGCTTTTAACCTAAATTAGGTGAGGCGTAATTAATGTTAATCCACTTAATTTATTTAAGAGTTACTTTGTCTTTCTATTATTTATATTTAACTTTATATTTCTAAACAATTATATAATTTTTCTCGTAATTTAATTTACATAATTATGTCTCATATATTGTTGGAACCATCAGTAGCGCCACAATAGGAGCCTAAATAAGTACCCAAATAGAAACATCCAAAATCATTGACGTGGTAGGCTCATCTTCGGAATGTAGCGATATATGGATTCTGAGATGCAGATTGAATGAATCATAGTCAGAGAAGGGTATGATCAGTTGGCTTGAAATGCTCAACCTCAGATTCAGTACAAAAAGCAGTAAGAGCAGTTGATCTTGGAAAATCATCGGGATCAATTACTTGAGTAAATTATTGCATTAAATTCCCGGAAACAAACAATGGTAAATTGACCAAGAAAGGTCCATTCGGATATCCAAAAGGTTATGGAGGAAGATGTTTCCGAGAGAGATTATGTCGAATGGATTCTTTGTGAAACTAGAAAAAAATACTTAAGAAAGCAGTTTCGGTCAGATGAAAGCCACCATTCCTTAAGAAATGAGCAAAATGAAAGATATCAATATAGTCATTTGGAATCTAGTGATTATTTCATTTGTGATCCATAAAGGGGTTTCTTCTTCTCGAGATAGAGATCGCGGTCATAGAAAAAATAAAGGTTATGATGGTAGGCCTCATTTGAAGAGGCATTCCAATTGATATTAAGGTTTGAAGCGAGAGAAGTATCAAATAAAATAATATGACTTCTCGGATAAACATGAATATTATGTGTGTAAGGATATAATGGTAGTATGGGAAATACCGGACGACGGAAAACTATGGTACAGATTCCAAGAAAGTCATGCACCGTTATAAGAAGGTTCATGGAACCAGATTTTTGGTTACCAAGTAAATAATTAATTTGTGAATTCGTCCGAATAGGGTATTTATGCAACAACTAATGATGGCCACCAGTATAGTCAGGGATATAACTGGAGGAAACCTCCATTATCTACTGAAATTCCCTCTGAACACCTACCAAAGTGATTTGGTATATCCAAAATGGAAAATTTTGATGGGAACAGAGATCCAGAAAATCATCTATAGTAGTTTAGAAATTTATGATGACTTATGACGATGATGATAAGTTTCTATGTCGAGTTTTCTTTCAAACCTTCAAAGACAGTGCTCTAAAGTGGTACAACCAACATCTGCAAGGTTCTATTAATTTTTTCTATATGTTCTGGATAACATTTAAATGTTAGTTTTTAGGAAGTAATGAGATATGGGAGAAAGTAGACACAATAATTTAGTGCTGACAATTGGTTGGGGAGAGTTTAAAATATTTCAATAACTACTTCGTTCATACGAAGAATGAGCTGGATGATTGCTATGAGAAATTTTTTGTTATTTTTTTCAGACAAATGCTTCTCCCCAGAGATTTAGCTGATAAGGTAACCATGAAAAAAACATTGACTTTTGAGGTCTACTAGCTTAGGTCAATGAGAATATTAAAGTGGAGAAGTCTAATGGATTAAAGTAGACCCCCTGTAAGGGTATATTTAACAATCGTTTGGTTTATCAAAAGTCACCTGCATCGGTTTATCAAAACCAACAAAACCGAACTTTTCAGCCCCAAACAGTGACTACTTTTTGCTTAAAAGATACCAATAAAACATCACCTCAACCTAGAGTAGGTCAACAACCTCAATATTAGCAGCACATGCGTATAACAAATAAACGGGTTTGACCCAATACTTATGGAGAGTTGATGAAAAGCATCCCTACTATCTCTATAGGACGTAGAATTTAACTTAGTCTTAAAAAAATCACCCGGATTCAGGGTCTGAAGGAAGGAATAATTTTTTTTGTAAATATCATAACGATATAGGCCATGTTATAAGGGATTGTGTAGCTTTAAAGCATGAAATCCAAACCATGATTAAGAAGAGAAAGCTAACCATATTTGTTAATGCACAATCAGGGGATTGGTAGCAGGCACCAATGGGACATCAGGAAACACTATGAATGAAGGTAATCGAGGTTGTACCAAATCATGAAAATACAATAGTCATAACAAGACGTTATAGTGAGTTTGACGTGGATTGGAAGTAAACTAAATCATGATCCTAACTGATAGAGTGTTCTGGTAATTGATGAACCCAAAACTAAAAAAATGGTCAAAAGTTTGTGTGAATTCTTCTCATGATTGACTATTTTCGGCAGGGATACCATACTGGGAACTTCAAACTACTAATGAAAGAGGCATGTTGTAAGTTTAACAATAAAGTTAGAATGAATAATGTCAACTCACCTATACTGATATTTGTTAATTTGTATTCCTTTTTATGATGATGGCTTAAGGGAGATTGCTGGACCTCACGAGGACGCTATAGTAATCGAAGCGACTATTGAGGAAACTGAAATCCGAAGGATCCTAATTGATATGGGCAGTTCGACAAACATCATGTTCATGTCCACTTATAAACATATAGAGAACCCCCTGTGATATTATGATCAGATAGAACAATAGTTGGGTTCACTGATGTCATCAAAGAATTTGAGAGGCATGTATTACTAGGCTAGGGGCCTTTCAAGAAAATAGTATATTTGTTTTTATAATGATAGATGAACCGACTTCGTACAATGAAATTTTGGGCATGTCATGGTTATCAAGAATGTACAATATTTTCTCAACTTTTTGTCAATGTTTGAAGTATGTGATCAGGGTTCATGTAAGAGTTTTCCGCATTAGCCATAAAATGACAAGAGATTGATACATTACTATACTGGCTCCCAAGATATTAATTTTTTTTGAAACAAAGAGCGAATAATAGTTACCATAGTCTACTTTGAAGTCAAACGTTGTAGATGATTAGAGAGAGACTCTTAGTTCGATAATAGCTCATAAGAATGTTGAAGTTCACACCTTTTCCAACAGACAAAGTTTGAATATCGGTGTCAAGTTATCACCTGACGTGAGAGAACAATTAATATCATTATTATCAAGGAATTTGCATATGTTTACTGGTGTACCGAGGATGTAACGAGAGTGCATGTGAGTGCCAGTTTATATAAACTTGCAATACGGCCTAATGTCCATCCCATCATTAAAAACGAAGATTATTTTCTGTCAAGAAGTCCAAAAGCAATTGGTTAACCAAAGTAAGGCATATAAGATAATCTCAATAACCGTTGTGGACAACAAACTCGATACTTTGGAAAAATAAAAACAGAAAATGACAAATGTATGTTAATTTTAAAGATTTAAATAAGGCTTGTCCGAAGGATCCTTTTCTTGTTTCTAGAACTGATCAGTTGATAAACTTAACTTTAGGTAATAAGTTATTATCATTTATTGATGCATTTCCCAGATATAAACAGAATCAGATGGATCTGAGAGACCAATACAACATCACATTCATAACTGCTAGGGGGTATATTGGTACAAAGTGATGCCATTTGTGTTAACAAATGCCGAGGCTACTTATCATCGACTAATAAAAAAATATTTGGTAGCCAGATTGGAAGGAATTTCGAAGTCTATACTAATGGCATGTTAGTGAAATCATGAGAGATGAAAATTATTTCTCCGATCTGGAGGACACATTTCGTAATTTGAAAGCCATAAACTTAAAACTGTATATAGAAAAATACACGTTCGGGTGCAATTCAGAAAATTCCTGGGCTATATAATGAGCAAAAAAGGCATTGAAGCCAACCCTTTTACAATTGAATAATCTAACCACAATGGATCCCCTGAGGGCCATCGAAGAGGTCCAAATTTTAAAGAGAGGGTTGACTGCTTGAAATAGATTTATATCTTCATCTTAAGATAAATGTACACCATTTTTTCAAGTTTTAGGAAAGGAGAAACAATTTTATTGGACTCCGGAGTGTGACGAAGTGTTTGATAAAATAAATAGTCATCTGTTTTTTTTTTAAAAATTGACTAAACCACATGTGGGAGAAATATTATTTGTCTACATTGGGGTTTTAGATTATGCGGTAAGTGAAAAATTAGTTCGAGAGGTTGAAAATTATCCACGCTCAATTTATTACATAAGTAAAATGAGGCCATATTTGAGAGGCATGTATTATTCACGCCCAATTTATTTAAAGGTACTTCAAATTAAAAAAACTACATTTGTCTATAGTGGTGGCACCAAGAAAAATGATGCCATATTCTCAGGCCCATTCTATTGTGGTTTAAAATTCCTTTCAATCAAAAATTATGTTACAAAAGACGGATGTATTGGGTCAGATGAATAAATAGTCAATGGAGCTAGTAGACTACGATATCGATTGTAAAATGCATACGCTAATTAAGATGTAGGCCTTGGCCCATTTTCTAGTCGAGTTTAATTTCGAACAATCAGAGCTAGAGGTAGACATTGATGTATGTCACGAAGAATGGGTAATTCAACCCGATGGAGGCTTGAGCGTTTTGGGATATGAATTGGGGGTTCAGTTGATAACCGCATATGGAGAAACAATAGTATTAAGCAATACGATTTAGCTTTAGAGCATCTAACAACGAGGCTGAATATGGAGAAGCCTTGGCAGGGCTACAACTTGTGCAAACCTGTTGTGCTAAGAAGGTTTGTTTGATAAGCGATTCACAACTTATCAACCATGTATCAGGTCAGGCCAAAGCAAAGAATGATCATTTAATAAAATATCAAAAGGTGGTGAAGGAATTAATAATTTTTTCTAGTGCGTTAAGTATGAACATGTCCACCAGACCAAGAATTATGTTGTTGACTCCTTAGAAACTATCTCTTACAATGAAGGTTATCCATGTATACTTGAACAAGAGCACCCATCGATAACACCGGTTTTTGAACAATAATTATGCACCAAATAATTATTTCAAATTTGTACTAGCCTAGAGAAATATTGGAGGTACGAGCTTAAAGAATTTCTAATCAGAGGGGTTGTATCGGTCGATAAGGCGTTGGCTAAAATTCTAAGGTTCAAGTCACATGATTTTGGGGTCTTGATAGATATAATTTATAAACAATCTTTAAGCCGACCATTGTTGTCGATACCTTGGATCTAACAAATAAAAAATGTTGTTATCTGAATTACATGATGGAGACGGGTCGACCCATTGTGGTTTTATTACATTAACAAAAAAAGTTTTATTGGTGGGGTATTATTGGCCTTCCATCATGGGTGATGTCGAAGAATTGGTCAGATGGTGTGATACCTGCCAACGATTTGTGAATGCAGTACATGTACCAGCAGTACTACTCAAGTCAATTTTTTAAGCATTAGATTTTGACATATGTGGTTTAGACTTAGTTAAACCGGTGTCTATGGCCTCCGAGGCGCGCCAAATCATCATACTAGTTGTTGATTATTTCTCTAAATTGGTGAAAGTTGAGCCTTTATCCAGAACTAAAGCAAGTGATACTATCAAATTTATTTTATCTAATATATTCTATAGGTTTGGGGTTCCAAGAACAATCACATCATATAATGGTCTTCAGTTTGAGAACAAGGACATGTAAGCTTTATGTTCTTCCGAGGTATTTAACATTAGTTTTCAACACTTTTCCACCCGGAGGCTAATAGAGAAGTAGAGGTTACAAACCAAACTATCATCGATGGCTTAAGAAATAATTTTGAGGTGCCATTGTAAAATTACCAAATTATGTATAATAAGTACTGTGAGATTACCAAACTACACCCTTATCAGCAACCCAATGATCAACTTTTGTGGGTGTTTATGGGATTGATGCAGCAATTTTAGTCGAATCCACCTTCCCGTCTTTCTGAATAACAAACTGCTTTGAGGCAGATAATAATAAAGAAAGAAGATCAAATCTTGACTTAATTGAGAAAAAATAACGAATGAAAATTTAAGGTTCTTCATTATCAGAAGCTAATGAGAAACAAGTATACATCCCGCGTCTGCTAAATAGAATTCAGGGTGAGACAAAGTTCTAAAAACGTTTTCTTGATACTAAAAATAAACGGTTGGAGAAGTTAGGACCAAATTAGAAAGGGCATTATTCGGTTATCGAAATGGTTAAACTTGGAACTTATTGATTGAAAGACCAAGAAATAAAGATACTTCGTCACCCTTGGAACATTGAGAACCTGGGGTTGTGTCTGAAATGATTGTATATATATATATATATATATATGTTTGTGTATATTTTTTTTTCTATGATGTAATGTTCGATTACATGCTATTTCCTACCCTGGTGGCGGGGAGAGGTTATAAAGAGGTGTCCATGTATCCGGCTACTATAAATCCTTTTGTCTCATATACTCTTTTCTACTAGTTGGTCACATTTAAAAAATTCCAACACTAGTTGGTGACATTTAAAAGATTATAACACTAGTTGGTAACACTTAAAAAATTCCAATACTAGTTGGTCACGTTTAAAAGGTTCGAACACTAATTTGTCACATTTAAAATATTCCAACACTAGTTGGTCATATTTAAAAAATTCAAACACAAATTGGTCAAATTTAAAAGATTCTAACATTATTTGGTTAGTTTCAAAGAGTGCTTCGCTGACCAGTTGGTGATTGGTCACCCTCAACTAGCAAAGTTCCAAAGACATAATTGAAAAATAACAAACTTATATGATGACATGAAGAAAAATAAATAACAAGAACTAACATATATTGATGAGTCCGAATTCGAAGAGCTCCCCGGAAGGGTAGTCCAAAGTAAAACTCCCCGAAAATCGGACAGACTCCAAGACTATAATCCGAACAGGACTGTTTGATCCGGACAGGTGATTTTGGACACAGCAAACATAAGACGATTCGAACTATGACTAAAGTACTTTTAAACCTAATCACTATCTGACTAAGCTACCTGTGCATTTGCTTAAACTTCATGGGTCTTTAAACATGACCCGGGTCCATGAAACTTGACCCGAAAGCCCATAAGGGCCCAAATTACACACTATAAATACCCAACCACCAGCATTAACTATGGGTAAGAAAAATTAACTGCTGCCAGGCTGCTCAATTCTCTCACCACCCTTAAAACACCTTGAAACACCCTGAAATATCTTGAAACACCATCACACCACCGTGAAACACCCTTACGCCGCCTTAAAACTCCACTTAAAATTACCAGCCTACCCTCAGGCTACTTTTATCCACACCAAATTGGCGACCACAGTGGGAGGCGACGGTGCCTGAATCAAACATTCAAAACCAAGTAAAAGAATTCTGTCCGAATGAATCCGGATAATCCAGAGCTTCCACCAGCTTTGCTCGAAGTGGTGGAAGAGAACGATGAATATACTGTCCAAGAGCGTGACAGGTTGAGGGTTGAAATAGAAGCTCTGAGGGCTGAGAAGGCCAAGATGGGCATGAAGGAGAAGTCCAAAGCATCGGTTGCTCATCGCTCTGATAACCCTCGAGAGCATGAGGCTTCGAAGACTCATGTGAGCACTAAAAAGACACATGCTAGTTCTAAAAAGTCTCACCGGTCCAAGCCTGTGGAGAGTTCTGACTCAAGTTCAGAATCTTCGGACAGCTCTTCGGACAGTGAGGGGAATGAAAAGTCCTTGTCCTCCAGCAGTGACGAAGGGCGAACCAGGAAAAAACAAAAGCAAGTTAAAAAGTATTCCAGAAAAAGAGACCACCATGGAAGAATGAAAAGACACATTGGGAAAGGATCATCTCACAGCCGGAGGCATATAGACCGGTTGCTGATGGATCCATTTGCTTTCCATGATGAGCCAGGTATCTTTGCAACACCTAATGAGGATACCGTGTTCAGTCATGGAAGGAATTGGAGGCAGTCTCCACTGTCTTCTAAAATCCTATCCGGGAACCTCCCCAAGAGGTTTGACAGCACAAAGATGGAGAAGTACGACGGCAGTACTGATCCGGACAATCATCTGGAGCAATTCAAGAACTTCATGATGAACTTTGATGATGATGATAAACTACTCTGCAGGGCATTCTCCCAATCCTTTACGGGGAGTGCTCTGAAGTGGTACAACAGCCTTCCTCAGGGTTGTATCAGAGACTTTGACACCTTCTGGGTGGCCTTTCGAAGGCAGTTTGTGGAAAGTAAGGAGCTCAAGGGCAATGGAGATACCATAATCCATTGTGCCCAAGAGCCAAATGAATCATTGAAAGAATACATAAGTCGTTTTGTGAATACAAAGAACGGGCTGGCTGATTGTTTTGAACAAGTGGCAATAGCATCCCTGAGACAGGGTTTGAACCCGGGCAACCTGGCCGATTCAGTAACAAGGAAGAAAGCCATGACCTGGGGTGGATTGCTAAATCAAGTCGGTAAGCAAATAAATGTTGATGAAACAAAAAAGACCAGGGTGCACAGGCAGGTGAGATCCACCCCGGTAACACCAACTCCCAATCCAAACCAGTCCGGCAACAAAGCTAGAGAAACCGGACAGGGGCATGGAAGAGGAAAAGCTCAGTCTCAACCAGCTGCTCCTGCACAAAGTCAACAGTCTAGAAACAAAAGGGGGCCGTGGGTCCAACCGGAGTGGTTTGCAGAGCTCAAAGAGAGTGTGGCAACCATTTTCGAGAAAACTAAAGATGAAGTACACTACAGGAGACCGGCAACCTTGCAGTCTCCCAGAGAACATCGAAACAGTTCTTTTTGTCAATATCACAATGATATTGGTCATACTACTGATGATTGTATAGCCTTGAAGCAAGAGGTTCAGAACCTGATTGAAAGAGGGAAGTTGGGTGCGTATGTCAAAAGAAGAGGAGGCAACAGGCCTGATAACACTCACCGGGCTGGTCCGGTTAATGCTGCCCCAGAAGGGGCCATGGTAATTGTTGAAAGGTTTGATGTGGAATCAGAATACTTGGATCCTGATCCAACAAGGAACAGAGTGGGTGCAATAGAGGAACGTTCCAGGTCGGTCTCCGGGCTCATTAAGTTCTTTGAGTCCTTGACAATTTTCGGAGGGGACACCGTAACGGCTCCTACCACTTCATCAAGAAAAAGGCATGTTCATAATTTGGCAACCCAACTAGAAGGGGGCATGACCTCTTATCAATCGTCAAATCTATTTCCATTCATTGTCTTTGATGGGGATGATTTGAGAGACATTGCTGGTCCTCATGAAGATGCTGTTGTCATAGGAGCATCGATAGGGGGCAATGAGATAAGGCGAATCCTGGTAGATACTGGGAGCTCTGCCAATATCCTTTTCCTAGATACTTACAAGAAAATGAAAAATCCAACTGTGATTCAAAAGTCAGACCGATCGATTGTAGGTTTCACGGGCAGTTCAGCTGATGTAATTGGTGAGTTCGAAGAAGAAGTATTGTTGGGCAGAGGCCCTTTCAAGAAAACAGTTAGAATACTTTTCATTGTGGTGGACTGTCCCACTTGTTACAATGCTATTCTAGGGAGATCTTGGCTCTCTAGGATGCATGCAGTGGCTTCAACAGTTCATCAGTGTCTAAAATATGCTGTTCAGGGGCAGGTTGGGGTTGTCCGGAGCAGTCAAAAAGTTGCAAGAGAATGCTATGCCACTGCCTTGGCTCCACGAACGCTGGGGGCAGTCCGTATGAATGACCAATAGCAGTTTGAGGGCCTTTCTGGGGGTGAGGGTGAAATTGATGACCCCAGGGAGACCCCCGGAGTGTTGATCCCAGTTGAGGAGGTTGAGACACATTGCTTGGAAGAAGGGAAATCTGTCAAGATAGGGTCCAAAATGCCACAAGTATTGAAAGAAGAAATGTTAAAATTCTTAAAAGACCATCAGCATGTGTTTGCCTGGTGCAATGCTGATGTTACTGGAGTGCCGTCAGAAGTGATTTCTCATCACTTATCTGTCCGGAGAGACGTAGCACCAGTGGTGCAGAAAAGGAGAGCTTTCTCAAAAGAAAAGGCTGATGTCATTGTACAAGAGGTTGACAGACTCACAAAGATGGGGCACATTAAAGAAGCTCAGTATCCTTTGTGGACTGCCAATCCAGTCTTGGTAAAAAAGAAAAACGGTAAATGGCGAATGTGCATAGACTTCACGGATCTCAATCGAGCTTGCCCAAAAGACTTGTATCCGGTCCCCCGGATAGATCAGCTGGTAGATTCTACTTCTGGGAACAAGCTACTCTCCTTCATGGATGCTTTCTCCGGGTATAATCAGATCCAGGTGGATCCAAGAGATCAAGAGCATACCACTTTTGTTACTGATAGAGGATTACACTGCTACAAGGTGATGCCTTTTGGTTTGAAGAATGCTGGGGCTACTTATCAAAGGTTAGTCAATAAAACCTTTGCTGATCAAATTGGAAGAAATATAGAGGTTTACATTGACGATATGATGGTGAAAAGTGTGGATGAGCAGCTACACTTGTCCGACCTCCAGGAGACTTTTACCAACCTGGCCAAGGTGAATTTAAAGCTAAATCCTGAAAAATGTGTGTTTGGAGTGCAGTCCGGGAAGTTCTTAGGGTACATTATAAGTGAGCATGGAATCCAGCCCGACCCGGACCAGCTCAATGCTTTGTTTCAAATGGAGCCTCCTCGAAATGTTAAAGAAGTGCAGCGGTTAACGGGGAGGTTAGCAGCTTTGAACAGGTTTATCTCTAGGTCTTCGGACAGATGTGCTCCTTTCTTTCAAACTCTGAAAGGTGCAAAGGGGTTTGAGTGGACACCACAGTGTGATGAGGCGTTCAATGAAATTAAGAAGCATCTGTCCTCTCCGAAGACCTTATTCAAACCAATCAATGGGGAGACTCTATTTGTGTACCTGGCTGTTTCAAGTTGTGCCATCAGTGCTGTGTTGGTTAGAGAGGTTGATGGGTATCCTTACCCCGTATACTACATCAGCAAAAGCCTGATTGATGCTGAACGGCGCTACTTAAAACTTGAAAAATTAGCGTTAGCCTTGGTGATAGCTGCAAGAAAGATGAGGCCTTATTTTCAGGCTCATCCTATCGTAGTCCGGACATCTTTCCCTTTAAAAAATGTCCTTCAGAAAGCGGATATTTCGAGCAGAATGACAAAGTGGTCAGTAGAGTTGGGGGACTTCGACATAGACTTTGCTCCTCGAACAGCAGTAAAAGCTCAGGCTGTGGCTGATTTTCTGGTCGAATTCCATTCTGATAGGGACTCAGAACAACTTGCTGATTCAAAAGACAAAAAAGTATGGATTGTCCGAACAGATGGGGGATCCAGTGCCATAGGATCTGGGGCAGGAATATGTCTAACCTCTCCTTATGGGGACAACATGTTTCAAGCTATTTGTTTTGCTTTTAGGGCGTCCAATAACGAGTCCGAATACGAAGCAGCTATAGCTGGATTAAAATTGGCTTATATTTGTGGAGCAAAAAGGGTCAAGCTACTAAGCGACTCCCAATTGCTTATCCACCATGCTTTGGGCCTATCAGAGGCTAGAAAAGAGCAGTTAATCAAGTATTTGCTTCTTTTGAAAAATGAGGCAATGAAGTTTAAAGCTGTTGTCTATGAGCATATTCCCCGGGCAGAGAATGAATTGGCAGACTCATTGGCAACAATATCATATACGGAGTCCTATCCGTGGATCCATGTGCTTGAAAGTCCTTCTATTCAACTTGATGAAGGGGAGAAAGAGGAAGTTTTTGAAATACAAGCAAATAAACCTCAAGATTGGAGGTCTCCACTTATACAATATCTGTCTGATGGTATTGTGCCTTTGGAAAAATCACAAGCCAGAACGTTAAAGCACAAGGCTCGTGGTTTCATCATGATTAGAGAGATCTTGTACAAGAAATCCTATAGTAAACCTCTCCTACGCTGTTTAGGAGATAATGAGTCACAAATGGTTCTCTCCGAATTGCATGATGGTGAGGGATCAGCCCATTGTGGATTTAGAGCATTAACAAGAAGAGTGCTTCTCTCCGGATATTATTGGCCTTCAATAATGAAAGATGCCAAGGAAATAGTAAGAAGGTGTGACCCATGCCAGAGGTACAGCAATGAAATTCATGTACCAGCCATTCCTATGGAATAAATTTCTGAGCCTATCCCTTTTGCTCGATGGGGATTAGACTTAGTTGGGCCTCTCCCTATGGCGTCCGGAGGACGCAAAACCATAATCGTGGCCATTGATTACTTTTCGAAGTGGATAGAAGCAGCCCCCTTGGCAGGAACAACATCAAAGGCTGTTATAAAATTCATTTTATCCAACATATGTTGCAGATTTGGTGTCCCTCAGAAAATAACAACAGATAATGGGCCACAGTTTGACAACCGAGAAATGGAGAGCTTCTGTGCCTCAAGGGGTATTCAGCACTGCTTTTCTTCCCCATTCCACCCACAAGCCAATGGGCAAGTTGAGGTGGCTAATAGAACAATACTGTCCGGCTTAAAGAAAAATCTGGAAGGGGCTGCTGGGAAGTGGCCTAGTTATTTACAAGAAGTCTTGTGGGCATACCGGACAACGCCTGGGGCTGCCACACAAGAATCACCTTTTGCCTTGGTCTATGGGATGGATGCAGTAGCTCCCATAGAGAAGACACTCCCCTCTTTTCGTGTTCATAACTTCTCCGGACAGGCTAATGAAATAGCAATCAGAAATCAGCTTGATTTAATTGAAGAAAGGCGAATAAAAGCTCATCTTAGAATGGCACACTATCAGGGCTTGATGAGAAGCAGGTTTGCTTCCAAGGTTAAAAGAAGGGACTTTCAACCAGGAGATAAAGTATTGAGGAAAGTTTTCCTGCACACCAAGGAAAAGCTCTTCGGAAAGTTGGCCCCAACCTGGGAGGGTCCGTATACTGTGGTTGAAAGAATCAAGCCTGGCACATATTGGCTGGAAGACAAAAATGGTAGGGTTTTAACTCACCCTTGGAATATTGAACACCTTCGAATGTATTTGGAATAAAATCTATGTAAATATTTACTTGTTTAAACATCCATGTAAATATTTGGGGGCATACCACTATCTCTCTCTGGCGCCACGGAGAGCTTTAAATGAAACTTGGAGCTTTTTTGAATAAATTTTCTAAGTTTTTACAAAATTCTGTTGATTGCCATACTACCCGGACTGAAAGATCTAAGGGCTATTTAAATTCTAGCCGGGAAAATTAAACACTCTCACAATGAGAAGTACTTAAACAAACTTTAGAATAAGAGAAAGGTTGTGCAAGATAAAACATTCATTCAATAAACTTAAAGTTGCCTTGGCCTTCCAAGGACTTTGTGAACAAGTTTAAACACAATACAAAAATCTGTCCGGTCAAAACGGACAGCATCACAAAAAAGGAGCCTTGGCCTTCCAAGGACTTTGGTTCAAACAAACATTAAACAAAACAAATTACCATTTAAGGTGGAGCCTTTGAAGATGGCTCACCCTCATCAGTTCCCTTGGTCTTAACATCGCTTTTGTCTTCAATGACCTTCTTTCCTTTGGGGTCAGCCTCTTCTTCTCCCGGACTCTCTCCGGTTTCCTCCTCATCACCAGATGAGGATATATCAGTATACCCTTCATCAACCATGGTCCAATATGGGAGATCGTCGTCATCCACATAACGCCATAAGTCCCCAAGTCTTCTCTTCGGGAACTTCTCGTGAAATAAGAGGACCATGTCAGACTTTACCTTTTCGATCAGTAGTTCTTCACTCCGTAGCATCTCCTTGGCATAAGCATTGACTTTGGCCTTGATCATGGCCTCTTGATCCTTCACCAGGGCAGCTTTCTCACCAATAGCCTGAGTCACTGCATTCTCCAAAGTAAGTTTGTCAGTAGTCAGATTGGTGACAATCTTTTCTTTTGCTGCAGTCTCATCTTTTGAGGTTTTCAAGTCTTTCTCCAACTCGGACAGCTTAGCCTGGAGATCTTCTAGGGTTTTCTCCAAAGAGGCAACTTTTGTGTTGCTCTCATCTTTACTCCTCTTCAGCTGCTCGTTCGACTCCTTAAGCAAGTCAACCTGGGTAGTGGCACCCCGGAGGTTATCGGACAGTTTTTCCTTCTCGGACTTAAGCTCCTTAATGGTTTCTGCCTGACTCCGGACTTGCCTTTCCAAGGTAAGCACAGGTTGCACGTTGCTAAGGAGAGAGTGAGCTATGATATCCCTTTCGCTGGAGACCAAGAAAGTTTTGCCATTAAAATTTACCGTGTTGGAATTACTTGGAGGAACATATGGCCCTGCAAACTCGTCCCTAGACAAACCAAGGAAGTAGTCACCTAGAGGACCCAGTCCGGTGACATCCACTTCATCCATGTTGATCTCTCCCCGTTCAATGTCATCAGTGTGAAGCTCCCCTGGAATCCCTTCGTTAAGGTTTTCTGGGATCTCTTCGGCTAATGTAGGATCAACTGGAAAAGTGGGCTCCGGGTCCCGGAGAGCAAATTCTTCTTCTTGAGAAGTTTTCTTCTTTTTTACTTCTCTCTCAACACCCTCACTTACTTGTTTACGGGTTCGTTTGGAGACCCTCGTAGGTTTTGAGGGAATCTCTCCGTGCTCTTTACTTTCCACTTCTACCACCTGTAGAAGGCTTGCATCAACTTGAACTGGAATTGGCGCCTCTGTGTCAGTCAGGGCCTTTTTCTCTGAATCTCCTGCTGTTTTCTTCCCTTTCTTCTTCTGGCCCTTCATCTTACTTGGGGCTTTGGCCCGAAGAGGGAGGAAAAGGGTCCCATCTAGCTCGTGAGACCTTCTTAGCACTATGTCATCATCAGGAGGGGTGGAGAACTCCTCCCATGTTAAATCCCTCCGACCTGTGGTGTTCCACAGGTGAGATCTGGCTAAGTTTCCCGGAGTGAAAGCCTTGTGGAACCGGTTCTCCCAGTTCTCTGCGGCCCATGTGTTTATTTTGCCACAGGTAACCTGTCCGGCTTTCGCGTAGTCTCCGAACTCTTTTGGCAGTTCTGGCAAAACAAAAGAGCAACTAGTTAGTGAAAGCTTAAAGAGAAGAAATTCGAACAGAAACTTAAGGAAAGAACTTACGATCGCTCCTCCATCTACTTCGAAGAAGGCTAGGATTCTCCCCAACCTTGATCTTCTTCCCGTTCTCCCATGAGCCACTTATAAACAAGAACTGGCTCCTCCACTTATTCTCCGATTCTAGGAGATCATCAACTGCTTTCAGATTGTTCCCCATGTTGAAGTGATAAAAGGGGAACTGGTGGTGTTTGCACAGACTGGCAACAGCAGCGAACTCTTCCATTGGAAGAGGAATTCCGGACAGCCTGGATGCCATAATACATGACATCAGGGTGTACCATCCGTTGGGGCTCAGCTGCGATGGGCATAGCTTCACTAAGTGGAAATAGCGCACTATCTCCGGATCCAATGGGAACCTGAGTCCCCAATTGAACAGCTCTGTAAAAAATACAATCTCATTCCTCTTACAATCCATCGGGGTCTCTGGATCGATGGGAATTCGGATCTTTACGTTTTCAGGGATCCCCCACTTAGTGCGAAGCCGTCCCAAGTCTCTAGTGTGAATAAATGCATACTTGGTTTTTAACAAAGATAAGAGATACTTAAACTCTACCTTGTGAAAACAGGGCCCAACTTTCCCTTCAAGGCACTCCGGCAGATCCGGACGGCTCAAGAACGAGTCCTCTTTGCCTTTCTTGGCAACGACTATGGCAGTATCAGCTTGTCCGGACGACTCGGACTCAAACCTAGCCTCCTCAATGGAGTCTTCCATCCTCTCCTCCATAACTGTTGGGGGAGCTTCTGCAGAAACAGCCCGGGGAGGGATGAAGCTTAGTACAGCTGATCCTCCGGACTGGCGACTCGTTGTATGTTTTTGAATTTTCACCTCAGCTTGAGTCTCTGAGGTCGAGGTTTCCTTTGGAGGTAATGGACTGCTAGCCTCCGGACCGACCGGCCTCTCCCGGAGGGTCCTAACAGTTGTTCCGGACCCAGACTCACTGGTGTTTTTCGAGGAGAGTCCCTTAACCAGTCGACTTGGTCTTTTCATGATCAGTTTCTCTGGGGAATGATCAGAGTCGGACCCCATAGCTATAAAGGTAGTTTTCTTCCTAACACTTGTAACAACAACCTCCGGTTCGACGGTGGGAATTGACTCTTGGACTGATGAGCCAGAAACTATGGGGGAGAGTGTTGAGTGGAAGAGTTTTCTGGGTTTTGTACCTTTTGAAGAAGACGAACCCCTATCAGATTCTTCGATTGAAGTGGCTGGTCTCTCAACTGGCGATGCTGGTAGCCCTGCTGCTATCCGTTTCTCTTTTTCAACCCTTTGAGCTCTCTCTAATTCTGAAAGATTGAGCCAGCCACCCTTGATTAAAGCTGTTCTTGCTGTGAACATAAAACGATTAAGGAAATCTCAAGGTTTTAGAAAGATGAAGTTTTGAGTAAAATGGCAAAGTGAAAATGATACTGTGAAAGATGAATAGTATTTATAGTAAAGGTAAAAAAGGGGGTTTGATTCCTAGGAGAATCCGAAAAGTTGAGCAATGATTAAAAGACGGCGCTGACGTCATCAAAACCATTTAAAGAAGTTACCTATTCAATAAAGTGGTGTAATTTTCGAGGTAGAAAAACGGCTGGAGTGGCCAACCGGAGGGTGACACGCGTCCCACTACTCCTGACAAAGAACCGTTTGGAATTCGTAACGGTTGGCCTGTCCGGGCCTGTCTCAACTCTCTTCGAATTAGAGGACCACTTCCGAAATCGAACTGTTTTTCAGTTCTTTAACAAGGACACTTGTTCAAATACCTAAAAAAGGGGCTCCTGATGAGTCCGAATTCGAAGAGCTCCCCGGAAGGGTAGTCCAAAGTAAAACTCCCCGAAAATCGGACAGACTCCAAGACTATAATCCGAACAGGACTGTTTGATCCGGACAGGTGATTTTGGACACAGCAAACATAAGACGATTCGAACTATGACTAAAGTACTTTTAAACCTAATCACTATCTGACTAAGCTACCTGTGCATTTGCTTAAACTTCATGGGTCTTTAAACATGACCCGGGTCCATGAAACTTGACCCGAAAGCCCATAAGGGCCCAAATTACACACTATAAATACCCAACCACCAGCATTAACTATGGGTAAGAAAAATTAACTGCTGCCAGGCTGCTCAATTCTCTCACCACCCTTAAAACACCTTGAAACACCCTGAAATATCTTGAAACACCATCACACCACCGTGAAACACCCTTACGCCGCCTTAAAACTCCACTTAAAATTACCAGCCTACCCTCAGGCTACTTTTATCCACACCATATATGAATCCCAAATACAAGCACAAAATACCTTAGCCGACCACGAACGTAAAATTCTTAAATATATAAAAAAACGAGATACAAAAAAAGGGTTACAGTATTGGCCATAAAGAGATATTATTTAGCACCCTCAGATTTACCCTCATTGGTTTGGTCACTAGTTGTTTTACCTTCATTCTTAGGTTTTCCTAGCTAGTTAACCCTCTCTGGAACTTCCGTCTTCAGATTCCTTATCTTCAGGCTCAATCTTCGCTCTCTGAATCTAATATTTATTCTAGCTCATCTTTGATCAAGAGGTTAGCAGGACTTCCCCCTCGAGAACCATGTCGCAAAAAGAGCCAAGGCTTAGCTCCCAGAAAGCTTTGTGGAAGTTGAGAACCATAACAGATTTGACCTAAGTATCCCTTCGACTGAGAGAGCTTATGCATTCATCAGGGTAATCATCAACTACAACCTCCTTGTCTTATGTCTATTAGTTCTTTACCAAAGTCAGATCCGTAAAGATTTTTTTAGTTATCTTCCTCGGTTTTTTGCACATCTACTATCTTTTTTTTGGGCATCTATGTGATTGTCAACCTCTTTATATTTCTGAGCCTGCCCTTTCAACTGGGACTCTAATTCGGTATTCTTAGCCTCAACAATAGATTTTTGTTTCGCGAGCTCTTTTTAAATAATTTAACCCGACATTCTTGGTTGTCAGCATGGTCTTTTTGTTCATCGGTAAATTTCTAATTACGTTCATATTCTTCTCGAAGAAATGCTATGGTATATTTTTTCTATACTGCTTCTCTGACCAATCAGATGATGGGCTTGATAAGATAACCGAGAGTGATAGTATAGGAGTTTGATTCCACAAGCTGGAAGGAATATGTACTAGCAAAGCCATCCGGATCTGGTGAATGTTCTTTTGGGGTTTCAGTGCGAAGATCTTGTTAACTCCTCTCCGCAAGACTAGATCTTGAATACGTTAAAATCTGAACCTAAAACACCATTTGATTGTCCTCTAAATGAGGTGGGGATTCTTATTCTGATACTTCATTATAATAAGGGCCGAGTATATCATGGATGATGGATTAAATTATTGTGGGATGATTTCCTAGCCGACCTTTGAGTACTTATTTTCCTCTCTGCTATTCATTTTCCCATGTTTATTCTTTGATGAATGTGATGATTTTTTTTGGACGAAGCTTTTTCTTGTGTTAGAGTCGTGGTTGGCTCAGATGCTTCCTCTAATGGCTAATTAGTTTGTCTCTTTTCAGCAGCGCTTGTAATTATTTTATTTGGCACGAACCACTATCGGTTTCTTTATTAACCCAATGGCATGGGGCCCTCTTCCTAGTCGAAATAAAAACCTGGACATCAGAAGCCTTTAGTTGCTTCAGAACCTCCGACGCTTAAGGAAAAATTACCAATTTTCCAAGATAAATTGAGCTCTGATTTTGTGTGCCATAAATGAATTTAAACTAGGTTAGCCCAAATGAAACACATGTGGAACCGTTAGCTCATTTTTTCTCGACCCACTGGTGTAGCTTCCTAAAAGTCTCTTTGGCAACCTTTAAGTGTTGTTGTTGGGACTTGGAGATAACTGTAAAAAAGAGAGGAATATAAGCTTTAGCGATAAAAGTTAATAATAATTACAACTTTGGTTGGCAAAAAGATGAATTTACCTACGTTTTGCCGCTCCTTCGGGACTCGACTCCTTGATGATGAGGTATCCTCCGGTTGGCAGGAAAGAAGGTATCTGAGCAAACGAAGCCACTCGAAGAAAATGAAGCGACCGAATACCGTGTAAGTCTGAGCGGCAAGCAAAGAGGAAAATGATATCGAGCTTAAAATACGAACCACACGAGAAATCATGCATGCCTAACTATGATAAAGAAGATTGATGACGCTCAGACCAGTTAAGTATTTCACCAACTTAAGGAGCACATGGATGAGTTGACCCGAAGAGTGAACCGAGCGAGGTACCCAAATGAGCAGAAGGGGATCGCCTCGGCACGTAGACGAAACCAATCATAAGGGGATCGTTGGATTATGCTCGGTCGGGCACGCAGACAAAGCTGAGCAAGCCCAATTGACGAGAGAAACGGCCAATGCAACGGGTTAATGCTACTATAATGGAACTAGGTAAACCACTAACGCGTTGTTCATAAATAGAGGTCTCATGATGTAAATATAGTTGTGTATGTAGTTAGTGGGAATACATGTTATAATAACCACCAATAAACGGTGACAAAAATATATGAATAAGAGATAGAATACTAAATAAATGTAAGTTCTCTTATTTGGTAATAAAAGTTCCTACTTGGTAAAATCTTTTGTTATCTCCCTTGACAAATTTGGCGTCGGGGAAAAATAAAAGCATTAAGTTACTTTAACCATGGTAGTTACTAGGTCATGGATTGGGAGAGAGGTCCCGGAGTGAAGCGATGCAACGGGGAATCAAAGATCGATGGCAAACAAACCATTAAGGCAGGTAGTTTCATGCCCTATCACTACCTCCAATCCAGAGTCCACAACTGCAACCCCTGTTGCACCGGTAGAACCATTGTCACAGTTGTTGTAACCAGTAGCAGGGGTCGAAATGGAGGTCGCACCCCCAAGGTTTGTGGTGGCCCTCGTGACGCCTGACGTGCCAGGAATTAACCTTGCTACAAACCAACTGTCTAGCAGTTGGAGCAACAGCTCCAACACCTTCAGCAGGAGCAACTTAGAGTGATGTACGAATGAGACACAAGAGAACAAGCCATGCATGCTACTTTAGTATGAATGAACGCTGCTCTCCATACGCTCATAACCAAGGTGCGGGGAGCTAGCCGAGTTAATCACCAGTAAGGGCTAGTGGTCAGTCATGCTAATCGTGCATATCGATCCTCTAAGTGTGACGATAAGAAGGAAGGAGAAGGAGAAAACAGGGGCGAAAAATGCTCCAAGGAACAAGAACCTACTCAAGAGGGGCACCCACCGCATCAAAAAAGCCCGGTAGGATGAGAACGGCTATTACAACTAGGTGAGACCCAGAATGTCCAGCCACATCCTCAAAAAGTCGCTCTTTTAAAAAAAGATCCTCGAAGCATAGTTGCCAAGGAAATTCGATCACTTCCGGATGAAGGCCTATGATGGATTGGGTAATACATAGAGGCACCTTAAGAAATTCTGTAACATGATGATGACGTTCAATCCGGAATATGTTATGCTATGAAGAGCCCTATCCATGACACTCAAGGGGAATGTGATGGACTGGTTTAGCAGTCTACCTAAAGGATCCATTCACGGTTTTGTCAGTCTATGGAAGGCCTTTAGGGAAAAGTTCGTCAGAAATAAGGAGCTTAGAAGCGAGTGAGACTTGATCATGGACCTCTACTAGAGGCGAGGTGAGTCACTTAAAAGTTATATTATACACTTTGTTCATACTATGAATGCTCTTCCAGATCTATAAGAGAATATGGCGGTGTCCTCACTCAAGTGAGTTCTCGACCAATGAGGGTAATTATATGCCGACCTGATCAAATTCCCAACAAAGTTATGGGAGATCTTCTCGCCTGTACAGACATGATCCTCATGGAGTACGATGCCCGGAAAGGGGATTCACCTGACAGACACATCTCTCAATCCAAAAATGGGTCGCCCGAGCGAAAGAAGGTTGATGAGCCCCCTTGACGGGACACTAGTCGAAGGCCTCAATACTACGAGAATTGGTCCAGACGATTCACACTGCTAACCCATTCCATATCGGTCGTGTACAATCGAACAAAAGGTAGGATGAAGTACAAAACACCGCGGGTAATGAGCGCCCATGGTTTCAAGCGATCAAATCGATACTTTTGTTCTTGCCACAACGACCATGGACACCCTACTGACGGATGTTGTCAGCTTCGGGAGGAGATCCAACGACTCATAGACAATGGTGAGCTAGTAAAATTATTTAAGCAACAAGCTAAACGTTAAAAGCCTAATCAACGGAACGATGCACGCCCTGTTATCGAAGACAAGCCACGAAATGATGAGCAAGTCGGTGCGGGCAAGCAACAGTGGCTACTCACTATCGCAGGGGGGACACTCAAATATAATCAATAGTGAAGTCACATTTTCACCCACCCATATGAATGGAGAAGGATCTGAGGTCGCCAACAATTTCGTTTTCGCAAGACAGGACACTAGCCCATCCCTTTTCACTATCGTCGGAGGAAACTCAGCAGCCTCGCAAGGAACAACTTCTGGTATAAGGGTGCAGACTGATCTTGATGTGTACGACGTCGATGCTACATCCTACTGAAATTATCGAGACCTTGTGGTAGACTTAATATTCAACAATGATGACCTAAGAGGTGTCAGCACGCCCCAAAAAGATGTGTTAACAATACACCTGGACATTGGAGGCGTCATGGTCACCCGAGTACTGGTAGATGGAGGCAGGTCGACCAACATCATTTTTAAAGAAATTTATGATCGGATGCAAAAGTTTCCACCCTACAAGCCCACTCAACAAACCTCGGCTAGATATGAGGGCAAGAAATCTCAAGGCATGTGGGAAGTAGAGGTGATGGTTAAAGTCGGCTACAGAGTCACTAAATGTGAGCTAAAATGCTATTTATGATCTCGGATATGCCCAACCCATACCACGCGATACTTGGTCGGTTTTGGTTGTATTAAATGGAGGTGACCCCACGTACTTGCAGACAACGTATAAAGTACTCAGTGGGAAGTACGAGCTGTATTATTCGAGGGATCCAACGTACGACGAGGACATGGTACGTAGTAAACATTGACCCCCACCAAACTATTCAGATAGCAACTAGCCGACGAGGAGGTTCATGGGGAGGAAGTCAGTATCCCCTCCCCCCTCTCCTGACTCGGTCAATGACCCACGAGAAGGAGAGCAGCCCGGAACACAGCCTTCCGGAGTCGGTGGAGGAGGCAATAGCAGGGGGCGCATGCTACGGTTGGGTAATAAGCTAACTTTTATTTTCAAGAAATCTTTGATTGAGTTATTAGCAAAAAAATTGGATCTATTTGCATGGGAGGGAAGCAACGTTTCAGGTGTTGAACCTTCAGTTATATGTCATGAGTTGGAAATCGATTTGTGTGTTAAACCGGTACAACAAAAGCAGCAATATTTTTCTATTGAGAAGCAGGAAGCTATACTGGCCAAGGTAACAAAGTTATCTCGCTTAAGATCCATATCAGACGGGCGAGGTATCCGGTCTGGGTGGAAAATTCGGTCCTAGTTAAGAATAAATGAGGGAAATGGTGCATGTACGTCGACTTCACCAACCTTAATCAAGAATTCCCAAAATATGCTTTTCCGCTACCCCCCATTGACCAGCTCGTTGATTTCATATCAGGATGCAAGTACCTATTATTTATGGATGCGTACTGAGGTACAATCAAATCCGACTGAATTCGTCCGACGAAGACACATTGCCTTGCAAACTGAGCGCATCTTATGTTGTTATAGGGTTATGCCATTCAGATTGAAGAACGCTGTGTCCACATACAAACACTTAATTAACCATATTTTTAGCGACCTTTTGGGGAAACACATGGACATGTATATTAATTACATGATTGTGAAAACACACACAGGGGAACAACAACTAAAGGTACTTCAACTTGTATTCGAATTACTCTGGAAGTTCAATTTAAAACACAATCTAATCAAGTGCTCTTTTGGAGTAAGCAGCGATAAAATTCTAGGTTACATGGTCAGCCAAAGAGGTATCAAGGTCGACCCCGCCCAGCTGAACGCAATTATACAAATGACGCCCTCACGGACAGTTGAGGAAGTACAATTTATTAAGGGAGGCTCCTTGTATTATCACGCTTTATCTCTCGAGCCTCGGGTAAAAGTCACCCATTTTTTGAGATTCTATAGGGAGTAAAGAAGTTCGATTGGATGGAGGAATGCGATAAGGCATTCAATGAGTTGAAACATTACCTTATCTCGCCAGAAATCCTATCTGCACCCTTAACCGGCAAGCCGTTATTCCTATAATTTTTTAGTCTTCCCATTTTCGGTTAGTGAAGTTCTAGTACGTGAGCCAAATGAAATACAACGACCTATCTACTAATCAAGGAAAACCCTGGTCGATGTCGAGATGAGGTACCTTAACCTTGAAAAATTGCGTTAAGATTAGTCACGATCGCTCAAAAAATGCGTCCTTACTTTCAAGGACATACGATTTGCGTCGAATAACCTTCCCCTTTAAAGTTTTACTGTAAAAACCTAACGCATCGGGTCGATTAACTAAATGGAGAATCGATCTTGGAGAATATGACATACAGTTTGAGCCACGCACTGCTACATAGGGACAAGTCATAGCGGATTTCCTAGCTAAATTCTCCTCTTCCAGAACAGTATCCCCTCCAGAATGGGAGGTTGCCAATAGAGAGCACGTCGAATGGATAGTTGAATCTAGTGGGGCCTCCAGCATGTCTGGTGGTGGTGCAAAGGTCGTACTCCATTTACCTACGGGAAAGGAAATCAAACAAGCTATCAAATTTAATTTCCAAGTTACAAACAACACATCAGAATACAAGGCAGTTATTTGTGACATGAAAGTAGCTCTTATATGTGGAGCTCGAATACTAAGGGTTCGTTCGGACTCGCAATTGGTAGTCAACCACACCAAAGGCACGTAAGATGCCAAAAAATAAATAATAGAGAGTTATTTAACTATACTGAAAGAGTGCGTATCTAAGTTTGTAAAGGTATCATATGAACAAGTCCTTCGAATGTAAAACTATGCTGCAGACGTGTTAGCAAAGACTGCAACTTTGGGGGAGAATTCCCTAGTCATCACTCAGCAACTACCAACAACAAAACTTATCAACATGAACAAAAATTTCCATGCAATTAACATCTCCAACGATTAGAGGCAGCATTACCTACTATATTTGGGCTCTACCATTTTTCTAACTTATAAGAATCCAGCAAAGGTGGCCAAATATTGTGTGTTTGACAAACTTTTATACATAAAAAGTTCTACTTGGCCTTTGCTGCGCTGCCTTGACCGAGCAGAAGCCACCTCAGTGTTGAATGACTTACACGCAGGAGAAACGGGAGCACAATATGGGTATCAGAGCCTCATACGGTATATTCTGTTAGGTGGATATTATTGGCCAGAGTTGGTGGCCGATGCGGAACGATTGGTCCAACAATGTCATCAATGCAAACAGTTCACCAATATTAGACATCTACCGAGCAAGCTTATGCAAGTTGTCCATGTACCTTGTTCTTTTCATAAGTGGGGCATCAACCTCGTTGGGTCACTCCCTATGGAAACCGACAAAAGGAAATTCCTAATTAATGCAGTGGACTACTTCATGAAATGGGTAGAGGCCAAAGCCCTATTTTGAAACCGAGCCCAGGAGGTATGTGACTTTATCCACAATGAGATACTTGCTAGGTTTGGCATACCATCCGGTTGATCTTCAAAATTCTCAACTATAGCTTCAAGCCAAGGTCAAAGATCCAGAATTATTAGAGAATGACTTGGAAAACTTGGTGTACAAAGGAAAAGAGCAATTAACAGAGTTAAAAAATAAACAGAGTTAACAAAGAATATAAAGAAAAAGTCAAAATAAAAAAATACATCGAATACTCAGATCAATTTGCAAATCAATTTATTTTCTTGTGAACTCAAAGGAAGAAAGATAAGTTGGCAACTCTATTGAATGGAGTAAAGCAACTAAGTGTCAAAAACCCTCTTTCACTTTCTCCATTGAATAAATATTAGTCACCACAATAGCGAGAGAGTTTTCCAATTAACCCTCATTAACCTTTTTAACATCAATTACCTACATTTGCGCTCATAGATTTGTAGCTTTGGATGTTGTTAAGATATTAGTCGTACATTCAGGAGAAATGTCATCGACATAAACATCTTCAACAATAATGGTTGAATGACATGGAAACTTTGTTAGTTGTGGTATCAACCAAAATTGCAGCCACCTTCTTATAGGCAATTGGCATATAAATCTTTAAATTTTGTTTCACATATTGGACCATTCAGTATTTCAACCTTATTTCCTCTTTAACATGACGAGTAGCCTTCATTATAACACCATTCTCTCTAGTTAGTCGGTCCAAATAAGTATCAGGTCTTAGTATTTTTATTATAGTGGTTGTTTGACTCAATATATGTCATAATGAACTCTCATTTCCATTCCTAACAAGGGAGGTATATTCTCAAAAACTTGAGGACCACCTTCTGTGATCATAATCTTCTTTCCTAAATTTAGAAAATGATTAATGACCAATTCAAGTCCTTTGATGTGGTACTCATCCTAAATAACCAGATATTTAGAGGTAGAAACCATGATAGGATCCATTTTGATTTAAGCTCAGGAACCTTGGCAGACGTATATGTAAAATAAAGGCTTTGAATAGTTTCCAAAACAAGATGAATTGTCGCATTAGCATTGGGATTGACCGACTTGCCCTTCAAATAAACTACTTTGAGATCTATAGTGTTCGGTAGAAATATTATTAGCAACCTTCAGTTTCAACACTACAATTTCTCTTTTTGGAGGCTTTAAAGGAGTAGACTAAAAAACTTTAGGTTTTAGGAAGCTTTGACCCAACAATCTTTATGAAAAAACGTGCATAAAAAATGTTCCTCACTTTTGAATATCCTCCTCTAGATTGATAAGATTTTGAGTTATAACATATATTATTCTGGTTTAAGGCTATATAACATTGTTTGGTGAAGTTTACACTTTATTACCAGTTTCAATGGTGCGTCTGAGACATCTTCGGCCACATATGAAGTAGATTTTGGTTATAATATAAAATACATGAATTTTATCAGGATCAAATCGATTTGATAAGATAAATTTATTATTCAGTGGCAAAATCCACAAAATTAACCTAATTAGCCTTAGCCTGATATAGATGGTCGCGATAAACCTTCTGATATTATGTACATGGGTTCTCCTTATAAACTAAGTTGAGTAAAATCTTAAATCACGCATATATAAGACAAATCTAAAGGAACAAGACCAATAGTGAGGCTATAAATGACATAAGATTATTAACATCAGAAGACTTTAACAATAACTTGGAAGTGATTAATGAAGCTAATATGATCCTTCGTACATTCAGTACCAACTGTCTGCGGAAAATATAAAGTAAATAGAAGAATGAGAGAAGATCATGGTTCAGCTGGAAATACATTCTTTATCCAATAAAATAGTATTACCAGTTTATTGGCTTTAGTGTCAGCATGAGTATTTCCCGCTTTCGACAATCGAACGACCACCTTGTGTAAAATTCCCTAATGCATAATTTTTTTTAGCAGATCTACTAATTTAATATGTGTACCTTTTAGATAAAAATAGTAATGTTTTGAGAGTCATCTTCATCCTTATAGGTTTAAGAGACCATTTCTTGATTCTTTTAGACCAATCAGTTTTATATCTCACGAGAGCAGAACAATATCCAACTTATGCATTCACTATTTTAGAATTCTGATTAATTTGGATACTAGTACTATCATAACCAAATAGTGCATGAATGAAAATACCTAGATTTTTTGCATGAAATGATCGGTATGATATCAACGTCTAGTAGGGTTTTACATCGATACCAGGGTTAAAACGAGTCTCCCGAGACTCCATAAATTACATATCATAATCATTTCCTTCTTGAGAAAGGTAAAAAAAACTTTCTGAAATATCCAATAGCGGTATGATTCTGACTATCATAACATTCTTCTTCTATATCGCACAATTGCATATTCATGGTTCTAACCTTTTTTTAATATTACAAAAAGGGCGACAAACATTAGGCAAGTGAAAAATCCAATGACAATCGTCCGAAGAGGAAGAAATATATGAAGGTGATGATAAAAAGGTACACAAAAATTAAGCTTGCATCTATTGTTCATACCCCTCAAAATACCCCATAATATACTCCTCTGAAAACTCTCGAGGTCATTCTTCGAAAACCTTCATTAAAATCTGTAGCAGTAGCCCCTCGGTCATCATCAAAAGAGGATTTTGTTTCCTACAAAAAAATATGTGGGTCCCAAAGATGAGAGAAAAGCATCTGGTTGATGAGCCCAAGGACGATCAAGAGGAAAATATAGTTGTAGTGGATGCTAAACCCATCAGAGCTGTTGTTGCGCCAACTTCCCAGGGACCTTCCATACAAACTCAAGCATTAGCCCCCCAAGGTGAAGCTGGCACAAGTTCTCATGTCCATCAGACGACTAAATCAAAGAAGAAGAAAAATGAGGACATCGAATTTCCCTCAAACATTGAGGTTTTTCTAGAAAATAAGATAAGGAAGGTTGAGGCCAAGAATCTTTTGGTGCTGCACAAAATTAAATACAATTACTTCCAACCATTCGAGGAGGCCAAGCTCATAGATCGATGGGGAGTTCTGGACTTCATTCAAATTCAATTTTTAAAATTTGGGAAAACTCATTTATTAGTTTGGGACTATGAATTAATTGTCTATTCAGAGACCCTCAACTAGGGTTTTCGATACCCACTAGACCTTGCTCTAGAAAATTATTTTGAATTGATAGATTTGTGTCCGACTCAAGTTGGTCCAGATATGTAGTTCATGTTGATGGCTTGTATAATGGCTTCTTGGATCTCTAGAATTGGATTTTAGATGGAACAATTAGTGGGGCTAAACGGTGTTGCCAAGAACCCTTACTTTCACTTTTTTTACTCGTTAACCCTTGGGAATAAGTTTAAGATATGTGACGACCTCTTAGAAGTCGACAAGAAGTGGAAACAATGATTCTTCTTCATTTCCGGACTATGGGAGACAGGCTTCAACGATTCTACTAATATGGCACATCGATTCTCATTAAGATGGACTAGTCGAGATACTAACTTTAACTTAACTTTATTTTAACTATTTGATATTTTTTATCAAGCTTTTCTTGGAAGATCCTTCCGGTCTAAAAGATAAAAATTATTGACCAATATTTGTTAAAAGACCCTTCCAGTCCAAATGATAAAAAAATTGACAACATTCGTTGGAAGACCCTTCTAGTCCAAAAGATAAAAAAATGTTGACCAACATTCGTTGGAAGACCCTTCCGGTCCAAAAGATAAAAAATTGTTGACCAACAGTTGTTGGAAGACCCTTCCAGTCTTAAATATAAAAATTATTGACCAACATTTGCTGGAAGACCCTTCCGGTTCAAAATATTAAATATATGCAAATTGTCTTAAAATAACAAAGAAATATTATATATAAGTCGACTAGAAGAGAACCTCGTTAAAACCATCCTGTGCCACCAGTGTAGGGAAGAGTATGCCGAGAAATATTGTTGTATTCCTCCAGAAGAACAAAAATCCTTCATCTTTTATTGTCAAATTGTGGCCCATTATCCATTGCCATTCTCTTCGTAACACCAAAACCTAAACATATATTGGAAACAATAAATTTAATTACGTCTTTGGTTTTTGTTCCAGCCAATGTTTCAGCTGCCACCCACTTGGAGATATAATCTACCGCAAAAATTATTATCTGTCGTCCTCCATATGCTATTGGTAAAGGTCCGACAAGATCAATACCTCATCGGTCAAAAGGTAATGCCTTATTTATTAACTCAAAAGGTACTCTTGATGCACGAATTGCGTTGGCAAATATTTGACATGTACCATATCTCTTAACCAATTTCTTAGCATCTGAAGAAATTGTAAGCCAATAATACCCTACCAAAAGAACTCTTTGTATTAATTTTGTATACCCACAATGCATGGATCCTTCCCCATCACGTAAATCAGATAGTATAATTTGTGATTCATTTGTCCCAATGCATCAAAGCAAAGGCCTGCTAAAGGAGTTTTTGTATAAAATATCTCCACATAATCATATGCTTTGAACTGTATTCTCTTTGTCATTAATTTATCAATGTGTAAAACATCATTTACCATAAAATCCTTGATTCCATTCCTCTAATGTTTTTTTATACTTGTAGAAATCTGAAAAGCTCGGACTAGTCCTCATACCTGCTCGGACCCCTTTATTATCGAAGAAATTTAATGTGTGATTATCCAACAATACTCCCTAGAATATAAAGCAGTAGCCAGAGAGTCAGCACATAGTTTCCTTCCCTACAAACATGTTCATACCTGACACTTTGAAATACAAATGTTAAGGTCTTTAACGCTCTCAAATACTTCAATTGAATCACTCACCAACCTAACCTTTTTAGCCTCACAGATCTCAGTAAGTCTTAAACCTACCAGCACGGTTTCGTACTCAGCCTCATTATTTGATGCTTGAAATCTGAAGCGAATATCTTAATACATTTCAATACCATCTGGATAGATTAGGCTTTGTCAAAATTTCTGGTAAAGACAGATACTCTTCAATTTTGTAAAAAGCTTCACAACATTCTTGAGTCCAATAAAAATAATTTGCTTGCCTCAACAGTTGGAAAAATGGGGCGTACCCGATAATCGATATATAAATCTATTAAAAGTTTTCTCTCTCCAGGTCAGAATATTTAATCCTTTGATCGTTCAAGATGGTTCCATAGTGCTTAAAGAATTTATTTGTATAAGATCAGCTTATATTCTGCGTTCACCAACTATGTGCCCAATCAATTTTCCAGATCGTACCCCAAATATGCACTTCTCTAGGTTTAGCTTCAAATTTATCTTTGTTAGGTTGGAAACAATTTCTTCTAGATCCGCAAAATGGTCTTCGTCCCTTGTATTTTTACTAGCATATCATCAATATACACTTCGACATTCTGTCCGATCTGAGCCTCAAAATTTTTGTTTAGTAAGCGCTGGTAAGTTTCCCGAGTATTTTTTAACTCAAAGGGCATAAATATATAACAGTGTAAGCATCTTCCAATGATGAATGTCATGATTTTTTGGTCCTTTAGATCAATCTGTATTTTATTGCAACCAACATACGTATCCATAAATGACAATAACCGGTTAGTTGAAGTTACATCAACTAATTGATTTATCTGAGGAACTAGGAAATGATCTTTTGGACATTCTCTATTTAGTTCAGTGAAATCCACACGCATTCGTCACTTACCATTTTTATTTTTCACCAGAACTGGATTGGTAGTCCACAAAGGATATTGTGATTTTCGTATGTGTCCAACTTTAGACAAGAAATCTACCTCTGCCACGATTGCCTCATATTTTTCGAAGAATTTTGTTTCTAATGGCCTATAGAAGCATGTTTATATCATTGGAGGATTTCCAGTGTATAGATATCAGGCATGATTCAAAGGTGGTGAGGAATAGATTCCCCATAAATGAACTTTTGAAGTTTTTTCTGCTAATAAAATTGAAAATAAGATGATAGTTTAGGAAAAAAGATATCAGATAGGTGATCTCTGACTATGAAGATTGATATGAAGCATGTAATGGTGAATACTAAGTGTATCTATGGTTCATGTTGAGATACACTGGTAAATAGTTATGCTGGAAAAAATGTCATGGTGGAGTTGTGTGGTACTGATTCCATTGAACTCCTAGGGATGGTGCTGAAGCGTGTTACTATCTAGGAATGATGCATAGTGAAGTCTGTTAGAGGTTCAGCTACATTCTAGAGAATCGAATGACATGTTGATTGATTGCTTGTTGGAGGTTCATGTGAACTTTAGAGAACAAGGGAACCTATTGGTCGTCTGGCTGGTACACTTGTGAGGTATGAGGAAGGTTCGCTGGAACATCAACGAAGCATGTTAAAAAAATAGGCTTAAATTCCAATTGTTGTTGTTGTTGGAGATTGAGTTGGAGTCTCGGTGGTACCGGTGGAATCTGCTACCATTCGGCTAGAGTTGAACACTTGTTGGTAATATGACATGCCTCTCACCAAGCCCATAATTGGTGGACCTCTATTCTCGGACTTGTTCCTCTTAATCACAAATGGGTTTGGAAACAAGGTTTTTTCTCATTCGTTTGTTCCTCTTCTTGTGTCGAGGTCTTACACTTTGGCTGGAGGATCCTCGACATAATTTGTCCTTATTGTTTTCAGTAGCTCATGACTCTTAAGGAGGGGGTCTTGTACCTATTGGTAATTATTTTGTAATCATTCCTTATCATAGAGCTTGTACTGTTGTCGCCTTTATCATTCGTGTAGCCCTCTAGATGTTGAATCACCAATCTAACTAACGAAGCTTAAGAGGAAAATATTTCTTGCAAAAGTTTGATATTGTTAGTGCTCTTATCGTGCAAGTCCTACGTCAACTAATGGAAGTCCATGACCGAAGTTTGTGGCAGAATGCTAGAAACCTTCAATTTTACATCTTCGTCGTCCATCAGTTCCACATCTGCATTTGAATATGTCATTGATTACTACAATCTTAATGGTATTAATTACTTCCCATAAGACAATGTCAATTTGGTATGGTAAAATCCGGTTAAATATATCTGAATACGAAAATTATTACGTGAACAATAAGAAAATAAAATAGCTCATAGTATGATAATATTATTTGTCTTATATTTTCATAGGAAATCACTGAAAAAACTTTTTATACATAAGACCATCTCCAACCGTTCTATTTTTCATTCTTCCATGTCGTACTATCTCACTCATTTTTTTTTCTTAACTAGCTCAAACTAAATATTTTTCTGCTCATGTTCTTTAAATATTATAATATAAAATTTTATTATATTTTGACCTCCTAATCAACCTTATTCTATTTTAATTTATTAATATAATAATAATAAATTTATTAATATAAAATAAATCATAAATATTTTTATATTTCGATATCTAATATTTTCTTAAGTATTCTAAGTTGTCTTATTGTATTTTAAAAAAATAATTTGTTAATTATATATATTTACTTTTCGAACATTTTAAGTGCTATTAGTTTCTTTTAAAAACAAAATTGTCAAAATAAATTGAATTAACCATTAGACAAATATATCACGATTAAAAAATTATATTTTAAATTTCTGTAAAAAATAATTAGTCTTATAAAAAAAATGAAATTGATATTTTTTCAACTAATACCCAAATGAATATAATGAATTTTATAACATTAAAATAAAAGTTGGTCTATCTAATGCATGTTGTCCGACTTATTTATCTTCGTTGATGGTATGTATTATTTTATTTTATTTTATTAATTTTTTAAATTAAAATTCAAGTAGTTTATTTTTTAACAAATAAAGTAATTGGGTGTAACATATTTTACTTTTATTTATTATTTATCAATTTTCTTTCGTAAACTCGAATTTATATCTACATACTAAAATCTGGATTTTGAAAATTACATTAAAACTTCTTAAAATTCTATTAACTCTTTAGAAAACTACCTTGTTGAAACAAATTTTACAACATAACTTCATATTTTTGCCTTATGGCGTGAAGATGAAGAGAGATTTGTTCATTTTTATTTTTTATTTTCGTTGAATACCTCTCTGTTCTGGCTGTTTTTCAAAGGTTTTTATCTTCTTTAGAAATTGTTGCAATGACGTCTTTTTCACTTCTATTTCTCTGTCTCTGATAAGTTTCTAGCAGATCATAAGGTCATCAAATCCTTTTGTTTTGGAATGACTTTGCCCTCTACATTTGTTGTATGTCTTTGGTCTTCATGATTGTGCCAGCATTTTCCTCCTCATGTCACGACCATTCATCAATACATCTCGCATTTGAAACCTTATTCTCTCGATATTCATTGAATCTTCTCCATATACATCATCGTCATAAACCCTTATGTCAGGTTATTCTGGTAACCCGCATGTCTTTATAGTTACTCCATATACATCATCTAAGTTTTTCTCGTGGAGACCCAATGCCTCTCTTCCAAGAGCTCCCACTCTCGCTATTTCTTCCATCATGTTTGCTAATGTTATTCGCTCTTCAATTACCTTTGAAACCAGCCCGCTCATCAGTGTCAATGCGCGAACTATCCATGTAACTTCCCCAAATTGTTACTCATATACACGTAACACAAGCATGAGCATAGTTTTTAATGGTGTGAAGGCGGATCTACGTTGAAAATACGTTGTATACGGGGGCGTAGGTCCTCTTTATCTAAAATATATGTTTATAATTTTTTTTAAATAATAGTTATTTAATATTAAAATAAAGTTTCTACGTCTTCTACCTAGAATATATATTTTGTAATTGTGTTAAGGTAATAATTATTTAAATAATATTAAAGTAAAAATTATAAGCCCTTTGCCTAAAATATATATTTTATAATTTTTTAAAGTTAATAATTCAAAATTTAAGATAATAATTGTTTTTTGAGAATGTTTTAAATTTAAGGTCTGAAATAATGATAGAAAATTTTTAATTTAAAAATTAGTATGTTGACTATTTATAAAAATTAGTATGTTGATTATTTTTAAGAAACTTTTTAGATTAAAAGTTCCAATGGATTATGGCTATTTTTAAGGTTAAGTTGATATTTATAAAAGGTGGGATGTAGTCTCGAGATGCTCAATCTCTATAAATGATTGATTTTGTAAGTATTCTCAATTTGTTTTGCGTTTTGATTTTATATTCGTTTAAATTTTCTAATTAATTATGTTTTATCTTTTACTTTGATTTAGAAGAAGATAATGAGTTGCTGTTTATGAACGAGACGATATTTAAATCAAAGAAATAAAACACGATAATCATTTGGGCAAGACTATATCTAGACCCCGTTTGGCTATAATGAGACCTTAAATCAAACTTTTTATTTTACTATAGGTAAAATGACCATTTTACCCATCATATAAAAGCAAGTTTTCGACAAAAAATCTAAACAATTTTCTTCCTCTTCTCCAACCAAACTTCTCTCTAAAACTAATCTAATACCCAAAGAAGGGCTAAAAACCCTGGTTAGTCACCGGCGTATGACACGTGTTACATTCCTGCCACTAAGCTTCATTCGTCCCCAAAACTGATCATCGGTCTCCAAAAACGTTGCATATGTGCCATTGGCGCGTGCAAATGAACCAGAAGCTGACACGTGGCATGGTATAATACCCAGCTTTTCTGTACATACAACCCTCCTTACTTTTCTTCCAAATACACCCTTGTCGATGTATTTACCGTATTTAATTAATTTTTTACCTTTTAACCACTTACCTTAGCCCAGCCCACCCATTTAAATATTTACCCGACCCATCTTCTTTAATTTCACCCAAATATAACCCATCCACTACCATCTAACCCTAATTTTCATCACTCACCATACCCTTCTCCCTGAATTAAAACAAACCCTAATTCTCACTTTCCACCATAGTCACCTTCTGACATTCATTTCTTCGGCTCCATCTCTTAGTTCTCAATTCGCTGACGTAGAAACTCAATTAAGGTCTCTATGTCAAAACCCTAATCCCCAATTTTCACGGGCTGTTTCTCTCATTCACCAATCTGTGGATTCAAGAGTTTTCCGTTCTGGGCCGGTTTCCAATTCTTTGTGTAGTGAAGGTGACGTTAGTAAGGCTCTTGAGTTTATGAGTGAAATGAAGAGAGACGGTGTGTTGCCGGATGTGGTTAGTTACAATATGATTCTTAATCGGCTTTGTAAGGAGAGAAAAATGGAGGAAGCAGTGAGTTTATTAGATGAAATGGAGGCTCAGAACTGCTGCCATCTGAAGATTTCTTGAGATGAGAGAGAGCCATCTGAAGATTTCTTGAATGACGATGAAAATGAAAACGAAGACACAGGTGAGCAAGACCAGTGGCGTGAAGTTGGAGAATTCGATTTGAATACTAGATGATCTGTGTCAAGGGTAATGCGCATTTGATTGTCCTTTGAAGAATCCAAATCTGAACTTATTGAAAATTACTGTTGGAAATGACTGTTTGAGGGGTGATGAATCAGGCTCTAGCTTGTGTTATTCAAGCGAGATTGTTCTTGTGTATTTAATTCATTGAGAGCTCTAATGTTTACTCCGGGACATTCCTGTTTGTTTTTTTTTACTGAAATTTGAATATAGATGGTTCAGCAGCCTAGATTGCTTGTAGATGTTTATTCATACAAACAGAGTAAATGAAGTTGCTACAAACTGCTAGAATCAGTTTTAGCCAGAACAAGCCTTGGATTGGTTTAATTCTAATAAAAAATATAGTTTTTGCGATTATATGATCATTTTCACTCACATCTTGTTAATGCACAACTTAAAATTGGGAAAATATTAGGGTTGTAAGATTTGGGGGAAAATCACAATTGGGTCGGATAAGGATTTGGTGCAATTAACAAATGGATCGGGGTTAGATGGTAGTGGATAGGTTATATTTGGGTGAAATTAAAGAAGATGGGTCGGGTAAATATTTAAATGGGTGGGCTGGGCTAAGGTAAGTGGTTAAAAAGTAAAAATTTAATTAAATACGGTAAATACATCGACAAGGGTGTATTTGGAAGAAAAGTAAGGAGAGCTGTGTGTACAGAAAAGCTGGGTATTATACCATGCCACGTGTCAGCTTCTGGTTCATTTGCACGCGCCAATGGCACATATGCACCGTTTTTGGAGACCGATGATCAGTTTTGGGGACGAATGAAGCTTAGTGGCAGGAATGTAACACGTGTCATACGCCGGTGACTAACCAGGGTTTTTAGCCCCCAAAGAAGGAATTACATTAAAATCTAACTATTTTTCTTCTTCTTTAACAAAACTTCTCTCTACTTTAATTATATTTTAATATCGCCTTGTGGAACTTTCCGACTTTTCATTAGGCTAAAAAGAATAAATCACACTAGTCGAAGAGCCAATTTTTTTTATAGAATTATATTACAATGAAGTAATCTGTGGACCTAGTAATTTGTATAATTTTCTATTAAGAAATAAACTAGTAACTGTGAAAATATTTCCCAGCCTGATGGTAATGGCAATCTTGTTCGAAACCCGATCATCTTGATGGCAAGATAAGACGCGAGCTGAAATTTTAAAAAAAATTAAAAAAAATCAATATTTGAAATCAAGATCTTTGATTAATAGTGAAATCAGAAACATCAACCAGAAAACAAAACCACAAGAAAGAAAACAACACATCGATTTCTAAGTTTGAATTAAATTTACAACAAGAAACCCTAAATCCTCAAAGTCCATAACCTAAGAACTTGTAAACTTTGTAACAGCCATTGTTCCTTCAGATACAACATGTTTAGCCAATTCACCAGATAACATCAACCTCACCGCAGTCTGGATTTCCCTTGAAGTGATAGTCGGTTTCTTGTTGTACCTCACAAGCTTCGTAAACTCACCAGACAATTTCTCGAAGATATCGTTGATGAAACTGTTCATGATTCCCATAGCTTTGTTGGAAATACTGATATCGAAACCTGTTTCAAGATCTTGTAGGTCTGGACGCTTTTCTTGGATCGTTTCTTTTTTTATCACCTCTGGTATGGATTATTTTCGACTGAAGGTAATTTTGTTAGATGTTTTGTGGTGTTTCAAGGGTATTAAATGTTTAAGTGTTTTACAGTGAGAGATTTAAGCTGCCTTGTTGTATTAAATGTTCATTAGTCTCATTAATGAAAGTGGTTGGGTATTTATACCTTTAATTATGGGCCATATGGGCTTTCGGGTCAAACTTATGAAATCGGGTCGAGTTCAAAAACCCATTAGTTTATTAAGCAGATTAGCAACTAGCTTAGTCAAAAGGTGTTTAGTGTTTTAATACTTTTATCCTATTCGGATGGTTCAGTGGGTGATTAATGTCTAGATTGCCCATGCCCGGTTTCTACAATGAATGGCGAATATTTCCGGACTCATCACTAGCCCCCTTTTTAGGTTTTGTCGAAGGCCTTTGGCAAGACCTAAAAAATCTTCTTAGGCACTAGTAACATTCTCCAGACCGTTTAAGTGTTCAGCTCAGGATTTATCCGGACTGAATACTTCTTAGAAGCTCAAAAGTTTTGCTATGGATCATGGGACACGTGTCACCTTTTGATTCGCCTCACCAGCCGTTTTCCTCCTATAACGGGGCTCCCACTAATCCCAAAAAGCAACCTCTTCATTTAATACCTATGACGTCAGCACCACCTTCAATCATTACTTTTGCCTTTTCGTTTTCTCCTATGTATTTGGTAACTCTTTTTGTCTTACTAGTATAAAATACTTCTTCTCACTGTTTCACCATCTTCATCACTTTCTCATTTCTTCATTTCAAAGCTTTCACTTTTCTTCTCAAAATTCTTCTTGTGTAGGTTTATTTTCACAGCAAGAAACGCATTGGTGAAAGGAGGGTGGCTTAATCGTTCGGAGTTAGAAAAGGCACAAAGGGTTGAGCGAGAGAGATGTATTGTTGCAGGTCTTCCAGTTTCTCCAAACGATAAGCCCGAAATACCGTCTTCAGAAGCTGATCGAGGTTCATCTTCTGCTAGAAGTTCCAGACCCAGGCGTTTGTTTCAACCAAGCCTTTCGCCCATTCCATCAGGCTCCTCGGTTCAGGAGTCACAGCCCTCTGTTGAATGGGAAAAATTCGTATCAAGCACAAAGAGACCCTCTCCATTTATTGCTATGGGGTCAGATACTGAGAAATCCCAGAAAAGGTTACCCTTCGTCGGACAGGCCGTTTAATAAAGGGTCAAGCTGCTGTTTCACAATCTAAGTCCCCAAAATCAGGGCCCTCTAAGTCTGGGACCAAGGATAAAGCTACGGGATCAGGGGAATCTATCAGAGTCCCAAAGGATAAATCCTCTTATCCTGAGGCCACTGGAATTAGCTCTCAAAATGAGCCCTCCGGAACTGAGCCCCAGCCGGACACCAGACCCCTAAGAGAGGGTGATGCTCAACCGTCTGGGCAACTTACTGAGCCTGCCACCAGCACTCCCCCACCAAAAACAACTGACAAACCTTCCATGGTGATAGAAGAGGTGATGGAGGCCAGTATTGAAGATGCTCTATTTGAGACCGACGTCTCCGGACAGACAGAGATGCTGCCACTGATAAAAAAGGCAATGGTAAAGAGAAACTCTGTCTGAAACATCCAAACCTGCCGGAGTGCCTAGAAGGAAAAGTGGGACCCTGCTTCCACAGGGTGAATGTAAAGTATCAGTTAGCCATGCTAAACATCAACTATGTCTATACTCACACTGCTGAGTTAGGCCAGATCGGGACGAAGTGGGGGATCCCTGATTCTGTCAAGGTGATGATATCGGTCACTCCGGAGACCCCTATGGACTGCAAGCTTAGCGAGATAGTCATTTATACGGAGCTGTTTAACTGGGGGATCAGATTCCCCTTGGATCCAGAGATTGTCAGATACTTTCATCTGATAAAATTATGTCCAAGCCAGCTAAGTCCCAATGCTTGGTAAACTCTTATGGCCTGCAATATGGCCTTTAGGCTCTCCGTAATACCGCTTCCAATGGAGCAATTCACTGTTGTGGCCAGCCTCTGCAAGAACCACATCATCCATTTCTACCACTACAACATGGGTTACAACTTTAATGTGTTAGATGATTTGCTTGAGTCAGAGAAGAATTGGAAGACCCAATTTCTGTTTATTAGTGGGACTTGGGAAAATGGGAGGAAAATCATGGCTGGTGTCAACCGTAGCATGCTCACCAGCAGATGGAAAATCTCAGGTAAAAATTTCATCATATTTGTTTTTCTTTCTTTATAAAAAATATGTTACTAAACTGCTCTTCTTTTTCTTTGGGTAGTGCTGCCGAAGGAGTTCTTCAACTATTTGGAGGAGGGGCAAACTACCTGTGCCAAGTTGAATGTTTGGGCTGCTGAAAAATGGGGAAATCACTTCCACAACTGCTTCACATCCAACAATTTAGTGAGGTCCCACCTCTGGAACACAACAGGCCAGAGAGACCTTACTTGGGAGGAGCTGACCAATTTACCTCCTCCGGTTGTCATCCTCCAGAGAACAGAGGAGAAGGATGGCAAGCTGGCTTTGCCTGCCAGAGCAAAAGCCCCAAGTAAGATGAAGGGCAAGAAGGGCAAGAAGAAGCAAGTTGCAACAGAGGTTTCTCAAGGTGGTGCTGAGGAAATCGTCCGAGCAAGTCATGAAGTGCAGACCCAAGGGGGAATCGATGCTACTCTACTTCAAGTGGTTGAAGATGAGAGTATCAGGGAGGCAGGTGGACCTCAGATCTTCCAAAGGCTCCTAAGAAAGACCAAAATCGGGGAGCAGATGGTGAAGTTAGAGCAACTAAGAAGAAGAAAATCTCCTCGGGGGATGAAGTCACTCTCCGGCCTTCAGAGTCTCTTCCTCCGGTCGACCCAACAGACCCCACATTAGTAGAGAAAATCCCAAGTGTTCTACACACCGGAAAGGGTATCGGAGGGGATATCAATATTGACGGAGTAGACATCAGTGGCTTTCAAAATATTGGTCTCTACTTTGACGATCTTGAAAATGATGACTTTGCTGGCCCCTACCTTCCCCCAAGCTCCTCAAACATGGTTACCTTCAATGGCTTTTTCTGTTTCAGGGGAGAATGACATGGTGACTAACTCCTTGCTGAGAAATATTCAGCCAGTGCTCAACCTGGAGAGGCAAGTGCGAAGCCAATCTACCCTTATCAATACACTTAATGCCGACAAATAGAGATTATATAATGACCTCCTTAACGCCAACCAAAGTGTTGAAGCATTAAGGAAAGAGCTCGAGGAGTTGAAGAAGGGGAAAGAAGACTTGGCCACCAGGCTGGCCACTTCAGAGATGGTTAACACAGAACTCTAAACCCTGTTCGGTGACAAGACTTCTCTTGAGGATGCTGTGTCCAAAGTCACCAAGGAGAAAGATGATTTGATAAAGGAGCAGGAGAAGACCATCCATGCCAAGATTGATGCATACACCAACAAGGTGATAGATTCCCAAGAAGAGAGGTATGTCGAAGTCAAATCCGACATGGTCTTGCTTTTTCATCGAACATTCCCGAAGAGGACGCACGGTACTCTTTGGCAATATGTGGAATACGAAGATCTCCCATTCCATACTATGGCAGATGGTGATAAGCAAAACTATTCCAGTGGTTATGATGACACCACTGATGAGGAAGAAGGGATCAGAGAGAGCTCCAATAATGAACCTAAAGACCCAAAGAAGAAACAAAATGAAGCAGGAACATCTAAGGGAGTCCAGCCCTAAAGTCTTAACTATCTTTTGTTTTTATTTTATTCTTATGTCAGACTAAAGTCCTTGGATGGCCAAGGCATTTTTGTAATCTTGTCCGGCTCGTACCCGGACAAGCTTTTTCTTTTTAAACTTCAAAGTCCTTGGATGGCCAAGGCATTCTATATGTTCTAATATTATCCCCCGGTGTTAGCCGGGTAGCTTTACTTTGCACAATTCTTGCCTTGTTTTATGTTTTCCCAATCTTGATGGTTGATGTTTAAATAGCCCCTAGTAATTTTACAAGTATTTTAAGGTGATAGTGCTTAAATTCTCCGATGAAAAATGTTTAAATGGTCATCATTCCACTAGATCAATCCGATCTGTCAACGATACTTAAAAGGCTTTCAAGAAACTATCAATCAAACCACTCCAAATTTTTTAAGAAGGCATCAAATTTTATTAAAAAAACCCGGACACCTCATTAAAACCTCCCCGCTCCACCAGGGTAGGAAAGACTATGTCCCCTAATATTTACATGGACTTTAAACAAGTAAATATTTACATAACTTTCATTCTAGATACAACAGGAGGTGTTCAATGTTCCAGGGGTGGTTTAAGATTCTTCCATCTTTATCTTGAAGCATGTATGTCCCAGTCTTAAGCTTTTCAATGACCACATAGGGTCCTTCCCAATTTGGAGCGAGCTTGCCAAACTGCTTCTCTTTAGTATGTAGGAAGACTTTTCTCAACACTTTATCCCCTGGTTGAAAATTTCTTCTTCTGGCTCTGGAAGCAAACCTGCTTCTCATCAATCTTTGATAATGGGTGGCTCTAAGATGAGCCTTAACTATTTTCTCTTCTATCAATTCGAGTTGACTTCTGATTGCCACTTCATTAGCTTGTTCAGAAAAATTTTGGACTCTGTAGGATGGAAGAGTTGCCTCTACAGGAGCAATTACATCCACACCATATACCAAGGCAAACGGGGATTCCTGTGTAGCAGCTCGAGGAGTAGTCCGGTAGGCCCATAGTACTTCTTGTAGATAGCTTGGCCACTTTCCAGCAGTCCCTTCTAAATTCTTTTTAAGACCGGACAGAATGGTCCTGTTTTTCATTTCAACTTGACCATTCGCCTGGGGGTGGAAAGGATAAGAGAAGAAATGTTGAATGCCTCTAGAGGCACATAAATTCTCCATATCCTTATTATTGAATTGTGGCGCATTGTCTGCGGTTATCTTCTGTGGAACCCCAAATCTGCAGCAAATATTAGATAAAATAAATTTTATAACAGCTATTGAAGTAGTTCCTGCCAAGGGGGCAACTTCTATCCATTTTGAAAAATAATCAATGGCTACAATGATAGTTCTGCACCCTCCGGACGCCACAGGTAGAGGTCCCACCAGATCCAGTCCCTAGCGAGCAAAATGTATTGGCTCAGAATTCGACTCCAAAGGGACAGCTGGGATATGAATTTCATTACCATATCTTTGGCATGGATCATGCTTTTTTACCAATTCCTTGGTATCTTCCATTATGGATGACCAGTAGTATCCGACCAACAAGAATCTTGGGTTAAAGATCTATAACCACAGTGTGCTGACCATTCACCATCATGTAGTTCGGACATCACTATTTGGGACTCTTGTAAAGGATGTCTCTTATGATTAAAAAACCACGAGCCCTATACTTAATTTTTCTTGCTACTGCTTTTTCCGGAGGCAAAATTCCATCTGAAATGTACTGAAGAAGAGGATACCTCCAGTCTTTAGGTTGACCCACTTGCATATTTAAACTTTCCTCCTCTTCCTTGCTCTGATTGAGTTGAATGGATGGGAATTCATGCACATGAATCCATAGGTAGGACTCAGAGTATGCTATGGTTTCCAAGGAGTCTGCTAGTGTATTCTCTGTTCTGGGTATGTGCATAGCTGATTTCTTTAAAGTTAACTGCCACCTCTTTAAGAATGAATAAATATTTAATCAACTACTCCTTTTTTGCCTCAGATTGACCTTGGGCATGATGGATAAGAAACTGAGAATCACTCATTAACCTGAATTTTTTGGCTCCACAAATCAGGGCTAACTTCAAACCAGCTATGGCAGCTTCATATTCAGACTCATTGTTAGAAGCCTTGAAAGCAAAACATATAGCCTGGTACAGCTTGTCACCGTACGGAGAGGTTAAACATATCCCAACACCACAACCCATGATACTTGATCCACCAACAGTGCGGACAACCCATACCTTCTTAGTCTTTTCACCTGTAGCTTGTTTAGTACTCATGTCCGAATGGAACTCAACTAAGAAATCAGCACCAGACTGAGCCTTGATTGTAGTTCGAGGGGCAAAATCAATGTTATAGTCTCCCAATTTCACTGACCACTTGGTCATTCTGGTTGATATATCTTCCTTTTGAAGAACATTTTTCAAGGGAAAAGACGTCTGAACGACAATAGAATGAGACTGAAAGTAGGGCCTCATTTTCCTAGCAGCAATTACTAAAGCCAGTGCTAACTTTTCAAGTTTTAAATACCTTTTTTCAGCATCCATCAGGCTTTTGCTGATGTAGTACACCGGTCGAGGATAATTTTCCACCTCTCTTACTAGCACCGCACTTATGGCACATTCGGAGACCGCTAAATATATATACAATGTTTCTTCATCAATAGGTTTAAATAGGGTTTTGGGAGAGGATAAATGCTTCTTTATTTCATCAAAAGCCTGGTCTCACTGTGGAGACCAGTTGAATTCTTTGGCACCCATTAAAGTTTGGAATAACGGGGCACACTTATCCGAAGACCTTGAGATAAAACAGTTTTAAGCAGCTAACCTCCCTGTCAATCTTTGTACTTCTTTAATATTCTGAGGAGGATCCATCTGCAGTAAAGCATTAAGTTGGTCTGGATCAGGATGTATCCCTTTCTCACTTATCACATACCCCAAAAACTTCCCGGACCGTACTCTGAAAACGTATTTTTCTGGATTTAACTTTAAATTAACTTTTACCAAGTTGGCAAAAGTCTATTGCAGATCTACCAAGTGTAACTCTTCTTCCAAACTCTTTACCATCATGTCATTAATGTAGACTTCCATATTTCTTCTAATCTGATCAACGAATGCTTTTTTCACCAACCTCTGATAAGTAGCCTCGACATTCTTTAATCCAAAAGGCATCACATTGTAACAAGGAAGGCCCCTATCGGTAATAAATTAGTGTGTTCTTGGTCATTTGGATCCACTTGAATCTGATTATAACCAGAGAAGGCATCCATAAAGGACAAAAACTTGTTCCCAAATGTGGAGTCCACTAACTGATCGATCCCGGGGATTAGATATAGGTCTTTTGGGCAAGCCCTATTAAGGTCAGTAAAATCGGTGCACATACGCCACTTCTCGTTTTTCTTTTTTACTAACAATGGATTGGCTATCCATAAAGGGTACTGAGATTCCTTTATGTGCCCCATCTTAGTAAGCCGGTCAACCTCTTGAACTATGACATTAACGTTTTCCTTAGAAAAAGCTCTTCTCTTCTGCACAACGGGTGCTACATCTCTTCGGATGGATAGCTGGTGTGATTTAACATTTGCAGGCACTCCGGTTACATCAGCATTGCACCAAGCAAAAACATGTTGATGGTTTGTTAAAAAAGATAACACTCTGCTTTTTAGCTCTGATGTCATCTTAGATCCAATCTTGAAACTTCTTCCTTCCGCCAGAGTAAGTTCCAACCTCTTCAATTGGTATTAAAACACCAGGGGTCTCTCTGGAGTCATCAATTTCACCCTCTCCCCCAGAGGGCCCCTCCAACTGCTAATCTTCACTGATCATAACATTCCCGTGCTATCTTTTGACTACTCCGGACAACTCCCACTTGTCCTTGCACATCATATTATAAACATTGGTGAACTGTTAAAGCCACATCATGCATCCTGGAGAGCCAAAACCTTCCCAAAATGGCATTGTAGCATGTGGGACAATCCACCACAACAAAAAGTACTCTGACCATTTTCTTAAACGGGCCCTTGCCCAAGAAAACCTCCTCCTCAAACTCCCCGACTACGTCCGCAGAGCTTCCAGTGAAACCCATAATAGACCTGTTCGAACGTTGAATTAATGATGGATTCTTCATTTGTTTATAGGAAGTTAAAAAATGATATTGGCTGAGCTGCCAGTGTCCACCAAAATTCGTCTAATGTCATTTCCCCAATGGATGCTCCTATCACCACAGCATCTTCATGGGGACCAGCTATGTCCCTCAAATCATCTTCATCAAAAACAATGAAGGGAAAAAGAATTTCCAATTGATAGGAAGTCATGCCTCCTTCCAACTGAGTAGCCAGGGTGTGAACATGTCTCTTCCTTGAAGAAATAGTTAGTGTAGTCATGGTGTCCCCCCCAAATATGGTAAGTGACTCAAAAAAGCTTATGAGCCCGGACACCGTCTTGGTGTGTTCTGTGATAACGCCCACCTTATTCCGGGCTGGATCAGGATCCAAATACTCTGACTCCATATCGAATCTTTCAATAATTACCATGGCTCCGTCCGGAGCCGACGTCCCTGCATTGTTTGTTAGGCCGGTCTGATGAGCATTATCAGGCCTATTCCCACTTCTTCTTTTAACATAAGCACCCAATTTTCCTCTTTCAATCAAATTTTACACCTCTTGTTTCAAAGAGATGCAATCTTCTGTGGTATGGCGAATATCATGATGATATTGACGGAAACAAGTATTAAGACTTTCCCCGGGAGATTGAAGCGCACCCGGCTTCATAAAATGTACTTCGTATTTTGTTTTGTCATAGATGATTGCCACATTTTCTTTCAATTCGGCAAACCACTCCGGTTGGACCCAAGGCCCTCGCTTATTTCTGGATTGCTGGCTCTGAGCTGGTACTGGGTGAGATTGAGCCTTGGCCTTGTTGGGACCCTGTCCGGCTTCCTTAGCCTTATACTCGGACTGATTCTGGTTCTGGTTTGGTACAGCTGGGGTAGATCTCACTTGCATGTGCACCCTAGTCTTCTTCATTTCATGCACATTGATTTGCTTTCCCACCTGATTCAGTAAACCGCCCCACGTCATGGTCTTCTTCCTGGTTACCGAATCGGCCAGATTGCCAGGGTTCAAACCCTGTCTTAGAGAAGCTATTGCTACTTGTTCAAAGCAATCAGCTAATCCATTCTTAGTTTTCACAAAACGACTTATATATTCTTTCAATGATTCGTTTGGCTCTTGGGCACAATGGATAATAGTGTCTTAATTTCCCTTCACATCCTTACTTCCAACGAACTGCCTTCGGAAGGCCACCCAAAAGGTATCAAAATTTCTGATGCAGCCCTGTGGCGGGCTATTATACCACTTCAGAGCACTCCCCGTAAAAGATTGAGAGAATGCTCTACAAAGCAGCTTATCATCATCGTCAATTTTCATCATAAAGTTTTTAAACTGCTCCAGATGATTATCTGGATCTTTACTCCCATCGTATTTTTCCATCTTAGTACTGTCAAACCTCTTTGGAAGGTTTTCGGACAGTATCTTGGAAGACAATGGAGATTGTCTCCAATTCCGGCCACGACTAAACACAGTATCTTCATTGGGAGTTGCAAAGATACCTGGTTCATCATGGAAAGCGAAAGGATCCATCAACAGCTGGTCTATATGTCTCCGGCCATGGCTGTGGCTATAAGATGATCCTTTACCTACATGCCTTTTCAACCTTCCATGCCTGTCCCTCTTTCTTGAATATTTTTTGACCAACTTTTGCTTTTTTTTGGGCCTGCCTTCATTACTGTTGGATGACAGGGACTCCTCATATCCTTCTTCATTCGAGGAGCTACTAGAGGATTCTGAATCTGAGCTCTCCACCAGTTTAGACCGGTGATACTTCTTTGAGCTAGCATGAGTCTTTTTAGTACTCACATGGGTCTTTGGTGATGGGTCATACTCCCTTGGATTGTCCGTGGGGTGAATAGCTGACACTTTTGATTTTTCTTTTAAGCCCATCTCTACTCTTTTAGCAGCCCTCAAGGCTTCTATATCAGCTTTCAACTTGTCTCGCTCTTCAATCGTATATTCATCGTTTTCTCCCACAACTTCTGCCAAAGTTGGTGGCACTGCCTGCTCGTCCGGATTCATCCAAATTGGTTTTTCTTGCTGGTTTTGAATGCTAGATTCAGGCACCTTCTTCTCCCACTGTGGTCGCCAATTTGGTGTGGATTATTTTCGACTGAAGGTAATTTTATAAGATGTTTTGTGGTGTTTCAAGGGTATTAAATGTTTAAGTGTTTTGTAGTGAGAGATTTAAGCTGTCTGGTTGTATTAAATGTTCATTACCCTCATTAATGAAAGTGGTTGGGTATTTATACCTTTAATTATGGGCCATATAGGCTTTCGGGTCAAACTAATGAAATCGGGTCGAGTTCAAAAACCCATTAGTTTATTTAGCAGATTAGTAACTAGCTTAGTCAGAAAGTGTTTAGTGTTTTAATACTTTTATCCTGTCCGGATGGTTCAGTGGGTGATTATTGTCCGGATTCCCCCTTTCCAGTTTCTACAGTGAGTGGCGAATATTTCCGGACTCATCAAGCTCTGGTGCGAGCTTCTTTTGGTAACTTCTTTCTGACCTTTGGTTTCTTCTTAGCTGCTACGACGGTCAAAGGATATTTCTCGGCGACCTTCTTCTCAGTCGGTTTCTTTTCTGCTTGGGGTGCTATTGTTGATTTTGATTAGGAAATGAGTTCTCTCTCGAGAGAGATTAATTGGAGAAGAGAAATAATTTTCTGATTTTGATTGGTGAGATGCGAGCTGCAACTTGAATTTGATAATAAAAAAGGAAAAGAGAAAAGAGATAAGAGAGATAATCGGCTGAAAAATGTTTATATATTAAGGGTATTTTAGTAAAATTTAGGGTCTCATTATAGCTGAATAAGGTCTCATTATAACGGGGTCTCATTATAACCAAAACGGGTCTCGGTTTAGCGTTGCCCTAATCGATTTTGTCTAATCTGATTTGTGGTTACTTAGGAAAGTGAAAAATACATTTACTTAGTTTTAGATAACAAAGTTTTATTTACTCAAATCATATTTTTTTTAAATTATATTTTAAATAAGGGAAATTACACCTAAGGTACCTACTCAACTATTTTATTGTCATCTAGTACCCAAGGTTTGATCAATTATCTCTTAATACCCATCTCAACTACCTAATTACCATCTAGTACCTAACATTATTTTAATACCCTAACTACCCTCACCATTCATGATATCATGAGAATTGTTCAGGAAACCAGAGTTGCAAACAATTCGCATCATATCATGAGAATTGTTCAGGAAATCCTGAGAGCTGCAAACAATTCTCATCATATCATGAGAATTGTTCAGGAAACCCAGAGTTGCAAACAATTCGCATTATATCAAAGTACCAGCGGGTATATTTGGTCGGGGATACTTTTGTCCAAATTTCAATTCGAGTTACCAAGTTACACTATCCAAAAAGCGGGTACCACTAGGTAATTAAATAGTTGAGAATGTATTTACTAGTACTTTTCCATTTAAATAATCACTTTGATTTTATTTGTTTATATATTTTTTTTAAAGTTATTACTAATATATTAAGATTCGTTTTTATATAATACTTGATTTTAATTTTTAATCTATTTAAAGATAATATATATGGAAATATTTGTTAGTTTTTTTAAAATAAAATTATATATTTATATTATAAATCATATTTAATACAAATTTGATTTTAATTTTATATAATTTTTACATAAAATTTTGATTTCATCTATTGTAATCTAAAAAATATTTTGTATATAAAAAAATTGAATTTATTTCCATCCATTTTTAAAAAATATATTTTATACCTTCATTTTCATATATCTTTTGAAATATCTTTTATATATTAAATGATTTTGTTATATTTTATTTTTTAAAATATCTTTTAAAAATAATATATTAATATTTTCCTCGTTAAAAATATCTTTTATATAACAAATTATATTTATTTTCATCTATTTTTCAAAAATATATTTTTATAACAAATTTTATTTACTTTTATGTAAATTTAAAATATATTTTTAAGATATTAAATCTGATTTTGTTATATTTTATTTTATTTTATATATCTTTTAAAAATAATATATTAAGATACATTAAGATTTATTGTTATATATATATATATATATATATATATTTGTAATAATATCATATTATAATAAGATATTTTTATTTGTAGACTTATAATTGAGCGTTATTTTGCTAAAAACCCAAGGAAGCTCATTAAAGAAGCTCAGAGGCTCACTAGAAGGCTGGCTGTCCTAAACCGTTTTATTTCAAGGTCTTCGGATAAATATGCTCCGTGTTTCCAAACTTTGAAGAATGCTACAGATTTCAAGTGGTATCCACAATGCAATCAAGCTTTTGTTGAAATAAATAAACAATTTTCCTCACCAAAGACTCTTTTCAAACCTGTTCAAAGAGAAGTGCTCTATGTATACTTGGCTGTGTCAGAATGTGCTATGAGTGGATAATTACCCTCGTCCGATATACAACATCAGCAAAAGTTTAATATATGCTGAGAAGAGGTACTTTAAGCTTAAAAAACTGGCATTAGCCTTAGTGATTGCAGCAAGAAAGATGAGACTTTATTTTCAATCTAATTCCATCATTGTCTGGACATCTTTCCCATTAAAGAATGTTCTTTAGAAGGCAGATATATCAAGCAGGATGACCAAGTGGTCAGTTGATTGTGCGATTACGACATTGATTTTACCCCCCGAACAGCTATCAAAGCTCAATCAGTGGCTGATTTCCTGGTAGAATTTCATTCGGACAGGAACTCCAAACAAACTTCAGAAGATAAAATCAAGAAATAGTGGGTAGTCTGAACTGATGGTGGTTCAAGCACAATGGGTTGTGGAGCTGGAATTTTCCTAACCTCTCTGTATGGTGATAAGATGTACCAAACTATATGCTTTGGGTTCAGGGCCTCCAACAATGAGTCTGAATATGAAGCAACTATAATTGGTCTTAAATTGGCTTTCCGCTGTGGGGCTAAGAGAGTTCGATTGATGAGCGACTCTCAGTTGCTCATCCATCATGCTCAAGGTCAGTCTGAGGCTAAGAATGAGCAACTGATTAAGTACTTACTCATCCTGAAGGAAGTGGCAGCCAACTTTAGAAGTGTTTGTTATGAGCATATTCCCAGATCGGAGAACACCATGGCAGATTCTTTGGAAACTATACTGTATTCTGAGTCCTACCCTTGGATTCACATACATGAATACCTGTATATACATCCAAGTCAGAACAAGGAAGATGGGGAAATCATGAACATACAGGTGATTCAACCTAAAGACTGGAGGTTTTCCCTCCTTCAATATATTTCTGATGGGGTTTTTCCTTCAGATAGAGTTATGGCAAGAAAGATTAAACACAAGGCACGTGGTTTTTTTTATCCAAAGGGGAGTTCTTTATAAAACAAATCTTTTAGTATACCTATTGTGCGTTGTTTGGAAGTTGAAGAATCTCAATTCATTTTATCCGAACTACACAATGGAGAAGGCTCAACACATTAGGGATACAGGGCACTAACCTAGAGAGTGTTGTTAGCTGGGTACTATTGGCCATCCATAATGGCAGATGCTAAAGAAATGGTGAAGAAGTGTGATCCATGTCAAAGGTATGACAATGAAATTCATGTACCGGCAGTACCTATGGAGTCTATTTCTGAGCCAGTGTCTTTCGCCCGATGAGGAATGGACTTAGTTGGACCTCTGCCTATGGCATCCGGGGGTGCAGAACTATTATAGTTGCCATTGATTACTTCTCAAAATAGATAGAGACAGCTCATTTGGCAGGAACCACTTCGAAGGCTTTCATTACATTTATCTTATCCAATATATGCTGCAGATTTGGGATCTCTCAAAAGATTACTACATACAATGGGCCACAGTTTGATAACAAAGATATAGGGAATTTGTGTGCTTCTAGAGGTATTCCGCATTGTTTTTCTTTTCATTTCCAAGGACTTTAGGTGTTCAAATGACCTATTCGGACTTTAATAATATAGTAATACAAAATGTGCCTTGGCCATCCAAGGACTTTGATTATTTGGAAAGACAAAAAGTAATATATAATAAAACCTTAGTGCTAGTTCCCTTCGGACGTTCCTTCACCACCATCAACTTTTTTAGGACTTTTGAGTTCGGCACTCGAACTCTCAGCAGTTCCCTCTTCATCATCAGTAGTGGAGTCGATTCCACTAGAGTAGTTACATTTGTCATCATCTGCTAGAGTACGAAACGGGATGTCTTCGTATTCCACGTACTTTTATAGGGGACCTATGGTCCTCTTCGGAAAGGTCTCATGGAACAGCAGCACCATGTCAGACTTGATCCCATCATCTCTTTTTTCCAAAAATTCTATTACTTCATTAGTATACTTATCAATACCCGCTTGGATAGCTTGCTCTTGCTGGCTCTTCAATTCCTCGTTTTCTTTGGTCATCTCCGAAATAGTGCTCTCTAGTTTAGTATTCTCATCGGTTAAGGTTTGAATGGCACCATCCTTAGTCTTCACTTCCTCCTTCAACGTTGTCAAGTCTTTTTTTAAGTCAGAATACTTAGTATGGAGCTCAATCTTGGCTACTTTCAATAACTCAGTTTCTGAATCCTCATTGTCCTTCTTCAGTGCCTTCATCTCCTTCTTCAGTTATTCTATACTTTGTTGAGCGTTTAAGAGACTGTTTGACAGAGATTTCTTGTCAGAGGTGAGGGAGTTGATAAGGTTGTCTGACTTTTCACCTATCTTTCCAGATCGAGGATTGGTCAGATATGACCGAGGAGGGAGTGGCTCAGGACATCTTGCTCTCCAGAAACAGACATAGATTTTATATTGAAAATCACCATATTGGCAGAATTGGAGGGACGGTAGGGATCTGAAAAATCATCCTTCTCAAAATCATTAAAATACAAATCAATATCTTGAAGGGCACTGATGTCCACTTCATCATTCCCTCCCCCAACAATCTCTCCGGATTGGAGATCTGTTAGGATTTTCTCTTGCAAGGTGGAATCAGCAGGGGCTGGTGGAGGTTAAATTTCTGAAGGGCGAAGAATTATTTCTTCCCCCAGGGTAACCTTTTTCTTCTTATCAGCTTTCTCATCACTACTAGCCCTCCATTTCCTGTATATCTTAGGAGGCTTTGGTGGGTTCTGCAACCCTCCAGCCTCCCTTACTGTTTCAACCTCTACTGCTTTGAGCAAGGTTGCATCAATTCCCTCTTGGTTCCCCGAACCAGTCCCTTCTGCAGCTACTTGGGCCAACTCTGCTGCAGCTTTCTTCTTTTTGTTCTTCATCTTGTTGGGAGCCTTAGCTCTGGAAGGTAAAAACAACTTTCCATCATTGGCTTCTGTCCTTTTGAGAATCACACCAGGAGGAGGAAGGGTGGTTAGCTCTTCCCATAAAAGGTCTCTCCGGCCTGTGGTGTTCCACAGATGGGACCTCACGAAATTTCCCGATGTGAAGAAGTTCTGAAAGGCATTCCCCCCAGTGGTCCAAAGCCCATGCATTGAGTTTTGCACAGGTCTTTTGTCCCTTTTCCAAATGTTCGGTGAACTCCTTCGGTAGCACTGAAAATGAGTAACAAATTAGTTAGTATAGGAAAACTTATAATTTAAAAAGAAACAAAACTTGAAAGACAATGAGAAAAAAAGAAATTACTAGTGTTTTTCCACCTGCTAGTCAGCATGCTAGGGTTGGCCTTAATTTTCCTACCATTTTCCCACGTTGTACTAACAAACATGAACTGTGTCCTCCAATTCTTTTCGGACTCCAACAGGTCGTCTACAACTTTGAAGTCATTCCCCATGTTGTGATGGTAAGATGTAATCTGTTGGTTCTTACACAAACTTGCCACAGCAGCAAACTGCTTCATCGGAAGTGGGATCTTCGATAACTTTGATGCCATGATACAGGCAAGGAGAGAGTACCAAGCTTTAGGGCTTAACTGGCTAGGGAAAAGTTTGACTAAGTGAAAATATTTAACGATCTCTGAGTCTGAAGGGAACCGGAGTCCCCAGTTCAACACTTCGGTAAATATTACCACCTCATTTAGCTTACAATGCATCGGAGTCTCCGGAGTGATAGGTATCCTCACCTTTACAGACTCTGGAATCCCCTATTTGGTCCGGATTCGGCCCGATTCAGCAGTATGGGTGTAGATGTAGTTGATGTTTTGCAAGGCCAATAAATATTTGACGCTAAAGTTTTTGAAACAATGGCGTAACTTGCCCTCTAAGCACTTCGGAAGCGAGTCCGGATGAGTCAGACAGATTTTTACCTTGCTCTTTCCCTTTTTATCAGAAGCAGCATCTCCCGTTTGACTTGATGCCTCAGTTTCAAAGGGGGCCTCCTCGATGCTGTCTTCCATAATCTCTTCCATCACTGTGGAAGGTTTGTTAGTTGTCTTAGAAGAAAGTGGGGTCAACTTCTTGCATTAAAGGCTGTTCGGGTGGTTGAGCGATTGTTGCTTCTGAAGGCCTAGTGTCTGGTTGAGGTTGGGATTCGGAGGGGCTGACCCATGGAGCTGCTTTAGATATTTCTGATCTGGAGGTTTTTCGCAGTGAATGTATGGATTAGGTTTTGGTTTAGCGGGTCGTCCGACAAGGGGTTATCTTCTCTGGAGACTTCTTAGTAACAGAACCTATAGCAATAAATGGAGAGGGTTTTCTGATACTTGAAACAGATTTTTCTTTAGGCACAGAAGGTTGAGAGTCTTTAACAGAAGAACCAGAGGGAAAGGGTGAGAGGTTGGGTTTGAATGAAACCTGTCTGGGTCTAGGGTTTTTGGAAGAGGATGACCCTTGATCGGCATCCTGAGTTGGTTTACTAGTTTTCTTACCTGGAGAAACTGGCAGGCCGGCGGTGATACGATTCTCTCTTCCTACCTTCCTCGCTCTCTCTAACTCTGACAAATTCAACCATCCACCTTTCACTAAAGTGTTTGTGGCTGTGAACATTAAATCTCTCAAGAATGATTTGAAGGTAAAGATGAATATCTCTCTAGAAAAAACTGTGAGTGTGGAAGACAATGAAATAGTAAAAAGTAACAGTTAACTAGGAAAAGTTGAAGAGGGTTTTTGCAATGATTAAAGGCTGCGTAAACGTGTGAAGAATCAAAAGACTAGGTAACTTTCTAGACTTAGTTGGTGCACCGGTCTAGGAAAAATAACGGTTGGTAGGTCAAACCAAATATTGACACGTGTCCCACGATCCAAGAAGAAAACTCTTAGAATTCTGGGAAAAGAAACCAGTCTTGACAAATTTCGAACTGGGTTGGTATTGAAAGTAAACTTCTTAATCTGGATGACACGAGCAGATCAGATGAAGTTGATACCAGCTTGGTAGATTTTTTAGCCCTACCAAAAATATTTAGTAAGGCGTAGAAAAGAGGCTATTGATGAGTTTGGATACTTCAGACACAGCCTACCAGTTAATCCGGACATGGGTAATTCAGACCATAACACACCACTAAGAAATCCGAACATGATAAATGTAAAACACCTTTTGACTAAGTTATTTGCTAACTTATTTAAAACACTAATGGGTCCTTAAACTTCACCCGGTTTCACAACTTGACCCAGTAAGCCCATGAGTCATTAAATTAAGAGTATAAATACCCTAACCAATTTCATTAATAAGGGTAATCAACATTTAATACAAGCATGCTGCTTAATTATCTCACTACTCCTCATACTAAACACAAAATACTTAAAACTTATCACCCCCGACCCAAAATAAACCAAACCAAATGTTATTTATTTATTTAAGGTCGTTCCTTTATATTATTTAATTTATTTAATTAAAATCTCGACATTCTTCAATTAATTTTATTAAAATCTCTATTTTCAGGTTTAATTTATTTAAGTAAAATCTCTATATTCTTTAATTTATTTTATTATACCTCAATCTTCTTTTAATTTTCTCCATCTTGTTTAATTTATTAAATTAAAATTTTCATCTTATTTAATTAATCTAATTAAAATCTCAATCTTCTTTAATGTTCTTCATTTTCTCTCTTTTTTAATTTATTTAATTACAATCTCTTTTTGATAAACATTTATCCATTAACTTTTAAATCAAAACAGTAATGTAGAATATAAGAAGACAAAGAAGAAAAATTCAATTTTAGAAGAGAGAGAGAGATTAAACTAAATAAAACAGAAACAAATTATTGCAAAACAAATTGAATAAAAAATAAGAACACTTTCAGAATCAACCGAGTTTTATCTGTGAAAAACAACTATTATCCAATGTGTTAATTTAAAATGTTCATTTAAAATACTCATTATCCAAGATTTTAATTTATAATTTTACTTAAAAGTAGCAATCATTTCATATTTTTAAATTAATTTTTTTATTAAAAACAATCATTATTTCAAAATTTTAAATTAATTTTTTCCTTAAAAATACATACTATCCAAAAATAAACTATACAAATTAACCTATATTTTACTATAAGCAGGGTCAACGCCTCTCCGTACCTCAATGTATGTCCGCCACTGGACATAACCACTTGCAAAATATGTATATTATGTATATGTATTTGATTTGCGAAAATAAGAAAAAAAATGCTTGTGGAAATTCTTTGATTTATACGGTCTTATCCCCTTGCAAAAGCACGGCAAAACCACTTGCGGAAATACGTGATTTATAAGGTGTTATGAACTTGTGATAATACAGAAAAGGCACTTGCGGAGATAGTTGGTTGATATTTTTTACTATTATTATTATATTTTTTTAGGTGTACAATGTCTTCGAATATATATATATATATATATATATATATATATATATATATATATATATATATATATATATATATATATATATATATATAAACGACCTAGTTATGCTTGTATACTTAATACTTTTAGATTTTTTGAAAGTATGATTGATTTCGTATCAATCAAGTGGATTAAGTGTTTAGGGGTTGTTTTAGTTTTAGTTATTCTTGAGGTTATTGTAAAAACTATTTTTATGTAGTGATTGTGATTTTAAATCTATGGTTGCGTTGGTTCTCACATAAAGGGTCAAACTATTGATATTGAAATTTTTAGTAATATTGTTCATAGAGTATTAGTTAGGGATGTTGTTTCCATGTAAAGATATAGAAGTTCCAAACCGTGGACACCCCTTCCAAATATGAGGCTTCATCTTTGAAAAATTTCTCTATGTTTTCCATTAACCTTGAAATCTCGCCAGTCTCATCACGCTCTAAATGAATTTAGAAGTTTTTCTTCTAGGCTTACGTCTCTTTTTAACTGGTTTCTAGGCTATTAGCTCTTTTTAATATTGGGCAACAACGACATGTATATGAGTCAGCTACATGTTTGAACAATCCTAAGGGATAACCAAAGTAACAATCTGAGGACTAATAAATTGGCCGAATTGATGGTCTGAAGACTAACCAAAAGGATCCATTATGGTGTGTGGTCATATTGACTATATTTGGATCTCTTGGCTTTGGAAGGTTTAAATACTACTTGTACCTCTGAAGTGACTATATGAGGGAAAATAACTTTTTTAGTGCTACAGTCGATAACAAAAGATCGATTAAATTCATGAATTCTCTTCAAGTGATCAAAATATTTACGCGTTTAGAATTGAGTAAGGAAAACTAGAAAAACAAATTACCTTAAATAAATGTCGCTCGTTGAACCGAACCAAAAAGGATTGCATAATGAATTCCAAAGACGGTTGAGGTAAAACGTCTTAAATAACGGATTAAACTAATAATCCCCTAACCAAATGACTAAGAGATTGGCCTCAGACCTTCTACATAGGGTCAGACGACGAATCTTGTTACTAAAAAGGTTTTTACGGTGACTAGATTTGACTAAGAGCATAGTTTATCTCTCAAAAATTTGTTTTTCTCTCTAATATAATAAAGTGTGAGAAAATAATAAGTTTTAAAGGTATTAATAGAGTGAGCATAGTTCTACTTTCTTTTACTTTCCCTTTGTATTGATAACTATAGGTATATCAGAAAGTCCTACAAGCGCAATCTTCAACATAGGCTCTAGTTTTTCAATGATTATACCTACAAGTATCTATGATATTATGTGATACATAACATGATTGGAGGATATAATGTGACACATGACATAAAATAAATCACTAAAAAAGTATATGCAACTTCTATAAAAACCGCTCCATATTTTAAAGTAAAGCCTTTCTAGTCAAAATAATTCGCCCGGGCCAAATCCGTCCACCTCGTTAACCCGGTCCAAAGCATTTATACAGCTTGAGCATTTAAGTTGATCCGACGTAGTATTTTGGATCAATGATGATATATGTGATCTACTGCAAGGGATTATTATATTCCTCCATAATCAAGCTTGCGTGAATATTTAACCTACTGATAAAGAAATTATCGGTCAGCTCATTATCCAATTATAGACCAAATATTTATATCATGTATTTATCATGTAAAATAAGCATGGTAGTGAATCTTTGTGCTTGTAGTCAACATGAACTAAAAGGCCCAAAATGGTTACTTTAAATATTATTTATCATACCTCTTGGAAATGGTGAACAATTATTATTCTATTTCATAGCAGTTATCATTTACTTTATCTCTCTACTTACTCATTTTCTCTTTATTTTCTCTCTTCCAATTTGGTAGGAAATGACAAGTGCAAACACTTACAAACACATAGGTATAACAGAAGATCGTGTGAAGAAATTTTGTAAAATAATGTAACTTTTGTGTTGAATATGTCGTTTTCTTCATTTATTATTATTATTTGTTAAAATAATATTTTATTTAATATATCATTTTAGTTACTACATGCTTGTGACTTAGTGGTTACCACCAGCGGAAATATGTGTATTTCACTAGTGGAAATATATTTACTTGTTAAAAAAATGTATTCTCAATTGTGAAAAACAATATGTTATCTACTTGAAACAGTGTACAATTCATTTGTAGAAATATATTTACTTGTAAAAACCAAGTTGTTGTCCACTAGCGTAATTACGTACAATTCAGTTGTCGGGATAAATTTACTTGTAAAAAAACTTTCACATGTAAAATAATAAGCTGTGAACCATTTGAAGAAATATGTGTATTTCACTAGTATAATTACATGTATCTCCTTTGCATTTTGAAACAAAACATCAATAATTATGTGTTACTCACTTGTGAAAATAAAAAAATCAAACATCATTGTGAAAATAAAAAAATCAAACATCGAAACAACCAAAATGAAAACACACAAAGTTACCATCATTCACTTAAAAAAATAAGACAAAAATGATTGCAAAAAGAGAATAATTCAAACCCAAAACAATCAAAATATTAAAAAAAATCATTGCAAAAATAAAAACAAAAAACAATTATTGTCATTCACTTGTGAAAATAAGATATAAAACTTACGAGAAAAAAAAATCAAAATAAAAAACAACCAAAACAAAATTAAAAACAAATTTTGACACCACACATGTTATTAATTTAAAAAAAAATTAAAAAAACAAAAAAAAAATTATGATTTTTTAAATTTAATTAATTTTTTAAAATAGTATATTTTTGAATTTTTTTATAAATAATTTTGATGTAAAAACATTATATAAATAAAATAAAATGATTACAAATACTTCGGGGCATTCCGGTTCTGGAAGGAAAAAGTTAAAACTAAATGTACAACTGATACATGAAATTGAGCATTTTAAGAATTACAAGTACTAAAATAGAATACTAGGGGAAATGAGGGGTTATGGCTGATGAGTCCGGATTCCGTTACCTCCTCGGACAGTGACAGTTCAGATAAAAACCATCTAAACCGGACAGGGCAGTTCGAACACCTCATCCATTGGACTGTTCGGACAAGGACTAAAGTACCTAAAAACCTAATCACTTCTTGACTAAGCTATCTGCTCTCCTGCTAAGAGCTCATGGGTCCTTAAAATTGACCCGGGTCTATTAAATATGACCCGAAAGCCCATAAAGCCCAAATGTAAGGGTATAAATACCCAACCACCAACATTAAATGAGGGTAATGAAAACTAAATACAATCAGGCTGCTTAATTCTCCCTCTACCCTCTACTCAAAAATTAAATACTTACAAACTTCCACAAACTCTAAACAAAAATTATAAACTTACCCTCAGACAAAAATAAACCACACCAAATTGGCGACCACATTGGGAGCACGACGGTGCCTGAATCAAGCATTCAAAACCAACAGGAAAAATCAGTCCGAATGAATCCGGACGCCCCGGAAGTACCACCAGCCTTGCTTGAAGTGGTGGGTGAAAATGATGAGTATACTATCGAGGAGCGTGATAGATTAAAGGGCGAGATAGAAGCTTTGAGGGCAGAAAAGGCTAAGATGGGCACGAAAGATAAGTCAAAAGCATCAGTTGCTCATCATACCGATAACCATAGAGAGCATGAGCCTTCAAAGACTCATGTGAGTACCAAAAAGACTCATGCCAGCTCTAAAAAGTCTCACCGGTCTAAGTCAGTGGAGAGTTCTGACTCAGATTCAGAGTCTTCTGGTAGCTCCTCGGATGAGGAAGGAGTTGAAGAGTCCTTATCCTCCAGCAGTGATGAGGGCCGATCCAAAAAGAAGCAAAAGTTGATTAAGAAATATTCAAGAAAAAGGGATAGACATGGGAAATTGAAGAAGAATATAGGCAAAGGATCATCTCATAGTCGGAGGCATGTAGACCGGATATTGATGGATCCCTTCGCCTTCCACGATGAACCAGGTATCTTTGCAACTCCCAAGGAGGATACTGTGTTCAGTCATGGCCGGAATTGGAGACAATCTCCACTATCTTCCAAGATTCTGTCCGGAAACCTCCCTAAGAGGTTCGATAGCACTAAAATGGTGAAGTACGATGGCAGTACTGATCCGAACAACCACTTGGAGCAATTTAAAAACTTTATGATGAATTTTGATGATGACGACAAGTTACTCTGTATAGCATTCTCCCAATCTTTTACGGGGAGTGCTCTAAAGTGGTATAACAATCTACCTCAAGGTTGCATCAGGAACTTTGATACCTTCTGGGTGGCCTTTCGAAGGCAGTTTGTTGGGAGTAAGAATTAAAGGGCAATGGGGACACAATAATCCATTGTGCCCAAGAACCAAACGAATCATTGAAAGAATACATAAGTCGTTTTGTAAACACCAAAAATGGGTTGGCTGATTGCTTCGAGCAAGTAGCAATAGCATCCTTGAGACATGGTTTAAACCCTGGAAATTTGGCTGATTCAGTGACCAGAAAGAAAGCCATGACTTGGGGAGGTTTGCTGAATCAAGTCGGAAAGCAAATCAATGTTGATGAAACAAAGAAAACTAGGGTGCACATGCAAGTGAGGTCTGCCCCGGTTGCACCAAACCCCAACCAAAATCAGTCCGGAAACAAGGCAATGGAGACCGGACAGGGGCATAACAGGGCTAAAGCTCAATCTCAGCCAGCTGCACGTGCCCAGAGTCAGCAATCTAGAAATAAGAGAGGGCCTTGGTTTCAACCGGAGTGGTTTGCAGAATTAAAAGAAAGTGTGGCCACCATTTACGATAAAACAAAGGAAGAAGTGCACTATAGAAGGCCGGCCGCACTACAATCTCCTAGGGAACATCGTAACAACTCTTTCTTCCAGTATCATAATGATACTGGCCATACCACTGATGATTGTATAGCCTTGAAACAAGAAGTTCAGAACTTGATTGAAAGAGGAAAGCTGGGGGCATATGTCAAAAGAAGAGGAGGAAATAGGCCTGATAATGCTCATCGGGTTGGTCCAAGCAATGCTGCTTCGGAGGGAGCTATGGTTATAATCGAAAGGTTTGATGTAGAGTCATAATATATGGATCCTGATCCAACTCGAAATAGGGTGGGTGCCATTCAGGAACGTTGTAAAACAGTCTCCGGGCTTATTGAATTTTTTGAGTCATTCACAATTTTCGGAGGGGATACTATGACAGCTCATACTGCTTCTTCAAGGAAGAGGCACGTTCATACTTTAGCTACCCAGCTGGAAGGAGGCATGACCTCCTATCAATCACAAATTCCATTTCCCTTCATTTTTTTTGATGAAGATGACTTAAGGGATATAGCTGGCCCTCATGAAGATGTTGTTGTCATAGGAGCATCCATTGGGAGCAATGACATAAGACGAAACTTGGTGGATACTGGGAGTTCAGCCAATATCCTCTTCTTAAACACTTACAAAAAGATGAAAAATCCAGCCGTAATTCAGCGTTCGGACAGATCAATTGTGGGCTTCACTGAGAGCTCAACAGATGTGATCGGGGAGTTCGAAGAGGAAGTTTTATTGGGCAAGGGCCCTTTTAAAAAGATGGTCAGGATACTTTTTATTGTGGTGGATTGTCCCACTTGTTATAATGCTATTTTAGGGAGGTCTTGGCTCTCTAGGATGCATGCGGTGGCCTTGACAGTCCACCAATGTTTGAAATATGTTGTTCAAGGACAAGTAGGAGTTGTCTGAAGCAGTCAAAAGGTTGCAAGAGAGTGTTATGCTACCGCGCTGGCTCCGCGGACGTTGGGGGCAGTTCGTATCAACGAAGAATAGCAGTTTGACGGGATTTCTGGGAGTGATGGTGAAATTAATGACCCCAGAGAGACCCCTGGAGTATTGATACCAGTTGAAGAGGTTGAAACACATTCTTTAGAAGAAGGAAAAAGTGTTAAGATAGGGTCTAAAATGCCGTCTGAACTGAAGATTAAGATATTAAAGTTTCTGAAAGATCATCAGCATGTTTTTGCCTGGTGCAACGCTGATGTTACAGGGGTTCCAGCAGATATTATATCACATCACCTATCCATCCGGAAAGACATAGCACCCGTGGTACAAAAGAGAAGGGCTTTTTTCCAAGGAAAAGGCTGATGTTATTGTTCAAGAAGTTGACAGGCTCACACATATGGGGCATATAAAGGAGTCTCAATATCCATTGTGGACTACCAATCCGGTCTTGGTGAAAAAGAAAAATGGCAAGTGGCGTATGTGTATTGACTTCACAGATCTCAATAGGGCTTGCCCAAAATATTTATATCCAGTCCCCTGGATTGATCAGCTAGTAGATTCCACTTCTGGGAATAAGCTACTCTCCTTCATGGACGCTTTCTCCGGGTACAATCAGATTCAAGTAGATCCGAAGGATCAGGAGCATACCATATTTGTCACTGATAGAGGTCTTCATTGCTACAAGGTGATGCCATTCGGATTGAAAAATGTTGGGGCTACTTATCAGAGATTGGTGAACAAAGCCTTTGCTGATCAAATTGGAAGAAATATGGAAGTATACATTGATGACATGATGGTGAAAAGTGCGGATGAACAACTACACTTAGCAGACCTCCAAGAAGCTTTTGTTAGCTTAATAAAAGTAAATTTAAAGCTAAATCCAGAAAAATGTGTGTTCGGAGTGCAGTCCGGGAAGTTCCTAGGTTATATAATAAGCGAGCAAGGGATACAGCCTGATCCAGACCAACTTAATGCTTTGTTCCAAATGGAGCCTCCTCGGAATGTTAAAGAAGTACAACGGTTGACTGGAAGGTTGGCTGCTTTAAATCGATTCATCTCAAGGTCTTCGGACAGATGTGCCCCGTTTTTTCAAACTCTAAAGGGAGCAAAGGGATTTGACTAGACTTCACAATGCGATGAGGCCTTCAATGAGATTAAGAAACATCTGTCCTCCCCCAGGACTTTGTTTAAACCTATTGATGAAGAAACACTCTTAGTATACCTGGCAGTTTCAAGTTGTGCCATCAGTGTTGTATTGGTAAGAGAGGTGGATAACTACCCCCATCTGGTGTACTACATCAGCAAGAGCTTGATAGATGCAGAAAATCGTTATTTGAAACTCGAAAAGTTAGCGTTGGCCTTGGTGATTGCTGCAAGGAAGATGAGGCCTTATTTTCAGGCTCATCCTATTATCGTCCGGACATCTTTTCCCTTAAAGAATTTTCTCCAAAAGGCAGACATTTCAAGTAGAATGACTAAATGGTCAGTGGAATTAGAGGACTTCGATATTGATTTGGCTCCTCGAATAGCAGTCAAAGCCCAAGCTGTGGCTGATTTTTTAGTTGAATTCCACTCTGATAGGGATTCGGAGCAAACCACTGAGATGAAAGACAAAAAGGTCTGGGTCATCCGGACGGATGGTGGATCCAGTACTATGGGATGTGGTGTAGGGGTGTGCTTGACTTCTCCATATGGTGACAAAATGTATCAGGCTATATGTTTTGCTTTTAGGGCTTCCAACAATGAGTCCGAATACGAAGCAGCTATAGCTGGTTTAAAGCTAGCATATATTTGTGGGGCCAAAAGGGTCAAGCTGATGAGTGATTCCCAACTTCTTATCCACCATGCACAAGGTCAATCTGAGGCCAAAAAGGAGAAACTAGTGAAGTATTTTCTTCTTCTTAAAAATGAGGCTCTTAAGTTCAAAAGCGTTGTTTATGAACATATACCCCGGGTAGAGAATGAACTAGCAGATTCACTGGCAACCATAGCATACACTGAGTCATATCCTTGGATCTATGTGCTGGAGAGCCCTTCCATTCAACTTAATGTGGGTAAAGAGGAAGAAATTTTTGAAGTACAGATGAGACAACCTCAAGATTGGAGATTTTCTCTCCTGCGGTACCTCTCCGAAGGCATCTTGCCTCCGGATAAATCGCTAGCAAGAAAAATGAAGCATAAGGCTCGTGGTTTTATCATACTAAGAGACGTTTTGTATAAAAAATCTTACAGTAAACCTCTTTTGCGATGTTTGGGAGATGATGAGTCTCAAGTAGTCCTCTTCGAATTGCATGATGGTGAGGGATCAGCTCACTTGGGATTCAGGGCTCTAACACGGAGATTTTTATTGGCTGGCTATTACTGGCCCTCTATAATGCATGATGTTAAGGAGCTGGTGAGAAGGTGTGATCCATGCCAGAGATATAGCAATGAAATTCATGTCCCAGCCATCCCTTTAGAGTCAATTTCTGAGCCTGTACCTTTTGCTCGATGGGGGTTGGATTTGGTGGGACCCCTTCCTATGGCGTCCGGAGGGCACAAAACTATAATTGTTGCTATAGATTACTTTTCGAAATGGATTGAAGCAGCCCCTTTGGCAGGAACAACATCAAAAGCTGTCATAAAATTTATTTTATCCAACATCTGTTGCAGATTTGGTGTTCCACAAAAGATAACAACAGACAATGGGCCACAGTTCGACAACAAGGAAATGGAGAGTTTATGTGCCTCAAGGGGTATACAACATTGTTTCTCTTCACATTTCCACCCACAAGCGAATGGTCAGGTTGAAGTGGCTAACAGAACTATACTGTTCGGTTTAAAGAAAAATTTGGAAGGGGCTGCTGGGAAGTGCCCTAACTATTTACAAGAGGTTTTGTGGGCCTACCGGACTACACCTGGGGCTGCAACACAAGATTCACCTTTTGCCTTGGTATATGGGATGGATGCAATAGCCCCCATAGAAGCAACTCTCCCTTCATTTCGGGTTCACAACTTCTCCGAACACGAAAACGAAGTAGCAGTCAAAGGCCAGCTTGACCTAATAAAGGAAAGACGAGTTAAGGCTCACCTTAGAGCTGCACACTATCAAGGTTTGATGAGAAGCAGGTTTGCTTCTAAAGTTAAAAGAAGAGATTTCCAGCCGGGGGACAAGGTGTTGAGGAAAGTCTTTTACACACTAAAGAGAAGCTGCTCGACAAACTGGCCCCAACTTGGGAAGGACCTTATATGGTCATTAAAAGGCTTAAACCTGGAACATATTGGCTCAAAGACAAGGATGGAAGGGTTTTAAATCACCCTTGGAATATTGAGCATCTCCGAATGTACTTGGAATAAAAGCTGTGTAAATATTTACTTGTTTAAAAATCCATGTACAGATTTGGGGGCATACTCTTTCCTACCCTGGTGGCACGGGGAGGTTTTAAGGTGTCTGGGCTTTTTTAATAAAATTTAATGCCTTCTTAAAAAAATTCGAAGTGTTTTTACTTTGTTTTTTGTCACATCATCCGGATTGAAGTAAAAGAATGATGACCACTTAAACATTTGTCATCAGAGAATTTAAACGCTCTCGCTTTAGACTGTTTATGAAATAACTAAGGGCTATTTAAACACTAGCCACCAAAATTGAAACAAATTATGAAAGAATGCAAGAATTGTGCAAAACAAAGATATTCATTGAAATAACTTAAGTGTCTTGGCCTTCCAAGGACTTTTAAATTGTCAAACAAAACAAAGGATCTATCCGGTCAGATACCGGACACAACAACAAAAAATGCCTTGGCCTTCCAAGGACTTTAGTTTAGGTAACATGAAAAGTGAAAAGATAATTCATAATTTAAGACTGAGCCTTTGAAGATGGCTCAGCCTCACTTGTCTTCTTCTTCTTCTTGGGATCGTCTTTCTCTTCGTGAGGGCCCTCCCCGGTGTTTTCTTCTTCGTCAGAGAAGGAAGCACTGGAATAATCATGCAAGTCTCCATCAGCCATGGTGTGGAAGGGAAGGTCTTCGTACTCTACATGAAGCCACAAATCTCCCAAGTTCCTCTTCGGGAACTTCTCATGAAAGAGCAGGACCATATCCTACTTCACCTTGGCATACATTTGCTCTTGAGTATCTATTACGTTGTTGGCATAAGCATCGATCTTGTGCTGAATTTTGGCCTCCTGCTGCTTTAGCATATCAACTTTCTCTTCTGCAGCCTTGGACACTGTGTTCTCAAGCGCAATATTGTCGTTTGTTAGGTTGTGGATGACTTGATCATTGGCCTTGGCCTCCTCTTTTGAAGAGGTGAGATATTTCTCTAATCCGGACAACTTCTCCCAGAGCTGCTTGATGGTGTCTTTTAGTGTGACAGCCTTTGTGGTCCACTCCTCTTGGCTCTTCTTCAGCTCCTCGTTTTCTTCTTTTAAAATATCAGCATGTTGAGTGGCAGTAAGAAGATCATCGGACAGTCTCTCTTTGTCAGATTTGAGATCTTTGATAGTATCTGCCTGACTTCGAACTTGTTTCTCCAACACAAGCACTGGCTGAACACTACTTAATATGATGTGAGCTATAATATCTCTTTCACTTGAAATAGTAAAAGTCTTACCATTAAAAGTGACGGTGTTCGAAGTACTCGGAGGGAGGTAAGGCCCAACAAAATCGTCTCTGGGGAGGTTGGCAAAGTAGTCACCCAGTCCATCAAGCCCGGTGATGTCAACCCCATCAATGCTAAGGTCTCCTCCTCCAACCTCGTCGGTTTGAAAATCACCAGGGATCTCCTCTGCTTGTGTTGGATCAGTAGGATCTACAGAGGGGAGAGGCTCCGGAGGCCGGAGAGAAAGTTTATCACCCCTAGAGGTCTTTTTCTTCTTAGCCTCCCTATCCTTGCTCTCCGCTCCACGTTTTCGGTCTCTCTTGGGAGCCCTTGGGGACTTTGGGGATCGAGCATCTTCCTTAACACTCTCCTGCTTTACCACTTCTAAGAGAGCAGCATCGATCTGGCTTGGGGCTGGCCCCTCGGGATTTGTTGGAACAGTTTCCTCCACCTCGGCAGGGTTAGCTTCACCTACCACCTTCTTGCCCTTCTTCTTCTTGCCTTTCATCTTACTCGGGGCCTTGGCCCGGCCTGGCAAGTAAAGTGACCCGTCCGGTTCGTGTGTTCTCTTCAGGACTACATTCGAAGGGGGTGGAGTAGTGAGTTCCTCCCAGGTCAAGTCCCTCCGGCCAGTAGTGTTCCAGAGGTGAGACCTTGCTAAGTTGTCTCCTGTGAAAGCATCGTGAAACCGATTTCCCCACTTTTCAGCAGCCCAAGTGTTGATCTTGGTACAAGTAGTCTGCCCAGACTTTAGGTAGTCATTGAAGTCTTTGGGCAGTTCTGCTAAGAAAAAAAGACAAGATCAGTTAGCTTAAGAAAATTTGATAAAAAAAAGAATTAAGAATATAAAGTAGGAGCCTTACGATCACTTCTCCATCTGCTGGTGAGGAGACTTGGATTGACTCCGGCTTTGATTTTTCTCCTGTTCTCCCAAGCACCACTTACGAACAGGAATTGAGTCCTCCAGTTTCTCTCCGACTCAAGCAGATCATCCACCGCTTTGTAATTATAACCCATGCTGAAGTGATAGAAGGGAATGTGGTGGTTCCTGCAGAGGTTGGCCACAGCAGCGAATTCCTCCATTGGTAGAGGAATTCCGGAGAGCCTGGAGGCCATGATGCAGGCCATAAGTGTATACCAGGTGTTGGGGCTTAATTGACTGGGACAGAGCTTGATGAGATGGAAATACTTAACTATTTCCGGATCCAAGGGGAACCTTAAACCCCAGTTAAAGAGCTCAGTGAAGATGACTATTTCACTGAGTTTGCAATCCATTGGGGTTTCGGGGCCAATGGGGATTCTTATCTTCACATTCTCCGGTATCCCCCACTTCGTACACATCCGGCCCAACTCAGCTGTATGGATGAAAGCGTAATTGATCTTTTGCAAAACAAGGAGATATTTAACATTGACCTTGTGGAAAAAAGGTCCCGCTTTTCCTTCAAGACACCCCAGCAGGTCCGGATGCCTTAAGCATAGCTTCTCCTTGCCTTTATCCTTTTGGGCAGCAACATCACCACTAGTCTGTCTGGAAGGTTCGGAATCGAATGGAGCCTCTTCGATAGAGTCCTCTATTATTTCCTCCATGATTGAGGAAGGGTTTTCGGTTTTTGTTGTGAGGGGGAGGTTTGGAGTTGGTTCAGCCTGAATTTCGGACTGATGAGCTTCAACACTCTCCTGAATTCTAGCCTCCGGTTGGGGCTCTGATATGGATGTCTCTCTTTGGGGGCTCGAACCAGTAGCCTCTGGACCGGACAGCCTGTCTTTGGGTACTTTTATGGGTGTTTCTGACCCTGCACTGCTGTCCTTGGTGCCCAATTTCGAAGGGGTGCCTTTAGAAGCCTACCCTTTAACAAGCCGGCCTTTTCTTCGATCAACCAGCTTGTTAGGAGAAGTATCAGCGTCTGACCCCATGGCTAAGAACGGGGAAGGTTTTTTAAAACTGGTAACTGTTAAACCTGGCTCGACTGTGGGTTCTGACTCTTGAACCGAGGAACCTGAGATGATAGGGGAAAGACTAGATTGAAACAATCTTTTCGGTTTGACACCCTTTGTGGAGGAAGAACCATGGTCAGACTCTGTAGCTGAGATTTCTGGTTTCTCGATGGGGGAAGTGGGTAAGCCTGCTGCAATGCACCTTTCTCTTTCGATGTTTTGTGCTTTTTCTAATTCAGAGAGATTGAGTCACCCGCCTTTGATCAGAGCGTTCCTAGCCGTGAACATAAACAACCTAAGTAAAGAATTTGTGTTTGAGAGAGATAACTCTGGAAATTAGCAAAGTGAAAATGAAAGTGATAGTAAAACAGTGGAAAAGTATCTTAATTTATAGTAAACCTCAAAAAGAAGTCTTGATTCCTAGGAGAATTCGAAAAGATTAGTAATGATTAAGAGACGGCGCTGATGTCACCCTCATTAATGAAGAGGTTGGTTTTCAGAGAAGGTGGGTACGAAATTCAAGGTGAAAAAACGTCTAAAGAAACGAACCAAAGAGTGACACGTGTCCCACGAACTTTGGCAAAAAACCGTTTAGATTCAAAGAGCTTTTTCAGTCCGGATAAATCCATAACATAAATCGAAAGACCTGTCCCGATAAAACTGCCACTGACGATGGACTGTTTTTCAGGTTTTGACAAAGGTTATTTGAGCAAACACCTAAAAAAGGGGCTACTGATGAGTCCGGATTTTGTTACCTCCTTGGACAAGGACAATTCAGATAAAAACCATCTAAACCGGACAGGGCAGTTCGAACACCTCATCCATTGGACTGTTCGGACAAGGACTAAAGTACCTAAAAACCTAATCAAATCTTGACTAAGCTGCCTGCTCTCCTGCTAAGATCTCATGGGTCCTTAAACTTGACCCGGGTCCATTAAACATGACCCGAAAGCCCATAAAGCCCAAATGTAAGGGTTTAAATACCCAACCACCAACATTAAATGAGGGTAATGAAAATTAAATATAACCACGCTGCTTAATTCTCCCTCTACCCTCTACTCAAACATTAAATACTTACAAACTTCCACGAACTCTAAACAAAAATTACAAACTTACCCTCAGACAAAAATAAACCACACCAATGGCAACTGAGGCCAGGGACCATGGTTTCATGGAACCTATAACAGAGATTAGAAAGAATGCAATGACCCATTTCCGATCCAAGAGATTGCGTATCTTTGAAGATTATATCATTTCTTTTTTTTCAGATGTGGTAAACGATCTCACAAAAAGCGGTCCATCAAATGTGGTCATGACCAATAAGAGTGAGAGTCCAGGTACTAACAATATCAAGCCAAGCCGATAAGTTTGTGGTTGTGGGTGGCGTATTGAGATTTCTTGCTAAGAAATCCCAAAATTAAATTCAAGTAATCGCAATCAAGTATAATATGATATATGGATTCAGGATTGCAGCCAAAAAGAACACAATCCGGGGCTGAGTGGCAGCCTCAAGCTAAACGTTTGTCGCGCATAATTAGCTTGCTTTGTATAGCTAACCAAGAGATGAAGGAATTTCTAGGGATGCTAAACTTATTCCAAATTGAGGAGGCCCAACCAACCTTTGGAGTGGTTGGTCGGATAAACTTATATATACTGATAATCACGAAACTCTTTTCGCTCTGGTTAGGGATCCAGAGAAAAAATCCCTCCCAATCAGAAGGCGTATGGCATTGGTTGATTGAATTACCAATTTCAAATTGCAACATTCTACCATAATGGATTTAATTGGGACAAATCCATGATTCATTGTTGATAATATTATATACCTTCATTTTGCCTTGTAAATGAGCATACCTGATTATGCTAGGTCAATAGTAGTCCATTAGGGAGTTTAGAAGGAGCCACGAGTCGTACCAAATGAAGGTGGAAGCTTTATTCCTACATCGACTTTGTGGAATTTTGTTATGATGAGTCTGAGCTTGACAATTTTCCTCCAATCCCAACTCATAAAAGAGCCCATGGGGATGCTCCACATACTTTTGTGGTTTAGATTCTCCTTAATGATCCAATCAGTCTAAATTAGCATAGGGTTCTTAGTCATAATGGACCAAACCATTTTTAGGGCGGCTGTCTGATTCCAAACCTTTTAGTTAAGAATTCCAAGGCCGCCCTCCTCTAAGGATAAGTTAATCTACTCCCAAGTAACTTTAGCTCCAGTAATTTTCATATCTGGTCCTAGCCATAAGAATTATCGGAAGAGTTGAAAGAGCTCGTTTAGGACACAAACGGGATGATGAAAACCAAGGACCAATAGACCTGGCTAGCAAATAATACATATTTTAGAAGGTGGAGTCTTCCCGCATTAGAAAGATGTCTCGAGTTCCATGAATTGATACGGTTCGTTATGTTATGAAAGAAGGACCGACATTCATTATAAGATAAGTGAGAAGAGATGAGCTGGACACCTAAGTATTTGATGGGTATGATGCCTTCTTCAAAACCAAGCATGGATAAGCGTACTAAAAATTACTCACAATACAATTTTAAATGCTCAATGTTCCAAGGATGTTACAAAAGTCTCTCCTCTTTATCTTATAACCGGTTTATGAATAGAATATGCAAATCTTTGACAAGTATCGCAGCTTCGTACTAAGTTTTTAGCATGATTCATTATTGAAGGCCAATAGTACCATGTCAAATAAATCCTTTCTTCCAAAGCCTTAAATTTACAATGAGCATAACCCTCCCCATCATGCAGTTCGGATAAAAATTCTTGAGACTCGTTCTTACACAAACATCGTAATAATGGCCTACTCAAAGAATTCTTGTATAACACTTCATCTAATATCATATAACCATGGGCTCTAAATCTCATCCTATGAGCTAACTTTGTGTCTTGAGGTATCGTCCATTTAAGTAAAAATTCGGTTAGATAAAATCTTCAATCACCTCGGTCTTTCTCGGTAATGATAAACACTTCCTCAGAATACTTACATTGTTCTGATTTTTTTAATATAAACGGACTTTCTTGTTACAATATCCAAGGATACTCCTCTGTATATGTGATTATTGCCAAAGAATTTGCAATAGTATTATCCTCTTGATTAATGTGCTAAATAATCACCTCATCAAACAGAAGAGTTAATTTGCATAGCTCATGAAGATACATGATAACTTAGTCATTTTTAGTCTCGGACACCCCCAACATGTGATTCACTACTAATTATTAATTTGTTTCCAAACGAATTTTCTTTGTCCTAGAGATACTTGTGAGTCTTAATCTAGCTAAAGTAGCCTCACATTTCACATCGTTATTTGACACACTAAATACGAACCGAATGACCTAATATATAGTTTCTCCAGTATAAGCAATTAATTGTACTCCCGCACTTGATCTCAATATACTAGAGCCTCTATCAGTTGGAACTACCCACATTGAATATGTTGGTAGTAAATCCTCTATCAGAACGTCTTAAATGAAACTCAACCAGAAAATCTGTTAGAGCTTGAGTCTTAAGAACTGTTTGAGGAGTATAATTTATGTTAAAATCCTATAACTTGGCCAAATACTTAGTCATCCTACCATAAATATATGGTCGTTGTAACACATATTTTAATGGAAAAGAAGTTTCGAAAATAATTATATGAGCCTGAAAGTAGGGGTGCATTATTCTGGAAGCTATAACCAAGACCAAAGCTAACTTTTCAAGCCTTAAGTATCTTTTTCTGATATTAATAAACTCCCGCTCACATAATAAACTGCTCGATGAGCTCATATTCTTCCTTTATCAACACAAGATAATGGAAAAATCTAATACAACAATATGCAAAAACAAATTTTCCCTTATTCGAGGCTTGTACAAGATTTCTGACCATTATAAAAGCTATTTAATCTTTAAAAAAAACTGCCTCACACTCTAGTGTCCAACTTTATTCCTTTGGTCTCCGTAACACTTGGAAAAAAGGGCACATTTGTCAGAAAAATACAGAAATGAATCTCATTAGAGTGATCAATCTTCTTGTCAAAATTTACACATCTTTAATTATCTGGGGTGAAGTCATCACTATCAAAGCCTTTAACTGATTAAACGGCTTCTATTCCCGCTTATGATATATTCCAAGAACTTCACTGACCTAACACCAAAGGTGCACTTCTCCAGATTTAAATTTAATTGAATAATCCTGAGATTCAAAAAGGTTTCTTCAGAATCCCGTAGATGTTCATTCATATTGGATTTTGACTAACATATCATCTATGTAAACCTCCATATTTTTCCAATTTGAGAAACAAACGCATTGTTTACCATTTTTTAATACGCTTCCTCAACATTATTAAGACCAAAAGACATGACCCCATATCAATGCAATCCTCGGTCAGTTATAAACGTAGTACTTTCTTTATCCTCAGATTCATTTGGATTTGATTATAACCTACAAATGTATCCATGAAAGAGAGTATTTTATCCCTTGATGTTGAATCAACAAGCTGATATATCTTAGACACATGGAATGGATCTTTTGGACACGTTCTATTTAGATATGTAAAGTCAACACACATCCTTTATTTTTTGTTTTTTTTTCTTAACGAGCATTGGATTTCCAGTCCACAATGGGTACTATGCTTCTTGTATATGCCCAACCTTGGATAAACGATCCACTTCAGCCGAAATTGCCTCAGATTTTTCTACACATAAAGCTCTCCTCTTTTGAAAGATGGGTCTGACCTTCAGATTTTAAGCCAAACTATGACATATTGTCTCAGAAGAAACCCCTACAACATCCTAGATTTTCTAAGAAAATACATCTAAATTTCAGACAAACACTTTAACAATTGGTAACATAAAGTATGTGATAATAATGTCTCTATTTGCAAACTTTTCCATTATGGACCACACACTCCTCCACGCTTTCTCCTACTACTATCGGCCCTAGGGCTTCCCTCGGATCATCGACTCCTTCATCATCCAAGGTCAACCTTTTTTTTTTATTCCACCATTTGATCATCAATGGTGACCTTTCTGGTATGCAAGTCTGTTGTATACAATTCTCTTGCCACTTTTCTGATCACTTTGGATTAGTCCAACGCAATCACCGATCACATACTTCAAGCACTAGTGAACAGTCAAAACCACAGCATGCATCTAGACAACCAGGACCTCTCAAAAATTACATTGTAGATGGTCAGGCATTCCACCACCATGAACAAAACCTGAATGTTTTTCTTAAAATGACCTTTACCCAACAAAACTTATCCCTCAAATTCCCCACTAAATTGCATTGTTGCTCACGCAAACCCAATTATAGTGCGCTCAGATCAGAGAAACATAGGTGGATTGTGCATCTTCTCATATGTTGATTTGAAGAACATATTCGCTGAACTACCAGTATCAATTAGTATTCGTTGGATTTCGGTTCCAGCTACTTCCACACAGATTACCACCATATCTTCATAGGGCCTAACTATGCCTCTCAAATCATTCTCATCAAACATAATGAAATGTGTAACATTTATCCCATAAAGATAAGTAAATTTTTTGCCCTCTAATTGTGTTGCCAAACTTACTACATGTCTTTTTCTTGAACTATTAGTGTTTCCAGTCATAGTATCTTCCCCAAAATGGCTAGGTTTTCAAAATACTCGCATAAACTACAAAATATCCCTTAGACCATTGGCCCTTTCAAAGAATTATTGGCACGTTCTCAGTTAACCCCGCAAAATATTATGACATTATCAATTAGTTGGACCTCACCCAAGAAGGTTGATAATTAGAAGGTTGAAACGCTCCTCCTGTTCGAGGAGGAAGATTAGTATTCGTCATCGGACGAGATGGTACCTGGGAATTTGAGGATCTTTCCTGGTACCCTTGGCCAGCATGGACATGTCCCAAATTTCTTTGAGTGCAACTCGATCCAATCTGAACTCTTGTCGACTCTTCTACTTTAGTTTGTTCCTCAACTTGAGCCATTAAAGCCTCAAATATCAACGCCCTTCTCCTCGTAGTCTTGTTTGTTAAATCACTTAGAAGAAACCCTTAGCTAAAAACTGCCATGGCCACTTGCTCCTTACAATCTTCCAATTCAGTATTTGTTAGCACATCGTGTGGTATAATCTTTCAATTTCTCCCCCACAACTTGCTTACATTATATTATGGTATCACCGTTAGTGCGCAACTCTTTGCTTCCTACAAATTATCTTTGGAATGCAATAAAAAAGAACCCAAAGCTGGTTATAAATCCCTTCAGAATTCTATTATACCACTTTAAAGTTATGCCCTTAAGAGTTTGTGAGAATGTTATACATACCAATTTGTCACCATCCTCAAATTTCATCATGTAATTCTTAAATTGTTCAATATGATTGTCAGGATCATGTGTACCATCAAACTCTTTTACCTTCAAAATATCAAAACACCTCGTAAGAGGTATTCATCTAACCTTAGAGGATACAGAAGAGTTCCCCCAATCCATTACTTGTGTGTATTGACTTTCTCCAGTTGTTCCCATAATTTCATATAGATTTTGGTATGTAAACATACTGATTAGAGAAAGGTACAACCAATTTGCTCATTATAGAAAGAAATGACATTAAAGTCTCCAATAACAATCCACTCATTGATTGAATTAGTGATGTCTCTAAAATTATTCCAAAGCTCATATTTGCTTATTTTTTACATTTAGCGTACACTATGGTATATATGAAGCCTTTAGTAATTGAATAATGGGTATCAATATGAATAAACTACTAATGGTCAGCTAATATGTTTATCACGAAATCATCATTCCATAACAACCAGATTTTATTATTTTTTATTGGCTTTAAAATGCTTATAACATATGCTATAAGCAATCTGGTGCATTTTCTCAATCTTAACAAGAGGCTCTTGTAATGCTATTAAGTCAATGTTTTCTTTGAATTTGATAGATATAAGCCTTATTTCAGAAGAGTTATTACATATACCTCGAATGTCCCAACTTAAAATCTTAATTGTCATAAATTTTTGATTTTGAAGAGCTATTGAGACATTTTTGGTTAAAGAGACTTACTTGATAAGATAATTTATTTTTCATACCCCTAACTTCTTTCAGTTTTTTATTGAGCAGATCTTGGAAACCTTTGTCAACCTCTCTTCTATTCGGAATTGGAGAGGTTGACAAACTGTTTTTTTTTTGTTTGAAATGGAGTATGATTTTTTGACTAAAGGTTTTCATATTCAATAATAAATGCGAGGTTATATCCAAATTCAAGGGCTTGAATAGCTTCAATAACTTCATCATTACCTAGAGAGTTATGAACATCATAGTGAGTATTATTTTGGTCAGTTGGATTTACTCCTTTATTTGTTTTGGCTTGCTAGATTTGGCTTTAAAGGAGTTAGTGACGATACTACCATATTTTCTTATTTCTTGGGAATGTGTTAACTCAACATTTTCTTGAACATCTCTAACATCATCCTTATGATTTTTAACTATCAAAGACTTTACTATAGGCCTTTCATTCTCTTTCTTTTCGAATTAAGTATCTTTTATAATAATAAAAATCATGTTGTTGTTGGGTTATGTCTTTTTTAGTCTTATTAAGTAGTTTTTTAGAATTATTTTATTTGTGACCTATGTGATGACAAGAATAACAATGATGAGGTAAATCACTGTAGCTTATTTCAAGTCAACAACCATCATTTTCCCCTAAGCCAACCCAAACATGGTACTAAAGTTTTTTGGTTAAGTTAAGTTCAACCTTATTATAGCAAGAGTTATAGGAAACTTTGTTCTTGTATGGAACCCATGTCTTTCCAAGGTTGCATATGGTTGATGCTATGGTACGTATAATAGTATAATACCTTCACTATACAGGAATTCATGCATATTTGCTATCCTAATCCACATCGGTGTAATAGGACACTCATATTTAGGATTCAATGAGGTTGTCCATTGGAATAACCTCATTGAGAATTCACCTATTGACCTAACATTTATGGTCCATAGTTTGCACAAGTCTGTTTTTAATGAAAGTTCTATCATCGCATGTCTTATATCCAAGATGTTTACATTATAATCACCAACAAACTTCATAGCATCCAAAAATTGTTTTATATTCAATAATGTTGGCATACCTTTAGAGAATTTACCAATTAAGGTGTATTTGGTGTCCATAAGAAATTTGTCCTTGTCTTGCTTTGAGAACTGAATTGATATATGATTAGTTATCTCTTGTATGTTTGATTGTATCATCTCTGGTTGTTCTTTAGATGATCTGATCGCATTAGCGAATGATTTGGTTGTTGTTTTTCCATCACTGTTGTTTATGTCAAACTGTTCATTCCTTGAACTATTGTTAGTAGATTTCTGATCCATCGTTCTGTTTGCTTTTTGCAGAACTGGAAACTCTACATCTTTAAGTACTCTGTTTTGTCTAGGTTTTCTAAGAAATTTTACAGATGAGGAGTTGTAAAAATTCATCTGCATGATTGTTGTTTAGAGGAATGGTGAATTTTGAGGCTTCATTTTCTACATCATTTTTTTTATAATTTTCAACATAGAGAACTGGTAAATAGCCAAAAATGCAGATTAAAATCTACCGATGCAAATTTGTGTTATGTTGGATTTGAAACTTTTTTTTATATTATCTTGGAGGGTTTAAGTTTGAGTGAAAGAATTTTTTTAATATATAAAAATTCAGTCTTTAAAATTTGACTAAGAATTGAGCAAATAACATCTGTTTATTAAAAATGATGTTTTAGGAAAAGTCTTCGCTGCCTATGGGCAACTTAGATCAATTATATTCGAACCAATTTAAAAAGAAAAAAATTGATTTCATTAAAAACTAAATAAGATGAAAAAGTTTGGAAAATAATTCTGTTGATGACGTGGCATCCAACTCAGCAAAAAAGCTGGAAAAAACGGCACCGCGCAACCGCCATTCTCGATTCAGCAAACTTTCTTCTCTTCCTACCTGCCGTTCTTCTCCGCGAAGTTCCTTTCCTTTCCTCGATGATCGCCTGAAATTCGATCTCTTTATTGCCTTTTACAGGAAAGCAAACCTAGATATTCTGTACGTCTGATCGTAGGAAAGCGCTTTATCTCTCAATAACTGTCTCTACGTGACGGAGGGCCGGTGTAGATCGGCGACGCACGCCGTCTCCCCCTCTCTCTCTACCTGACAAAGATTTCGACCGAAATATGATGATATTTTGAATCCATTTGCTTCGGTAAGTAAGTAAAAAGGATTTAGTTGTGGTCTTCGTTATCGTCTTTTGCATCCTCTATTTGGATGAGGGTTTTATAAAAATAAGAATGAGAAATTTCGTTTGCAGTGTCTGTGGAAATTTATTATTCGATAGTATTGAGACTCAACTTGCAGTAAGTGTCGTCTCCTCTTTGTTTTCAGTTTTTTGGGTCGCTGAAACAATTGGCAAATTAGAGTAGCTTAGGTTTCTAAGGAGTTATTGATACTGTCAGACTTGTCTATTCTTAAAAGTAATGGTCATTCGAAAGCTGCCGAGCTATTTTGATGCCTTTTTTCTATAGTTTTTTTGTGACACTAGTTAAGGTTTTCGTTAAATGAGAAGATTTCTTACTTTGGAAAATATTGTGAGATTATGTATCTACGATTTACAAGTAAATAAAGACTAATGTTAGTGCTTTTGGTTGGTAAATTAGTGTTCCCTTTTGATTGGAATGTTCGCACTGGCTAACTTGGACGGCAGCTTCTGATTCTTGTCACCTACGAACTGTTTGAATCAGGTTGTGAAATCAAGCTACGTTAAGCTTTCTTAATTTGGAACAGCTTTAGATGGTGGATTATGAAGCAAATTCCATGGCTCTTGGAGCAGACGGGAGGGAAGAGATTACGGCTGATTTGTTGAAAAACACACCGTCTAACATTGCTAGATTGGAGGATGTGATAGAGAACTGTGTAGGCAGGCAGAAGTATCTTGCACAGACCCGAAGTCCGTCTGATGGGAGTGATGTCCGGTGGTACTTTTGGAAGGTTCCTTTGGCAGAAAATGGTAAGTTTTAGTTCAATTTGCAAAGAACAAACTTAAGTAGTAGTAAATTAGTTATCTAGTTAATTTTTAAGTAAAAACTGATATTGGTTTTCTTCTAGTATAGTAGCTAAAGCCTAGAAAATAAATACACAACCTCAAAGCCTTTGAATCCTTTTCATTTAAACTATTTTATATTTCTACAGAGCTAGCTGCTTCAGTTCCACGCACTGAGGTAGTTGGGAAGAATGAATATTTTCGTTTCGGTATAAGGGATTCTCTTGCAATAGAGGCATCATTTTTGCAGGTTATTCTTGAAAACATTGTTTTTTTGTGCAAATTATGTCTTTCATTTTGTTATCTGTCTTTGGTTATATCAGATTCTTACACCTGGTGAAGTTTTTTCTGCTTATATAGAGGTTTCCATCTGTAATAATGCAAGATAGAGTATATAAAGGACATTTTGTATACTTACTCAAAAGAAGGAAGTTAAACTTAGTTCTTACAAAGTAAGATTTTGTTGAATTCATACGCAGAGAGAGGAAGAGCTGCTCTCTATATGGTGGAAGGAATACGCTGAATGTAGTGAAGGTCCAAGGGTTCGAGACACTTCCAAAAAGAAGTTGGATATGGGGTCAAAAATTGGGTCTTCTTTAGATGTTGCTGGACTGACCCCTATAGATGAAGATGATGAGGAAAGGGTAGGCGTCCCCGTGAAGGGAGGGCTATATGAGGTAATGGTTCCCTACTGAATCCTCTACTTGAATATTAAATGTATTATCCAACATTTTTTATAATATTTAATTGTAGCAAAATAGATACCTTGGGCTTAGCTAGATCGACAAAGCTTTGGCTTGCTTAACAGGATTACCAGCGAATGTTACTAGCATGCTAAAAAAATGTCATGTGAAGCATGTCTCAGAAATAAGCCCATTTTAGTTTCCCTTGTGTTCTTTGTACAGATTATTTAACTAGTAACCGAGTCCCTTTGCTTCATTTACAAATGACCATGTACAATTTGTAACTGAGTTAAGCAGTGAATTAATTATTAATGCAGGTAGATCTGCTAACGAGACATTGTTTCCCTGTTTACTGGAATGGAGAAAACCGGCGCGTGCTAAGGGGCCATTGGTTTGCTCGGAAAGGGGGTCTGGACTGGCTTCCACTCCGAGAAGACGTTTCTGAACAATTAGAAATTGCATACCGTAGCAAGGTTTGTGCCTTCGATGAATGATTTGAATCGAATTAAACTTAATGCTTGCACATTTCCTTTCTTATTGAATTACCTGTAGTTTGCGTACAGAAAATTGTGTACTTCCACAGTTAATTCATAGACATATGCCATTATTTTTTGCAGGCTGTCTTATCTTTTGCTCACCCCTACTTGCTCTATCCATTGTCTTTCTCCTGTATATAATTTAGAAGGCATTGGAATTATATTAGTTTTTATCAACTTCATCTCATATTTCTTGACATCTTGACAATAAAAAGGACTGATTTGCCTCCAGGTGTGGCGCAGGAGAAGATTCCAACCATCTGGACTTTTTGCAGCTCGTGTTGATTTGCAAGGTTCTAGCCTAGTACGTGACCAACTTCATAGAAAATGAAATCCTAATTTCTGTATACCTGAATATGGGTAACTTTACTTTGGTTTGTTGTTTCTAGGGACTTCATGCATTATTTACCGGAGAAGATGATACTTGGGAAGCTTGGCTTAGTGTTGATGCTTCTGGTTTTTCTGGCGTCATTGGCTTTGTTGCGAATGGCATTAAGTTACGGCGTGGCTATTCTCCTTCACACTCTTCCAAACCGTCTCAGGTTTGTCGTACTTCTGTCTTGTTGTCACTTATTTTGCTAAAATAGTGGTAGTTTATTTTCTAAATAAATTATATAAAGCATCCCGGTAAGTGATTGGTTATTCTTGGCTTTCTACCGAGTTAAGGGATAAGATTATCAGAGTTTTTTACCCAAATGTTCCTGTTTTCGCTTGTTTTCGTGATTTCTTATGATAGTTTATTCTTGGCACAGTAAAGTTACAGTGTGACGGTGATTTCCTATCTTATTTATTAATTTTATAGTCTGTCCATTGCTTCTGTATATAGGAAGAATTACGACAGCAAAAGGAAGAAGAAATGGATGATTATTGCTCACAAGTATGTTTTCTGGAATCTTTCTTTTAATTATTTTGTGGTAGTATGAAAGTTTGTTGTGGCATGATCCACTGTATATCATGAAGGAAACTTTCCTCTCTTTGGACGTTTTAATCATTGAGGCTACACGTGAGGAGATCCATCCTCTCTTGAGGTCTTTTGGGAGTTAACTCGTCCCAATATTCATTCTAACTTTTGGTACTTTTACTCAAAACATACAAATAACCAGTCTGATTAAAAACCAAATGACCTTATATTATACGGTTATTGTACTTCTCCTTATCTGGATTGCTTTCCCCCCTGCAAGCTGCTACATGGTTTAATACTAAGTTTTAGAGAGGATTATGATTAGTTGGGTCACATGATGGTCAAACAGCAAGTGCTTACCTATCTCCCTTTGTATCTATTTTTTATTAAAAATTGGTTTGTCTTATACCTTTCATCTGAAAGCAACTTCACTTCTTCATCTTTGTGTTTTGATTTTAGTTTCTGCTTAACTTATAACATATTTTCCTTTCTTATGGGGTGCTGTAAGACATAATGAATACTGGTTTCTAAATTAAAAGTTACAATATTGCTATTCTAGCATTAGTAAACACCATACACCTCCAATAGCCATGATTATATGTTTCATACTGCTAGTAATAATATGTGAAACCTAGGCTTCACTTTTTATCAACTGGTGGAATGTATATGAAAGCTTTTGTTCCCAACAGTGTACAAAATAAAATGGATATGGATCACTTGCACCATAATAGACTATAAAATTATGTGCCTGATGTACGTTTTTTTAGAGGAGGTTATCAATCCGGACCATCAAGAATAAAGCTTTGACAGAGTGATTGTCCCGGACAAATTTTAGCGACAATTACAGATCCCCGAATTGACCCTTGTGAGGTGTGACAGTGGATCATGTTGAAACTAGTTTTCTATTTGCTGACCATCAGCAGTTGATATGCTTGCATCAGTAACATGTTTATTTGCTTGGTTTGTTTTTTGCCTTTCCATGCACTGTAATCAGCAGTTGTTGTTTCTTTATTCTAACCTGTTCATCTTCTTTTTGTGTAGGTACCAGTTCAACATCTTGTCTTTATGGTTCATGGCATAGGCCAGAGGCTAGAGAAATCTAATTTGGTTGATGATGTCACCAATTTCCGTCACATCACTGCGGATCTTGCTGAGCGAAATCTTACTTCACATCAACGTGCCACTCAGAGAGTCCTATTCATTCCATGTCAGGTAAATATGTTCTCTGCTGTGCTTGTTGTAACCTTTTGCTGAATCCAGTTAGAAACCTTAGGCCTCTCTCTATCTATCTCATGTGTGATCATTTTCTGTCTCTTTAATCTACTCATATAACATAATCTGGTGTTGATTGGTTTTGTGCTTGCTGCTTCAAACCTAAAGTATGATACCCATAAATAACACAGAAAATTTAGATTATTAAGCTATTTGTGTTGTATGCTATGCTCTGAATGTCACTTATAAGTTTTTGATGTGTTGTGCTCTAATGGAGGGGTGCTGCGTTTGGCGTGCCTTGTGAGTCACTCAGTGATAAAGAGCCAAAAAATTTGAGTTTTATTGACTGAGGGACCTTCCATCTGAATTAGGCTCCAATAGAATAATATTAGCACAGATTAGGCAATAAGTTGAAAAACGAGCAAGCATCTGTATGTCTGTCGATATACAAAATAAAAACTAACTAGCTTCATTTTGTGGTCAACCCTTCATCATGTCTCATTATATCTTTGGACATAATTCTTGGGCTCGGCCCTTCCTTTTACCGATTTCCTTAATAATCACAAGTTTGATCAAGTCCAGGCGAGACGTGGTGAAGGGATTTCGTGGACATTTGGAAGCTCCAAAATATTGATAATGTTGGGTTATCACAAATTTTGTTAATCGCTAATTATATTTCTCTTGTTCATGTTCTGTAACTTAATTTTATTTGTTGTTCATCCTCTCAGGCTTTTGCTACAATTGTTTTTGGATTGATTGGATTAGTGTTAGATGTGGAATCTATTTTCATTATGTTTTTTTTTCCATTCTCGAGGAGGGCTCTCTAAGTGACTATGATTAATGGTATCGTTTATCGCAGTGGAGAAAGGGTTTAAAACTTAGTGGTGAAGCAGCGGTTGACAATATTACTTTGGATGGTGTACGTGGTTTGCGTGTCATGCTGAGTGCAACAGCTCATGATGTTTTGTATTACATGAGCTCTATCTATTGCCAGACAATCATTGACTCGGTAGTTTTCTATAAAGCTGTTTTTGGTTGTTCTACAATTAAATCTTCCAGTCTAATTTCAAGATGGGCAAGGCATCTTATTTCACACACAATCCATTGTTTCTCCCCTGTTGATTAAAATTTTACTATCATTCTAGTAAAGCAAATAAACAATGTCAATTGGTTTCACCCTGTTTGTCAAAGATTTATCCTGTTTAAAGTTGGCTCATGTGATCCAAAGAGCAGTGTTCTCAAGTCTTGATTCCCACCCATTCTGTCATTATTTAAATCTCCTGCTCTAATTACACTGCCTTTATTGATTATTACTTCTGGTTCAGGTTTCAAACCAGTTGAATCGATTGTACTTAAAATTTATAAAGCGGAATCCTGGCTACAGTGGGAAGGTGTGTTTCTTGTGGACTATCCACTGCATTACCTCCTTAGCCGAAAACTCTTAAGGTCTTTTAACTGTTTCTAGTTCCTCTCCTCTTAGGTTTCCTTATATGGTCACTCACTGGGAAGTGTCCTCTCCTATGACATCCTCTGCCATCAAGAGAATTTATCTTCTCCATTTCCAATGGATTTGGTCCACAAGCAACATGTACAAGATGAAGAATTTTCTGGAGATGAAAAGTCTTCCCAACATGTGAATAAGCAATCTTCTGATGGCGAATCATTATCAAATGTAGAGCAGGAGGAATATGCTTTTAGTAATGGAGCTGGGGAGTTATTGGATCAAGCTGATCAAGACATGATGAGTGCACAGTTACCTCTGTCGGAGAAAGAGCCAAAAGACGCTGATGAACTTTCTTCACTTGTAGGTTCTTGTGAATCGGCTATGGTTCAAACTAATCTAAGCATGGACTTGGACCCAACAAGTAGCAAGGGAGAAGTCCATCAGCCTCTTCATGATTACAGCGACATTCCCTCTCAAGATGAAGATCAACATGTTGCTGGCAATGTTGAGCATGCTGCTGAAGGTAATGAGCTGGAGAATATTGTGGAGGAAGAATGCAGAGATGCCAGCGAGAGTGACAGAACAATCAGAGTGCTAAAGGAAGAGGTAAAATTTATAAGGCATGAACCCGCACTACTCTGCGGTTGTGCACTTTTGTGCGTCTGGAATGTGGTTCGCATACATGAGATCCTTGTTTCCTATTATTTTTCTATCAATAAGAATTTAGAATTATATGTGATTTCATTTGATTGGTTCCATGAAGTTAGCATCTAATACTTCTTTAGACACACCGATATCTACACAAGTTTGTTTCTAACTGAAGTTTGTTCTTTCAGATTGATGCTTTAAAATTGAAACTAGCTGAAATAGAATCGCAGAGTACCAGCGGAGGTGCGGATGCAAGATACCTTCCAGGTATTGCTTTGAACCTCTTACTGTCTTACTTTGATTATGTGGTTCTCTCTCTCCCTCTCTCTCCATAATGTTTCTGGTCGTACTTGTAAAGAGATATCTCCAGTGCCAAAGCAACCGTTTACTGTGAATCTGCCACCCGACGGTGATGATACACCTGAGAGTATTAAGTACACAAAGCTTGAATTTAAGGTATTGCAAATAATATATATATATATACATATATATATATATATATATGTGTGTGTGTGTGTTTTCTTTCTTCCTTCATTGACCTGCAACATTTCACCATAGTGATGTTCATCTATCATTTATGGCAAAGTAATGTATATCGTACTTGTGCAATATCTTTATAACGAGAAACAATTTTTAAATATTTAATAGGTGAACATATTTTGCAACAGGTTGATACATTCTTTGCAGTTGGAGCACCTTTAGGAGTCTTCCTGGCCCTGCGCAATGTTCGCCTCGGAGTAGGTAATGCTTAACGCCAATCATTAAAATTATTGAAGGGCACACGGAAGTTTACCTACAACAGGCGCCTTGAAAGTTTGGAAATTGAACCCATATTTATGCACATTTTAACTCTTTCCTTTTTCCAATCTGGGATGATACAATATTCTTCAAAAAAAAATTATGTATTTCTAATCGGTTTGTTTATTTCAAAAAAATATTTATGTATTTGGCGGGTTTAGCAGTGTCATCACTATACATTGCGCATGTAAAATATCGTCTGGCAATTTATGGGATAAAAAAGCTAACACGTGACTTTAATTCCAATATATGCTTAAACAACTTCTTGGAAAAAAGTTCCGGTTTGTGACATTCTAGTATTTTTCTAAATGAAATACTTCAACAACATCAAGCTCCAAAAGTGCCTGCTCATTGGGTAGTTGGGCAAAAATTATTTCAAGGTTTACTGTAATGAGGCTATAGGAGGTGCAACTATAGATTTTTAGTATTATTGTAAGATTGCGTTTTGGTCCTTCAAGTTTCTTTTTACCCAACGACTGTCAGTAACACAGGTAATCTTTTTGTAAAAAATAGAGCTTTGTGTTTTTTGTGAAGTTCTTTGTGGGCATATAATGTCAAACAGATCTTGTGTTTCTGAGGAACAAAACATCTTTAGTTTAAGTCTTAATTTGATTGATTAATTCTTCTCTATCAATAATATACATTTTCCTGGACAATCTCTCACTTTTTTTTTTATTATGCATCACTAACCTACTCCTCCGTTGCAATTCTATAAGTCATACTTGTATCCTTTGTTTTAGGCAAAGGGCAGGATTACTGGGCCAATGAGGATATTATAGAAGAGATGCCAGCTTGCCGTCAGATGTTCAATATTTTTCACCCCTATGATCCTGTAGCATATAGGTTTATCTTGGCTTTATCATTTCATTAAGTTAATGTCATTGACTCTGGAACAAATTGTGAAAGCTTATATTGAATTTTCTCAGAATAGAACCACTTGTTTGCGAAGAGTACATCTCCAAGCGCCCAGTTATCATACCTTATCACAAAGGTGGGAAGAGGTTGCATATTGGATTTCAGGTATAGCAATTATTTTCTGCTGTATATTACCACATCCATCTTTCCTCCATATCCCTTGCTTACCTTTATATGCTTATGATTTGTGATTAGGATTTTACTGAAGAATTAGGTGCCCGTTCGCAGGCGATAATGGATCGCCTCACTTCTCTAAGGGTACATTATTACTTGCCTCTCTATAAGCTCTCTTTTCTTATATCTTACAGGGTTGAGTAAAGGGTGCTTTTTGTCTATTCGGTTTATCTCACAAAACTACTTTAATATTTGTATGTTCACCTTCAAAATGTTTAAGAGTGAATTGTGATTTATTAGATACTATATCTTTTAATCATAGTATAAATTCAAGGAAAAGAATGGTAGAAGCATATGAGCAAAATGACTAAGTGGAAGAAGGAAAAGGATATGAAGATTAGAACGAGAAGCATGAAAAATTATGGGTTTAATGTTAATATGAAGTTTTTGAAATGTTGACATAGAAATACATCTAAGCGGGTAGTATCTCTGTCTCGGTTAAAATCACAGGACCAATGAACATTACAATTTTTCTGTGTTGCACAACACTCGCGCAGAAGCCTATTGAAGTAACAAATGGGAAAAACTAGATATCGTATGTAGTATAAGCATATCTTGATATAATTTTAATAGCTTAATTCTCATCTAAAATTAGTTCTGGACGTTTTTTTCTTTGTTTGGGTCAATAATTCTTGATTGCGAGTTATATTGCTAAACTGATAACTTATTAATATTTCTGCTGATTGAGCAGACTAGGGTTCTCACTGTTTGCCAGTCAAGAAGTACGGATGACCTAGAAGGTAACAGTTACCTGGTTTATTTTTCGATTTTTTAGTCTTCCTATTAAATTGCGTTAAAGACTCGCAGCCTTTAGGAGGTCTCAGCTTCCTGTCCATCACGAGAAGATATCTTATCCAAACTTTGTTTTCTTACATACTTTCAAGTGAATCTTTTTCTGCTTTATATGGCAGAGGAATCAGACAATGCAGATGAAAAGCAAGAAATATCCTATGGTTCCGTAATGATGGAGAGATTAACTGGAAGTAAAGAAGGTCGAATAGATCATGTCCTCCAGGTGGATTATTGTTTGCGTAACATCAGCTTTAGAATATTATAGTTATCCCATAGTGTTCACGACTCAATTTTCCTACACATGCAAAAACCAAAATAATGAAATTAAAATCGGTTGTAGCTTTTTGAGTAATATATGAGTAATATATGGTAGTGAGCTGTGATGTTTCTTCCAAAGCTTGCATGCCGTGTTATTATATTTTTTCGAATTTTCATCATCCTCTCCACATTACTAGGTGGATCTCCTTGGTAATTTTTTAGCTTTTTTAATAGAAGATGGCTTTATTAAATTTTGAAACAATACATGTACATCTTAAAATACACAAATTTTTCTCAGGATGCATTTGATGTATATGAATTAAGGGATGCATTCTGCATTGATTTAATACTCAAGGAGATTCAAAAGTATAGATATGTATATGTACTGGAATTGCTAAAAAAACAGCCGAAATTACTCTGTGAACTCGTCTGTTTTCATTTTTCAGCTGTTTTAATTGATATGGGACCTTGTTTTTTTTTATGCGACTTCACGAAGTAGTTTTGATTGTGTTTTTTTAACAATTCCCATATACGTATATGTATATGTATAGATATCCTCTTTTTCCTCTCTCATGGTTATCAAGGATGCCACCAACTTGTTATCTTTTTATTATTAATTCTGCAGGACAAAACATTTGAGCATCCATATCTCCAGGCCATTGGAGCACATACGTAAGTCATGTTCTTATTAATGCAGTTTTCCGTCTCGTGCTCTTCCATTTCAGTAGTTTTGCTGGTTTTGTGCTTTTACTATCACATGCTGACTTCTGATGCTTAGGTTTGATTGTTTGTGAACCATGGTCTTTGTTGTTGCATGCCTCCTGCTCTAAGTTGTGCATGCATTTTAAGTAACTAGTATATATTACTGCACCATTGTTAGTTTCATCTAGGGAAAAAACGTCGGGGCGACCGATTGATTTTGTCTGATTCGGAAATAACTAGATGCAGACGTATTTTTATGTCCGAAAAAGTAAATCATCCACTTTGAAGTCGGTCCGAGTTTTGAGATTCGGACAAATGGGTCAGCTTCGAGTATCAAAATGGTCAGTCTGGATGGATACAAGCAAGATAAAATAATTTGAAGTTTCAAAGGTCAAATAAAATCCAAAAAAATGGGTTGAAACCGTGTTGGTTCCAGTTCCAGGTTTTGTTCGATCCAAATGCAATCCAAAAACCAATTTTTTGAGCGTCTTCCGTAAATTTCTATCTTCTCATTCCATCCCATAAATACATATTTTTTACTACTACATGATATAGCTTTAGTCTAAATAACCAAACTTTTAATTTGATTGCACTTCATTGGTTTGGGAAATAAAAGGATGTATCATTTTTTCAAATTTTCAATGTTGATATGCAGAAACTATTGGAGAGACTATGATACAGCTCTATTCATACTAAAGCACCTATATCGCGATATCCCTGAAGACCCGACCTCCCTATGGGAATCAAAGGAAAGCAAGACGCCGGGTATAAGCAGATCCCATAGCTGGACTAATCGAAGAGAGTCTGAATACGAAGAATTTTCTTTAACATTTTCTGACACACAAATTGTCAAGAACTTCTCGAGGAAAGGTAAGACGTTTACGAAATAGGGTTCGAGGGTTTATCGAATTCACTTACCACGTTTGTACAGTTGCAGCAATGCCACCGATTCCAAAAGGGACTGAAAGATGGATGTACATTACGAAAATAAAAATTAGAAAAGGAGATGGTTTTATGTATGTAAATAATTAAGTTTTAGATAGCAAGAACCATAAAACTTTTCAAGTTGATTCTGGGCAGCTGCGTTGGGTTATAAAATCATCGAATTACTGTATGGAAAAGCTACATAACAAGTCAAAGTATACTCGTTTTATTTTTCAATATTATGTAAAAGTACTCTTGAATGAAAAAATAAAAATTAGGTTATTTTTAGAGAAAAGTATCAACTATTTAATTATCCATTTGTATCCGTTTTTTGGATAGTGTTATTTGGTATCTCGAATTAAAATTTGGACAAAAATATCCCGACCATATATATCCGCTAGTATCTCGAGTTGTTTACAACTCAGGATTTTCTGAGAGTTGTTTACAATTCTCAGGATTTTCTGAAAGTTGTTATTGGTGAAATTTTATTTTTTAAAAAATCAAAAAATATCATCAATGGTATGGATTTAGTTTTGTTCATTTTAAAATAACAAATGCGATGGTACTTTCGTTTATTTTTTTCGAGCTCCGTTTTGATTTGAAAGATATGGATTTTAAAAAAAAAATAAAAAAAAATAAGAAAGAGAAATTTTGGTTACGTGGTTGTTCATGAAGGGTGAGGGTAGTTAGGGTATTAAAATAATGTTAGGTACTAAGTGGTAATTAGGTAGTTGAGATGGGTGTTAAGAGATAATAGATCAAACCTTGGATTATAGATGATAATAAAATAGTTGAATGAGTACCTTAGGTGTAATTTCCCTTATTTTTATCCAAAACCAACATCTCAATAATCTCTATATATGATATTAGATAATAGGTGATGTAGTTGCACAAGCCCATGACTATATGATCCTTTGCGAGTACTCAAATCGAATGCGTCGAGAAGACCAACGATTTTCGAAAGCATCACAAAGTGATGAAGTCCAGGCCCTAAATTTAATCGTTTAAACCCTCGTTTTGCTGTTTTAGTAAATTTTCTGCATTTTACTATTTTTGTTGGATTTTATTAAAATACTTAACCAGCCCCAATCGCTTTGAAATTGGGATGAGCTTTATTTTAACGCATAAGGAAAAAAACTGTAATTTTGGGCTAGGGTTTCGAGCACTTTTATAAAAAGGTTCTCAAATCCTAGTTTTGCCTCAGACTTTTTTTAATAGAATTTGATTTTCTTTAAAGTCTCTTTTACTCTGACGGCGGCAACGACGGTATGCCGCCAAAGCAATCTTTTCGAGGGAAGTCTACTCTTCCGATCACCGAATTGATCGACCGTGATGAATTCAGCCAAGTCTAATCCCAGGTTGGGGAACAGATGCACTCGTTGGGAAATCAGTTGAGAGACGTACAAGAAGCACTACACAGGTTGTTGAACAACCAAACCAACGGATTTCGAGCTCCAGGTTCGAGCAACCAGCTGTCGGGATCTGAGAGAGATCGGTCGCGAGCATAATCCGTTTGCTCCTCGGTGAGAACAAGGTAGGGGTCAATATTCCCCACAAGACTGTCGTGACCAAGTCTTTAAGCAGCCGACAGCGAGAGATTCTGATCTAAACGCCAACAACCGGTGGGAATCTGGATTCGGACTGGAGATCCCAGAGTTCCAAGGGGGTCTCGAACCGGAGGATTTCTTAAATTGGATCGTCTTAGTTGAAGAATTCATTGATTTCAAGGAGGTTCCGGATGCAAAACGGGTACAGTTGGCTGCAACTAAGTTTCGAGGCCGAGCTGCATCCTGGTGGCAACAGCTCAAGCAGACCAGATCAAGGCAAACTAATCCAAAAATAACAACTTGGGCTAAGTTTGTGAAGCACTTGATGGTTGCGTTTTTGCCTTACAACTATGCCTGCATCATGTATCAGCAGTTCCAAAACCTTAAACAAGGGTCAAGGACTGTTGACGAGTACACTAACGATTTTTTCAAGCTACAAAACCGTGTCGATATTGCTGATTCAGCAGATCAGCTAGTATCTCGCTATATGGGGGGATACGACAGCAGTTTCAGAACCAGCTGAACATGTTCGACCTTGTGAATGTGTCTGAAGCACATCAGCGCTCACTGCATCTCGAGAAAGCCCTTTCACGAAGGCCTTATGGAGGAGACACTGCCAGAACAACTCCATTGGCATTCCCAAAAAGGAAGGTTCCAAGCCCTAACCCAGGAGTACCAACTGCTTCTCCTATGCTTACATGTGCTAATTTGCAGGTCCCTAGTCGCACAGTTACTTCCTCACAGGTCCGGTGCTACCATTGTCATGAACTAGGGCACGCTGCTTTACAGTGTCCAAAATTACGAAAACAGCCACAACAATCGAGGGGTATGTTCGCTGACACTGCTGATTTTTACCTGGAGGGTGACCCACGGTTTGATAAAGAAGCAGAGGATGTTGTTGATGAGGTTCCAGAGGACCAGGTTACAAGAGGAGATATTAGTCATGCATTGGTTTTAAGGCGTATTTGTCTGACGACGAAAGCCAAAAGTGATGGGGATGATTGGCTACAGACAATATTTTCCAATCGATTTGTACTATTGGGGGAAAGGTATGCAAATTCGTTATTGATTCAGGGAGCTCGAAAATGTTATCTCTGAAGAAGTTGTCCAGAAACTGGCCCTGAAAACAGAAGACCACCCAAACCTCTACAAGCTTGCCTGGTTAAAGAAAGATAGTGAGGTAAATATCTCTAGAATATGCCTGGTATCTTTCTCTGTTGGTAACTATAGGGATAAAGCATGGTGCGATGTCATTGGGATGGATGCGTGTCACTTGTTGCTAGGCTGACCCTGGCAATATGATAGAAGTGTCACATATGATGGTAGGAGGAACCGCTACAGTTTTATATGGAATAATGTGATGTTCATATTAACACCAACTAGAGAGGTTTCCCCAAAAACATGCCCTTGCAGTATCAAAGGAGTCGGGTAAGAAATTTCTAGCTCGAAAGGCGTTTATAGAACATGCTCATGAAACAAGGATTATCTATCTTTTAATGGTTAAAGAATTTAGTACTAATCCATTTGATGGTATACTTGAGCGAGTTCGGCCGCTATTAGCAGAATTTTCTGTTTTCTTTCCTCATACTTTACCTACAGGTTTTCCTCCATTGAGAGATATCCAGCACCAGATTGACCTTGTACCGGTTGCTAGCCTACCAAACCGACCGCATTATCGGATGAGCCCAAAAGAGCATGAAGGGCTCGCAAACAGGTGGAAGAACTGTTGACGAAAGGCCACATCCGGGAAAGTCTTAGTCTTTGTGCGGTTCCTGCACTGTTAACACCAAAGAAGGATGGTTCAATGCGAATGTGTGTGGATAGCCGGGCTATCAACAAAATTATAGTCAGGTATTGATTTCCTATTCCTCGCCTTGATGATTTACTACATCAATTGAATGGTGCTACTATGTTTACGAAGCTGGATTTGAAGAGCGGATATCATCAGATTCGTGTTCGTATGGGGGGTGAGTGGAAAACAGCCTTCAAGACCCAAGAAGGTCTGTTTGAATGAATGGTAATGCCATTTGGTCTTTCTAACGCTCCTAGCACGTTCATGCGGGTTATGAACCAGGTATTTCTCCCGTTCATCGGAAAATTTCTTGTTGTGTACTTTGAAGACATTCTTATATATAGTAACACGGAAGAGCTGCATCTTCAGCACTTACGCGAGGTGTTGGTTGTTTTGAGGCGAGAGGAGTTTTATGGAGGACTCGATAAGTGTTGTTTTATGACAGATTTGGTCGTCTTCCTGGGGTATGTCGTGTCAAAAGATGGGCTGTCAGTGGATCATTCGAAAGTGGCAGCCGTGCGAGACTGGCCTATTCCTACTTCCATCACTGAAGTCCGTTTTTTTCACGGATTGGTCTCCTTTTACAGACGGTTCATACATAACTTCAGCACTGTTATGGCTCATATTACATAGTGTATGAAGGGCAAGACATTCTGCTGGACCGCTGAAGCAGCTAAGGTGTTTGAGGAAATCAAGGTAAGACTGACCACTGCACCGATTCTGGTTTTACCTGACTTCTCTACAGGATTTGAACTGCATTGTGATGCGTCCGGATTGGGCATTGCCCCTGTAGCATACTTCAGTGAAAAGTTAAGTGGAGCTAAACTCAACTACAGAATCTATGACAAGGAGTTCTATGCAGTTATACGAGCTTTGAAGCACTGGAGTTCCTACTTGGCCCATAATAACTTTTTCTAGTACACCGATCATAATGCTTTAAATCATCTGCAAAGTAAGGGGTAACTCTCTTCCCGTCATGCACGTTGGGCAACATTTACTCAACAATTTACCTTTTCCATCAAGCATACTTTGGGGACAGTTAACCGCGTAGCTAATGCACTGAGCCGACGCGGCATGATGATTCGTATGGAAGGAGAAGTTGTGAGATTCGAGCTGATAAAGGATCTACTGGCTATCGATCCATATTTTGGTCATATTCTAGAGGACGTCAGCACAGGTTTGAGAAACGATTTTGCAGTGAGCAACGGTTACCTCTTCAAAGGTAATTTACTTAGTGTTCCCGATGGCAGTTTGAGGTTACTGATTTTACAAGAGAGACATAACGAGGGGCATGGGGGTAGAGATCAAACCCTTCACTCTGTATCCATTCAGCTCTTCTGGTCGTATTTGAGGCGAGATTTTCTTCGTTTTGTAGCTGGTTGTCGGGTTTGCCAGGTGGCAAAAGGTACATCATCCAACGCAGGTCTATACCTACCACTCCCAATACCGGAAGGACCGTGGCGAAGCGTTTGCATGGATTTCATCTCTGGGATGCCAATAACACAGAGAGATAACGATTCTATTTTTGTAGTGGTTGACAAGTTTTCTAAGATGGCCCACTTCATTTCATGCAAGAAAACCACAGATGTTGTGAATGTTGCTAATTTATACTTTCGTAAGGTCTACCGCTTACATGGTCTACCCTTGAATATCGTTTCCGATCGCGATGCGCGGTTTGTGGGGCATTTTTGGAGGAGTTTGTGGTGCCTCACAAACACGAAACTGAGTTTTAGCAGCGCGTATCACCCGCAGACAGGCAGCCAAACCGAGGTAACTAATCGAACGTTAGGCAACATGTTACGTACAAAGGTCTCTGGGAACTTGAAAGCATGGGATTCCCGCCTTTATCATATTGAGTTCGCCTACAACAGGCACCACAAGCGCAGTACTGGGTATAGTCCCTTCATGGTAGTCTATGGTTATAACCCACGGGGTCCTATGGACTTAGCTTTCCTAACGCTTGATAAGGTTCCAGCTAAGCTCGAGAACGTCATTGCTGATCTATGGGAGATCCATGAGAACACCCGTAAACACCTGGAGGAAACAACACAGAAGTACGAGATTGTCGCAGATAAGAAGCGCCGCCTGGTGGAGTTTACAGTGGGGGACTTTGTATGGGCTGTTTTGACTAGGGATCGCTATCCTACACACAAGTACAACAAGTTGGCTGCAAGGAAGGTGGGTCCGTTTGAAATTATTTAAAATATTAATCCCAATGCATACAGGTTGAAGCTACCCTGCCACATGAAGACCCATAACGTTTTCAACGTGAAGCACCTGGTGTCATTTACCGCTGCTGCTGAGGATGATGAAACTGAGAATTCGTGGGCGAATTCTTCCGAAGAAGGAGAGGATGATGTAGTTGCACAATCCCATGACTATATGGCTCTTTTGGACAAACGAAAACGAGCTTTATTTGGGGCCCGGATATCAAAATTAGGCAATGCGACCACTCACATCGAACGCGTCGAGAAGCCTAACGATTTTCGAAAGCATCACATTGATGAAGTCCACGCCCTAAATTTAATCTTTTAAACCCTCGTTTTGATGTTTTAGTAAATTTTCTGCATTTTTTATATTTTTGTTGGATTTTATTAAAATACTTAACCAGCTTCAATCAATTTGATATTGGGCTGGACTCTGATTTTATTGCATAAGGAAAAAATTGTAATTTTGGGCTAGGGTTTCGAGCACTTTTATAAAAGGCTCTCAAACCCTAGTTTTGCCTCAGACTTTTTTGAATAGAATTTGATTTTTTTTAAAGTCTCTTTTATTCTAACCTAGGGTTAAAGCTATCTATCTTCTATTGTTTGTCTTCTTTCTCTGTATTTTCAGCCGCCTGTTCCATCTCGTAGCTTGGTACTACCAATAGATTTAACTAAGTGTATATTACTTTGTTTCGTCCCAATATATAATGTTAGAGGACTATTTATATTTATTTGTGTAAATTGTGATGTAGGTTTGTAACGACAACGACAGTTACGAATTTTTATTTTTTTCTATCATTATTTTAATACATTAGTAATAATTTTGGGTGTATAAAATTTGTGTTTTGGATATATAAGATTTGTTAGAAACAAAAATTCAATTTATAAATTTAAATTACTAAAATTTAATCTATATTTATAAAAATAAATATATAAATAAACTCGGATGTTCCAACTCCGTTCAAAATTTAAGTTTAATCATGACTTTTTTTCATTCCAAATACTGTCATAACAATAAATATTATTAACGATATTAAATATATAATTTAGAATTGTGTTTTCGATTTTCAATAGTTATAAAATTGCTACTAGTCAGGAAACTTAATTTTTTTTTGAAGTCTATTTAATTACGATCCATACCATTAACTACTCCATGAAGTTGCAAACAAAAAACAATCGGTAAATCATAATCCAGTTTTATTAAATTAATAAAAACTTCAAAAACACTAAAACCCATAAACCCATTTTTTCAAACCTTCAAAATATTTAAAACGTGACCGAAATAGAGTCCCGTGCAGACCAGCATGGACAACGAGGAGGTACATTGCTTTTTCTTTTCTTTTTTTGATTTTTTTTTTAAAAAAATCACATTTTGTGTTCTTCGTCGTTCAATGGCGTCAATATAGTGTTCTTCGCCAACAGTAATGACGCGAATTGACTAATCCACATGCCATCTCATAGGGAAATGAACCAACACTATGCCACATGTGTGGCGTGAGGTATGGCTATTACCGAGTGAGATGCCGGGTGTATTAGTCAATTCGTCATATTATCGCCGGAATATCCTAAATCAATCCAGAATTACGGTTGTATTGATTTGTTTACTTTGTATGTGTTGCATGAGGTTCTTCAATGCACTATTTCACTTGGTGTTACTACGCTCACCATTTCGCGACTCACGACAAGTATAGCCTAGAGTCGATGACGGAGTGGGTAAAAAATACGGGAAAGTTGTTAGGTCTCTCAATTAGGATACCATCTAGGGAGCGGGTACCGAGAGTAGATCATCGTTGCGAGCAATCTAGTATATTTAAATCAACTGTTAGAGAGTGCCACCGTAAGCATAAGGGTACCCGTAGCAAAAAAAATCAATCGCCATTTTTTATTTGGTAGGCAATCCAGTTAGGTGGTGATAAGTGAGATTTAAGTGCCCTTTCCGCCTAGCACAACCATGAACCGATTGTTTATGTACAAGGAAATTTGAAATGATCGAAGTTAAAACCGAAAGAAAAAGAGCTCGTTGATGTTTTGACGATGAACAAAACAACTTCATGACAAATAGTCGGGGTAACATTAACCAACAAAACATTTTTCATTAGTTTCACATTTATGGTGAAATAAAAACAAGACAACTATGAATGATCATTGGGATGTTTGAAAAACGGTAATGGATGAAATGATTGTGAATTGCCTTGTGTTGTAATAACGGATCGTGAATTTGCTTTGATGAATATCATAGACAAAATATTTCCTATTGCAAGTCACATGTTATGCGAATGACATATCAACAAGAACGTTAGTGGGAAAACCAAAAAAAATGTTTAAAGACGGCAATGTGTTTAACAACTTTTTGGCGGCTTGGAATGCACAAAATAACGAATACTTCTGAATTGATTCAAAAATTACAGCACAAACACCCTTAAAAGTCTACAAGTCTAATGCTTCATCAAAGTTGTCAGTGCATTGAACTATAGTTCAATGCTACTACAAGTCTAATGCTTCATCAAAGCCGTCTTTAAACATTAGACTTGTAGTAGCATTGAACTATACATAATTAAACTATATTTTAAAAATATATTTTTTCTTTTTTTAACCTAAGCCGCCATGCGTATAACATAGGGATCGAGCATCACGCCAATCGGCGTAGAGATCCAGCAGCAGGCCAACCGTTGGCGCACGCCAGTGCACGACGAGATGGCGGGACGGGGTCAACACACCATCACCTGGTGTGGATCCCCCATTATGGAAAAATTAGGAAGACTCAAACCTAAGTGTTTGGCCTATTGCCGGCAGTGCACGACGAGGTGGAGGCTCCATCCACCGTGCACTGGCGTCATGCATTGTTTAATTGTTTTTATAGTTATTATTATTATTATTATTATATTAACAATGGTGATTATAATAATAATAATATTATTATTAAAATTAAAAGAGATTTACCATTTAAGACCCATCCACCAAACCTATTACAGATAAAAACCTAAATATTTAACAAATTTTATACGTAAACTACTCTTCTATATAAAATCCAGTAAACAACTTATCTTTCTGTTATTTTTTTAATTTAAAACTTTCAAGGTTCATATCTTTTAAATCATAACTCAAAAAAAATCCAAAAATACCATTGATTTTGTTTTTTTTAAGACGAACAAAACTAGTACCACTCATTATAGGTTTTGATTTTTATTTTAAAAACATATTATTTTATACACGTTTCTCAGTATATGGTTTAGCATCTATCCTAGTGGGTTGGTTTCGCATCTAGCATCTATCATAGTGGGCCTTCGCATCTAGCAGTACAAAATTTGAACAAGTTTCGCATCTAGCAAAACAAAGAAGGTTTTGCATCTAGCAAAACAAAAAAAAGGTTTCTTATCTAGTAAGACAAAGAAGGTTTCACATCTAGCAAAATAAAGAAGGTTTCGCATCTACCAAAACAAATAAGGTTTCACGTTTGCTTCGTTTACCCTATAAATTTAAAAAAATTAAAATTCTGTATCTAATAAACCGTAACTCAGAAGAAAAAAATCTGAAAATACCGTTGGTTTTGATTTTTAAGACAAACAAAACTAGTACCACTCATGATATGTTGTGAATATTTTTTTAATTTTTTTAAAGAAGAAATAACATTTTCGCATCTACCAGTAGAAAAATAGTACATAGGTTTTGCATCTATTTGTTACTATGTTTTGCATCTACTATAAAAAAAAACAATAACGTTTCGCATCTACCAATACGTACAAACACAAGTTTCGGATATCCTTCATTTGAAACCCAAAACCATTTTACTCGAACAAAAATTTCACGAACACAAAAAACAGACTAAAAGTCGACGAAAATCTAACTCGAATACAACAAATAAACTACATTAACAATATAATACCATATGAACACAAAAAATCAGAAAGAAAAGAGATCTCGAGTTCCCTCATATTTCGAAAATAAAATTCGGCATACCACACACACAAATCGACTTATCTAAACAAATATCAACAATCAAACTTCGAAATAAAATAAAAATACAATCAAAATCATACGAAAACAAAAAAAACCAGAAATCGAGTAAACAATTGGGCAATGCTCTTTTCACGTACGGAGAAAAAAATTGGGGAAAAAAGGTGAAGTATGGATGTTAAAAGCTTTTATATAATTGAGTAAGTGTATTTAGTGTATTAGTGTGTCTTAAATGATAAATATTCTACTAAAACGTGTCTTTAAGAAAAAAACATGAAAATATGGATCTTAGGTGGATAATGGTTAGAGTTTTGGGTCTTAAATAATACTTAACCCTAATATGAAATATATTAGTAATAGTAATAATAATAATATTAATTATTATTATAATATTAACAATTTGTATGAATTGTGCGAATTATAAAAATTAAGAGAAAACAAATTCCAATTGATTAATAATTTTGAAAATGTTATATTTGAGATATAGTGTAAATAAAAAATCTCACAACAAGATGAGATTAATAACAGCAATACATCATACAATAAAACTTAGAAGTCGAAGTCGTATTCCATGTTGTCTTCAGCCATTTGCAATGTCATCCTCTTTTTCGGCAATTTTATCCTCGAATGTATGGTGTGGGCACCAGTGGTTTATGCCACTACTTGGCGGAAACCATGTGTTCTTTGTCCATCGCTGGCGAAGAACACCTGCGATAATAAAAAACAATAAAACACAGACGAAACACCAGCAAACTCACAAACCTAGTCCTAAAATAATATATTTGTAACCAATTAACTACTAAACTACATATCGAAACACATACCGAATGTGGCAATAAGAACAACGGAGTGTCGCTGCTCGGCTTCAAACCCGGAGTTTGTTGTTGTTGGGTGTCGTTTGAAAGTTTTGTCTACTACTCGGCGCTAATTGGGGTTAGGGTTGTTGTTGTCGATTGAGGTTAGGGTTGATATTGTCGAGGTGGGGGTGTTGTCAAGGTGACGGTGCTGTTGAGGTCGGGGTTAGGCTGTCAAGGTCCGTGTCTGGTGCAGGTTTTCTTGTGTGTGAAGGGTTTGGGTGAGTGTGGCAAAGCTAAAGGTTTGGGTGAGGGTGGTGAGGCTAAGGGCTGAGAGAGGTGGGTTTCACCGGTGAGAGAGTTGAGATAGTTACTTAGACTTAATTTTAGTTTAAAGTAATATATTTCTTTAATTATAGGCTAATTCAATTATTACTTTAGGTTAATATATATATATATATATATATATATATATATATATATATATTATTTAGGTTAATTAATTTAGTTTTAATTTAGGATACTGAAAATTGGTGATTTTCTTAAAGAGATGGTAGATAAAACGCAAATTTCTTCTATTTAAGGGATTTTGTGAATGGAAAAATTGTCAAAACAAATAACTTCACGGAATAATTTTGAAAATAAAAAAGAGGACTTCAGAGAGTAAAAATATCTTCTTTTTAGTAATTCCCTATATAAATACATGTACACATTAAACAATTTTAAAAAAAAAAAGAATCTTATCATAAAAAAAAGTAAGTTTTATGTTGTTGTTTTTTCACAACACAAACTGTTATCCAAAGAGTAAAGATAACTGACGAGTATCTACTTCATTAGGTTGGTCGATTATAAATTCTTATCTCAAAAGAACCATATATTAGACATAACATGCACTCCATGTAAGAAGCAAAGTTCCAAGAGGTTAATTTATTACAAATTTGCATAAACATAGTCACACATAAAAATGAGCTTAATAAAAATGAGTTTAAGAGGGAAATAGTCGGTGCACCTTCTTTCTCGTGATTGTAGCAGCAAGGAAGAACACCTAAAAATTTTAAAAAGTATTTTTGTATCTATTGTAAAGTAACTATAGACATAAAGGTAGATGAATGGTTGCACTAATTTAGGTATGAATGTAGTGGGATTGACTCTACTAGTTATAGTCATGATTATGATTAATTTTATTGATTATAGTCATAATTAGGATTGACTGTATTGATAACTCGTATATATATATATATATATATATATATATATATATATAAGAGCAGTATTATTATTGAAATAATCACATTACTTTTTATCACTTTTCTGACATGGTATAATAGCAAATTTCCTACTTCTCTTGATTATCACAATCACCATTCTTACAAAAAAAATCCAAATACAAGAAATCACCATGGCTCATGATTAAACCAATCGGAGATCCAAACTATCAACTCAAAGAGTTTTTTATGGAGACCAAAACTATCGATCCTTCATATACTTTCTACATTCATCATTCAGACCAACCAGATTATGTCTTGGTACCCATCAAATTAAACAGAGGAAACTATCAATCATGGAGCAAGACAGTTATCCATGCCCTCACTGAAAAAGAAGAAGATCGATTTCATCGACATCAGTGTCAAAGAACCATCATAGGAGAATGAACATCTTCTGTTTGAGAAATGTAACCAATACAATAACATGATAATTTATTGGTGGACTCATGCTGTTGAATCAGGCATATCTGAAGAAGTTATCCATACTAAGACAACACTTGAAGTATGGGTTGACTTGCGCGACCAATTATCTCAAAAGAATGCTCCAGCCATGTTTCAGGTATAACAATCAATCGCCACCATATCATAAGGTACAAAGACAGTAGAGAAGCAAAGACAAGTACCCTTTGAGCCAATTATAAACTTCTCCATAAAAGCCGCAGTCCCGAAAAAATAATAAAATTCAAAGCATAAAATATATAAGCATTGTAATAGATTTAGACATACTATAGATGTATGTCGGATTCTCAGATTTCATTATACTTATTGCGATAAGAGGGGTCATATAGAGGATAAATGTTGATTGAAACATGGAAACAATAACAGGTCAGGACAATTATGAGGACAAGAATCTTCAGTTCGTGGCAATCAACCTTTGGCGAATGCGACGGAAAATCTTAACTTATCGGGTTCCAATTAGTGGCGTAGCCAGGATTTAAACCATATGGTCCTCGCTATTGTCCAAAAAATATTTGTTTTGTAGTGGAAGTTGTAAATTTGTGTTGTAATATATCTTCCTTTTCCATCTATATAAAAGTTGTTTATGTGTTTAAGTGAGTCTTCCATATTATTTTTTTCAACACTTTGAATACTATTATAACATAAAAAGATAGAAGTTTACTAATAGATGTATTGATTATGACATCTATTATTAATGAACTCGAAAGGCTATATTGTTACGGTTTGATCGGGTTTTAGTTTAAGCTTTTCCACAGTATACGATGTATTGATTAGGACATGTATTGTTAGTGAACTCGAAATCCTATGTTGTTACGGTTTGATCGGGTTTTAGTTTGAGCTTTTATGTAGTATACAGAGGCTTGGCATCTTGGTTTTAGATAAATAACATCATTTTAATCTATATGAGGATATTTATCCTTACGAGGTTGAGTTAGACCTCTTAAAAGGTAAGCTTTTCTTACCGACTCTTGAAGATTTGTATGAAATCTAAATATTAGGTTTCTTTTCCTTGGATCGACCTCCAAATGTTCCTAATTTGAAGATCGAACTTCGACTTCAGGTTGTGGATTATTGACCACCAGAACATATGCTTCTGGAATAACAACTTCATCTTGTGTCTCTCCGCTGTTAACTTCAGTAATTAAATTATTGACATTTTTATTTATTTTTTCTAAATTTAGGAGTTGTTTCAAAATATTTATGCATCTTGTAATGGCAAACATAAAAAACTCAAACAACAATAAAATTTAAACTTAGCAAAGCAAAATAAAAATTATGATTTATGCAGGTCTATTTGCTTTGAAATTGAACTCTACAACTCTCTATCTTAAGAAAAAATATAGATGAACCAATGTTAATCTTTGTAACTAGGGAATAGTAATGTAAAACATGTAGCAAAGCTTCAATTTTGAGAATTAATAACATAGAAATACCCTAGTGTTTGAAGCTCGTAGTTAGATTTTTCAAATTGATAGTAAAAGAACAATTGTTCTAAAAAATTGTATCTTGTAGTTAAGGTTTTCTTACTCACACCATCAAATTTATATTAATTTATATTAATTTTTAAATCAACATATTTATAACCCATAAATTATTAAATGGTATACTAACATTATAATAATATTGATATGGTATTATATATATAATAAAATAAAGGGTGAAGCAATATATACCCAAAACTAATATAAGTTTACCCAATTTTGAGTTTAGGGTGGAGCTATTTCCTCCATAAGATCTATTATTTCCTCCATTTTAAATTTTTAATAAAATACTAAACATTTGTTTTTACCTTCTTGCCCTTTATTTACTTTCTAATTTATAATTTGATGCCACTATCCACTATCAAACCCTTATTACAACAAACACGTCATTAAGATAAATTAAGCCAACATATATGATTTAACTTCTAAAACTAAACTCTAAAAAACATAAAAACTCAATTATTTTTAAGATTAGTCACAAAATTAGATGTTTTTTAAAAAAACATGTAGTTCTAAGACAACCACTTTTAATAACATGTTTTTTTTTAAACATATCATATTTTAAAAAAAAAAGAACCCAATCAACAGACAATAATCAAACCAAAAAAAAATCTATATTTTGAACTCAATATACAGGAAAGAAACAATTAAACCAGAAATCGATATTAAAAACAATTAAACTAGTAACTCGATATACAGGAACTCGATTAAACGACGAACAAGTTTTTTTTCCAGCATATAGAGTTTATTCGATATGTCAACCCATATATTTAAAATAAAAATAAAGATTAACGATAGATTTTTATTTTTGGAACTCCAGAAACTACTTCAAAATTATTTGGTGACTAGGGTTTTTTAGGGTTAGAAGAGAAGAGGCGAAGGTTGATAGTTAATGGATAACTTTGGGTTTTTGGTGTAAAATTAAAACAAGGATAAATTAGGATTTTCCTTTATGGAGGAAATAACAAGATGGAGTTTTTTAGGAATGATGGAGGAAATAATAAATTTTATGGGGAAAATAGCTTCACCCTTGAGTTTACCCACTTTTGGTATAAGTTTACCCAATTTTAGACGAAAATACCCCTTTGGAGGTATATAAGTCTTTTTTTTCTTTTACTAATTCTCTCCACTTTATTTTCTCTCTAAGATTTCATATTGACTCTTCCTTCTCTCTAACATATCTCTCTCTAAATTTTCCGACAAATTTTCCGGCGAAGTAAATATTTTTTAAATTTAATTTTTTGTTGGATTTTTTAATTGTTTAGACTATAATTTTTGTGATTTTGTTAGGGTTTTTAGTCAAAAACATAAATTACAATTAGATTCAATTTCAAAATTAGAATTAAGTTTAAAATAGGTATAAAAAATCGTCATTTTCCGAACCGGAGAATGGCCGGTACCGGTGGGGTGAGCAAAGCACCCCATCGGTGCAGGCCCAATGCACCATCGGTACGACAAGACCTGCACCATCGGTGCATGATTTTTTTTTAAAAAAACAAAACTTAATATTTTTTATAAAACAAGTCCTTAAAATTTTATTTTTTTAAAACCAATGTCCCAAAATTATTAATTTTTTTCAAAAAAATTGTTATATTAGGATTTATGTATTTAATGGTTATTATAACTTTAATTTAGGTTTTAATTGTTTTTTACTAACTATAAATTTTTTTTGTTTATTTTAGATATTTGATCAAGTAGTCCCTTCCGCTTTGGAAGACCGCTTTATGAGTTTTTACTTAATTATTTATTTATCCTCGTACAAATATCATAAAAATAATAAATACACTCAATAAATAATGGGATGAGTTTAAAAAAATTAAACACTAATTAATAAAATCTCATAAAACTTTTATAATTATGTAGTAACGCAACAAGATTTTTGGAAAATATATATACCAATAATATATATATTGAGATTTTATTAATTAAAGTTTAAATATAATTATATGTTAGATATTATATATACAAAATTGATAAGTTACCATCTATATATTTATTAAATTTATATGAGATTTTATTAATTAAAGTTTAAATATCATTATATTTTAGATTATATATATATATATATATATATATATATATATATATAATTTGTACGTTACTATATATATATATTTATTTGTACGAGGATAAATAAATAATTAAGTTAAAATTTAATTTGAAATAAATCACATTTATTAATTTTCACATACATAAACTATTAATCAATAATTAAATTAAAAATATAAATTGTATACATAAATATTTTTTAAAAAAAAACTGAAAACGGTCTTCCAAATCAAATACCTAAAATAAACAAAAAAAATTATGGTTAGTCATAAAAATTATATAAACAATTAACACATAAATTAGATTTATTATAACCATGACATACATAAACACTAAAATAACAAATTTTTTGAAAAAAATTAATAATTTTGGGACGTTAGTTTTAAAAAAATAAATTTGTAAGGACTTGATTTTAAGAGAATATTAAAAAAAATTTAAAAAAAAAAGGCTTGTGGTGCAGGTCTTGTGGTACCGATGGTGCATTGGGCCTGCACCCAATTTTTTTTTTACCTTATTTAAACTTAAATCTAATTATAATTCATGAGGTTAAAAAAAAATCATTTTGCCTTAATTCGGTTTGATTCATGTTTGATTTTGTGTTTTTATTAAAAAAAGTTTAATTTTTTTGAAGAGAGCTTGAATGTTCTTGAGGAAACTTTGAATGTTTAAGAACACTTTGAAGAACTTCACAAAATTGTAGTAATATGGGTTTCATCTACTAAATCAAAGTGTTTTTTTTGGTAAATATAGTAAAATATGTAATTTTGTGATTTGGGTATATTTAAGATATACTTAGTGTTTTCTTTTACTTAATGTCAGTTCCGTAATTAAATGGATGTTTGAGGGTATTTCCGTCTTTAAAAAGTCAAAAAAAAGTCAACTATGTTTTTTGGGTAAACTTAAACCACATTTGGGTATATATCGCCATACCCTAAAATAAATAATAAAATTTTTATTTATATTAAAATAATATAGATTTGTATTTTTTATATAATAAAAAATAAATGATATACTAACATTATAATAATATTGATATGGTATTATATATATATATATATATATAATAAAATAAATAATAAAACTTAATCTAACTAAAAAGTTAAAAGGATTAGAATCCACAATTGGGTCTCAAAACCAAGGTTTGTGGGTTCATGAAGTGCCTCTTTGCCAACTAGACTAAAGTATAAAGTACAATTGAGGTACTAAACATATTATTTAAGGGGTCTAGATGGGTTCCTCGGACCCCACCTGGCTCCGCCTATGGTTCCAATAATGCTTATATTGTTCAGGTATTCACTACTAAACAAACATAAAAATTAGCACAAGTAATCAGTGCACTAAGTCACAATCATTCTGGTATCTACCAACTGGTGTAGCACCTCAAATCACTCACACATGCACAATTAATTTTAATACAAAATTAACCCTTACATATGTCTTGTCTGTACCAGCCTTTAATTTAAATTTACTTTCAGCTAGTAAACTCACTAAAGATCATAATTGTTGCATCGTTTTCTTTCATGAATACTACATTATGTAGGACTTGGTTTTGGGGAAGATGATTGGCTCGGGTAGACAACATGGTGGTCTATACTATATGCATCCAAATAAATCAGATATTTGTCTGGTGTCGTGGCATTTACGCCTAAGATATCCATCATTATCTCATTTTAAACTACTTTCACATTTTCTCACAGGTATTCACAAAGAGTTAGGAAATAATTGTACAATGTGCCCACAAGTAAAACAGACATGTTTATCTTTTTCGAATAGGTCAATAAATACAAAATTTTCTTTCTCCTTATTACATTGTGTTGTATGAGGTCCTCACAAAGTTCCTTCATATTTTGGTTCACGTTATTATCTTACAATTATTGACGATTTTACTAGATGCATATGGATATTTCCTATGCACCACAAATCAGAAACATAATCTTTATTAACTAATTTTGTGCAATTCGCCAAAACTCAATTTCAAACAGGCATTCAAACAATAAGAGTGGATAATGGTAGTGAATTTCTTCCTCTTCGTATTTTTTTCAAAACAAAAATATTGAACTTAAAAACTCGTGTACTTACACCTCACAACAAAATGGAGTTGTCGAACTAAAACATTTGTATATTTTAAATATTGATTGTTCTCTCATGTTTCAATCAAATGTACCACTTGAATTTTGGGGGTATTATGTTTTAACAACCGTTTATTTAATCAACCACATTCCAACTCTTTTACAATCAAATAAATCCTCATTTAAGGTCTTATATAATTGGTCCTCATCACTCACACACTTATACATTTTTGGTTGTGCATGCTCTGTAACTAGTGTTCATCCCAAACATAAATTTGATCCTCGTGCATCCATTTGTATTTTTGGGGTATTCGCATGTAAAAAAGGCCACAAATCTCTTGATTTACATACATATAAATTTTTATAAGTCATGATATCTATTTTAAGGAAAATATATTTCCCTTTCATCATGCTTCGACCTTGTTTTTTCCGAACTAATCATCCTCATCATCTATCATCCAACTTCTCATCAGTTCCATTTCCCAATCCCATATCATATGCCTCGTAACGTCAACCTTTATCACTTTTGTCTCTATCAAATCCTATAATTTTTACGCATTTAACCTTTACATCTCATACGTTCCGATGATCAACTATAAGTTCATCACTTTGACTCATAACTCAGTCATCACCTTCCGCTCCACCAACACCTTCCGTTTCATCACCACCTCTAAACACATATCATTCTCCTCCAATGCTCAACTATATTTCGGTTTGTCATTCTACATGGCACATACATCCACCTGCATGGTACCAAGACTACGACATGTTTACCGAGATCAAACAATCTTCAATGCAATCAAGTTCTCGTTAATCTATAAGGTATTCTTTCTCCTCTCATACTTATGTTTTAATTTTTCCCCTAACCACCGTGCTTTATTAGCTTTGATATTAACAAAAACAAAGCATTTGTCTTTTAAAAATGCGTATTATGATCCACTCTGGCACCAAGCCATGTCCGCTGAACTTGAGGCTCTAAACATAACAACAATTGGCAGTTGGTTCCCCTTCGTTTGAGATATAAACCTATCGGATGTCGTTGGCTTTACAAGATCAAATATAACTTTGATGGAACCATTGAGTGATATAAATCCAATTTGCTGGCAAAGGGTTACACCCAGGTTGGAAGTATTAACTATCAAGATACCTGTTCTCTGACTATTAAACTCACAACTCTTTGATTTTTGTTGACTGTTGCAGCTTCAAAAAATTGGTATATTCATCAACTTGATGTGTATAATGCATTTCTTCATGGAAATCTAGATGATGAAGGATATATGTCTCCACCTCCTGGTCTCCGCCGACAGGGAGATAATTTGGTATGTCGACTTTACAAATCTATCTAATGGTTTAAAACAAACATCCCGAAATTGGTTCTTCCAATTTTTTTAACTGCCGTCAAAACCGCAGGTTACATACAGTCAAAAGCGATTTACTCATTTTTACTAAATCTCAAAGTAATAAGTTCACTGCTAGTCTCATATATGTTGATAATATCCTATTAACTGTCAATGACTTATATAAAATTAAATTGATGAAGAATCATATACTCTAACTTTTATGCATTAAAGATCTCGGCGAGTTATATAAAAAATTAGGTATTTATTTTTCTCGTAATAAGAGAGGAATATATATGTTTCAAAGAAAATAAGCATCAAATATTTTACAAGACACTGGATTATCAAGAATAAAACCTGGAAAATTCCAAATGGAGCCAAATTTGAAATTAATTGATGAAGACGGTGAGCTACTTCATAATTCGACTAGATACCGGAGACTGGTTGGTAGGTTAATACATTTGAAAGTGACTAGGCTTGATATTGTGTATTCAGTGCGTACATTGAGAAAATTTATGGGAGCACCTACAAATCCATAGTGGAAAGCAACGTTCAAACTCATCTGTTACATCAATAAATCACCTTGTCATGGTCTATTTTTTCATCAGAATACAATCTGACGCTTAGTGCCTTTTGTGATTTAGATTGGGGTGGATGTCATATGTCAAGATGGTCTGTTTCTGGTTACTGTGTTTTTCTTGGCTCATCACTCATATCATGGAAATAAAAGAAACATACTGTTATTTTACAATCATTTTAAAAAATAGAGTATAGAGCAATGGTGAATACTTATTTGAAATTAGCATGGTTGAGATAGATACTCAAAGATTTGAAGGTTGACTTGGATAAACCAGAATCATTATTTTGTGGTAATCAAGCGGCTTTACATGTTGTGGATAATCCAGTTTTTTCATGAACGTACTAAAAACATTGAGATTGATTTTCATATAATTCGAAAAAAACTTCAGGCTGAGATAATTCGTTCATGATATATTTCTACAAATAAGCAATTGACAAACACATTTAATAAAACACTCAGGAAATATCAATTTGATTTTAATTGTAACAAGTTGGGAGTCCTTGATTTACACTCTTCAACTTGAGGGGAGTATCAAAGTATCTTTGTATTTATTGTAAAGTAACTGTAGACATAAATGTAGATGAATGGTTACACTAATTTAGATATGAATGTAGTGAGATTGACTCTATTGATTATAGTCATAATTAGGTTTAATTGTATTGATTATAGTCATAATTAGTTTTAATTGTATTGATTATAGTCATAATTTGGACGTATATATATATATATAAGCAATATTCTTATTGCAATAAACACCTCATTTTTATCATTTTCTTTGACAAAAAATTCTATTATTTTTTTGAAAATGATAGACTTTAATTTTTAAATTTGAGATATTTAACTACAAATTCATATCTAAACAACGTCCAAATTATATACAAATAAAATATACGTAAATCTAAAAAATAAACTAAACAAAAATTCAAAAACATAAAACTAAAAATAAAAAAAATACTTATGGTGGATCGGTTTGTCATCATCCTTCTTTAATATTTTAGATCTCCGGAGTTTAAAAGTGGTAAATATAAGGAGACAATATCTGAAATTAGAATATATATATATATATAAACTAAAAATACCCTTATATAATCTAATAAGGATATTTTGTTTAATAATTATGTGAGAAAATAGGGTCTGTGGATGAAATTATAATGGAAGGAGATACAATCACTTTTGGTGACAATAGTTTCAGAAAAAAATAGTTTCCTTTTTTACAAATATTGTATAAATTACTAATATAGTTTACAAATTTAAAATTTTAAAATTTTAATTTTTTAAATTAAGGGCAAAGTTATTTCGAGATCCCATTTGGCTATAATGAGATCTTTTTATAATGAGACCTATATTGGCTATAATGAGACCCGAAAAATGACCAATTTACCATTAATATAAAACCTCTATTTTAAGATAAAGTTCATATTTTATCTCTTCTCCCTACCAAAACCTTTCAAAATTGGCAAAAAAAAACTCAAGATTTCTCAAATCCGAAGTTAGGTATTTTTAGTGATATTTAGAGTTATAGGTTCTGCCTCAAAATTTGAATTTCCATCTATTGTTTGTTGTTTTTTTGAAAATAAGTTGTTGATATGTGTTTGTCTACTGATTATCTACGTTTTGGTATGAATTTTGTTGATTTTGGCCGAGTATTTAGGAATCTAGGCTTTATGGGTGATGATTTTTGGGGCTGGCTCGCGATATTGGAAAATTGCAAAGGCAGAACTCGCAATTTTGAGGTAATTGCGAGTTCAGTCTTCGCAATTTCCCCAAAATTACGAAAGCCCTATTCGCAATTGTTACTGTTTCATGCATTTTTTTTGGTCTTACATTTATGAATCTAAAAATGCGTTATTTTCAATTTCAGGATGCCTCGCAAAACACATACTCCACTTCACCAGTCATGATCAGATAGTGATACAGAGGACCATGAGCTTGTTTCGCGGTTAGGATCACGATCAGTTAGGCATAGGCCTCGCACCTCCACTCCTGCGCCTACTGCAGACCTTGGGCTTGGGAGTCTTGATTAGCATTTCTGTAGGGTTAACCCCCACGTGTCGGGTCTTTATCCAGACTATAGACAGCACGAAGCATACAACATCTTCATGGGAGACATAAGTTATGATTTGTTTAATGTGCAGTTAATACTGATAAATATTTTATATAATGTTTAATTTACTAAAATATTATGTAGGTTCGTCGATAGTCGAGGTGTTACTCGATGTACGGTACCCATCGTGCATGTGATCTTGTCGGGCAGGGCAGGGTGAGAGAGCGGGTTATGATGTCTTGCTTCGCTCCCCTTGTCGGTGTCTTGGAGCATTGGAGCAGCAACATGCACTTAGTAGATGCCTTCATCGAGATGTGGCATTCGGAGACCAACAGTTTCCACTTCTCGTTTGGAGAGATGACGTGACATTAGACGACTTCCATGCTATCACCGGTCTTCCGGTTACAGGTGATGATCTTGTAATTCAGTAATTTTCTAGTGATGGCCAACGTTTAGCATGGTATTCTAGTTCACTAGGTATACCATTTGATGATCTTAGGACGGAGTTAGCGAGCAACAAGGGGGTAGTTCTAGATCCGTGCGCTTACACTTTTTACGCGAGAAGTACATGAAACCCCATATGACGGATGACACTATGTCTGATGATATGGTAGAGTGTGTCACTAGGGGTTATTTGCTCCACATGTTAGGGTGTTGTGTTTTAGCGAACAAAACGGGGAACAATATATCCTTAGATTATTTACAGTTCGTAGCGGGGTATAGGTCATCTGTTAGATATAACTGGGGCAGCATATATTAGCTTAGTCGTATCACAATCTAGGGAAGTCCTCCATGCACAACACTTTAGGGATAACTGGTTTCGTTGCGATGGTGGAGGCGTGGATATACGATCACTTTTGCTCTTTTTTACCGACGCTCAATACTCTGTATGAGCCTTGGATGCCTACTATGTGCAGATACGTACCTCCACCGTTCGCGTGGATGATGAGACTGGTATCAACATCCGCCACACAATGTCTTTATTGACGGAGATTAATGTAAGCTATCTGTTTTATGTATTTGTTTATTTGTCATCTTTTTATTATTAGTTATATTTTATGCAATCATTTTTAATTTTTTTCGTAGGTCTGGTTCATGCCTTACAGGGAGATACGCGAGCATTTCCCTTTCTGCGATGGGGCCTGGATAGACTATACGCTGAAGGCATTTGACATAGTCGAGGCGTATTATCCATTATGGGTCTCCTGTCAGCTTGGTCATATTTAGGATATACCACCTGGACTTTGCCCTGCTTTACCAGCAGGCAGGAGGATGCGTGTGAACACGCGTTATATGTGGGATGAGGGTACATGGAGGTCATGGCAGTCGCACGTCGTTGATCCAAGGATTCGTGGTGACACATTTGTAGTCGGCGGTCCTAGTACGTCCTCTTTATATGATGTATGGATCCATGACCACCTATGGTACACCCTCATTGATCCTACGTGCGAGTCATCCGGTGCACATATTCGAGATACCCCTAGAGCGGTTACTTTAGAGGCACGGCTGTTTGACATTTTTGATCACGTGATTGATGGATATTCTAGAGCGGACGAGATGATTGTAGAGGAGATGCGTCCAGAGATGCATGAGTGTTCGCTTCTGGCGCACCGATACCGCGTTATGAAATGACTGGATTTGTATTGTATGACTACTAGTTTATGTTTTGGATTTGGTTATCTTTTAACTGTAGTCGTTGTACATTTTTCTTTGTTATTACTTGAATTTCTTGTGCTTGATTATTTTATTATCAATTTTAGTTTTCATTTACACTACTAAATACTCAATCATAAAATAAAGTAACACTCAAACCAATATTAGGCTAGAAATACACAAACAACATAAGACCTAAAACAAAAGGGAATAATTTAGGATACTCACCGCCAAAGTCATATTCCGTGTTGTTTTCATAATTTCCCCCCTCCTCCCTTTCCGCAATCCTATCCTCAAGATACGCTACCATATCGGGTGTGATGTAGTCCACCACCATCATGTTCTAGACGGTAGCCGCTTCTTGCTTAATTTTAAATGACAAATACAACAAACGCTGGAGCGGTTTGCTAGAAATGTACTGGCGTCTGATTTCATCATGGTTGCGCACAACAAGATCTCCCGTTCCTTCATTTTCGTAGTTGAAATATATCATACACATGACACGATAAAAAAAAAAATCATCGCTAGTATCTTCACCCATCTCTCGGCTAGCAACCTTCACTGCCTGAAGCATATGGTAGTCTTCGTCGAGCGTAAACACCATGTGTAAAAGTATTAATGTTTTCGTTTGATTATGTTTTTTAATGTTTGATGATTGTCATGTTCCATGATATTACATGTCTTTTTATAGGTGGTTAAAATTTGGCGGGAGTCCCATTTGGCAGGGGCATCATTTGGCGGGAGTTCCTTTTCGGGAATTTCCATATTGGGTCTCGTTATAGCGCAAACCCTAATAATAGAACCCCCGCTATAGTGAGACCCCTAATATCTAATGGTTGAGACGCCTGTACGATTTACTATAATATAATAAATGAATCTAGATTATTTAGATTGTTTATAAATACATATATATATGTTAGATTTCACATATGCGTATGGAACATGTTTGTGGGGTGTTACATGTGTTTTGAGCTAAAGGATATGAGAGTAGTTTTGGTGAAAACAAACATGATGGTACAATTAAACTACTCAATTTAAAAGTCAACTATAAACTCAATCGATCAATCATTCTACAATAAAATTATATTCATGATTTTGTTGTTATTTTTTATGTTTTCCTTTTATAATGTCGTTTTTAATGTTTTCATTTGATTATATTTTTTGTTTTAGTAGGTTTGTTCGTCAAGTCCGTTTTTTATTTTTAGATTTCTAGTCTACTTTTTTGGTTGTTTAAAGCTAGTTCAAACGTGTTTTTGTACCACATTTTGAGGTTTTTTTAGTCTAAATTTTACACCATTCATTGAAAATGACTAATGTATTATATTGGTGAAAAAATGACTTTCAAACTCGTAAACTTAAAAAAAATGAAAAATTAGAAAATTTCCAGAGAGTTTCGCGCGTGGGGAGTGTCCATTTTAGCAGAACTCGCGCATACAGTATGTCCGATTTTGTCAAAATTACGAAGTGAGAATTCACAATATTGTCCAATCCGCGAACAGTCAGTGCTCAATTTTGACAAGTTCGCGAGTTGGTTGCGCTTTGGTTTGTCAAAATCGAGCGTTCCCAGCTCGCGATTTTGTCAAAATCGGGCGTTCCCAGCGCGCGATTTTGACAAACCAAAACACAATATTCTTTACAATTCATAATGTTCATAGCGTTGGTTGTGCTATATTCGCACTGAATTTTCAAAAAACACGAAATGTACCTCTTCTTGGGTTTGGAGATGGTCCGTCAAAGACTCATTCTCCTCCAACAAGAAATCATCCATATTTCAACTCAACTCTTCCTTTAAATCACTCAAATCTATGATTTTTGGTGTTTTTAAAAAAATTAGCTTAGTTAGAAAGAGAGAGTTGTAGAAAGAAGAAGAAGAAAAAGAAAAAAAATAGTTTTTTGTTTGAACTTTAGTTTTATATATGAAGGGTAAAATGGTTATTTCACATTAATAGATTTTTATGGGGAATAAAGAATCTCATTATAGCTAAAAGAGGTCTCATTTTAGCCTAGTCCTTAAATTAATCTGATATTGTTTATAAATTCAAACCATTTGAATTCAATAAATCCATTTTGAAGCTTAGATATTAAGATAATTTAAATATAAAGTATTCAACTTTTTTACATATAAAACTTTGATTTGTTTAATATACAATTTTAAGAATTGAATTGCATTCCATTTTGGATATATTTTAAGATAGATTAATTTTGTATCTAAAGTATATGTGCGCTTTTGGCTAATAAAACAGACAAAGTAAGTCTACATCAAGCCATTTTTTGTTTGTGTTCTTCATCAATGATTTGATACGACAGAATTTGCCAACCACGAGTCATTTTTTCATATATGTCAGTTACTAGTGAATTATTTCTTTACTAGATGCACCATGATTCGTAACTTAATTATATAATATTTATTAAATAATTATAACATGTAAATAATTATATATACAATCACATATAAATGAACCATGTTTCGCAAATTATATACCAATACATAGATTTCAAAAAACTTGATAGAACAAAATAAAATAAAAACTTCATTGAGACAATTAAGCGCAAAATTATGACCTCTTAATACTTTACCACATATTGCTTTGTTTTGTGAAACATTAAAACCTAAGATGCCACATTTAACAATTAAAAATGCACAATTTTACCATGTATTGTAACTTAAATACACCGTATATACGAGCGAATAATAATGTTTTAAGGTAGGTTGATATTTTTTTTTGTTCAAAATAGGTTTTAGAACCCATATACGACCAATTCTAGTTATCGAAACTGCCATAATTAGTCAAAATCATATCAGTTTGGTTTGTGTTCTTCATCAAAGGTCTCACAAAGATGATGATAAAATTCACTAAGCACAGACCAATTCATAAGTCATTGATGAATTATTCTTTCAGTGGATACACCATGTTTTTCAATTATCATATTTCACAAGTAATTATATCGCCTTTAACAAATAAATTATACCACGTTTCACAAATTTTATATCAACATGTAGATCTCGAAAACTAGGTGGAATAATAATAAAAACTCATACGGAGAACTAAGTAGAAAGTTATGACCTTTCGAAAGTTTTCAGCATATATTACTTATGTTTTGTGAAACACCAAGATGTAATATGCCACGTTTCACAATTTAAAATTGTACAACTTAATGATGTTTTACAACTTAATTATACCACATTTAACAACTTACATAATGTTTCGCAACTTAAATACCACATGTTTCACAATCTAATGATACCATGTTTTGTAAATAATTATATTATTCTCTCAAATAATTATATCATGTTTTGCAAATTGTGTACCAAAGTGTGTATGTTAAAAAATTGCGTAAAATAAAAAAACCTTACTCGGATATTCAAGCACAAATTTATGGTCTTTCAAAGTTTTCAACATATACAACTTGTGTTTTACATAACATAAGTCACAAAAAATAGTATACTTAAGTTGTGCAATACTGAATTGCGAAACATGTCATGTTAAATCTTAATGTTTCACAAAACCAATTAGTATGTGTCAAAAATTTGAGAGACGTAACTTTACACACATTTATTCGAATCAGGTTACCAATTTTTTAAGATCCTGCGCGCTGGTATACAATCAGTAAAACATGATATAACTTGTTCACAAATTATGATATAACTATTTACGAAATAACATGATATAACTAAATTTCATAACATGGTATATTTAAGTTGCAAAATATAGTGTAATTAAGTTGCAAAACATAATATAATTAAGTTATGAAACATTGTGCATTTAAGTTGCAAAATATGGTGTATTTAAGCTGTAACACATGGTAAGTTATGCGCTTTTGAATTGCAAAACATGATATATTAGATCTTGGTGCTTTGCAAAACACACGTATTATGAATTGAAAATATGGTAGAATTATTTGCAAAATATGGTATAACTAAGTTGTGGAATATAGTGTATTTAATAATAATAAAGTTGTCATTCATTGGCAAATTTTATGAAATATTTTGTCGGGGTCGATAAATTTTATCATCTTCTTCGCCAAGATTTTTGCAAAGAACACATAGTCAAAATTGGTTTGATTTTTACCAATTAATTTCAGTTTGATGTTTAAATTGTACCCATATGGATCTAAAATTTATTTTTGACATCAAATAACGTTGATCTATCTTATCTAAAAAACAAATCTGAATTTGATTGAACTCATCAATCTTACCTTGAGATAACGAGCTAGTATGTTCACCGGGATTACCAATAGCGTTGAAATCCCAAATAGCAACCTAGGGATTATTGCAGCAAAAATCCGAAATAACCTCTAGGTTCAGCCACAAAGGACGACGCTACAGATTATCATTGAAAGTATAGATAACAGTAAGGAAAAAAGAGCCATGGGAGTTCATACTACAAGCTTTGCAGTTAATGAATTGAGAGGAGGAAGGTAGAATAGAGATGAAAAATACACTAGGGTTTCATATAACCAAATCCTACCCAACCTATGAGACGAGTGATTAACGGATAGTGCAAAAAATGGGTGCTATTTCTAATAGTGGAGTTAACATTATTTAAACTTACATTGATCTCCACAAGCATCCTAATAGTCATAATATTCCTAATGAGAAAATTAGTGATATTTTTTGTCAAACTGGTTTGTTCAACCCACGAACATTCCATGAAACAATAAATATTGAAAACATACAGTGAGAGAGAAAGGTCCAATAGTGGACGACAAAGATATTTTTAGGATATAAAAACTCGCCCTTTGGAGATTCAAAGTATAAAAATACAACATGGCTACATCACCCCTAACAACTTTCTTAAAATATATATTAATAATAGTAATTAAAAGACTAATATTTTAGTTTTGTTAAATCCAAAATTTGATTTGACTAATATGAAAAAAAAGTTTAAACTTCAATCTAATGCACTAGTAGAATTGAGAGGGTCCAAATGAAAAAATAATTGAATAAAGAGCCCCACCTCAAAAACTACCTCATTACGCATTAGGCATGGGCATTCGGTTCTTCAGTTCGATTCGGTTCAGTTCTTTCAGTTCTCGGTTCTTTCGGTTCTTCAAAACTGGTAACCATTTAAGAACCAAATAAAATTCGGTTCGATTCGGTTCGGTATGGGTCTTTAATTCGGTTCCAATCGAATATTTTTGGATACTTTAGATTTTCTGCAATATCAACAGATATAAAACTCATTCTATAAATCAAAACTATAAAATTGTGTTAGATTATAAGAAAACTAAATAATAAATATATGAGAGATCCAAAATTAATATATTAAATAAAAAGGTTAGTAATATAAAAAAATAAGAGATGATATCAAGTTTATTAGATTATATAAAGGTTGATATTTTGTTGTTTTGTCTATACACCTAATTGCTTATAGATATGTCGTCATTTTGAATTAACTATGTTGTCATTTATTAAAGAGAATATAATCAGAGGTTAGTGGTAGACACAAGATTTAGAGGAATCTAACTTTGGGAAAGAGAAATATGTTTTCAAATAATGTTAAATTTAGGATTAATACATGTGTTTGATTTATAACGGGTACCCACGGTTCTTCGGTTCGGTTCCGGTTCCGAACCGAGAACCATGGGTAGTTTAAACTGGAACCATTTGGGTATTATGAAAGAATCGAATCCCCTTCGGTTCGGTTCTTTCGGTTCCGGTTAAAATGCCCATGCCTATTACCCATATATGTAACCAAAATCAACAATATAGGATAAATGACTCCCATTAAAGCAGGTGGCCCAGAACTAGCCAAATGGGGAGGAAACAAAAAACGGTACAAAATATGAATATTTTTGCCAGACCAGTATGATCAAGATCAAAATATGAGGAAACGAAACAGAGACCGGTACCAGAGGGATGACAACCGCAGGTTGCAACAACAGAAGGTCTGGTGCAATCCCCATTGTAACTCGATTAGAGTCTCAAAGGCTTGGGATAACAAGCCATATCGAAGGACAAGATTGTGTGAGGTTTGGTCGGAGACTGAACCAAATATATATTTCCATTAGGCCAAGCACCCCCAACACTGTCATGAGACTCGGGAAGGAATACACAAAATTCAAGAAGAGTGATGAGTAAAGGAGAAGAAAATAAGAAAGTTAGAAACCAACTAAACTGTACAACCACAAAGTACTGAAATAATGAAGCACATGAGAAAATTATGTAGCCGAGGACAAATCTAAAACCAAGGCCTGCACCAGTCTTAACTCTGCAATTAAGACCAGTAACACGAGAATCAGAGCTCGAGCATTGTCTCAATGGCGCTCTTTATCCCTTGCTCGACGTCTCAGTTGGACGCTCTGGTGGTGCGTCGTTAACCCTGAGTCGGGTCATTGTTATATATATAAAGCAATGATAAATATCCACAGATCAAAATACCTTACACTTATTATTTTTTTGTCTTGCGCAAATAATAAATATCGATATATAAGTATGATAAATAAAATTATTATACGATATAAAATAAGACTGAAATTTATTTTTACCACAAGTTCATGAAACAAATGGATAACCCATAACCATACGTTCTAAACAAAAATTTAAAAAACTCTAAATATTTTCAATTTGTTTTCAAAATTTTGTTTTCATTACATAATCATCTTCCTAGAATTTCTTAGACATTTTCACTGATAAACCAAAATAATGATAAAATTATTTTTAGACTCATTTTTGTGGATAATTTATAGTTGGGGGTATTTTGGGAAGTTTGTGAGTTGAGCATTAACTCATGAGTAGTAAGTAGTGAGATAAGAGAGGTGTATGCTTGTATTTAATGTTTTTGGGAAAAGTCAAACCCCTTAAATGAAGTTGGTTGGGGTATTTATACTGATTTTGCAACCCATGGGACTTCCGGGCCGAACCCTGGATTCGGGTCAATCTTTAAAGCCCAAACCATAAATGGTATTAGGACACAGCTGAGTCATAATTGACTTGGTCGGACTCTTTACAATATGCTTGGTGTAAAATATGTCCAAATTGCCCTTCCGGATTAGGTAGTAGTTCCCTTCCAAAAGATGGTGATAAACATGGTTATTCTTCCCTAAGTGAGAGAGATTCTGATGAAAGAACCGATGAGAGCTCAAGCACTGATGCCAAGAGTCCCAAAGAAGATGATGGTAAGGAAAAAACCGAAGGGAACAAGCCCTAAGGTTATAATGTTTACTTTTATGTTCAAAAATGAAGTCCTTGAAAGGCCAATGCATTTTATTATCTTTTTCAATTCTTGTTTGTGAATCAAAGTCCTTGGATGGCCAAGGCATTTTTGTGATGGTGGATCAGATATATTCCGATCAAGATATAATGCTAAGTTTTCCCTTCGTATGAACTTTTTTTTCTTATTACAACCAATCTTTAATTAGTATATAATTTCTCTGACTTGTTTAATAAATGTTTAATTCATTGAACCACTTCAACAATATTTCATTTGAAGGATGAAAATGTTTAATAAATTCGATCATTTGTTTAATGAAGCTGATCGTGTGTTTAATGAATCCGAGGTGTTTAATAGGTATTCACTTTATCTGATCTCCTCATACTCACAACAATTTTTTAAAAAGGCATAAGATACGATTGATTAAAAACCAGACACCTCATTAAAACCTCCGTGTGCCACAAGGGTAGGAAAGAGTATGTCCCCTAATATTTACATTGAGGTATGACAAAGTAAATATTTACAAGATAGTTTTATTCTAAATACAACCTGAGATGTTCAATGTTCCATGGATGCTTCGAACCCTTTCCCTTTTTTTTTTCTTGAAGTCTATATGTTCCTGGCTTGATTCTTCCACACAACATGTAAGGGTCTTCCCAGTTCGGAGCCAACTTCCCGAACTGTTTTTCTTTGGTGTGTAAAAATACTTTTCTTAATACTTTGTCTCCTAATTGGAAATCTATTATCCTCACTTTGGATGCAAATCTACTTCTCATTAAACCTTGATAGTGTGTTGTTCTCAAGTATGCATTCACTCTTCTTTTTTTCAATCAGATCCAATTGATTCCTAACTGCTATTTCATTAGCCTGTTCTTGAATAGTTTTGAATTCTGAATGATGGTAAAGTAGCTTCTACGGGTGTGATCGCATCCATCCCATAAACGAGGGAAAATGAGATTCTTGGGTGGTTGTTTGGGGAATAGTTTGGTAAGCCCACAATACTTCTTGCAAATAACTCGGCCATTTCCTGCAGCTCCTTCTTGTTCGATTAGCAACTTCAACTTTCCCATTAGCCTGAGGGTGGAAAGAAGAAAAAAACAATGTTGAATTCCTTTGGAAGTGCAAAATATCTCCATTTCTTTATTGTCAAATTGTGGCCCATTGTCTGTGGTGATTCGTCGGAGAATACCAAATCAACAACATATGTTGGATTGAATAAATTTTATGACTGCATTGGAAGTGGTACCAACTAGTAGGGTTGATTCTATCCATTTAGAGAAATAGTCAATTGTCACTATTATTGTTCGATACCCTCCGGATGCCATAAGAAGAGGTTTAACTAAGTCCAAACCCCATCTATCAAAAGGTATGGGTTTAGAAATGGACTCCATATGTTCTGCTGGTGTATGGATTTCATTCATATATCTCTGGCAAAGATCACATCTCGTGGCTATATCCTTGGCATATGCCCCTATTGTTGGCCAGTAATACCCTGCTAACAAAACTCTCATAGTTAAGGGCTTATAGCCACAATGTGCTGATCTCTCTCCATCGTGCAATTCAGATAAGACACTTTGGGATTCCTCAAAGCCTAAACAACGTATGAGAGGTCTGCTGAAAGAATTTTTATAAAGAATTTCCCTTAAAACCAAGAAACCACGAGCCTTATACTTGATCTTTTTAGCTAAGATTTTGTCCGCGGGAAAAACTCTATTGGAAATAAACTAATGTATATCAAACTCCAATCTTTGGATTGTAGGCCAGATACACTCAAAATTTCTTCATATTCACCCCCGTTCTCTTGAATTGAACTTATGGAGAGGAATTATTGCATAAGAATCCAGGGGTAGGCTTCAGAATAGGCCATGGTGGCTAAAGAATATACCATAGTATTCTCCGATCTAGGGATATGCTCATACTGGATGTTTTTAAAACTCATGAAAACTTTCCTTAGTACTTGCAATACTTTATTAACTGATCTTTTTTAGTTTCAGATAGACCTTGAGCTTAATTAATGAGTAACTGAGAGTTACTTACTAACCGGACTCTCTTTGCTCCACATATTTGAGCTAGTCTTAACCCATCAATGCCTGCTTCGTATTCTGATTCATTGTTTAACGCTCTGAAACAAAAGCATACGGCCTGATACATAGTATCACCATAAGGGGAAGTTAAACAAATTCTAGCCCCACAACCCATTGTACTAGAAACCGTATGTTCGGATTAACCACTCTTTCATAAACTTGTTTGCTTGCTCTTGTTTGCGAGGCCTTTTAATATGAAAATCTACCAAGGAATTAGCTATATTTTGAGCTTTGATCGCGATATAAGGCGCAAAATTAATATCATAATCTCCAAGATCAACGGACCACTTAATCATTCTTCCTGATATGTCAACTTTTGGGAGAATATTCTATAAGGGGGAAGATGTTTGAACCGTAATTGAATGTGCTTGAAAGTATGGCCTCATTTTACTGGCTGCTATTACCAATACTAAGGCTATTTTTTATAACTTTAAATACCTCTTTTCGGCTTCCCACAAACTCTTACTTACGTAATATACCGGGCGGGAGTAATTATCCGCTTCCTTTACCAGAACGACATTTACGACGTATTCCAATACAGCCATATACATAAAAGTTTCTCCATTTGAATAGGTTTGAACAACATCTTGGGTGAAGACAAATGTTTTTTTTATTTCAATAAAGGCTTGATCACACTGCGGAGACCGATTCAAGTCTTTAGCATTTCTCAAAACTTGAAAACATTGAGTACACTTGTCTGATGACCTTGAAATAAATCTATTCAACGCAACCAACTGCCCAGTTAGCCTCTGGACTTCTTAGCACTACGAGGAGGATCCATAGCCAACATAGTGTTTAACTGATCCGGATCGGCCTGAATCCATTTTTCACTTATGATATACCCTGGAAACTTGCCAGATCGGACTTCAAGAATACATTTTTTCGGGTTTAACTTTAGGTTGATGGCTTTCAAGTTAGAAAAGGTCTTTTGAAGATAGGATATGTGTTCTTACTCTTAGAGGCTCTTTACCATCATATCATCTATATTTACTTCCATGTTTCTTCCAATATGTCTAGCAAATGATTTATTTACCAACCGCTGATAAGTGGATCCAGCGTTCTTCAACCCAAATGGCATCACCTTATAGCAGTGAAGCCCTCTGTCCGTGATAAATATGGTTAAGGCGATGTCACAGTGTCTCTCATAAATATGGTTAATGACTCAAAATATTTTACCAGATAAAAAACTGTACCAGACTTATCCACTATCACCTATACCTGATTCCAATATGGGTCCGGATCAAGTTATTCAGAATCCACATCAAACCTTTCAACATTCGTCATGGTATCTTCCTACCTGGATGCTCGAGAGGCTACTAAATGAGGCATTCGGGGAGCATTGGTATTGATGGTGTATTATATGGTCTGTTTTTTCTTTGTTTCTTAACAAAAGCGCCCAATTTACCTCTTTCAATAAGATTTTGAACGTATGAAATTATGGGTATCATGCCCCACATCGTTATAATATTTACAGAAACGGGTACTTCGGGTCTCCTTAGGAGATTGTAGTGGGGTTGGACTTCTAAAGTGTACATCATTTTTAGTCTTATCATATATTATTGCTACACTTTCCCCTAACTCAACAAACCATTCAGGCTGAACCTAATGACCTCTTTTACTTCTAACTTGTTGGTTTTGATTGGATTGATTCTGCTTGGGCCGATGTGACCCCTGACCGGTTTCCTTTGATCAATAACCGGACTGAGTTGTTGTTTGAGGAGTTGACAGTATGGTGGTGGATCTGTTCCGACGAGGCACTTTAGATTTCTTAGTTTCTTCCATATTAATCTGTTTCCCAACTTAATTTAACGGTCCTCCAAAAGTCATTGCTTTTTATGGGTTACTGAGTCAAACAAATTACACAGACTCAAACCTTGTCTTAAAAAGACAATTGCAACTTTTCAAAACTGTCAGCCAGCCCATTCTTTGTACTCGCAAACCTGCTAATATATTCCTTCAATGACTCATTTGGTTCTTGGGCACAATGGATAATTGTATCACCATTATCTTTAAGCTCCTTGCTTCCAACAAATTGCCTTCGGAACGCAACCCATAATATATCAAAGTTCTTGATAGATCCCCGAGGAAGACTATTGTACCATTAGAAGGCACTTTCTTTAAAGGTTTGTGAGAAGGCCCTGCATAGTAGTTTGTCATCTTTATCAAAGTTCATCATAAAATTATTAAATTGTTCGAGATGATTGTCCGGATATTTTCTTCCAACATACTTTTCCATCTTTGAACTATCAAATCTTTTAAGAAGATGCTTAGAGAGTATCTTTGAAGACAAAGGTGATTGCCTCCAATTTTGACTACGAAAAAACACTTTATCTTCATTAAGAGTAGCAAAAATATTTGGTTCAGATTAGAAGATGAATGGATCGATCAACAAACGATCAATATGTTGATCATTCGAACCCTCCATTTTCCCTTATACTTTTTAAGTCTGCCATGCATATCCTTTTTTCTTGAATGATTCTTGGTTAATCTTAATTTCATTTTCAACCAGCCTTCATAACAACTAGATAAGACTGATTCTTCAAGCTTTGAATCATTAGGTGAACTACTAGAACACTCAAATGTGGAACTCACAACTCGTTTGGACCGATACGTTTTCTTAGAGTTGAGATGAGTCTTTATGCATTGCTCATTCTCATTAAGATTATCAGTAGGGTGGAGTGCTGATGCACCAGACCTTTCTTTGATTCCTTTTTTTGCTTGTTTCTGAGCCTCAAAGCCTCAATTTCAGCCCTTAGCTGATCATGTTCTTCCTGCATAGATTGTTTTTCATTGCCATTGTGATTAATATGAGAAACAGTAGTGTGCTCATTATTTTCTTTCACCCCTTCAAATTCGAGAGGTGAAACTTTGTGTACATTAGGATCCATCTGAGCTGCTTCGTTCACTGGTTCTGAATCGGAAATTCAGGCACCGTCGCCTCCCACCATGGTCGCCAATCGATGTGGATAATTTATAGTCGGGGGGTATTTTGGGAAGTTTGTGAGTTGAGCATTAACTCCTGAGTAGTGAGATAAGAGACGTGTATGCTTGTATTTAATGTTTTAGAAAAAGTCCAACCCTTTAAATAAAGTTGATTGGGTATTTATACTGATTTTGCGACCCATGGGCCTTCCGGACCAGACCCTGGATTCGGGTCAATCTTTAAAGCCCAAACCCTAAATGGTATTAGCACACAGTTGAGTCGTGATTCACTTGGTCGGACTGTTTACAATATGCTTGGTGTAAAATATGTCTGAACTGCCCTTCCGGATTAGGTAGTAGTGCCCTTCCAAAAATATATGAACCTATCACTCATTAATATATATATATTAATTTTTTTATCATTTTATTCATTCACGTGTCATTCAAATGATCCCAACACTTGGTCTAGGTCATTAGGTGATAAAACACCTCAAAGGACATATAGACGTGGAATAAATGTAATATTTTTTATGTGACTTGTACAATGTCTAGTTTTCATAAGCTTTTTAACTAATCCATTAACGAGCGTTGGATCAGTGACTTCCTTCGTAATGAGTTAAGCGTATTAGATGATGGAACACCCGATTTTTTTTAATAAATCCATATTAATTAGGATATAAAACTAAAAAGTTACAATAGGGAATTAACATAAATCTCTTCCATTTTGCGTGATTTCTGTGTTGATTAGATATGAGACCCGACTACTCTGTAAACAATTATGATAATCTCGTTATTTATTTATATCAATTAACATTTTTATATGATAGATAATTTTTAGAAAATAATTAAAATTTCAATTTATTAATTTTTATGTAAAATATTATATTCAAAGTAAAAGCATGTGTAATTTATTTTTAAAAAATTTAGACAAAAATAAAATAGAATACGTAACCAAATAAAAATGTAAACATGCAATTTTTGGTTTTTTTATTCATAAGTATTAATTCACTATATTGAATAAAGATCCAAATGTCATAAACTATGAAATATATAATATTAAATGATCAAGAAATATATTTATTTGTGATATTATTTAGGCTAAACACTTTGAACCATATCGACTAACTATAAAGATAAACTTGTCAACATTTACTAAGACATCTTTCATTATTCTCTTAGGATTTGTAAAAGACCGATCGACCAACTATAAAGAAATAGTGGTAGATTTTATTCTTAATATACGTATGTTTTTATAGATTGATAAATGTTATAAGATTGATACTATCACATAAATTAACATTGCCTATTTTATAATGTATAGTATATTTTATTGATCCTATGATTTTGGTTGCAAATTGTTTTGAATCAACATGTTGCACTCTTATGTAAGCATCATTATCTTGTAGTTTTTAAATTTCCCATTATTGGAGATAATATCCTTTAGGAACTTTGAGTACTTTAACATCCGTTTCAGAAAATCGGCGAAAAGTATATTGTTTTTAAGTTTTTTAAACATCTTTAAGAACTTAGAGAACTGACTCTCAATGTTTTGCTTTTCCTTTGGGCCCGGGTATGGAATTCGATGTGCGTATTTAGATACTTGAGGCTTTCGATCCACTAGAGTAACTATGTAGTGATCATCATTATACTCGCATAGGAGAAGCCCCATTGGGCAACCCATTGTAATGTTCACCTATAAAACTGTTTTTTACAAGTTCGCTACAATCACCGTTATGATCTCCTATCTAAGCTCACTAGGAACCCTATTATTATGTTTTTTACAACTTTCGCAGAGATCACCTTAAGCTTATCGCGATGAAGTTTTCCTTGATCATGACCATCAAATCCTTTATCACGACAAAAATTCATCTGTAAAACCTTATGAGTCATCATGAACAAGTTCATCGTGATCATCTTCCGTCTTGCAGCGACAAACTTATCATTGTTACCTTACAATTTTTTTGGTCACTTTATCACGATCATCTTAAGTCTTATCACAATAAATTTCACTATGGTAACTCTTTGTTTCATTTTCTACCATTTCCCCTTGGCAACTTAGAGCCTTTTCGCATCCATCAACTAATTCATCAAAATTCAGTTCCACTTCATTACCAACTTATCGTCCATTTCCCAATATAATCATATTCACATGTTTTAGGTTATTGTCTGTATTATCGGGTCAAATTAATTGAAATCTAGAAACCATAATGTAATGTATCTAACTAATTTGAAATTTTAAGTTCTTTTAGAAAAGCCTTTTAACTTTGAACTAACACCTCTAAGTTTTTTGCGTTTGAGTAATTTTTCTCAAAATGGTTATTTTAGGATTTGATAAACTTGTTGAGAGTGTCTTCTAGATTCTATTGTTTCTAATTTATCCATCCTCCCGATTCTCTATGTTTTCAGTATTCTTCAACAAAAAAATCAGATTTTGTTGAGGCCAGCCTAATAAACATTGTTATTGTAGTATACTCTAAGGCATTGCTAGAAGTTATTCCCATATATTGCATTTTTCCTTACAATAATCTATTTTATTGGATAGTATGCTTCACATTCATAAAAAGTTGAGTGTTCAACTTCATATGTGTTATTTATTGTTCAAACACAACTGTCTTAGCTTGTAGAATAGTATTGCCATCCATTGTATACATTTCATAGATCAGTGAGAATATTATGATGTCCGGTTGTGATTTATGTTAAATGCATATTTATTTTATCAAAAAAATTATGGGTGTCACCATAAGAAAATAACACTAGTCCCGCATCTATCATTTAACTTTTATGTCTCACGTATATCATTTCTATTTTACATTGCTCTTGCATCTGTCATCTAAAAATTAAATATCATATCTATTATCTAGTTTTTATGTCTCATATCTATCATTTTTATTTTACACCATTTCTGTATATATCTTCTAAAACTTAAGTCTTGCATCTATTATCTAACTTTTATGTCTCACATCCATCATTTCTATTTTACATTGGTCTTGTGTCTATCGTCTAAAAATTAAGTATCATATCTATCATCTAACATTTGTATCTCACATCTATCTTTTATATTTTACATTTGTTTCACATCTATCATCTAGTCTTTATGTCTCGTATCTACCATTTTTATTTTAATTTGGTCTTGCATCTAGCAACACTAGCTAGATGATAGATGCAAGACACTTGACACAGTTGGTCGCATCCAGGAATGCGAGATGTGAGATACTAGACACGAGATACATACTTACATAAAAAACAAAAGGTTTGAAACAGAAAACTATTTTTTTTTCTCCAAACAATCTCAATCATAGACCTTAGAAATACATTCTAATTATAATTTTTTCTCGTTTATCACTTCGATCACATTTTGTCAATTTATATAAAATTATATATATTTGTCGATTTTAGTTTTATTTATTTACAATGTAGATAAATTTGATTTCACATAAAAGAAATACCAAAGAAAGAAAAGTGAAAGGATAAGAAAAAAACGCGAAGAAAAGGAGAGAATATTATTTGGTAAAAAAATAGCTTTACATTTTGGATATTAAAAAACTGAATAGTAGATAATAATTAGCAAAGTTAGATGAGTATTTATTAGGAATATACGATAATAAAAATAATAATTAAATAGTATTAATTTTAAATAATTATGAATAGTTTATTTTATTATAAATTAAAAATCAACTAAAGATATGTGAAATAAAAATAATTTATATATATATATATATATATATAGTTTGTTGAAAGATAATTTATTTTTACTCAAACTTTTATATAAAAATAAAATAAAATAAGCATTCATATTACACCTCTATTTGATAGTATTATTTTTTGGCTTAGGTTATATCTCATCCCTGTTTTGTTGGATCTTTCACTGTTGGATTTTTCGCTCTTAGATTTTCTCTTGTTTTTATTGGATTTTATTTTATTTTTGGATATTTATTTCATTTTTAAAAAGACATATAAATTAGATGTATGGTTATATCTCTCACCATAAACCTCTAAAATATCCAATCCACCAACTCTCTTTTTAGAAAACTTCTAAAAAAAGCCACGACTTACGTGTTCTTATCCTCCACCAAGTAATAAAATAATTTTTAATAATTATGTGTTATATATCTATTATTTCTTGATATCCATAATCACAATATTAAAAAAACAAATAATATACCAAGATATATGAAACTAAATTGAAATTCATTAGATTCATCAATCTTCTCTTGGAATTACCCAGACAATATATTATTTTATTTACAAATATTAGTTTTCTCTTTTTGGTTTTTTTATATACTTTGTTTTTGTGTTGTTTTTTTATATTTGTATTATTGAATATGAATTTTTGTGAGCTAGGCGAGGGTCTGTTTTTATAGTTAGAGAGAGAAAGACAATATCTTGTGAACTGATTTAAGGTTAGGATTTGTTTGTACAGTAAAAAAACACTATGCTTTCATTTTATTTATAAATCATAACAAAAAAATCGTGACATCTATCGCACTTGACTTTGCAATGAACTTTGTCGTCATCGCGCGAAGCTCGTGCAATGAGTTAATTGTGAAAATAAGATATTACTTGTTTTATCAAAACAAATATATTTGTGGTTATTGTCCAAAAATATAGATTGATAAGAATTTTGTAAAATCCGATTGTAATTTGTAAAAAATGCATAATTTCTTATCAAAATTTTATAGACCAATATTTGGATGGAAAAAAATAATAAAGAAAATAAAAAAAGTTGGGCTATGTATTGTTTAGCTAACGATGTTCCACATCGTTCTTAAGATACGTATTGTTTAGCTATTGATGTGTTTTTTTTTTCAATTTTGATTTACATTTTTACTGGTATTATGTACCAAAAATCAATTATTTCTTGTATTTGTAGATTTTTTTTAATTTATAGTTCGTTCTATATTTTAGGTTAGTTCCATATCTACGATTTGGTTGTATTTTTGTTAGATTTAATCAAGTATTGAAGGATATATGAATTGAGGCCAATCATTGTTGTCAATGTAAATTTGCGCATCCTCGGTGCGAAGAACATCCAGATTCACGCAAGGATCGTGCGTGAATCCGCTTGTTCTTCGCACGATGGGTACACGAATTTACTAGATGCACGCGCACATGTAACACGATTCTGGATGTTGCACTCCTAAGTCTGGTGTTTACAGTTTGGGTGTTGTCTTATTGGAAGTGTTTAGGGAAAAATAGCTATTAACAACCCAAGGATGAATCAAGAACAAAAATTGGTTAGGGTAACTGACAACACCTGAGTAATTTTGCTTGTGTTTATATATAAGATCTGTTTAGATCTCTATACATAATTTTTTTTAGTATTTATATAATGAGCTTTCAACTGTTCTTAGTTCGCCTTCCGAACATGAAAAATTAGACGCCGAATAAGTTCAAACTAAATAAAATTTTTAAAAAGTCAAAAAAGTTTTAAAAAGAACGTGAAAACGTGCATCCATTAAATAATTTTAAAGTTGGTTTAGTGTTACCTACTTGGTAATAAGAGTAAGTGGAGTAAAACGTGGATAATTAGATCGGAATTATGACTTTTGTAAATTATGAGTATTTTTAACCAATTAAAAAAATTGGGTTGAGAATCTTCTTTTAACAATAATGGTCTAACCTAAACCATTTTTTTTAATATTCTAGTTAATAATAGTATTTTAAATTAGTTAAAAATAAAATGAGGTTTTTGAACCATCAATATAATATAATGTATAATCTAATAATCTAGAAAACTAACATGTTAATCTCATAATCTGAGTGTCCCTCGTAACGATCAAAGTCCCAAATAATCAATTAGCCATCAAAAGTCTCTCACTTTCATTATTTCATTATCATTCATATTCATCGTAGAACTAAGATTTTATGTCGGATAACTTAAATTCTCTGTAACACTTCCTAGTTCCTCCTACTACTTAAACTAATCAAATGAAATGACCATTGTCTTTGTCCTTGTCTCTTACTTAAACTTACTATCAATTCAATTATTTTCAGTAAAAGCTTATTCTTTTCAATTACAGTATTTACTTTTATAAATCTCACAAATACCATAAAGGTAACGGATATCCAAAAAGAATTGGTTAAGAAAGTTTTTATTTGCTTTTCTTGAACTTTTTTTTACAATCTTTTAAAAAATATTTAATTTAATTAAAACATAAGATTGTCAATTAATTTTAAAATAAAAAAATAAAAAAAATACTACTACTCCATTTTTTTTATTTCCACTCTATTATAATCACTTTTTTCCACTTTATTATTTTCTTGTTCAAATAAATTTCAATTAAATTAGAAAGAAAATAAAATTATTTTATACAAATTACATCGAAATATAAATTTAAAATTAAATGAGAGATAATATTATAAAAAGAAATTATGATTTTGATAGAAGAAGTATGGTAAAAAACCCATAAAATAACTGTTTCCATAAATAAAAGCTTTTTGACGAGTACTTTTAGCATCCGTCGGTATTATACTTCATCTAAATAATATATTTCAAATTTTATAATAAAAAGCTTCTATATTTATTATAAATAAAATATGATATTATTATTTTTATCACGCACACGTGTCTTATTAATAATACTGGCTATTATAAATAAGAACAAAAACAAGTTAATAATTTAGGTTTTCTCTAAAACCCTTTTCTCTCTCTACTCTCTATTCTCTACTCTCTAGTGCTTCCCTCTCGCCCTTCAGTTCACCGCAGAGACCGAACAAAAAAACACTCGAACTGCTCGAACTGCAGAGTTGTGTTCAATCATGGGATCTCTCGCGCCTGCTTCTCCTTGGTTTCCCGAGGATGACATTTTGTTGAAAAACGCTATTGAGGTATACACCAACTCTTCATCACTTTACACTCTTCATTCTCTCTACCTCCGTATTGCTACTTAATTTGGTTACTCTTTCGATTATTCGATTCTCTCTTCGTTTTCAGTACAAAGAAATTGAGTTTGGCGATAGTCGTAACTAAGTCTCTTGCGTTTGTTTGTAGTTTTTTATAATGTAGTTTTGTCGAATTATCTAGACTCATTCGATACGCGAGCTTTAGCGATCTAAGAACGTGTTATAGCTGTTTTTCTTGGTGATTAGTACTAGTACTAGTAGTGGTAATTGTAGCTGGGCTTTAGACTTTTTTTTTTTTAAATATATATTTTGCAGGTTAGAAATTGAAAGATATTTGATGCTTTGAAAATTTACAGTGGTTTTGGTTAGTGTTAATGATACTGTGGAGAGATTTTATTGGCTTTGGATTATCAGTATTCAGAATTCCAAAGCAAACTAAGTTTGAAGTAGATAGGCTTTAGTTGTGTTCAGTGCTTGCTCTAGTTTATACGTTTCTTGTGATACAAGAAGCATTTGGAAGTCAGAATGAAATGGTAAGTTGTTTGAAAAATCGTAGTAAATGTCTTGAGAACTTTTAACATGTTTCTTGTGCGATTTGACCTCTAGGTGGGACAATCTAGATCGCGGTGATGCCTCTTAATTTATATCCTTGTAATTGTAGGCTGGTGCTTCTTTAGAGTCACTTGCTAAAGGGGCAGTGCAGTTCTCTCACAAGTTCACTCTTACAGAACTGCAAGACCGATGGTATTCACTTCTATATGATCCGGTTTTTTCAGCAAAGGCTTCTACTCATATGTCCGAGCTTGAGCATGATACTTTAAATCCTCCACAAAGGTTTACCAGGACCGGAGCTTTAAAAGAAAACAGGAACGTGTTTGGAAAGAGAAAGGCCAACCGAGTTCGTGATTCTTACTATGCCTTGCGTAAAAGATTTCGAGAAGCTGAACTTCCGTTCGGTTCTGGAGGTTTGAGTTTCTTAGAGCCACCCAACGATTTTGTTGAAAATGAGGATGGGCTGTTACCTGAAAATGAAATGCTGGTAGATCCTACCTCAGCTCATTATGAATTTGGAGAACCCGAATTTGATATTAATTATAGTGATTTCCCGGAAATGGGCGGTTGTGACACCACACAAGGTTTCCATACAGGTTCCCTTGACCTGAGTGAGGATAATTTTCTTACGCAGCCAGAAGGTTTTCAACAAGGTGCTCCTTATATAGTGGGAAATGATATAAATTTTCCTGAAGCTAGGATTGTGGACTCTGACGGACAACAGGAGTTGCAACCTGATAACTTATTTGGTTTGGGCGATTTCGAAGGGGATCCTTCTTTGCCGTTTGGTCAAGTTAATAATGCCCAATCAGGAAATGCATGCTCTGAGTTCGTAGGGAAACATGAATTCAGTTCACCCATCCCAGACTGTGGACCATCATTTGACAACTTGGAGTACTCCTCTACACTTAACACTATGCCGTGGAAAATCGATGAAGGCACGTCAGTATGTGGAATTCCAGTTGATGGTGATGCTAATCTTGATAATGCTGTTGGGTGTGGCGTTGACCACACAGAGGCAGAATTAGAAACTCTGGTTCCATCTGATGGATCAAAACTTCCAAGTGGTAGCAACAATTGTACCCTAGCGGAGCTTTCACATTCTCTATTTGCAGAAGAAGTTTACATTGACACAGATGGTAAAGACATATATGATAAGTCGTCATATTATGACGGTTTTAGTTCGATTTTGCTGAATTCACCAAATGATCTCGGTCAGAATCACATGCCTAGTGTTACCGAGTCAGAGATGCCGGTAAATGTAGCTAGAGATCATGGCAGTGATGAGGTATCTTGCTTGGAGAACGAGAGAGCAGTTAGCATCTCAGGGTCTGGATCCATTTCAACCCCCCCTTATTATGAACCTCATCCTGAAATAGTGAATGGAGTGATAAACTGTGTTTTATCTACGGAAGATCAAGATGTCCCTGACAATGATCATATTTTCACGCCTGCCAATGTTCACCCCCTGTCCGTAGCTGCTTATGCACGACGTAATTTTAGAGAACCTATTATTTCTTGCTCTAAAAATCATTTGTCTAATAAGGGAAAAAATGAAGGGCGTTCTAAGAAAAAAGATCAAAAGAATCCTCGACGGTTCTGCCCATCTTCTCTTATAGGGACGGAGGTGGACATGGCTAAACTTCATCCAGTTTTTGAAAATAAGGAATCTAGAACTGTAGGTGTTTTAACTAAACAAAAACCAGGGAAAGTATGCACAAAGGCTCCACTCATAAATCTTAAGGTGGAAACAGAAGAAATTCCTATGGTGAGGCATCCTTCTGTTGAGAAGCCTGCTACTGTTTTCGAAACCTATCCGCAGGGTGACACTTGTACTACTCAACTGAAGCAAGATGTTCAAACTCCGATTCAAAACGAACTTGAGTCAAATAATAAGGTTGAGAAAATAGATTTTGCTAACCAGCAGCGGATTGACCCAACAACATTGGAGCTGGATGGGGATGCCATCGATAGTGATGAGGACGCACCGTATGTTTCAGATATCGAAGCTATGGTAACTCTTTGATATTATTATCTTGTTAGTACGTGATAATAGTTTGTCGTTTGTTCGAACTTCCATTAAATTTCCCTTTTCAAATCAGATTCTTGATATGGACCTGGACCCTGATGGCCCCGACTTATTTGAGTGGGAAGGTAATAATCAAAATTCTTCCGAATATTAAAAACTAAATACGTGTTGCTTTTCTTTTATTTAAGTCTTAGATGATGATTGCACCACAGTTGATTATTGTTATCCTTTTGCAGTCTCAAAATATCAAAGTGTGGACATCAAGAGAGAGATCATAAGACTGGAGCAGAGTGCTAATGCTTGCATGCAAAGAGAAATTGCATCTCATGGAGCTCTTGCCATTTTCTACGGCAGAAGTTCAAAGCATTTTATAAAAAAAACCCAGGTATTTATTGCATTGCTGCAATTTAGTCTTTTCAAGAATTGAAAAGATCATTTTGGTAGGATAAGATTACTACCTTGTATAATCAGGAATCTAACATTCTATAGGAAATCTAGGTATTGCGTATTTACACTGGCCTTAAAAGGTTTTTTATAAATAGTACTTTTTATTGTTGCCTAGTATATAATTATGAGTACATCTAATATAATAATTTTGAAGTAGCGAATCTTTAATTAGAGTGGTTCATGTTGGTCAAGCGGCTTTGCCTGATACATGGTTCCGTAGTTAAGCTGGTACCTTGTGCCGAATGACTGTGTTCTAGTATATATTTTCTGTTTTCTCCGTTTTCCTATGTGACAGTGAGGGAAGTTATTAACAATAAATCATGAGTTTATGACTAGTTATAATTCTTCCGCCAGGTTTTACTGGGTAGATCAACAGAAGATCTAATTGTTGACATTGATTTGGGAAGGGGAGGATTTGCTAACAAAATTTCGCGTAGGCAGGTGAGCACAATCTTTTCTTTTCCTTGATACTTCGCCGGTAAAATCTAGTGCATTACATACTCTTTTCCGTTTTTTAATTTTGTACGTTGTTCTTTTCTTTGGCTTCTTGTTACCTCCTTTTGCTTCCACTTTCTTTTAATGTCTAATACTTCTCTGAATAAAATTTTTCTTTGATACGACCATCATCAAACTTAAATTCGTGTTGTCCTTATTCACAATCACATACACCCTCGACTTCTCTATCATTGTATAATTTTTTGTCATGTTTGTGATTTATGACAATCCTAACTCACTCTGTACCATTTGATGTTTATTGACGTTGAATGAAGGTTAATCCTCAGACTATGAGACGTTTGCGAATTTAGACCCTGATTTGAAAATGTGACACAACTAGTCTCCCGCTGAACAGTATTATAAAATTTTGAAGTCAGATGAGTACATTCTTGAATGCCTCGTAGTTGGGGGTACTAACCAGCATTAATTAAAGTCTTGTTGGGATTAGGGATTGATATGGCCATGGTTTGCGTCTAGATAACTGTTCACTCATTTGCTGTACTTTTGGCCATTGTTTGCATGTTCCTACTTCCTTGAACTTTAGTGTCTGTACGATCCTAAGTTCTCTCATGTTATGAATACAAGATTTGCTATTGTAACTTGCAAGACACTACATTGTAGTTATACTTTTGTGAACCAAGTAGAATCCCTGTCATTGTTATGCCGTTTGTTTATTAAAGTCTTTTGTTTCAGCTTCCAACAGCATTCATCATTGTGACTTGTTTGTTGGTGTTTATTTAGGCAATCATATATCTAGACGAAGAAGGCACTTTCCATTTGAAAAATCTTGGAAAGTTTACAATCTTCCTGAATGAAGACCAAATAGGTTATGGGGAGACTTCGGTTCTTAACTCCAATAGTTTGATTGAGGTTTGTACTTGCCTATCATTTCAATCACCATACAAAGTATCTCATGATTGTCTTTTTAATTGTCAAATATACTCTACTTTTATGCCCTATTTGATTGAAATTTTGCCTTTCTCTCTATCAGTTTAACATAAGCACCGCCAAAACCCGAGAAGAAAATTTTAATATCCAAATCTAACTGTTTGTCTGAATTTCTAAACCCACACGATGACTTGGGTTTCACTTCTGAAGATAATTTTTGGTTTAAACACAATTTTTTTTATGTAAAGTACCGATCAGACATCGGGCAGACAAGATTTTAGCTTAACTTGTTAAATTTAAATATTGTTGTATTTTTTCTTAGAATTGTTGTTCATGATGTCTTGTAATTGACCGAAATATGCTTGCTGTGCGCAGATTAGGGGAATGCCGTTTGCTTTTGAGACGAACCAAAACCGTGTAAACCAATACATTGAATCCATAGGAAGGGATTTATAGGAATCAAAATAGATTTTAAGCAATTCGTAGTATTCACTTATGCTGTATTGTTGGTAAGTTTGCTGGTAATCATTTCTGTACGATTTCGAGAAGGGCTTTTTAACTTTTTTTCTTACCTCCACAAAACTTCATTCTTTTTGTAATATCTTTACTAGACTATAGGATACGATTTTTTGGCACTCAAGATTCTAAAATGCATAGAAGAATAATAGATTCAGTAACTCAAGAGAAAGCAAATTCAGATCGGAATGGTGAAATCTGTAGATTGTTCAATATTTTCAGGCTTTATTATCAGTCTCAGATTAACAAATGTTGCTACCGGATTTTCTTGAAATTTGCCGCTTAACTTATTTTGCAATAGAGATTAATATTATTCATGTTAAAGCATGAAATATTTATACAAGACCATGAAACATTAAAGTTAGTGTTTTACATCTTGTCATAAAACGTTATTTAAGTTAATAGATAAATAAAATAACTATCTTATATATCAAAGGAAACGGCTAATTTGTTTAGACTCTCTTCAGAATTTTATCTTTCTCAATTTGTTTCTTAAACCTCAAACGTCTAGATAACTAACGTCTGAATAACTATGATTCTCTATCAAGATTATCAAATCTCTTCGTCACAAGCCTCAATGTTTATTGATGAAGAATTTGACATTTTCTTTAACCATGTTACTCGTGATTTGCAGTTCTGACCGTCCCTGGGTCGCCATGATGTATCAAATCCTCAAACTTCCTTGTTCATGGCTATCTATTCCGTTTCCGTCCGTATCTTAAACATTTTCGATCTCACTTTTTTTTAGTTTGCCCCTTACCGGTAATTCGTTTTTCTCCCTCTGGTGATTCATTCCGATAACACCCAGTAAAACCTCCATCACCGAAAACTCCAAAGAGGAACAGCTCCAAAGGATCCTGGATCTAAATGAGCACATAATCCACGTTTTATCCTCCATGGATAACCATACCATCCCGATCCCGACTGACGGCTCGCTAACTTTCACAAACAATCGTACAATACAACATGGCAGCAATACGACCTCGATCCCTAGGCTGGACCAAGAGACCCCTCGCATGCCCCCCCGCAAACCCTAAGGTACAACGGAACCACTACAACTCTTCCCAAGCATTGACACCCCTCAACCGCTTCCCTCTTCCCCTTTACTTGCATGTAACGTTCCCTTGATGGACATGCAAAACCCTACTTCTCTATCTGTCATTGCTAGTAACCCTTCCCCCATTCATGTTGATTCTAATACAAAACCCCATCTCCCTACTCTCTGCTGACAAAACCACCCGTCTCCAGTAAATACACTTTCAACCCTGCCATCCCGATCCAGTCAGCTCTCCCACCTCTCTCGAGCACTCTCCCTCCCTCAAATATTCTCACCACGGCCATCCAAACCCTCCATAACTACTCTTTCTATCCCTCACCTCAATCTACCCCGAATCTTCAACAAACCTTCTCTACAGTCGTCCACACCTTTGGCCTCACCTCCTCAAACCCCTTACACCGAACCCGATCCCTATCCTAGAAAGCTTCCCGAGTCCTACCTTGGCAGAATCAGCAAATGCCAAACAATATCCCATGCCGGGTGAAAATAGTCCCACCCGTGTATTCGTTTTTACCTTCAATGATATGGTTTTTACAAAAAAAAAAAAAATTGTTGGGTTTCGGAGGTTTGGAGTTTTCTTGTTATTTTTGAAATTTGTGTGTTTTTTTTGGAGTTTTTGATTTTGTTGAGTATAAGAGGGTTGTAGGAGAAGTAATTTTTTGTTCTTCTATTTTGTGTTAACTATACCCACAAGTGACTAGAAGACAAAATTAAGATTCTTGGTCAAAGGGCAAACTCTAATTTTGCCAAACCCTAATAATAATATGGCTACTTTTAAGCTTAGTTGGAAACCATTAATATAGACAAACTCTTGATTAGTCGCCACCAAATTCACTCAACTGAATATTTTTCGACTTAGACTTTTAAGATATAAATTTAAAGTACTTGACTTGATGAACTGATTCAATAATTATTTTTTTCAAGAAATTTATATTATAATACGACAAATCAATTTTTTTAAGGAGTCTGATGGTCCCTAATAAATGATAAGTTTGTTTAAATACTTGATTCGATCGCTATATTAGTGAAAAACTTGACAGGTCTTTAGAATACTAGGAATCTATGACGATATATTTCAATTCAGATTTTTCTCCAACTTGTTTTTTTCTTTATAAAAATCAGTTTCCAAATCCATAAGTAGATTTTAAGTATTTTGTATATAATTGGATCTACTCCATATTGAGTGAAACCACTACTCTTATCTTCTATCGTTCTATAGTTAAAAAAACACAACGTCTAACGATAGTGAATGATTTTAGTAGACTATAAGATCTTATGTTATACTAGCGGAGATACTCTTATACTAGTAACATAAACTAAAGTTTGATTTTTTGGTACAACAATATTAAACTCCCATTATTTTCTCTTATTAACAATATTAATCTACTACATTGATTACATCTAGTTTACTTCCTTTTGAATGTAATGAATCTATGTTTCGTAGCTTGTTTGTTTTTTTATGTGGATGACAATCTTTACTATTTTTTACTGTGATAAAATAAAAGTTCGACATAATTAGTCATGAGAATTTTATATTGGTTGTATGAAGAGAATTCGATATTACGTGGATGACTAATAATATGTCAGTTGTTTTATTAACAAACAAAATAGAAAGAGTTAAGACTTGTGTGCAGAAAAGGGATACAAAAAGAAAACAGATTAAGAAAAAGAATATAGGAATAAAATCAGGGTCTCATGGTCCTTCTCTATTAAGATCGAATATAAAATCAATCATCAAACTACTACAGATAGCGGATACTAAAAAATATTTTTATTGAAACTTGTACCACCGACCAGAAATGACGTCATGATAATTTTTGGAGTAAACTTTGGTACGAAGAAGATCGATAAGGCCGAGAGTAGAAGAGCCAAGTAAAGTATCATCCTAAAATACTTTATCAAATAAGAGTTTGAAAAATGTCATATAAGATGGTTCAGAGATTGATGAGGTTCAAACAGTAAAAAATGTAGCAAACATGATAATAATGTACCTTTACGTATCATTATTTATATCTAAATCTTGGTGACTGTTTGTTGGAAAGCCTAACAAGGTTCATCAACTTAAAACTCAAAGTACTTTATAAGTATGACTGGGCACAATTCATTGTAGAAATATTGATTAACTCCATCGATAAGAAAAAATGAAAAATCACCAAAACAAAGGGAGTTGTGTAGTGGTGCTGATTGCAAGTTAAAATTTTTAAAATAAAAGTTACATTAATAAAAAAATTCATATTAATATTTATACTAGCTTTAAAAATATTTTTGTACAACCATTTTATCTTGGAGCACACAAGGGTCAGAATCCTGAAGCTGGACTTTCCACGGTGTTTGAGATGGGAGGGAACTACTAGCTTCTGACACCAAGACAAAGTCAAGGAGTTGATAAGAGAGGTAGAACCATCAAAGGTAAAAGAAATCAAACTTAAATTTGTTAACATTTTCTAACATTAATCTTGCCAATTTTAACAAAGATATTGTTTATTTTGTACTTACTGGCTTTTCTTATGGTTTCGTTTTCTGCTAAGTTGTGGTTATTGGCTATGATATATTATGGATGCTAACATAAATTTTAACATAAGTAAAATGCCTAATAAAAATTCTAAATATTTTTGTATACATTTTTATATTAATAAGTGAGGTGATCCATATTTTTTTTATTCTGAAATTGATGTAGATATGGTTTTTCTCTTCTGTTGTGTAAAGCGTCAGACTAGGAGTAGGTTGGGAGTAGAATTAGTGTATTTGTGTTAAAATGTTTGCGTGTTAGGATGCTAGTTACTATGGTTTACAGTTCTATATTTTCTCTTTTAAATACCATTGCTTGAATTTCAAAGATACCTAAGTTATATTTTTGAGTAAATGTGTAGTCTTGTACTGTAAATAACATATCTTTCCTCTTTCTACTTAGAATTTGTATCAGATCTTGTTACTTTCAGCTTTGCCATATTTTTATAATGTAAAATATATTAACATTGTCTATTTGAGTAGCTTTTTTTTAAAAATAACAAGTAGTTTACTAGTTATTTATTTTATCTTTGTATTCTAGTTTTAATTTCTCAGTATTTAACTTATATTAGGAGATGTGTTCGAGTTCCAGTTGAGATATTCAGAATGGTGTTGAGGAAATGCCTCAACATTCTTCTATATTTGTATTTTCTTAAAATTTAAAGCAACATGCCAACTTTGAGTTTATTTTTCTAACTCAAACTTCATAAGTATAAATTTATATGAGGTTGGATTATTTAATGCTTGATTAGTTTTGAATTGAGGAGTTTAAACTTTTTTGTTATGACATATTATAATTTTAAATAAGTCTCAATAAAAAATGGTTTGCATTTAAGATATAGTTTTTGTAATTTTAGTTGTATTTTACCAATAAGTTAACATTAGTAACAACATTCCTATTAGTTTTAACAAAATATGTTGCTTATTTTGTTGATGTCTAGGTAATAGAAGGTAAACTGGAACTCTGTCTAGAAGAAGATGCTTTGATAGTTAGAGAGAATTTTTCAAGTGATGAAGAAGATGAGGAAGAGATCGAAGAAGATGATAAAAAAACTGATAAGGGGGGGGGGGGGGTGAAGAAAGAGCTGAAAAAAAGAAGAAGAGGAGGAATAAAATGATAAAGAATAACCAAAATAGGATAAAGTTGAAACTCTAGAATGTGGAGTAAGAACCAGAAGTATAGTAAAGATTGTTACACAAATGAAGAAAAAAGGAAGGAAACATCCTATCGAAAAAAGTGAAAAAGAACATAAAAGGAAAAAGAAGAGTTTAAGAAAAGAGAGGAAAACAATAAGAAAAAAATGCTAAAGAATATAATAAAATGAATGAAGAATGTAGTGAGAACAAAATTCTCTTACATAAGAATATAACACTAGAACAGTTAATCAGACAAAATAAAATATTATTAAATTTAATATTTTAAATAATTTATTAGTTTACTACATGATTGTTAATGAGCGAGTCTACTAATATACAGGAAAAACTCAACATGGTGACTGAAGAACTACACAAAGTCATATAGAAGTTTAATGAAATTACTGTGTTGTTGCTTAACAAAAATGTACAAGCTCTAAAAGATAAAAAAGTATAGTACCACAAAATTATCATGTTATTCAGTTTTAGGAATAATTATGTTATTAAGTAAAATGACTAACTTTCAATATAAAAAACAGAGGATAAATGAGCTTGATATTAGTATGAGAAAGCTGGCAACAGAGCTTCAATAAGCAACTCAAGAAGAAGAGCGAGAAAATGTTTAATTATTCCTATTATTAAAGTGTAAGTTATTCCTCTTATTTTATTTTAAAAATTACTAACTAATTCTATATCGACCAAAAATATGAAAATATGAAAAGGGAAAATCATCATCTCTTCTTCCTTTATAAAAATAGTCTGAAAACCCCACCAAGGAAGAAGAAGAAGAACAATCCAAAATTTGATTAGCAATCCATGAAAAAATGGAGAAAAAGAAAATAGGTTGCATCAATACATATAGAAGACTCTAATGATGATTTTCAAGAAGTCAAAATTTAAAATCTCAAATTGATTAAAATAATTTCGACATCAATACATATAGAAGACTCGAATAATGATTTTTAAGAAGTCAAGATTTAAAATCTCAATTTGATTAGCAACTCATTAATCTTTCTTATAAATCATTCTCTTCTCCTAAAATAATCAACACTTATCAGTTACCATTATACTCTCTTGTTTGGGAGCTTCTGTATTTTCCCTTTAGACAACAGATGATGTATCCTGAGCCTCAATTGTACTTAACTATGATCTGTTATTCATTTTCCTATTACCCACTTGTGACTTAACTAAAATAGTTATTTTTCCGTTCTCGATTAACGATTGTATCTCTTGATTTAAATAAATACAATACTTAGTGTCGTGTCCCACATCATTGTGATATCTGCAGAGTCATGTGTTTCAATTTTCCCTTAGAGTTTGGATAGGTGTAGCCTTCAGTATTGTACGATATTCTTTGCCCTATCATAAATGGTAGCCACATTTTCAATTAGCTCTGCAAAATAACCAGGCTGAACCCATTGATTTCCTTGATTAGATTGGCTATATCTTGGCCAATGAGAACCCTGCATGGAGTCCCTCGTACGATTGCTAACTGTAGCTTGTGATTAACTACTAGCTTGTGGAAGAGGGGTGGAAAGGGTAAGTATATACTGATGAGGCTGCCTCAATCTTTTGGTTTCTTCCATAATGATTTGCTTTCTGATCTGGCTTGATAAACAACCCCAAGTCATTTTTTTAGTCACTAAATCAGTCAATTCGCCAGCCAACAATCCTTGTCGAAGTGATGCTATGGCCACCCGTTGGAAGTAATCTTCCAAACCATCTTTGGTGGTCACAAAACTATTAATGTATATTTTAAAGATTCATTAGGGTGTTGTCAACAATGGATTATTGTATCTCAATTCCTTCCAATTTATTTACTTCTCACAAATTTTCGTCGGAGTGCCATCCAAAACATGTCGAAATTCTTGATTGATCCTTGTGGTAATCTATTATACCAATTCAAAGTGCTACCCTTGAAAGTTTGAGAAAAACCTATGCACAGTAGCATGTCATCATCATCACCAAAGTTCATCATGAATTTCTTAAATTGCTTGAGATGATTGTCAGGGTCTTGGCTCATATCATATTTTTCTATCTTCAAATTTAAAACGCCTAGGTAATACCCGCAGAGGATTTTTTGAAGGCAATAACGAATGCCTCGAATTATGTCATTGATTAAACATGTGATCCTCATTGGGAGTCGCAAAAATCCCAGACTTAGATTGTACGGAAACTGATCACTGAGCAAGCGATCTATGATATGGTCAGCATATCTTTTTATTTTTCCATGATATTCTTTTCTTTTTCCTTTACCCTTTCAGGTCATTTTCTTTTCCGAAAAATCTTTCTTACTTTCTTAGTTGTATTTTTTTGAATGTTTTTCAGACTGAACTTTCCCTTTCATTTTCTATCGATAATTATCACTGCTCGAAAAAGATGATGAAACTTCTGAGTCTGTTGTTGAGCTTTCGATTTTTTTTAAAGTGCTAGAATAATGTTTAGTTCGATGCTTATTTTTAGATTCTTGGTGGGATTTGGAGGACTGGTCATCTTGACCTTACTTTATATTATCCGGCTCATAGAATTTTGGATATTCTGATGAAATATTTCCCCACAAATCTTTTTTAGCATGTCTCTGGGCTCTCAAAGCTTCAATTTCTACCTACAATTGGTTATGTTCTTCTTGCATGGGAAGTATTTCTTCAGTATCGTTATTTACATGAGATGTGTGTACATGAACCTCTTCGACCCTAATCTCCTCATTTTCAAGAGGATGGTCTATTTGCATATCATGATTAATTCTTCAAAGAACTTCGATGGTAAACTTTATAGGTTAGGTTTTAGATATCGTTATCCGGGTACCTTACTCTCCTCTCCCACTCTGGAAGCCAAATTAATATGTATAAAAGTTGATCGAAGTGTATTTAGGTAAATGTTCAAGTGATATATTAAATTTGGGGTGGAAGGTAAAGAGATAATTGAGCTGCAATATATAATCATTAGAGAGATAAAGCTCAACCCTCTTAGATGCTTTTATTTTGAGTCTTTATAGGCTAACTTTAGGTTCATGGCCCGACTGGGTCAGGTCACGAGTATGGGTCAAAACTATGAGCCTCAAAGCCCATTTATCATTATTTATTATACATATTTCATAAATAAATACATATATAACACACAGCCGAGTTAGTATGATATTTATTTTTGGTCTAAATTTCTCCCTCGAAGAAATCCAACTCCATTGTTGGCTATTACCCTCAAAGAAACCCGAACCCATAAATTGATAAATTACCATAGTAGATATATGGTTTTAATTCATTTAATGGGGTACATATGGAGGCTTTATGATCGATACCAATCTTAGTCTTATTGTTTCCTTTACCATAATCTATAACTCTTTTTGAGCGAATAACATCTCCAAAAACAAGACTTTCTTATTCATAACATCTTGTACCATCAGTCCCAAGAGAATGTCTTTTCCGAGCGAGGCGCAAATTACAATCTCATTCCAGTCATCCAAGTTGTTCTTGGTTTGAACAAAACGTTGGGTACAGTCTCACAAACTCTCACAAAACTCTCACCAAACTCACTTTTACAATGTAGAATGAAAGAAAAATTATTGTTGGTCTCTTTGATCACAACAAACTAATCCCTGAATAGAATCCATAGAATATCGAAGGTTCTTATCAAACTGAAGGGTAACTGTTTGAACAAAGTCGACACGTTTCCTCTAAACGTCATTGAAATTGCATGGTACATAAGTTTGTTACCTCCCACACATCCAAATTTTAATATCACATTCCTAACCTGATCAATATAATGTTTTGTGTCTTTTGAACCATCAAATTTTTCCATTTTATACTATTTTAGTGGAAAAATCATGACCAAACTCTCAGGAACTAGGGGTTATTTGGCCACCCAGGTATTGATTCGAACCTTGAAACATCTCCGGGTTTTAATAAAGAGGATTGAAGTGTTGATAAATCCCATAAGAGGCAAATAAGTTATTACCAAAGTAAGCTACATGCAGTTTGAAGCCCTTGATAGAGAAAAATACTCACAAATGATTTTCAAAATGATAACTTTACTAATCTTGAAAGGAAAAATACGATTTCTATGTTCGTGACCCTATTTATAAATTTAAAGAGAATATTTATTTTTCTTTAATAAATACATAACCGTCCCCTTGAACATGGTCTAGTGGAGTGAAGTCCATAACGCATGAGGAAGTCCGTTAAGCTAGATGTCCATTTATGGTGGTAAACATTAGACGCATGAGGAGCGATGATTATGACTTGCCTTGGAAAATGGATTGTGTCCCCTTAGTAACTTCTTGGCTTGCTCTCCGCACTATAAACCTTTGCTACTCATTTTGCTTGGTCTGGGTCTTCTTTGACGAGCTCGAGGATAATAGGTTGACTTAAGTGTGTTTGGTTCGTAGCCCGACCAGGGTGTTTCTTTGCTCAAGTTCCCACTTTTAACCAAGGGGTTCCTCTCTTCTCGTTTATATCTTTCCACATATAAGGGGTATATCTTGTCTGAAGGTTATGGATTTATCAGGAATCTACCCTAGTCTGTTTAGTAACACATTCCAGTAAGAGGGCTTAATCAAATAAATAACAATTTGAGAGGCAATATAGGTTACAAAAGGCATATGTAGATGGCCACAGAAAGTTTATGAAAATATATGGTACCCCTAATTCCACTATAACCCTACTAGGCCATGGACAACAAAACAAATCTCTATATGACCATGTTCAGGTAGGGTCTCTGGTTACCAGTCTTCACTTTCATTCGAGAATTCTTTAGCAATATACATATATGCCCCACGCAGCTGAAAACGAATAGTTGGTATACTATTGAGAATCTTGGTGAGATCTAAGCTATTACAAATATCAATGAGTTTGGCAGATCTGTTAGCCACAACAGATGTGTCGAAATTGACCAAGTTATCCTTATTCAATCTCCAAATAACTAGGGTGAAGAAGTTAGTAGATCTTCCATCCTCTGATAAGAAATGAAAACAACGTATACGAAGTAGAAATTTTAATGCTTGTGATATAAATGATGGTCTATCCTATATGTGTACTTATAATAATGTATTTGTGTTTTGTTAAAGGCGACACAAAACACCAATAGTGGTAAAAGGATACTTACGATGAGAACTCCATTACCTTTTGAAGAGACAATCAACCGCAGTGTATTCTAGTTGTAGGCTCGAGTTACATCACTTATTCACCCAAGTGAATTTCCTCTTAGCTGGCTTGTGGCCCATTCTCAAACTGAAGATGACAAAAATAGAAAATTAGTGTTGACGGCGGCTGCGAATAAGGCTACTGCCGAGCGGTTGCATGCTCTAAAGCGTCAGAGCTACCTAGATGGAAATAATAGCGGCGTGGGTTTTAAAGTTCCATAGAAGAGGAAATGGAAAGAAACTGCTGTGGCCTTGCTCAGTCAGAAGAACCGGGGGCTCGACAAGAAGAAATAGTGTTCGTAAAGAAAATTGGCGAAGACGACCAACGAGGAACGGGGGGTGGGGGCTTTAGGCTGGCTGCCTCTGATCGGGAGTAGGAGGGCGATGTATAGGAATCAAGCACGTTGGAAATTACCGAGAGAGAAACCCAGATGGCCAAGGTGTTTGTCCTTACTACGTTGGAAAATAAAGAATTGCAGGAGATAGATGAGCCGACACTGAAAAAGAATAAAGTTTTGAAAAATAATGTGCCAATCGTGGAAAAGAAATTGACACAAGATGATGAAGAGGACGAGCATTTGGTGAAATAAGTGCTTAAGGTCCTAGAAACACTTTTTTTATGAGAAAAACGAGGCTTTCCCTCGGGAAGTAATTGTGTTGGACAAGGAAGTTTAGAAGGGGTGAAGATGCAAGTCATCTAGTAACACAAGGAGATACAAATAGAGCTTTCTAATGATATACGCAAGGGTGAGGTCAGCAAAAAACGGGTAATGTGTCCTAAAAGGAGCCTATGGTGAAGGTTGGTCATCCATGGTGAATATAATGATATCGGACCTGGTTCTGACAAAAGAGTTAGGGCTGAACGGCAGATGTCACCCATGCGATCGCACCTACCAATGTGGAGGACTTGCTAACCGGTAACCCGATGCTAACCTTATCGACGATGGTGTTTTACCATTGAATACTGCATGGAGCTAACGCTTTACGATAGAGGTACCTGGAGTTTTCGATGGCTCATATACTCCAGAGGTAACTGGAGTTTCATATAAAGGTACATGCAGTATCATGCTTAACTAACATGCATAGACCCTAGGAACTTTTATCTTGCAATTATGGGTTTTTATCTTTTGCAGATCCACCAAAATTCGATAGTGTTAGCTTCCCGCTATATGACACTGTTGGACACCCAAACAATGAAAAACTGGAAATACCTGTTTTTGGGGTCTCTGAAAATCTTAACGAAAAAGTTGGCTCGATATAAACATGCGTATGGTTAGCGCGGATGCATAGAGGAAAAAGAACAAGGAAAAGTCAGAGATGGAAAAGGAATTGGAGGTTGTGGCTACAGAAAAGAATGTGTGCTGTCAATAATTCATGGAACTCATTAGTGGTATGACAACTTTGATTGCCCAAAGCATTAAGCAGATGACATAAAATGATAAGCCGATGGCTCAGAGTGTCAGTTTACTATCACAAAACATGGCTCAGGCACAAAGGACTGAGGAGCTAACCAACTAGGTGAAGTCTTTCATGTTGGAGAATGCAATCCTAAATGTGGAAGCCTTGGACACAAAACAACAATTGAGCAGGAAAGGCATAAGATGACAGAAAAAACCGAATGATCTTTTGTTAAGAGGGAGAAAAAGGTGATGGACATCGCCATGGGGATGCTCAAGCAAGGGTGCAAGGACATTATCTTGAAGTTTTGGAGCTCTAGGCTCTCGTTACGGTTGCTAAGGAGATTTATGCCTAAATAGGAACAACTAGAGGTTTCCAGCGATGTAGAATAAATGGATAAATATAACCTTAGCAAGGAAAGACAACAACCCGATGCCTTTGATTGTCCCATTACAGAGCAAATGGGTGTGGTGATACCTGATAACTTGGGGCCCGGAGATAGAGGTAATGGGAATGGGTCATCTCCTCCTCCCCCTCCGGTCTAGCGAGAAGCTTTACAAGTTGTATTTTTTGCATGTAACCTTATTTGTAGTACAACTTTTATTTTTAATTTCATGCAACGTGCTCATTTGTAATTTTGAAGATTGAATGGTTCATTTGTTATATATTTGATGAATGATTCCCCGTATAGGTCTTAAGGCTCAGTATGGTATATCGTGTGGCTGGTTCCGGCTTGGTTTTGCTACCGATTCATCTATGATATCTTGTTGAGATATTCGACTCACTGTGTCCCCTTGCATAGCCCCTAAGGGCGTGCCGATTAGCTCGAATGCATATATGAACCTATCAGTCAAGGCTCAGTATGGCATATCGCGTGCTGGTTGTAGCTTGGTTTTGTTACCAATTTACGTCTAATACCTTTTAGAGGTATTAGGTTCAGTAGAGCCCTTTGCGTAGCTGTTAGGGGCGTGGTCGATTCACCCTATCACATAATAAACATTATTGGTCAGGGCTCAGTATGTCCAATTGCGTAGCCCGTGAACGTGGTTTATTAACCTGGTCACATTGGATGAAAAGGTAGAGACAAGGGAGGTTAATAACAAATGAACACACATGTATTGGAGAAAACGTAAATAAATGATTAACCAATAAAGAATATGCCTCATTAAAAAACCGTTCTGCACCATCATATGGGAAAATTAGCGCACATTTTCCTTATATAGCACTTTGATAAAGTTTTGAATGGTTAATATTCTATGGGTGCTTTAAACCCCTACCTTGTTGGCTAGTCTTTATACTCCATGGTGTCATTTAAAGATAATAGTGTAGGAGCCCTCCCAGTTTGGACCTAGCTTCTCAGTGTTGTTGTATCCTGCTCTCTCAAATAATTTATTCATGACCATCTCACCTAAACGCAGGGTCATTGGTCTAAGTTTGGATTAGAAATGGCTTCATATTAGGCATTTTTAGTACTCAAATTGTATTATGTCATGGTCGCGTCGTTCCTCTGTAAAATTAATGCACATTGGGCATTTCAGCAATGTTTGAAGCCTCAGAATAATGAGCTGTATGGTGGGTGGGTATGATGATCACTGCTAGGACGATGACCTCCATGTCGTAGACTAGAGAAAAGGGTGTTTCACCTATTTTCGAATAGTGAGGTCGTTCAGTAGGAAAAAAAAGACTTTGGTGAGCTTATCTGGCCTCTTTCTTTTTCGCTCCTTTTAAGTTATTTTTAGTACCGTCTAGGATGGTCTTATTAGTAGCATCGAATTGACCATTTTCTTGAGGATAGTATCGCGTGGAGAAGTGTTTATGCACCCCGTACTGTCGACTGAACATCTTTAGCACAATATTTTAGACTTCTGGTCCATTGTCTGTCGTTAGAATTCATGGGTCTCCAAAGAGAGATAAAATATGTTTATGGATGAAGTCCCAGATCTCTTATGCACATGTCTTGTATATGGTATTAGCTTCGAACCATTTAGTGAAGTAGTCCACTGCGATTCTATAATATATACGATTCTTAAGCTCACCAAAGTACTTCCAATAATGGGTGGCTTTTTTTCGAGGCCCGAGATATAAATCACGACAAAGCCACTAGTTGTCCTTTTAGACACTAGGTTTCCTTCATATTCTTGGGTAGTTCCATGTGAGAAAAGAGCCCTTAGATGATCTGAATCAACCTCAACCATGTTCTTGTTGATAATATTTCCTAAATATTTACCGCTTTGCACAACAATGAAACACTACAAGGGGTTCAAATTGAGGTTGAACAGTTACACGGTTGTAAATACGTTGGTGAGGACCTCGAGTTGGTGGTCTTCTGTGCTACTTTTGACTAGCATGTCGTTAGTGTATGACTTCATGTTTTTTACGAGTTCTTTCTCAAATATTGGGTTGACCAGACGCTGGTATGTCGTTCCAACATTCTTCAAACCAAAGGATATGACGGTTTAACAATAGAGACATCTCTTGGTCTGAAATGTCGTATGCTCATCGTCCTTTGTATGCATTCTGATCTGGTTGTAGCCCGAATAAGCATCTATAAATGGGAGGAGTTCGCAACCTGATACTGAGTCCAGAAGTTGATCCATGTAGGGGAGAGAGAATACATCATTTGGTAGGACTAATTTAGGTCTATGAAGTCGATGGACATCCGCCATTGCCCTTTTGTTTCACAAGGATCGGGTTAGCTACCCATAGTGGGTATCTTGTTGTTCGAATGTATCCCAGAAAAAAGAGCTTATCCACCTCCTTAGTAATAACCTCAGATTTTTTGGGGGAGAATATTTTTTGTTTCGCTCAGATCGGTCTCGCTCACCTATCGACAACAAGCTCATGGCAGATAACTGACGGGTTAACCCGCAACACATCGTTTGCACTATAAGGAAAAACATCCATATTATGTTTCAAAAAATTAGTTAAATTACTTTGGAAAATAGGATCGAGTTGATTACCAATAAGGACCCGCCTGTCTTTCGTTAGGGCTTCATCGCTTTCGTTTCGTTAATACTATAGATTTGATCGTTCTTACGAGGGTCATCCACCATATATGGAGATGGGATGGTGTCTTGCTACTCATCCTCTCCCCATCGCTGGTTAGTTTCTATATCCATGGTTTTGATGGGTCTACAGAGACTGCATAATAAGTTCTTATCGTCTTCTGACTACCCCTAAGAATTCCAACTAAGTTACCTACTAGGTACTTCACGTACTAGCAAAACATAAAAAGTGTGACCTTATTTCGTGTGATCACGATCTACCAATGATGTCATGATAAAAGCTAGGAGCATATGATATTATAAAAATTATCTTCAACTCTTTTTTCATGTTGTCGTACCCGATAGTAACCATCAGCTCCACCTCACTTGCACAATGGGATGGCTTCTCCTTGTATCCTACCAACGTTCGATGGGTCAATTTGTAGGGTGGTACCCAGAGATCGTGTCGTAGCTCGCCTTGACAATTATGTTTGCAGAACTACCACCATCAACGAGAACTCACGTAACCATCACCCATTCAAAATCCAAATTGGTCGTCAGGGCATCCTCGTGAGGTGTTGCAATCCCCTGTAGTTCGTCATTATTGAAGGTTAAGTCAGCCACCAGATCTCGGTAGCTTTAATAGGATGACCCATCCACGGATTTCATTTTGAGATTCTTTTTATGTCGCTTCTAGAGATGGAGTCCTCTCTCGACAAGGTGCCTCAACCGGAGATGGTAAAAATACATTGCAGGTTGCTCTTGTCAAGTTGCTTCTTATATTTCCACTGTATGTTGGACTCATCCAGATGAATCTCTACCTTTCAATCACCACGTCGTTTGTCCCTCTGGTGCTTAATGAACTAAACCAGTTCCTCACTGTCGACGAGTCTCTAGATTTCCTCTTTAAGATGCAAGTATTTATGAGTCAGGTAGCCATGATGGTTGTGGTAAGAGCATACGTGTCATCTAGATCTTTATACAAAGGATCATGCATGTTGTCGATGAGGGGGGTTGATATTTGGCTCTTACCTTAGTTTGATCATAAATAATTGATATTTTCTTTCTCAGCGGTGTGAACATTTTCGACGGGTTATCGTAATAAGAGTCCATTGGTCTGCTTGTGGTGCCCCTCGCGTTGTTGCGGAATCCAATATCTTCACTTCTCCTGTGCTTAAACGACGTCATTTTGGACTCTAGGTTCTTACCATCAGAGAAGTATAATGAGTTTTTGCTCCAAAAATATTTCCCACGAAGGAGGATTCCTTGAAGACGTAGGTGGCCATCTTGGGGTGTACTTGGTCATACTGAACCGCCTCATTCTCCTTAGGCCGCTTCGTTTTTGTCCTATCTATTGTCTCGTGGTGCTCATGGCTACCAGATTGCTTATTTAACCATTTCTCTCACCTTCTCCCTTATCGGGTTCCGCTTGCTTCCTAGACTTATCTTTGCGTCTTGTCTTACTGGCTTCCAACAATGACCCTTGCTTATCTTTTCCAGGTTTCTAATATTTTCTCAGTAAAAAACTGCAAAGTTTCGCTCATTTTTGCGAGTGTGGCCTTAGCCTCCTGGTTATTAGCCTTCTTTAGCTTGAGTACCTTAAGCTCCTCCTGTTTCATATCATTGATCTGCGATTACAAAAGGTGAATGATTCAAGGGTTTACAAGGATACCTTGGTTCATAGCGAGCTCGCTTGAGGCGTGCGTGATATTTTTGCCGACAGGAGCGGTGCTATTGTCGAGGTCAGTAGGAATAAGACCTCCTCCACGTAGAAATCCGTTTGCAGCGATGATTGGATGGTTAAGATAACCGAGCATTGGGATAGTTTCATTGGGAAAGTTTTCTGTTGCGTGAAGAGCAACTTCCTGACTGCCACTGAGAGGGTGTCCCTCGGGAGCCTCCCTTTCGATTTCAGACCTTGTTATCATCATTGGAAGTTTTAAGGTTGTTTGTAACTATAAATTCCTAGAAACAACGCCAAATTAGTCACAGGAAAATACGCACAAATGATTTTAAATAAATAACTTTATTAATCCAGAAAGAAAAGATACGATTTCTATGTTGGTGACCCTATTCATACATTTCAAGATGATCTTTCTCTCTATTTAATAAATACGTAACCGTCCTTTTGAACATGGTCTATTGGAGTTGAACGTGGACTAGTGTAGTGAAGTCCATAAAACACGAGTACATTTGTTAGACTACATCTCCATTAATGGTGGCTAACATATGGTACGTTGGGAGAAACGTTTACGACTCGCCTCGGGAAAAATATTGTGTCTGATAGTTTCGAAGATTTCCTATGAGGGTTATCAGTTACAAAAATATTTGTAGATGAATATTAGAGAGAGAAATATGATAATAAGTAGAGAGAGAAAAGAACAAAAGGAATAATCAGCAATGATTGACTCTTTTCCCCAAAAAGAATGTTGCTTTATATAGTACAAGTGGTAGATCCATACCTCGCTCCACTACTTTACTAACCTTAATCCTAATTGTTACTCCCTCTATCCCAATATGTTTGACGTTTAAGGTTTTAACACATTAATTAATAAATGTAATTATTAACTTTGAAAGTGTAAAATATTTTTTTCATTTCCATAAATAACTTTCATCTTTAATAGGTATTATGATAATAATAAATAAATAAATAATAGTAAAGGAGTACATGGTAAATTATAAATTAATGCAACTTTGAAATCCAAGAACGACAATTAAATTGGGACAACTCACTTTCTCTAGAACGACAATTAAATTGGGACGGATGGAGTATTTACTACATAATGCATCCTTAATATTACATACTTGATGGGTTTCTTACACAATATTTTATCAAACCAAATTAACTCCCTAATTTACTCAATTTAACTTGTTCTTCCCAATATTTATTCCCCTTATCACTAGCCCATAGTACTTGAGAAGATGTCTGTGCAAATGCTAATTTAGAGAATCAGATTTTTCCTTCTTGTGTGCTTCCTCATACTCTTCTTCCCTTCATCCCCTCCGACCATTCTTCTGTAAGTGCCTCCCCAGACTATCCCTCTATAAGTGTTTTTTGTGTGCTTTCTCGGATTCATGACCTCACTGACGGCAATGATGACTTCATATTTGTGCATCGTATATTTTAAGCCATGTATTAAGGCGATTTCTTACAGGTGACACATGTATTGCGTCCAACCCACATGTCAAAATAATTTTTGATTGAGGATGTCTTTTGAACCATGTGTCAATTATTTCATGACACTAATATGCATGCCTTCAAAAATGACTTGTAGGAGAAAAGGTGTGTTAGAAAACTCTTACAATTCTCAATACACATGTACTTTAAATCATAAGTAGAGTGGCTAGCTTCCAAAAGGCTATTCATATTTCCTAGGCACCCGTTATCTAAGAAAAACATTTCGCCTACTTGGGCCTTTAGAATATTTGGAAGCCCACATTTTCTAGAGAGATAAAGAGAAAACCTTTGGCTAGCGAGAGAAACGATTTTCTTCTCTAAACATTTTCTTCTACCGTCCATGCCTAAAAAACATGAGGACCGTGAGAGGTATAAATTTTAAGAGTCGTTCAACATCGCTAAAAGGGTTGAAGAAAGAAAAACTGCTGGAATAAAGGAGGAACCCATACCACTACAGATTCGCTAGACAACTTACTACGGTTAGTGGCCTCCTATAAAAAAGAACTCCGAGGCAGCATGGACTTCAAGTACCAATGCTCCATCTGATCCTCCTACTTCATAGCCCCTATGCCAGACTTGTCCGAAGCTTGAAAATGGTGACCTTAGCCTTTCTAAGAAACAAAGTACCAGTTCAACATTTCTTCTGATAGGAGACAGACATCAGGTGACTGAAAACAAAGACCGATCGCTCGAAGAGGAAGAAATCTCCGAAGGCGACGACCAAAAGGTAAACCAAAATTAAGATCGCATCCATTGTTCCTACTCCTCAAAATACACCCCGATGGTACTCCTCTGACGACTCCCGAGGTCACTCATCCAAGGACTTCAGCGAAATCTATATCAACAGCCCCTCGATCATTGTCATAAGGAAATGTCATTCCGGGAAAGAAATCAATAAGGAAACAATAAGAGAATATTATTATTGTTGATGCTCAACCCATCTAAGAAATTATTGCGCCCATTTCCTTTGTTGGAACCTCTGCAGAAGCTCAAGTACAATCCTCCCAAGATGAAGCTATTACCAGTTCTCCAGTCCATCAGATAGCTAAACCAAAGAAGAAAAAGAAGTATGACATAGAATTTCCCTCGAACATTAACCCTATTCTAGAAAATATCCTACGGGTTGCATAAAATCAAATTAAAGTACTTTCATCCTTTCGAGGAGACCAAACTTAGAGATTGTTCGAGGATTATAAGCTCTATTCAAATTTGATATCCAGAAGTAGAGAAATCTCCTTTGTCAGTTCGGGACCATGAATTCATTGTCTACACGGAGATTCTCAAGGGCCTTCAATACCTACTTAACCCTGCTTTGGTAAAATACTTCAAGTTGACAGACTTGTGTCCGACTCAGTCTGGCCCTAACATGTGGCTCATGCTAATTTCATGAATCGTGGCTTCTAAGATCTCCAAGCTTGGATTCTCGATGGAATAATTTTTCGGGCTAACTGGCGTTGCCAAGAACCCTTACTTCCCCTTCTAATTCTTAACCCTTTGGAAATTTTTAAAGATATTTTATGATCTCTTAGAAGACGATAAGAAATGGAATCAACAATTCGTCTTTATCTCCTGGCTGTGGAAGACCGGCTTTGAGGATTCTACTGATTTGCCCTATTGACTCTCATTGAAGTCGACTATTCGAGGTACTTACTTTACTTTATCTGTTTGATCTGTTTTATTGATCCTTTTCTTGGGGACAGAAATAGAGGGAAATCTCCAAATAATTTGTGGAGAATAAAAAGGAAGCAAGTCAGATATTCACCCAGTTGAGTTCATGGGCCAACACCTCTTGGTCTAATGGATTCCACATGTGTTTTACTCCCTCGAATATGGCCTTAAGTCATCTTTGGAGGGATGATTTGACGAAAGAAATGTCCATGGAGGAGTTGATAGTGCCTCTCACCCAAGATAATGTTCTTAAGCGCTTAGAATCTTCAGACAACATGGTCTTTCTTCTTGCAAAGACAAGGAATCCAAGTCATCAAAACCATAAAAATTATGTAGCCGAAGAAGAAGATGCAAATATTTAAACCAAATTTGATGAGGGAAATAAGGTTGAGATCGAAGTCGAAGAAGTTTATCCTCCCATGAAATGTAGTTCTATAAGGCCAACGAAGAGATATACTTCCAAAGATAAAGATAAGAAGAAAGTTGTTGACAAAGATGAGGAAACCAAAAATCCAAGCATGCATGCTCCCAAGATATTCGTTATTGTTTACTCGGATTGTGCTCAAAATTCAACAGGGGAATCTGTTTCTCAAGAGAGCAAGACGAATAAAAATCCGAGAGGCCCTGGAAATGATGAGATGTCCCAAATAATGTTGAAACTACTTCTCCAGCCTTATCATATTTTTCTATCTACGAGAATGCTCTGTAGCTAGTAAATATAAGATATTACTTCATGTTGCTCCCCATCTTGCAAGAAAGGCCAGTCAATCGAGATACCGATCGAAATATACTTTTTGATGGTCTTACATATGCGTGTAACCAGACTAAAATATATTTTGAGAATGTTATCAAACAAATTGAGAAACTCAATACCGAGAAAAAATTTCTTAAGGATGATGTTGCAAAGTACAAGAATATTTATTTTAAAGAATATGCTGCTGATTGTGTTTCTCTTCTGGAACAAAAAGATGTCAAGATCAAATCCGCCTTGGTACCAAAAATTCATGATCGCTTTCTCGATTTGAAGTTATGATGCCTTTGAGAGCACGTTAATGAGAAGCATCATATGAAGGGTGTCTCTTTAGTAGATGAAGAGTCATCTAGTGACTCTGAGGAATCAAATAGTTCATCATCGAATAACTCATCAGAGGATGATAAGGAAGGTACCCTTTAGGGTAAAGAGTATTTTACTAGTTTTTGTTTCTTTCATTTTTATGTAATCCTTTGTAAACCAATTGTGCTTTGGGGACTTTTTGTTAAGTCATCGTATTCTCTCGAGGCATTTTGTACTATGAAAAATCTTATGAATATGAATGTTCTTTGGTTATTTGTTTTCCACCAAAAGTTTTCATATTAAAACATTCAGTAACGTTTATTATAAAGAACCTCCCCGATCCAAAAAATAAAAATTGTTGACCAACATTTTTTGCAAGACCCTTCTGGTCTAAAAGATAAAAATTATTGACCAGCATTTGTTGAAAGACCCTTCCAGTCCAAAAGATAAAAATTATTGACCAACATTTGTTGGAAGACCCTTCCGGTACAAAAATAAAAATTGCTGACCAACATTTGTTTGAAGACCCTTCTAGTTTAAAAGATAAAAATTGTGCAAGTTATTTTAAGATGACAAAGAAATATTAAATATAATTCGGCTATAAGGGCACCTCGTTAAAATCTTCATGCGCCGCTAGGGTAGGAAAGAGTATACCACCGATCCTTACACAAGTTTTCAAAATTATATACAAACTTTATATTCCACGGATGATAAATGTATCTTTCTTCTTTATCCTTAAGTCGATAGGTCCCATGCTTCACCTTCTCAGTTACCATGTATTGGCCCTTCCAATTAGGTCATGGCTTGCCAAACTACTTTTTTTATACAGAAATACTTTCCTTAAAACCTTTCCCGTATTTTAAAATCTAGTCGTCTAACTCAGGAAGCATGCTTTTGATCAAAGTTTTGTAGTGCAAAGAATTCAATTGCACTATTATGATTTTTTCTTCTATTAAATCTAACTATGTACACTCCCCCTTATCGTTGGCCTCTTCGGAATACTCACTGACTCGATATAAAGGTATTTTTTTTAGATGGCACGAAAGCATCCCTTCCATAGACCAACACAAATGGAGACTCTTGGGTTGCTTTCCGAGGAGTAGTTCTATACACCCACAAAGCTTATTGTAAATAATCTGGTCATTTTCCAGCCTTGCCTTTCAAATTCTTTCTCAGCCAATTAAGAATTGTTCGATTACTAACCTCGACTTGGCCATTTGCTTGTGGACGGAAATATGTCGAGAATTATTATTGTATCCCTTTAGGTGAACAAAAATCCTTAAACTCTCTATTGTCGAATTATGGCCCATTATCCATCGTTATTCTCCACGGAATCACGAAGCAACAACAAATATTAGAAACGATGAACCCGATCACGTCGTTAGATTTTGTTCCATCCAATGGTTCAGCTTCCACCCAAATAGAAACAATGAACCGTGATAGTTATCGTTTTTCGTCCCCCAGATTCCATTGGTAAAGGTCCAAACATATCAATACCCCATTGGTAAAAAAGTACTGATTCTAATATCGACTCAAGAGGTACTCCTAGTGCATGAATTGTATTATCAAATCTTTGACAAATATTACATATATAAACCAATTACTTAGCGTCCGAAACGATTGTCAGCCAATAATATCCTGCCAAATGAACTCTTCGTATCAAAGTTTTATAGCCATAATGTACGGATCCTTCCCCATAATGTAATTCTGAAAATATCATTTGAGACTCATTATTTCCAAGATATCAAAGAAAAAACCTACTAAAATATTTTTTTGTATAAGATATCTCCAAGGAATAAGTAGCAATATTCCTCAAACCGTATTCTCTTTGCCATTACTTTATCAATGGGCAAAACATCATTTACCAGAAATTATTTAATTTCATTCCCCCAATCTTTTTATGTACTTGAAGAAATTTGAAAACCCTATACTCACTGACTCGATATAAAGGGAATTTTTTTTGGATGGCACGAAAGCATCCTTTCCATAGACCAACACAAATGGAGACTCTTGGGTTGCTTTCCGAGGAGTAGTTCTATACACCCACAAAGCTTATTGTAAATAATCTGGCCATTTTCCAGCCTTGCCTTTCAAATTCTTTCTCAGCCAATTAAGAATTGTTCGATTAGTAACCTCGACTTGGCCATTTGCTTGTGGACGGAAATGTGCCGAGAATCATTATTGTATCCATTTAGGTGAACAAAAAGCCTTAAACTCTCTATTGTCAAATTATGGCCCATTATCCATCGTTATTCTCCACGGAATCACGAAGCAACAACAAATATTAGAAACAATGAACCCGATCACTTCGTTAGCTTTTGTTCCAGCCAATGGTTCAGCTTCCACCCAAATAGAAACAATGAACCGTGATAGTTATCGTTTTTCGTCCCCCAGATTACATTGGTAAAGGTCCAAACATATCAATACCCCATTGGTAAAAATGTACTGATTCCAATATCAACTCAAGAGGTACTCCTAGTGCATGAATTGTATTAGCAAATCTTTGACAAATATTACATATATAAACTAATTACTTAGCGTCCGAAACGATTGTCAGCCAATAATATCTTGCCAAAAGAACTCTTTGTATCAAAGTTTTATACTCATAATGTACGGATCCTTCCCCATCATGTAATTCTGAAAATATCATTTGAGACTCATTATTTCCAAGATATCAAAGAAAAGACCTACTAAAATATTTTTTGTATAAGATATCTCCAAGGAATAAGTAGCAATATTCCTCAAACCGTATTCTCTTTGCCATTACTTTATCAATGGGCAAAACATCATTTACCAGAAATTATTTAATTTCATTCCCCCAATGTTTTTATGTACTTGAAGAAATTTGAAAACCCTATACTGACCCTTCAACTAGCTCGGACACCTTTGTTATCAAAGGATTTTATTGCGTGATAATTCAAGGGTGTTTCTCGGAGTATGATGTATTAGCCAAAGTGTCAGCCACATAATTTCTTACCCTATGAGCATGTTTGTATCCGAATCCTTTGAAAACTAATGCTAAAGACTTTAGCGCCCTTAAATACTTCACTAAATGATATTTTCTAGCCTCGGTATGACCAGAAGCGTGATTTATAAAAAGTTGTGAGTCGCTTATCAACCTGAATTTTTTAGCCCAATAGATCTGAGAAAGTCTTAAACCTGCCAAAGTAGCTTCATACTCTGCCTCATTATTTGATGATTTAAACCCGAAGCGAATACCTTGATACATTGCAATACCATTTGGATAAATCAACTGCACCCCTGCTCTGCATCCTGATGCGCTTGAACCCTCATATGTTCTAGATTGTCCACTCTAACTCGAATTTTCTTCATCTACCTCCATATTCGACTGTTCAGAATGAAATTCAACTAGGAAGTCTACGAAGGCTTGTGCTTTGATTGCAGTCCTAGATTCAAATTCAATATTAAAATATCCCAATTCAACTGACTAATTTGTTATTTTTCCTCATACATCAGGCCTTTGCAACATATTTTTCAATGGAAAAGATGTTTGTATAATGATAGAATGATCCTGAAAATAATGCCTCATTTTCCGAGCAGTAGTTACTAATGAGAGGGCCAATTTTTCTAACTTCAAATACCATTTCTCAGCATCCAAAAGACTCTTACTGACATAATACATTGGTTTTGGGACATTAACTTCTTGTTGAATCAAAACAACGCTCACAGCATAATCCGACACTGCTACATAAGCATACAACTTTCCCCCTAGGGCTGTCAAAAAAATCCGAAAAGTCTGATATCCGACCGAAATATGCGATATCGAATCCAAATAAAATGGATAATATCCGTATTCAAAAGAAAACGGATAATATTCGTATCCGAATTCGTATCCGAAAATAGCGGATATGAATATAGTCATATCCGTATTCGAAATATCCGATATCCAAACTTTTATAAATAAATATATATAGTTTCTGATGAGTCCGAATTCAGAATACTCCCCGTAAGGGCAGATCAGTGTAATTCTCTCCGAAAACCGGACAGAACTTTTGGACCGGACAGATCACTTCGAACCAATGTGAGCCTAAGGCTGTTCGAACTATGACAAAAGTACTAAAAAACCTAAACACTTCTTGACTAAGCTACCTGTCCTCCTGCTTAGAACTCATGGGTCTTTAAACATGACCCGGGTCCATTAAACTTGACCCGAAATCCCATAAGGGCCCAAATTTCATACTATAAATATCCAACCACCAGCATTAACTATGGGTAAGAAAAATTAACTGCTGCCAAGCTGCTTAATTCTCTCTTCACATTGAAACACCTTGAAACACCCTGAAACACCCTCACACCACCTTGAAACACCCTTACACCGCCTTAAAACTCCACTTGAAATTACTTGCCTACCCCTAGGCCATTTTTATCCACACCAAATTGGCGACCACAGTGGAAGGCGACGGTGCCTGAATCAAGTATTCGAAACCAAGCAAAGAATTTCTGTCCGAATGAATTCGGATAATCCAGAGCTTCCACCAGCTTTGCTCAAAGTGGTGGAGGAGAACGATGAGTATACTGTCCAAGAGCGCGACAGGTTAAAGCTTGAGATAGAGGCTCTGAGGGCTGAAAAGACCAAGATGGGCATGAAAGAGAAATCCAAAGCGTCAGCTGCTCATCACACTGACAACCCTCGAGAGCCTGAGGCTTCGAAAACTCGTGTGAGCACTAAAAAGACACATGCCAGCTCTAAAAAGTCTCACCGGTCCAAGCCTGTGGAGAGCTCTGACTCAAGTTCAGAATCTTCGGGCAGCTCTTCGGACAGTGAGGGAAATGAAAAATCCTTGTCCTCTAGCAGTGATGAGGGTCGAACCAAGAAGAAACAAAAGCAAGTTAAGAAGTATTCGAGAAAAAGAGATCACCATGGAAGAATGAAAAGGCATATTGGAAAGGGGTCATCTCACCACCGGAGGTATACGGACAAGATGTTGATGGATCCTTTTGCTTTCCACGATGAGCCAGGTATCTTTGCAACTCCTAATGAGGATACCGTGTTCAGTCGTGGAAGGAATTGGAGGCAGTCTCCACTGTCTTCTAAAATCCTGTCCGGAAACCTCCCTAAGAGGTTTGACAGTACTAAGATGGAGAAGTATGATGGCAGTACTGATCCAGACAATCATCTGGAGCAATTCAAGAACTTCATGATGAACTTTGATGATGATGATAAACTACTCTGTAGGGCATTCTCCCAATCTTTTACGGGGAGTGCTCTGAAATGGTACAACAGCCTGCCTCAGGGTTGTATTAAAGACTTTGATACTTTTTGGGTGGCCTTTCGAAGGCAGTTTGTGGGGAGTAAGGAGCTGAAGGGCAATGGAGACACAATAATCCATTGTGCCCAAGAGCCAAATGAGTCGTTAAAGGAGTACATAAGTCGTTTTGTAAACACAAAGAATGGGTTGGCTGATTGCTTCGAACAGGTGGCAATAGCATCCCTAAGACAAGGTTTGAACCCATGCAACCTGGCTGATTCGGTGACCAGGAAGAAAGCCATGACCTGGGGAGGATTGCTAAATCAAGTTGGCAAGCAAATAAACGTTGATGAAACAAAAAAGACCAGGGTGCACAGACAGGTGAGATCCACCCCGGTGGCACCAACTCCAAATCAAAACCAGTCCGGGAATAGAGCAAGAGAAACCGGACAGGGGCATGGTAGGGGAAAAGCTCAGTCCCAGCCAGCTGCTCCTGCTCAAAGTCAGCAATCCAGAAACAAAAGAGGGCCATGGGTCCAACCGGAGTGGTTCGCAGAACTTAAAGAAAGCGTGGCCACCATTTTTGATAAAACAAAAGATGAGGTACACTAGCGGAGACCGGCAACCTTGCAGTCTCCCAGAGAGCATCGTAACAACTCCTTTTGCCAATACCACAATGATATTGGCCATACCACTGATGATTGCATAGCGTTGAAACAAGAGGTACAAAATTTGATTGAAAGGGGGAAGTTGGGTGAATACGTTAAAAGAAAAGGAGGCAACAGGCCTGACAACACTCACCGGGCTGGTCCGGTTAATGCTGCCCCGGAGGGGGCTATGGTAATAGTTGAAAGGTTTGATGTGGAATCTGAATACTTGGATCCTGATCCAACAAGAAACAGAGTGGGTGCTATAGAGGAGCGTTCTAGATCGTTCTCCGGGCTCATTAAATTCTTCGAGTCATTGACAATTTTCGGAGGGGACACTGTGACAGCTCCTACTACTTCTTCGAGAAAAAGGCATGTTCATAATTTGGCCTCCCAGCTAGAAGGAGGCATGACCTCTTATCAATCAACGAATTCATTCCCATTCATTGTCTTTGATGGGGATGATTTAAGAGACATTGCTGGCCCTCATGAGGATGATGTTGTTATAGGAGCATCTATAGGGGGCAATGAGATAAGGCGAATTCTGGTAGATACTGGAAGCTCTGCCAATATCCTTTTCCTAGACACTTACAAGAAAATGAAAAATCCAGCTGTGATTCAGAAGTCGGACCGGTCGATCGTGGGCTTCACGGGCAACTCAGCCGATGTGATCGGGGAGTTTGAAGAAGAAGTGTTGTTGGGCAGGGGCCCTTTCAAGAAAATGGTTAGAATACTCTTTATTGTGGTGGATTGTCCCACCTGCTATAATGCTATTCTAGGGAGATCTTGGCTCTCTAGGATGCATGCAGTGGATTCGACAGTCCATCAGTGTCTAAAGTATGCTGTTCAGGGGCAGGTTGGGGTTGTCCGGAGCAGCCAAAAGATTGCAAGAGAATGTTCTGCCACTGCCTTGGCTCCACGAACGTTGGGGGCAGTCCGAATAAATGATCAATAGCAGTTTGAGGGCCTTTCTGGGGGTGAGGGTGAAATTGATGACCCCAGAGAGACCCCTGGAGTATTGATTCCGATTGAAGAGGTTGAAACACACTGCTTGGAAGAAGGAAAAATCGTCAAGATAGGATCCAAAATGCCACCAATGCTGAAAGAAGGAATGTTGAAATTCTTGAAAGACCATCAGCATGTTTTTGCTTGGTGCAACGCTGATGTTACTGGAGTTCCATCAGAGGTGATTTTCCATCGCCTGTCTGTCCGGAGAGATGTGGCATCAGTAGTACAAAAGAGGAGAGCTTTCTCAAAAGAAAAAGCTGATGTCATTGTACAAGAGGTTGATAGACTCACAAAGATGGGGCACATTAAAGAATCTCAATACCCTTTGTGGACTGCCAATCCTGTCTTAGTAAAAAAGAAGAATGGCAAATGGCGTATGTGCATTGACTTCACAGACCTCAATCGAGCTTGTCCAAAATATTTTTATCCGGTCCCCCGGATAGATCAGTTAGTAGACTCTACTTCTGGGAACAAGCTTCTCTCCTTCATGGATGCCTTCTCCGGGTACAATCAGATCCAAGTAGATCCAAAAGATCAAGAGCATACTACATATGTCACTGATAGGGGTCTACATTGCTACAAAGTGATGCCCTTTGGCTTAAAAAATGCTGGGGCTACTTATCAAAGGTTAGTCAACAAGGCATTTGCTGATCAAATTGGAAGAAATATGGAGGTTTACATTGACGATATGATGGTGAAAAGCGTGGATGAGCAGTTGCACTTGTCCGACCTCCAAGAGACTTTCGCCAACTTGGCCAAAGTAAATTTGAAGCTAAACCCTGAAAAGTGTGTGTTCGGAGTGCAGTCCGGGAAGTTCTTAGGGTATATCATAAGTGAGCATGGAATACAGCCCGACCCGGACCAACTCAATGCTTTGTTCCAAATGGAGCCTCCTCGAAACATTAAAGAAGTACAACGATTAACGGGGAGATTGGCTGCCTTGAACCGATTCATCTCCAGGTCTTCGGACAGGTGTGCTCCTTTCTTTCAAACCTTGAAGGGTGCAAAGGGGTTTGAATGGACGCCACAGTGTAATGAAGTGTTTAATGAAATCAAGAAACATCTTTCCTCTCCCAAGACTTTGTTCAAACCAGTTGATGGGGAGACTCTCTTTGTATATCTGGCTGTTTCAAGTTATGCCATCAGTTCTGTGCTAGTAAGGGAGGTTGATGGGAATCCTCACCCAGTGTACTACATTAGCAAAAGCTTGATTGATGCTGAGAGGCGTTACTTGAAACTCGAAAAACTGGCGTTGGCCTTGGTAATAGCTGCACGAAAAATGAGGCCCTACTTCCAGGCTCATCCTATCGTTGTCCGGACTTCTTTCCCTTTAAAGAATGTCCTTCAAAAAGCAGACATTTCGAGCAGAATGACAAAGTGGTCAGTAGAGTTGGGGGACTTCGACATAGACTTTGCTCCCGGAAGAGCGGTAAAAGCTCAAGCTGTGGCTGACTTTCTGGTTGAATTCCATTCTGATAGGGATTCCGAACAACCTACTGATTCAAAAGACAAGAAAGTGTGGATTGTCCGAACAGACGGAGGATCCAGTACCATGGGATCTGGGGCAGGAATATGCCTCACTTCCCCATACGGGGACAACATGTTCCAAGCTATTTGTTTTGCTTTCAGGGCATCCAATAATGAGTCCGAGTACGAAGCAGCTATAGCTGGGTTAAAATTGGCCTACATTTGTGGAGCTAAAAGAGTCAAGCTACTAAGTGACTCCCAGTTGCTAGTCCACCATGCCTTGGGCCTATCAGAAGCTAGAAAGGAACAGTTGGTCAAGTATTTACTCCTCCTCAAAAATGAAGCGTTGAAATTTAAAGTTGTTATCTATGAGCACATCCCCCGGGCAGAAAATGAGCTAGCAGACTCACTAGCAACGATAGCATATACGGAGTCCTACCCATGGATCCATGTGCTTGAAAGCCCTTCTATTCAACTCAATGAAGGTATAAAAGAGGAAGTCTTTGAAGTACAAGTAAATCGGCCTCAAGACTGGAGGTCTCCTCTTATACAATATCTGTCCGATGGCATCGTGCCTTTGGATAAATCACAAGCCAGAACATTGAAACACAGGGCTCGTGGTTTCATTATGATTAGAGAAGTCTTGTACAAAAAGTCCTACAACAAACCTCTCCTACGTTGTTTAGGGGATCATGAGTCACAAATGGTTCTCTCCGAATTGCATGATGGTGATGGATCAGCCCATTGTGGATTTAGAGCTTTGACAAGAAGAGTGTTACTCTCCGGATACTATTGGCCATCGATTATGAAAGATGCTAAGGAGCTGGTAAGAAGGTGTGACCCATGCCAGAGGTACAACAATGAAATTCATGTACCAGCCATTCCTTTGGAATCAATTTCTGAGCCCATCCCTTTTGCTCGATGGGGATTGGACTTAGTTGGGCCTCTCCCTGTGGCGTCCGGAGGGCGTAAAACCATAATTGTAGCCATTGACTACTTCTCGAAGTGGATAGAAGCAGCCCCCTTGGCAGGGACAACCTCAAAAGCTGTTATAAGATTCATTCTATCCAACATATGTTGCAGATTTGGTGTCCCCCAGAAAATAACAACAGACAATGGGCCACAGTTTGACAACAGAGAAATGGAAAGCTTCTGTGCCTTAAGGGGTATTCAGCACTGCTTTTCTTCACCTTTCCACCCTCAAGCCAATGGGCAAGTTGAAGTGGCTAATAGAACGATACTGTCCGGTTTAAAGAAGAATTTAGAAGGGGCTGCTGGGAAGTGGCCTAGTTATCTACAAGAAGTCTCGTGGGCCTACCGAACAACACCTGGGGCTGCAACACAAGAATCCCCTTTTACCTTGGTCTATGGAATGGATGCAGTAGCCCCCATAGAGAAGACACTCCCCTCCTTTCGTGTTCATAACTTCTCCGGACAGGCTAATGAGATGGCAATTAGAAATCAGCTTGATTTGATCGAAGAAAGACGGGTGAAAGCTCATCTTAGAATGGCACACTATCAGGGCTTGATGAGAAGCAGGTTTGCTTCTAAAGTTAAAAGAAGGGATTTTCAACCAGGAGATAAAGTATTAAGGAAAGTTTTCTTGCATACTAAGGAAAAGCTCTTCAGAAAGCTGGCCCCAACTTGGGAGGGTCCATATACTGTGGTTGAAAGAATCAAGCCTGGGACATACTGGTTGGAAGACAAAGATGGCAGGGTTTTAACTCACCCTTGGAATATTGAACACCTTCGAATGTACTTGGAATAAAACTTATGTAAATATTTACTTGTTTAAACATCCATGTAAATATTTGGGGGCATACCTTCCCCTCTTCGGTGGCACGGAGAGTTTTCAATGAAATTTGGTGCCTTCTTCAAAATTCTCTAAGTATTTTTAAACATTTTGTCTCTTATCATACTACTCGGGTTAAAAGATCTAAGGGCTATTTAAATTCTAGCCGGAAAGTCTTAATACTCTCACAATACAATAAAACTATTTAAACTCCAGCTATTTAAACAAACAATGAAAGAAGAGGATGGTTGAGCAAAATAAGATATTCATTCAACAATTTAAAACTGCCTTGGCCTTCCAAGGACTTTTTGAGTAAGTTTGGGCACAGTACAAAAATCTGTCCGAATAATACGGACAACATCACAAAAAGAGTGCCTTGGCCTTCCAAGGACTTTAGTTCGAACAAAAGATAAACAAAATAAATTATAGGTTATGGTTGAGCCTTTGAAGATGGCTCACCCTCATTTTCTTTCTTGCCCTTGATGTCGCTTTTCTCTTCGACTATCTTTTTACCCTTGGGGTCAATCTCTTCCTCACCTAGGTCTCTCCGGTTTCCTCTTCTTCACCGGACGAAGACTCACCGGAGTACCCCTCATCAACCATGGTCCAGTATGGGAGATCATCATCATCCACATAGCGCCATAATTCCCCTAGTCTCCTCTTCGGGAATTTCTCATGAAATAGGAGGACCATATCAGACTTTACCTTTTGAATCATTAGCTCCTCGCTTTGGATCATCTCCCTGGCATAGGCGTTGATCCTGGCCTTAATCATGGCCTCTTGATCCCTCACCAAAGCAGCTTTCTCTTCAACAGCCTGAGTCACTGCATTCTCTAAAGCAATTTTGTCAGTGGTCAGGTTGGTGACGAGCTTCTCCTTTGCTGCAGTTTCTCCTCTTGAGGCTGTCAGGTCCTTCTCCAGTCCGGACAGCTTAGCCCGGAGATCTTTTACGGTCTCTTCCAAGGAAGCAGCTTTTGTGTTGCTTTCATCTTGATTCTTCTTTAGCTGATCATTTGCCTCCTTGAGCAAATCAACCTTATTGGCAGCAGTCCGGAGGTCCTTGGACAGTTTTTCCTTCTCCGACTTGAGGTCTTTGATGGTGTCTGCCTGACTTCGGACTTGCCTTTTCAAAGTAAGTATTGGCTGCACGTTGCTAAGGATAGAATGGGCTATAACATCCCTCTCACTGGAAACCATAAAAGTCTTACCGTTGAAGTTAACTGTGTTGGAGCTGCTTGGAGGGACATAGGGCCCTGCGAACTCGTCTCTGGGCAGCCCAAGAAAATATTCACCAAGTCCACCCAGACCGGTGATGTCCATTTCGTCTAAGTTAAGCTCTCCTCCCTCAACTTCATCTGTGTGGAATTCCCTTGGGATCTCTTCTTGAAAGTCTCTTGGGATCTCTTCGGCCAGTGTAGGGTCAGTAGGGAAAGAAGGCTCCGGGTCCCGGAGAGTAACCTCGTCTCCTTGGGAAGTCTTCTTCTTCTTAGCCTCCCTATCAGCACTCTCACTGGTTTGCTTGCGAGTCCTCTTAGAAGCCCTTGAGGGCTTAGGGAGGTTCACTTCCTGCTTCTCGCTCTCCTGTTCCACCACTTGTAAAAGGGCTGCATCAATTTGAACCTGTGCCAGTCCTTCTGTGTCTGTTGGGGCCTCCTTCTCATCATCACCTGCCGCCCTCTTGCCTTTCTTCTTCTTGCCCTTCATTTTACTTGGGGCTCTGGCCCGGGCAGGCAGGAAGAGAGTCCCATCCAGTTCATGAGACCTTCTCAGCACGATGTCTTCATCAGGTTGGGTGGAGAACTCCTCCCAAGTTAGGTCTCTTCGACCTGTGGTGTTCCACAGGTGAGACCTTGCTAAGTTCCCAGAAGTGAAGGCTTTATGGAACCGGTTCTCCCAGTTCTCTGCGGCCCAAGCGTTGATTTTGCCACAGGTGACCTGTCCGGCCTTCAGGTAGTCTCCGAAATCCTTTGGCAGCTCTGATAAAACAAAAGAGAAACTAATTAGCATAAACTTAAAAGAAAAGAGAAATTCGAACAGAGACTTAAGATGAGAAGCTTACGGTCACTCCTCCATCTACTCCTGAGGAGGCTTGGATTCTCTCCGGTCTTAATTTTCTTGCCATTCTCCCATGAGCCACTGACAAATAAGAATTGGCTCCTCCATTTGCTCTCCGAATCCAGGAGATCATCGACAGCTTTAAGATCGTTCCCCATGTTGAAATGGTAGAAGGGGAACTGATGATGTTTGCACAAGTTGGCCACAGCTGCAAACTCTTCCATAGGAAGAGGGATTCCAGATAACCTAGACGCCATAATACATGACATCAAGGTGAACCAACCATTGGGGCTTAACTGTGATGGGCAGAGTTTGACCAAGTGAAAATAGGGCACTATCTCCGGGTCCAGTGGGAACCTGAGTCCCCAGTTGAATAGCTCCGTGAAGAAGACTATCTCATTCCTTTTGCAATCCATCGGGGTCTCCGGATCGATGGGAATCCTTATCTTTACGTTCTCAGGGATCCCCCACTTTGTGCGCAATCTACCCAGATCTGAAGTATGGATGAACGCGTACTTGGGCTTCAACAAAGCCAAAAGATACTTGAACTCCACTTTATGAAAGCATGGCCCCACTCTCCCTTCAAGGCTCTCCGGCAGATCCGGACGCCTCAGATACAAGTCCTCTTTGCCCTTCTTGGCAACAACGATAGCAGTATCAGCCTGTCCGGAGGACTCGGACTCAAATCTAACCTCTTCAGTGGAGTCCTCCATCCTCTCCTCCATAATCGTTGGGGGAGCTTCAGTAGAAATAGTCCGGGGAGGATTGAGGCTTGGCAGAGCTGATCCTCCGGACTGTTGGTTGTCCGTATTTACTCGACTTCTCACCTCAATTTGAGTTTCTGAGGAAGAAGATTCCTTGGGGGGTAGTGGGCTGCTGGCCTCTAGTCCTGACAGCCTCTCCCGGGGAGCCCTTATAGTTGCCCCAGACCCTGATACACTATCTTTTGCCCCCGATTTCGAGGGTGTGTTTTTAGAAGAAAGCCCTTTGACCAACCGACTTGGCATTTTCATGATTAGCTTGTCCGGGGAATGGTCAGAGTCAGACCCCATAGCAATGAAAGAAGATTTTTTCCTAACACTTGTGACAGTAACTCCCGGTTCAACAGCATGGATCGACTCCTGAACTGAGGAGCCAGATACTATGGGGGAGAGCGTTGATTGAAAAAGCCTTTTTGGCTTGGTACCTTTAGAAGAAGATGAGCCTCTGTCAGATTCTTCGATTGAAGGGGCTGGTTTCTCAACAGGCGACGATGGTAGCCCTGCTGCAAGTCTTTTTTCCTTCTCAACTCTTTGAGCTTTCTCCAATTCCGAGAGATTAAGCCAGCCGCCCTTGATCAGTGCTGTTCTCGCTGTAAACATAAACAGCCAAGAAAGTTTTGAAGATTCTAGAGAGATAAAGCTCTGAGTAAAATGGCAGAGTGAAATTTGAAAGAGATAATGAGACAGTGAAAAGTGAATTAGAATTTATAGTAAATGTGAAAAAAGGAGTTGATTCCTAGGAGAATCCGAAAAGTTGGGCAATGATTAAAAGACGGCGCTGATGTCATTAATGGCATTTAAAAGAGGTAACTTGTTCGAGAAAGTGGTGCGAAGTTCAAGGTGAAAAAACGGCTAAAGTGACCAATCAGAGAATGACACGTGTCCCATTAACTCTGGCAAGAACCGTTTAGAATTCGTAACGTTCGGTCTGTCCGGGTTTATCCACAACTCTCTCCGGATTGAAAAACCACTTCCTATAATCGGACTGTTTTTCAGTTCTTTTTGACAAGGACACTTGTTCAAACATCTAAAAAAGGGGCTCCTGATGAGTCCGAATTCAGAATACTCCCCGGAAGGGCAGATCAGTGTAATTCTCTCCGAAAACCGGACATAACTTTTGGACCGGACAGATCACTTCGAACCAATGTGAGCCTAAGGCTGTTCGAACTATGACAAAAGTACTAAAAAACCTAAACACTTCTTGACTAAGCTACCTGTCCTCCTGCTTAGAACTCATGGGTCTTTAAACATGACCCGGGTCCATTAAACTTGACCCGAAAGCCCATAAGGGCCCAAATTTCATACTATAAATACCCAACCACCAGCATTAACTATGGGTAAGAAAAATTAACTGCTGCCAAGCTGCTTAATTCTCTCTCCACATTGAAACACCTTGAAACACCCTGAAACACCCTCACACCACCTTGAAACACCCTTACACCGCCTTAAAACTCCACTTGAAATTACTTGCCTACCCCTAGGCCATTTTTATCCACACCAGTTTCTTTTATTTAAGCATGTTTTTAGCTATCCTACATTGTAAAAAGAAAAACAAATTACTAATAAAGTTGTTTATAAATATAAGGGTTTCTTCTCTAAAAAATGTATCTTATCCCACATCTAAAGTTGGAAAAAAAGAGTTGCTATCGAGCTGTTTATAAAACATATTATAACTTTTCATAACAAGTATATTTTTTAGTCTTATGACTTTTATCCCACATCTAAAATGTGGAAAACGATTGCTACCAAATTTCTATAAAAGATATGGTGATTTCTCAAAATAAGTATATTTTTTTCTTAGCATTATCCCAGATCTAAAATGGAATATGAATATCTACTAAGGTGCTTATAAAAGTAGCCCAATAAAGAGTGTAATTAGTTAAACATTTAGTAGAAATTCAGATTCGGATATTATCCGAATCCGAATAATATCCGTCGGATACGGATTCAGATGTTATTTTTTATAAAACTTCGGATTCGAATTCAGATTCGGATAGTGATTTCGGATTTCGAATTCTGATTCGGATATAGGCAGATTCATATCCGAAATATCCGTTTGACAGCCCTATTTCCCCCTATATTTGGCTTTGTCAAGAATTCTGGCGAAGATATGTATTCTTTAATTCGATAAAACGCTTTGGAACACTCTCGGGTCCAGTTTAAATAACTTTCATATCTCAATACTTGGAAAAAATAAGCACATTTGTCTGATGAGCGAGATATAAATCTATTCAGTGTTGTCAATCTTCATCTTAGAGTTTTTACTTGTTTAATCGTTAGAGGTGGTGCCATAGTGTTCAATACAGTTAACTATACATGATCAGATTCTATTTAATGCTCACTAACTATGTACCCAGAAATTTTCCGTGTCGTACTCAGGATGTACATTTTTCTGGATTTAATTTCAAAATTATCTTTGGCTAGTTGGGAAAAGTTTCCTCTAAATCTGCAAAGTGGTCCTCATCCCTCGTGTTTTCACTAACATGTAATCGATATACACTTCTATATTTTTTCAAGTATGAGTCTCAAAGGATTTGTTTACTCGTTAGTAAGTTGCTATGTATTTTTCAACCCAAAATGCATAAACTTATAAATTGTAAACCTCTTCTAGTGATAAACGATGTGATTTCTTGATCCTTTAAATCCATTTGGATTTGATTGTGGCTAGCATACGCATCCATATATGAGATTAATTAGTTCCAAAGGTAGAATCCACTAACTAATCTATCTGAAGAACCAGGAAGGGATCTTTTACACATGCTCTATTTAGATTAGTGAAGTTTACACACATCCGTCACTTACCATTTTTCTTTTTCACCAAAATCGGATTAACAATCCATAAAGGGTTTTTTTATTCCCGTATGTGCCATGCCTTAGATACGCGATCTACTTCAACCATGATAGCCTCAGTTTTTTCTTGAGAAAAAGATATTCTCTTTTGAATGATCGGACACACACTACTTCGAACTGCTAATCTATGGCAAATGATATCTGTAGGAACCTCTGCCACTTCTTCCGTACACCACGCAAACATATGTAAATTTATTGATAAGAATATAATTAACTTCTCGTTCACCTTCAGAGATAACTTTGTGCCGATTTTTAAACTCTTTCTCTTCGAAAAACATGATCCTTAAAATTTTCGTCTGACATCATAAACCCAAGGGTCTCCCTCGGGTCATCCACGAGATCGGACTCCATGGGAAACCCAACTAATTCTATGCTTTCTTTGACTCGTACCAATTGATTTTATTTGGGCTCAGAGCCATTCGATAATATTCTTTTGCTATCTTTTGACTGCTTGTAACGTTTCCAACATTGTTTCCCACAACATATTTCAAACATTGGTGAACAATTGATGTCGCATCATGCATTCTAAATAGCCAAGATCTTCCAAATATTTCATTATAATATGTTGGAGTATCTACCACAATAAACAAAACCGTCACTACCTTTTATAATCCCCTCCGACCTACTTCAACTCTTCCCTCAAATTCTCCTAGCTGTTACCCATTAAACCCTAAAATCCCCCGATCTGACCGAAGAATCATTGTAGGATTCACTATCTTTTCATAAGTAGTCATGAATATAATGTTAACAGAACTACCAGTATCATTCCAGATTCTTCGTATCTCATCCCCGACAATTTCTGCTACATTAACTACCTCAGCTTCATGTGGACCAACTACATTCCTCATATCATCATCTTAAAAAAATTATTGGAGATAGATTTTTGTACAAGTATGGTGAAATACTAGCTTCTAATTGAGTCGCTAAGCTGATGATGTGTCTATTTCGAGAATAATTTGATGTCCCTGCAACAGTATCCCCTCCAAAAATTGTTAATGATTCAAAGAAAATACATAGTTCACTAACTTTTCCTGTTACAACTGATTCTTCCACCATCAATATATTGTTCATATTTGGTTTCAGATCTAAATAATCCGTTGAAATTTCAAATGAATCAATAGGTTCTGAGATCATCAGATTTGTTTCTTTTCTTTGGAGCTGTAAGAGAGTTTTTCTTTACAATTGTTGTTAGATTTCCATTTTCGATCAAGGCCTGTATTTTTTTTTCCAATGCCACACAATCCTTTGCGTCATGCCCAACGTCTTCATGATACTTGCACTGCCTGTTTCTTTTTCTCTCCATTGGAGTCTATATCAGAAGCGGTTTTTAGAACTACATGTGTAGGCGTGCTTTGTCAAAACTTATTGCTACACACTTTATCAGCTCAGCGAAATATGTTGGTGAGATTCATTTGTTAGATATGGGTCAGACATATTGATGTGTGTTCACAAATTGTGTATTCACTTTTTACTTTAGAGGTACTTAGGTTGGTGTTTGGTGCGCGAGCTCGGAGAACAGTTGTTAGATGTGAAATGCTATGTGCTACCATCAGAGTCTGATAGAATTGATTTTGCTAAAACTGTGGCAAAGAGTTCATCTCTGATGTTTGGGTTTCCTCCATCGAAGTTCTTTTCTTTACTTGATCCAACAAGGCCCCAAATGTCATGGCTTTCATTTCTACAATATTATCTTTCATTATAGTGGGGAGAAGTCTCATTCGAAAATCTACTAAATCCATTTTATCTTCACAATTTTCCATGTCCGCTTTAGCCTTGATAAAACGGTTTGTATAATCCTTAAGGATTTCGCCCACTTTTTGTCCACAGTAAATAATTGTATCACCATTTGCGTTGAAATTTTTGCGTCCCAAGAAATATTGACGAAAGATACTCTAGAACATATCAAAAAAATTAATACAACCGCCTGCCAAGCGATTATATCACTTTGAGGCTGCATTTATTAATATTTGGAAAAAGGCTCTACACATCAATTTATCATCATCATCATAGTTGATCATAAATTTTTTGAATTGCTTAATATGGTTAACTGGATCTTACATTCTGTCAAACTTTTCCAGCTTTAAAATGTGAAACCATTTACGAAAATGCCCTGAAGGAATTTCCAGAGAGAGAGAATATAATCTCCAATTGTGTCTTTTTTATATAAATGCTACCCCAAGAACTTCATTCAGTAAAATGTATAAAATTTCCTCGGATAGGTATGTGAATTGACTGCTCAGACGATATATAAAACCCTCTCTTGATCTTCGGACCCTAGCCCCGTTTTCTCTTGTTCACTCTTTACTTTATTCGAACCTTTAGCTTTTTGAAATGTCCAAGGACCATCTCTTTGCCACTTCGAATATCTTTTCTTGTAATCTCTTGGACGTCGATCTTCCTTTTCCGGAGAAAATGATTCATCTAAACTATATGATGAATATTCACCAGATTCAGCTAACTCATAACGACATCTAGATTTTACTTTTCTCTTTGAAGAATAACGACTTTGTTTTCGATGCCTTTCATCGGTCATATGAAAATCTTGTATATGAACTCAGTGTCGCTTCTTTCTCAGCATTCAATCTTTCAATATCTTCCAAAATTTCTTTTTACCGACCTACTAAGGCAGATTATTCTAGCATCTCCTCAATATGTCGGTTATTGTCATTTCTTTCATTAAATATTTATTCCTCGATCAAGAGATCTCCAGATGAGTGTCCGACCACCCAGTTATTTCTGGAAAACTTTAAATCTCATAGCATTTCTGTATCAATTACTCTCATAGTGTTTTTAGAATAAGACAATGTTTTTGGAAAAACAATTCCGGGTACCAATCGTTTTCCCACAGACGATGCCAATGATAGTTCTAAAGATTTCCTATGAGGGTTATCGGTCACAAAAATGTTCGTAGGTAAATATTACAGAGAGATGGAATAATAAGTAGAGAGATAAAATGATAAAGGAATAATCATTAATGATTGTCTCTTTTCCCAAACGGAAAGGGATGGGGGGGGGGGAGGGGGTTGCTTTATATAGTACAAGTGGTAGGTCTATAATTTAAAAGTTTTCCCTCTCTTACGGATACCTCACTCCACTACTTTACTAACCTTAATCATAATTTTTATTTGTTACAAAATGAACCCTCATTATAACATACTTGTTGGGCTTCTTATACAATATTTTATTGAACCAAATTAACTCTTTAATTTAGTCAATTTAACTTATTTTCCTAATATTTTTTCCTTTATTAGTATCCACTCGATAACTTGTTGGTTTACTCTCCACGCGGTATAACTTTGCTACTCATTCCGTTTGGTATGGGTCTTCTTACCGAGCTCAAGGATAAGAGATCGACCAATGGGTTTGGTTATTAGCCTTGTCAGGGTGTTTTTTTATCAAAGTTTCTACGTTTAACCGAGGTTTTATCTCTTCTCGTTTCTATCTTGTCACATATAAGGGGATTATCTTGCTTGAAGATTATAAACTGATAAACTATGGCCTTAGCTTGGTGTTAGAAGGGGGTATAGGTTCATATTGATTCCTTGTTGTGGTTGTATATAGGTTTGAGGTATATGTGGTGTAACAAATTGTTGAGATTCGGTCCAAGCTTCGAGAATGAGCATTCGAGTAGGGTCGGGTTATCTTCAAGCCTCGGCTGCTTGAACCAGTTCTGATTTTCTATATCTGGCGTGCCTGGCTGGTCGTGGAGCGTACCAACGCCTAACATGATGCATATTTTGAAGATGATGTATTCTTTATAAATATGTGGAATAACTATTATCCATAAGTTGATCTTCATTATTGGTATGAGAATGATATTGACGACGCACTCGATACCTTATCTTGAGGGAGTAGTAAATTATGTTGGAGCTTAAGTGTTCCAGAGATTCTTAAACCTTATAATCACTCTCAATGGTTTCAGATTCCATCATAAACCGTCTTACTTCAGATCTCGGAGTTGGGGGCCTAAAGATCAAGTTTTTCTTTGCTTTTTAGAGCTCGTTTAGCTTTTGTGCGAATGACTAACATTGCTCATCAATTTGAACTCGAAACACGGTTAGACTGGGAAACCCCAAAATCATGATGAGTATATCATCTTTCAAGGACTATCGAAGGTTCTACCATATTACGTGTGTCCATTTTTTCAAAGTATGGTCTAAACAAAGTTCACAAGTATTAACCAATGATTTTGGAAAAAATCTTTTGAGCACTAATCTTTTTATATTGACGACTCACCTAATGAGGTCCAGATATGTTCAAATCGGATCCCCAAAAATTTTAAAAAGATAAAGTAACAAAAATGAATAAAACCAGATAAAAAACTAAAAAAAATGTAATGCTAAACCTTAAAAATAAAATAATATTCATTTATCCTTTCTAAAAACGTTACCGTCTATATTTATTAAATGATGTGGGCTTTGTGATTCATTTTGTCCTTAAATACATACTATGTATGTTAGATATGTTTGTGATTAATTTTTTCCATAAATATATAGAGCATATTTGTTCTACATGATTAATAAAGGACCTAGAACACTAAGTCTAAATTCAGCTGCTTGGAAATCCACTAATAATTCATTTGCCAACAAATATTTTAAAAGTAAGTAATTGAAATGAAAACAGTTTTCCTTTAAGAAAATTAAGAATCTAACTTCTCTCTTTTTTCTTCTTTCCTTCTCGGAATTCTTGAATGATCTTCTCTGTTTGATGGAATAAGGTGAAGCCAGTTCAACAATTCGAGTGCTATCCATTGAGTTTCATCACCAATTTCCTCTTTTTAACAAAACATCATATCAACATCAGGGTTTAACAATTAATAATAATGAAGCTCTCTTTCATTCGAAAATAAGAAACAATCCTACTTTTGAATCAACGGCAACCAAAGGCACATATTCTCCAAATCTTAACTCAAGACACCCTAATATTCCAATCAAATCCTTTGCAGATTTATTTAAACCTAAATTCAATGGTTTGGGGCATGAAGAAGTCTTTGTTTTTGTCACCCTGATCATTATGTTATAAGATTTAACCAACGAGATAAAGAGAAACTTCAATGTATCTCAACTAGATTTCAGGAATATTTTTACTGAGTTTACTCTGGTTAAAGACCTAAAAATAATATGGCTCCAGAATTTCTGGTCTATTGGAAACAAAACCATGAGAGTTCTTAAATGGGGGCCTTCTTTAATCCTAACATTAAAAACCCTCTCACCCATGTATATGTTAATCTACCAAACCTCCCTGAATTTATGTATAGTGAAGGTACTATTATGGAAATTGCAAAGAGTATTGGATCTCTTCTTAATGTTTTGGTTCCTTCTAAGAATCGGGAAAGATTCAACTACTGTGGAATTTTGGTTGAAATAAATGTATATAAACCTTTACCTAAGAAACTTTAGATTTCTTTTGGTGAGGAATTTGTTTTGGCAAGATCTAGTCTGTGAATCGTATCCTAGCTATTGTTGTAACTGCAATCACATAAGACATGTTGAGAAAGATTGCAAGAAAGCCAGCCCTCATCCTAATTCCCAAAGTACTCCCATTCCCAAGACATCCCTCCATGATAACATAAATTATCAATTTACCAGTCCAAAATCAATTATTATAAAAGGAAACCAATAATAATCTTTGAGGTTAGACTCAACCAGAAGCATGGAATCCAAAAATGTGGATTCAACTAAAAATATTTCTTTTGAGAGACCTGAATTTGACCATGAGATTAAAATATCAAGTGAATCTTCTCATATTATCAGTGACCATCAAAGTTTACCTCCTGGGTTGAAAGTGATATGGAAATGAGTTTTTAGGATTTAATTTATAAACAATATAAATTCAAGGACTTGATTGTAATTAGTGTAAGCTTTGTCTTTAATTTATGAATGATGTGAGTTTTAGGAAGCTATTGTAACTTTACATAATTTGTAAGGACTAAATAGCAATTAATCCATTTTTGTAACAGATTCAGTTATTCAACTAAGTCTTGGCTCCTTTATATAAAGGACCATACAGATCTAATAAAGAGGTTGAACACTTTTTACTTGAAACTCATTTTGTACTTGTATTTTTTCGTTGTAAAAACTCTAAAGCACCTTCTCTCTCTAGAATTTCTCTCTAACAATTTACCTAAGTAAATCAAAACCTTATCAGAAAGAGTCTAAAGTTATTGAAGCTCTCCATGCTATTGATATGGGATCTTTGCCTCACATCAACATCAGTAATGAAACTTTCCATCAAGAATATACTTCTCCAACCATAGAACTAGTGGCAGTCTCCCCTATTCTCCTGCGAATATTAGAAAACATTATGTTAAAGGAAATACTAAAGATCACAAGAAATCTGAATATAGGAAAACAAAGAAATTGAAGATTTTGAATTCTAAAGGTATAATTTCATCCAAAGCAGTACAACATAAAGGTATTGCCCACCCTTCTACATCATCCAAATGACTATTTCCATTTTGAATTGGAATGTGTGTGGACTGGGTAACAAGGAGACTATGTCTAGACTTAAGTATTTTAAAAGGTCTAAAAGGTCAGACTTTATGGCTCTACAAGAGCCCATGATCAACCAATCTTATTTAAATTTTATCTAAAAAAGCTTGGATTTCATAGTTCTATCAGTATTGTCAGCAATAAAGTATGGATCATGTGGAAGCAAGAGTACCATGTTGAGGATTTAGCTAACGAGGAACATTTTATTCATCTTAATGTCAGACACATTGTTATGGACAAAGAGTTTTGTGTTTCTGTGTTTTACATTAAATGCAGTAGAATTCTTAGATCTCTTTTTGGGACAGCCTAAGGTCTATCCAAGATGGAGAGAAAGAATGGATCTTATTGGGGGACTATAAGTCAATTACTAACACCAGTGAACAACTTCACTTCATCTCTAATTGTCTCAACAATATAGATGATTTTCACAGCTTTATCTTTGATTGTAATCTTAATAATTTAGGGTTTTCTGGCCCTAGATACACCTGGACAAATAGCAGAAAATGAAGAAGGCTGGACAGGGGCTTATACAACAATCATTTGGCTTAGCTACTTTGATAACACTAGTAGTGTGGTTCATTTTGCTGAAACCTCCTTTGGTCATGCCCCTCTCAGTATTACTATATCTTCAAACCTAAAGAATATTAAATCTTTGTTTAAATTCTTGAATATGTTGATTTTACACCTTGATTTTTATAAAGTGGTAGAGTCCAGTTGGGTTGCTGATCTTATGGGTCTCATATTCAGAAGTTTTGGTTTAAGCTAAGAAGGCTTAAAAATGATCTTAAAGACTGAAATAAGTCTGTCTTGGCAGTATTGTTAACTTTATTAAACAAATAGAAGAGGATATCTACTGCAAAGAACTTAACTACCAACCATCTAACTCTATTGAGGATACAGACCTACTGGATTCTGCTAAAGACACTCATTTACTATTGCTCCATAGAGAGGAGATGTTCTGGGAACAAAAGAATCATGCTACACGGCTTAAGGACAGTGACAGAAGTACAACTTTCTTCTAGAATTTTATCAAAAAAGAAACAAAAGAAATAAAATCTCAAGTATTTGGTCTGGGTTTACTTGGTTAATGGATAAAAAATCTGCCAGTGAGTCAACTATTGATTATTTTAAGAATCTTCTTGCTGATACTGCTAACCCCTGGAATTCTAATGTTATCCAAGACTATATTCCTAACCTTGTTTCTAACTTGGAGAATGATATGCTAATGGCCTTACCCTATGTTTCTGAAATTCATAATGTAATTAAGGGGCTTAATCCTAATGATGTAGCTGGGCCTGATGGTTATAATGGGAAATTTTTTCAAGAATGTTGGCTTATTATCTCGAAGGATTTATGTGAAGCTATTTCTGATTTTTCAAGTGGAAAGTCTACTCCTAAAATAATATATGCTACTCTAATTTGTCTAATCCCTAAAATTTACTCTCCCAACTCTTGGAAGGATTCCACGCCTATAAGCCTCTCTACTATGTTAAATAGAATTATATCTAAGATTATTAACAATAGACATGTTGTTATTATGCCTAATCTTATTCCAGAGGAGCAAGGAGCATCCATGAAAATATCATGATTGCCCAAGAATTGGTCTATGATCTTAATCTGAAGACTAGGGGCAGTAATGTACTTTCAAAGGTCAACATGGCGAAAGCCTTTGACATGCTGGAGCATACTTTTCTTTTAAGTGTGTTGTCTTATTTTGGGTTCGGTCAAAGCTTCCTAAGGCTATTTTAAAGAAGTATTGATAATGTTTATTAGTCTATTATCATTAATGGAGAGGTGAATGGATTCTTTAAGTCTAATAAGGGCTAAGACATGGAGACCCTTTGTCTCCTAGTATTTTCATCCTGGCATAGGAGTACCTAATTAGAGGGTTATAGAAGCTTTCCCTAGATTATATAACTAGTAACTACAAGAGCAGATGAAGCATTAACATATCTTGTCTGGCCTTCGCAGATAATCTCCTGATTTGTTGAAATAGATCTACCTCTTCTATATCCCTTGTTAGCAAGTTCATATCCCGCTATGAAGAGAAATCCACTCAGCTTATTAATAAAGAAAAATCCAAGATAATAGTGAGCAAAATAATTTTACCTCAAAGAATCAGATGCTTGAAAGGCTCTCCGTTCCCATCAAATATCTGGGTATCACAATCAACAACATCAACAAGGTCAGTAATTTTGATGATTTAGTTTTCAAAATCAGAAATAAGACTTTTGAATGAGATTTAACTGTTCTGTCATTGGGGAGGCTCACTCTAATTCAGTAAATCCTATCTTTTTTTCATATTTTCAAAATCCAAAATACCATTATTCCTAAATCAGTTATTCAAAGGATTGAAACCCTTTACAATAGCTTTCTATTGGGAACTAAAGAAGTTAATATCACTATCAAATGGATTAAATGGTCTAAAGTGTGCAAGACATTTGAGGAAGGAGGTCTAAATGTAAGAAAGATATATGATCTCCAAGTGGTGTTTTCTCACAAGCTATGGCTCTCTTTTATAAATCAAAATTCTCTATGGTCTAAATCGTTATTCTCAATAAATTATAAAAACCACCACCCTCTTACTGCCCCTCGATCTATAAGGAGCTCTAAAATATGGCGTAGGCTCTTGAACATTAGGGATGAAGCTGAAGGGTTTATAGTCTGGCTTCCTGGTATTGGTAACATGGATTTCTGAGTTGATAAGTGGTTCTCCTTGCAACCATTTAATTCATCCGATTTGAATGAGGTTAGAACTACTTTTGAGGGAATAAGGGATAAAGAATTTTGGGAAAATGGCTCTTGGAATCTGAATATGCTAGAGTCAGCTGTATCCACTTCTGACATCTTTAAAATACAGAAAGTTTCTTTTAACTCTAACCCTGATTCTATCAATTAGACTCTTTTAATGGATGGTCTTTTAGTTTTAAAGCTTCCACGAACTCAATCAAAAATAAAATAAATTGCTCAAATCTGTTTAAGAAAACCTGGAATGTCGTTAGTCCCTGTAAATGCTCTTTTCTGCTCTAGAGAATCCTTTATAGTTGGCTTCCAGTTGATGTTTTACTGCAAAATAAAACCTTTCAATTAGCATCAAAATGTCTTCATTGTGATGATACATAAACTATTAATCATGTTTTTGTTGGCTGCCAGAATGCTTGGGGTATTTGGACCCACTTTGCAGCCTTGTTCAACATTCATGTCTTAAGAAATATGATTGTTATTTCACTTAGTAAGGTGTTGGTATTGGTCCACCAACAACCCGGTTCATATGAGGACCATCCTTCCACCCATTATTTCTTGGGTTATATGGTATTCAAGGAATAAAAAAACCATTAAGATCAGAGCTTCACTATTAAAGCTATGATATATTATGTTGTTCACATTATATCTGGTTTGGATAGAGCTAAAATCCTAAAGAGAAGTCATTGGGGTTTGCACAATAAGACAGGCTACTCTTTAGGTTGTGTTAATCAGATTAACAAGCACATAATTCTGATTTCTCTTTCTTGGATTAACCCTAAACCAAGTAGATTCAAACTTAATTCTGACGAGGCCTCTAACCAGTTTGGTGAAGCTAGTGGGGGTGGTTTAGTTTGTAGTTCAATTGTTCTTGGTTATGGTCGACTTAATGCTAAAAAAATTCGATTGTAGCAGAATGTAGAGCTCTTTTCGACAATTTAGCTCTTTGTCATGCCAAGGTAATTACCCAGTTGGATATTGAGACGGATTCTAGTATCCTCACTGACATGACTCTTACTAGGAATTCTCATTGGTTTCTAAAACCTATAGTCAGTTGTTGTCGAAATATGATTTATTCTATTATGGTTTTAATTCACATATACCGTGAAACAAGATGGATCACTAAAAAAACCCTAAAGACTGCTCAGAGCCTGGATTTCACTCAAGAGCAAGCTCCAAATTATCTTAGAGCCATAACATTACTGGAAGGATTGGATTAGGCTACATAAGGAGGGATCCCAACCGTTAAGCTTTTGTGAATCTGGTCTAGTTTTGGCTTTTTACGAACCTTACCTAGAATTAAAGATTGTCGATTGATGGATATGGTCTGCTTGTTGGATGAAAGAGATTTGTGAAGGTATTTTTTTGTCTGCTTGTGAAGGTTTTGCTAATGACTGAAGCTTGATTGTTTGTTGGCTGATGCCTCATGAGATTGATCTCTCAAAATGTACTAACCTCATCTCTGATTTTGGGGTTTTTTCTGAAATCGATAAAAATTCTTTGGAATTAGCACCCAAAAAGATCATTCTCAGTATTTTGGAGAAAACCGAACCCAATTTATCCTTTATATATCAAGCCTCATTGAAGCTTCTCAAGATAGAGTCACTGAGGGTGTCATCTCCACAATATGAGGCAGATCTCTCCTCATGTATTAATCCCTCAAGGATTCTTGATTTGGTGGAAAAAGAAAATGAGCTCGCTAAGTTGAGCAACTGTTGTTCGAAGAAAATAATGTCCGAAGAAAGTGATATAATTATAGATTTTTAGTCTGTTTGATGTTTGAAGAAATTTGTGAAGGTGTTTTTTGGTCTGCTTGAGAACGGGTTGTTAATCGAATTTGAGACTAATTTGTGAAAAAAAAGATATGTTTTCATGAGATTTTGTTGTAATTGTTACCTAATTGAAAATTTAAAAGGTTCGTCTTTTGGCCCTTAGTCTAATCCACCTTAGTCTAATCCAGTGTAATCGAAACTTCTAATGGAATAAAGCAATCCAATTAAAGAAAACAAATAATTTAATAGTGGGTCCTGGGTTTTTAGATATTTATAAAATAAATTTGATGTATTTTATCATATTTAGCGCTTATATATAACTCCACGTCAAAATAGAAAATCTCAATCACTTCTCCATTCCAACTTCCCGAACTTTCAGATCCAGACAAAACAGAACCTAAAAACAGAAACCATGTCAAAGCAGAATCTTCCATTACAGCACTACTCTCTACTTCTTATAATCGTAACCACATTTTCGATACTTCATGTTCCTGTAAATTCACTTACTCATCCAAACGACAAAAAAGCTCTCAAGGATCTTAAAATCCAGATCGTACGTAATTCGATTCCAGCAGGTTCATGTTTAACCTCATGGGACTTCAGGGTCGACCCGTGTGACCGCGTTTTTAGCGACCGCTTCACTTGCGGGTTCCGGTGCGATACTATCGTATCAGGTTTCTCTCGGGTCACCGAAATTACACTCGACTCGGTTGGGTACTCTGGTTCGCTCTCGAATCTGAAGTGGAACCTCCCTTACCTGCAAACCCTCGACGTTACCGGTAACTCATTCACCGGCTCAATACCTGACTCGCTCTCGAGCCTAACTCGGTTGCGCCGACTCGATGTTTCTCACAACTCGTTTTCTGGTGAGATACCCGATTCGTTAGGCTCACTGAGTTTACTGGAGGAGCTTTATCTGGATAACAACCTTTTAACCGGCGCCGTTCCGACGAGTTTTAACCGTCTTGTAAGTCTCAAACGACTAGAAATTCAACACAATGGTATCCATGGTCAAATCCCTACACTAAGCTCGCTGATATCTCTTGCTTTCCTTGATTTGAGTGACAATAGGATATCGGGTCAAGTACCGTCTTCTTTACCCGAATCTCTGGTCGAGATCTCGATTCGAAACAACGAAATCGAAGGTAAATTAAGTCAAAATTTGGGGAGATTAGTGTCTTTACAGGTCCTTGACGCTAGCCACAACCTATTATCGGGTGAAGTACCTTCAATTCTCTTCGATCACTCATCTCTCCAGCAAATCACTCTCTCTCACAACAATTTGACGTCCCTGCCATCTCCTCCTGATTCAAGGTTGAACGAAAGTAGACTAATCGCGATCGATCTCAGTTTCAATCGAATCGGAGGTTTCTTGCCCGCGTTCATGCCAAAACTCCCAAAACTCTCCGCTCTATCGCTGGAGCATAATAGATTTACAGGGATGATTCCGTCGCACTACGCGTTGAAAGTGGCGGCGGTAAATTCGTTTCCGCGGTCACCATCGCCGGCGGGAGATGTGTCGTCGTTTGAGAGGTTGTTGCTTGGTGGGAACTATTTATTTGGGCTAATTCCAGGTGCCTTGACGGGGCTTAAACCGGGGTCTGCTGACATCAGTTTAGTGGATAACTGCCTGTACCGGTGCCCCGATTCGTTTTTCTTTTGTAGAGGGAAAACACAAAAATCGTTAGTCGAATGTAGAAAGTTCGTGCCGTTTATTCAATAGAAATATGATAAAATTAAGTTATAAAATATAGAATGTTATATCTTTGTAGCCAGTTGATAATAATAAATTAAAGAAGGAAGAATTCGCGTTGAGTTGGAAAATTCTTCATGTTTCATCACATGTGTTTGACGAATTTCATCATCTTTTTCGTTTTCGTTGAGTCTTTAGCGAAAAACATAAACATAGGTCTATTTGTGTTGATTTTGTCTCATTCAATAGCCGTAATCATTTATATATGAAGTCTAAAACTCATTTTAACACCAAACAATATTAATCTCTTTTAAAACCTACCAAAAACAAACCCAATTTCGATTGATGATTTTTTTTAAAATTATTTTTATGTGTTTAAGAGACACAATGAAGAAAGTGAAAAGATTCAAACTAAATTAATTTAGATATGATTTTTAGAGCTCAATTTTTAAAATAATCGTTTGAAGATTGAAAGATGTTTGATTTTTAAAAAAAATATTTTTTTTGCTTTGAAATTATGGTAACTATATTTAGTAGTTTAATTTATATGATAGTTTTATACATAATGATATTTTTTTTACCAAAACAACATTCATGTTTCGTAATTTGAGATATTTTTTTAGTACAATACGTTCAATAAAAACTAGGTTTTTTTGTAGTCGTCATTTTTATTTATGTATCATACTCAAATGTCAAATTGTAACCGCTTTTATAACTTTAACTCGCGTATAATATATATTTTTAAATTATTTAAAAGAACATCTCATCCATATTTTGTTTATGTATATATATCGATTTGCAACACTTTTTTTTAATGATAATATAAAAAGTATTAATAATTTATAAGTAGATGTTTTCAAAATCACTGTCAATATTCTGAAAAGTAAAACACGATAACAAAATTAATTGATAAAATAAATTAGGTAACATCTTATACTTTTATATATATATATCCGAGAGTAGAACATGTACGTTTTAAAAATGAACATCAACTATGGTGGAGAAGTGGAACAATCATTAACAGTTAGGCGTAAATATACTATAAAATAGTATGTGTTTAATTATGGTAATCGATGCATTGAAATCATAAAATACAATAACGAGAAAACCATCGACTTATATAATCATCATACCATTATTGTGTGAAATATGTGGCTAATAATATCATAGAAATAATATGAAGCAATACATGTAAGAGTACATTTAATTTGACCAAGCTCTTAATATTTGCATACGATAGTTATAATATTTTAGAATTTTTTTTATCAAAGAAATTATGTGACACTCACTATGTCAGCATTTCAAATAAGGATTTCAAAATATTTCACTGAAATCTTACAACAACTTGCCAAACAAGGTCTAAGAGAAAAAAAGAAATAGAGATTACGGGCATAAAAGTCTACAATTTGATTCAAAAAAATTGTAGGCCTCAGAAAATGTGTTAAATAAAAAACTACTCGAAGAATTAGAACAGATACTGATGATATTTAATATATTAAACATAACAAATACTTTGTTCGTATAAATTGATGAGTCCGGATTTTCTCACCACTCATTGTAGAAACCGGACATGGGCAGTTCGGACAAAAACCACCGACTGAACCATCTGAACAGGACTAAAGTATTAAAAACTAATCACTTTATGACTAAGCTAATTACTAACCTGCTTAATAAAATAATGGGTTTTTGAACTCGACTCGGTTTCATGAGTTTGACCCGAAAACCCATGAGGCCCATAATTAAGGATATACATACCCAATCACTTTCATTAATGAGGGTAATAAACATTTAATACAACCAGGCAGCTCAAATCTCTCACTACAAACCACATACACATTAAATACCCTTGAAACAGCACAAAACACCTGAAAAAATTACCTTTAAACTGAAATAATCCACACCAAATTGGCGACCACACTGGGAGAAATAAGGTACCTGAATCAAGCATTCGAAGCCATCAAGAAAAACCAGTTCTGATGAATCCAGATGAGCAGGAAGTGCCACCAGCTTTGGCAGAAGTGGTGGGAGAAAACGATGAATATACTATCGAAGAGCGAGATAGACTAAAAATTGAGATAGAAGCCTCGAGGGCTGCTAAAAGGGCAGAGTTGGTTGTGAAGGAAAAGTCAAAAGTGTCAGCAGTTCACCATACTGACAATCCAAGAGAGCATGAGCCATCGAAAACCCATATGAGCACTAAAAAGACTCATGCTAGTTCAAAAAAGTCTCACCGGTCCAAACCGGTGGAGAGCTTAGATTCAGACTTAGAATCTTCCAGCAGCTCCTCAAATGAAGATGGAGTCGAAGAATCCCTATCATCCAGCAGTGATGAAGGTCGTTCTAAGAAGAAACAGAAGTTGGTAAAAAAATACTCAAGAAAAAGGGACAGGCATGGAAGGTTGAAGAGGCATCTGGGTAAAGGGTCGTCTCATAGTCACAGCCATGGCCGGAGGCACGTAGACCGATTGCTAATGGATCATTTTGCCTTTCATGATGAGCTAGGTATCTTTGCAACTCCTAACGAAGATATTGTATTTAGTCGTGGTCAGAATTGGAGACAATCTCCATTGTCCTCCAAGATACTTTCCGGAAACCTTCCTAAGAGGTTTGACAGCACAAAGATGGAAAAATATGATGGTAGTAAAGATCCAGATAACCATCTGGAGCAATTCAAAACTTTTATGATGAACTTTGATGATGATGATAAACAAATCTGTCGAGAATTCTCCTAGTCTTTTATGGGGAGTGCTCTGAAGTGGTACAATAGTTTGCCACAAGGCTGCATCAGAAATTTCGACACTTTTTGGGTGGCCTTCCGGAGACAGTTCGTTGAAAGTAAAGAAGTGAAGGGAAATGGAGAAACTATTATCCATTGTGCCTAAGAACCAAATGAATCTTTGAAGGAGTACATAAGTCGCTTTATGAACACCAAAAATGGATTAGCTGATTTCTTTAAACAAGTAGCAATAGCTTCTCTGAGGCAGGGTTTGAACCCTGGTAATTTGGCTGATTCAGTAACCAGGAAAAAGGCCATGACATGGGGGGGGGGTTACTGAATCAGATCGGAAAACAAATAAATATGGATGAAACGAAGAAAACCAGGGTGCACCAGCAGGTGAGGTCTGCACCAAATCAAAACCGAAATCAGTCCGGGTATAAGGCGAAAGAAGTCGGACATGGTCAAAATAGGGCCAAGGCTCAATCCCACCCAGCTGCACCACCTCAAAGCCAGCAATCTAGAAATAAGCGAGGACCTTGGGTTCAACCGGAGTGGTTTGCTGAACTAAAAGAAAATGTAGCCATCATTTATGATAAAACGAAAGATGAAGTACGGTTCAGAAAGTCGGTTGCATTACAATCTCCCAGAGAAAGTCGGTTTTTGTCAGTATCATCGTGATACTGGCCATACCACTGAAGATTGCATTGCGTTGAAACAAGAAGTACATAATTTGATTGAGAGAGGGAAGTTGGAGGCATATGTAAAAAGAAGAAATGGAAATAGGCTTGATAATGGTCATCGGACTGGCCCGAATAATGCATGGACATCGGCTCCGGATGGGGCTATGGTGATAATTGAAAGGTTTGACGTAGAATCAGAGTACTTGGATCCTGATCCGACCCGAAACAAGGTGGGCGTTATCACAGAGCGCTGCAAGACGGTGTCCGGACTCATCAGCTTTTTTGAGTCATTTATAATATTTGGGGGAGACACCATGACTGCACCAACTGATTCTTCGAGAAAGAGGCATGTACATACTTTAGCCACCCAACTGGAAGGAGGCATGACTTCCTATCAATCACAAATTCCTTTTTCCTTCATTTTTTTGATGGAGATAACTTGAGAGACATAGCTGGCCCCCATGAAGATGCTGTTGTAATAGGAGCATCCATTGGGGGCAATGACATAAGGCAAATTTTAGTGGACACCGGCAGTTCGGCCAATATCCTCTTTTTAACTTCTTATAAACAGATGAAGAATCCATCAATGATACAGCGTTCGAACATGTCAGTAGTGGGTTTCACTGGAAGCTCAGCTCACGTAATTGGGGAATTTGAAGAAGAGTTTTGCTGGGCAATGGCCCTTTTAAGAAGATGGTCCGAATACTTTTTGTTGTGGTGGATTGTCCTACATGTTACAATGCCATTTTGGGAAGGTCTTGGCTCTCCATGATGCATGTTGTGGCTTCAACAGTCCACCAATGTCTGAAATACGCTGTGCAAGGACAAGTGGGAGTTGTCTGAAGCAGTCAGAAGGTAGCAAGGGAGTGTTATGCAACAGCACTGACCCCTCGAACTTTGGGGGCAGTTCAGATTAGTGAGGATCAACAATTTTAGGGGCCCTCTAGGGGAGACGGTGAAATTGATGACCCTAGAGAGACCCTTGGTGTTTTAATACCTATTGAACAAGTTGAAACTCACTCTCTGGCTGAAGGAAGAAGTGTCAAGATCGGGTCCAAGATGACTTCGGAATTAAAGAGTAAAGTGTTAGCATTTTTGAAAAACCATCAACATGTTTTCGCTTGGTGCAATGCTGATGTAACCGGAGTGCCAGCAGACATTATATCACACCAATTATCCATCCGAAGGGATATAACACTTGTTGTACAAAAGAGGAGAGCTTTTTCTAAGGAAAAGGCTAATGTTATAGTTAAAGAGGTTGACCGACTTACTAAAATGGGACACATAAAGGAATCTCAATACCTTTTATGGACAGCCAATCTGGTGCTAATAAAGAAGAAAAATGGAAAGTGGCGTATGTGCATTGATTTTACAATCTTAATAGAGCTTGCCCAAAAGACGTATATCATGTCCCTCGAATTGATTAGTTGGTGGACTCCACATATGGGAACAAGCTACTGGCCTTTATGGATGCCTTCTCCGGGTATAATCAAATTCAAGTAGATTTGAAAGATCAAGAACATACTACATTTGTTACTGATAGGGGCCTCCATTATTACAAGGTGATGTCATTTGGGTTAAAGTATGATGGGGCTACTTTTCAGAGATTAGTAAACAAGGATTTTGCTAATCAGATTGGAAGAAACATGGAAGTCTACATTGATGACATGATGGTAAAGAGTGTGGACGAAGAGCTACACTTAGCAGATCTCCAAGAAACCTTTGCTAACTTGGTAAAGGTAAATTTAAAATTAAATCCAGAAAAGTGTGTATTCGGGTGCAGTCCGGAAAATTCTTGGGGTATGTAATAAGTGAGAAGGGCATACAACCTGATCCAGACCAGCTTAGTGTTTTATTGCAAATGGAGCCTCCTCGTAATATTAAAGAGGTACAAAGATTGACAGGGAGGTTAGCTGCTCTAAGCCGTTTTATCGCAAGGTCTTCGGATAGGTGTGCCCTTTTTTTTTCAAACTTTAAAAGGTGAAAAAGAGTTTAATTGGTCTCCCCAGTGTGACCAGGCTTTTGATGAAATTAAGAAGCACTTATCCTCTCCTAAAACTTTGTTTAAGCCTGTTGATGGAGATACACTCTAAATATACATGACAGTTTCTGACTGCACCCTAAGTGCAGTGCTAGTAAGGGAGGTGGATAATTATCCTCGTCCGGTGTACTATATCAGCAAAAGCTTGATTGATGCAGAAAAAGATATTTGAAAGTTGAAAAACTAGCACTGGCCTTAGTAATTGCTGCTAGGAAAATGAGGCCCTACTTTCAGTCTCATTCGATCATTGTCCGTACGTCTTTCCCTTGAAAAACGTTCTTCAAAAGGCAGATGTTTCAAGCAGAATGACCAAGTGGTCGGTGGAGTTGGGAGACTATGATATTGATTTTACCCCTCGTACAGCAGTCAAGGCTCAGGCTGTTACTGATTTCCTAGTGTAATTTCACTCACACAAAGACACCAAACAAACAACAGTTGAAAAAACTAAGAAAGTATGGGTTGTCCAGACTGATGGAAGATCAAGTACCATGGGCTGTGGTGCTGGAATATGTTTAACCTCTCCGTACGGCGAAAAAATATATCAAGCTATATGCTTCGCTTTCAGGGCTTCCAACAATGAGTCTGAATGTGAAGCTGATATAGGAGCCTTGAAATTAGTTCTAATTTGTGGAGCCAAAAGGGTCAGGTTGATGAGCGATTCACAACTTCTAATCCATCATGCACAAGGTCAATCTGAGGCCAAAAAGGAGAAATTGGTTATATATTTATTTGTCCTTAAAAAAGTGGCACTTAATTTCAAGAACATCACCTATGAGCACATACCCCGGACTGAAAATACTTAGCAGATTCCTTGGCAACCATAGCCTATTCTGAGTCATACCCATGGATTCATGCGCAAGAATTCCCATCCATTCAACTCAGTCAGAACGAGGAAGAAGAAAGTTAAAATATACAAGTAAATCAACCTCAAGATTGGAGATTTCCTCTTTTCCAGTACCTCTCAGATGGCATATTGCCGCCAGAAAAAGCAATGGCAAGAAAAGTAAAGTATAAGGCTCGTGGCTTTATCATCCTAAGAGATGTTCTTTACAAAAAATCCTTTAGTAGGCCTCTTTTACGATGTTTGGGGTTTGAAGAGTCCCAAATGATACTCTCTGAATCGCACGATGGCGAGGGATCAACACAGTGTGGATTCATGGCTCTAACCAGAAGAGTTTTGTTAGCAAGGTACTATTGGCCATCCATAATGCAAGATGCCAAGGAATTGGTGAAAAAGTGTGATCCATGCCAAAGATACAGTAATGCAATTCATACCCTAGCTATCCCTTTAGAGTCAATTTCTGAGCCAATACCCTTTGCTCGTTGGGGGCTAGATTTGGTGGGACCTCTACCCATGGCATCCGGAGGATGCATAACTATAATAGTTGCTATTGATTACTTCTCTAAGTGGATTGAAGCAACCCCATTGGAAAGAACTACTTCGAAAGCTGTGATAAAATTCATCCTATCTAATATTTGCTGCAGGTTTGGGGTTCCACAAAAGATAACCACAGACAATGGGCCACAGTTCGATAACAAAGATGTGGAGAATTTATGTGACTCTAGAGGAATTCAACACTGTTTCTCTTCTCCTTTCCATCCACAAGAAAATGGTCAAGTTGAAGTAGCTAACAGAACCATCATGTCCGGTCTTAAAAAGAATCTAGAAGGGGCTGCTGGAAAGTGGCCAAGTTATCTACAAGAAGTACTATGGGCTTACCGGACCACTCCCGGGGCTGCAACACAAGAATCCCCATTTGCCTTGGTATATAGTATGGATGAAATAGCTCCCATAGAGGCCACACTCCCTTCATTTCGAGTCCACCATTTTTCCGAACAAGCTAATGAAGAGGCAATCAGAAGCCAAGTTGACTTGATGGAAGAAAGAAAAGTCAAGGCTCACCTTAGAGCCACGCACTATCAGGGTTTGATGAGAAGCAAATTTGCTTCCAGAGTCAAAAGGAGGGATTTTCAATCAGGTGATAAGGTACTGAGAAAAGTCTTCCTGCATACCAAGGAGAAGCAGTTCGGCAAGCTAGCTCCAACGTGGGAAGGACCCTATGTGGTCACTGAAAAGCTTAAGCCTGGGACATACATGCTCAAAGATAAAGATGGAAGAATTTTGAATCACCCCTCGAACATTGAACACCTTCGGTTGTATTTTGAATATTTACTTGTTTAAAATCCGTGTAAATATTTGGGGGCATACTCTTTCCTACCCTGGTGGCGCGGGGAGGTTTTAATGAGGTGCCTAGGTTTTTCAATAAAAGTCGATGCCTTCTTAAAAAATTCAAAGTGGTTTGACTAATAGATTGAATTAATTCGGTGGAGTGATGACCATTTAAACATTTGTCATCGGAGAATTTAAACACTCTCACTTTAAAATATTCGAAGGCTATTTAAATACAAGCCATCAAAATTAGAAAACTATAAAACAATATAAGAGTTGTGTAAGATGAAACTGCCCGGCAGGTACCGGGGAATGATATTAAATATGTAAAATGCCTTGGCCATCAAAGGACTTTAGAGTTTTGAAGAGAAGGTTTGTCCGGACAAGGGCCACACACGGTTACAAAATTGCTTTGGCCATCAAAGGACTTTAGTCTACACAAAAGTTAAAGAGAAATTTGGTTAAAACTTTAAGGCTGAGATTTTTTTGGATGGCCCGACCTCACTTGGTTTCTTCTTGGGATCCTCAATCTCCTCATCTGGACTCTCTCCAGTCCTTTCATCTTCATCAGTGGTATCATCCCAACCACTAGAGTAGTCGTGCTTATCACCAACAGCCATGGTGTGGTGAGGGAGGTCTTCGTATTCCACGAATCGCCATAAATCTCCCAGAGTCCTCTTCCGAAATTTCTCATGAAAGAGCAAGACTATGTCCAATTTGACTTCGGCATACCTTTCCTCTTGGGCGTCTATCACCTTGTTCGTGTATGCATCAATCCGGGCTTGGATTGTCTTCTCTTGCTCCTTTACCAAATCGTCTTTTTCTTGCTTGGCCTTCTACACAGCATCCTCAAGCAAAATTTTGTCACTGGTTAGGGTCTGAATGATGTTGTATTTGGCCTTCACCTCCTCTTTTGAAGTAGAAAGATTCTTCTCCAAGTCAGAATACTTGGATTGAAGTTCTTTCACAACCCCCTCCGAAGTAGCCAGCTTGGTGACCAAGTCCTCATTCCCCTTCTTCAGCTCCTCATTTTCTCTCTTTAATGCCTCAAGACTCTGGTTGGCAGTAAGGAGGTCATTAGACAAACTCTCCTTGTCAGAATTGAGTGTGTTGATGATGGCTGACTGGTTTCGCACTTGCTTCTCCTAGTTGAGCACCAATTGAATATTGCTCAACAATGAGTGGGTCACCATATCTTTCTCTCCTGAAACAGAAAAGATTTACCGTTGAAAATGACTATGTTCGAAGAGCTTGGGGGGAGGTCAGGGCCAGCAAATTCATCATTCTCAAGGTCTTCGAAGTAAAGACCAATCCGTTGAAGGCCACTGATGTCTACCCCATCAATGTTGATGTCCCCTCCGGCGCCCTCTCCAGTGTGAAAGTCCCCTCCAGTGCCCTCTCCGGCGTGAAAGTCACTTGGGATTTCCTCTGCTTGAGTTAGGTCTGTTGGGTCGACCGGAGGAAGAGACTCTGAAGGTCAGAGAGCAATTTCATCTCTCTTTGAGGTTTTCTTCTTCTTAGCTTCCCTATCTCCACCTTCTGCTCCCTGTTTTCGATATTTCCTTAGAGATTTTGGGGGCTTTGGAGATCCAACTGCCACTTTGGTACTCTCTTTTTCTACCACTTGTAGCAAAGCAACATCAATCCTTCCTTGGTTCTGCCCCTCCTGGTTTGATGGGACAGCTTCCTCAATATCACCTGTGTTGACCTCAGCCACGTCTTGCTTAGCCTTGACTTTCTTGCCCTTCATTTTGCTTGGGGCTTTAGCTCTGCCCGGCAAGGATAGCTTTCCATCCTTTGCATCTGTCTTCTGAAGAATCACATCCGGAGGGGGTGGAGTAGTTAATTCCTCCCAAGACAAGTCTCTCCGGCCGGTTGTATTCCAGAGATGGGATCTTACTAGGTTGCCTCCGGTAAAACAGTTGTGGAAGCGATTTCTCCATTTCTAAGCAGCCCAAGCATTTAGCTTGGCACAAATAGTCTGCCCCTCCTCTAAGTAGTCATTGAACTCCTTCGGCAGCACTACCGAAAAATAAAAGAAGAGAAATTAAACAAACAAACTTATTATAAGAAAAGATATAAAGATGTAATGAAATGTTTACCTGTGCTCTACCATATGTTGATAAGCATGCTTGGATTGTCACCAGCTTTAATCTTCCTCCCATTCTCCCAAGCACCACTGATAAACAAAAATTGAGTCTTCCAGTTCTTCTCTGACTCAAGAAAGTCGTCCACCACTTTGTAATTGTCATCCATATTATAATGGTAAAAGGGGATGACTTGGTTTCTGTAAAGGCTGGCCACAGCAGCAAACTGCTCCATCGGAAGTGGGATTCCGGAGAGCCTGGAGGCTATGATGCAAGCCATGAGGGTGTAGCAAGTATTGGGGCTTAGTTGGCTTGGGCAGAGCTTTATCAGATGGAAATATCTGACGATCTTTGGGTCCAAGGGAAACCTAAGCCCCCAGTTGAATAGCTCTATGTAGAAAACTATCTCACTGAGCTTGCAATCCATTGGCGTCTCCGGATCAACCGGTAACCTTAATTTAACATTTTCTGGGATCCTCTACTTCGTCCGGATCCGGCCTAGTTCAGCTGTGTGAATAAAAGCGTAATTGATCTTCTCCATGGCTAGGAGATACTTTACACTCACTTTGTGGAAGAAAGGTCCCACTTTTCCTACGAGGCACTCTGGCAGGTCCAGGTGTTTTAAAAATAGCTTCTCTTTTCCCTTGCTTTTCTTGACAATAACAGTCTCACTCGTCTGCCCGGAGATGTCGGTCTCAAAAGGGGCTGCTTCAACACTGTCCTCCATTACGTCTTCCATTACCATGGAAGGGTTATCAGCTGTTTTTGGGAGGGAAGTGCTAATGGTTGGCTCAGTAAGCTGTCCGGATGGCTGAGCACTGCTTTCTTTTTTTGGTCTGGAGTCCGGCTGGGGCTCAGATCCAGAGGGTTCGTTTCGAAGGCTTGAACTGGTGGCCTCCAAACAAGACAATTTGTCCTTAAGAATTTTAATGGGCGCTTCTGACCCTGAAATTTTGGCTTTGGCCCCAGATTTAGAAGGCACAGATTTTGGAGATTTAGACTGTAGAGCAACAACCTGGCCTTTAACTAAGCGGCCTCTTTGTCGAAGGTTTAGCTTTTCTGGGGAGACGTCAGCATCCGATCCCATGGCTATGAATGTAGAGGATCTTCTAGTACTTGTAACTGCTTGCTCTTGTTCAACAATAGGCTCAGACTCCTGGACCGATGAGCCTGAGATGATCGGTGAAAGACTAGGTTGAAATAACCTTATAGGTTTGGAGCTTCTGCCAGAAGACGAACCTCGATCAGGCTCTGAGTTTGGTGTTTCAGGTTTGTAGGAGAGACTGGGAGCCCTGCAGCAATGCGCCTTTCTCGTTCGACCCTTTATGCTTTCTCTAACTCCGACAGATTTAGACACCCACCTTTTACTAGAGCGTTTCTTGTTGTAAACATAAACTTACACTAAAATGAGTTTTTGGAAAAGAGAGATAAAAGCTTTGAAGATTAGAAGTGAAAAAATGTTGAAGATGGTAAAACAGTGAAAAATGATTTAATTTATACTAAAGAGACAAAAGATAGCTTGAAACCTAGGAAAATACGAAAAGATAGAGTAATGATTAAAGATGACGCTGACATCACCAACATTAATTGAAGAAGTTACTTTTTGAGGTTAGTGGGAGCGCCATTCTAGGAGAAAAACGGCTGGTGAGGCAAATCAGAAAGGGACACGTGTCCCACGATCTATGGCAAAACCTTTGAGTTTCTGAGAGATTTGTCAGTCCGGATAAATCCGTTATACAAGTCGAAATCTGTCCGGACATTGTTACAGGTGCTCATGAGCGATTTTTTAGGTCTTGTCAAAGGCCTTCGAACATAACCTAAAAAAGGGGCTACTGATGAGTCCGGACTTTCTCACCACTCATTGCAGAAACCAGATAGGGGAAATTCGGACAAAAACCACCCACTGAACCATCCGAACAAGACTAAAGTATTAAAAACTAATCACTTTATGACTAAGGTAATTACTAACTTCCTTAATAAACTAATGAGTTTTTGAACTCGACCCGGTTTCATGAGTTCGACCCGAAAACCCATGAGGCCCATAATTAAGGGTATAGATATCCAACCACTTTCATTAATGAGGGTAATGAACATTTACTACAATCAGACAACTCAAATCTCTCACTACAAACCACTTAAACATTAAATACCCTTCAAACACTACAAAACACCTGACAAAATTACCCTTAAACTGAAATAATCCACACCATAAATAATTATATTTAACATACCAAAACTCTTATAGTAATTGTAGACATTTTGTTTCTCAATATGAAAATAGTAAACAATTCGAAAATAACATATTATTTGATAAAATCGAAGAATAAAAAATGTTGAAGTCGAAGCTGAGAAGATTGGTTTTAAAAAACGTGAGAGTTGGTTTTTTAAATATTTTATTACATTCTAAAGACTTATACAAATATTTATGTATGAAATATTAATGATATAATTTAAGTAAATAAATCTATCATTCGTCATAGAGTCACGACACCAATGAGACAAAAAAATAAAATAAATATTCTCGAACAAAATGAAAAATTATACTAATAAAAATAAATGATGGTTGAAATATAGTTATATAATAAAATATGTTTATAACCTGGTGGGGAGATTTTACTTTATCAAAAATGAGAATTGGCCTTACATGTTCAAGATATTTAATTTGTATTGAAGTTTCGTTCCATAAACTATTCTCTTTTTTAAAAATTTATTCAGGCTATAATTAGATCATTATGAATCTAGATGACCAAATTTCATAACAAAATGAGGCTTCTATGCCTACAAAGTCACCTTTGAAGTTAAAAATATTAAAACAATTTATTAATGTCTTATCAACTATATTTTTAGCAAACAACTTAGAATAAATAATTATAACATGTGATATCTTCGATAAATGTTTTTAAAATCTACATAAAAATTATTCGAATTCAAATATCGTTAAATATTGTTTAAGGATCGACTAGAGACATTCTTAAGATATGTTATGAGCAAGTACACATCAAAGTAGATCATGTCCAAAGACGATCAATGGTAAAGATGAACTAATCATACTTATAAAATATTTTTAATATACTTATATAATTAATTAAGTTTTTCTGTAAATCCTAAAATAAATTTTTATTTCATTCAGTATTTAAAAAAATTCAAGAAAATTCAATGGATAAAGTTTTCCCCATATATTTTAAGAATTTAAATATAGTTGATTCCGACTAGGGTTTTAGTGTAACCTTTATAAGAGAGGATACATTCTTTCTTTCAAATTCATATCATTGTTGTACCTAAATTTTATCCCTTATAAAAGTTTTTTAAAAATCAAGTATACTAAATGAGACATATACTATTTTTTAACCGGTTGACGCCTTGGTCCATAATGGTGGAAATATAAAATGAGACATATACTAACATCAAAAATAAAAATAAAAACAAACCATAAAATATTTTAATTCAATTTTGAAATTGAATGATTTTTAATGATGATAAAAAAAAAGAAAACAAATTGTATGGTGAGATGTAGATACCGATTGAATGAAGTATAGTGGTGGATGAGAAAATATACACAGTTTTGGAGTTAATGTGGTATTTATAACCTTTATAGATAAAAATATATGATATGCTATTATATTTAACTTCTCCATCATTATTTTTTTTGGTTTTTAAAAGCATTAAATTTATAATAAATTTTTTTTTCAGTGTAATACAAAATATTCGGTGGAAACAGATTCCGACATCAGAAGTACTAAATACTACCGCTGATAAAGATTTCGGCACCTAAATACATCAGAAGTACAATAAAATCGATTACAGTACCTAAATACGGAAATACAATCCAGACAGATTCCGGCGTCTAAATACAACTATGAAAAAGATAAACATAATCTTGCAGCAGATACAAACACAGCGTCTTACGAACCAGATCTGATGGATACTACATCTCAAACTTCAGATCTGATAGAAACCATCGTCTCAGACTTCAGATCTGATGGATACTACGTCTCAGACTTCAGATCTGATGGAATCCATCGTCTCAGACTTCAGATCTGATGGATACTACGTCTCAGACTTCAGATCTGATGGAATCCATCGTCTCAGACTTCAGATCTGATGGACTCAGACTTCAGATCGAAGAGTACCGCGCGAAAAACGTACCGCGAAATCGCTGAAGTCGCCTGTTTTACTAGTGGATGCACCTTCACGACGAAACCACGGCCAGCAAAGTCTTCAACAATTGTGATACTTATCGATCCTCGTTCAGAGGAGTTGGAAACCAAGGATATGAAATCCAAATAGTAGGAAGATGAAACAAAAGAAATATAAGGTTTACCACAGAGACGACCTTAACTCGAAAGAGAGGAATGGATAAACTCTAGATTTAAAACTTCAAAAAGAAAAATCTAGATTATAAAAGAAAAGGATTGAATTGCCTAAAAATGGCAATTGACAGCTGGGTCTCAAACCCTAATTAGGGTTTCTAGAGAGAGGCGAGAGTTTCTCTCTCTCATTCTCCATCATTATTAGTGCGTTATAATATGTAGGTTTTGTTTTTTCAGAAATAAAGATAGTTAAAATTTACAAGGCTATAAAATTTTATGAGTGACTATTTGTTAATTATAAACCACGACAAGGTTCAGTATGATATCATGCAATATAACAAAAAAGTTATCCAAATTGTTCAAACAATAGGAAAAACAATTTGAGAATGCAATTTATTAAGAACAAAAATGTGAAGTGTAATAACAAATGTATTGGATAATATTTGATGCAACAACGTCAACTCGTTGCTAATAACACATGAACCTCGCACTAAACATACCCAAGTTTTGAGAGATTCTTATCATTTAATACAATATGGAATAAAAATAAAATAATAGTGTAATTATTCAGTGAGATAAAACAAACTTCGAATATATAAATTAAATATAAAGCTCATGATATAGGCACCTATTTACATTATTTTTGTATAAATTTTAATAAAATAGACTTACCATTACATCATTTATATAACTTAGCAACATGATTTAATATTGAGTTGCATGAAGGAGAGTCTAGTTTAGATTATAGATCCCGAAGCCTGATCTGGAGGGTACTTTTAGCCATGTATAGTTGTCCAACAATTATGAAAGGTCATAAAAAATGGTCAAACATCTGACTTATGTTAGTATTTTAAAAATAAAATACACAAATTGACACGTCCGTTGAAGGAATAATTGTAGTATTTTATTTTGATATATGGATGATCGATTTGATTTGACAGTTGTGCATGAAGAAAACAATAAATCATGGTTTCAATCGAATAAAATACAAAGTGGATGGAGGCTGCATAATGAAATTCTAAAAATTGATGTATTCTAAAACTAATATATGTTGTCGTATGATATATCAATAATAATCACATCCGAGAATGGTCTACAATTTCAAAACAAAATAATACATATTATGCAGAATATATGAAGATTGACCAATTTTTTTTCTCCTTATTTCATCCATAAACAAATTATCGGAATGCATATCGTCATGATATAATGTGATGACCATACTTAACGACCACAAAAACGTCTAGTAAAAAATAATAATTTATAATATTGTACGAGATGCATATCGTCGTGCCATCAAAGTTTTATACTTGTCTATATAGTTAGTTATAATCTAAAATAAATAAATAATAAGGAATGAAATACAAAGAAATGATAAAATAACGACACCAAAAAATCTGTATAAGAACGAAACAGTATTATGAAATAATAAGATGTTATCATACTTCACAAATAAAAAAGAACATTTCACATTTTTTTTTCAATATATTAAAGAAACAACTCACAAAAACTTGGTTTAAATTGGAAATATATGTATATAGTCATGTCAATAACGAAACCAAAGACATTTAAAATTAAAAAAAATCTAATATATTTGTGATGTATATTTCATATTTTGATTGTGTATGAAAATTTAAACAAGGAATTCACACAAACAATTTATGGACAAAATGTTAACTTTGCTAAAAGTTTGTTTATCTTATTTGAGGTTGATTATATTGAAAAAAAAAATTATTTTAAAAATAAAATAAAAGAAGATTGATTTTTCATTCATTAAAAATCAATTTAGTTATGTTAAAAGTTATATATTAAGGTTCATAAATCAATAAAATCCTAATAAATTAATAATTTGGTGTATATTATAATCTTAATATAACTAAGCCAACTTATAATATAATATAAACTAACATCGTATTAAATATTTGAATATACAAAATAAAAGTTTATTGAATATAAAAAGTGAACATTTTTTTAATAAAAATTACCAATAATAAAATTATTTTGAATAAAAATATATTTTCTTATGGAGAACTCTAGTGCAAAATGCACATAGCATGTATGTATGTACACAATAAGTTTTTTATTAAACAGACGTTTGTACGAAACTTGATATGAACTACAATAAGAGGATATTAAACAGACGTTTGTATGAAGCTTGATATGAACTACAAGTACTTCCTTATATTGGTGAAGTCTCTAGGGAGAATCATGATTATAAACTCTTTTTATAACAATCTTTAATTTTATCATTGATTATATTATCCGCAATTCGTATTTTTATTTATATTCTTATCGATTCTTTGACAAATTTAATACGATAAAAAATTTATCTACTTTTTTAAAATTTTAAAAACTTTATTCCAAATATTATGGTTAATGTGTATTATTTTTACATATACATCATTAAATATATAAAACTGTTTTCACAAGTTTAATTTTTTTTTTCGTACCAAAATAAAACTCTAAATAATTTAACGGATTGTTTAGAAAATTGGAGAAAGTATCTATGACCTCTAAATTTTCAAAATTTTCAAACAATTAAAAGTGTCATGTTCAGATAAGAAATTTTAATAAAAAAAAGTAACAAGATTAAATATCTACCTCTAAACCAAGTTCAATATTCTATTTGCCAAATTATAAAAAATAACTTTTATATAAGTATGAATTGTAGAAGAGGATAAATACTAACATGCTGACATGAACATAACGTTTAAATAGATATACCAAGTCATACAAATAAAATATATCGTTTTTTTTCTGAACTGCTTAAGAAATGATTTTTTTAGTCTTATCCATCGAAAAACTAAATGGTTGTAGCTTCATCCTTAATAAAAAAATAAGAGTGATGAATAAAATTATTCCTATCTTTTGGTTTAATTAAAATAACATCTTTAATATCTCTTATAGAATCAAAATTTTATTAGATTTCACCTGAAATCTTTATTGTTTGCATGATGATTTGTTATGTTATTTGCCCCAGTTTTATGCTTTCATGGAAAATTAGCATTCTAAACTGGTTGGGAAAACCTCATTATTTGCATCATGATTTGATCTATTATTTTATTTTGCTCGGGGATACAAAAAATCTTTCATGGGAAAAACTCTAATGTATATGGTTTTTAAAAGTAAATAAACAATAAAATTTGTATTCTATTTTACTTCACTAATGTTCAACATATCGGTCAAATGTGCATCTAGTGTAGGAGATATGACAACATAAGTTTATCAACTCTATAACACATGCAACATAAACTATAATGTTATAATGAACATATTTTTATAAAAATATTAGATAAGATCACTATTTTCCATGATAATAGTTTAAAATCCCATTTCATGAGAAGTTGAGCCACTTTATGTAACTTGAGCTGGTTCATGTTGCATATGGGATTCCTAATACTTACTCACAAAAAGAAGAAGTTGTAATCTCATATACGATGTGATTCTGGTTAATTTTCTATAATTCTTTATCTTTTGTCTAGAATTATGAGAAAGATAAATAAATAGAAACCAAGGAATCCAAGTAATATGTATTAAAAAGTACTCGTAGAATGTAAATAAAGATATTTAACATAACCTAACAGCTAATAAGAGAAATCAAAATACACCAAATATTTTGAGCAAACTGTTATAGACACTCTTTGGTGTATGTTAGAATTAACTCGTCAATAAATATATTACCAAAGAAAAACATAAATGTTGGATCAGCCATTATATGTATATGAAAGAACTGTTGAAACTCTATGATGATTGATCAGTGACTTAGTTTTATAGACGTCTACCAATACTAAGGGTTGATAGAAGCTGTAGAAGACTGGTGACCATTGAGTCAAAGGAAATATGTTTTGAGTCGAAGTACGAGTGATCAAAGTAGGTTGCTCGAAGTAGGTTGGCTGAAGAAGTATGGCCAAAGCAAATTGATTAGAAGCATAACTCTGATTTGACGCGCACTTCTAGGCTAAATAAAAATACTATATTTATTAAGTATACTATGTTAATTGGACCCTCATATATTAATAGAGTATGATTTATTTTAGCCGTTGATTAATGGGCTTTAATCTGGAGCTTCTAATGAATAATAAGGGTTTTCTCTAAACCTATAAATAGAAAAATATATTGTTATGCAAGATGTAATGTAATTGTCATGTGATGCAGTTGCAATTATAGGGATCCAACTACGTGAGAAGATATTTCCCGGGAGAGTGAAATAACTCAAAGTATTTCGAGAAATAAGTGAGGTGAGAAATAAACAATGAACATAGGGTTATGTTAATCACGTTATATTTTATTACAAATTGTGATTAATTCTATTGTGTTTGGAGAGTCTTTATGTAACCTACTTATATATCAAAAAATTATTGTTGCCCGTTTAACCTACTTAATCTGAACCATGTTAAATACTATCTTGTGTGCTTGGTTTTATTACAATTTTTTCTATTTGTTGCTCATTTTATACATGGTAATTAGATCGTTCTTTAGTAGCTTCGTCTAATCATATATTAGTTCTTACTATGATCGATTTGTGTGTTGGTTTATTCCTTTAACAATTGGTGTAATGAGAATTGAGGAATAGTCGAAGGAATATCTTGATTGTGGATCTATAGGTTAAAAAAATAGATCATGTCTGAAATACAAGAAATCCACAGAAGATAAGTTCCATGTAGCTTAGCCTAGAAACATTCGACAGATCTAATGATTTCAACCTCTATTGGCGGCTACTATTGATAATAAATCTAAATAGGTTGATATCATTGTACTAACTAAAGCTTATAGTATCCTTATATTGAGCTTGAGAGATGATGTATTGCGAGAGGTATCTGAAGAACCTACGGTATTTGGAATATAAACGTTTGGAGGAGATTTATGTGGAGAAGTTCACGATGAACATATTATCTCTGATGAGTCAGAATTCTGCATGCTCCCCGGACAAGGACAGTTCGGTCCAATGCCTCCGGACCGGACAGATCACTTCGAACATTCCGACCATAGACTGTTCGAACTATGACAAAAGTACTAAAAAAACCTAAACACTTCTTGACTAAGCTACCTGCTCTCTTACTTAAGAGCTCATGGGTCTTTGAACATGACCCGGGTCTATTAAACATGACCCGAAAGCCCATAAGAGCCCAAACATCAGGGTATAAATACCCAACCACCTACATTAAGTGTGGGTAATAAGAATTAACTGCTACCAGCCAGCTTAATTATCTCTCTACTCTCTACACTAAATACGTAACACCCACATACTACTGTTAAAGACCAAATAAATTACAAGCCTACCCTCAGGCGATAATTATCCACACCAAATTGGCGACCACAGTGGGAGTAGAAGGTGCCTGAATCAAGCATTCAAAACCAGCTAAGAAAATCTGTCCGAATGAATCCGGACAATCCAGAAGTACCACCAGCTCTGCTCGAAGTGGTGGGAGAGAACGATGAGTACACTATCGAAGAGTGTGATAGGTTAAAGGGTGAAATAGAAGCTCTGAGGGCCGAAAAGGCTAAGATGGGTCTGAAAGAAAAGTCCAAAGCATCAGCTGCTCATCACACCGATAACCCCAAGGAACATGAGTCTTCAAAGACTCATGTGAGCACCAAAAAGACTCATGCCAGTTCCAAAAAGTCTCACCGGTCTAAGCCAGTGGAGAGTTCTGACTCAAGCTCAGAATCTTCTGATAGCTCTTCGGACAGTGAGGGAGTTGATAAATCCTTATCCTCTAGCAGCGATGAGGGTCGAACTAGAAAGAAGCAAAAGCAGATTAAAAAATATTCAAAAAAAAGGGATAGACAAGGAAAGATGAAGAGGGATATTGGTAAAGGATCATCTCATAGCCGGAAGCATGTGGACCGGATGCTGATGGATCCCTTTGCTTTTCACGATGAACCAGGTATCTTTGCAACTCCCAATGAGGGTACTGTGTTCAGTCGTGGAAGGAATTGGAGGCAATCTCCATTATCTTCTAAAATTCTGTCTGGAAATCTCCCCAAGAGGTTTGACAGCACCAAAATAGAGAAGTACGATGGCAGTACTGATCCGGACAACCATCTGGAGCAATTTAAAAACTTCATGATGAACTTTGACGACGATGATAAACTACTTTGTAGGGAATTTTCCCAATCATTTACGGGGAGTGCTCTAAAATGGTACAACAGCCTGCCTCAGGGTTGTATTAAAGATTTCGATACTTTTTGGGTAGCCTTTCGAAGGCAGTTTGTAGGGAGTGAAGAGCTAAAGGTCAATGGAGACACAATAATCCATTGTTCCCAGGAGCCAAATGAGTCCTTGAAAGAATATATAAGCCGTTTTGAGAATACCAAGAATGGGTTGGCTGATTGCTTCGAACAGGTGGCAATAGCATCCCTAAGGCAGGGTTTGAACCCAAGCAATCTAGCTGATTCAGTGACCAGGAAGAAGGCCATGACATGGGGAGGGTTGCTGAATCAGGTTGGAAAACAAATAAACGTTGATGAAACAGAAAACCAGAGTGCACAGGCAGGTGAGGTCTACCCTGGCACCAAATCCCAATCAGAATCAGTCCGGGAATAAAGCAAGAGAGACCGGACAGGGGCATGGCAGGGCAAAAGCTCAGTCTCAGCCAGCTGCTCCTGCTCAAAGTCAGCAATCCAGAAACAAGAGAGGGCCATGGGTGCAACCGGAGTGGTTCGCAGAGTTGAAAGAAAGTGTGGCCACTATTTTTGATAAAACAAAGGAAGAGGTGCATTACCGGAGACCGGCTGCATTGCAGTCTCCCAGAGAGCATCGTAATAACTCTTTTTGCCAGTATCACAACGATATTGGTCATACCACTGATGACTGCATAGCATTAAAACAAGAAGTTTAGAACTTGATTGAGAAGGGAAATCTGGGGGCTTACGTGAAAAGAAGAGGGGGTAACAGGCCTGATAACACTCACCGGGTTGGTCCAAGTAATGCTGCTCCGGAGGGAGCCATGGTTATAATTGAAAGGTTTGACATGGAATCTGAGTACTTGGATCCAGATCCAACTCGAAACAAAGTGGGTACAATTGAGGAATGTTCTAGGTCGGTCTCCGGACTCATTAAGTTTTTTGAGTCACTTACAATTTTCGGAGGGGACACTATGACAGCTCCTACTGCTTCTTCGAGGAAGAGGCACGTGCATACTTTAGCCTCCCAGCTAGAAGGAGGCATGACTTCCTATCAGTCACCAAACTCATTCCCCTTCATTGTTTTCGATGAAGATGATTTAAGAGACATTGCTGGCCCTCATGAGGATGTTGTTGTCATAGGAGCATCTATTGGGGGCAACGACATAAGACGAATTTTGGTGGATACTGGAAGCTCAGCCAATATCCTTTTCCTAACTACATACAAGAGAATGAAAAATCCAGCTGTAATTCAGAGTTCGGACAGATCAATTGTGGGCTTTACAGGTAACTCAGCAGATGTGATCGGTGAGTTCGAAGAAGAAGTTCTATTGGGCAAGGGCCCTTTCAAGAAAATGGTTAGAATACTCTTTATTGTGGTGGATTGTCCCACTTGCTATAATGCTATTCTAGGGAGGTCTTGGCTTTCTAGGATGCATGCAGTGGCTTCAACAGTCCACCAGTGCTTAAAGTATGCTGTTCAGGGACAGGTTGGAGTCGTCCGGAGCAGCCAAAAGATTGCAAGAGAATGTTATGCCACCGCCCTGGCTCCTCGAACGCTGGGGCAGTCCGTATTAACGAGCAATAGCAATTTGAGGGCCTTTCTGGGGGTGAGGGTGAAATTGATGACCCCAGAGAGGCCCCTGGAGTATTGATACCAGTCGAAGAGGTAGAAACACACTGTCTGGAAGAAGGAAAAAGTGTCAAGATAGGGTCTAAGATGCCACCCATTTTGAAAAATGAAATGTTAAATTTTTTGAAAAACCATCAACACGTTTTTGCTTGGTGCAATGCTGATGTTACTGGGGTTCCATCAGAAGTGATATCACATCACCTATCCGTCCGGAGAGACGTATCACCAGTGGTTCAAAAGAGAAGATCTTTTTCTAAGGAGAAGGCTGATGTCATTGTGCAAGAGGTTGACAGGCTCACAAAGATGGGGCACATCAAGGAGCCTTAATATCCTTTGTGGACTGCCAATCCGGTTCTGGTAAAAAAGAAAAATGGCAAGTGGTGCATGTGCATTGACTTCACAGATCTCAATAGAGCTTGCCCAAAAGATTTGTATCCAGTCCCCCGGATTGATCAGTTAGTAGACTCCACCTCTGGGAACAAGCTGCTTTCCTTTATGGATGCCTTCTCCGGATACAATCAGATTCAAGTAGATCCAAAGGATCAAGAGCATACCACATTTGTCACTGACAGAGGTCTTCATTGCTACAAGGTAATGCCCTTCGGTTTGAAAAATGCTGGGGCTACCTATCAGAGATTAGTCAACAAGGACTTTGCTGATCAGATTGGAAGAAATATGGAAGTGTACATTGATGACATGATGGTGAAAAGTGTGGATGAGCAGTTGCACTTGTCCGATCTCCGAGAAACTTTTGCCAACTTGGTAAAAGTGAATTTGAAATTAAACCCAGAAAAGTGTGTGTTCGGGGTGCAGTCCGAGCAGTTTCTGGGCTATATTATAAGTGAGCATGGAAAACAACCCGACCCGGACCAGCTTAATGCCCTATATTAAATGGAGCCTCCTTGAAACATTAAAGAAGTACAGCGGTTAACGGGGAGATTAGCTGCCTTAAACAGATTTATCTCAAGGTCTTCAGACAGGTGTGCCCCTTTCTTTCAAACCTTGAAGGGTGCAAAGGGATTCAATTGGACTCCACAGTGTAATGAGGCTTTCAATGAGATCAAAAAGCACCTGTCCTCCCCCAAAACTTTGTTTAAGCCAGTTGATGGGGAGACACTCTTCGTATATTTGGCAGTTTCAAGTTGTGCCATTAGTGCTGTGTTGGTAAGAGAGGTTGATGGATATCCCCATCCAGTGTACTACATCAGCAAAAGTTTGATAGATGCAGAAAGGCGTTACTTGAAACTCGAAAAGTTAGCATTGGCCCTGGTGATAGCTGCCAGGAAGATGAGGCCTTATTTCCAGGCTCATCCCATCATCGTCCGGACTTCTTTTCCCCTGAAGAATGTTCTCCAAAAGGCAGACATTTCAAGCAGAATGACTAAGTGGTCAGTAGAATTGGGGGACTTCGACATAGATTTTTCTCCCCGAACGGCAGTCAAGGCCCAAGCTGTGGCAGACTTTTTGGTTGAATTCCACTCCGACAGGGATTCAGAGCAAACTACTGATGTAAAAGATAAAAAGGTATGGGTCGTTAGAACAGATGGTGGGTCTAGCACTATGGGGTGTGGTGCAGAGGTGTGTTTGACTTCCCCATATGGAGACAAAATGTACCAGGCTATTTGTTTTGCTTTCAGGGCATCTAATAATGAGTCCGAATACGAAGCAGCTATAGCTGGTTTAAAGTTAGCCTACATTTGTGGGGCTAAGAGGGTCAAGCTACTAAGTGACTCCCAACTTCTTATCCACCATGCCCAAGGCCAATCTGAGGCTAAGAAGGAACAGCTTGTGAAATACTTACTCCTCCTTAAGAATGAAGCACTCAAGTTTAAAAGTGTTGTTTATGAGCACATTCCCCGAGCAGAAAATGAGCTAGCAGACTCATTAGCAACCATAGCATATACAGAGTCGTATCCATGGATCCATGTGCTAGAAATCCCCTCCATTCGACTAAGTAAGGGTAAAGAAGAGGAAATTTTTGAAGTACAAGAGAAACGACCTCAAGACTGGAGGTTTCCTCTCATGCAATATCTCTCCGATGGTGTTGTGCCTCCGAATAAGTCACTAGCCAGAAATTTGAAACACAAGGCTCGTGGTTTTATCATATTGAGAGACGTGTTGTACAAGAAATCTTACAGTAAACCTCTCCTGTGCTGTTTGGAGGATGAAGAGTCTCAAGTAGTCCTCTCCGAATTACATGATGGTGAGGGATCAGCCCATTGTGGGTTTAGAGCCTTAACAAGAAGAGTTTTACTCTCCGGTTACTATTGGCCATCAATCATGAAAGATGCTAAGGAATTGGTAGAAGGTGTGACCCATGCCAGAGGTACAGCAATGAGATTCATGTCCCAGTTATTCCTTTGGAATCAATTTCTGAGCCTATTCCTTTTGCTCGATGGGGGTTGGAATTAGTAGGGCCTCTCCCTGTGGCGTCCGGAGGACGCAAAACTATAATTGTGGCCATAGACTACTTCTCGAAGTGGATTGAAGCAGCCCCTCTAGCAGGGATAACATCAAAAACTGTTATAAAGTTCATTTTATCCAACATCTGTTGCAGATTTGGTGTCCCACAAAAGATAACAACAGACAATGGGCCACAGTTCGACAATAGGGAAATGGAGAGCTTATGTGCCTCAAGGGGTATACAACATTGTTTTTCTTCACCTTTCCACCCACAAGAAAATGGGCAAGTTGAAGTGGCTAATAGGACTATACTATCCGGTTTAAAGAAGAATTTGGAAGGGGCTGCTGGGAAGTGGCCTAGTTATCTACAAGAGGTCTTGTGGGCCTACCGGACAACACCAGGGGCTGCAACACAAGAGTCACATTTTGCTTTGGTCTATGGGATGGATGCAGTAGCTCCTATAGAAGCAACTCTCCCCTCCTTTCGTGTTCACAACTTCTCCGAACACGCTAATGAGGTGGCAATCAGAAGTCAACTTGATCTGATAGAAGAAAAACGAGTTAAAGCTCACCTTAGAGTTGCACACTATCAGGGTTTGATGAGAAGCAGGTTTGCTTCCAAAGTTAAAAGAAGAGATTTCCAACCAGGGGACAAGGTATTAAGGAAAGTCTTCTTACACACTAAAGAAAAGTTGTTCGGAAAGCTGGCCCCAACTTGGAAAGGTCCCTACATAGTTGTTGAAAGAATTAAAGCTGGAACATATTGGTTGGAAGACAAAGATGGAAGGGTTTTGACTCATCCTTGGAATATTGAGCATCTCCGGATGTACTTGGAATAGCATTTGTGTATATATCTACTTGTTTAAACATCCATGTAAATATTTGGGGGCATACTCTTTCCTCCCTGGTGGCACGGGGAGGTTTTAATGAGGTGTCCGGGCTTTTGAATGAAATTTGAGGCCTTCTTAAAAAAATTTCCAAGTGTTTTAAGTTTTGTCTTTTGTCACACTATCCGGATTGAAATAACTAAGGGCTATTTTAACTTTAGCCGGAGAACTTAAACACTCTCACTATGAAATAATTAAAGGCTATTTAAACTCTAGCCATCGAAATTGGAACAAACGATGAAAGAAGATGAGATTTGTGCAAAACAGAAACATTCATTGAAAAACTTATTGTGCTTTGACCTTCCAAGGACTTTTGAATAGTCGAAGTAAGAACAAAAAACCTATCCGGTCAGATACCGGACACAATTACAAAAAGAATGCATTGGCTTTCCAAGGACTTTAGTCTGAATAAAAAGTAAACAAAGTAAATCATAAGTTAAGGTTAAGCCTTTGAAGATGGCTCACCTTCATGTACCTTCTTTCCCTTAGGATCGTCTTTCTCTTCGCCAATTTTCTCCCCTGAGTGTTTTTCATCATCTGAGGAATCACTAGAGTAGCCATACCTGTCGCCTTCGGCCATCGTGTGGTAGGGGAGGTCTTCAGGCTCAACATGAAGCCATAAGTCCCCTAGGTTCTTCTTCGGAAACTTTTCATGGAAAAGTAGAACCATGTCAGACCTCACCTTGGCAAGCAGTTCCTCTTCGCTTTTGATCATCTGGTTGGCATAAGCATTGATCTTGGCTTGGATCTTGGCCTCCTGCTCCTATAACAAAGTATTTTTCTCCTCGGCAGCCTTGGACAATGTATTCTCAAGAACGATTTTGTCATTGGTCAGGTTGATGATGATTTGATCCTTGGCTTAGGATTCTCCCTTTGAGGTGTTAAGGCATTTCTCCATACCGGACAGCTTCTCCCGGAGATCTCTAATGGTTTCCTCTAAAGTGGCGACTTTTGTAGTGCTTGCCTTCTGGTCTCTCTTCAACTCCTCATTTTCTTCCTTTAACATGTCAGCATTGGAAGTGGCAGTGCGAAGGTTATCGGACAGCTTCTCTTTGTCAGACTTAAGATCTTTGATGATATCAGCCTGGCTCCGAACTTGTCTCTCCAACGCAAGTACAGGCTGCACATTGCTTAACAAGGAGTGGGTTATAGCATCCCTTTCACTAGAAACACTAAAGTCTTACCATTAAAAGTGACCGTGTTGGAGGTGCTTGGAGGAAGGTAAGGCCCGACAAAGTCATCTCTAGGGAGATTGAGGAAGTATTCACCAAGCTCACCAAGACCGGTGATGTCTACTCCATCGATGTTGATATCTCCCCCCTCAACCTCATCAGTATGAGAGTCGCCCGGAATCTCCTCGGCATGCGTTGGGTCAGTAGGGTCAGCATGGACAGAAGGCTCCGGAGCCTGGAGAGAAAGCTCGTCTCCCTTAGACGTTTTCTTCTTCTTGGCCTCCCGGGCTGTGCCTTCGCTTCCCTGTTTACGATTCCTCTTAGAAGCCCTTGGAGGTTTTGGGAGGTTCACTTCTTGTTTCTCAGTCTCTTGCTCCACCACTTCCAGGAGAGCAACATCAATTTGACTCTGGGCTGGCCCCTCCGGATCTGTTGGAGCATCCTTCTCTGCATCAGGAGGGTTAGCATCACCCACCACATTTTTGCCCTTCTTCTTCTTGCCTTTCATCTTGCTCGGGGCTTTGGCTCGGCCTGGCAGGAAAAGTGTCCCATCTGGTTCATGGGTCCTCTTAAGCACAACGTCCGAAGAAGGCTGGGTGGTGAGCTCCTCCCAGGTCAAGTCTCTCCGACCTATGGTGTTCCACAGGTGAGACCTTGCCAAATTTCCACTGGTGAAAGCAGCGTGGAATCGGTTCCCCTAATTCTCAGCAGCCCATGCATTAATCTTGCCACAAGTTATCTGCCCGGCTTTCTGATAATCACTGAACTCCTTGGGTAACACTGCCAAGGCAAAAGTAAGACCCATTAGTTCAAACTACGTTAGAAAAGAAAGGGAGAAATAAAATAAAAATAAAGTAGAAGACTTACGATCACTCATCCACCTACTTCTGAGGAGGCTTGGGTTCTCTCTGGATTTAATCTTCTTGCCGTTCTCCCAGGCACCACTAACAAATAGGAACTGAGTCCTCCAGTTCGTCTCCGCCTCCAGGAGATCGTCCACAGCCTTGAAGTCATCCCCCATATTGAAATGGTAAAAGGGGATGTGGTGGTTTCTGCAAAGGCTGGCCACTGCAGCAAATTCCTCCATTGGCAGAGGGATCCCGGACAGCCTTGATGCCATGATGCATGACATAAGGGTATACCAAGCGTTGGGGCTCAGCTGGCTCGGACAGAGTTTGATCAGATGGAAGTATCTGACAATCTCTGGGTCTAGTGGGAACCTGAGCCCCTAGTTGAACAGCTCCGTGAACATGACCACTTCACTCAACTTGCAGTCCATGGGAGTCTCCGGGTGTATACGAATCCTGATCTTTACATTTTCTGGAATGCCACACTTCGTACGCATCCTGCCCAGCTCAGCAGTGTGGATGAATGCGTAGTTGATTTTTTGTAAGGAGAGAAGGTAATTAACGCTGACGTTGTGAAAACAAGGCCCCACTCTTCCCTCGAGGCTCTCCGGCAGATCCGGATGCCTCAAGTACAATTTCTCCTTGCTTTTATCCTTCTTGGCAACTATTTCTTTGCTGGTCTGACCGGAGGGCTCAGACTCAAATGGGGCCTCTTCAATAGAGTCGTCCATCACTTCCTCCATAATTGTTGAAGGGATTTCAGCAGCTGTAGTGGGGGGAGGGTTCAAGTTTGTTTCAGCCTTATCTCCGGACTGATGGGCCTCAGTGCCCCTTTGATTTCTGCTCCCCGGCAGAGTATCTGGAGCAGAAGTTTCTTGTTGAAGATTTGGATTCGAGCCCTTCGGTCCGGACAGCCTGTCCTTGGGAGCTCTAATAGGAACCTCTGATCCGGTGCTGATGTCCTTTGCCCCCGACCTTGAGGGAGTATTTTTAGACCCTTGGCCTTTAACCAACCGGCCTTTCCTCCTATCGACTAACTTTTCAGGAGAGTGCTCCGTATTCGATCTCATTGCAATGAAAGGAGAGGGTTTTTTAAGGCTAGTGGCTGTAACTCATGGCTCGACAGCAGGCTCCGACTCCTGAACTGAGGAACCAGAGATTATGGGGGAGAGGTTGGTTTGAAATAGTTTTTTAGGCTTGGTGCCTTTGGAAGAAGAAGAGCCTCGATCTGACTCAGTAGCAGAGGTGATTGGTCTATCAACAGGCGAGGTGGGTAAACCTGCTGCGATCCGTCTTTCTCTTTCGACTTTTTGAGCTTTCTCTAACTCAGAAAGGTTGAGCCACCCGCCTTTGACAAGAGTGTTCCTCGCTGTAAACATAAACTATCAAACAAAGTTTTTGCTTTAGAGAGAGAAAGCTTTGAGAGATTTTGCAGAGTAAATTTGAAGGAGATGGTAAAACAGTAGAAAGTGAATTTGTATTTATAGTAAAATCTGAAAAAGAAGTTGATTCCTAGGAGAATTCGAAAAGTTTGGCAATGATTAAAATATGGCGCTGATGTCACCACCTTTAATTAAGAGGTTGCTTCTCGAAGAAGGTGGGTTCGAAATTCAAGGTGAAAAAACGGCTGAAGCAACCAATCAGAGAATGACACGTGGCCCACGAACTCTGGCAAAAACCGTTTTGAATTCATGAAGCTTTATCTGTCCGGATAAACCCATAGCCCAAATTGACAGACCTGTCCGGATAAAAACTACCCCTCATATCGGACTGTTTTTCAGGTCTTTGGCAAGAGTATTTGCACAAACACCTAAAAAAGGGGCTCTTGATGAGTCTAAATTCTGCATGCTCCCCGGACAAGGACAGTTCGGTCCAATGCCTCCGGACCGGACAAATCACTTCGAACATTCAGACCATAGACTGTTCGAACTATGACAAAAGTACTAAAAAAAACCTAAACACTTCTTGACTAAGCTACCTGCTCTCTTACTTAAGAGCTCATGGGTCTTTGAACATGATCCGGGTCCATTAAACATGACCCGAAAGCCCATAAGGGCCCAAACATCAGGGTATAAATACCCAACCACCTGCATTAAGTGTGGGTAATGAGAATTAACTGCTACCAGCCAGCTTAATTATCTCTCTACTCTCTACACTAAATACGTAACACCCACATACTACTGTTAAACACCAACCAAATTACAAGCCTACCCTCAGGCGATAATTATCCACACCAATCTCTGAATAAACATCTTTATATATTATCAATGGATAGTAGCACAAAGTGATGAAGATACGTAGATAATTACAACTGAAGCATACACGACTTGAATATTGGTTCTGTGAATGTGGAGGAAGATGATAAAGTAATCATCCTTATGAGCTATTTATCGAAAGAGTATAAACATTTTATGAACACCATGATTTACGGGAAAGACTCCCTTACGATGACCGAAGTCAAGAGTGTAATGAATGCTAAATATCCTCAAAAGAATAGTGTTTTGAAGGATGGCTACGAGGGGCACAAACTGAGTATGATGGGCTATTCGGGACAGAGAGATTCAAGTAAGAGGAGATGAAAATCTTGGTCGAAGTCCAAATGGGTTGTGATGGGTTCAAAGATAATCTGTTGGATATGCAAGAAGAAAGGAAATATCAGTCTAAACTTCCTAGCAAAGAGAATTGACAACAATTATTAGAAGATCGAAGTCGGAGATGTTACAATGGTGTCTTATGATTTTGAGTATGTTGATGGGTTGATGGCTTCTTATTCTTGTAGGTACAACAATAAATGAGTGATAAATATGGGTGTGTTATTTCACACGTTGTTTTGAAGACCCTGTGAATGCTTAATGATGGAAAGGTTATCATCGAGAATGATGAATCTTGCGATATCCAAGGGATTTGAATGGTAAGAATCAAGTTGTCTACAAGACTCGAGAGAGTAATTAACAACCTAAGGTATATGCCTGAAGTTAAATATAACCTTCTTTCTATTGGGATGTTAGATGAAGAAAAGTTTATCTATAGGAGTAAAGATGACAAACTTAGGATTTTGCAAGGATCATTTGTCATTATGAAATCATATAGGACTAACGATTTGTTAGTTCTTGAGGATACAATAATAGTAGGGGGTGTGCCTATTATTGTGAAATATTCTGCCAGGTTGTGGCATTCTCGGTTGGGGCGTTTATGTGATAAAGGACTCAATGAAGTAAATAAACATAAATTGGTAGATGACACAACAGTTGGGAAGTTAAGCTTGTGTGAAAGCTACGTTTTGAGTAAAAGCAAAAGGGGGATGTTTGCCCAACAACCAAACACCCAGCGGATTACTTACTTGTGTTTATTCAAACCTTTATGGTCTAGCATGGGAACCTACCATAGGTGTTGTCTTGAAACGTATCATGATGCTATCAATAGCAGTGGTAAAGATAAGTGGATTACAATCATGAAAGAAAAAGTGTGATCTCTCAAGAAGATGCACACCTAGATTCTTATGAAGAAACCTAAGGATCAAAAGCTGGTTGAGAATAAATGAATATTCAAGAGGAAGCCAGGTATTCCTGGTGTTGAGTTACCTATATATAAGGCTAGACTCATGGATAAGGGCTTTACGCAAAAATAAAGTGTGGATTTTAATAACATATTATCGTCAATTGTGAAACAAACCTCTATTAGGGTGATCTTGCCAATTATCTCTTGATTTGATCTTGAGTTAGATTAAATGGATGTTACTACTAAATTACTACATAGTGAATTAGAATGGATAATTTACATGTATCAACCAAAAGGGCTTAAAGAGGAAAATTAGGGTTATGTGTATTTGTTAAAAAGACCTCTTTATAGGTTAAAACAGTCGTCGAGCTAGTGAAATATAATATTTGATTATTTTATGAGATCCATTAAATACATTTTTAGTTACTACAAAAATTATGTTTACTAGAACAGAATAATACACACATGAACAGATAACTCCTATTTTTATTGTATGTTGGATGACATACTAATAACTGGAAAAAATAGGAGGATAATTGAAGTGGTAAAGACTCAGTTGAAAGGAGAGTTTGAGATGAAAGATATGGGATATGCTAAAATGATACTTGGTATTGAGATTAAGAGGAACGTGTTAAATGGGTATTTATTCTTATCTCAACAAGAATATATACAAAGATCATAAGGAATTTCTCGATGTCTAATTTTTTAATGGAACTTTTATTGGGTATAATTCAAACTTAGTGTCACTTAAGCACCAAATGAAGCATTATATAAGAAGTATATACAAAGGATACCTTATGCCAATGCTATTAGTAGTATTATGAATGATATGATATGCACGAGACTTGATCTTGCCTATATCGTAAGTGTTTTGAGGAGATCCATGTCAACTCTGGGGAAACCATATTAGCATGCACTCATTCGACTCATGAGATACTTGAAAAGATCATTTAATGTAGAGTTATGTTACAATTAAAGATACCAGTGATATAGTGATGAAGTGGTATGTGGACTCCGATTACGCATGTTGCTTCGACACAAGTAAGTGTACTTTGGGTTATCTTTTTATTGTGTTTGAAGGAGTGATTGACTGGAAGTCTTATATACAAAATATTGTTTCACTATATTATATTAAAAATTCGAGTATATATTTGATACATAAGACATGAAGAAAGTTATTTGGCCGAACGGATTGTTAATTGAACTCATTAGTATGAAGCAAGATGTGGTTCTGTTATGTGATAACATGAGTGCTATTCATTTAATGAGAAATATGAAATTCCATGAGCGAACTAAATATGTAGACATTATGACACACTTCATCAAAGATGCGGTGGAGAAGGAACAAGTGAAGGTGGCTAAGATTGCTAGCGTTAAAAACTCTTCGATTACTATCACCAAACTATTATGGATTTCAAAGCTCACGAATTGTATGAGACTTTTCAAGTCTGAGATGCTGATGAGATGGACTCTAAAGAGTATAAAATTTTGGTCAAAAAATATTGGAGTTACTATAAACCTAGATTGAGAATTGTTAGTTGTAGGCTAGAAGTAGCTCGTTAACAAATGTATTACTGAAGGACTATACGAGTCTTGGATCTACCGTTACATGTATATGCAACAACTGTTGAAACTCTTTGGTGGTTGAGCAGTGACTTATTTGTAGAGATGTCTACTAATCATAAAGGATGATAGAAGCTGTAGAAAACCGAGGACCATTGAGTCGAAGGAGATATGTTTGAGTCGAAGCAAAACTGCAAACAGGTTGGTCAAATCAGATTGGACGAAGTAGGATGGTTGAAGCAAATTGATCTGAAACATAACTCTGATCCTAAGAACGTTGGGTCGTAACACCTATAGGAAAAATATTCTATTTACTAGGTCTCATATGTTAATTAAAGCTTACTCCATTAATTGAGTAAGAGTTGTTTCAACCGTTTCTTAATTGGCTTTAATCTGAAGTGTGGAGCGACTCATGACTAAACCTATAAATAGAAACATATATTGCTATGCAAGATGTGATGCGACTCTAATGTGATGTGGTTGTAATTACATGAGAAGATATTTCACGAGAGAATGAAATAACTCTAAGTGTTTTGAGAGATAAGTTAGGTGGGAGATAAATATTAGATATGCGGTTTGATAAATCAAGTTATCTTTTGTTATAGAGGGTAATTAAGTTATTTTCGTTTGGACGGTATTTTCGTAATCTACTTATATATAAAAGATTGTATGTTTCCTGTGTATGTAAGATTTCTTCACAATCTGAACCACATTAATATCGTCTTGTTTGTTTGATTTTATGAAGTATTTTTTATTTGTTGCTCGTCTTTACAAGACAATTAGGTCGTTCTTTTGTAGATTATCTTAATCATTTATCTGTTCTTGCCACGAGTAACCAATGTACTGGTTTATTTCCCCAACAGACGAAACCAACATATTGAAAGATTTTTTAAAACTTAGAATTAGTAGAAAATTGGAGGTCCTAGTTCATCATATTATGATACATATCTTTTTTGTATCAAAATTGATAATTATTCTACTTTTTGCAATCAAATTACAATGTTGTCTAAAACTTCTAAGCAACACGTGAATTCTTTCATCTTAGATTGGAAAAGATAATAAGAATATGAGATAAATAATTATTTAAAACAAGTTATAGTATTTGAGAATCTTCTCTTCCGATCTTACTAGGAAAATCCAAAAACAAATGCTTGATGACATCAAACAATGATACTATATCGAGAATACGAATCATTGAACAATCCTTAGTCTGGAATGACCCATCAACCTTTATTACATAGACATATTATTTACCATAATGTCCTACTACATGCACCACTCCGTGTAATTGGGAAACAAACCGATGTCTCACAGAAAGTAAGCTAAAGTTTGATCTTTATTTTTTTAAAGTCGGTGTTATAACAAAACTGAGACATTACTATTATATTTTTATTTGTAAAACATCAAACAAACCAGAGATTAAAAATAATGTTCTTATGCCAATAAAATAATTTTCACTCTACGAACAAGTATGCATTAATGCTCATACAAACCACATAATACCATACTTATATTTAAAAAAGTGAAATAATATGAAAAAGATAAATTAAAGCTTAGATACATACAACACATAAGACTGAATATCATCAAGTTCGTCTAAAGCACCTGTTGGACTATTTGAATTTCTCCATTAAATTACGCTATCACATGTTTTATCAACGTATATTATTATCTCAATATTAGTCCAATAAAAGAAATCATATAGAAAATATAGACTAATTGATAAAAAAAAATGTATCATTGAGGTAATTGTATAGATACCAGGTTTAATTCCAAATACTACGAACGATTGAATTCATAAAAAATCAACTTAGGCAAAATGTGAACTTTTAAAATTATTTTGTGAGAGAAATAATATAATAAATATTATGAATTATTAACTAACGATAATTTCAATAATATTAATCTGTTATTTTGTTAAACAACATAACATTACTTTGATAAATTATGAATAGTTAACTAATAGAACGTTACTTTAAGTAATGTAAATTCTATTAAGTATAAATTAATATTGTGAGGGGGAGTTTCAGACCAGTTAATATAAATATAATTATTCTCTATCACAAAAATTCAATTCTGTAAAAAAATAAAAGAAAATGAGTTTACATAGAAAACCAAAAAACACTCTTAAAAAATCAATTTGATCAAAGTCATTCAAGATCAAATACAATGATTCGTTGTCATCTCTTGGAACAATCTAAGCACTAAATCAAGCATGAATCATCATTATCAAGAAACAAAATATGAAAACTAAGTGTATTTCCTCTTTATTTATAAGATGAATTCTACTCATAAGTAACTATAGTAAGTTAGAAAAGTGGTATTTTCTAACAAGTGGTATTAGACCCCATACAATTGATTCTTGTTTTTTTTTTCAGATTCGAGAAGTTATGATAAAGCATGTTAATTTAATTTATATAAAAGGTGCACACTTTTTGGAATTGATTGTTGTTCTTGCTGGTTAGAATTGTGTATACAAGAATATTGATGCATGTTTTGAATGAATTGCATATACAAATCATGTTTGAGAATTTTAATTTCAGATTTTAGGATGAAGAAACGCGTGTATCGATGGAAACATGCAATTACGTTTTTACACCCAATTAAGTATTTAAAGTATATTATAATTATTACGAGTTATTCAATTTTACATGTAAGAAGTATACATGTATAATTATAGATATACTATGATATAATAACTTAAAATTTAAAATTTAATCAACGAGTAAGCTTTAAATGACTACAAAATTGTATAGATTCAAAGTGTTTATGTGGTAATTGATAGTATGTTTAACATAATTTAAATTTTCAGAACTTGGATATATAATTAAGGATCCTACATATATCACCAAAATGGCCATTATTGGTGAATTAAATCATTTTAGAGTTTTGATAAGTTTTATGTGAATTTTTATCGGCCAAAGTAAGTTTAATATTTGACACAATTAATCTTTAAAATGGGATAATTATTTAAGAATTGGTCAGTAAGAAAATTAAACTAGGAAAATCGGCTCAAAAAATGATTTCTTCATTAACTCGATTAATAAGATCAACATTAATTATGCTCAAACCAATACATATTCACATTAATACGCTTTCCCAAAATTATCTTATTAATTTTGTTAGAAAATTTCTTATTATGTTATGTCTAATTGTTAAATGACATGGGGAATATATGTTATAATGATATTTTGTGTATTTTTTGTTTGTTATTTGTTGTGTTAGCAAAATTGTATCTTTACGTCCCGATAGTTAATAAGGCACCCATTCTTAATGGAAGAAACTTTGAGCTATGTAAAGGAATTAAGAAAAGAAGGAAGTTCCAGATGGGCATACATACAGTTAAGGACAAAAGAAGCAAAATGGTTCATTCAGTAAATGATGTTGTTTCGATTGTAAGTAACCGGGGCACTTTATGGTATGCTATGAAATCAATATAGTTTTAGTGTAAAGAAAAAAATGGTGGTTGATACAGATGCAACCATTCACGTGTGCATTTATTTGCATGGTACGATCAGAAACAGAAACCTAAATGATGGTGAAACATCATCTATACAACTGATCATAGTTCGTGTTTAGTTTATTTTAATCGTGATTTCCATTTATTGCCTAGCAATTGATTTTTTTATTTAAAATATGTGTTGTATATACCTTATTTTAGAATGAATCTAATTTCACTTCTATTGTTGGAAAAATTAGTTATTCTTGTCTATTTAGAAATGAAAATTTATGTTATTATTTACATAATAATATTGTTGTTTTTAGAAAGTTAATAACGAAAGATGACTTATATTATTGAATACTATAAAGGATTAAAAAAATAGAAAATAAATGTAAATATATCCAGATAACTAAATTGTAAACTAGAAAATTCATTTGAATTTTGGCACAAACGATTATGTCACAATTCTAGAAATTTAATTAAAAAACTTGTTTCAGAATTCGATTTATAAAGGGTAAACAAAAGGTAAAAGATAATTGCATTGAATTTATAAAAGGTAACCAAAAAGAAAAAAAATAGATGAATACATAGCGAAAAGGGTCTTAAATACATATATACTTATGTGGATCGTTTCCTACAATATCTTGGCACAAAAAATGATATTTCATATATATCATTAACGACTTTTTGTGTTACATGTATATATATATTTTTTCACAAAAACTCAGAGTTCATTGAAAATCTCAAATTCTTTAAGACCGAGGTTGAAAAACAGCTTGGTAAAGACATTAACTGCGTCAAACTGTACTGTGATGATGAATACTACATGAGATATGAAATTTCAAGCGAACAACGTCATGGGCCGTTTGCAAAAATTTTTAGAGGGGTGCGGGATAGTCCTTAAGTATACAATGTCGGGTTCGCCCAACATGAATACAATATTGCGAGACGAAACCGTACGTTGAAGGATATCGTACAAAGTATTATTAGTCATTCAATATTGTCCAGATTGAACAAAAGAAAGTTGTTCAATACCGTCCTAATATTACTTATATATCTCTTTAATACACCGACAACAAAATAAATATATGGTCATGTACAAACTTGAACATAACTTAGATTTTCAACAGTTGAAAGATATGAAACCTTTTGTATATTTAAAATTTTCTAATTTTGTCTTTGGGCATTGCTAGGGGTTTCTTTTCCTTTGTTTTTTGTCATCCCATAACATTGTAACATACTCTCAATACGTGTCTTGCGATAAACTCGAAATTCCACGGGACTGATTCTTATAAATTTGAATTCCTGACACAAAAGACACTTTACCAATATCTTTCATATCGAATTTGTCTAAAAGAAATTTCTTGGTCGTACCTAACAATTCTTTATCGGTAATGACCAATAATATATCATCAATATTCACCACTATAAATATGAATATACTCCCACTAAACTTTTGATACATGCAATCCTTCACTGAATTTATCTCAAAACCAAATGAGATAATAACCTTGAGGAATTGTGGTACCATTATCAAGACATTTGCTTAAATCCATAAATAGATTTCTTTAGTTTGCGTACCATTAACTTTGGATCACCGGAGACAAAGTTTTCAACGTTCACTATATAGATTTATTCCTTAATGTTTCCATTAAAAACATGGTCTTTATACCCATTTGATGGATCTGAAGATCAAAATGTGCAGCTAATACATGATTGTTTGAAAAGAATCTTTCGATAAATCTTGAGAGTAAGTTTTATTTAAAGTCAATGCTTTCACACATGAGTTCGATTAAGTCCAAACATATAAATATCAAGTTCATGTATGTTAAAGAGAGGGTTTAGATTAGTAAAATAAGTATGGAGCACATAGGGACAAACTCGATGTTAATGAATCCTCTTACGAATGCATTAATGCCTAAGGTTTTTAATGAACACATCATTAACATGAATATTGTGTATGTGGAGGATTGTTAGTTTCAGAAGGAGTTTGTATTAAGTTATTGAATGTGTTTGTATTATGATAATTCCGCACTTAAGTTCATTAATGTGTGTGAATATATATATATATTTCATATTATTCGTATCTTATGCACAACGATAGATCCATGTAGTTCATTGTTACGATATCGTGTTTACTAATGCATATGTTTGCGACTTTTAAAATATTGGCGATGACTTTAGTCCTATGTTATTAATGGTCATTTATGAGATTGTTAGGTTATCTATGTGACAATAGAAATTAAAAATATTCATTAAGTGAATACATATTATAGTAGCGTTTGATAATTCAAGTGGAAGATTGTTGAAATTTCTCCATAAAATTGGACCATCATATGTTTTATTGGTGTATCAGACTAACGGTAATATTAGACTAATAAAATTAATCATATAGAAAGTATGGACCAGTAAATAAAATATGTATCATTGAGAAAATTGTATAAATACAAGTTTTAATTTCAAATATTATGAATGATTAGATGGAGAAATAAAAAACTTAAGCAAAACGTGAAATTTTAAAATAATTCAAAATTATGGTCTCTAATAATGACCACTTAACAATGATATATTCACTTAATGAACATAATTATATTAATTTATTAATTTTAAATTTTATTAAAAATAATATTATTAGAAGTTATGTTATTTAATAGGATGATAAATTAATATGTCCAACTACTTATCAATTCCTAATATTAATTATATTATTGAATTTAAATAATACAGATTATTGGCTTTAACATAAAATTATTTGAATAATATTTGAGTTGTTAAATAACCGTACTTTTAATAATATTAATTTGCTATTTTGTTAAATAATGAAATATTATTCTGAAGAATATTAATTTATTAATTTTAGATTAGATTAATACTCACTATTAGATTAATAACTCAATACTATATATTGTATGGTATTATAAATTATTAAGTAATAAAACTTTACTACATATTGGTGAATAGCTAAGACGTTAGCTTCGGTAATATCTTAGATATTAATTAATATTATGATGGGGTTACCGTTAATATAAATTCAATTATTTTTTGCGTCAGAATAATATAATTTTATACCAAAAAAGCGCTTAAAAAATAACCAAGAACATTTTAAAAAACTTAACTTGATAAAATAAATTTAAAATCAGATATGATTAATTTTTATTTTAAAAAACACCATAATCGATATTTAAAATATCAACATTTGAAAATTTAGAATCATCGCAATCTTATAAACTTAAAGAATTGCTAAAAAACGGCCAAAATTACTCCGTGAAGTCATTTTTAATTTTTTTTTTTCTAAAACAACTCCGTGAAGTTATTTTGTTTAACGATTTTACCCTTACGAAATCTTATAAATAGTCATATCTTACTCCGCGAAGTTATCATAATTTCAAAAAAAAAAAACCCAATTCTCTAACTTCTCTCTACCTTCTCTCTAAAAATCTAAACAAATTATAACTAAAATTAAAACAAAAATTAAAACTAACCTAAACTAAATTAAATTAAAACTAAACTAAATCTATAATTAAAACTAACCTAAATATAAAATTAAAACTAACCTAACCTAACCTATTCTACCTCTCTTCTCTCTCTTCACGCAAAACCCACCCCGAAACCCTTAGTTAGTTGAACAAACCCACACCACCAGCACCCACTACGACCGAACACACCACCACCCACCGAAGCCGAAATCGTCACCGGAAAACCAAATCGGAGTAACAAAAAGGAACTGGATCGACACCGGCGAGCAAATCCGCCGAATCGGAATCGAAACAATCTACTGTAAGTTGATTTCGTTGTTATTAGATAGTTTAGTTAGGTTTAGTTAGGCTACTCGTGTAGTTTTAGGGGTTTTAGGGCTGTTGGAACGATCTGGCAGAAGCTTGAATCTTCTGCCATGGAGAAAGTCTTCTTCGCCACACGGGGGCGAAGAACAGGGTCCGTACGCCATCGTGTGGCGTAGGATTGGTTTCCTACGTCAGAGCGATGACGTGGGATCCTGAGTGTACGCCTCTTGAGGCGTACATCTTTATACCCACGCCACACTGATAGCACTGTCTCTGCTCCGGTCACCGGAATAGCTCGGGACCGGTTTATTCTTGTTCTTTGGTGTGTGTTAACCTGGTTTATGCTATTATTTATCTAAAAACGCTTCGAGCATGACAATTTGTGTTTTCGACGAACCTTGACATTTCGTACGTTTTTTTATTTCCGGTGATGGATCATGGTGACGCCCCACAGTCTACGGATGGCTCGCGGGCGAGGAGAATAAAAAAGCGGAGTAGGGTACGAGAAGTTGGTCAGCTCATTTTAGCTGCCGGTTAAGCAGTTCCGATGGATGAGCTGCCTATAGTTTCCGGATTGCACGCGTCTGGATCGAGTTCTGCTTCTGCTTCCGCTTCCCGCGGACGACGCCATCCTCCCCACCTACATGGCAGCGTAGAGCTTCTCCTCCGTCCAAATTGCCACCGCTATTCGGCGAGTCTTTCATCTCCCACACTGCATACTACCTTTGGATGGGAGAGGTAATATCGAAATTCCAATTTGACATTTTATGACTGTTTAGTTTTGTCGTATGCTAATTCGAACAAATCTTTTCAGGACCGAGAGATGCGGCTATATGCCCATTATCCGAGTTATAGAGCATGGAGTTTGGCTGCACAGACTAGGGTACGCGCCGTAGTTGACGCCACTCCTTTCGGTCAACTCATAGAGCCGTTCTATCACATGCACACACACTCCAACATGACAGAGGTTTTTCTAGAGAGGTGGCATATGAAGACTAATACTTTCCATTTCTCGTTCCGAGAGATGACGATTACTCTCGACGACGTCCACACTATTTTGGGACTCCCAGCTCAGGGTGAGCTTGTTGTGTTTCTCGTTATATCTGACAAGACTATGGCCATGCACGAGTGCGCTGAACTGCTTATGGTGCATGAGTTTTCCTTCGTGACGGAGGTTGAGAAATGCAAGGGCGTTGGTTTTGGGGTTTTGTGTGTGTAAAAAAGCTTAAATTAATTGAAAAATGTTCATACATAATCTTGGGGTATACCCCGAAGTAATACATCACTACAATAAAAGTCAATAACAAGTCAAGAAAATACTAGAAGACAGATCTGTGTCTCATTGCCCAGAACGGGGAAATGGCATCATAGGTAAGACATCCCATGATAAATAAATCTGACGAGGGGTGGTGAGGATGACTCGACAGCATAGGCAGACTCCATGTAATTAGTCAGCGTCCATGCTCCAGTCCAGTAAGGAGATCATTTGAAATAATGAAAAAATAAATTAAGTTAGAAAGTAACAAACTACGTCGGCCAGACAATCTTGGTACCATGAAATCTGTATCAGAGATCCGATAAGATTTGGTAAGAGATTGAGGATGCTAAAGTGGGAGAAAATCCAAAAATTCTTGAATTTCGCTCATTCCAAACGTGGTAAATGACCGCGTTGAAACATGTGCGCCAAATACAATGGTCACGCATGTTTGACCATCTTGAAGCCTCAAGATTCCAAGATTTCCAGCTCAATGATTGGAATGGGAAGCCAAGTTTATTACTTGTCGCACTCCAGATACTCTGAGCGAAACTACATTCAAAGAGGATATGAGATATAGTTTCCAAATCAAAGGAGCAGAGAGGGCACTCAGTTGGGGTATTGTACCCCCAACTAATAAGCTTGTCTCTGGTGACAAGTTTTCCTCTAATAGCAAGCCAAGTTATAAAGGAGTGGCGCGAAATGTTGTATTTATTCCATACTAACCCCGCCCACCCCACAGTTAGGGTAGGCTCTTGAATAACATTTTACGTGTCTTTGATGTTGAAAATGAGGCATCCCTCCTTCGCAGTCCAGAAAGGAACATCCATCAACAGGATGTTTGGCTGGGGGAGAGTGAATATTGGTCTGTTGATATCATCCAAACGATTCAGACTATGAGCTCTAGCCGATCTCAAGTTGACCGGCCAATTCCATTCTCCATTGGTAATGATGTCAGAAACCTTGAAGTTATTTCCCAGTCGAGAGTCAGAAATTAAATCTGAGCCATAGTGGTCTGCCAGTGACAAGGATAGGAGCCACGAGTCGTGCTAGAAAGAAGTATTCAGACCATTTCCTATTGCAACCCTGAATAATTTACGAGTCAAAGGTCGAAGAGGGAGGATTTTCCTCCAAATCCAAGAGGGAGAAGATCCAAAGGATATATCCCCAGAACTTTTATTTTTAATCTTTTCCGATCTGATCCAGTCACACCAGAGATATTGGGATTTATTACTTATTATGGACCAAAGATGTTTAAGGACGGCTGCCTGATTCCAGGATTTTAAATCCAGAATCCCAATGCCGCCCTCTGTATAAGGAGTGGTAATGATTGACCATGCCACCTTGGCCCCATGGGATTTCAAAATTGAACCAGACCAAAGGAACCGCCGAAGGTACTGAGATAATTCTTTTATTATTATAGAAGGAAGAATAAAGATCGAAGACCAATATACTTGATCCACAAATAAAACAGATTTAATTAATTTAAGCCGACCCGCATAAGAGAGATGCTTAGCGGTCCAAGATTCAATTCTAGAGGTTATTTTGTGCAGCAAGGGGCGGCAGCCCGAATGGGTTAGTCTACATGTGAGGAGAGGGACTCCTAGATGTTTAACCGGGAGGGTACCTTCAGGGAAATTCATAATGGGAAAAAGATCTAATCTAAGATGATTGTCAATACCGGAGAAAAAGATATGACTTTTAGAAGGATTGACTTGCAGACCTGAGAGGAGAAAGAAGTCGTCCAGGGCCTCTTTAATGAGGTTGAGAGAAAGGGCATCACCGTGACAAAAAATCATTGAACCGTCTGCGAAGCAGAGGTTGATGAGTTTTTTCTTGTGGCATTTCTAGTGGAAACGAAAATTCTCATTAATACTTTTTTCTTTGAGGATGCCGTAAAGCACTTGCATTTCAAGTACAAAAAGAAGGGGGGGGGATAGAGGATCACCTTGTCTCAGACCTTTTTTGCCTTTGAAATTTCCATGAAGGTCTCCATTAATAATAATGGAGTAAGAGGGGGAGGAGATACATTTGACAATCCAAGAGATTATTTTCTCAGGAAAATGCATCGCAACAAGAACGTCCAGAATGAGATGCCAATGAACGTTATCAAAGGATTTCATTAAATCTATTTTTAGGGAAATTCTTTTGCCTCTCCCATTGTTATGGTAACCTTTAAGAAGCTCTTGGGAGAGGAGAATATTATCATATATATTTCTACCAGAGACGAAGGCTGATTGAGAGGAGTCCATAAGATAAGGAAAGGAGACTTTGATTTTGTTGGCCAGAATTTTGGAAATGATTTTATAGACCACATTGCATAAAGTAATTTGTCTAAAGTCAGGCAAAGAAGGCGAGTCTTTTTTAGGGATAATGGAAATAGAGGTGGAGTTCCATGATTCGATTAGGGTTCCAGAGAGGAAGAAGTCTTGAACTCTTTTACAGATGTCGGGGCTGATGATATCCCAAGATGTTTTAAAGAAACTAGAGTTAAAGCCATCAGGGCCCAGAGATTTATCGCTATCTATACTGTGTAGAGCAGATTTAATTTTCGTGCATGAAATATCACGGATCATAAATTCTCTGTCAACGGGATTGACTTTAGAACAGATAAGAGAGGATACTTTTTCTAGCCCGGGGTAGACAGCAGAATACTTGGTGCCAAGGGTCTTTTCGAAAAAGTTAACAAAAACTTTTGACACTTTCGCCGGGGAGGAAACAATGTCACCTTGATCATTTGAAATCGAGATGATTTTATTGCGAAATAGCCGGGCTTTAATACTTTTGTGGAAACATTTAGTGTTCCTATCGTCCAGCTGAATCCAATTTTCTCTAGATGTCTGCTTCAAGAAAGATTCTTCAGCTCGACTTAGAAAAATGAATGAAGTGGAAGCCTCCAATTCATTTCTGTCTAGTCTAGGGTTTAGAGGGTCGGAGGCTAATCTAGACTGAGCCTCGAACATGACTTTTTGAGCTTTATCGGCTTTGAAGGTAATGTCATTAAACTCTTTACAATAACAAAGCTAAGGTAGTTTGCAAACGCTTTAGTTTGTCAGAGACCATCGTCATCCCAGAGGAAGAAGTAGGGGAATTCTAGCAATTGGTAACTATATCCTTGAAAAAGGGATGAGATTGCCACATGTAGAAGTAACGAAAAGGATTTTTCCGTCTTGGGCGGGGAAGCCCGAGGTTGAGAGTAACAGTGGTCTGATCAAAGGTGCAAAAGTAACCTATGAGGACATGGGACATAGGGAAACGATTGTACCAATCAGGGTTGACCATAACACGATCAATTTTGGATATGATAGGGTGGGCTTGTTGTTTTACAATTCATGTGAAAGGAAAGCCAGATGATCGAAGGTCACTAAGCTCACAACGATAGCAGCAATTATTGAAATCGTCGATTGCTGAAGACCAAGTATCAGAAGAACCAAGACGCTCATCCGGGTGGCGGATAACATTAAAATCCCCAAGGGAGACCCAAGGGATGTGATTATCCTGATTGGAGATTTCTATAAGGTCATTCCAAAGCGAAATGCGCTCTTGAGCTTCGTTAAAAGCATAGATCGCAGTAAGCTTGAAGGATGCTTTATAGTTATGACAAGTGGCCATACAGTGAATGAACTGAGGAGATTGGGAGATCCTAGTAATTGTAATAACAAAACTAGGGTTCCAAGTGATCCAAATTCTACCTAAAGGGTGAGACGCGTGATTGGTGATCACATGCCAGAACGGGACCATTCTTTTGATTATCGAATCGACATTCAGAAGTTGAACTTTAGTTTCCACTAGAACAATCGAAGATATATGATTACTAATAATAAAATCAGTGACATCATTTTGCCTAATCGGGTCATTAAGACCACGCACATTCCAAGAAGTAATATTCATAAATAAGAGACTTACAGTGAATCAGCTGATGGTCCTGTCGGAGGAAATTACCTTTTTACCCTTGTCTTTAGCTACGTCCATACACATCCTTTTGGGGGGGGGGGGGGGGGGGAGGGGCGAATCCACCTCCTCTTCGGTCTCTACTTCCTTATCCTCAGAGATAGATGGAATTCTAGAGTCCACCTCAGGGTCTATCTCAGAGGGATCTTCCTCGGATGATGTAGTCCCAGTAGGAAAATGAAGGAGCTTGAGAGGCCCTTTTGTACACTGGCGAGTAAGGTGCCCAAAGACTATGCAATTTGCACATTGAGGAGGGAGGCCCTGGTATTCAAAGGAGATCGTTATGGATTTGCCTCTGATTTTGAAGGTAAGCTCATACCGAATTGGGCGGCCCGCTTTGATCATGATACAAATTTGAGCAAATCGAAGCTTTTCCTTCCTCTCAGTCTGATGATCCATATAAAGAGGAGTTCCAATAACCGAACCTATATTGCTGAAGCCTACAGCAGTCCATAACTCAAGAGGAAGATTGAATACCTTAACCCAAATCGGTATTTATGTGTGGGGATCTTTGATAAGGGAGGCAAGAGGCTCCCAAATTTTCAGAATCATTAGATGACCCCTGAAATGCCAAGGGGCTTCCTCCAACACCTTTTTAGCCATCGCCTTGGAACCAAATTTGAAGATGAAGTAGCTTTCGGGGAGAGGTTTAAATTCCAAAAGTCTAAATCTTTTCCATAGCGATTCCACGTTAGCCTTAAGGAAAGCAAGATTGGAAGGCTGATTGAGAAAGTAGCCCAAAAGACAAGCCTTCCAAGATTCCGGAGATCCTCACGCTGAGTCGTTCATAATGAATTCATTACCATACATTTCCATGTGTCTGATTCCAATTGCTAAAGGAGAGCGATTGTCACTATGTCCCGCAGCTATACTAGCATAAGAGGAAGGTTTCTTAGTGTTAGAAAGCGAGTTGGAACTTGAAATACCTCTAGAGAAATCCTTTAAAGAGGGGGGTAAAGGGTGTTTCGGATGTGCCAATTTATACTTTCTTCCTTTTGGGCCTGACCCGCGTTCCCAAAATTGCGGATGAGAGAGTAATTAGCTTTGGGAACTCCACCCCCTAGGAGGCCTTTGCCATTATTTTTAACGGGCCTAGAAATTGAGAGAACTTGCGTAGGCCCAACTTGCTTGGCAACGCGGCCCAAACCAGATAGATCCATTAGACCCGAGTTGCTAAGGTCTGATTTTTGTTTCCCTTGGCCCACTGAATCAGAAGGACATCCCAACCCGTCTTCTCCATTGTTACTCATGGGCTTCACAATCTGGATCCCTGACCCTCTCCCAGAGTCTATCGAATGCCCAATCGAGATCACCGGATGACTTCTAGTTATAGAAGGAAAATTAGGGTTTACCAGTTCCCGATTTCCAGAGACAGAACCTAAGAATTTGTTATTTTCGCTCCCAGAACCAGCATCCAGTCGAGCAGCTTTGGGGGAGGTAGGGATTACAGATCCCATTTTACCAGCGTTAGAGCCATGGGTGTCGATTCCAAGGTTCCTTAAATATCAGGAATCTCGAGTACTTTGTCCTAGGAATCGAAAAGGGAGATCGCTTGTGGGAAAGAAGGTAAGGGCCTTCCTCGATGCCAGAAAGGACTAATGACCGCCTTTGCCATTGGAGCAGGTTGGTGAAGATGGGTGATTTGAGTGGTTCGCAGGACTAGCAGAGATCGAACCTCCATTCCTAGATCGAGAGATGCTCTTGGAAGAGGACGACAATGCATAACCAGTATTGGGAGAGACTTCAAGCAGAGCATTGGGAGAGGACCGGGCGATGGTTTGGTCGATTGAAGGTGGCTGGTGGAGGGTTTGAGTTTTGGAACTCTGTCCCAGAGTTGACGTCAGGACGGTGGATGCAGGAAGATGATGGCAAGGAAGCTCTTCAATGGCAGCCACAAGGTTAGCGTAAAACCCCAAATCGGAGTCTATTGGGATGGAGGTTCTGGAGACACTAATGAAGATGCCCAATTGAGACTGGCAAATCCTAGGAGAGGCAGCAGAGAACTTGACGGAGGGGAGCTCAAGGAGGTTGGACTCTTCAGAAGGTAAGAATGAGCCTAAGTTTTTCATAGAATCATTTTGGAAGATTTTGTGTCCCTTGCCAGATTCCATATGGAATCTGGCCTTTGCTAGGACTTCCTTGACATAGGACTCATGGAGTGGCGAAATATGGGGAGCAGGCGGAACAGTGGGTAGCTGAGTGATCAGGGCAGAGCCTGAGTTTGGAAGAGGTGAGATATGAGATGAAGTGATTGGATTGGAAGCTGTGTCTGGAAAGGAGGGGAAAGTAGCAAGAGAATATGAGAAGCTGGTTGTTTGAAATGGGGGAGAAGGTGCCTGGGAGGCCAGAGGGTTTGGAAGGCCTCAAAGAGACAGAGGCAGGGTCCATCAGGTAAGAGTTTTGTGTTGTTTCTGAAACTTGATGGGTGCTGATGATTTTGGTGAGAGTGATGGAGTGTTGAAAGGGTAATGGTAAGTGTTTATAGTTGAACTGCTTGGGGTGAGATGAGAGAAAAAGACCTAACAGAGGTATGATAATTCTATGATCTACTCGGACATAAATGAGACTAGAGAGAGACTAATCTAGGGTTAGGATCACAGTTTAGAGACAGTACATGGTTAGGGCAATAGGTAATCCAGTAGAGCTTAAAATAGGCCTGGATTACCTTAAAAGAAGGGTAGAGGGGAAAGGGGATTAGAAGTTTTGCCAAAAGAAAGAGAGAGGTGAGGGCTAGGTTTAAAGAGAGGTTTTGAGAGGATTTAGGAGGGAGAGGTTTGGTTAGGGAAACTAAACTAGAACTAGAAGGGAGGCTAACTGAATGAGCCAGGAAACAGATTGAACTGGGCAAAACACAGAGGATTCCTAAGCGATTGGCTAGAGAAGTGGTAGACAGACAGGGTTAGCTAAGGCAGAAAGTGGTGAAGGATTGGGTATTGACGGTCAAGGGTTGGTTAAAGATAATGGAATTGCTTGTTATCTTACAATGGGAACCTGTTGTTGACAAATAGATTAAGGAGTAGAGAGGAGATGGTTGGGAAGGTTTCTTAATCAGCAAGAAATGTAAAGGGGATGTTTGAAACTCCACCTTGCTATTATACATACTGCTTGGCAAGGAATTGGACAAGGGGTTTGAAATTGAATAGTGAGCTTGGTGCTTTGACATTCTTCTGCTCCTAGATGTCCTAAGGGTAAATGGGTGGGTGAATGGACCAGCAAACCCAGCAGAAACCAAGGATGTTCGGGGTTTAAATGGCTCCGGAGTAGGTTTAGTGGGCCAGAGTTCTGTGATGACAGCCCTGGTCTTAGTGATCTGATGGTAGATGCGGCTGCCCGCACCTACATATTACATATGTTCGGCATAGTCATATTACTGGACAAGAGCAACATGTACTCCAATTACAAATATTTGTTTTTGTTGCGCGATTTGACTCAGGAGGGTGTCGGTAGGTACTCATGGGGTAGTGCTATTCTTGCTTACTTGTACCACCATCTGAGTGAGGCCTCCCTTCACGACACGAGGACTATGGCCGGATGTATTGGTTTGCTAGACACATGGATATGGGATCATTTTGTCATGCTCCTTCTTGTTACTCGTTCCACTTACACTGAGCGCCAGCCCACTATTGGTAGATGGGATACAACTGCAGCAGTATCTGACTCCCGGACGAAGTTGAACCTTCGTATTTCCATCAACAACCTGGAAGAGAGCGATGTAAGTCTTATTCTTTAGTAATCCTAAAACTTTTTTTTTCTGTGTTTATGTTTGTATTCGTTTGTATTGCAAATATTATTTGATCTTTATCGTGCTATGCGCGATCATTTCCCGTTCGAACATATAACTTGGTTTCGAAATGTCATATATGGTGTGGAGCACTCTCAAGGATACTATCCAGAGCGACTTCAACGACAGTTTGGCCGTGTCCAGAGGGGTATCGCGCATCCTTTGGTAGAAATGCAGTCGAAGTCAAGGATAAAACCGAAGACGATGGCGTATGCATTTGATGCGGATAAATGGGAGAACTGGGAGATCAACACGTTGCATCAGGATTTTTGGGGAGCGATGGTGGGAGACGAGATGGAGTCTTTTGTGAGCCTGAGTACCTTCTCCTTCATCAGAGGATTAGCTGGTTCGACCTTATCAACACCGCAATCTACTCGCTCGATGACTATGTGCATGAGGATCGAGAGCGAGCTATCATCCAACATTTGCGTGCTGGTATGCGCAGGATCTTCTTGTTTCCTGTAGTTGGTGAGTTTGATCATGATTTAGATCATCTGGCTGGGGCTTACGAGGATGTTTTGTCCACTGCCAGGAGACTTGCTTAGACACTATGTTGTATTTTTTGTTTGTATGATACTTTATAACTATTGTCAGTTACTTTGATGGTTTGTTTGTTTTTTGATACACGTACGATGCGGTTACTCAGTTTGAAGTTGATATATCTGTATTTTCGCAATTTCTTAGATGTTCTGGTTGTTTTGAAACTATAGTACATTGAAGGAAAGTTGAAACGTAATTGAAACATAATTGAAATAGAGTTGAAACATAATTCAAACATAATTGAAATAGTAGTACTACCTAAAACAACACACATGCAGGAGTAACTTAATTGAAACACATACTACTCTATACATAACAATTCAAAGGCACAAACACATAAATAGTGAAATGATCAGTCGTCGAAATCGTATCCTAAATTGTCATCCGAATCGTCCCCCTCATTCCTTGCGCAATCATATCCTCCAGATACTCTACCATATCCCTACTGATGTAGTCTGCTACCGTCATGTTCCAGACCAAAGGTGCTTTTTTCTTAATTCTAGCGGGTATGAAAAGCAGAGCAGTGAGCGGTTGGACGAAAAGGTACCTGCTTTTAATTCCGTCACGATTTCGCACTTTAACGTCTCCTGCTCCTAAATACCCGTCTCTCAGCGGGCAACCCTCACCGCCTTAAGCAAATGATAATCTTCATCAGCTGTAAACTCCATCTGTTCAAGTGTTTGTGTTTTTTTTTTGTAAGTAGACTCTTGGTTTCTATTATGAAATATTGTATTTTGTGACATGTTTATATAGTATAGTTACTCTTGGCGGGAGCTATTGCGTTGGCGGGAGTTTTTGGGTTAATGAGAATCGCATTTGGCGGGTGTTTTTTGGTGGGTGTTTTTTTTAGGGAATTAAAATGTTAGCGGGTATTTTTTGGTGGGATATTTTGTGTTGGCGGGAGTTATTATGCGGGTTGGAGTTATTGGTGGGTCCTGGTTGAATTCAATAATCTATGCAACTTCACTGATTAATTTAGGTATTCTTCCGTATCCTTATCTTTCTTCCCCATAACTTTACACGTGTCACGTTTTAATTCGTCTAACTGGATTACGTTATCCGAAAACAAAATTATCTATAAGTAAATGTTCTATCCACACATTGAAGGGTAAAGGAGTTGAAAAACCGAACAAAAAATGTGTCCATGGAATGAGTTGGAAGATCAATATCTGATGAAAGCATCGATCGAAGTTGGCAACATGCACATGGAAGAGGGGCGTTAAGCATACTTTAACGCATTGCTATGCCAGATGTACTTCTTATATGGAAGGGATAGTGTCCAGCCGCCAAGAATTTCAAGGCGTGCTGATGAGGTGAAGGCTATGTGGTCAGTCCTAATCACATTCTGTTTTCATCCAGTTTATGGCCTCACCGAATTAGAACGTCGTGTTGCATGTAACCGGTTCAATTGTCAGGTCACAGATTCTATAATAGAGGATCAGCTGGATACGGTCCGTTCTGACATTATCGACATCCGCTTAGCGGAAATCAGTGACTACCAGGATGCGAAAGAAGAAAGGAACCTGATGAAATGGAACTGGCATGATTGATAAGTTTGAATTATTCATTCAGTTTGTGTTTAAGTTCATGTTTCAGTTTATGTATCAGTTTATGTTCGCTTTTATGTTTTAGTTTGTGTTTCTGTTTGTGTATCAGTTGATGTTTCGGTTTATGTCTCGGTTAATGTTTCAGGTCATGTTCCTTTTTATGTTTTAGTTTGTGTTTCAGCTTGTTTGATTTCATGGAACAATTTTTGAAATTAAAAATTTAATTTCAATTTAAACTTTAAAAGTTACTAACATTAGTCATCTATTTAATTTAATTAACTTCAAAATTAAATTAAAATTACAGTTGATAAAAAAACATAATCAATGGATTTTAGGGTTTACCCTATTTCCGCCAGGCAATGGCGTAGGGGAAGCCCTTTTCGCCACCGTGTGGCGGCAATAGGCTTAAATCTTAAAGGGCTCTCTGTTCTTTTGGAACATTGGGTCATCGAATCTAAGCTATACTCGTCGTGAGTGGTGAAATAGTGAACATACTCCAAAACAAGCGAAATATCGCATTGGGTCACCTCCTACAATATGTAAGAAGTAGAAAAACCAATTAAACCGATATTCCAGATAAGTTAAGCCCATTTCCCCAATCAGAAGGCGTAGGCCAACATCACTACGCCAGCGTCTGTCGTAGGGAACCCGCCATGCACCACACGTGTGGCGTATGCAAGGTCCATACGCCAATAGAACGGCGTGTCAATGTTGTCCTACGCCTTCTTATTGGCGTACGTTGTGTCGTCCACACCAGAGGGTGGCGAAGAACAGCAAAAACGGGTTTTTTACAGAAGTCTGTTTTTTTCGCAAAAATGAGTGAGAGAAATGCAATGTATCTCCTCGGCGACCATGCTGCTCTGCGTGGGAAGTGCTTCCGACTCTTTTCCGGCCATATTGTAAATGTTTTGAAGTTTTTGAGAAAATGAGTTTTGTTGGTTGTTAAGTTTCTATTTTTAGTAGGTTTGAAGAAAATGAATTAAGGTTGATGTTTGAAATTATGTTTGCAACTTCATAGAATAGTTTGGACTCTAAAATGGCATGACTTGTAATTAATTTGACTTTCAAAGTTTTTTTTGTTTTTTGTGAGTGGCATTTTTGTAAATTTTGGTGAGTAGTTTTGGTTTTTTTAGCAATTCTATAAACTTATATATCCCACTATATTCTATCTATCTGATCCTAGAGCAAGTTAAAAATGTATTATTTTCTACGACGAACTATATGTTTCACGCTTAACATAATTTAAAGGTTGATGCCATGAATTTTACCAACTTTTTTTTAAAAAATCTGCATGATAAATTCTCACTCCCAAAACCAACATTTGAAGATAAATCACACAAAAATAACACGCTCAACTAAAAAAATTGTTAATAAAAAAATAAGCTCATAACTTTTTATCACAATTCACTTCACCTATTCAGCTATCTCTTTTAAAACAATTTTTATATTTGCATTATTAATCTAAAAACACAATTTACTCCACCTATTCAGCTATCTCTTTTAAATCAATTTTTATATTTGCATTGTTAACCTAAAAAACATGAATAAAAATCTTAAACCTATTCCGTTAAGAATTAATAGTTGGTACTAAGTAATATATTTTACCATTTATAGTAATCTTGTTTTAGACATCATTGTTTCTTGATACAATATTCAAATTATTATTAAAATATTTGCTTTTGAGATTTAAAATTTGTGACCAACTCGACTTATTATGATTTATAAAATACAATCCGCATCAAAATATTATTTGTTTTTCAACACCGTATGTTGTATTATATTATATTGTTCTCAATAACTTTATATTATATCCCTGTTAAAAAAAACCCTACTAAATTCTTACTTTCTATATCAGCTGTATTATTATATTACATTGTGTTATATTATATTATATTATATTGTTCTCAATAACTTTATATTATATCCATGTTAAAAAAACCCCTACTAAATTCTTACTTTCTATATCAAACCAACAAAATAATCTATCAAGCAAATAGATGGAAGTAATAGATCTGAGTCAATCATTTTCTAGAGGTTTTAAATACTAAACACTGTATCTACTATGTCCAAATTAAAGTGCAAATTCACATGTGGATGCCTTTCCAAAAGTTGAAGCTTTAATAATCCTATTAAATATGATTTTACACTGATGTCGTTCACGTGGTTTGGACATGGTTGTCTATTAAGAGATCGCTTTGCAATCATTTCTTTTTCTCTAAAACAGAATAGAATAAATAAGAATAAGTTAGAGGTATCTTAGGTATTTCGTGATAGCGAAATAAAATGAAACAGTTATATTCGTAGAGGTTCGTTCCGAATGTTTAAAAATGATATTAGATATGATAATTAAATAAACATTAAAGGATATCAAGATGGGCGACAAGTTTGTATTTTCTGAATGTTTAGATTAGGGTATTTTTGTGACGTAGAGTTATGTAACGAATATAAGATGAGATATGGTCTGCAATGACAGTATTCTTTTTATTCCAAGTATGATATATTACACAAATCGAGATACGTTACAAACGGTTTTGACGGTTTGGAGAACGAATTCAGATGTTCACTGTGTCAAGTCAGCCAGCACAGGCAGTATAGTCGGGGGAGAGGGACATGTTGAATTATCTGCTTCGAGTAGTTGCCGTCCACCAGGATATGACTGATGGATTTTGGGGCGTTTTGACAGAGAGCACAGTTAAGGATTGTAGTGAAACCCCAAACAATAAGCTTGTGAATGTCTAGAAATGTTAAACTTATTCCAGACCAAGGTAGCCATGGAACCTTCAAAGCTTATAGTTGGATAAACTTGTAAGTACTACCTATCGTAAAATATGTTGTGGTTCTGGTTTGGGATCCAGAGAAAGCTATCAACCTGTTCAGAGGGGACGAGAAGTAAGTTAATAGCATTACTAGTATCAAGCAGATGGTGATTGTGGGACCTTATGCCTGAACGGATCTGAGATGGCTAGATCCACGAGGCGTTATTGATTACTTTTGCCGATCAATCGAGCATACCTGATAATATTGGACCATAATAGTCAACAAGAGATATAGGGAAAAGCCAGGGACCATACCATATAGAGGTGGAAGTTATGTTACCGTCGTTAACTTTGTAGAAATTTACTGTAAGTATTCAGAGTTTTAGAATCTCCCTCCACTCCCAGCTCGGGGAGGATCATATTTTTTTAATCTTTATCTTTTATGTGATGATCAATAAAATCCAGATTGAGGAGGGGTTATTGGTCAAGATGGAGCAAAAATTCTTCAGTACGACCGTTTTTCCACAATATAAGGTTTAGAATCTCAAGTCCCCCTTAATTCGAAGGCACAGTAATCTTGGCTAGCGAAAATGAACGATTTTAGTAACTGGAGTCTCCCAGCGTAAGAGAGACGTCTAGAGGTCCAAAAATTTATGTGGTTGGTTACTTTCTGGAAAAATAGTCAGTAATCATTATACGATAGTTGTGATAAAATAAGCAGGAATCCTAGGTATCTAACGGAGAGTGCCCTCTTCAAAACCAAAAGCTGAGATTATAGCGCAACAAGTGTCTTCCGGAACTCTTGAGAGATAAACTTAACTCTTGTTAGGGTTGAGGCAAAGACTTGAGATTTTTACAAATTCCTCAAGCCCGTCTTTGACTAATAAGATGGAAGTTTTGTAGGCTCTACAGACGATCATTAGGTCGTCCGCGAAATAGATGTTGATGATCTTCAGTTTTTGACACTTTCAGTGGTACCCAAAGCTAGGTTGCCGAACCTTTTCTTGAAAGATGTTGGATATGAACTGCATAATTATAACAAAAATATATGGAGATAGAGGGTTCTTTTTTTAGGCCATTTTTACCTTTCAAAATGCAGAAATGGTTACCATTGATGCATATGGAGTATGAGGCGCATTGTTAAAATCCTTCATCACTTTGATCTTGAGAGCGCACATCAGGCCCTTTCTATTAGTAGGGTAAATATAAAAGAGATCATGCGTGAGTAGGATATTATCCAATATGTTTCCCAGACACAAAAGCTGACATGGATGAGTCAATTAGGATAGGTAGAGAGTTTTTTTTATGATGTATACTAAGATTTTTGAGATGACCTTATTGATAATATCGCAGCATGTTATTGGTTGAAAATCGGTTGGGAAAACGAGAGAGTTAGTTTTGGGGATGAGCATAATCAGGGTTTTTCTCCATTGAGGATCTATCTTGTCATGGCGGAAGAAGTATTTGACCGCTTTGGAAAAATCTTGGTTGATAGTGGTCTAGTAGGTTTTAAAAAAACTCACACTAAAACCATCAGGACCAGGGGATTTGTTGTTATTTATGTCGAATAAGGATTTTTTATCTCATCATCATTGATAAGAATGATCATGGTAGATTTATCTTGAGGGAAAAAATTGGTCGTGATTAATTTTCTACCCCTCTCCAGCCCTAGGTAGATTCGTGGGCTATTAGTACCTAGGATATTTGAAAAGTGAATCACAAATATATATATGCAAAATCCTTTGGGGTTAGAGAAAGTGGTCCCATCAGTTCCATTGATAGTGATAGTATTTTTTCTATCCTAGTTAAATTTAATGCTATTATAATAATATTTAGAGTTATAATCCTTTAATTTCAGCCAAGTCTCGCGGGATTTTTATTTAGAATGGATTGATCAGCTCGGCTTAGGTAAAATTAGTTCTTCAACGCATCAATATCAGCCTCGATGAGTTGAGGGTTGGTCGGGATGTTAGCCATGCTCAATTGGGATCGGAACGAGGTTGTTTGAGCATGGTTAACCATATCCCTAGTGTTACTAAATTCCTTTTTATTTAAAACAGAGAAAGCTTTTTAGAGGCGATTAAGTATATAATGAACAATGGTCATGACACCATATTCGCAAGAGGTAGTCCAATTTTCTGTGATGATGCTTGAAAAACTTGGGTGGATTTGCTACATATTGAAATACTTCAAGGATTTTTATTAGCGAGGTATGAGGCGGTGAGGTATAAGGTGATAGAAGTGTGGTCGGAGGTGTGGGGAAGATAAAAACGGGCAAATGAGTTAGCGAACTTGTCATCTAAATGACTATTAACAAGAGCTCTATCATTTTTGGATGAGATTAGATTGTCAATATGTTTGTTTTTTCAAATGTATTGAAATCCTGATGACCAGAGATGACTAAGCTCACTAGAGTGATATCACTTATTAAAGTCCATGATTGAACCAGTCTAAATTTCAATATTACCTGAACGCTCAAGAGGGTTTCAAATGGCGTTGAATTCGTCCATGACTACCAACGAGTTGTCATGTCTTGTAGAGGCAATGTAGGTGATATCAAGCAAAAAAGGCTAATGTGTGTGTGGTTCATTGAACTTGTACACAGTAGTGAGATGGAATTTTAGACTTCTCGCTACGTAAGTCACGGTGCAATGTATGAGCTGAGAGGAGGCTATGCCTATATTAATACTAAAAATACTTAGGTTTCAAGCTATCCAAATTCTATCTAATTAACGAAGTTCGTGGTTAGTCTTATAATGCCAAAATGGTAGCATCATTCTCATGATTTTATCCATATTTTCAACATTTACTTTAGTCTCTATAATATATATAATAATACTATTGGAGATAGCATAATCTCAAACATATTTTTGTTTGATGGGGTCATTAAGACCCCTCACATTCCAACGTGTTACTCCCAAGCATGTTCAAAACAGCAAGCATGGTTATGATGGTCTAATCTTCATATTCGGGGAGGTGACTTCATGCATGGCATGATCATTCTCAAAGTCTTTTGAGTGAACTTGGGAAACTACAATACTTCCTTCACGGGGAGAGTATCCTTGACGTATAATGAGACCATCCCCTTCGATGTTCATACTCAAGTATTCATAGTTGGGTAACAATAGAGTATCATTGTCATTGGAAGATTTATTGTGACTTGCTCCAAGTTGTCTGTTATTGGCTCTTTTCCTAGCCGCTTGGTGGGGATATTGGTGTGGAAAGTGTCCATTGAGTATGTGCTGTTTTCAGTAGTGTGCCCAAAGGTCTTGCATCTACCACATATCGAGGGGAGGCCCTGATACTCTACTTGTAAGATATGAACCTTGCCTAAATAACTAATGCTAATGGTAGCTGGAATATCATTTGTGGCATTCATGATGATGGAGTTATGAGTAAAGATAATTCTCACATGATTTGTAATGTGTGTCTGTATATATGGACGTACCCAAGAAGCTACCAATGATGCTTATCCCTCGCTCGGACTATAACTCATGGGGAAGCCTATGGAACTTTCCTATAAGAGAATAAATTTAAGGGAGTCATGTTGTCCACTGGCTTCTTGATTTGATGGTTACTGAATAATTATAGAGCTCTATCAAGTATCTATGTTGCATTGGGAGCTATAGAAATTTTTCAAAATTAATAACTTGAAGAAGTGGATTTGCATTCCTAGAGACCGTGAATGCCCCAAATTCTTGCCGCAATCGGCTAGACTTGGTAAGAGCTTATTTTCTTTCTTAGGAAGTAGCTCGATAAGAATTTTACCCTATCGGACTGGTCACCTGTTATTGCATCAGGATGGAACACTAGAACACCATTTTTAATATGAAGGGATTATATTTTCTCAACGTTCATGGTAAAGCGGATATCTTGTGGCTTTGTAACTATGCTGGTACAAGTTTGAATAGTTTGAAGAGGAATGGATCTTGAGAATTTGGTGGTGTTTGCATGAGAGGTACTTGGGGCGAGAGGTTTTAAGTTAACTAGGGATATTGGAGTGTTGTATTTCATTTTGGGTGTGATGTACTAGCCGGTAAGACGCTCTTCGTCTTGAGGCTAGCACTTGATTTATTGAGTACCCTCTGGTTCATCTCGATCGGGTGATAACTCTCTTTATTCTATTCCTTCCCATGAAATATTGAGGAAATATTAAAAGGGCAATGCCAAGAGGTATGAGGGGGCCAAGAGTGGACTGGTTGGTAACTGAGGGGGTGGTAGATGAGGTGTGGACAATAGTAGATTTTTTTGGTTGGGACTGGTAATGAGGCAAAGAGGGTGACGGTCTAGTTTGTGAGTTTTAGAGGAGTTGTAGCTTAGTGGTGGTTAGAATTCTCTATGGGGGATTAGGATTTGGTAGATGGGTGGGCCTGATGAGGATGGGTTGAAATAAATATTTGTCCATAACACTTTCAAAATGGGTTTGGTTGGTGATGGTGGGTTTAGGCTCATGGTTTTGTGTGTTGCATAGAGGGAATGATGGGGTTCAAAGAACCAATACTTAACCCTGGCCCAATATGGCTAGGGTTTGTGTCGAGGCCAAATATTTTTTTATTTGTGTAATGCATGGAAAATAATTCTAAGGGTTCAACTGAAGATAGAGGTGTAAAAACTGAAGTAGAGGGAGAGATGCCCAAATCTAGAATGAAATGTGTGTCATTACCATGCATGGAGGGAAGGTTGTTGACAAATTTTAGTGAGATAAATCTCTCGTCCCACATACATGCAACTCTCAGCAGGAAGCTGGCATTACCCATGTAGATGGTTTTACGACCTTCTATCTTGGTGGTAAGGATGCTGAAGTCCATCTTAGAGCGGTTATCATCACCATCAATCTACATGTCTGTAAAAGGCGGATAAGGGTATGGCCTCCATCTCACTTGTTATCGCTTATAATCAACTCTGTTTGCTTTGCTAAGGTTTTGTTGCTTTCTAGTATGACTAGTGATTGGTAGGGGGGATACATACACATATATAGGAAGGCCTTGCATTAGGGCCTCGGTGCTTATATTAGCAGAGAGTGGTCGTTATGGTGAAGAAAGGGGAGAGACTATTGTTGGTCTGGTTTCTTAGAAAAGTAAGGTATTACATGAGCTTTGGAGGAGGCAAGGAATAACCATAGGCTTCAGCTTATCTTAAGATGTTTGGGAGGGTTTTATCATTGAAGTGAGGGGTTATTTTCCTAACGTTACCGTTTTCTTTTGCTGAGGACTTCTTTTTCCCGGGCTTTGCACTAGGGCGAGTGTCAACCATTTTATGGGTTGGGATGATGGTGGTGCGAGAGAGGTTATACTTAGTGCATATGGAGAGGTTGGAATGCTTTTCTCGGGCATTTGTACACAGAGAATATGAGACGGTTCTCTTTAAATTTTGTATAACCCTACTAACCTTGCAGAAGCATGCTTGGGAGAGAAATATATGAGAATACGAGTTGTAGGCTATTTTTTCCTTGGTGTCGTGTAGAGGTTCTGTCAGATTTGGAAGTATGAAATATCGGTATTAAATGAAGAGAGAGAATCTCGAAAGATGCATGTATTTTTATTTGTGAGAGAGATTTTCGTTTGCAGAAGACAAAACGTTTCTTTTAAAAAATATATAGGAGTTGGAGTGAGGGGAGGTGCTGCATTGGGCTTTTCAAGACTCATATGGTCGTTGGTGTTGACGTGACCTATAACAAAAGTAATGGAGGATAATATTTCATATCTTAGAACGGAAAACAATATTTCATATCTATCATTAACGAATATTTATGTTACAAGTACCTATATATTTTCACAAAAATTTACAGGTTATTGAAAAATAAAATTCTTTAAGACCAAGGTTGAAAAACATCTTGGTAAAGACATTTTAAATTATTTGCCAAGGTTTGTATTGAATTTATAAAAGGTAAACAAACCAAGGCAAAAAGATTAGATGAAAACATAACCAAAAAGATCTTAGACTTGATACATGTAGACATATGCAGAACGTTCCCTACAAGATCTTGGAACGATAAACAATATTTCATATATATTATTAATGGATATTTGTGTTACAAGTACCTATATATTTTAACATAAATTTACAGGTCATTGAAAAATATAATTCTTAAGACCAAGGTTTAAAAACATCTTGGTAAAGACATTTTAAATTATTTACCAATGTTGAAAGGACTACGAATATTGAAGGAAAAATACTAGAGCAAGAGGTAATCCATTTGGAATATTCGTTTGAGAAAGGAGCATCAATTGATTTGGGGTTTGTGGAAAGACCAATAACGAGACCTAGTATGGTGGATAAGTTTTTTGGTGATTTTTTTGGCTCCAGTTGCACATAGGGAGGTTCTGGCTAGCTGACTAGCCTAGATGCATCTAGAAAGCATATGAACCTTGCGGTTGAGGTAAGTATTTTCCTTTGTTTAACCTATGGCATATTATCTTTGCCATTGACGATTGGATCTTTAACTGTGTTGCCAATGTGTTATTGAAACCGATGATATTGAATTCCTTTGATGCGAAATGAAATCCTCGTTGATCATGTTATTTTGTTTCAAAACATGGCATGGTTGGTGTAAATGTTTGTGGTAGTATATGATGGAGATGCAGATTTAAAAAAAGGTTGCAAGCAAGGTTAAAGGAGAAGGTTAATCCTGAGAAGAAGGTAGAAGCCTGGTGGTTAGCCTATGAAGCTTCAAAGAAAAAAATAAAAGTGAAGTTAACTAAAGAGCGGGAAACCAATGATTGGCTGAAAAATAAACTTGCTAACCAAACCAGACATACCGAAAGTCTGAATGCTGAGTTTATAGAGTGTAAGGAAAATTTGAAGGATGCAAAAAGGATGATAGATGCATAGCTTGTTGGCCGAACCACATATCAACTAAAAATTGGACAACAAGCTAGTAGGTTATGATCCTGAGAAGGAAGCCCTGAAGAAAAACTCCAATGTTATGCTAAAAGATTTAAATGTTATGTTGGATGCCAAAAGATCTGAATGAAATTATATATCTTCAAATTTCTAAGCCACTGTGTTCCAATCCATAAGGCCAAAATATATGTTGTGCAAGAGATTCAAGATGGTATCAATAAATAAACTTAGATTATGTTTGGGCTTGCATCCCGAGAGCATAAAATCTTACCACTTATGTGTGGATCTTATCATCAAATGGTTTCCCGATTGGTGAATCTATGAAGGGGGGATGTAGTATGGCCAATGAGATTAAAGAGGTCCAAGAGCATAAATAAGATACAACATGAGATGAGGCATAAGATAGATTCCCAATAAGAGAATCTGGTGAAGTTGGTGATGAAAGTGGTGATAATACAGATGGACCACTTCAAATTTGTTCAACTCCACCTGGTTCGGCACATGTAAAACATGCACCCGAAAGAATACGATTGTTTTTCTTGTAATTTTTTGTTTATTTTTTGTTTTTGGTGATGTCGGCGTCGTTGAACTAAATTTCCCACCATTTGTATTTTTTTTATGTTAGCCGCGTTGAACTAGATCTCTATCATGATATTTTGTGAATGGATGCTCCTTCGCTGTTTTTTTTTATATATTATAAATGACTACTTTGTATTCGACCTCGTTGTTTGAGGCATGGAAACCAAACTTAATGAATTGTGTTAAAATTTCTCCTAATACGAAGATGAGTTGAATCCCTATCCCTGAAACCTAATTATTTATGCCTCAATTTTTGTAGACTTTCCACGTAGATTTTGTTTGTTCCTTGAAGGGTATTCGTCGTTCATATTGGAATTATGTCATAAAATCTACTAAAGCGTGGGCCTTGATCATGGTTCTAGATTCATACTGGATATCCTAGTCTCATAGATCAATGGACCTTTTTCTAAATTTTCTCGAGATATCTGGCTTTTGTATCACATTTCTTAATGGCAATAACCTTTAAAACACTAATGGTTTGAGCTTGGAAGTATGCCTGTATTTGTTTCGTTGCTATCACAAGTGCTAAGGCTAGATTCTCTAGTAATAAATATTGTATTTATAAACTTATACAAAGATTTACTTACATAGTATATATGCTTGGATCTTACCCATTTTTTGTATCATTACGATTTTGATTTCATAATCGAAAACTGCTAGCTATAGATATAAGGAATCTTCTGACTTCGCTTTGGTCAAGATTTTTGGATTTGTAATAATATTTTATATATTATGAAAAGAATATTCACACGCTGGTGTCTGCTTGAAAAAAAGGTTGAAATTTGTCTGAAGAATATGGGCATGAACCTCTTGAGAAGTGCCAACCTGCCAGGCAGTACCTATACATCCTTGGTAGGCCTCGGGGGATCCATCGTTGCTAATTTCTCTATTAGGTTAGGTCTTATTTAACCCCTTTTCATTGACTCTGATAAGTGGAATTCGTATTATTTATGACGGATTTCATGACCTTATAAATAATAGAGACCTTTTTCAGCCACAGACGTAGTATGATCTTGGTCATTCTCATGCTATGGATTTGATTATAGCCGGAGTAGATATCTATGAAATACAAAATTTGATTTTCTAAAGTAGCGTCTACCATATGATCGATGCATGGAAATGAAAGAGGATCCTCCGACAAATCTCTTTTTGAATCTGGTATGCAAGGCAAGCAATGTTATCCGGGAAATCCAGCAACTCATATTTGGTCTCCACAAATCTCTGTGTGTACGCCCGTAAAATTTTGTTTGGTATCCAATTATATTGAATAATTTAATACGTGTCTCCTCTGCTAGATTTGTAAGCTTCAGATGCTATATGTCGGAAAACTATTGAATCAAGTCAGAGCCGAACCATTTACTAGTTAAAACGAAGGCCTTTCATTTCATGCTATCATCCGCTCCGGAATATCTTAACATTTTACAAACAAAAATTCTCCACATGGTGGTCCGGATCGCCCTTGTCAGTGAATTTTTTATCTCGTGACTCTAAAAATATGGTGACAGTAATACTTTGTGTATTTCTGAAACCACATGCAACTCATCCTCCGCAAATTCAACATAGCAATCATACAAGATAGTAGTTTTGGTATGTTTGGTATGTTTGGTTTCCAACCTTACAGAGCTTGTTGCCCCATATAAAGTGGCGAAGGCCAATAGAATTAGTTTCCGTTGAATCGAGCCAAAAATGGTGGATAACCTGATGATATATTAGGATAAGACGAAGCAACGACAGGGTAATATTACTGGTATAATAGTTTTATAGGAGTTGTTGGGTATTGAAGTTACCAGGGTTAGCTTCTGGTTTGGTCTTCAGGGCCTGATAACAATTCCAGTTTACGCCAAGTGGAATCGGTCGAAAGGGTAGAGGAACATGTCGGTATTGTTGTTCCTTCTGAGTGGCCAATGTAGGAGGAATACATTGGGCTACTAGATTCAATTTATCATCTTTCCCCATTCTTCGGGGCTTATTGATACTTTTAGGTCCGGTCTTCTCTCTACTTTTTGTTATTCAATTTCGCTCCAGGAGTTGACTCCTTTTTTTACTTCTTAGTAACCTCGAAACTTTCTTCTATTTCTTGAGGATGCTCGGTCTTATCTAACCGTATTCTCAGTATGGTTATCAAATGAGATGGTGTGACTATTATTAGTAATGTTACGATAAAAATATATATTTGCCTGAATGTCTGCATAGTCTCATTCTTCCTTATTTCTTGTTACGGGTTTGTAGATCTGGGATTTTATCTTTGGTTCAGAAGGCATTTACAATGTCTCCAAGAAGTTCATCATCATGTCTATATTCTAATCTCGACCTTCCTTGCCAAAGTAGTGAATTGTGTTGCTAAGACTTCTCGTGATATAGCCGACGAATCATAATGATCATTGTGTTAGTTATTATTGTTGGCATCTTTAGATGTTATTGGTCTGATTCTGTCGTATTGAGTTCTCTTCACGTATAATTTCTTTATATCCTGGTTTTCAAACTTAAAAAACATCATGGAAATTAATCGTCTCCATTAGAGTCCCGATCCGGTAAGGTTAAATATGGTACGAATATAGATGTATTTTTAATTGATTTGCTCTCATCTATTTAAAGAAAAGTATTCATTTACATTTATTGTGTGCATATAAATTTCTCATTAACTTCCCAAGGCGGTAACAACTAAATGAATTAATATATTAATGATTATGGATCTCAAAGTGTAACTCTTAGGAAGTTAATATCTCATAACTGACTTTTACCTTTGTGTCCTCGCTTTTACCAAAAGGTGTTGCGGTCAAAGGTACTTCGACCATGCGAGTTTTCGGCCAAAGTTACTTCAGCCAATATGAGGCTTCGGTCAGATGGTATTCTCTGAGAGGGTGAAATTCACCCTAATAAAATTTAGTTCTGAATTACAAAAGTATGAGATAATTACATCTCTAATGGACCATAATCTTATTAGGCCCTCAATCCCCAATAGATGAAGTGCCAGATTGAGGGACCCATTCATCTAGATCTACATTAATATGACTTGCATTCACCTTAACAATATCCATGATATTTTCTATATTTTTATTTGTGGGTTCAATAGACTGTAGGTTGATTACGTTGAATAATTGAACTTATATAATCATAAGATCTTATACTCTCAATCTGCTGATGACGTGACATTCAAATTCATGATATCCTTACAATATCCAACTTGGATCATCACATATAATCAAATGTACCCACCAAAATATGTACTATATAACGTTGTTGTTTTACATTTAAGCTGTTAATTATAGGCTCAAAGTAACTCAGGTAAGATCACTGTCGAAGGCTGTAACTTGGTGTGGAAGTTGTAACTTAGTTATATAGTTTAGACTTAGTACCGTAGGATGAAAATTAGTGTTGAAGTTGTGACTAAGTGTTAAAAGATGAACCTAAATAATGACGCTAAAACTAAGTTTTAAAGCTGAAACTTGGTGCCAAAAGCTCAAACTAAGTGTTAATGTTGGAGAAATGTGATTAGTGTAATTCTGTTAAACCTTAAAGACCAAAGTTGAGTAAGATAGAGCTTAAAGAACTAGAGCTTATGACTTGTTATGTGGTTGGATGCTCAACCAGAATTAAGTATAGAGAAGTCTAATAGAACCTAAAAGTTCAGCATAATCGAATACAATCATATATTTTATTACTACTCGAACTGAATGTGCAGGTTAGACTCATGCTGGACCAAAGGTGTACTAACTATTTGGCTGAAGATTTCTTGATATGCTTCTATGTTCATAAAAGTAACATTATCACTTATATAAGAATATTCTGAATCTAATGACAAATTTATATCGTTATATAAGAGGATTAATTTGGAGCGTGCATTTGAAAAGGAGACAAGAAGTCCAAGCATGCACTAGCCAATAGCTTGCGTTATGAAATATTTCCACTACCCAATTGTCATACATGTGTCAGCATGGCAAGAGAAACTTCCTTATTTGGGTGAACAAGGTTTGTGCTATACTCCGCACCTTTGAGTCTATATAAACTAAAAGAATTTATTGAAGCTTTGAGGTCAGATATAATAGACTTGAAGACTTTCTAGTAAGAGAAAGTTCTTCAATTATTTTAGTGTGTAGTGAGATAGAAGATTAACACTTAGAGATACTCTGAGATCCATAGTTTCTTGTGTAACTTGTCACTGTTTTGTAACAAAATATGAGTGGTTGAGTGTTTGGTGTTTGCAGAGTTTGAAATCTTCTATGTATTTATGGTCGTTTCCCGTAGATGTAGGATATCTTCACGATCCAAACCACGTTAAATCTTTTATTGTGTGTTCGATATATTTTATGTTCCTTTTTTTAACTTTATGTTTGAAAGGATAAAGAGACAAAGCTCTTATTACCTCATGCAACCTCTCAACATGCGTTCACCAACTACGACCATTGCTTCAGCTGGAAGTATTTAAGTTTTGACTTGGTAGTCTTGTTAGGCATGGTTAAGAATACCTAACAATGAACTTATTGATCTGTAACACTTCAAGCAATAATTGCATTTCCAACTAGCACCTAAATGAACTTTGAATTCTCAAAGAGTGCGGTGTGGAAGTGAAACAACCCCGTAATCAGTACGTGCCAACTTTCAACTAGTCCTACTGTACCCAACTGAGTGTACCAATAAATATATTATAACAGACAATTAATATTATATCTTATGATTGGACTCAATACAAACAGATTCTGGTATAATATAATCTGAAATTAAACTGAAGTCTGAACACAAAAAACTCTCAGTGAATCAAAATATTCTCTAGGCCAAGAACAATCATATAAATATCGTATTTATAAAAAACTTTGGATGTTAAAAAAATAGTATGAAAAGATAAAAATAGAGAGATATGTTTTTACCTTTTCTTGTAACATTAACTGAACAATAAATAAATAATGGAATTTATATTTATTTGTCATGTTTTTATTTCCTTGACAATACCAAACTAATTTTTTTTAATTGGATGTTACTTAGTATGTTACAAATTTTATTCTAATAAAATGTGCATATCAAAATCTCTCTAATTGATATAACATTTACTTAACCCATAGAGTTATAACGTATAAATTATCTCTTTAATTTCTTGACTTTGTTTATATTAAGATACAATGTTTTGTTGTTTATAAAAACAGTAAGATTGTGTCAAATTGGAAAATAGTTTATCCCCATAATATTTAAGTATTTTATTATTATTATTTTCATGAATATTATATTTTATGTCGAGCATACTACAAAACTTTCAATTGTCAAAACATATGGAAGATTCTATTTCTTTTGAATTATCGAAACGAATCACGAGGCACTAACTGAGACAACTTATCTCATCTTATCTAAAAAAAAATCTATAAATATGTGGCTTTTCACACCCTAATGTTTGTAGCATGACCTTAATGTATATTTTTTGTGATATACTTATATAACATCAAGAACGATTAATCTTGCTTCCTATTATATGAGCCGTCTTACATATAGATTTTATATTTAATTAATTAAATATAATTTTATAGTGGTATGAAACATGTTATTATAATGTATGGAAATCATCTATATGCAACATTAGATATAAATCCCATCTTACTCAACTTTTAAAGTTCACAATACTCTACAAGATTCATCTTAAGACTAAACGAGACTATAAATTTGAGAAATCATGGTATTATTGGTGAGAAACTTACTTTAATATTATGAAATCTTAATGTCACCTAACTAAAATTCACATACATTCATTACAAACTTTTTAATTTTTTTATGGGATTTATTATTGTTTGTAACTCATTATCAATAATTAATGAAGTTATTATGTTATACTACATATTAAGTTTTATCAATACCACCATCAAATCAAACACGATCTTAATATTTATTTGGTGAAGCTTGATGTTGAACTACGCAATATCTCCTATGATTGTTTAAAAACGTTCTTCGTTTGAATGGAACAAAGGGTCCCGTAAAATAAATATTTCCAAATTTAGTGAAGCATTGTTTGATATAGAAATTTATGTATATATTATCATGTTACTTTCGAGCTAATATGGTTCAAACTAGGGGTGATTAAAAACCTAAAAAAACCGAACCGACCGACCAAACCAAACCAAAATTTATCGGTTTGGTCGGTTTAAAAATAATAATGTTCGGTTTCGGTTTTTAAATTACAAACCGAATTAAATTCCGCCGGTTTTCGGTTTTTCCGATTTTGGAACCGAATAAAACCGAAACCGGCCGAATATTATATATAGTTGTATACCACCTCTACCACTTAGAAATCTTTTGTTCAAGTGGTCCTAGATGACTACTTAAAATGCTCGTTTAATACCTCATGGGTTCGAATCCCACATTTAACTTTTTGGACAAATTGAAAGTCGTTACAGCCTTGAAACGCTTTATATATTTCTACTTATATGATAGTAAATAACATGTTAATTACTTATTATTTATTTTCATAGCCTACTGTTTACTCACTTTATGCATTTTCCCTTATTTTTTATTTTATAGCCTATTGTTTACTCACTTTATGTATTTCTTTAGACTATACTATTTTTTTTTCGTAGCCTATTGTTTACTCACTTTATGTATTTATTTATAATATAGTATAGTATATTTCTTTACTTTTTACACTTAAGTAGCAATATTATTATATTATTTATTATATTAAATTATAACTATAAATTTATTATTATAAATATAAAAAATTAATAATTTGTTTATATTATAATTTTTTTTTAAATTCTTCAACCAAAAATATAATTCGAAAAAAAAGAACCGAACCACACAGAACCGAACCGAACTACACCGATCCAAACTGATGTTCAAACCGAAAAACTGACCAAAACCGACCGAAACCGGAAAAACCGAAACCGAAAAAAACTGATATTATTTTAATAAATCGGTTTAACAATTTATAAACCGAATCTTTTCGGTTTGGTTTAAATATATGTCAAAAAACCGACCCAACCGACAGAATCTCACCCCTAGTTCAAACATGTATTTGCAAGAAACTAGGCTCTTTATATAATATATAAGAGCCTTAACTAAATTATCTTACATCAATTTTTCACTATTGTTACAATAATAGACAGTTGAGAGTTAGGATTCTATAAAAGGCAACGAAATCATATATTGAATGCTTTACTTTTTTGGTAAAAAATATACATAAATTAGAAATAAATAAAGTTTATTATAAATACTTGGGGGAATTACCCTACGAGAGTTATAGTAATCCTGAATAACATAAAGTAATTGAAAAGGTATTAAGTAGCAAACTCAAGTAATGATAATAATACATGATAATGTAAGTGAGACTAAATAATAACAAGTAACTGGCACACGAAATATATGATAAAATAATATGATCCTTGCCTTGGCGAGAACCATATGTGATAGAGGCCTACAAATAAGAGAAACGAGAGAAAATAAGCAAGGGATAGGGTTCATCTAGGCTAAACAAACTTGGAGACAAAAAATCTATATCAGACCAAACTCTTTAGTATTAATCCTGGTCCAAATATGGTAAACCATCATGTTGAAGCAAAAACGTAAAATATATTCATGACCATGTTTACTGGGCTTCCAAGATAAGGTCACAAATAAAATTGATGTCAATCCAAGGTCGCAATCGAGAACCCCGAGTCTTTGACTAAAGGCATCCCAAATACTACAATAAAAAACAAAATCAACGTGGCGTGATTTATGGTTTCTATAAAATAATTGTAAAAGACACAGTCAATAAGATATTTTATGTCCCACCTTATAAGTTTGTCCATTGTAGATATTTTACCTAGGATGGAAATCTAGAAGAGACAATTTACCTATTATTCCATAATAGATTTGTACATCCTACTTTAGGGGCCGATTGACAGATGTAGTAATAAGTATGTTTAATGGTGAAGTTTTGACCATGATTTGGGATCCAACAATGAGAGTTATTGTGATCAAAGTGAGAAGGGAACCCAAGAGTATGATAACATATAATTTGAAGGTTTGCATGGTCAATGGAATATCAAACTCTAATTTTAAGTGGTCCGGACCATTGACCATTACTTATAATATTTTCTACTCACATATTACGGTTTATCCTAAAAAAATTTATTATATTATTTCCATATTTAGCCGTGATTTAAATGGGATAAATCTACATACCAAACCGGAGAGTGGTGATGTTTATGTTACCTATCTCAATTTTATAGAGGTTGATATTAATGGATATAAGGCAAAGAATTTTATGCCGGACCCCGAGAGAGAAATTATTTAATATGGAGGGTCCATAAGTTCTTAATTTTGTTTTAATTTTCTTTGATTTGATCCATCTCACTAAATTGAGCAATTATTCCCACTGATAATAAGCCATATGTGTTTTAAGAAGATCATCTAACTCCAATTTTTTAGATTCAAAATCCCAATCCCACATTTAGATGAGGGAAAATTCACAGTATACTAAACCACCTTGGCCCGAGGAGCTTTCATTTCATGACCATACCAAATGAAATAATTGTGGTATTGGGTTAGTTTCTTTAGGATTATGATGAGAATAATAAAAATTGAGCACCAATAGACCTGACATGCAAAAAATAAACTAGTTATTAATTAAAGTTTAAATTCATAGAAGAGATTCTTAGGAAGTCAAAGACTCAATATGAGAGATGAATTTATCCAAAAAGTTCTACAGTTATTAGAAAAAGTTGACCAATAATGAGGGGGGCACCTAGGTATTTAACATTAAGATTACTTAAATCATAGCCAATCATGGAAGAATATAATTTTAGAGAGATATACCAAATCTTGAAAGAAATATGATTTATTAGGATTGAATTGAAGACTTGGGAGGAGGTGGAATTCATATAATTCATCATTGATTAATCTGAAGGAATGGGTTTCCTTACGGAAAAAAAATCACCAAGTTATATACGAAGCAGATATTGATGATTTTTTATTTTTGACATTTCCAGTGGAATTAAAAATTATTTTCTGTACTTTTTTCTTAAGGATGCTAGAGAGAACTTCCATAACCAGAACAAAAAGAAATGGTGTTATTGGATCTCGTTGTCTAAGGCCTTTGCGGCATTGGAAGGAGTCGTACGGGCCACCGTTAATATTGACATTTAATGGAGGGATTGGTGATGCATTTGATAATACATAATAATATTGACATTTAAAGAGGGAGTGATGTTGTTTTAATGTCTTCATTTGAAATTTAAAAACTAAATGAAATAAAAAAAGTTATGAAGAGAATTGTGACATTCTCTCACTAGATGTAACTCTTTTATTTAAATTCTATATATTAATCACAAGAATAATAATATTCGTATAGAACTCTTTATGACATTATAAAAGTTGAAACTAAGTTCTTTTGTAAAATTATAACGAAGCTTGATGTTCTAATTGAACTCTTTACAACGTTATGGAAACTGAAACTAAATTATGTTATTACATCATAAATAACCTTAATGATACCATAGAACTTTTTTATGACGTTACAAAAGATGAAACTAAATTATTTTATTACAATATAAAGAATCTTGATGTTGTAGTTGAACACTTTATAATGTTAAACAATCTGAAACTGTATTATTTTGTTGCATCATACAAAATCTTAATGCTCGTGTATAACATTTTATGGCATTGCAAAAGCTGACACTAAACTTTTTTATTACATCATACATAATCCTAATGTTCTTTTCAAATATTTTATACAAATGTTTTGCATAAACTGAATACCTCGAGGAAATAAACAAATAGTGGGCTTTTAATAGACCACGAGGAATTCCTTGATATTACACAATATTTCATTTTTCTTTCTTTGTGAATCTGTATAAGGTTTTATATTAAATTTAGTTCCACAATTTCCTAAAGATGTTGAGTTTGTTCTTCATGAATACCTACAATTATTTTTCGTAAGTGGGGATTTGAACATTGTTTTTTTAAATGGTCATTATCATGTTTATAAGATAATCGATGATAAAAGATCAAATATTTATCGTTTGAGTCTTAATAAATTATTTTTTATTCTTCTCCCACAATAAAAGTTTTTCACTTATACTATGTTGTCTCAAACTTAATTTTGGTTGTGAGATCCTAAACTAGATTGTTATAGAATTAATGGATGTTAAAGTGAAATAGTTATTACTGTATCACGCTATGGTTTCCCTTTGCTAAGCCAATACGAAGTTTTTCGACTAAAAATCCCTAAATTTACAAGTGTTTTAAGTAAATCTTTCACTAGTTTAGTAAGAAGGATAATATATCACATGAATTTAAATAAAAGGTCAAAGTTTTCAACTTTTAAGTTCGAAGAAACATTCATATAAGAGACTTTTAGGGAATTATGTTATACATTACGTTGATGTTGTATATAAACTCTATGTGTACGCTAAGGTCTCGAACAGATCTTTCCAAGAACTGCGTCGCATGACACGTAGCAATTCTACTGAAATGGTCAACATAATTAATTTTGCTTGGGAAACTTGCCTATGATTGTTCAATAACAAAGTATTTACATTCATATGGTTGTTCAAAAGTAACATATGTTTACAAGATATAGATAATAGAGGAAAACAAAGTGTTTACAGACCTCCAAATCTAGAGCTCAAACTCGCTACTATTCCAAGATTGCTCTCCGATCTACTAAGTATCTTCTCTCTATATCTTTGTTGCACACTAAACCAAAATCACATCTACGTCTTCGAAGTCTAAAGATTACTATATATAATCATTGATGACAATCTCTTTATTTTCCATAGAATATAACAAAATCCTCATCATAAATAATCATGTATGTTGTAAGAAAGAGTAACAGATTCTGATGTAATTGTAGATCGAGCTAACCATTGTAAATGATACCATACAACACCCGTCACGCTTATATCAAGTCCAGGATATCACCTACTTGGCTAGTGTAGACTTTACTTCATTTATAGTATTTCAAACCGAAGTAAACCTTTGCTTTGCCCTTAATAACCCTCCTTAAGCTCACTAAAAAATAAACAAATAATGGGTTTTTAATAGACCAAGAGGAATTCCTCGATATTACACAATATTTCATTTTTCTTTCTTTGTGGATCTATGTAAGGTTTTACATTAAATTTAGTTTCCATAATTTCTTAAATATGTTGAGTTTGTTCTTCATGAATACCTATAATTATTTTCTGTAGGTGGGGATTTGAACATTGTTTTTTTAAAATGGTCATTATCGTTTTTATGAGATAATCGATGATGAAAGACCAAATATTTATCGTCTGAATATTAAGAAATTATTTTTTATTCTTCTCCTAAAATAAAAGTTTTTCCTTATTACTTACCTTCAAACTTAATATCCTAAGGATGACTATGTTGTTACAAACTTAATTTTGGTTGTGAGATCGTAAACTAGATTGTTATAGAATTAATTGATGTTAAAGTGAAATAGTTATTACTGTATCACGCTATGGTTTCCCTTTGCTAAGCCGATACGAAGTTTTTCGACTAAAAATCCCTAAATTTACAAGTTTTTTAAGTAAATCTTTCACTAGTTTAGTAAGAAGGATAATATATCGCATGAATTTAAATAAAAGGTCAAAGTTTTCAACTTTTAAGTTCGAAGAAACATTCATATGAGAGACTTTTAGGGAATTATGGTATACATTATTGTGATGTTGTATATAAACTCTATGTGTATGCTAAGGTCTCGAACAGATCGTTCCAAGGACTATGTCACATGACACGTAGCAATTCTACTAAAATTGAAAACAGAATTAATATTACTTCGGAAACTTACCTATGATTGTTCAATAATAAAGTATTTACATTCATATGGTTGTATAACAGTAACATCTATTTACAAGATATAGATAATAGACGAAAACAAAATGTTTACAAAAACTCCAAATCCAGAGCTCACACTTGATACCATTCCAAGATTGCTCTCCGATCTACTAAGTATCTTCTCTCTATATCTCTGTTGCACACTAAGCCAAAGTCTCATCCACGTCTTCGAAGTCCAAAGATCATTATATAAAATCCTTGATGCCAATATCTTTCTTTTCCATAGAATATAAAATAATCCTCATCATAAATAATCATTTATATTGTAAGAAAGAGTCACTGATTCTGATGTAATTGTAGACGACCTAACCATTTTAAATGATACCATACAACACCTGTCACGCTTAGATCAAGTCCAAGATATCACCTACTTGGCTAGTGTAGACTTTACTTCATTTATTGTACTTCAGACCGAAGTACACCTTTGCTTTTCCCTAAATAACCCTCCTTAAGCTCACTCAAATTTACAAATTATTATCCCAACCGAAACAGTAAATGCATTTTTCTAAGCTTCCTAGCAGATGAACCTGTTTAGTTTGACTAATGGCTTCCAACCTGAACAAATTGAATCCTTGGATGAAATTACTCTGTTGTAAGTAGTTGTTTTGGTTTAAACAAATCTTACAGACTGATGCAACCAATAAGTTAACCAAAGAAACTGATTCTTTGATAATGCTTAGACTTCTACCGTTATTTCCTTAAAAACGTCTAAGCATTTATGGTCGAAGTACTCGGTCTGATATGTTTTGATCCACCAAGTCAAAACCATATTTTCACAATTCTTCGTCTTAGTTTTGACTTCTCAAAAGAAAATAAAGTTGTGGCTCTGCTTGGACCACTTACAAGGTCCTCAGATGCTTTGAATATGAACCAAGTCCAAACAATGCTTAAATTTTCTCATTGTCACCAGTTTAATAAACGTATATGTTGGTTTGTCATCCATATGAATATTTTATAGCACAATCTCTATATTCTCAAGAATACTTCTTACAAAATAGAATTTAATATTAATGTGCTTTGTCCGTTCATGAAACACATGATTCTTTGACAAGTATATTGCACTCTGATTATCACACTACACCGTTGGGATTTCCTGTTGCACCCCAAGTTCCCTCAACATTTATTTCAACCATATATCTTCCTTTATTACTTAGGTAACATAAATATATTCCACTTCAGTAGAGGACTATACTACTACAGGTTGAAGATTAGATTTTCAACTCATAGCACCTTTGAACATCACAAACACATAACCAAATAAAGATTTCTTAATGTCTAGACAACCAACATAGTCAGAATCAACAAATCCCTCAGCATCTTCCAGTCTCAAACCAGCCTCTCCATACATCATCTCTAGACTAGTAGATCATTTGATGTACCCCAGAACCCACTTAACAGCCTACCAAAGTTCCCAAGAGGGCTTTGACATGAATCTTCTCACCAAGCTCGAAGCATTAGCCAGAGTAGGCCTACTATAGACCATGGCGTACATTATACTTCCCGAAAATTAGAATAAGGAATATCTTCTATTTTATACATCTCCATGCCTTCAACATCAACCTTTAAAGATGTTTATTCAAAGTGTTGAGCAGTTAGACATGTGATTAGTTTTGCATGTGTCATACCAAACCCGTCAAGAAGCTTCTTGAGATAACCTTCATATGATAAGAACAAGGTCCCTCTATGTATATCCCTACTTATCTCTCTTTTAACAATCTTCTTGGCTGATCCCAAGTCCTTCATCTTAAACTTGCTCTTCAACATTAATTTCAAGCACTTAATTTCTACAATATCTTTGCTAGCAATCAACATATTATATACATACACTAGTATACATACACTAGTATATATATATATATATATATATATATATATATATATTGGCATAACCAGTCTTCTTTACATAAATACAACTATCATAAATCCTTCTTCCATAGCCAATCTTGACCATGAAATCATCAAAACACTTATACCAGCGTATATGAGATTTATTTAGACCATACAATAGTTTGTTTAAGAGACATAAATGACCACTGCTTTCCTTATATACAGATCCTTCAGGTTGTTTCATATAGATGTTTTCTTCAATGGTACCATTTAAGAAAGCTGTTTTGACATCCATCTGGTCCAACTCTATGTCAAATTTGGCTTTCACTGAAAAAAAAATCATAATTGAACTATGTTTCACTACGGAATAGAATATCTCATTGTAATCTACAACCTATCTTTAAGTGAATCCTCCAGCAACCAGTTTGGCTTTGTACTGAGCCACTTTAACCCTATAAATTTCTTCTTTTATTTTGAAAATCTATTTGTAATCAACCAACCTCTAACCTTCAGGTTTAAGTACCATATTTCATGTGCTATTCTTCCGAAGTGAATTCATTTCTTCCTTCATCGAAACGAGGTGCTTGGCTTTATCCTCACTTTCCATTGCCTACTTGAAGCACTCAGGCTCATAATAAATCACATTAAATGCAACTTTAAATACAAAATATGTCAGTTCGGCGTACCCGTACCTTTGAGGAGCTCAAATTTCTCCATTGGTCATGTCCCTTGCATTCTGGTAGCCATATTGATCTTGGCTACCTTCCATATTAATATATCCCTCTTTTCAAAGTGTATTTTATGGCGTCTATTCCTTTAAGCCACCAATAGGTTCTGATACATGTGACTCCACCTCAATCTAAAGTGTGTATTTTCCATCAGGTTGAGGTCCAAGCATTTCACCGCCCAAACTAGGATAATCATTCTCGTTGAATATCATATCCCTACTGATTAGACACTTCCTACAACATGCTTCGAGACACTATAACTTGCAACCCTTGACATCTTCCGGATACCCAATGAATAAGCAATTGTGGGCTCTCGATTGTAGCTTATCTTGTCTGATATGTGCATAACCAACACAACCAAACACTCTATATATGAATAATCTAAAAGCTTCATGTACCATATTTTTTGTGAGGTTTTTTTAAGAAAATCATAGTACATGGATATTTGTTTATAAGATAACAGACAGTTATTACAGATTCAACCTAAAACTGCTTGGGAGCTTAGTCGTAACCAACATGCACCTCACCCTCTCAGGATTTTTATGTTCATTATTTAAGTAAGACCATTTTGAAATTTAGTATCCTATACAGCCTTATGCCGAGCGATCCTTGTTGCTTTACAGTTATCACCAAAATTCATTTGCACAAAATTCAAGACCATTGTTCGTCCAGAGCTTTATTTCTCTACTAAAATATTTTTTAATCATGATCCTCCATTGTTTGAGCTATCAAAGCGCATATCTTCTTATTTGACAAATAGATCCATAACTTCCTTGGGTAATCATCAACGATTGGCATAAAGTATCTAGTAACTCTATGAACTGAACCTTACATGCCCTAGAGATTTGTATATACATAGTCAAGGGTTCCAATTGTTATATGCTCAGATTGTACAAACTTGACTATTCTAGTTTTTCTATGCACACAAGATTGACAAAATTCTAAGTCAACTGATTTATATTTTCCAAATAGACCTTGCTTTTGTAACTCCGGCAATCCTTTCTCACTCACATGTCTTAGCTCCTATGCCATTGGATTGTAATATCTATCAGCCCTTCGGACAAGCTAGCTATTAAGCCTATAGCACTATCATTAATAAAGAAATGTGCATTATTGGACAGTTTCTCCTTCACCAAGGTTGTGACACCTCTAAATATTCATGTAACCATTCTTAACTTTGATAAAACAACCTAAGTTTTCCAACATGACAATGAAAATTAGATTTGTTCTTTAGTACGTGAGGGTACCTCGAATTCGTAAGAATCTGATCACATCAATCAAACATCTAAATCTTAAGATATCTTATTTCAATTATCTTGCAAGCCTTATTATTGAAAAATAACACAGTGCCTCCATTATCTTTTTTCAAATTTGGTAAACCAATACTTGTGTGGACTCATATGGAATGAGCATCCATAATCCAGAATCTTTGTAAAGTCATATCCTTCATAATAAAAGACATATCCCCATAATCTGAACTACAATCAATTTGCATTCTCACTCATTTGGGACACTTTTTTCTTGAAATGACTCAGGTTCTTTTAATGGTGACATCTAATCTTAGACTTATCAAACATATTTGTTGATTTCGATCTAGATCATCCTCTAACCTTATCGGTACCCCTTCTCTGCGATATCTCTCTAATGTTAAAAGCTTCTTGGCTACTACAAGAACTCACAAACCTTCGATATTGCACGAGTTCTAACTCGTTGGATCTAATTGCAGGTTTCAACTCATCAATTGATAGCATTTCTTTGATATCACAGATAATATCCTTCAGATTGTCCATATGCATAAGGTAATGAGTTCAAGAAGACCAATGTCTAATCTTCATCGTATTATATTTGTGTAACCTATTATTGTATTAAGCATCTGTAGCTTAACATTTATGAAATACATAGCATAATGTGTGAAATCCTACTTGTATTTGTTTACAAAATGAAGGTTAAAATATTGATTTTGCCATTTTTTGGTAATTTTTTTTAATTTAATAACTAGTAATACAATATGAACCATAGTCTGGCAGTTTGTATATCAACACATCTCTCTCTCTCTCTCTCTCTCTCTCTCTCTCTCTCTCTCTCTCTCTCTCTCTCTCTCTCTCTCTCTCTCTCTCTCTCTCTCTCTCTCTCTCTCTCTCTCTCTCTCTCTCTCTTCTCTCTCTCTCTCTCTCTCTCTCTCTCTCTCTCTCTCTCTCTCTCTCTCTCTCTCTCTCTCTCTCATCTCTCTCTCTCTCTCTCCTCTCTCTCTCTCTCTCTCCTC